>CM053789.1:336958004-338419254 GCA_028749045.1 Cupressus sempervirens
ATTTCTTGGTTTTGCATTCAGAAGATTTGTATCCTTGTTTATTTTAACTATAGTATTTTCCTTCAAACTTAGATTTCTCCTTGCATTCACTTTCTCTATGTCCATGCTTAGTGTAGTTGTAACATTTCTGATTCAATTTTTCTTTACCATTGCTCTAACATTTTTTTTATGTCTAACCTATCTAGCACAATGATTTCAATTAGGCCTTTGATTCTTTTGAGCTTCTTGCTTGGATGATTCACCTTCTTCTATGTATCCTATTCCATCTTTTCCATTATGTCTATACTGGCTTTGTTCATTCAATTATTTCAAAATTTCTTTATATTTAATCATCCTTTCATTGGTTTGATTTTTAGTGTTTAGATCATTTTGCAATCTTTCATTTTCTGACCTTAGATTCATGAGTTCTTCATTTGCACCAGTGAGTTGATCAATAAAATCTTCTTGGTGAGGGGATAGTTGATTGATTTCATTGTTCGTTTCTTCTATCTCTTCTTTCACTTTGTATTTTTCTTCCATGACTTCACATAATCTCACTAATTAGATTTCCTGTTGTCTTCCCAACTTCCTAACTTCTTGAATATTGGAATTCTTTTCTAATAGGTATTTGATTGCTTCACCAGCTTCATCAATTGAATTTCTTTCAAGATATATATCTTCAATTCTTTCTTCAGTGTAGAGATTGTCATTCATTTGTACTAGAAGATCCTTCCTTCTTTTCAATGATTGAGAGAGTTTCTCATTTTCTTTCTTTGATTTTCCAATGGTCAATTCAAGATCCAAATTTTCATTGTCAATAGCCTTATCTAGCCTATATACCTCCATTGCTTCTAATCTTTAATCAAGCTACTAAACTTCGTCTATGAGAACCATAATTCTCTGATACCAATTGTTTGATATACTAGGTAGGCAAGGTTACTGAGAGGGGAGGGGTGAATTAGGAACCAATAAAATCTTAATTTTATTTTACCAATTAATCCTTTAAATAATATTCTAATCTAATTGCATGCATGAAGGAATGAAAACAAATAAACATTAATAGAAATTTGACACAAGATTTGGTAACCCAAAAAAATTCCAAATAGAAAGTAAATGTGGGGTGGGTACGATATCCAAAAGCTTTAGTACTATAGTAGAAAATTGGCCTATTAAGGCTTACAATCAACCACTTCGGATGATCTTCCCTATTAGGAGCAATAAGGACTGTGAGGTCCACCTTGTGAAAGTATTTACAAAAAATACAATGAAGTATGCACTATGTAAATATATTTTACATAAGATTTTCAAGTCTACCTTGTTAAAGGAATTAACTAATACACCTATTAGGATGAACTAGTGGTTGATCTCTAGTCTAGAACTCTGATTTGCAGGTTGAGATTCCTTGAATTGTAATGATCACCTTGTTGTGATGGATAAATCTTTTTTTTCCTTGACACTTCTTGTAGCCTTATTTATTCACACTTTTCATAATTCCATTCTCATGTGATACTTCCTCATTTGGATATGATAAAATTCTTTACATATATACAAATACAAATCATAACTTATAAAAGTCGGCTACAAAACTAGTTTCATCAAAATCTACATAGTCGACCCAACTATTGTAACTTGGGTTCTAAAGAAAAGCTCGGTGATGTTTTGATTTTCAAAAACCACTGTCAACACTTGGAATCATTAGGCACTTAGTTGAAAAAGATGCTTAGTTCTTACTAATCACTTCCAAGTAGCTTGAACTTAGTCTGCACTATGTAACTTGGTGAACACTGTGAAACTTGACATATACTAAATCACTGTATTGGCACTCCATGGCTTGATCAACACTAGATCCACATCACTAACACTACAAGCTTGGAAGACACTAGATAATATGGTTAACATTAAATAACTTTGTTAATACTGTGTAACTTGGTTGACACTATGGAGCTCGGTTAACACTAAAGTTTCCATCACTTGTACTAAATAACTTGGTAGAGACTAGTATACTTGGTATGAACTATACATAGGCTCTAAAGCTTAGTAGAAACTAAGAAACTTGGTAGCAACTATATATTGACTAAGTTTGAGTCACTAATAGACAAATTTACCTTAATGTGAGGCCTCACCCTGACCCATCCTAGCATTGATGATACATTATTATTTTGATACTCATGACTCAATATGTTAGAACATTATTTGATGAACTGAACATTATTATGCTATTTTACGATGTGTGATGCTTTACTTCTATTATTTGATTTCTTCATTTAATGGTTTATGAACATGTATAATGATGAAGTAAATGAATGCAAAACAAACACCTTGATTATGCAATTCTAATGGTCAAAAATATGAGTAGAATTAGATAAATAATTTATTATTATAAAAATGGATGCTTTAATTTATATGATTTTTTTGATACGTAATTTACATAATGCATGTGATTTCTTGATCTACAGATGTGTGCAATGAGTGTGCAGGAAATTTAGCTTGGAAAACCCAACGGAAAGATGGAACTAAACTACTTGTTAATTTTGTGCTATCTTTGCATTGTCTTTCTTGGAAGGATTTATTTGGTCTTACTATTCCCCTAGCTTTTATTTGTTCCTATTAAGTCTTTAAGGCTTAAAACCATTAAATTTAAGTACCCTAGGGGTAAGGATGTAGGTGGGGAGAACTTTCCAACCATTTAGCCTCCTTGATTGACTTTTAGGGTCACTCAAAAACCCTACTTTTGGTTGATTGGGAAAATTGATTATCTCCTTACTTGAGTTGGTGACCCAAACTCCATCTTGAGGTTACTTGAAGTCTAGTTGAGTTAATGATCATAATTAGAGGCATTCTGGAGTAGTTTTGGTTTTGTTACCCAATCTTTAGTTTCGGAGAAAGTTTGAAGATTGAAGGAAGAAAAGGAAAAGCTCTTTTCAAACCACCATTTTTGCCATAACTCTTTTGGTAAAGGTAGGATTTCATCACTTCTTAGAATTTTTTTCTTTATTTGTTCATGCTTATGTTGCTTGAATCATGCATAAGGCATTGTGTTGTTTTTGTATTGCTTGCTTGTGTGTTGGGGTTGATTGGGAGGGATCTTAACTTGTCTTTCTTTTGATGTTATTTTCATGCTTGCTTTGATATTTTGTATTTTGAGGGGGATTTCATGGGGATTGTATTGGCATCACTCACCCTTTGATAGGGAAGAAGTGACCATGTATGGGGGAAGGGCCTTAGTTGGACCTCAATAGTGTAGAGTCTCCTCTCATGGTGAGAGGAGGGAAAGAGGGTAGGGTGTATGGGCCCATACTTGTCATCCCATACCTTGTATGAAAGTTTCTAAGTCCTTGAAGAAGGGAAGAAATGAATACCCTTGTTATATAGGCCCTGAATCAGCATTTATAGAAGAATGGAAGTTTTTGAATGTTGGCCCCAAAAGGGCTATGTTATGGTATGGTGATCGACATCTCCTATTGAAAAAATCCACCTCCCCCCAATTTTGGTTCATTTTTGAGCCTATTGTACAAAATTGAGTTGGGAATGCATGCTTGAATTGTTCATCTTATTGTGTTGTTTTACCTCCATGTTGGTTCTTGTCTCTCCCATGGTTTCCTTGATGCATTGAAGACTTTGGTAAAGATCTCTTGTGAAAGCCCTAGAAGAGAATTCAATTGAATTGTAATATTATGTAAAATGTATTTGAATTTTGATGTATTGGCAAAGACATTGGGTTTTCTTATTGGTTCTTTTTCAATGGATCCTTGAACCAGGATGAATATTAGAGAAAGAAAAAAGATTATGAAAATCTCCTTGCATTTCTTTTATGTGATTTCAAGTTTTGCATATGTATGTGAGAAAGTAGGTTAATAGATTATGTCTTCAAATTATGAATTCTCAAGTTTTTCAATTATGTAATGAAAAGTAATTTGATATGGTGAAGTTTCCAATTCAAGGTTTATGTATTAAGAGGAAATTAAAATCCTACATTGTGGTCACAAAGTTAACTCTCTCCTTGTTAAATTTCATAATTGACACAATCAAATTTGATTAAGAATTATGCATCACTTGGAATTTTGAAAAAAAAAGAACATACACCTTGTTGTAGGATGATCAATAAAACATGAATGGTAGGAGAAAATAAAGAATTAAACCTATTCAAATCCTTGTATTAGTATATTGTTCATAAGAAAATCTTTGTTGTCATTGGGTTAGAATTCACTCTTAAAATATATGTATGTATGTATGTATGTATGTATGGCAAGAAACAAGATATATCATCACTTAGACAAAATAGGCTTCAAATAAAGAGTGCACCTCCAGGAGTTAAAAACCTCTTTGGAAAATGTATGTGAAAGATTTTAATTCCCCCATACATGTCACAGAGAATATTTTCTAAATTATTCTTTTCTATTGCAACCAAAAATCATTATTAAATCTTTAAAAAAAGAATATAAATTGAATACATTTAAAATTAAAACATTTAAATGCATATCTTGTTGACATATCTCACCCATAAAACTTTTGCATTAAACTCCTAGTGGCTAAGGAGGCAAGATACTTGCCTAGGTCACTATACCTATACATTTAATTAATCAAAGAGATTTAAAATTCATCCACTTAATTTTTTCTCCCCCCTTACTCTTACCTTGTTTTACCTTTTCATTAAAGGGCTAGGCATGGACACCCCATCCACTGCCAGCATGAATCTTCATGCCACTTATGACATGTCATGTCATTTAAGGGGGGGCAAAATAATGTTGTAAAATCTAAACTTACCTTTTCACCAACCCCTCTCCCATTCTCCTACCAAGCGCATGCTTTATTCATTCAAGGCAAGAAGGGATAGGTCTACAATGCGTAGTACCTTGGAAAGAACTCTTTCCTACGAAAGTGGGGCCATGCATGGGGACAAGCCCACTTGGCCTAGGTGGGCGTTGAGTGATGGGTTAGTTGGAAATGAGGGGGACTACCCATTTAATATGTTTTCAAATATATACTCTAACTTCAAATCATACCTTCGTCCTTGATCTGTGACCCTGGCATAGCTTGGATTGCATGCAGTACCCTGGGTCAGCATGTATAGACATGGGTTCACATGTAGGAGAATTTGTTGGGCAGTTGGGGGCTAGTTAGGAGTTAGCTTAGGAATTAGTAGGTAAATGTTAGAGTTTAATATAGTTATGTTAGTGTTTATTGTTAGTAGTTTAATTTTTTTCAAATTTTAGTTAATGCAATTGTAATCAACATTTTAAAATTAATAGATTCGTTGATTAGAGTTTAGTTAATTTAATGTTAGGAGATGTCATTTTATATTTAGTTGGTTTTAAGTTAATTTAGTAAGTAGTATGCATTATTCAATACACTGTTAGTAACTCAATGTATGTGCTAGTTGTTTAGTTAGTTTTAGATTTGTTAATATTGTAAATTAAGAGTGGCATTGAATCTATAATTAGATTAGTAGTTGTTTGATAATATTAGGAAGAAATATAATGTTTTTGTGTTAGTGAAAATGTTAGAAATAGTTTTAGAAAGTGGTTAGTGTTATTTGAAGATAGTTATAAATTAGTTAGTTTTATTTTAGTTTTTTATTTATATAGATGAATTTCATTTTATGTTACTAATTAGTTTCATATAATTGTGAGATTATTAGATTGATTTTTATATTGGCAATATTAATGTGGACATAAATTTTATAATAGTTTTAAATAAAGTTTAGATTTACCTATAGGTTTAATTGAAATTATTCTAGCCTTCATTTTTTATTAGAAAAGATAAATTAATAAATAAGATTGTTATAAGTATGTTGGAGGAAATTATAAATTAAAATATAGATAGTATAATTGATAACAAAGTTGCCTCTATTGTATATGTATATCTAAGGTTAGTCTAGATGTTGGATTAAAGTTTTTTTTTTTTTTTTAAACATAGTTAGCATGGTTGAGTAGTTAAATTTAATTGACCTCCTAGAGTTTTTAGAGTCTTAATGTTAAATTAATTTGTACTTTAAATTAAATAAATTGATTTACTAAGAAAAATTAAGTTCATCCAAACCATTTTTTAATGTTATGTTTGAACTGAGTTGTCACCTCTCTATATCAATGTCAACACTTCTTAGGTCCTCTATTTGCACATTGTCATCTATAAGGATTGAATAACTATCAAATCTTTGATTCTTTTCTTGTGCACTTGTCAATGACATCATGACACAATGTAGAATATACTATCAGTTGTACTTGACCTCATCATCAATACACAATCCATATGATCTCATTCTTTTTCTACTTCTCTACCAGTCTTTATAGAAGAAATACTATATTGACATCAATGACAAACACATTCATGAATACAACATGTTAGTCATGCTAATAATCTATCTAGCTATACTTGCACTTCTTAGGATAATCAAAAGTAATACCGTCAAAATTCATGATAACAATGCCCCACTTTGACATTTATAGCAGCATAGATCAAAAAACATCTAAGTTCCTAGATTACCAAATCAAATTCTATTGTTGATGTTGTTGGTCTCATGTTTTCAAATCCTCTTCATCAATCAAAACTGAAACTTACAAGAATAGCTCTCCATCTAGGATTTTTCATTCTTATATAGATGGCATCAATTATTCACACTTATGTCCCATTGATATACTTTGCATTAATATCAATGTTTCATGAACAATTCCCCATGAATTATCTTCCTCATACATAGCTCCACATACTATCAGAAGATGCAGTCTCTCCCCCATCTTACTATTGGAAATATAAGGTAGGAAAGGTTACTAAGAGGGGAGGGGTGAATGCGGAACCTACAAAAAGTTATATTACTTCACCAATTAATCCTTCATACAATAATCTGATCTAATTGCATACATGAAAGAATGAAATAAAATAAATATTCGTAACACTTTGACACAAGATATGGTGACCTAGAAACCTTCCAATAAAGTAAAACTAGGGTGGGGATGATACCCACAAACCTTAGTAATGTAGTATAAATTTAACTTGTTAAGGCTTACAATTGACCACTTTTGTTGATATACTATGTTAGGAGCAATAAGGACTGTAGGTTTCCATAATAGATCAAGAAAATCAAACTATCACTCCTCTAACAACAATATTCTATCCGTTCTAAGAACTATCTATTCTACTAAGAAAAATACATTTGAATTGTAAAACCAGGGATGTAGGACTTGAAATGGTCACCACAATATGAACACTAAGTTCCTTTAGGAGTCTTAACACCTATGTTGTAGGAAAGTAAAATGCATGAAAGAAATCTAGACTACTGATACAAAACAAAAAACATACTTAGATTATCAATAGAGAAATGTAGAAACTATAGAAAAGGGAATTCTAAACTAGTTAATAGTTCAAACATTCACTATGATAGTTTTCCACAAGTGTTGTAGGAACTTTCATAGTAACTATGGTACATAATTAATATAGTAAATCTATCTTAAATAAGAAATTGCAAGAAATGAATCTACTCTACCTAAATCTATTCTATCTCTCAAGTGGGTGCCCTTGGTTGCCTTCAACTAACTAAGAACACAATAGATTATCCAAAATCACTTTCTCATTAGAATTCTTCTTTTGTTACATGACTAGACAATTTGTGAAGCATAAGGAAAACAACTTCAAAATCTTTGAATCCTCCAAACTAACTCTGACTTTCCATATATATAGAGGATTGGAACTTATTACAAAACATAACATGAAAGCTCGTGACCAAAATTCATCAGTAAAAAAGTGCAAGATGTCAACCATGGCTTTCAGAGCATAAATTGAGTCACAAAATAATGATCCGCAGATAATGTAACAAGTCAGCTTTTTGAAATAACTCCTTCCGTAGATGTGACTTATCACCCAAAATTGACCCACACTTCTCATGCTATGACTAATCCCCATTACTCCTTTAATTCAGTGCTTGGCACTCTTCATGCCACTTCTTCATTTCTTAAAAATTAGAAACATTCGAACACATAAAACAACATTCTACTCTCATTCAAATATTAAAACATAGCTTAAAACATTTATATGAAATACTGCACTTTATATATAATATTAAGCAAGGTATGTCATATCCACTATCCATAGGTTTAATAGGTTCTGGCCACATTCAACATAAGTTCACAAGACATTTAAAAAAAGTATTTTGGAAATGTTTTTTTCATGGCTCAAAGAGTAAGTTCAGACTATATAAAATCTATATCAAATTTGAGACATTAATATGCTTCATCAGGGACTATGAGGTCCACCTTGTAAAAGGATTTACAAATATACAATGAAGTATGCACTCAGTTACATAATTTAGCAAAGTTTGTTAAGTCTACCCTTTGAAAGGATTTAACTGATGCACCTATTAGGATGAACTAGTGGTTCATCTCTAATATGAAACTCTAATTTGTTTGTTGAGATTCCTTGAATTACAATGACCACCTAACTATGATAGATAATACTTTGATGTCCCTTATACTACTTGTAGCCTTCATTAATTTGAAATTATTCCCATCATATTCTCTATCATGCATCTTCTTTGGATATGATACAATGTATTGCATGTATACCAATCCAATTTACAACTAGAGTCTACTACAATACCAATTTCATCATAATTCACAAAGTTATTGCAATTGCTATAACTCTAGTTCAAAAGAAAAAATTGGTGATGTTATTATACATGGCAAACACTATCAAGACTTGGCAATCTTTGGCACTAAATTGAACTTGAAGCTTGGTCCATACTAATCACTTCCAAGAATCATGAACTTGGTTAGCATTGTGTGACTTTGTGAACTATAAGAAAATTGGTAGCAACTAGATCACTCAATTGATACTTAATGACTTTGTCAATACAAGATCCACTTTGTCAACCCTGTGAGCTTGGTAGACACTTTCGGAGTTGGTTGACACTATAAATCTTGGTTAACACTATGATCTTCTTCACTTCCACTGACTAGCTTGGTAGCCTCTACTATGCTCAGCTTGCAATGAGCTTTGACTCTGCAACTTGATGAACATTGTGTATCTCAATAAACACTAAAAACTAACATAGGTACTCAAAAGATACTATATTCTAACTACTTAGCTAGGGAACAACTGAATCACTTGGTTAACACTACAAACTAAATGATAAGCTTAGTAACAGTGTAACCAATTGATTAAGTGTTGAGTCACTGATAAACAAATGGACCTTTATGTCAACAATCTCCCCCCTTGGCATTAGTGACAAAAACACTTATCAAAAAAAATAAAAATACGATGATCATTCAAAACTGTAATTGAAAACTTCCTTTGCCAGCATTATGTGTTTCAACTCAATTTTGACTTCCATTTGTTGTGGCTCAGTAAAATACTCTATTTTTTTGGTTTTTCAAAAAAAAATTTGTAAATGTATTCCTTATTCATACTACACTATACTTCTCTACGATACATATATCTCCCTTATAAATACATACATAGTATAGTATAATTCTCCTCCTTTATATATACTACTCCCCCTTTTTGACATAAATTCTAAAGGTGTGTAATAACTATATGTTAATACCAAAATATGAAAAGAATTTAGAATGTACCTTCAAAATTAGTACCATTGTCTTGTCAAAATTTTCCTGTAGCACCTTTCTTTCATGCAATACAATCTAAACTTCTGTTGATAATTCTATCATGTGATCAGCTATGGAGAAGTTTTTATCATGTATGAGTGTCTTTGCATGTGCAATATGTTTTTGCAATGCATCCATGTTTGGAAGAATCATGTCTTTGATTTCTGCAAGTGTGGCCTTGATCCTAACTTCTTCCTTCTATAGTATTTCCTATAGATTGGTTAGATATTTGATCTTTGTATAATGTTTAGAGCTATGGCTTGGGTCAAGTGACAACTAATGTGCACTTTTCTTAATGTCTTCATCTATGTTGGACAATTTCTCCTTGATATCCTTGGTAAAGATAGATGTGTCATTAAATTTGATAAATAGTGATACAAAATTATTGACAAAGGTTTCTAATGAACCAAGAATAGTAGCTAACTCTACTTGATCTATTGTAGTTCTTTATGCAACTTGTTCTAACACTCTATTTTTTAATTTCCTTTCTGCTCTTTGAAGTAACTTCTCTTGGCCATTAAAGTCTTCATTAAATTTTTTGACAATATCTTCTAATTTATCCATAATAGGTTGAGTACCATCAACCTCAATACTTAGAACATCAAAAAATATGCTCTTTAAGTCTTTAAAAACTTGGTTTTCTTTCTTCTTCTCTTCTTTCAGCTTATGTTGCTTAGCTCTCTTCTCTAGTAATTCACCCATTTTGTTTATTCACTCAAGACTGAAGGTAGAGCTATACAAATTTTGAATAACTATATCCTCATCAAGATCAATAGTTTCTTTTTCTTTCCCTTTTCTTTCGAAATGGTGGAAACAATTTGTTTCCCCTTGTTTAGGAGTTTAGTACTCAGTCGAGACACTTTTTCAACTATCATTGTACTTGCTATAGATACATTTGGAATAGAAGTAATAGTTGAAAATGATAGACTAGTAATAAAAGTTGAAATGGCACTAACAACATGAATACCTTGTTGTTGCTTGGTCAAGCTTAAAGATGGAGGACCTTGCTACTTGATAGATGAAGTGTTGGGCACTTCTGTCATTGTAACATTTAGTTGAATAGATTTAAATATTGGTTGGGTGCTTGGTGTAGCAATTTTATCCACAACCAACTTGGTAGAAGCTATCTCTAAGCCAGATTGCACTAAGGTTATGCTCAAATAGTGAGGAAATGAGGTCATGACTGCTATTGCAATTTTTTCTTCATTAGTCTCCTCAATACCTTGTATCTTTGGAAGATTTCCTTCAGTAGCTTATTATTCTTCCTCCTCTTCCTCATCATCATCATCCTTTTCATCAACATGTGCAATAAATTCACTAGGTTGATGCAACTTGTAAATGTTTTCCCATATAGTTGTGGCTGCCTTCACTACATATTCACTGTCTTTCATCAATATCATACATGTGTTGAATTTAAGAGTAAACTTCTCTTCATATTTTTTAATTATTCCTTCATTTCATTGTTACTAATACTTGGTATTAGTTACCTCAAGGTCTATTCATAGATATCCTTGACAGTCTTTTGTGCATCTTCATATCTTGGATTTATTACCTACATAAGTTCATTAGGAATTTTCTATGCAAGTTGATCCAGTGAGTACTTCCCTTTACCTAATTTTGACATAAGCATGTGGACTCAATCTACTTTTTATCATTTACATTCATGGTCTCGTACTTAAGAGATTCAAAATTTTCCATGCCAACTCCTTCTTCCATTTCCTTTAATCTCTCCTAAAGTGTAGGTGGATATATCTTGAAGACTATTTGATCAACTTCATCTGCACCTAAATTTAATTTCTTCCTTGGCTTGGCTACCCTTCTAGTGAATAAAATAGGGGATGACTTGGTAGGTCTAGTTATGATAACCTTTCCTTTCTTCTTGAGAGGCTATTCATCCTTAGATTTTTCTTGTACTTCTTCATCTCTACATCATCTTCTTCAATATCATCACCTTTTCCCTCAGTGAGCATTAGTGGGGAACTAGCTTGTTTTGTACCTTTCAGTATATTTTATACTCTTTTCCATCCTTTGTTCACTGCCTAAGGTAGCTTAATGCTAATCTCTATTCTTTCCTTACCTTCATCATATGTGCCAAATTATGTAGCTTTGGGATCTATGGGTTCATTCAACAAAGCCTCTATGATCTCCTTGGTGTCATCGATGTTAACCTCGTACTCTAGAGGTTTAAACCATGCCACTCTAGGTTTGACTACTTGAATATATACTTTGTCATAGTTCACGATGAAAAAAAATCATCTTTGTAATCTTCAACATGTTTCTTAGGCTTCCTATATCTATTTTTCATCTTCTCCTTGAATTTTTTTAAGTAGTTACCCATGATACTTTAAAAAATTTCACCCATCTTTGCTATATACTCATTAATATGAATCAAAACATGAACATCTTCCTCCATACTACTATACCTTTGGAAGGGAAAATTTTTTGAATGAAAAAGAATAAACATGTTAGAATAGATCTAAACTTACATGGACTATTCCTTGATCCTCTAGTGTTCTCCATATTCTTGTTGAACTGATTCAACAACAACTGGGCAAGGTTGAAGGATAGGTTATTCTTCACAACCTTGTAAGTGAGATTGACATCTCCACAAGATACATTGTTCAATCTAATCTAATTGTAAATCTTATGTGCAATGATATGAATACCAAATTCTAGTTTCATGTTAGTTACACTACTAATCCTCATTCCTCTTCCATCTCACTCATCAAGAGTTCACTTTTAATGTTCTACCAAACCTAGGGTTATAGTTATATTTTCTTTATTAAATATTGGGAGTCTAATGATTCTATGGGTCATTTCCTTTGTTGTCTAAATAGGTTGCTCCAACCATAATTTTCCATTATCTACATGGCTCAGAATATATCTCATTTATTTGACCTAGTAGTCTCTCGACATATGAGAAATACGAGTTAAGTTGTTGGTTTCCAAATGTTGATGTTTGGGTTTCAATTTACCATCCACACATAATTCCCTAAATTCTTCATTCAATTCAAGGCTTTCAGGTTCTTAGATTGAGCAGTGATAAAAATAATTGATAGACAAAATCTGATATTGTGCATTGGTTGGGTCAAGTGTCTCTACAATTGTTGGACTTAACTTGAAGTTAGGTGCCTTGCAATCAACTCCACAAACTAACACTTCAGAACCTTTCTTGTTTTGGCTACTAGAAGATGCCATTTATTGGTAGGGTTTCTAAAAAATTTGAAAACTTAAACAACAAAAATCAATTAATTTTTTTGAGGCTCTAGATTCATTCTTCACAAATAGCTCTAGAAATTTGTGGTGAAACAATGCCTTTGATTTCTTCCTTTTAAAAAATTTCCATCTTTTAATCACCATTAATTCTTCATACTTCAAACTTTTTTGGTTGTAGGATACCCTCCACTCAGTTTAGTCTTTAATGCTCAAAAAAACTACAACTTGGTAGAGTCGCCATCACTTAGTAGGAACTACCAACTTGAGTCTGCATCAATATGTAACCTGACCTTTCTCGGTAAGGTCTTCTACTTTCCATTATTCTTGGTGATCCCTCTACATCTAGAATGCTAATTAGATAGTTCTTTGTGCTAGCTAGAAATAATGTTAGATTACTTCTTTTGAATCACAATTCTAGATATCACCATAGGAACTAAGTTGAAATCATTCAACCACCCAACTCATTGACTTGGGTTTCATTGACTTGGTTTTCATTCTCTAGAGGTTTTGGTACCCATTGCTACCTCATTTGTTTTATGATATTGTCAACTCTAGCATTCTTTTCATCTTTAATTGTACTTATATTCATATAGTTATTGGTAAGATGTCCAAGTTCTATATAGATAAAACATCTCTTAGTAGTGTTTGTTTTTCTCATATGATGTTTTACATAGTTTTCTCCAATGTTTCCATATTCAATATAATAGTATGACATTTGTACCATGTATTGTAATCCCATCCAAATATTTCTTTGACAATTTTTTCTACTTGGTTTTGTATTTTGAAGATTTGTGTCCTTGTTTCTTTCGATCATGACATTTACCTTCAAAAATAGGTTTCTCTCTAAATTCACTTTCCCTATGACCATGCTTATTATAACTATAACATTTTCCATTAAATTTTGTTTTGTCCATTACTCCAAGATTTGTTTGATGTATGAACTATCTTACCACAATGATTGCAAGTAGGTCTTTGATCCTTTTGAGCTCCTTGATGAGATGATTCAGCTTCTTTTTTGTATCATATTCAAACTTTACCTTTGTGTTTGTACTAACTTTGTTCATTTAATTGATTCATGCTTTCTTGAAATTTCATCATTCTTTCATAGGTTTTCTTTCTAGTGTTAAGATCATTCTATAGTCTTTGATTCTTTGATCTTAGATTGATAAGTTCTTCATTTGTATTTGTGAGATGATAAATGAAGTCTTCTTGCTGAAGGGATATATGTTGAATTAATTGTTCTTTTATTTTATCTCTTCTTTAGCTTTGTCTTTTTCTTCCATGACTTCATATAATCTCACTAATTGGATTTCTTGTTCTCTTTTTACCTTTCTCACTTCTTCTTGAAGATAGTAATTCTTTTCTAATAGATCTTTCATTTATTCTTCAACTTCATCTAAATTTCTTTCATGATATATATCTTCAATATAAAGATTTTCATTCATTTGTACTACAATGTCTTCCCTTCATTTTAATGATTGAGAGAGATTCTCCTTTTCTTTTTTTAGTTTCCCAATGGAAAATTCAATATCAAACTTTTCATTGTAAATAGCCTTATCTAACCTGTATACCTTCATTGCTTCTGATCTTCTCTCAAGTTGTTAAACCTTTGATGTGAGAACCTGAAGAGCTCTGATACAAATTGTTGGAAATATAAGTTAGGTGAGGTTACAGAGAGGGGAGGGGTGAATCAAGAACCAATAAAATTTTATCTTATTTCACCAATTAGTCCTTTGTATAATAATTTGATCTAATTGCATACATGAAAGAATGAAACAAAATAAACATTCATAACACTTTGAAGAAAGATATGGTGAACCAAAAACCTTCCAATTAGAATATAATATAGTTTTGGGCATGATACCCACAAGCTTTAGTACTATAGTATAAAATTAACTTGTAAAGCCTTACAATTGACCACTTATTTTGATTTTCTATGTTAGGAACATTAAGGACTCTGAGGGCCACCTTGTCAAAGGATTTACAAACATACAATGAAGTATGCACTTAGTTAAGAGATTTAGCAAAGACTATTAAGTATACCATATTAAACTATTAAACTAATGAACTTGTTAAGATAAACTAGTGGCTGATCTCTAATCTACAACTCTAATTTTTTGGTTGATATTCCTTTGATTACAATTATCAGCTAACCGTGATAGATAATACTTTTTTGTCCCTTATACTACTTGTAGACTTCTTTAATTTTTCTCATCATTTTCTCTTCCATGCATCTTCTTTGGATATGATACAATGTATTACATATATACAATCTAATTTACTACTTACTATAGTTGGCTACAATACCAATTTCATTATAATTCACAAAGTTGGCCCAACTACTTTAACTTGAGTTCTAAAGAAAGACTCGGTGATGTCATTATACATAGAAAACACTATCAACACTCAAAAATCTTTCACACTATATTAAACTTGAACCTCGGTTCCATACTTATCACTTCCAAGTATGTTAAACTCAGTCAGCACTGTGTGACTTGGTGAACTTTGAGAAACTTACTAGTAGCTAGATCACTTAATTGACACTCCATGACTCATTCAATACTAGATCCACTTTGTTATCCTTGTGAGCTCAGTAGACATTGGTGGACTTGGTTAGCAATATAGAGCTTGGTTAACACTTTGATCTTCTTCACTTGCACTAACTAGCTTGGTACCCTCTTCTACACTTATTTCGCATTGAACTTTATCACTACAACTTGGTAAACACTATGTAGCTTGTAAAACATTGCAAACTAACTTAGGTGCTTGGTAAATAATGTATTCTAACTAGTTAGCTCAAGAACAACTAAATCACTTGGTTAATGCTATGAACTAAATGATAAGCTCAATAACAACTATAGAGCTCTATAGAAATGTAGCGAATGGACTAAGTGTTGAGTCACTGATAGACAAATTAACTTTATGACAACACACACACACTCTCCCTCATTTATATTAGATTGTTTTCATGTTATCTCTCTCCCACTGACATCAATGAAAAAATAATCATTATACCAATCCTCTTCTCAAAGACTTCAACAACTCAACTATCCAAAGCGCTATCTTATACTAGCTACCAAGAGTCCTTAATAAATCTTCTCAACCATAGATAATCCCCCATATAGGAAGAATAAACATTCAATCCAAATAATGATAATTCTCTATGCCACTAGACTGATACACTTTATTCATCATCTATCTAGAATTAGGTAGGAGCACAACCCCAAGAATACCTCATAAATACCTAAATGTGGATTTAGGAAAAGGCTTTGTAAAAATATCTATAATCTTCTCTTTTTGTATTCACATACTCTAGTCTTATTTATTTCTCTACAAATTTCTCTCTCAGAACATGATACTTAATCAATATATACTTATTCTTAGAATGTAACTTAGGATTCTTAGACATTACCTATAGTAATTGTGTTATCACAATGTATGATAATAAGTTCTAAAAATTCTATCCCAAATTCCTTAAACATTTGCTTCATCAAAAAAATTTGATTACAATTGTTTGTCATTGATATATACTTTTCTAAACTATTTTACTCTGTTAAATACAATCTTTTTTCTTTCTTAACCAAGAAACTAATCTTCCTCCAAGACAAAATGATCCACCACATGTAATCTTTCTATAATCTATATTAACTTTCCAATCCACATTAGTATATGTACATAGAGAGAATTTATTTAATCTATCATACCATAGGCCAAAATGAGGCATACCATTCAAATAAATGAATATCCTCTTTACTACTAAATGGTGTGATTCCTTATGGTCTGCTTGAAATATGGCTAATATACAAACTACATTTTCTTTATCTCATCTAGTGTGAGTCAGATATTGTAAACTACCAATCATGGATATGTACTTCTTCTTAACTATAGGTGTATCATCTTTAGTAGATAACTTGTGACCAGTTATCAATGGTATACCAATAGGCTTACAACTTTCCAAGTTAAATCTCTTCAACAAATCTTTCAAATAATTAGTTTCTGATGGGAAAATAAAAGATATTTTTTTGCACAATCTATAGACCTAAGGAATATTTCATCTCACCAATCATACTCATCTTAAATTCATTCTTTATTTTACCAAAAAAAAATTGACTCTCTTCATCATTACCTCCAAAGATATTTTCATCCAAAAATATCACAATAATCAAAAATCCATTACTAATCTCTTTAAAATACAAATTACTACCTATTGTACCTTTAGCATATACGAAATTTTCTAAATACTTCTCCAACTAGGCATACTAGGTTCTAGCTTCTTGATTTAGTCCATACATCAGTTTTTCCAATCTGCATACCATGTCTCCTTCTGTTGTCAAAAGAAATCCTATAGGCTTCTCAAAGTAGAATTCTTCAAGTTCTCCATTCAAAAATTTTGACTTCACATCCATCTGATACACTTTAAAATTATTACTTGTTGGATAAGACAAGAACATTCTTACTCCCTTAGTGCTGGCAACATAAGAAATGTGTCTTCATTGTCTATACCTTCTTGCTATGAATACCATTTACATAACAATTATGAATACCATTTACATAACAATTTTTCTTTATTTCTCATAACCACACCTTTTTAATTCATCTTTATTTTTTAAATCCATTTAGTTCCTATGACATTCTTATTTTTAGGTCTAGGAACCAATTCTCATGTTTCATTCTTCACGGTTTGATATAATTCTTCCTTCATTACTTGATTCCAATGATCATCCCTGCATACCTCATCTATGTTCTTTGGTTCAACCCTATAAATCAAACACAATTCTTCATGAACTCTATTTCTTTTCATAACTCATGTTTTCTTTCTTTCATTAATTTGATTAGTAGAGTGGTTCTTTGTCAAATTCTTGTTAGCTGTATTCATTACTAACTCAACTATTACTTCTTCTCTAGTTTAATCTTAGTTCTTCTCCTTGTTAAAATATTTGAAGATAATTATATAAATAATTATTAGTCTCAAATAAAGTTTCAACATATTCTATGATAAGCTTAAGATTAGCTTCCTCTTCATTTGTATTACAATCCAACATTCTTTCTTTGAATGCAAACTTTTCATCATTTACATTTGTGCAGTCAAAAATAGTGTTAGTTGTTGGATTTAAATATCTAAAACATTTTATTTTTAATGAATAACCAAGGAATATACCTTCATCACTATTGATCTCAAATTGGTTTTGAAAAGTGAGTGTCAACACACTTAAGCCATTTACTTAGTTCATGTCAAACTAGTAATACATGCTGAGCACAACATGTAAATATTAGACCATGTTGAGTTAGAATGAGTGTCGATTCACTCATATGCTGAGTTAGTCAAGTGCAAAGAAAATAGACCCTATTGAGTGATTCAAGGGCCAAGCAAATGGTGGATGCCAAGTAGTGCAGGTGTTGAGTTAGAGTATAAAGATTAGTGCATGTTGAGCATTAGAGACTTCATATGTTGAGTGACATAGTTTGGACATATTTGTTTTTAATGGCACAAACAATTATGTAAACCATTTTTGAGCCTACTTAAGGTTAGATTACAATCTTTTGGAGATAAGAATGAATCTCTATTTGGATTTCCTATGCAATTAACATGTAGCCAATCAGTAAATGGAAAGGTTTAAGTAGCAAAATGGATGAATCTCAATCATAGACTCATACCTAACCCTAAGTCTCCTTTTTTTTTAAGGAGCCCGCAACCCTAAACTATCTATGAGTGTGTAAGGGATTTAAGGAGAGTATAGAGAAGTTTGCATATGCAAATAGAGCATTCATGGAGACTTACAAGTTATGAAGAAAGAGTAAATTGCATAATTATTTAAAGAATAATAGAGGATAGAGAGAAGTATACAACATTGAGATATCTAATCAAGAAGGATTAAGAAGATAACTATTTAGAGGTGATCTATTATCAGGCAAGAAAGTGCCAATTGTAGGATCTATGCTGAGACATTGTAATAGGTGATTTCAGTCAAAACTCTTAACAGAGTAGTCCTAGTAGGCTGTATGAAATCCTTTAATAGGGATCTTACTTAGTTGTAATTGAAGTCCTCTAACAAGGCACACTTCTAATAGGGTGTTGAAATCCTCTAATAAGTTGAGACCTAACAATCTGTGTAATCCTTTAACAAGGTAGACCTTTCATAGGGTAGATCATGATTCATGGTCAAAACATTGTAACATTAGTTGGATACATTTTACAACTATAGTAGTGAAGATTTGTGTGTGTCATCCCCACCCTAGTTTTACCTTCTTACTTGGAGGGTTTTTGGGTAATCATATCTGATTTTATGTGTGTGATTGCTTTTACATGATTAATTTGTATGTGTCATACATTTTATTTTAGTTTATCTATTGAATACATGAGATGGATGTGTGGTGAAATTTTTAAGGGCTCAAGTTTTTACTGCTGATTCAGCACTCACCCCTCTCCTTCTTCGAAGTTTACCTTTCATATTATAATTCAAATAATTGGTATCAAAGGTTTGTAGCTTTTAAGAAAGATCTTGAAATGGAAGTCTACAAGTTGGGAAAGACTATTGAGAACCACAAGATTGAAATACGTCTTATACTACATAACTGAATGAGGCAAGAGAATCTTTAAAGAGTTCCTTGAAAAGAAGGAAAGAAATTTCTATTGTCTAAAATGACACACAATAGAAAGAGATAGACACTATTAAGCTATTTAAAGATGGAGACTCAAATGAATTTAATAAAGAATTTGTAGATCTAATGGAAAAGAACAAAATCCAAGTTGAGGAAATTAGAAATCTCATGTTAGAACAAGAAATCACAAGCCATACTAGTATGTGAAGTGGTCGAACATAAGAAGAAATTCATGGAAGACAAATCCTTGATGAAAAAATTGTTACTCCAAAGTATGAATATGATACTATGACATTGGAACAAATAGGTATATCATAGCAATCCTTCGAAAGGAAAAAGCATCAAGAAATGCTTAGGAGATAACATAAGTAGAAGCAAGCACTTTAAGATATTAAGGACATCTTTCTAGATGCATTTAGTTTGAAAACTCCTAAAGAGACCAAGCCACTAATAGAAAATTTGATAGGTACAGTGGAAAAGGTCAGTAATGAAGACCTCGATACAAATGCAAAAGTTTTAAAATGGTTAGAAAAGAAGTTTCAAGGTAAGGTGAATGAGAAAATATCTAGTGAGATAGCACTAACTCAAGTTGCATTAGCAACAAAAGTAGAGGATATGAAGAAGGTACTTTAGAATATATTCTCTTTGTACACAAAGCTATGTAATCCTACACTCTTCACTCAAGAGATGAAAAATCACATTCTGAGTCTAGAATGTAGAATCACTACATTGGGTGTAAGCCTACCTACAAATCTAGCTCAAAGTGAGAAGCATTCCACAACATTGCTTTAGAAAAAGAGTCAACTAGCTATATTGATAGTAGATAAGGCTAGCATAAAAGCCAAATTGGCATGCATACAAGCATCCCTCACCCCACATATGGAGATACTGCACAAGGATCTAGGGTATGGCAAAACTCTACTAGAGAAAGACCCCAATATTTCTACTTTAGATGGTCTAGTACACCTTTCTTTCAAGCTTGTAATCCAAATTAAATCCTTGGATGTGGCATGTGATAACTGGGATGCAACCCTCAAGATAATAATGGATGTCCATAAATGTTTTTTGGACAAACACACTATAAGTGTAGAGCCCATTTGACATAAGTGTCAAAAAGGGGGAGATAGGAAATATAAAAATATGGGGGAGAAAGAAAATATGATAGAGAATATGAGGGAGATAAAGAAAAGATGAGATATATGAAAGGGGGAGAAATACTATGAAGAGATATTAGGTAAGGGAGAGCATGAAAGAGTATCAATGCATTGAAGTCAAAGTGTATTAGCAGAGAAACATTTACTTAGAGACGAGTACATATTTTGGATACTTAACAAACATATTAACTAGGGAGGAGTTATTAGATTTTGAGGTATATAGGTCATTGCAATATTTTGAAATTTTGACATTTTGTATATAAGCCGAGTCATAGATATGTTATGCTCAAGAGATTAAGGTCAATTATGTATATTCAAGTGTTTTTGACACTCATGTCAAAGGGGGAGATTGTTGATCATGGATTGGTCTTCACAAGTGAGTGTCAACACACATAAGCCATTTACTAAGTTCATGCCTGACTATTAATACATACTGAGCACAACATGTAAATATTAGACCATGTCGAGTTACAATGAGTGCCAAGTCACTCATGTGCTGAGTCACTCAAATGTCAAGTAGATAGACCATCCTAAGTGATTTAGGAGCCGAGTTAATAGTTGATGCCAAGTAGTGGGTGCCAATTTAGAGTATAAAGATTAGTGCATGTTGAGCATCAGAGACTTCATATGCCGAGTGACATAGTTTGGACATATTTTTTTGTAATGGCACAAACAACTATATGAACCATTTTTGAGCTGACTTAAGGTTTGATTATGATCTTTTTGACAGAAGGACAAATCTCTATTTGGATTTAATATACAATTACATGCAACCAATCAGAAAATAGGAAGGTTTAAGAAACAAAATGGATGAATCTCCTCCTTAGCTTCATAGCTAACCCTAAGTCTCCTAGTCTTCTTACGGAGGATGAAACCCTAAACTATCAATGAGTGTGAAAGGAATTGAAGGAGAGTATAGAGAAGTTTGGATGAATAAATATAACAGTCATGGAGACTTATAAATTATGAAGAAAGAGTGAATTGTAGAATTAGTTAGAGAAGAATAGAGGATAGAGAAAAAGATAAAGCATTGAGACATCCGATCAAGAAGGATCAAGAAGATAAGTATTTAGAGGTGATCTGTGATCAAGAAAGTAAGTGTCAATCATAGGATCTATGCTAAGACATTCTAATAGGTGATTTAATTTGAATCTCTTAATAGAGTAGTCCTAGTAGGCTATATGAAATCCTTTACTAGGGTGCTTACTTAATTGTAAGTTAATGTCCTCTAACAAGGCACACTTCTAATAGGGTATTGAAATCCTCTAACAAGGTCAGACCTAATAGTATTTCTAAGCCTTTAACAAGGCATACCTTTCGTAGACACCTAAAAACCTTTTGAAATTAAAGTATTTTTATTTTCTGAGAAATTCATGATGACATCATCATTAATTAATTAATTAATTATTTAATTAATTTATTTATTTTTATGCCATTAAATCCCTTTATCTTAATTAAAAATATTTAATTAAGGAATCCCTCCCAAAAATGTTTAAAGCTTATTTAAACATTATTTCCTTATTTATTAATTATTTAATTAATAAATTGACCAAAAAAATCCAAAATAAATAATAAATTTATTTTTTGGCCAAAACTTGGCCAATTTCCTTAAGACCACTAACCTCTTCCAAAATCTTCTAATCCTTCTTTAATTTTGATTAAAGGCTAATCCCATCATTTCCTACCCCTAATCCCAGCTCAAAATATTTAATTAAGATTAAATATTAATCCTCATGATTATTAAAAAAGTTTTAAATAAATATCTCCTCAACCCAAACCCTTGAAATAAATAAAACTTTATTTATTTCCTAAAAATCTAATTTATCCTCATCCTGAGAAGTTCTAGACTCTTCTAGAAAGTATTCATCCTCATCCTAGGAAGTTCTAGACTATTCTAGAAAGTCTTTATCCTCATCCAAAGTCTAGACTCTTCTAGAAGATGTCTTTAAACCTAATCCTAATCCCCTCCAAACCTTGTCACATTCCCTAAACATGGGTTAAGACTTACTAACCCAAGCCAAAATTAACAAATATCTCCTCCTTCACCCACCCTCATTAAATGCCATCCACTTGCTTATCCCTAAGCTAATCCTAAACCATCCTAATCCATCCTCTAACAATTTGCACAATCCTAAGCAAGCTTAAAACCCTCCTAATCAAGCCTAAGTCGAAATTGCTCTCATCTCCCTCAAAATATCTCAACCATAAAACTTTATGAAGCCCACTAGGCCATAAATGACTCTTCCAAGCCCTTTTATTGCTCTTACAAGCCATTATGAGGGTCTTTATGAAGATTTTATCCCTTGAGCCTCCTTTGTTGACTCATCCTTCCCCTTTTCTCCATCCTCTCACCCTATGACATGTGTCACTCCCTAATTGGTTGTAAGGAAGCACAATCCATGTGCTTTCCTCTCATGCAATCAAAGCCCTCCATGAGCTTTTTCCCATCTTTGCATCTTAGCCCTCAATCCCTCAAGCCTCTTGCCTATAAATTGGATCCTTCCCCTTTGAAAAATAACACAATCCATGAAGGAAATTCATAATGCCATTTTAAGAAGCCATTTTACATCAAAACCATACACCCACACCCAAATTCCAACTCCATTTGAAGCCCTTTTTGAAGCATAAGCTTGAGCATACATCCTATCTATTTAGACAAAGCTACTCAACAAGAGAGCTTCTTATTGAGAGAGTCCATTAATGGCTCATATTCTCAATTGAGAGCTCATCTTAGTCTATCTTGAAGTTTATGAATTTTGTTAAATTTTGAGAAGCTTTATTTAAATTTGGTTTCTATTAGCATACTAACATTGCTCATATACATTTTGGCATGCCCGGTGGGACCCCGCATGGTTCATCTTCATTAGCTTTTTTAGTCAAGTTTTGTACGTCATTTGCTAATTTTGGCTAATTTTGCTTGTTTTTTTTGATTGGTAGGATTGTATAAATTGGTTTTGTAGGTCCACATGAGCATGAAGAAGACAAAGGAACTCATAGTCTATCTCATAGTGTTTGCAGATTTTTCAAGGTTATAGGTGGACAAAGCATTTGGAATTCTTCTTCCTCTTCTTGTCTATATTCTTCTTATTCCATCTACTTCTTCTTCTTCTTCTTGTGGGAGATCTTGGCCATTTTTATTTTTTTAAAGAAGAAAAATCATACACACTTCTTTTTAGTGCTTAAAATGAACCCCTAAATCATACTTAAATCCATTAAAAATTAAAAATTTGCAAAAAAAAAAAAAGCCTTTTAACAAGTGAAACTAAACCAATCCAATCATTTGCATCCTTGCAACATCAAGGTTTTAGATGCATTCATGCAAAGTTAAGAACACTTCATTTTTGGAAATTTAAAAAGAACTTCAAGTCTCCATTTCAAAAGGTTCAAAATCAACACTAAGTTCACACTAAAATCTAAATCAAACTCAAATCATCAATCAAGGATAAAATGAACCTCATTTGCAAATATTTTAAAGTTCTTTTAAAAATCTCATGAAAACTAAGAGTCCTAAATGGTTGCCAAAAATTGTCCTAAAAGCTTTGTTATTTGTTCCAAACAAATGTCTTGTTGCAAAATCTTGAATGTTTCTTAGGTTTTTCATGCATCAAAACAATCTAGGAATATCATTTTTGGGCTTAAAATATGCAAACTAGAACACAAAATCTTGAATGAAAACCAAAGTCCGAAGAGTCATTTTCACTTTTGAGTCTAAAACAATTTTGAATAATCTATGGTTAAAACAAAGCACGTCAAAGTTCTTAAAATAACACACAAAATCTCAATCTTGAATGCTCAAAGGAAAAAACTTGAATGTTTAATCACTTGTCTTTGAATGCATGTTGCTAAAATCACTCTTGAGTGCCATGTATTAAAACCAAGTTTTTTTATTTTTATGAATGCATGATTAAAACAACAAATCCAATCTTGAATGTCATAGATCAAATAATCATCTTTTGGGGCATAAAAAGAATCTACATTCTAGGAACTTCCTAAATTATAAAAATCAAATAAAGTTTCTTTAAGTGAGTTTGTAGTTGGACTCACCCTCTTTAATCACCCATCAATTTAACCATTGGTTGTAATCTCAGTGCCATCTATGGGGATGGGTCCACCTAAGAGGGTGTTAAGTGCTCCACAAAGATCAAACTTCACTTACTTGTGTTTTTATTAGTTTTTCTAACTTAGAAAATTCCTTGAATGCACATTAATCTCGCTCACACTTCATTTGGGCATAAAAATTGGACAAATCTTGACATGGAGGGCCACCGGGCATGCGCTTGGCAATCGAGTTTCACACATCTTTGTTTTGGTCTTAAAACAAACTCACACTCAATCTTGAATGCCTAACAATCAATGAACATTGCATGGTTTGGATGCATTTTCAATGACGCTCGCATTTCTTATGTTGACGATCTCTCGACTTTCATTCTGCTGACGATGCTGTCAAATTGGAATGAACATTGTATGCCATAATCACAAGTGTCTTCAATCATAGCTTACAAAATCTAAATCATCAATTGGAATAAACGCATGTCTTTTAGAGCCCAAGATCATGTATGTGGTCTTGTTTTACACTTTTTAGAAGGCCTACTTGGGGATTTCATCACCCCTTGGGATGACCTCAACTTCAGCATTTCGGCGGAGTATAAAAATTGGGAGGTGAATCCAAAGACACCTCTCTTGGAATCAAGATTTTGTCACTCGGGCTAAGCCTCAAGGAACTTTATACCCTTGAGAAGTGAAAGAGGAGAAGCGGGTTACTGCTCCTCTCGGCTGTGTGACATCTTTCTGGTTTCATCTACGGATTTGGGCCTCATGTACCTTGCGTATATAGAGGACTCCCTAGCTATAACAAATTTCATCCTTGTAGAAAGCTTCCTAGGATGTTGGTGTGTTTGACGTGCTTGCTCCAAAATTTTGTCTGCTTGTTTGTTCATAGATTTTGAATGAATGTTTACCAACTTTGGTCAAAATCCCAAGAAATAAAAAATCTCCCAGCTCAAGGCATACTTAGCGTAGTCACTGCCTCATCAGAAAATCATCCAAGCTCCCTCGCTACAACTAAATCTATCTAGTTCCTTGCTTTAGAACAATCCCAAATCCAAAGTCTCTCCAAATCATCCCCCCCCCCAGCTAGCTAGCAACCCAATCAAAAATCACACCCAAGCATTTAGAGAGTCATTGTCATTCTGCTAGAATTTGCTATCTAATCAATCCTACCAATCAACCAATCTCACCAAGGTTATCCCTCTAACAGAGAATTGTCTAGGGTAATCCAGCTTTGTCACTTGTATCCCTCATCACCTTGAGCTAAAGGTTGGGATCCACAAGTGGTCAATCTCGTGTCATGGCCATAGGATCATTAGTCTATCCTTAAGTTGACACAATCTCCACCAATCCAGTGCATAGGAAAGCAAAAATCACTTTTTGAGAGCATGCCCTTGAAGTCTTCCATCCACAAGAAAGCCAAAAATCTCTAGCCAATCCTCCTTAGGTCTGTCATGCAACTTTGACTCTCCCTAGGAAATCTTTCATCAACCAATCCAAAATCTGTGCTTAACCCAAATCCAACCATGAGCTTCCGTGTTCATTCATACGTAAGACCCCATGCCCATCAAACTCATCATCAAAGCATGAAGTACCAATCCTATCATGATGTGTTTGGTCGCATTGTCCTTGCTGCCGCCACCTCCTATTCCAATGATGATGAAAATCTTGTTGACTATGACGGGTATATTGAAAGCCTTAGAAACATTCCCCCAAGCATCCCCCAAATTCCAAGAGTTATTCCAAACTATCTAGTCATGCCATCTGATATTCCACCTTCCCCTCCATCACCCCATCAACCAAGCTTCCAATTTTCCACTACCATCACACTAGCTATTTCTGTTAATCCACCTCCACCTTCGACACATGAGTCTCCAAGGAATCTCCTAGAGGAAATACAAGAAAGGTTGCCTGCAACAGTCGATAAGCCATGTCATCTAATCCAACCATGTGAAGTAGTCAGTGATGAAGCTTCCCCATCTATAATATCACCTCCATCTCCCATAGCTATCATCCCCATACCATCCATCAAATTTCTTAAAATCCTTCCACTTCCCACAAGCGTCAAAATCCCACCACCCATCGAATCTCTCCAAATCCCATCCACATATCCTTCTCCAAGCATTATCCAAATCCCATATAATGAACCTCATGCATCTACTCCCATCCATTCCTATCAAGATCTTGTCCAAAAGCATGTTGAAATATCCTCTGACAGAATAGCAGATCTTGCCATCCCACTTATTCCCCTACATGATCCACTTTTACCATCCCCTCCATATCTAAATCCTACCGTCTTACTTACTCCGTCTCAAGATCCCTTTCCCTCAGCCCACCCAACTCAAGATCCTATCCTCCCATCTCCTCTGCTTCATGATCATACATCTCCCATAATCCATGATGATAGATCCATCGAAAAAGAACTAATTATCATATCTGAAACTCCAACTCCTTCAGCTAGTAATAGACTCACATCTTTTGTTCCAAATAAAGAACATCATATTGAAAAAAGAAATGAAAATGTATTTCTAGATGTTGGTATCCCCGCTATTCCTACATGGTCCCAAGTCCTTCCATCTCCACCCCAAAGTTCCCATCCATCTTATTCCACATCTATTTTGGGCCCTCATCGTACTCCTTATCTCCAACCCTCCATTTTGGGTCCATATATCCCTTATCTAAATCCCACACCCTTTCCATCCATTTTGGGTCCTTACATACCTAATATGAATCCTTTATTCCCTCCATCTATTTTGGGACCTCCACCTTCCCCGTTTCCATCTATTTTGGGCCCATATCCTTCCTTCCCTCCATCCATTTTGGGAAATTATATCCATCCATATCCTATGTTCCAATCTATCCTTCCATCCCCTCAAATCCACCAGCTAGATCATCAAACGCACTCACCCTTGAATCCCTTCCAACCTTTAAACCCTATCACTCCATCAACTATCCCTCCATCTCCTCCATGCTCTTGTTCCCATCCCATGGCTAATAGAAGCATATTGGATGCCAAAATACAAAAGAATAAATCCAAAAATCCACAAAAATCCATGTCTCAACATGTCCCTTCTAAAATACATGTTCAAAACAAGAAACGTTTAATCCCAATCAAAGAAAAAGTCAAGAGGCCACAAAAGCCCAAGCTAAAAAAGTCAAAAATCATGTGGATACCCAAGATGCTCATAAAAGAAATGTATCTCAAAGAAAAATCTCAATTGGCATCCATTCATGCTACTCAAAAAGCCTCATCCATCCATCCTTCATCCAAATCCCCATATAAGCATCCTTCATCCCCCCAATCCACTTTTAGTCCATATGCTTCTTATCCTAAATTTCCCATCCTCCATCTTCCAACTCTACTTTTAGTCCTTATCTTTCTCTTCCTCCATTTTCTCCTCAACCTCACTCAAAACCATCCTTCCCACTACTTTATCACCTTTCAAGGTGTGTGCCAATGATGATCTTTCCATTTTCCTCATCCATTTACCCACAAGCCTTATGTCTTCACATCCATTATCTATCAAACTCCCACCCACCATTCCACTTGTTCAATCCAATCCTTTTTCATCCATCCTACCAACATCTATGAGCCAAAAATAGCTGAAGAAAGCCAAAATCATTCTAGCTAAGTCCAAATTCAAAAAGTCAAAAAAAAGTAAAGAAAAATAAACCGTCCACTGGTGAAAACTTGGCAATTCAAGCGCCTTGGACAAGTACCATGATGAAAACTTGGAAAACAAGCATCATGCATAATCCTACCATCCCCAGCTTAGCCTATCACCCTCATGCTTTTGGTCATCTCTTGACATCCAACTCCATCTTCCAATCTATCCACCTATCCTCCACCCTCCATCTTCTATCTCACACCATCCACTTATCTCCTGTAGCTTCAACCAACCATCCCAACTATCATCCATCTCCCTAGCCCCTTCAGCTTTTTCCATCCTAGCTTCAATCCTATCACATCCATCATAAGACCTCCTTTCGCATGTTATCTTCTGATTGGGGGCACTATATTCCTTGGAGATCTTGTCTTGTCCATCCTCCCTTGTCATTGGTATCTAGCTCTAGGTTATCCTCATGCAAACCCAATGTCATCTCTATATATCCATCACAATCCTAGCTATCTACCATCCTATCCAGCCATCTCATCCTGCTCCTCTAGCTATCCTTGGTCACAAAATCTCTCATCATCATTGGATGCATCTTGCCAAATAAATATCTTTCACTATCACCCCACCCTTAGCTTTCGCATCTTGTACAACATCGAACCATCCCGCTATCCTATCATCCTGAGCTTTTGCCTACTTGTAACTATCTTGGTTAGCTTCAGCTTGTAAATATCTTGGTCCATCAGCTTGTACATCCTCTTTATCTTATTACCATTGTATCTATCCAGCTTTTGTGTCAGTTCCTCCTTGGTCAGCATCTTGCACACATCGCACATCTTGGTTAGCTATTCCAATGCATCCTTTTGCTAGATCTCCTATCACCAAAGTGTTATCCTTCTTAGTTTAGCTTGCCAGCCACATCACTCACCAAAATCCACCAGCTTAGGTGCTCTTTGATAGATCCTTGTACGATATAGCTCTCCTCATGTCTGATCTTGGTCTGTTAGTACCTCGTCCTACCCATCTTGTTGGCAAATGTTTCTCTTTTGGATTTTCAATTTCTTTTGATTTGGAATCTTCCCTTTTGGGTCTTGAAGTATCTTTTCCAAACAATCTTTTTGTTCCCTCCTCAGAGTTGCCACGATCTTCCATATCATGGTATACTGCAAATGGAGCAATTTGGGCGTAAGGTCTTGCTCAAGTCTTTTGTTTTTTTTTCTTTTCTTCTTGTGGGTTGCCCAGTGTCATTTCCACACTGCTTCCTCTAGGATTCATGTGTGATACTAGGGCAATCCTTGCGTGTTTGTTTTGAGTCAGTTCGTTAGTCCTCTGGATAGTTGGTGAAAAGGCCTTGATGTTCTTGATAACCTTGGCAATTAACCAACAGTCCTATAACAAATCTAGTGCTCAACTACATGGTGGTACTTCTCTTTGAAGTATCCCCTGCTCAAAAAGCTTCAATGGTTTTCCTTCATCTGCATTATCCCCCATCCATATCCAACATCCGTCTGTCCTACCCTAGTTTATGCATCAGTATCTCTTTGAATCACTCCTCAACTCTAGCTTTAGGGATCCATAATCCTAGTCTTAGGGATCCACCAATCCAAATCAATCCACCAAGCCTCATCTTTCGAGATCCACAATCCTAGTCCTAGGGATCTCTGAAACCCATCTTCCGCCAATTTGACTCTATGAAATCCTATTGCATCAGCTTTATAATCCCCTCATCCATCTCCCTATCCCGGATTCCTTTTTATAGTGCTCTGCTCCTTCATCCTCCACCTTCCCTAAAGTCTTAAGCTTGCTTCCTATTGTGCATCTGATTCTCCTTTATCATTCTCCCATAGTGAGAGTTTGAGCTAATTCAGCCCCTTCTCTTTGCCAATATGAGTTTCCTTTCTCATCCAAGATTCTTGTACTTTTCAAGAAGCCATCGAGCCTCGCTTTCTCTCCCTGCTGCCTTCTTCAGGGGGCATCTTGCAGTCCATTCTCTCCTCTTCTGCTCTAGCCTTGGGCATTTTATTTTCTTATCTTTGATGCCATGCCACTTGCAGCATCACATCAAAGAGGGGCAAAATGTAGACACCTAAAAACCTTTAGAAAATAAAGTATTTTTATTTTCTGAAAAATTCCTGATGACATCATCATTTATTAATTAATTAATTATTTAATTAATTTATTTATTTTTATGCCTTTAAATCCCTTTATCTTAATTAAAAATATTTAATTAAGGAATCCCTCCCAAAAATGTTTAAATCTTATTTAAACATTATTTCCTTATTTATTAATTATTTAATTAATAAATTGACCAAAAAAACCCAATATAAATAAAAAATTTATTTTTTGCCCAAAACTTGGCAAATTTCCTTAAGACCACTAACCTCTTCCAAAATCTTCTAATCCTTCTTTAATTTTGATTAAAGGCTAATCCCATCATTTCCTACCCCTAATCCCAACTCAAAATATTTAATTAAGATTAAATATTAATCCTCGTGTTTATTAAAAAAGTTTTAATAAATATCTCCTCAACCCAAACCCTTGAAATAAATAAAACTTTATTTATTTCCTCAAAATATAATTTTTCGCCATCCTAAGACGTTCTAAACTCTTCTAGAAAGTCTTCATCCTCATCCTAGGAAGTTCTAGACTATTCTAGAAAGTCTTTATCCTCATCCAAAGTCTAGACTCTTCTAGAAGATGTCTTTAAACCTAATCCTAATCCCCTCCAAACCTTGTGACATTCCCTAAACATGGGTTAAGACTTACTAACCCAAGCCAAAGTTAACAAATATCTCCTCCTTCACCCACCCTCATTAAATGCCATCCACTTGCCTATACCTAAGCTAATCCTAAACCATCCTAATCCATCCTCTAACCATTTGCACAATCCTAAGCAAGCTTAAAACCCTCCTAATCAAGCCTAAGTCGAAATTGCTCTCATCTCCCTCAAAATATCTCAACCATAAAACTTTATGAAGCCCACTAGGCCATAAATGACTCTTCCAAGCCCTTTTATTTCTCTTACAAGCCATTATGAGGGTCTTTATGAAGATTTTATCCCTTGAGACTCCTCTGTTGACTCATCCTTCCCCTTTCCTCCATCCTCTCACCCTATGACATGTGTCACTCCCTAATTGGCTGTAAGAAAGCACAATCCATGTGCTCTTCTCTCGTGCAATCTGAGCCCTCCATGGGCTTTTTCCCATCCTTGCATCTTAGCCCTCAATCCCTCAAGCCTCTTGCCTATAAATTGGATCCTTCCCCTTTGCAAAATAACACAATCCATGAAGTAAAGTCATATTGCCATTTTAAGAAGCCATTTTACATCAAAACCATACACCCACACCCAAATTCCAACTCTAGTTGAAGCCCTTTTTGAAGCATAAGCTTGAGAATACATCCTATCTATTTAGACAAAGCTACTCAACAAGAGAGCTTCTTATTGAGAGAGTCCATTAATGGATCATATTCTGAATTGAGAGCTCATCTTAGTCTATCATGAAGTTTATGAATTTTGTTTACTTTGTAGAAGCTTTATTTAAATTTGGTTTCTATTAGCATACTAACATTGCTCATATACACCTTTCACAAGGTAGATCATGATTCATGCTCTAAACATTGTAACATTAACTAGATACACTTTACAACTGTAGTAGTGAAGATTTATGGGAGTCATCCCCACTCTAATTTTACCTTCTCACTTGGAGAGTTTCTAGGTAATCATATATGGTGTTATGTGTGTGATTTTTTACATGTTTACATGATTTAGATGTATGTTTCTTACATGTTATTTCAATTTATCTATTAAATGCATGAGATGGATCTATGGTGAAAGTTTTATGGGTTTAAGTTTTAACTTCTTATTCATGCTCCCACACCCCCGTCCGCACCCCCCCCTCAGAGGTTTACCTTTCCTATTTTAATTCCAACAAATCACTCCTACATCAAACTTTCCCATGTCATCATCTCCCTTGATATACCATTTTCTTCCAAAAATTGTGAAATATTTCGCTAATGGTGCATGTCCCTACCAAAGTTCATAAGTTGTCTTGTTTGTACCTTTTCTGATATATACTTTTTCATTTGTTATAGTATAGTGTTAGCTACTTCTCTCCAAAATTTCATTTATGCATCATTCTCAAATGTCATGGCTCTCACTAATTCTATTACAGATCTATTTCTTTTTTCATCAACTCAATTTTGCTCAGGAGTTTTAGTTGCACCAATAATTTTCTCTTAATGCCATTCACTTCACAAAATGTGTTAAACTCTTTTGAGGTAAATTATCAACCTCTATTAGATCTTAAACATTTAAGCTTTACTTCAAACTCATTCTCAACTCAATTCTTAAATAACCTAAACTTCTCAAGTGCTTCAAAATTCAGTTTCAAGAATGCTACCCACATCATCCTAGTAAAGTCATCAAAAAAATCATGAAGTACCTCCTACCATAAATTCTCTTGTCCTTGTAGGACCACTTAGATATGTATGAACAATCTCTAATTTTTTTGTAATGAACTTCTTTATAGGGAAAGAGCTTTTCTTTTGCTTAGGCATAACAGATTCTTTGCACACAACATTAGTAGGCTTGAAAATTATACGTTAATCTATAACAAAAAGTTTACTACTATCCTTCACATTATTATAAAAGTTTATATGAAAAAAACTTCTATACCAAAATCAATTGTTATCCACTTTTGGAACAAAAGATATCATCTCTATGAGGTTCATCTAAATAATATTACCTTTGGATCTTGTAGTAGTGCCAATGAACTTGCCATATTTATCCTTGATAATGAATGTATTCTCTATGAATTGTAACTAATATCCCTTATATACCAACTACCCAATACTCAATAATTGTGAAAATTGTGATGGCAATAGGTTGTGATGCCATAATTGTGAAAGACCTAAACTTGTAATTTGGTATCAAATTTAGAACTGTGGATTATGCTTTAATCCATAAAAAAACTAAACATAATCTTTTTTAGTGTTTTCATCAAGAGTAATAGATCCCATTCCCTTGATATGACAAGCCACATTGTTACCAACTCTAAAAATCCCTTGATCGTGACTACTAAACTTATTAAATTTATTTGTGTCACCTATCACATAATGTGAAAAACCACTATTTATTATCCAATTAGCTTTCCCTTCAAACTATGAAAGTAGGGGTTTCTCTACTCTAACTTCTATTTCAATATTTTCTTCTTTTATAGCTACAAATCCTAACTCACCATCACTTTCACTCTAAACTCTTTCATTACACTCATAATCTTCATTTGCATACAAACAATCTATAGATATTCTAGACTTGAAGTTCTTCATATACTTTTTCTCTCCTTTAGGAGGCTTAGAAGCATAATGACCAAATTCATTATAATTCCAACATCTAAAGATTCCCTTACTATTTCGTTCTCCTCTTAGAAGAAATGAAATTCCTTCTTCGATCATTTTGTCCTCCTTAGATCTAGATCTACTGCTACTAGCATAGTCTCCACTAGTGCTTGCATTTCTTGAAAAGGGAGAACACTTAATGCACTAAAAGTAGTTTCTTATATAGGAAAATCTCTAGTCTACTTAAAGCTTACTTTTTCTATTGCCAATTATCCAAGAAGAGTCTCTTTAATAAACTTCTCAGTGTAAGGTATAACTTGCCAAATCATTTTCACTACCTTCTTGAATGGTGGTGTCAACCTTTTCAAGATTTTTAATATAATCTCATCTTCATCTTTAGATCCATTACAAGACTAGATTCTTGCAATAATTTATGATATTCTACTAATATAGCTTCTTACAAATTCATCTTCGAACATCTTAGCATCTTGAAACAAATATATCAAATTTTATAAGCTGATTCTCTTAGCATGGTTATCACCTTCAAAGGTAGATTCCAAAGCTATCAAAATTTTAACAGATGTTTCTAAGGATTTTACTAGATTGTATTCATTTTTAGGAAGAGATGACAATGATAATTGTTTGGCAAGCATATTGCACCTAAATAAATCTCTTACAACTTTATGACAATCTTCAATTTTTCTTTCTTCCAAAATCTTCTTTTCATTCTTTTCCATCACCCAATATTCTAGACCCATACATATCAAATGTATCTTCATCTTCTCTTTCCATCTATCATAGTTAATTACATCAAATTTAAAACGTTATTTTTTTGAATGACCCATCATTGATCTCCTTGATTTGTTAACATTTTCCTTTAAGAACTTGAGGCATTGATACCAATTGATAGAAAGTAAATTCCACCAAGATAACTAAGAGGATGGGGGGAGTTGGGGTGAATCAGTTATTAGATCAATATAACTTTTATCAACCCAACTAAGACATAATCATGTGAACAATAGAATCAACAACTATCTTGAGATACACATATACAATAAGACTAGATATGTTAACTAGGGAAACCCTTAATCAAAGTGAAATCCCTGATGGAGATAGTACCCAAAATGTGACCCACTAATGGGTAAAATGGTAAACCTATGTCACCCTTTGTAAAGGAAAAGTCTAACAAAAGTATGACTGTTCACCTTTAATGACACAAAATTTGTATTATTATTTTAAATTTGGAAAATAAGTAAACTAATGAAATGTGTAGAAATGGATGAAGTTTAGGATTATAATTTTTCATAATTATTTGGAATAAGAATTTATATATTTTCCTAATTTTTATAGATAATTTTTAAGGTGTTGAAAAATGCTAAAATTTAGGGGTCTTGTTCCGACCACAAAATTATATAGAAATAAACTTATTTCCCTTTCATCTCAGATTGTTATATAGATGACATATATATCTAGAACAATAAAAAATAAAAATCAGCTTTAGTCCTATATTTTCTCTTTTATAAGGATTTAAATCTCAACTCAACTAAAATTGATAGTTTTCATCTCCCACCACATTTTTCAAAACTAATCTATTCTAACCAGAAGAAAAAAATATACATTCTAGAAGAGGACTATCTCCTCTAAAACATCAAATAATTTTAAGATTCTTTTGATATGATCTAATATTTTTTCTTTCTCAAAACCAACATCTTTTAAGTGTTAAAATACGTGGTTGTAGAAATTTTTAATTACAATATAATATATATATATAATTAAAACACTATAAAATCTATATGAGAATATTCTTGACTCTAAGCTCAATAAAATGGTGTTTACATATTATTAGAAAATATCATAAATAATAGTAAGAGTTATTGAAATGCCAGTTTTATGAAATGGTTTTATTTCTTTAGTAATTGGATACAAACTAGTATAAAACATGCATTTAATAGACATTTATGATTGCAAAAGTCTAAGACTATATATAACCTAGCTAGAATGGATTTGTCTAGATCATACATTTGAAAAAAAATAGATTTTTAGATAGAAATACTCAAATTTATTCATTATGATAAGTTAGCCTAAAAGGTGACACAAGTTTGTACTTTTACCCTAATATAAAGTTTCCTTGTAAGAGGATGGACTCTATTGGAAGATAGTGAAATATATTCATTACATATAAGTCCCTATTAAGAGACTTTGAATCCTTGTTAGGAGATTCCAACCCTGTTAGGAGTTGTGCCAACCTTGAGTAAATGTACAAAGTCCAGTCACCTTTCAGGCTAACTTATCAAACCACCTAAATGTGAGTATATCTATCTAAAAATATTTTTTCTTCAAACATAAGATCTAGATAAATTCTTCCTACCTAAGTTATATACATTCTCACACTTTTCCAATTCAAAATGTATATTAAATGCATGTTTTATACTAATTTATGTCCAATTACTAAAAAATTAAAATTATTTCAAAAAATAATTGTTTCAATGCCTCTTACTCCTTTTAATAATTTTCTTTTAGTAACATATAAACATCAAGAGCTCAAAGTCAATAATATTCTCATATAGAGTTTGTAGTGTTTTAATTAGATATTGTATATTGTAATTAAAAAAAAATGGAACTAATTATTTTAACACTCGAGAAGATGATGGTTTTGAGGAAGAAAAATAGTAAAACATATCAAAAAAATTCAAAAATCAGATGACATTCTAGCTGAGAGAATCTTGTTCTAGAATGTATAATTTTTCTTTTAGTTAGAATAGATTTATTTTGAAAAATGTGGTGGGAGATGAAAACTATTGATTTTAGTTGAGTTTAAAATTGAATTTTTTTAAAAGAGAAAATATACCTAAAAAATAAATTTCATTTTCTATTGATCTAGCTATATATGTCAACCATAACATAATTTGAGATCAAAGGAAAAAATGTCTGTCCATATAGTTTTTTGGTGGGAACTAGACCCCTAATTTTTAGCATTTTTGGAAACTAAAAAATCATCCCTAAAAGAAAAGGAAAATATATAAATTATTGTTCCAAATAATCATTAAAAATAATAATCCTAACCTTAATCCATTTCTATGCATTTTTATTATTTTACTTCATTCTCAAATTCTAAATAATAAAACAATTTTTTTTCAATGAAGTTGAATAGTTATACTTTTTTTAGCCTTTTCCTTCATAAAAGGGTGACACAAATTTGTTCTCTTATCCCACTATTATGAGTTTTAGAATTCAAATGGACCCATTCTCCAAACAACTTTAGGGACAAGACCACCAAACTCACTATCCAATTTGTTAGGATTAACCATAGATAGAAATAACATTTACATGCAAATATAACCAATATTAGAAAATAATAAATCACACATAAGAGAACACAAAACACAAGGATTTAATGTGATTCACCCAATCCATAGACTACGTCCACAATAGAAATTATAATATTGTTATTATCTAATGATTACAATCAGCATTCCCTTATACCTTAATTTAGTGACAAGAAGATACAAATATTACCATACTTTTTGAAATCCCTAATCCTAAGATATTTTATTAAAGATTTTATCACTTAAAAAATTAGAGCTAGAATAAGTCAACCAATATGAAAATAGAGGTTGGAACCCTTTACAATAGTACATCATTTATGGGTCCGCAGGCACTATCCCCAAAAACCCTCACATGAGTGTTGCCCCTTGATGCCACCCTATATTATGAAAAGAGACACACTTTAGGTGCTACTCCCAAACCCTCAATAAAATAATCTAGGAGGAAACCACAGCAAAAAGACCTCTAAGTCCAATTAACCTCCACATCACAACGCAACTGGTCTTTGTATTATTCCTTGTAAAAGAATAGAAATGAAATTAAACTCTGCAAGTTTAAATCTTCCTATATCTTCTTACTATGCCAATACCACAACAAATAACTTTTTTGATCTCAATACTAGATCTTTAAATTCATAGCACACTAATCCCTTTTATTGCTTGCATGCATTTAATAACTTCCCTTATCACTTGCACAATTACATAAATCCACACTTCATCATAAAGAAAATTACCTTCCTTTATACCATATCTTCAAAATAATTTACTATGTCAGTCATGAGGCATTCCCAATTAATTATAATAGGACCTCATTATAATGTTACAATTAAATTACATATTTTTTAATTACAAAGTACTATTGGTTCATAGGAAATACAAATTCTTGCATGTGTGATCTCGAACCTCATGCACTCGCTAATGTCACTATTTAACTTCACTCATCATGATTCTTTCCTTGTTAAGAGATAGAATCTAAACTTCAAAAACTACTTCTCTAGTACTCTATATATACACTATCCTCTATAAGGATTAAAAAACTCTCACATTTATTTGACACTCTACTTGTGCACTTTTTCATGATACCAAGACACAATGTAGAATATACTCTGAACTAGAATAAAGCTTCAATGGTTTTCCTTCATCTCCATTATCCCCCATCCATATCCAACATCCGTCTGTCCTACCCTAGTTTATGCATCAGTATCTCTTTGAATCACTCCTCACCTCTAGCTTTAGGGATCCATAATCCTAGTCTTAGGGATCCACCAATCCAAATCAATCCACCAAGCCTCATCTTTCGAGATCCACAATCCTAGTCCTAGGGATCTTTGAAACCCATCTTCCGCCAATTTGACTCTTTGAAATCCTATTGCATCAACTTTATAATCCCCTCATCCATCTCCCTATCCTGGATTCCTTTTTATAGCGCTCTGCTCCTTCATCCTCCACCTTCCCTAAAGTCTTAAGCTTGCTTCCTCTTGTGCATCTGATTCTCCTTTATCATTCTCCCATAGTGAGAGTTTGAGCTAATTCAGCCCCTTCTCTTTGCCAATCTGAGTTTCCTTTCTCATCCAAGATTCTTGTACTTTTCAAGAAGCCATCGAGCCTCGCTTTCTCTCCCCGTCGCCTTCTTGAGGGGGCATCTTGCAGTCCATTCTCTCCTCTTCTGCTCTAGCCTTGGGCATCTTATTTTCTTATCTTTGATGCCATGCCACTTGCAGCATCACATCAAAGAGGGGCAAAATGTAGACACCTAAAAACCTTTAGAAAATAAAGTATTTTTATTTTCTGAAAAAAATTTGATGACATCATCATTTATTAATTAATTAATTATTTAATTAATTAATTTATTTTTATGCCATTAAATCCCTTTATCTTAATTAAAAATATTTAATTAAGCAATCGCTCCCAAAAATGTTAAAATCTTATTTAAACATTATTTCCTTATTTATTAATTATTTAATTAATAAATTGACCAAAAAAACCCAATATAAATAAAAAATTTATTTTTTGCCCAAAACTTGGCCAATTTCCTTAAGACCACTAACCTCTTCCAAAATCTTCTAATCCTTCTTTAATTTTGATTAAAGGCTAATCCCATCATTTCCTACCCCTAATCCCAACTCAAAATATTTAATTAAGATTAAATATTAATCCTCATGTTTATTAAAAAAGTTTTAATAAATATCTCCTCAACCCAAACCCTTGAAATAAATAAAACTTTATTTATTTCCTCAAAATCTAATTTATCCTCATCCTAAGAAGTTCTAGACTCTTCTAGAAAGTCTTCATCCTCATCCTAGGAAGTTCTAGACTATTCTAGAAAGTCTTTATCCTCATCCAAAGTCTAGACTCTTCTAGAAGATGTCTTTAAACCTAATCCTAATCCCCTCCAAACCTTGTCACATTCCCAAAACATGGGTTAAGACTTACTAACCCTAGCCAAAGTTAACAAATATCTCCTCCTTCACCCACCCTCATTAAATGCCATCCACTTGCCTATACCTAAGCTAATCCTAAACCATCCTAATCCATCCTCTAACCATTTGCACAATCCTAAGCAAGCTTAGAACCCTCCTAATCAAGCCTATGTCAAAATTTCTCTCATCTCCCTCAAAATATCTCAACCATAAAACTTTATGAAGCCCACTATGCCATAAATGACTCTTCCAAGCCCTTTTATTCCTCTTACAAGCCATTATGAGTGTCTTTATGAAGATTTTATCCCTTGAGCCTCCTTTGTTGACTCATCCTTCCCCTTTCCTCCATCCTCTCACCCAGTGACATGTGTCACTCCCTAATTGGCTGTAAGGAAGCATAATCCATGTGCTCTTCTCTCGTGCAATCTGAGCCCTCCATGAGCTTTTTCCCATCCGTGCATCTTAGCCCTCAATCCCTCAAGCCTCTTGCATATAAATTGGATCCTTCCCCTTTGCAAAATAACACAATCCATGAAGTAAAGTCATAATGCCATTTTAAGAAGCCATTTTACATCAAAACCATACACCCACACCCAAATTCCAACTCCACTTGAAGCCCTTTTTGAAGCATAAGCTTGAGCATACATCCTATCTATTTAGACAAAGCTACTCAACAAGAGAGCTTCTTATTGAGAGAGTCCATTAATGGATCATATTCTCAATTGAGAGCTCATCTTAGTCTATCATAAAGTTTATGAATTTTGTTTACTTTGTAGAAGCTTTATTTAAATTTGGTTTCTATTAGCATACTAACATTGCTCATATACACCTTTCACAAGGTAGATCATGATTCATGCTCAAAACATTGTAACATTAACTAGATACACTTTACAACTGTAGTAGTGAAGATTTATGGGAGTCATCCCCACTCTAATTTTACCTTCTCACTTGGAGAGTTTCTAGGTAATCATATATGGTTATATGTGTGTGATTTTTTACATGTTTACATGATTTAGATGTATGTTTCTTACATGTTATTTCAATTTATCTATTAAATGCATGAGATGGATCTGTGGTGAAAGTTTTATGGGTTCAAGTTTTAACTTCTTATTCATGCTCCCGCACCCTCGTCCGCACCCCCCCCTCAGAGGTTTACCTTTCCTATTTTAATTCCAACACATCACTCCTACATCAAACTTGCCCATGTCATCATCTCCCTTGATATACCATTTTCTTCCAAAAATTGTAAAATATTTCGCTAATGGTGCATGTCCCTACCAAAGTTCATAAGTTGTCTTGTTTGTACCTTTTCTGATATATACTTTTTCATTGTGTATAGTATAGTGTTAGGTACTTCTCTCCAAAATTTCATTTATGCATCATTCTCAAATGTCATGGCTCTCACTAATTCTATTACAGACCTATTTCTTCTTTCATCAACTCAATTTTGCTCAGGAGTTTTAGTTGCACCAATAATTTTCTCTCAATGCCATTCACTTCACAAAATGTGTTAAACTCTTTTGAGGTAAATTATCAACCTCTATTAGATCTTAAACATTTAATCTTTACTTCAAACTCATTCTCAACTCAATTCTTAAATAACCTAAACTTCTCAAGTGCTTCAAAATTCAGTTTCAAGAATGCTACCCACATCATCCTACTAAAGTCATCAAAAAAAATCATGAAGTACCTCCTACCATAAATTCTCTTGTCCTAGTAGGACTACTTAGATATGTATGAACAATCTCTAATTTTGTTGTAATGAAATTATTTATAGGGAAAGAGCTTTTCTTTTTCTTAGCCATAACAGATTCTTTGCACACAACATTAGTAGGCTTGAAAATTATACGTTAATCTATAACAAAAAGTTTACTACTATCCTTCACATTATTATAAAAGTTTATATGAAAAAAAATTCTATACCAAAATCAATTGTTATCCACTTTTGGAACAAAAGATATCATCTCTATGAGGTTCATCTAAATAATATTACCTTTGGATCTTGTAGTAGTGCTAATGAACTTGCCATATTTATCCTTGATAATGAATGTATTCTCTATGAATTGTAACTAATATCCCTTATATACCAACTACCCAATACTCAATAATTATGAAAATTGTGATGGCAATAGGTTGTTATGCCATAATTGTGAAAGACCTAAACTTGTAATTTGGTATCAAATTTAGAACTGTGGATTATGCTTTAATCCATAAAAAAACTAAACATAATCTTTTTTAGTGTTTTCATCAAGAGTAATAGATCCCATTCCCCTGATATGACAAGCCACATTGTTACCAACTCTAAAAATCCCTTGATCGTGACTACTAAACTTATTAAATTTATTTGTGTCACCTATCACATAATGTGAAAAACCACTATTTATTATCCAATTAGCTTTCCCTTCAAACTATGAAAGTAGGGGTTTCTCTACTCTAACTTCTATTTCAATATTTTCTTCTTTTATAGCTACAAATCCTAACTCACCATCACTTTCACTCTAAACTCTTTCATTACACTCATAATCTTCATTTGCATACAAACAATCTATAGATATTCTGGACTTGAAGTTCTTCATATACATTTTCTCTCCTTTAGGAGGCTTAGAAGAATAATGACCAAATTCATTATAATTCCAACATCTAAAGATTACCTTACTATTTCGTTCTCCTCTTAGAAGAAATGAAATTCCTTCTTCGATCATTTTGTCCTCCTTAGATCTAGATCTACTGCTACTAGCATAGTCTCCACTAGTGCTTGCATTTCTTGAAAAGGGAGAACACTTAATGCACTAAAAGTAGTTTCTTATATAGGAAAATCTCTAGTCTACTTAAAGCTTACTTTTTCTATTGCCAATTATCAAAGAAGAGTCTCTCTAATAAACTTCTCAGTGTAAGGTATAACTTGCCAAATCATTTTCACTACCTTCTTGAATGGTGGTGTCAACCTTTTCAAGATTTTTAATATAATCTCATCTTCATCTTTAGATCCATTACAAGACTAGATTCTTGCAATAATTTATGATATTCTACTAATATAGCTTCTTACAAATTCATCTTCGAACATCTTAGCATCTTGAAACAAACATATCAAATTTTATAAGCTGATTCTCTTAGCATGGTTTTCACCTTCAAAGGTAGATTCCAAAGCTATCAAAATTTTAACAGATGTTTCTAAGGATTTTACTAGATTGTATTCATTTTTAGGAAGAGATGAAAATGATAATTGTTTGGCAAGCATATTGCACCTAAATAAATCTCTTACAACTTTATGACAATCTTCAATTTTGCTTTCCTCCAAAATCTTCTTTTCATTCTTTTCCATCACCCAATATTCTAGACCCATACATATCAAATGTATCTCCATCTTCTCTTTCCATCTATCATAGTTAATTACATCAAATTTAAAACGTTATTTTTTTGAATGACCCATCATTGATCTCCTTGATTTGTTAACATTTTCCTTTAAGAACTTGAGGCATTGATACCAATTGATAGAAAGTAAATTCCCCCAAGATAACTAAGACGATGGGGGGAGTTGGGGTGAATCAGTTATTAGATCAATATAACTTTTATCAACCCAACTAAAACATAATCATGTGAACAATAGAATCAACAACTATCTTAAGATACACATATACAATAAGACTAGATATGTTAACTAGGGAAACCCTTAATCAAAGTGAAAACCCCGATGGAGATAGTACCCAAAATGTGACCCACTAATGGGTAAAAGTGTAAACCTATGTCACCCTTTTGTAAAGGAAAAGTCTAACAAAAGTATGATTGTTCACCTTTAATGACATAAAATTTGTATTATTATTTTAAATTTGGAAAATAAGTAAACTAATGAAATGTGTAGAAATGGATGAAGTTTAGGATTATAATTTTTCATAATTATTTGGAATAAGAATTTATATATTTTCCTAATTTTTATAGATAATTTTTAAGGTGTTGAAAAATGCTAAAATTTAGGGGTCTTGTTCCGACCACAAAATTATATAGAAATAAATTTATTTCCCTTTCATCTCAGATTGTTATATAGATGACATATATATCTAGAACAATAAAAAATAAAAAATCAGCTTTAGTCCTATATTTTCTCTTTTATAAGGATTTAAATCTCAACTCAACTAAAATTGATAGTTTTCATCTCCCACCACATTTTTCAAAACTAATCTATTCTAACCAGAAGAAAAAAATATACATTCTAGAAGAGGACTATCTCCTCTAAAACATCAAATAATTTTAAGATTCTTTTGATATGATCTAATATTTTTTCTTTCTCAAAACCAACATCTTTTAAGTGTTAAAATATGTGGTTGTAGAAATTTTTAATTACAATATAATATATATAATTAAAACACTATAAAATCTATATGAGAATATTCTTGACTCTAAGCTCTATAAAATGGTGTTTACATATTATTAGAAAATGTCATAAATAATAGTAAGATTTATTGAAATGCCAGTTTTATGAAATGGTTTTATTTCTTTAGTAATTGGATACAAACTAGTATAAAACATGCATTTAATAGACATTTATGATTGCAAAAGTCTAAGACTATATATAACCTAGCTAGAATGGATTTGTCTAGATCATACATTTGAAAAAAAATAGATTTTTAGATAGAAATACTCAAATTTATTCATTATGATAAGTTAGCCTAAAAGGTGACACAAGTTTGTACTTTTACCCTAGTATAAAATTTCCTTGTAAGAGGATGGACTCTATTGGAAGATAGTGAAATATATTCATTACATATAAGTCCCTATTAAGAGACTTTGAATCCTTGTTAGGAGATTCCAACCCTGTTAGGAGTTGTGCCAACCTTGGGTAAATGTACAAAGTTCAGTCACCTTTCAGGCTAACTTATCAAACCACCTAAATGTGAGTATATCTATCTAAAAATATTTTTTCTTCAAACATAAGATCTAGATAAATTCTTCCTACCTAAGTTATATACATTCTCACACTTTTCCAATTCAAAATGTATATTAAATTCATGTTTTATACTAATTTATGTCCAATTACTAAAAAATTAAAATTATTTCAAAAAATAATTGTTTCAATGCCTCTTACTCCTTTTAATAATTTTCTTTTAGTAACATATAAACATCAAGAGCTCAAAGTCAATAATATTCTCATATAGAGTTTGTAGTGTTTTAATTAGATATTGTATATTGTAATTAAAAAAAAATGGAACTAATTATTTTAACACTCGAGAAGATGATGGTTTTGAGGAAGAAAAATAGTAAAACATATTCAAAAAATTAAAAAATTAGATGACATTCTAGCTGAGAGAATCTTGTTCTAGAATGTATAATTTTTCTTTTAGTTAGAATAGATTTATTTTGAAAAATGTGGTGGGAGATGAAAACTATTGATTTTAGTTGAGTTTAAAATTGAATTTTTTTAAAAGAGAAAATATACCTAAAAAAAAAAATTCATTTTCTATTGATCTAGCTATATATGTCAACCATAACATAATTTGAGATCAAAGGAAAAAATGTCTCTCCATATAGTTTTTTGGTGGGAACTAGACTCCTAATTTTTAGCATTTTTGGAAACTAAAAAATCATCCCTAAAAGAAAAGGAAAATATATAAATTATTGTTCCAAATAATCATTAAAAATAATAATCCTAACCTTAATCCATTTCTATGCATTTTTATTATTTTACTTCATTCTCAAATTCTAAATAATAAAACAATTTTTTTTCAATGAAGTTGAATAGTTATACTTTTGTTAGCCTTTTCCTTCATAAAAGGGTGACACAAATTTGTTCTCTTATCCCACTATTATGAGTTTTAGAATTCAAATGGACCCATTCTCCAAACAACTTTAGGGAGAAGACCACCAAACTCACTATCCAATTTGTTAGGATTAACCATAGATAGAAATAACATTTACATGCAAATATAACCAATATTAGAAAATAATAAATCACACATAAGAGAACACAAATCACAAGGATTTAATGTGATTCACCCAATCCATAGACTACGTCCACAATAGAAATTTTAATATTGTTATTATCTAATGATTACAATCTGCAATCCCTTATACCTCAATTTAGTGACAAGAAGATACAAATATTACCATACTTTTTGAAATTCCTAATCCTAAGATATTTTATTAAAGATTTTATCACTTAAAAAATTTGAGCTAGAATAAGTCATCCAATATGAAAATAGAGGTTGGAACCCTTTACAATAGTACATCATTTATGGCTCCGCAAGCACTATTCCCAAAAACCCTCACATGAGTGTTGCCCCTTGTCGCCACCCTATATTATGAAAAGAGACACACTTTAGGTGCTACTCCCAAACCCTCAGTAAAATAATCTAGGAGGAAACCACAGCAAAAAGACCTCTAAGTCCAATTAACCTCCACATCACAACACAACTAGTCTTTGTATTATTCCTTGTAAAAGAATAGAAATGAAATTAAACTCTGCAAGTTTAAATCTTTCTATATCTTCTTACTATGCCAATACCACACCAAATAAATTTTTTGATCTCAATACTAGATCTTTAAATTCATAGCACACTAATCCCTTTTATTGCTTGCATGCATTTAATAACTTCCCTTATCACTTGCACAATTACATAAATCCACACTTCATCATAAAGAAAATTACCTTCCTTTATACCATATCTTTAAAATAATTTACTATGTCAATCATGACGCATTCCCAATTAATTAGAATAGGACCTCATTATAATGTTACAATTAAATTACATATTTTTTAATTACAAAGTACTATTGGCTTATAGGAAATACAAATTCTTGCATGTGTGATCTTAAACTTCATGCACTCGCTAATGTCACTATTTAACTTCACTCATCATGATTCTTTCCTTGTTAAGAGATAGAATCTAAACTTCAAAAACTATTTCTCTAGTACTCTATATATACACTATCCTCTATAAGGATTAAAAAACTCTCACATTTATTCGACACTCTACTTGTGCACTTTTTCATGATACCAAGACACAATGTAGAATATACTCTGAACTAGAATAAAGCTTCAATGGTTTTCCTTCATCTCCATTATCCCCCATCCATATCCAACATCCGTCTGTCCTACTCTAGTTTATGCATCAGTATATCTTTGAATCACTCCTCACCTCTAGCTTTAGGGATCCATAATCCTAGTCTTAGGGATCCACCAATCCAAATCAATCCACCAAGCCTCATCTTTCGAGATCCACAATCCTAGTCCTAGGGATCTCTGAAACCCATCTTCCGCCAATTTGACTCTTTGAAAACCTATTGCATCAGCTTTATAATCCCCTCATCCATCTCCCTATCCTAGATTCCTTTTTATAGCGCTCTGCTCCTTCATCCTCCACCTTCACTAAAGTCTTAAGCTTGCTTCCTCTTGTGCATCTGATTCTCCTTTATCATTCTCCCATAGTGAGAGTTTGAGCTAATTCAGCCCCTTCTCTTTGCCAATCTGAGTTTCCTTTCTCATCCAAGATTCTTGTACTTTTTAAGAAGCCATCGAGCCTCGCTTTCTCTCCCCGCCGCCTTCTTGAGGGGGCATCTTGCAGTCCATTCTCTCCTCTTCTGCTCTAGCCTTGGGCATCTTATTTTCTTATCTTTGATGCCATGCCACTTGCAACATCACATCAAAGAGGGGCAAAATGTAGACACCTAAAAACCTTTAGAAAATAAAGTATTTTTATTTTCTGAAAAAATTTTGATGACATCATCATTTATTAATTAATTAATTATTTTATTTATTTATTTATTTTTATGCCATTAAATCCCTTTATCTTAATTAAAAATATTTAATTAAGGAATCCCTCCCAAAAATGTTTAAATCTTATTTAAACATTATTTCCTTATTTATTAATTATTTAATTAATAAATTGACCAAAAAAACCCAATATAAATAAAAAATTTATTTTTTGCCCAAAACTTGGCCAATTTCCTTAAGACCACTAACCTCTTCCAAAATCTTCTAATCCTTCTTTAATTTTGATTAAAGGCTAATCCCATCATTTCCTACCCCTAATCCCAACTCAAAATATTTAATTAAGATTAAATATTAATCCTCGTGTTTTTTAAAAAAGTTTTAATAAATATCTCCTCAACCCAAACCCTTGAAATAAATAAAACTTTATTTATTTCCTCAAAATCTAATTTATCATCATCCTAAGAAGTTCTAGACTCTTCTAGAAAGTCTTCATCCTCATCCTAGGAAGTTCTAGACTATTCTAGAAAGTCTTTATCCTCATCCAAAGTCTAGACTCTTCTAGAAGATGTCTTTAAACCTAGTCCTAATCCCCTCCAAACCTTGTCACATTCCCTAAACATGGGTTAAGACTTACTAACCCAAGCCAAAGTTAACAAATATCTCCTCCTTCACCCACCCTCATTAAATGCCATCCACTTGCCTATACCTAAGCTAATCCTAAACCATCCTAATCCATCCTCTAACCATTTGCACAATCCTAACCAAGCTTAAAACCCTCCTAATCAAGCCTAAGTCAAAATTGCTCTCATCTCCCTCAAAATATCTCAACCATAAAACTTTATGAAGCCCACTAGGCCATAAATGACTCTTCCAAGCCCTTTTATTTCTCTTACAAGCCATGATGAGGATCTTTATGAAGATTTTATCCCTTGAGCTTCCTTTGTTGACTCATCCTTCCCCTTTCCTCCATCCTCTCACCCTATGACATGTGTCACTCCCTAATTGGCTGTAAGGAAGCACAATCCATGTGCTCTTCTCTCGTGTAATCTGAGCCCTCCATGAGGTTTTTCCCATCCTTGCATCTTAGCCCTCAATCCCTCAAGCCTCTTGCCTATAAATTGGATCCTTCCCCTTTGCAAAATAACACAATCCATGAAGTAAAGTCATAATGCCATTTTAAGAAGCCATTTTACATCAAAACCATACACCCACACCCAAATTCCAACTCCACTTGAAGCCCTTTTTGAAGCATAAGCTTGAAAATACATCCTATCTATTTAGACAAAGCTACTCAACAAGAGAGCTTCTTATTGAGAGAGTCCATTAATGGATCATATTCTCAATTGAGAGCTCATCTTAGTCTATCATGAAGTTTATGAATTTTGTTTACTTTGTAGAAGCTTTATTTAAATTTGGTTTCTATTAGCATACTAACATTTCTCATATACACCTTTCACAAGGTAGATCATGATTCATGCTCAAAACATTGTAACATTAACTAGATACACTTTACAACTGTAGTAGTGAAGATTTATGGGAGTCATCCCCACTCTAATTTTACCTTCTCACTTGGAGAGTTTCTAGGTAATCATATATGGTTTTATGTGTGTGATTTTTTACATGTTTACATGATTTAGATGTATTTTTCTTACATGTTATTTCAATTTATCTATTAAATGCATGAGATGGATCTGTGGTGAAAGTTTTATGGGTTCAAGTTTTAACTTCTTATTCATGCTCCCGCACCCCCGTCCGCACCCCCCCCTTAGAGGTTTACCTTTCCTATTTTAATTCCAACACATCACTCCTACATCAAACTTGTCCATGTCATCATCTCCCTTGATATACCATTTTATTCCAAAAATTGTGAAATATTTCGCTAATGGTGCATGTCCCTACCAAAGTTCATAAGTTGTCTTGTTTGTACCTTTTCTGATATATATTTTTTCATTGTGTATATTATAGTGTTAGCTACTTCTCTCCAAAATTTCATTTATGCATCATTCTCAAATGTCATGGCTCTCACTAATTCTATTACAGACCTATTTCTTCTTTCATCAACTCAATTTTGCTCAGGAGTTTTAGTTGCACCAATAATTTTCTCTTAATGCCATTCACTTCACAAAATGTGTTAAACTCTTTTGAGGTAAATTATCAACCTCTATTAGATCTTAAACATTTAATCTTTACTTCGAACTCATTCTCAACTCAATTCTTAAATAACCTAAACTTCTCAAGTGCTTCAAAATTCAGTTTCACGAATGCTACCCACATCATCCTAGTAAAGTCATCAAAAAAAATCATGAAGTACCTCCTACCATAAATTCTCTTGTCCTAGTAGGACTACTTAGATATGTATGAACAATCTCTAATTTTGTTGTAATGAACTTCTTTATAGGGAAAGAGCTTTTCTTTTGCTTAGCCATAACAGATTCTTTGCACACAACATTAGTAGGCTTGAAAATTATACGTTAATCTATAACAAAAAGTTTACTACTATCCTTCACATTATTATAAAAGTTTATATGAAAAAAAATTCTATACCAAAATCAATTGTTATCCACTTTTGGAACAAAAGATATCATCTCTATGAGGTTCATCTAAATAATATTATCTTTGGATCTTGTAGTAGTGCCAATGAACTTGCCATATTTATCCTTGATAATGAATGTATTCTCTATGAATTGTAACTAATATCCCTTATATACCAACTACCCAATACTCAATAATTGTGAAAATTGTGATGGAAATAGGTTGTGATGCCATAATTGTGAAAGACCTAAACTTGTAATTTGGTATCAAATTTAGAACTGTGGATTATGCTTTAATCTATAAAAAAACTAAACATAATCTTTTTTAGTGTTTTCATCAAGAGTAATAGATCCCATTCCCTTGATATGACAAGCCACATTGTTACCAACTCTAAAAGTTACTTGATCGTGACTACTAAACTTATTAAATTTATTTGTGTCACCTATCACATAATGTGAAAAACCACTATTTATTATCCAATTAGCTTTCCCTTCAAACTATGAAAGTAGGGGTTTCTCTACTCTAACTTCTATTTCAATATTTTCTTCTTTTATAGCTACAAATCCTAACTCACCATCACTTTCACTCTAAACTCTTTCATTACACTCATAATCTTCATTTGCATACAAACAATCTATAGATATTCTAGACTTGAAGTTCTTCATATACTTTTTCTCTCCTTTAGGAGGCTTAGAAGCATAATGACCAAATTCATTATAATTCCAACATCTAAAGATTCCCTTACTATTTGGTTCTCCTCTTAGAAGAAATGAAATTCCTTCTTCGATCATTTTGTCCTCCTTAGATCTAGATCTACTGCTACTCGCATAGTCTCCACTAGTGCTTGCATTTCTTGAAAAGGGAGAACACTTAATGCACTAAAAGTAGTTTCTTATATAGGAAAATCTCTAGTCTACTTAAAGCTTACCTTTTCTATTGCCAATTATCCAAGAAGAGTCTCTCTAATAAACTTCTCTGTGTAAGGTATAACTTGCCAAATCATTTTCACTACCTTCTTGAATGGTGGTGTCAACCTTTTCAAGATTTTTAATATAATCTCATCTTCATCTTTAGATCCATTACAAGACTAGATTCTTGCAATAATTTATGATATTCTACTAATATAGCTTCTTACAAATTCATCTTCGAACATGTTAGCATCTTGAAACAAACATATCAAATTTTAGAAGCTGATTCTCTTAGCATGGTTATCACCTTCAAAGGTAGATTCCAAAGCTATCAAAATTTTAACAGATGTTTCTAAGGATTTTACTAGATTGTATTCATTTTTAGGAAGAGATGACAATGATAATTGTTTGGCAAGCATATTGCACCTAAATAAATCTCTTACAACTTTATGACAATCTTCAATTTTGCTTTCCTCCAAAATCTTCTTTTCATTCATTTCCATCACCCAATATTCTAGACCCATACATATCAAATGTATCTTCATCTTCTCTTTCCATCTATCATAGTTAATTACACCAAATTTAAAACGTTATTTTTTTGAATGACCCATCATTGATCTCCTTGATTTGTTAACATTTTCCTTTAAGAACTTGAGGCATTGATACCAATTGATAGAAAGTAAATTCCACCAAGATAACTAAGAGGATGGGGGGAGTTGGGGTGAATTAGTTATTAGATCAATATAACTTTTATCAACCCAACTAAAACATAATCATGTGAACAATAGAATCAACAACTATCTTAAGATACACATATACAATAAGACTAGATATGTTAACTAGGGAAACCTTTAATCAAAGTGAAAACCCCAATGGAGATAGTACCCAAAATGTGACCCACTAATGGGTAAAAGTGTAAACCTATGTCACCCTTTTGTAAAGGAAAAGTCTAACAAAAGTATGACTGTTCACCTTTAATGACATAAAATTTGTATTATTATTTTAAATTTGGAAAATAAGTAAACTAATGAAATGTGTAGAAATGGATGAAGTTTAGGATTATAATTTTTCATAATTATTTGGAATAAGAATTTATATATTTTCCTAATTTTTATAGATAATTTTTTAGGTGTTGAAAAATGCTAAAATTTAGGGGTCTTGTTCTGACCACAAAATTATATAGAAATAAACTTATTTCCCTTTCATCTCAGATTGTTATATAGATGACATATATATCTAGAACAATAAAAAATAAAAAATCAGCTTTAGTCCTATATTTTCTCTTTTATAAGGATCTAAATCTCAACTCAACTAAAATTGATAGTTTTCATCTCCCACCACATTTTTCAAAACTAATCTATTCTAACCAGAAGAAAAAAATATACATTCTAGAAGAGGACTATCTCCTCTAAAACATCAAATAATTTTAAGATTCTTTTGATATGATCTAATATTTTTTCTTTCTCAAAACCAACATCTTTTAAGTGTTAAAATACGTGGTTGTAGAAATTTTTGATTACAATATAATATATATAATTAAAACACTATAAAATATATATGAGAATATTCTTGACTCTAAGCTCTATAAAATGGTGTTTACATATTATTAGAAAATATCATAGATAATAGTAAGAGTTATTGAAATGCCAGTTTTATGAAATGGTTTTATTTCTTTAGTAATTGGATACAAACTAGTATAAAACATGCATTTAATAGACATTTATGATTGCAAAAGTCTAAGACTATATATAACCTAGCTAGAATGGATTTGTCTAGATCATACATTTGAAAAAAAATAGATTTTTAGATAGAAATACTCAAATTTATTCATTATGATAAGTTAGCCTAAAAGGTGACACAAGTTTGTACTTTTACCCTAATATAAAGTTTCCTTGTAAGAGGATGGACTCTATTGGAAGATAGTGAAATATATTCATTACATATAAGTCCCTATTAAGAGACTTTGAATCCTTGTTAGGAGATTCCAACCCTGTTGGAGTTGTGCCAACCTTGAGTAAATGTACAAAGTTCAGTCACCTTTCAGGCTAACTTATCAAACCACCTAAATGTGAGTATATCTATCTAAAAATATTTTTTCTTCAAACATAAGATCTAGATAAATTCTTCCTACCTAAGTTATATACATTCTCACACTTTTCCAATTCAAAATGTATATTAAATGCATGTTCTATACTAATTTATGTCCAATTACTAAAAAATTAAAATTATTTCAAAAAATAATTGTTTCAATGCCTCTTACTCCTTTTAATAATTTTCTTTTAGTAACATATAAACATCAAGAGCTCAAAGTCAATAATATTCTCATATAGAGTTTGTAGTGTTTTAATTAGATATTGTATATTGTAATTAAAAAAAAATGGAACTAATTATTTTAACACTCGAGAAGATGATGGTTTTGAGGAAGAAAAATAGTAAAACATATCAAAAAAATTCAAAAATCAGATGACATTCTAGCTGAGAGAATCTTGTTCTAGAATGTATAATTTTTCTTTTAGTTAGAATAGATTTATTTTGAAAAATGTGGTGGGAGATGAAAACTATTGATTTTAGTTGAGCCCTCCATGAGCTTTTTCCCATCCTTACATCTTAGCCCTTAATCCCTCAAGCCTCTTGCCTATAAATTGGATCCTTCCCCTTTGCAAAATAACACAATCCATGAAGTAAAGTCATAATGCAATTTTAAGAAGCCATTTTACATCAAAACCATACACCCACACCCAAATTCCAACTCCAGTTGAAGCCCTTTTTGAAGCATAAGCTTGAGCATACATCCTATCTATTTAGACAAAGCTACTCAACAAGAGAGCTTCTTATTGAGAGAGTCCATTAATGGATCATATTCTCAATTGAGAGCTCATCTTAGTCTATCTTGAAGTTTATGAATTTTGTTTACTTTGTAGAAGCTTTATTTAAATTTGGTTTCTATTAGCATACTAACATTGCTCATATACACCTTTCACAAGGTAGATCATGATTTAATTTTATGGTAACTAATTCAACCCTCCCATCTTAGTTACTCCTCTTATATTTTCAGCAATTGGCATTAGAGCATTTGATTCTTGCAGAGAAGGCTTTAAGGATCAAAGTTAAATATCAAGATGTCTTACAAAAGAGAGATTCCCAAGTTTAACCAAGACAACTTTGTAGCATGGAAAATACTTATGAGATTATAGTTGGAAAATATCAATGATTCCGATAATAATTATTTTAATAATTAATAAAAGACTCATGTTGGAACATTATTAGTTGAAGATATTGCTAAAAAGAAAAATCATAACATCATGATGATTGACATTGCTTCTACTCTTAATTATGCTAAATTTGATGAAGTTAAAAGTTGTACTAAAACTTATGATATGTGGATCAAATTAAAATCTATCTATGGAGGAGATGATAATGTAAGAAGAGGTAAAGCCAAAAGTCTCAAAGGAAAATTTGATTAAATGGAGATGAGAGAAGATGAAAACATTGCAAAATATATTGAGAGAATTAAAGCAAGTGTAAGGATAATCAAAGCATCTAGAGGAGACATTGATGATAAAAAAAATTGTAAAAAACGTACTCAAAACCCTTCTTCCTATCCATGTAATTAGAGTGTCTACTATTCAAGAGATGAGATGTGATCTAAATAGAAAATTAACTTTGGATCCTGTAGTTGGAAGATTGAAATCTTTTGAGTTGGATAACTATGATAATAATGTTCCTAGTTCCAAAGGTATTTAGTTTACATTTGAAGCCAAGCTTCCACTCAAGAAAAGGGGTATGGAATCAAAGGCTAGTCAATCAAAAAGTGAAGAAGAAGAAGAAAATGTAGACAGTGATCTTGAAGTTGTCAAAGCCCTACTTGCAAGGAAATATTCCAAAGGCAGAGGAAAGTACAAAGGTAAGATGTCTTTAATATGGTTTTCTTGTGAAGAAGTTTGTCACATTGTTGGAAGGTGCCCAAATAGAGAAGAGAAGGATGAAAAGAAAAGCAATAAGTAAAAAGGTAAGAAGGAATTCAAAAACTATAAGGACTACAAGGACAAAGGTAAATTATTATTGTTTCTTGGTAATTTATTTGGTAATTTTGGTAGGTGATTTTGTAGTTAATTTGGTAGTTGATTTGGTACTTTATTTAATCACTATTTTAATCATATTAAGACATGATTGAATCAAACCACCATCCTCCTACTTGTAAAGTAGGTGCTCTTCCATTAAGCTAGTACCCTTTAAAGAGTAATGCAATAGATTATCAAAATTGCAATAACTATCCTTTTGTTAATAAATAATATACATGTATAAACAAGATACATTCCTATAATCAAACTCTTCAAAATAGTTCTTATGGTAAAATTCAAATAGCTTAAAAAGCCAAATGCATGTGACCGAAACTGTATTATTGATATATTAGTTCTACTAATAAGTTACGCCTATTACTCAACTATTAAAAAATATCATCTTCATGGGATCTAAACCTAGTAGCTATTGCAAATATCATCTTTAAAGATTCGGATTGGATATTGCTATAAGTTAATGAATAGGTTTGTGCAATTTCAAAGCAAAGATTTAACTCAAATGAGTCACTTTAATCTTTTACGTTGGTAGAATATACTATAGAAACTTTAATGGAACTCTAAGATTAGGTGATTATAATTTTAATGACATTCTTAGCAATCTCTAAGTACTGAGCTTTGTAATTAATGAAGCATACAATATAGAAAGAATACTCAGAAGCTCAATTTTTTGTTGTGATGAGCATGAGTCTATTGTACTTGGTTTCTTTAGTTTTTTTGGCATTACACATATAAGGAAAATAATAGTTAATAAAAATAGGGTGTTACACAAAGGAAAAGCAATAAAAATTAAAAAATACATAAATACTTAATAAAAGCCAAGGAGACCTAATTTCTATAGTCCTAAAAAAACCAAAAGAAGAAGCAAATATGTGTAGTGTTGAAAAGAAACAATATTTAGATAATTTTAATGCCTTTCTATAGGCTGATATCCTAAAACTATTTTAGCTTTTCTCTTGCTATTTTTAGCTTCATCAATAAGAAACATGCCCTTTTGGTTTCTTGTGCTTCTTGAAGAGTTTAATTTGATGTTTGCAGGTAGCTATTCATAGATTATCAAAAATAATTCTCTCTCAAACCTCCTACTCAAATAAACTCAATAGGAACTATATATTGCTCAAAATTTTGTGGACTGATTAGAACATTCAAAGATTTACTTGCCTCAGAGTACCCTTAATTGGATCATAGATGCAACTACAGAAACATCATCAACATCTAGGATGGAGGTCAAGCCAAAACTAGTCATGTTGAGCAAGGAGGCAGAGCCACAATAGACTCCTAGGCACTCGATACTCTATTTCTACCTCTACCATAATTTTTACTAGAGCTAGGAAGAGGAAGATTTAAAATGTTTTGATATTATGAATTGTATTTACTTCTAGTTCAAAAAAATAAATATGCTATTTGAATATTTCTTTAGACTATTGGGTCACCAACCATGATTATTCTACATGAAGATACCATTTTGAAAAAGTAAAATAGTTTAAATCAACCTAATATACATAACCTACTCATTCGGTGCACGCCTTCATTAAATTTTCAAAGAAAAAGATATTTCTAATTGAATTTAAGTGAATTTTGAAGTTGCCAATTTTTTAGTTTGACATGGTGAGTGTTTTCTTTAGGTAAGTTAACTATTATAAGACCCTAAATCTATCATATACCAAATAATTAACACTACAAACAACTATGAGCAGGATAGAAAGTCACATTTAGGATGATACTATAGAAATAAATTTGAACATTTCATTAGACTCTCAGAGTAATACAATGATTTCAAAGTCCCCCTGACTATCATAAATAAGGTTTTCCTTGGTCATGGTTCTTGGTGGATTTCATATGTACATGGTGTTATTTTATATGCTTTAATTTATATTTTAACTTGTGGAATTTGTGTAGATGAGTATGGTTGTGTGGAAATGTATTTATTGGAAACTATGGTTCTCATTATTCTATTTGGGGCTGAGCAAGTTGCATAATATTTTAAACTTCTCATTAGAGTAAAGAAAGAGAGTGGCTCAGTAGAAGAATAAGATTTTACAAGCTTGAGGAAACGATTTTAGATTGTTCACTTGGATGATTCAAATTACTGCTAAGTTTTTTTGTGTATAGCCATATATGGATCCCATAGTAGTTTTAAGTTGGAGATACTATCTACATTTCTACTTAAGTGTCCAAATTTTGATTTTAGAAAACATTTTTACAATAAGAATGTAGGTGCACTTGTTTCACTGTGTTCTAGGAATATTCTAAGAATACTCTATTCTATTACAAACTAGGTTGTTAAAGGTTATAAGATATGGAATATAGCCATGAAATATCATTAGGTGGGCTATGTACCTAAGTTTTAATTAACCAAATATTGATACAAAACTATGACTTATAAGAATAAGGTGGAAGAAAAAGAAATCTTAGAATTTGATATATAAGATATGCTAATTATCTCCTAATAGTTCCTCATGTGAATCTTTGGTTTGACAATGACCCCCAAATAGGAAGTGGTTAAACTTGTACTAAATCTAAGTTGCATAAGTTTCTTGAATGTGATTATTTTCTACTTATTTAATATGGTGATGTTTGTCTAATGGTCTTTACCCAAATTCTTAGAACAAATGTTCCTTCAATTGAATAGAGATTGGCATAAGAGAATGTACATTTAGAACATGTAAAGATATATTTGCATGGGTTTCTTAAACAATTAGAATTGTTTAATCCTTTTAAATTCAAGATGAAGAATTTTATGTTGGAATTCTTTAGAATAACTGAGAGGGAGGGGAACCAATTATCCAAGGTCTAGATGTACAATTAAGAATTTTCACATCTTAGTGAACCAATCTCCATAAAAAATTTTCATCATGCATGCATCCATTAGATTATACAATCACTTAAAATTGTAGGTTACTGTCAAATCAACTTTATAGAAATGTAAACATGAAACATAATAGATTCAATAACACATTTGACACAATAATTTAATATGGAAACCCAATTTGAAAAAAACCACCAGTAACATGCTATAGATTCTCACTCTTTTGAAGTTATGCCTTGTGAAAGGCCAAATCTATTAAAGGTTACAATGCACACTATTAAATGTGACCTGGTTAAAGGATTTCAATCACAATGTTAAGAGTGAGCCTTGTTAGAGGACTTTAGATCATTCACTTGGAATGTCACCCAATTAAAGATTTTACAAAAGGATGTTAGGTCAAACTTAATCCAAAGGATTTACCTTAAATTGATACAATTATTATAAAGTACTAGTAAGACTTGATATAATAACAACTTACAACACACTTTTTGAGTAGCGATATTTGTTTCAGTCCTCCATTCTGCTTGGCTTTCACACACTTCAGCTTTGATAGCTTGTTCACTCCTCAATCATCCATACCCTTAAGCCTTATTTCTTTGCTATCCAATGTTGTATCTTCTCTTAGGTCACTAAATGAAGCAATACCCTAAACTCTTTGTCTTCCTTAGGTTCTCACACATGATAACCTTTTCTTCTAATGAGCCATCTCTATAGATAGAGAATTAAAATCTTTTGCCAGTCATCCTCCATCATCCATTTCATAGTTAGGTCAGATTAGATACGATTCAATGAATCTACCCATCATCTCATTTCATTCCCTTCTAGAAATTCTTCTTCAATCATATTTGAATTTTCCTCAAAATGGTTCACCATGAATTTTGTGCCACCAGCTCATTAACCTTATCTTCCACATAGTTAACACACCAAGCAATCAAACTTGTTAGCTCAAATTCATCAAATTATCAATCTTTCTCATAATGCTAACACTAGTCATTAATTGGCTTCTAATGTTCAACACATACTACATTGCTCGACATCTTCTATCAAATCGCTTGACATGAACTAAAATTTACTAGTGTTTGGCATCTACTAAACTTTACTTGGCTTATACTATTTCAATTGGCTTATATTGAAATTGACTTTTCTTGACTCCAATTGATTTTATACCTAACTTGCAGTACCTTTTCTTGGAACCCAGATTTAACCTAATGTTCTAAACTTAATCACTATAACCATCCTTTGAAACCTTAAGTATATTATCAATGCACTATAATATCACTATCTTAGTTGATCCTTGTACTCCTTTTCCATATCATAACTCAACATTTCCTCTAGGTGCTATTGTTATCTCATTTCATCAAATCCTCTTCATCAATCAAACAAATGATAATACTTAAATAATATAAGGAATTATCTTACTAGCAAGTAGTGAGTTTGACATTAGTGACAGAACAATGATTGAAACACATTTATCATACTTGTATCAATCCATTTTCAAAAATCTATCTCTTTGGCATTGATGGAAAACCAATTTGGCGAGACTTAATCTGTATGGCCAACAAAATACCAAAAAAAAAAAAATTCCTTGTATTGAAATATCTCCCTCTATTAGCAACTTTTATCTTCTAAACAGGTTACAAAATTATGTTCTAATCAACATATAATCAATCAACTCATCCTTATGACTCCCTATTGATCACTTCTTATATCTCCCTCAACATTATCTCCCTCTTACTAGGTAGATGTAATCAACAAGTATACTTTCTCCCTCTGAGTTAATATTCCATTGTTCTTCTATATGTGTCTTCTATCTAGATTTCTCCCTCTTTATGTCTTTCTTCCTTGCTACTCTATCTCATTGAACTCAAATTTCTCCCTCTTTGACAACAATGCCAAGAACTTGTAATCTTCATATACAGATATGAATACTTTCAATTTCTCCCTCTATCACCTTGCTTGTGACTAATTTGTACATCTAGCTCTTTGATTACTTTAAGCAACTCCTAAAGTAAGATCCACTACATCAATGAGTAAAATATGTCAATCAACTTTTTTGATGTAGGGTACTCCTCATGCTTCTTAGATAGCCTTTGATAGTAGTATCACCCTTAGATTATCTCTTAGATACTCACAAGCATCCTTAATTAATGCTTTTGTGAAGTTATCAACTATTTGCTCTTTTGTGTTAATATATTCAATCTTCACTTCTTTATCTTGAACTAATACTCTCAAGGAATGATACTTGATTACAATGTTCTTAGTCATTTTATGTAACACATGATTATTTGATATATTTATAACACTTTTATTATCACAATAAAGTATCACAAGTTTAGTGATTTCATGCTTTATACCTTTGAGTTGTTATTTGATCCATACAATGTTCATACAATTTAATACAATAACAATATATTCAGCTTCAATAGTAGATTTAGAAATGTAGTTTGTTTCTTGCTAGTCCATGTAACCAACCTTTTGCCTAAGAAAGATTCTCTTCTACTAGTGCTTTTTCTATCATCAATATTTCAAGCCCAATTGGCTTCAATGTAGGATCTAAATTCAAATTTTTGATTTTTCTTGTAGTATAGACCATAGTCCTTTGTTCCATTTAGACATCTCATTATTCTGTTAACAGCCATTAAATGATTCTCCCTAGGATTAGTAGACAATCTTGTAACTATCCCTATAGATAAAGCAATATCAGGTTTATTTTGTACAACATATTGTAATTTACCAATCATATACTTATATAATGTTTGATGCACCTCAGTTAAATCATCATTCTTTTATAATTTATGCCATGTTACCATAGGTATACTTATTGGGTTGGAATCCTCCAATCAAAAAGTTTTCAATATCTTCTTAACATACTTTGACTGAGTGATGTATATACCATATTTCATCAAATGTACTTGCAAACCTATGAAGAACTTGATCTCTCCAAACATAGACATCTCAAATTCTTTCTTCATTTCATTTGCAAAATCCTTACATATAGTATCTTGACCTCCAAATATGATATCATCAACAAAAAATTTAGATAATAAAATACCTTTTCCTTTCTCTATCTTCAAGTACATATTTTCATTGTCATCTATCCTTTCAAATCTAATCTTCACAAGATAAGTATGAATCCTTTCATACCATACTCTTGGTGCTTGCTTCAAACCATATATATAGATCTTTATGTAGTCTACCTACCATCTTTTTTTTGTTAGCATCAAAAAATCATTCTAGTTGTTCTATATATTCCTCTTCCTCTAATATATTATTTAGAAATGCAGACTTAACATCCATTTGATAAAATTTGAAAGCTTTGTATGTAAAGTAAGCAAGCAAAGTTCTTACTTCTAGTCTTGCAACGGAAGAAAATGTTTCTCTATAGTTAATCCCTTCTGGGTGAACCCACAATAATGGGTTCCACTTTAGTGGGACGAACAAAAATGAAAAAAATTGCAAAATGAGAAATTGAGTTTACCATATGTTCGTGCGAACATATTTCGTATGTTCACACTAACATATGTGATATATATGTTCATGAAAACATGATTTCAATGTTCAAATGAACATACGTTCACACGAACATGGTAAACGTGTTTGCACGAACACCATGTTTGTACAAACATGTGCAATCACAAAAATTTTAACCTTTTTTTCTTTTTCTTTTTTTTTTTTGCTCTTTTGACTACCATAATTGTAGAAGAATTATCTCCCATTGTAAAATAAAAAATATCAAAATGTGCTACTCAGAGCAAGCTTTCCAATGACTATAATTTTATTACATAATTTAATCATTAAGACTTTCAAATATGAGTTTAACTCATTATAGGTTCATTACCGATTGTACATCAACTGACTTTGACACCTCGGGAAAATTAGTAAATTAGGTCAAAATTTTTTTGAAAAATATGGAGGCACTAGCTTATTGAGATACCTTTCTATTGAAAAAAAAAATGGTTTATGATAAATTGACTTCAAATTATCTATGTCAAACGGAACGTATCTCTGAATTATAGTTCATGTCACTTCAAAACCTCATAAAATATACAATATTCAACAAAAATAAATCAAACCAAATGTAGACACTGGATATTGATGTTACAAATCCAACACCGAAAGAATTACTTCATTATCATTTCTAGAAAGAAAGTTATGTGTGTCAAATGGACTGTCACTTTTTAAAATATTGATTTTTATTATGTACCACTCTTTGGAAGAGATAAAAAAAAATTGACATAAATAAATTTTTTTTTTAGATTAAAAAATATGGTTAAAAAGTAGGAACAAAGTACTCAAAATCACTAGTTTATGTCATCTTAAAATTATTTATAGTTTTGGAGATATAGTCACTTGAACGTGACGTTTGTTGCAAAAATATTGATTTCAGTGTCAAAATTGGTCAAAAAGTGGAACCCATTATTGTCGGATCGCCCTTCTTCTTGTGCATATCATTTTCAAACTAATCTTTCCTTATTCCTTGTGACATCACCATTTTCATTTCACTTGTTTATGCATAGCCACTTGCTACCAATCACATTTTTATATTCTAGTCTAGGAACTAGAGTCCATGTCTTATTTGTCTCAATTTGTTCAATATCTTCATTCATGGCTTTACTCTTGTCCACATCCTCTAAGGAATCTTTCACTAGTTTGGGTTCTTGCATGCTTAGAAAACATTTATCATTTCTCAACTTGTTCCTTGTCATTGGAATAACATCTTTGTGTCCAATGATTTTTGTAAAAGGGTGATGTCTCTTGACATACTTAGATAATCTGGGTTCTGCTCTATTTTCTTCATTTGGTCCCTCAACTTATGAATAATTATGTACATCTCTATCAGGTAGTTCAACATCTCTTTCATGTACACTAATCTCAAAATCAAAATGTCTGTCAACTTCATTCTGTAACTCGGCACCTAAAAGTAGCTTGATTCTTGAATGCAACTCGACGTTTATAGTATGTGACTCTACTATAATTGGAACTTGTTATTGGTTCGCAGCTTGATTTACAAAATCTTCATCAGTAGACATACCTTCATAAAACAATACAAATGATTTGTATTCTTCTAGGTCCTTCATAGGTTCAGCCTCATATACTTCTATATATTCATCAAATTTCACATTTGCACTTTCCACAACTTTGCTAGTGTTAGTATTTAAACACTTATAAGCTTTACTTCTTGTGGAATAACCAAGGAATGTACCTTCTTCACTTTTTGCATCTACTTTATCATTCTTGAAATCCTTGAGAATATAACACTTGCTTCCAGATATCTTAAAATATTTTACATTGGGTGAGTATCCATACCATATTTCAAAAGGTATTTAATGAGTACATTTCTTGACTTGCACATGGTTCAAGTTATAGATAGTTGTACCTACAAATTCTCTCTAGTATTTCAAAGAAACATTTTTTTCCATCATGAGTCTCCTACCATAGTTCATTACAGATCTGTTCCACCTTTCAACAATTCAATTTTTTGGAGTGGTCCTAGGAGTTGATGTCTATCTTTCGATTCCTATATTATTACAAAACATCTTAAACTCATTTGATGTAAATTCTTCTCCTTTATTAGATCTCAAACATTTTATACCTTTAGCTATTTCTTTCTCAATAGTTGCTCAGTACCACTTAAACATTTGGAAAGCATCATATTTCTATTTTAGAAACATAATAGTCATTATTCTAGAGTAATCATCAAAAAGTAGCATAATGTACTTATCCATTTTGTATCTTTGCACTTCAATTCATTCACACATGTTAGTATGAACAATCTCTAATATTCCTTTAGAGGTATGAGTCTTACTCTTAAAACTTGACTTTGTCATTTTACTTAACTCACATTGTTTCCAAATTATATTATTACGCTTCCTCAACTTAAGAAAACCTCTAAATATTTTTATGTTACTGATACTAACCAAGTGATGGAAATTAACATGACATAACCTCTTGTACCATAGCCACACATCATCAAATTCTACAATTAAACAAGTAGCATCCTCTATACCAAGGTAGAATAGATTGCCTCTAGTTTGATCACCATTTCCAATCTTGTTTTCAAACTCAACCTTACAACCTAAATTATTCAATTATGACATAGTCAAAAAATTATAGTTAAGTCCTTCAACATAGTAAGCATTATCACATAAAATCTTTTATGTGAGCTTGATAGAACCTTTTCCTTTTATTGGATATGGTGCATCATTATCAAACCTTGCATTATTTCCAACCAAATAATTTAGGGTAATAACTTGCTTTTATCTATAGTCATGGGATGTGAACACCCACTATCAATGATCCATCTATCATTCTTTTTCACATAAGACACTAGCGCAATTGCCTCATCCTCATTAGATTCATCCTTCATTACAACATACACCACTTCATCATCATGATTATCGGATCCATCTTTTATTTCCTCTTCAACAATGTAGCAAGACTTCTTGCCTCTGGCTTTGTAACCTTTTTTGTCTTCATCTCTTCTACTTTTGTACTTGTCACCACCTCTGTAATTCTTCTTCTCTAGACATCTAGAAGCAATATGACCAACCTCATTGCAATTGAAACAAATGATAGGTAAGTTACTTTTGAACTTGCCTTTACCTTGTGAAATCTCATTACCATTAGTGCTTCAAGTTGATATACATCTTCCTCATTTGTAACACTATCACCAGACATATATCTTGTCTTTTTCTTTCTCTTCTTATTAGGTTCCTTCAATGATAGCTTAGCTTTGAAAGTAGATTCAACATTGATAGGTATGTAATTATCAAAATTAGATAGCTTAAAAGAAGTGAGCCTACCTACCAGACCTTCATGATTCAAATCATTCCCTCGCATACATCTCGGTTCTTGTATTGCAAAAACTCTAATATCATAGATCAATAGAATTGTTCTCCAAATTTTTCTTAGTATAGCATCATCATCTATTATACTAGTGGCTATTCTTATTGCACATGAACATCTTTTATTCTAGAGAAAAATTGAGCAATATTCTCACCTTCTTGGATTCTCATATTATTAAACTTACATCTAAGACTTTTAACTTTGGCTCTTAGAACATTCTTGTCACTTCCATAGATAGTGTGTAGACCATCCCACATTTTCTTTTCACTTCTACAACATTTGACATCATCAAACTTAGTATAGCTTAGGGCAGAGGCAATCTCCAACATTGCCTAGTTGCATTCTTTCTTCCTTTTTAGATCTTCAACAATTAATACTCTAGTAGGATCAACATGCTAAACAATAATGGTAGATTTTACATGATCTCAAAGGCCTACTAGTTGTAGCTTCATCATAAATTTCCATAGAAGAAAATTATCTCTATTAAGCTTGGCTACCTTTCTTTTTTTATATCTTGATCTTTTTACTTCTAGTACCTTCAAATTAATCCTCTTAATAAGATGGCTCTGATACCAATTATTGGAATTCTTTATAATAACTGAGAGGGGGGGTGGGGGGGGTGTGAATCAGTTATCCAAGATCCAAATGTATAATTTAAATTTTAACAACTTAGTGAACCCATATCCATAAAAAAAGTTCTATCATGAATGCATTCATTACATTATGCAATCACTTAAACTTGTAGGTTGCTATCAAATCAACTTTGTAGAAATATAAACATGAAACATAATAGATTCAACACTACATTTGACACAATGATTTAACATGGATAGCCAATTCAGGAAAACCCACCAATAACATGCTACTCATTCTCACTCTTCTGAACTGATGCCCTATGAAAGGCCAACCATGTTAAAGGTTACAATGCACACTATTAAATGTGACTTGGTTAAATGATTTCAATCACCCTACTAGGAGTGAGCCTTATTAGAGGACTTTAGATCATTCACTTGGAATGTCACCCAGTTAAAGGATTTCCAAATGACTATTAGGTCAACCTTAATCTAAAGGATTTACCCTAGACTGATACAATGATAAGAAAGTAATAGTAAGACATGATCTAATAACAACTTACAACACATTTGCAGATTAAAGATCTTTTTTTGAGTCATCCATTCTTCTTGGATTTTACACACTTTATCTTTGATATCTTGTTTACCCTTCAAACATCCATACCCTTAAACCTTCTTGCTTTGCTAGCCAATATAGTCTCTTATCTTAGGTCACCAAGTGAAGCAATACCATAGACTCCTTGCCTTCCTTAGGTTCTCATACATGAAAACCTTTTCTTCTATCTAACCATCTCTATAAATAGAAAATTAAGATCTTTTTCCATTCATCCTCCATCCTCCATTTTACGGTTAATTCAGAATAGGTAATATTTAATGAATCTACCAAACATCTTATTTCATTCCCTTCTAGAAACTTCTCCTTCGATCCTCTTTGAATTCACCTCAAAATGGTTCATCATGAATTCTATACTACCATCTCATCACTCTTATCTTTCACATGGTTCACATAATCAAAGAAATCAAACTTGTTGGGTTAGATTCATCAAATTTTCAATATTTCTCATAATGTTGACACTCAACATTAACTGGCTTTTGATTTTTGACACATATTGCATTTCTCACCATCCTCTATCAAATCACTCAACATGAGCTAATGTTTACTGCTGCTCAACATACTCTAAGCTTTACTCAACTTACACTATTTCACTCAGCTTACACTAAAATTAACATTGCTTAGCTCCAATTGATTTTTTTCTTTGCTTGCACTAATAGTTCTTGGCACCTATTATGTAGAATGTTTAAGCTTTGTAGGAAAACTTTGTTTAACTTGGTCTTCTGAGCTTAATCAGTGTAACCATCCTTTACAACCTTAATTAGATTATCAATCCACTATAATATCACTATCTTATCGAATCCTTGCACTCCTTCTCCATATCATAACTCAACCTTTCCTCTAGGTGTTATTGTTACCTCATTTGATTGAATCCTCTTCATCAAACAAATCATAGCACTTGAATCATATAAGCAATTATCTTAGTGGAAACTAATAGGTTTGACATCAGTGGCAAAATAATGATTACACCACATTTATTATACTTGTGTCAATCTATTTTCAACATTGCAAAAGTTATCATTTAAATTCTTTTGCAATTTGACCAGGGTTTTGTTTCAAAATATCTTGCATAGTTTTTTGAGGGTAGGGTATGTGTAGGATCATGGTCAACCAAACCATTCTCTTAAGTGGCAATAAAAAATTAGAAAATCAGGGTTATGTCAACATGCAATTTTCTTCTTGTTATTAACTTTATATCAAAAAGTTGAGAGAAAACAATCTCTAGCAAATTGAATCTAGTTTTTAAACTACTAGGACTTATCTAAAAAATATAAAAATTGTTTGGTCAAAATTTTGAATTTTAATGCAATATTACAAAAATTTCAGAACAAAAATAAGAAGTAGACATATGTCTGACCACCTTAATCAAAATCAAATGATAATATTTTTTAATAATATTCTAGATATAAGTATTAGACTTATGCTTGGATGTGACACATATTTTATGGTATTTTTATTCTAAATAAATAATAATTAAATAATTTTTGACTTTAGTATTTTTGGAATAAAAAACTCTCATGTCTGATCACCTTAACTAATTCAAAACTCTACAAAATTTAAATTTTTATTTTTTCCCCTTATAGTAGAAGAAACACAGAAAGTGATGCATCTTTGGGATTTAAAAAATGTTGTACCATTTGAAAGTTATAGTTGTTTTTGAAGTAGTGTATTAGTCAGCAGTTTATATGTAACTCCATTAGAAAATAAGTAATAATTACTTACTAAAGTCATAATTTGACAAACCTTACATTTATGGAAAGATAAGAACATTCTTATGAAACCCTTTTCATTTCATCAAATTTTGGTGAAAAAAAAGTTGTCAACTACATGTTTGAATTAAAACTCACATAAAAGTAGTCCAAAAGTACATTTTGAGGATATTTTTAAAGTTGACCATATAGGTTTGGTATCAAAATATATAGTAGACCTTATAAATATATTAATTGTTTTCATTTAGTATTAGGGAGGGCAGGAAAAAGGGTGGAATATATTTTGATATGGTTTGAGATATTTTAGAACTACAGATTTTTTAGATTGCCACTTTTTGACACACCATGATCCTACACATACCTAGTATTTCTCCTTATAGAAAAAACTTTTATCATAGTGGACAACATCCTAGTTTATAGATAAATGATAGCTGAGAAGATATAGAAAGAATATATTCATTGGTAAAATTTTAGATGCCTCCTCAGGAAATAGGTGATGTCCTACCTAATCGAGTTGAAGCATACATAAATTATATATAGATATGCTACCCCACAAGTCTTATGGAAGATAGGTAGAAGTCATGCTACTAATTTGTTTCCTATTTACTGATGAATGTACATTTTCATGTATAATGGTAGCCATGTATCAAAGTCATTAAAGTAGATTGTACATTGTGATGTATACATATATAATTAAAATCTTACTTGGATCTTATGTTGTCTAGACTACAAATTTCATATGTATTTTATTTGAAATGTGCTAAATGAATCCAAGCTTCTTAATTTTAAAAAAAAAATGGAAATATTATTATAGATGTGAAAGAAAGCCGAATGGGTAATTAATTCATTAAAAGAAACTAACAATGAAATATTCATATGTAGGATGAGATGATTATTTTTATTTTCTTTCTAAGGTGATTATCAAGGCTCGCTTATTTTAGCCAACAAATAATGTAAATAAAAATTAAAGCCACAATACTTTAATTAACTAATTATTAGAAATAACATTATAGATGTAAGATGAAACTAAATTGGGAAATCAATTAAATGACACTGACAATGACCTATCCTACAAAGGATGAAGTGATTATTTTCTTTGGATTGTTGTGGTGATTATCAAAGTTCACTCCTTTAGCCAATGATTCCCACAAAAAATAATTGAAGCCAAGCCTCTTAATCTAACTATGGTTTGGAAATGACATTACAGATGTATAAATCAGTATTATTTAATTTGAAGCATGAACAATGAAATATATCTATGAAAGGTTACCTAATTAGTTTCTTTGGCTTACTAGGGTAATTATTCTAGATCTCTCTATTCATCTACTAATCACTACAAAATAATGTGGTGTTTTAGATAATCATTTTCATAATGTGAGGCTCCAAATGATAGAGTATGCAAACCAATAAGAAATTCCCTCTTCCCTATTTTGTCTACAATGCTTAAATCCTTGCAAACATCAACCCTGAATTGGATTCTTTGACATTTTGATGTCTTGACATCCACCCTTTTGAATCAAATAAGTTGCTTCTTTCTATAACCACTTCTATGGAGATTGACAGGTTGTTTGGAGAAAAGTAAGGCCATATGAGTTCCTATTTTACTACATGTATTTCATACTTACACAACAAATTAAAATTTTAAGTCTTAACAAAATGTGTCATCAACTTTAATTTCCTCATGGAATAAGGGGCCATTAAACTTGGCTCCAAGGCCCATAGCAGTCATGATAATTTGGTAGCATGATAGAAGTGGCCATTTGTCTAGAGACATTGAGAGAATTGTTGGTGCAAATAGGAGAAAAATATCAAAAGTAGTATAACTCTATCCATATTAAAAATTATATAAAATGTATCCTATGTAAAATCTATAAGTCCAACCAGAATATCTTGAACTAATATTGGGTCTCATATTCATGTCTTTAATATTAACATTTGTGATAAATTCACGAGGATACCATGTGGAATGTAGCTTGTCACCTACAATGTTAGTCAATTTATAAAATATTATAATTGTTTATTCACCTTCTTATATTCAACTTAATTTCTAACATTAAGGGACTTACTGTGATGAGATGAGGAAACTTTTAGTGTCTTCTAAATCAAACTGATCAATATGGTACATTAGATTATTTCCTTGCTTAAGAGGAGTGTTTATATAGAGATTCAATTTAAAATGAATTCTTCAAGCTTTGTTTGACTGTCTTTAAATTTTATTAAAATACCAACATTCTAGGATATAACTTGGAACAAGCATCAAAGTACAACTGCCATACAAGCTAATTTGCATCTTAAAATGTGTAGATGAAATATGGACTTGATAGATACTGAGATTATAATCACCAAAAATATTATGGGCAATGTCATGTCCTCTAGCTTGGTCTGGGTACCTGACCCAAAGAATCCTAAAATTTTTATCATGGCTTTGAGCAATTGATATATCAATAGGTCCTACTAACATTATGACCAATATCACAAGTCCATTGGTAGAAGTTCCAACTTCTAAGACTGGATTTTATTGTTGGCACAGCAAGAGAAAGTCTACCCTATCAAGACCTTCTACCTCTATTAATTGATCTATTCCTACAACTAATATCACTGTATCTATATTTTTGTTGCTTGGACTGATGCATTCATCAACCCCCCATCACTACAAGCAACATTTGCACATCCTTGCTAGTAAGTGATCTTGGTATACTTCTGCAAGCCTTGTAGTGGAGTTGTATATTTACATAGAATTCCTCTATTTAAATCACCATAGAACTTTAGTACACTTATTTTCTAAAGAAAATGACCCATTTTTAATGAAAAAGAGGTTCTACAACTTAGCTATCACATTGGAGATTTTTTAATCATGTAATGATTACAAGTTTCATCCTAGTCTTCACCTTGGAAGTGTTCTTATCAATTAAGTTCATTCCATCTATAAAATATTAAAAAGCATTGGCACTAAAGCCATTCACCTATGACTTACACTTAGATCCATTCATTACAAGCAATAATAGAGTTTCCCAAGCCTTTCCCTGGTTTCAGTTGGAGATGTGTCACATCAAAAATAAGAATTCTTATAAGCCCTAAAGTGGAGGTCACAGGTTTGAATCCAGATGCGATTACAATTGTATACATCAATTGAACAATATATAAGATAAATGAAAAAATGACTTAGTGTGAAATGCATACATAAGAAGGGCTTTATGCATTAAATTGGTATCTTTCTTGGCAGTGACCTTAAAAGATACTACGTATAACAAATTATTTATACTAATGTGCTCCACATGTAGCCATCATTTAGAAGTTTCAATAGAGTTAAGTAGGACTTTCACCTAAGCTCACATGGTACATGATAGGAATGCCATTGGCATGTTTCTATTCATAAATTCATTTCATCTTCCATATTCACTCATGGTCTAAGCTAACATTGTCCATCATTAGTGAGGAACATAAATTATGATTATCTATTACATGATAGCAAAATCCTTGGGTATTTTTTCTCTCAATTATTAGCCAAACTTGTCTTTCTACTCACTTACTACTAGACCATAACTGGAATGATTTGTTTTATTTATTACAAGGTTACCTCTATTAGTACATTCACAAGACTGAGTTTGACTTAAGTATTTTCTTGAATTTTAAATCCATTCCTTTGGATTTCCTACTGTGAAGCATTAGTTGCACTCCAACCTAAAAGGCACCTTAGATTTTATCAAATTCAGCAGACACTATGATGTGCTGAAAAACAAAAGAATGCAAAAAATTGCAAAAATCCAATTGGAATGTTGTTATAGTATTCTATGAAACTTTACCTAGATAATTACCAATCATTACCTTGGTTTCATTTGTGTGGGAACCTATCACTACCAAAACCTTGAATTTGGAAGCTAATAGTTGTAATGACCCATCATTCTTCAACAAAACAATGTCGTACCTGACTGTATCCAAAGCCAATTGTTGAAGCTCAACAATACACATGTCCTCTGGACCTATTTTTCTATAGGCTTAGTTTAGAGGATCACCATTAAAGAAGCCAAGGCACATCAAAAGTACATAGTTATTTAGAAGTGCTTGCTCAACTACAAAACACTCCACTTTTCCTATTTTCATAGAATTCTTTGTGTATTTCCTGAAGTATGTTCCAAAGCATAAGTCCAACCCTACCATTATAGTATATTCCAAGATTAATAGGAACCAAAATAATTTCATATAAATATAATATTTTCATTGATGTCTTAAGTTTCTATAAATTCTCAACTTACCAGCCTTTAATTCCACTGCAACTACATCTTCAAGGATGTTAGTGCATTTGATTGCCCCATAGAATACTTGAACATAGTCAAAATTTGATAATATGTATTTGTCCAATCAAATATAATGTCAAATCATTACTTTTTCTAGATAGGTAGATTAACAATATTCAACATTTTTTACCATCTTTGAATTTAAAATGAATGTAAAATCAATGTAATACAATGGATTGTGGAAATTTGATCTCTTTAACATGCAAAGACCAAACTTGGCTTACCCATCTAGGCCTCGTTGGTCTCTAACAATTGCTTTTCCCATCAACACAAGTTAGAACCCAATTAACCTTGTTATCTAAGCACATAATGCTATTGATATGGCTTTCTTGAACACAACTCTTGGAAGATCACTGATAATTATCCTACAAATCTTGTGGGATAACCTTTGAATACAAGCTCCTTTGAAGTTTTAATAAAAATTAATAGAGTTAAAATAGTTTGTGTTCTTGAAATTTATCCATTAAAGCTCTAGTGACACAATACTAAACTACCTGTGATAAAAATATGGAGAATGTCAGAATGAGCTATAAGATGAAATTCTTAAAAGGTATAACTCACCTCAACATTGAAGTTAAAATTATCCACCCACTTCTAGTTTTCAAGATCGTAAGAAGTGTAATGTTTATAGTAGGTGGAGACCTTGAGTATGTTAGACTTGTCAACTATTTCTTGAAGTCCCTTGATAGTGGGTCTTCTCTAGGGGTTTCTTGTCCATGACCCCATCTAGGATCTCTAAAGATCTTGACATTAAGAATTCAATATGTCAAAGAAACCTACCCAACATTATGTATTGCCCTTGCTTCTATAGATACAACCTACTAAATACATAACATCAGATTATTGAGATATTGAGACATGAAGTAGGTATGATCTTCCTTATAAAATGATGCTTGAAGTGGTAAATTTTTTCTTCTTGTTCTTCTCTTGAAACTCCATATCACTCAGGTACATTTTTAGAAGTAATATTACCCATTGTAATAAAAAAATTCCATAATTTTCAGTTAATCTGGACCTGTCCCATGATCAAAGTTCATTAAAAAAGGTTAAATATAGGTGTGTTCAATTAGATAGAAACTATGAAAAAGGTGTGCAATGAGGAGTGAGAGAATAAGAAAACATGGATTAAAATAAATTGAAAACTAAATTGAAAAACTCTTGGGCACCCTTGGATTATCATTGTCTCTCCAACCTAGATGGAATGCTTTGACATTAACTCTAACCCTTCACCTATCCCTATAGAAGAACACACATAGTTTGAATTATAATTAAAATTAATTGGACACAATGTGGTATGGGAATCTCACATACATCACAAGATGTTCACCAATTTTGTATTGTCTATATTTTATATCAGCAACCATGTGATCCATAGCCTAAAGTCCTCAAGCACATTGTTTGTTTACCATCCTTATTAGCACCATCTCTATAGGAAAATTAAAATTATGAGTAAAGAAGCATGCCAATTCAATATCAAGTGAATAGAGATAGCTACCAAAATGTAACCATTTGAAAATTATTTGCAATTGGATATTTTTCAAGGAGAGCAACCACACGACACTCCATGGATCGCTGAGAACCAAGGGGTAGAACTATTCCAACAATAATGTCACCAACTTCATCTAGTTTTATTCTAGTGTTTTCAACCACATCCTATAAGAATATAAATGTACATTATCATTTGCAATGCTCAAACCATGAGAAAATAGATTTTTTTTTACTTCAATTCATTATCAATTGAATACTACTTTGTCATGGATATGAACTTTTAACAATACTAACTTTTTCACAATATGTGATGTAAATGGAAATAAAATATCCTATAGAAGTCTATAATATTGGTTTCACACACCAAGTTAGGCTTTAACTTTTCCTTCACAAGACTTGCAGAAGAGTCAAAAGTTTGAACCCATACATGTATAAATTTTGGGAAGGTACATAAGTACAAGGACAAAATTGACCTTGATTATTTCAATACTTGTGGGTTTCTTAGATAACTTGGACCTATGCTGCCTTTTATGATCTAAAAAATCCATATTCTAAATTTTATGTAAGTATAAGATAAACTTCTCTTTCTATAGCTACATATGAATTATAGATGGTTTGTTCATCATTGTGGCTCATGCTTATACATAGGAAATGAGAAATCCTAAGTTCTCATTCCTAAATTTTTTTACAGAAAATGCAAAAGGAGATGCCATAGAATTAAGAATCAGGCACAAAACTTCACGAAAGAAGATGAGCCTTCATTTCCTACAATTCACCATGAAAAATAACACAAAATCACAAAATAAAGTTTAACTCTAGTAGGATACAACTTCCATCAAAATACCCAAATTTATATGTATTATATTAATCAAGTAAAATGAATACAAATAAGGGAAGAAAAATAAAATGAGCCTTCATTTCCTACAATTCACAATGAAAAATAACACAAAATCAAAAAATAAAGTTTAACTCTAACAAGATACAACTTCCAAAAAAATACCCAAATTGATATGTACTATATTAATCAAGTAAAATGAATACAAATGAGGGAAACTAAAAACTACCATGGTAAAAGCTTGCAAATAATAGATATCTATACTGTGCGGAATTAAATAAACATCTCTAGAAGATATAGTGCACTAGCTCCATTGTTGTGGAGTTAACATTAGATGGGGATTGTAAAGAAACACATATTAAATGATTTTGTAAATACGTTAGTTTGGTATCATTTGGAATCAGCATGAATGTTTCTAGGAAACCCTAGGTTGGATGGGTATATCCCTTTACACAAATTTATAGGCAACATCTTTACCTTCATATTAGGAATGAAGTAACAATGTAGATAAACATGGCATATTTCCATGAATTGTATGCTTTGGTGGAATGCAAACTGGGCTACACATATTGTAAATATTTTTTCCTTCCACAAGTTTACATTGCCAATTTCTTTTCCTTGCAATTCAATCTCGTTTATACCTAAGTTTTGATGATTTTGTAGAGAAAGAAAATTCTAATAAAACATTATGAGAAATTAGCTGAAGCATATCTTCAAGCTCAGAGAATTCACATTTATGTAGTTCATGTCACTCAAACATAGAATAAAAAATAAAAAATTAAAGCCTATTATTTCTTAATTATCCATTTTATTATGTCACTGTAATTACAATATTTATCATCACGTGTTTCCTCCATCCAAATGAGTAGTGTTCATTATATAAATGCATGGATGTTACCCAAAGGGAATATTTAAAATAGAAAATAGGTCCACTAAGTTGGATGCTTTTTAGTTTTTATAAATATCATTTCCATATGTCCTTTCCACCATTTCTTGATAACTAGGAATTAAAATTGTGAGATCCAAATGAGTCTGCCATAATAAAATGCCATTTAGTATTCTAAAGTAAAAATAACCATCTTCTTGCCAAATCATGCCAAGACCCTATGGTATCTTGATGAGAAACTTCTCATGTTCAAAACTTAAGCTCTATTCATTTGTATATTTTGTGATGTGAAGCATTCTTCAACTTTTGATATCCATTCACTAAGCATGCAAAGAAATTGACAGACAACAAGAACTAGCTTTACAAATTGAAAGAAACCCTCCAATCCTCTATTACATATGTGGCCATGAATTTAGTAACTTGAATGAGTTCACCAATTTTGTTGAACACTTTCAGTGCATACACAACTCTATCAGACCTTCTATCTCCATTGATCATAACATTTTTTTGTGAAAAAGTACTTCCCTATGGTATTTTTTGAAAGATTTGGTATGCATCTTCAAAGATCCATAATTCTAAATATAAGGTAATAAAAAGGCTCCATAGTAAGCTCTCAGGCTAGATACCAGTTGCAAGCATCTAGGAATGAAGTATCTTACCCAATATCAAGTCCTTTGTATTTATATATTTTTCTAAAATGTGGGCATTTTATTTTATAAGAAAGCTTTCCTACAATGTTTAGGGTAGATAGTTTTTAGAAATGAAAACAAATTTTAAGCTGAGAATTAAACCATCACTATCTCCACTAGTGCAAGAATGATCAGTTTCCTAGGTTTCAATCATTGTTTCACCTTTATGGCACTTGAGATACCAATCCAACTTAGACTTTAGGAGATATATCATTAAAAAAATCATCATGGATCATGTGAAGCTCCTAGTTTAGCATAGGTTGGAATGATGTTAGCAAAGTCCATCAAGTTTGGCTTCACAATTGCCACTACACATGCTTAAATGGTTTTAATGCTTTTACCATAGATCCATTTTTATTTTCATACAACCATTTTATTCAATGAGTTTTCTTGGAGGAATTTAGTCAAATGTATGACTTGCCTTGTCCATCCTTCAAAATTTTGAAGGCAATCTGAGGGAAAAAATCCCCTTTTACTATGCTTCAATGGATGCCCATACCATGTTCCAAAGCTCCCAACTTGGAATTGGTGAGAAGGATTTTGGAAAGTGTTCCTAAAATTGGTCTTATACATACCATGTAAGATTTTGAAGCCTCTTCAACAAGCTATTTCTTTGAGGGATTTTGTCAAATAGTTGAGTGGCTTTATCGATGCTTTCACATTTTGCACAAATACCTGGAAGGGTAGTTGTAACATCACCTTAAGAATTTCTTCTCTCCTTTATGCACTAATGGATGCATGTTCATTAAATCTAAATTCTAACATTGTGGACTTACTACCTTCAATGCAATTGTGATGGAGCTTTTGGAATTGATTGGTTTTTTATAAGTTTTATTTTCCTCTTGAAGAGTTTCAGTACATGAAGGAGACTAGATTTTTTTGGATAAAGAAGATGAATGGAGGAGAAAATTATGAATGGGAGGCATTCCCATGGAATTATTCCAAAATCATGATTTAAAGTTGGTAATGGATTTGAGCTTGATGTAACCATCAAATGGGAGTTTTTGGCTTGAAAATAAGACCTTATAATTCAAGAAAAATGATTAGATATAATTGAGTTCACCATTTTGCATGTCAAGCTTGGAACCCCCTATGAAATAGAGGAAATCTTAAATCTACATCATCATGTAGATAAAATATCAATCTCACTGACATTTAAAACCTCAAAGGTGAAGTGTTGATTAATTATTTATAAACTAAGAATCATTTTATATGACCTAACTTATTATAATCATAGGAAAATATATTATAATTATTAGAATAATTTTAATTCTTATATTAACATTATAATAGGACAAGGTATTCTATATCAAATTTTGTAACTTTTGAGACATAAGAATATATTCTCATATGAAAAAGACATGCATTAAATTATAAATAATTGTGTCTTGCTCCAATATACGAGCCTAGATGATGATTATTACCATATAGTATTTGTGAGAACTTTAATAATCTTCTATTATGAAAGTAGTAGGTTCCCTAATTGTGTAAATTTAAAAATTTACAACCATTAACATCCATGACCTATATAGAGATAATTGAACATAAATAAGTTTGAGTTGACACATACCTACATAGCTAGAATCAATTATTTTTAAGGAGTCATGCAATAATTTTTAAAAATATTTGGTCATAGAGAAATCTCTCTTTTTTCATGGACTTGAGACTCTAAATTTACAAATAATTTAGGGTTCTATCAAACCTTATTCAATTATTTTACTGTTAGGGGAAGCATGTTGTTGTTGTCATTGATGTGCTTCCATCAACGACAAATAAGAAGATTTTTAGGAAAAGGTTATTATCAATCTTAAAGGTATAGAAAGTTTGTTTATTAATTTCATATCTATGTCTAAGAATTTAATTTTTTGAAGTCTATTGAAAAGATAATTTGGTACGATAAGTTGATGTGTATTTTTAATATCATCTTTTATCCTTTTTGTTTTTACTATGATCTAAAATTATTTGTTGTAAGTTACTCAGATAATGAGATTTCTTTGCAACTCATTTGTTTTGCATTTTTTTGTAATTGAGTGTCTCTTTCATGCATAGGAGAGTATGTCTAAACATGTTTTGTTGCATTATAGAGTCTTAGTAGATGAGCCTCAACCATAAAAATTAGAAGTAGTGGTTTCTTATACACGTTTGAATTGATGCTCCAAATTTATGTACTAGCTTAATTTGACATGTGCTCTTAAAAGATCATGTTTGCATGACCATTGGGAGTAGCTAAGTCTACATTTGTTTATATGTAGTGTATCCCTATTATATTACAACATGAATAGTATTAGTACCAACCTCTTTCACATTAGGCTAAGGGTTATTCTTGTGCCCAAGTTGGAGATGCATTAATGTAACTCTAGGGTAACATTAGAATGTTGTTATCATTCATATGGTAATTTTTTGGAGTGACTAATTATTAGTGACAAATTATTTAGTCATTTATTTGATCATTTATTTATTCACTTATCTTTATCTAACCTTGTGATTTTACTTTATGATCAAATTGGTCATTCATTTAATTGCTTATACTTATAATTGCAAAATATTATTAGAATTTAATCACTTCTAGTCATGTGAATAATTTTTTTAGTCTTGTGACTAAATATTTTAGTCATGTAGTCATTTATTTGGAAAAAAGTTTACTAGTATATAGAGCCCTAAGATTAATACATCTATGTTTGTTGAAATGGCTCTACATTATAAAGAAAAGGACTTTTGGATAATTGATAATCATTGTTCTGGACACATGATAGGAGATAAAATGAAGTTTGTCCAATTGATTAACTACAAAGGTGGGAATGTTAGTTTTTGTGATGATTATTCAAGGAAAATTAAAGGTTTGGGTTCTTTGATTCTTAGTGACAAAAAATTCATTCTTGGTCTTTATTATGTTGATGGATTAAAGTAAAATCTTCTAAGTGTTAGTCAAATTTGTCACCATGGATATGAAGTTCTTTTTGATGACCATGATTGTCAAATAAAATTAAGATCTAGATAGTTGATTGCATTAGGTAAAATATCTAAAGGGAATGTATACAATTTAATAGATATCACAATCATGAAGATTTTTGTCTTATGGGATAGGTGAATGAAAGTTGGTTATGACACAAAAGGCTTGGGCATTTGAATTTCGACAACTTGGTAAAAGTTAGTAGGCATCACAATGTAAGAGGTATGCCATGTATAAGTAATACAAAGAATGTTATTTTTAAAGGGTGTCAACATGATGTAAGAGCATCTTGGGTTTTCTGAGTGACTACTTTGGAGGGTTCTTTGACTAGTACTAGGTCATAGAAGGACTGGGAGCTTGGCATGCTCTAGGAGTTTGGCATGGTCTTTAGTTGCTCCACATGTCTAGGAGCTTAGCATGGTCTTTGGTTGCTTGGCATGTCTAGGAGATTGGCATGGTCTAGGAACTCAAAATGGTTTTGAGCTTGGCATGGTTTGGGAGCTCAACATGGTTTGGAGCTCAGAACGGTCTTGGAGCTAAGCATGGTCTATGGTGTTCAATATGCATTGTGAGCTTGACAATTATTAGGAATTTACTGTTGCTTGGCTTTGTTTTGTTGACACTTAGTTTGGACTTGGTCCTTGTGGGTCTCGAGTTGTCTATGAGTCAACTTTTTCCATTTAATATATGTATGGGTATTTAATTTGTGTTGTGGCTGACTTGTGGCTCAACATATATTTAATATGAGGGGTTTATTTTAATTTGTAATTGCTAGACTGACTTGTGACTTAGTTGGATATAAGTAGGTGGTCTTGTGGAGTCTTTTAGGCATTCATTCATGGAGTGATTCATTCATTTTAGAGGAGTGAGTCTAGAGAGTAGATGAAGGACTTATTCTCTTGAGTCTATGAACATAGTGCTATAGCTTGGAAAACAAGAAGATTGCTTGGTGGGCTTGTGAACAAAAGATTAGATCTTGCATGGAGGTTTCTACTAGAGCATGATCTAGAATGGCTAGGGTATGGATTGGACCTCGAGGGATCTTGCACAACTATTATTTTAATTTCTATTGTATGTGGTCATAACCAAGAAGTCCTTATAGCTTGGCACATTGCATGTAACAGTTATTTTATGAATAAATTATTATAATTTGGTATCAAATCTTGGATTATTGTTTCTTTGCTATTGTATTTCTGTTGTGTGGTTATTTTTTGGGGGCTAGGAAATCTCCTTTGGGAATTTATCTACCTTGCACTATGTCACAACATGGTAAAAAAATAAAGGCATCTTTTCCTTCAAAAGAATATTTTTCTTCTAAACCATTGCAATTAGTACATACTGATCTATGTGGTCCTACAAGGATAATGTCATTAAATAGTGAAAAGTATTTCATTCTTTTTATAGATGATTATAAAAGAATGACATGGGTGACCTTCTTAAAGCATAAATTAGAGGCATTTAACAAGTTTAAGATTTTGACAAAAATGGTTGAAAATGAGTCAAATATGAAGATTAAATGCTTATGATTAGATGAAGGTGGTGAGTCTACTTTAGATGGATTTTTTGATTACTGTGAAAAACATGGCATCAAAAAATAATATGCAACATCTACAACACCACAACAAAATGGAGTTATTAAGAGAAAGAACCAAACATTGAGAGAAATGAGAAGGACTATGTTAGATGAATTAAAGTACCAAACCATTATTGGAAAGAAGTAGTTCACATAGCAGTATACATTTTAAATAGGGGACAACTAAGGGTAAAAACTAAGTACACACCTAATGAACTATGGTATGGACACCCTGCTTCTATTAAGAATTTTAGAATTTTTGGGAGTAGATGTTGTTGACATAATAGTCAGGTTTGTTATTAGTGACACAAACTTATTTTTATTGTAATTATCTAGAGAGTGTATTGTATAGTTAACAGAGTTAACCAAGAATTTTAGACTCTACTGAGTTCTATAGTTGCTACTGAGTTCAAGGGATAGTATTCAATTTGCATCAAGAAGTTTCTACCATAATGATGATTAGTAGTGTAAATCGAGCTTCATAAGGTTTATCGAGTTCCTCATCAAAAATTGAGTTATGCAATTCTTACCAAGTTTTCAATTATAGTGGTGTGAATCCAATGTTGGTTAAGGCACTCAGTGTTAACCAAGTAACTTAGTTTATACCAACCTCATTGTCATCGCATTGACTAAGGTATGCAATGTGAATCTAGTGATTTAGTTTATATGTCAAGTTTCATATTATTCACTATGTCACCAAAGTAGACGAAGTTCAAAACACTTGGAAGTGATCAGTATAAACTAAGCTTCTATGTCTACTAAATGCATGATGATGTCATGTATCAAAACCTCACCAAACTAGTCTTCAGAACCCAAGCTCCTGCAATTGATCTGACTTTGTGTATTTTGTGTAAACTTGTATTATAGCTGACTTTGTTGATTTGTAAATTGGATTGGTACATATGTAATGTATTATATCACATTCAATAAGAAGTAAGTATGCTAGCGAAGAAGAGAAAAAGTGCAAAATACAAAGGCTACAATAGTATATGGAGCAACAAATTTTTATCTATCATTGCAAGGTGATCTTTATACTCAAAGCAATCTCACTTAGCCATCCAAGTTGTAGATAAAAGATCAACCACTATTGCATCGTAATAGGTGGATCAGTTAAATCCTTTCACAAGGTAGACTTAATAGTCTTTCGTAAATCTCTTTACTGAGTGCATACTTCATTGTATGTTTTTAAATCCTTTTGCAAGGTGGACCTAGTAGTCCTTATTACTCCTAATGGGGCACATCATTAGAAGTGATCATTGTAATCTTTAACAGGCTAACTTTATACTACAGTACTAAAGCTTGTGGGTATCATCTCGACCCTAGTTTTACTTTCTATTTGGAAGGTTTTTAGAGTCACCATATTGTGTGTTAAAACGTTATGAATGTTTTAATACTTTTATTTATTCATGCATGCAATTAGATAAGAATACACATGAAGGATTATTTGGTAAATAAGAATTAGGTTTTATAAGTTACTAATTCACCCCTCCCCTCTCAGTAACTTAGACTATCATATATATTTCCAATAATTGGTATCAAAGATTGTGCTTCTTAGAGAAAATTTTAACAACTTGAGAAAAGATCATAGGCTATGGAAGTATTCAGACATGATAAGGCTATTGATAATGAAAAGCTAGATTTGAAATTTTCTATTAGACAACTCAAGAAAGCAAAGGGGCAACTCTCTCAATCCCTAAAAAGGAGAAAAGATCTTGCAATCTAGATGAATGACCAACTCTACATTGAAGAAAGAATTGAAGACATTCATTCAAAAAGAAATTCAGATGAAGCCAATGAAGCAATCAAATAACTATTAGAAAAGAATGGTTCACTTCAAGAAGAAGTTAGGAAACTAAGAAGAGAACAAGAAACTTAGTCAATAAGATTGGGAAAAGTCATGGAAGAGGAAAACAAGATAAAAGAAAAATTAAAAGGAAACAATAATGAGATTTGACTTCTATCCCTTTAGCAAGGAGACTTCATTGATCAACTGACCAATGCAATTGAAGAAATCATGAATCTAAGATTAGAAAAAGAAAGAATGTACAATGGTCTAGGCATTAAAAGGAAAACCAATGAGAGGATGATGAAATCTCAAGTAGACATGAAGGGAAAAGAAGGAATAGGATATATAGAAGAAGGTTATTCATCCAAGTAAAGAGCTCAAAAGAATCAAAGACCTACTTACAATCATTGTGGTAAGATAGGTCATACATCAAACAAATTTTAGAGCAATGGAAAAGCTAAATTTAATGGAAAATGCTACAATTGCAATCAGCATGGTCATAGAGCTAATGAATGCAAAGAGAAACCTAAGTTTGGAGGAAAATGTCACAAATGTAAGAAGCATGGGCACAAATCCTTAGAATGCAAAACTAAGATATTAAACCCAGTAGAATAGATTGTAGAAGTTTATATTTGGTTGGGATTAGAACACTTGGTGTAGATGTCATTACTATGGAGAATTCAGACACATTGGAATGAACTGTGTAAAACATCACATCAGGACAAGAGACACTATAAGAAGATGTTTTATTTGTACAAAACTTGGTCATCTAGCCAAGAACAATATGAATACCAGAAGAATTGAAGAGCAAAAGAAAGCCAAGGCTAATAAAATTATAACTAAAATTAGATAGCAATGTATTCTAAAATCTTTTGAGAATGCAAGTCCAATTATTGAAGAAAATGTCACTCAAGAATTGGGTGATTCAAGTATTTCTACTTGGTCTCTCACATGGAATATTGGAACTAGGATTTAGAAGAAGATATCTCACATCAATTCCAATCCATAGAATAAAAGATCCATAATAGCATTCAAGATGCAAAGGGATCACCAAGCATTCAAGAAGATGCCACTCATTACCAAATAAGGTTGGGTTACATACCTTACTGAGCAAGGCTAGGTTGCAAGATACTGCTGAGCAAGGTTGGGAGTAACTAAGTTTTATGAGGATACTAAGTCATGGTTGACTCTATCAAGCACTTAATACAAGTGAAGTGGATGACAATGTGTCATTTGAGCAAACAATTGTACCAAGAATTTATGGCAATTAAAGGACAAAATTTGATAAAAAGGGAAAAATCAAAGTCATTTCTCATTGTGAAATTTTTAGAGCTATTTGTGCAAAACATTCTTAGTGCATCTGACTGATCTGTGTGAGTTACTATTAAAGATTTCCATATTCTCTCAAACCCTACAAAGACAAATGACACAATACTAAACTACCTGTGATAAAAATATGGAGAATGTTAGAATGAGCTATAAGATGAAATGCTTAAAAGGTATAACTCACCTCAACATTGAAGTGAAAATTATCCACCCACTTCTAGTTTTCAAGATCGTAAGAAGTGTAATGTTTATAGTAGGTGGAGACCTTGAGTATGTTAGACTTGTCAACTATTTCTTGAAGTCCCTTGATAGTGGGTCTTCTCTAGGGGTTTCTTGTCCATGACCCCATCTAGGATCTCTAAAGATCTTGACATTAAGACTTCAATATATCAAAGAAACCTACCCAACATTATGTATTGCCCTTGCTTCTATAGACACAACCTACTAAATACATAACATCAGATTATTGAGATATTGAGACATGAAGTAGGTATGATCTTCCTTATAAAATGATGCTTGAAGTGGTAAAGTTTTTCTTCTTGTTCTTCTCTTGAAACTCCATATCACTCAGGTACATTTTTAGAAGTAATATTACCCATTGTAATAAAAAATTCCATGCTTTTCAGTTAATCTGGACCTATCCCATGATCAAAGTTCATTAAAAAAGGTTAAATATAGGTGTGTTCAATTAGATAGAAACTATGAAAAAGGTGTGCAATGAGGAGTGAGAGAATAAGAATACATGGATTGAAATAAATTGAAAACTAAATTGAAAAACTCTTGGGCACCCTTGGATTATCATTGTCTCTCCAAGCTAGATGGAATGCTTTGACATTAACTCTAACCCTTCACCTATCCCTATAGAAGAATACACATAGTTTGAATTATAAGTAAAATGAATTGGACACAATGTGGTATGGGAATCTCACATACTTCACAAGATGTTCACCAATTTTGTATTGTCTATATTTTATATCAGCAACCATGTGATCCATAGCCTAAAGTCCTCAAGCACATTGTTTGTTTACTATCCTTATTAGCACCATCTCTATAGGAAAATGACAATTATGAGTAAAGAAGCATGCCAATTCAATATCAAGTGAATAGAGATAGCTACCAAAATGTAACCATTTGAAAATTATTTGCAATTGGATATTTTGCAAGGAGAGCAACCACACAACACTCCATGGCTCACTGAGAACCAGGGGGTAGAACTATTCCAACAATAATATCACCAAATTCATCTAGTTTTATTCTAGTGTTTTCAACCACATCCTATAAGAATATAAATGTACATTATCATTTGCAATGCTCAAACCATGAGAAACTAGATTTTTTTTACTTCAATTCATTATCAATTGAATACTACTTAGTCATGGATATGAACTTTTAACAATACTAACTTTTTCACAATATGTGATGTAAATGGAAATAAAATATCCTATAGAAGTCTATAATATTGGTCTCACACACCAAGTTAGGCTTTAACTTTTCCTTCACAAGACTTGCAGAAGAGTCAAAAGTTTGAACCCATAGATATATAAATTTTGGGAAGGTACATAAGTACAAGGACAAAATTGACCTTGATTATTTCAATACTTGTGGGTTTCTTAGATAACTTGGACCTATGCTACCTTTTATGATCTAAAAAATCCATATTCTAAATTTTATGTAAGTATAAGATAAACTTCTCTTTCTATAGCTACATATGAATTATAGATGGTTTGTTCATCATTGTGGCTCATGCTTATAGATAGGCAATGAGAAATCCTCAGTTCTGATTCCTAAATTTTTTTACAGAAAATGCAAAAGGAGATGCCATAGAATTAAGAATCAAGCACAAAACTTCACGAAAGAAGATGAGCCTTCATTTCCTACAATTCACCATGAAAAATAACACAAAATCACAAAATAAAGTTTAACTCTAGTAGGATACAACTTCCAACAAAATACCCAAATTTATATGTATTATATTAATCAAGTAAAATGAATACAAATAAGGGAAGAAAAATAAAATGAGCCTTCATTTCCTACAATTCACAATGAAAAATAACACAAAATCAAAAAATAATGTTTAACTCTAACAAGATACAACTTCCAAAAAAATACCCAAATTCATATGTATTATATTAATCAAGTAAAATGAATACAAATGAGGGAAACTAAAAACTACCATGGTAAAAGCTTGCAAATAATAGATATCTATACTGTGCGGAATTAAATAAACATCTCTAGAAGATATAGTGCACTAGCTCCATTGTTGTGGAGTTAACATTAGATGGGGATTGTAAAGAAACACATATTAAATGATTTTGTAAATACATTAGTTTGGTATCATTTAGAATCAGCATGAATGTTTCTAGGAAACCCTAGGTTGGATGGGTATATCCCTTTACACAAATTTATAGGCAACATCTTTACCTTCATATTAGGAATGAATTAACAATGTAGATAAACATGGCATATTTCCATGAATTGTATGCTTTGGTGGAATGCAAACTGGGCTACACATATTGTAAATATTTTTTCCTTCCACAAGTTTACATTGCCAATTTCTTTTCCTTGCAATTCAATCTCATTTATACCTAAGTTTTGATGATTTTTTAAAGAAAGAAAATTCTAATAAAACATGATGAGAAATTGGCTGAAGCATATCTTCAAGCTCAGAGAATTCACATTTATGTAGTTGATGTCACTCAAACATAGAATAAAAAATACAAAATTAAAGCCTATTATTTCTTACTTATCCATTTTATTATGTCACTCTAATTACAATCTTTATCATCACGTGTTTCCTCCGTCCAAATGAGTAGTCTTCATTATATAAATGCATGGATGTTACCCAAAGGGGATATTTAAAATAGAAAATAGGTCCACTAAGTTGGATGCTTTTTAGTTTTTATATATATCATTTCCATATGTCCTTTTCACCATTTCTTGATGACTAGGAATTAAAATTGTGAGATCCAAATGAGTCTGCCATAACAAAATGCCATTTAGTATTCTAAAGTAAAAATAACCATCTTCTTGCCAAACCATGCCAAGACCCTATGGTATCTTGATGAGAAACTTCTCATGTTCAAAACTTAAGCTCTATTCATTTGTATATTTTGTGATATGAAGCCTTCTTCAACCTTTGATATCCATTCACTAAGCATGCAAAGAAATTGACATACAACAAGAACTAGCTTTGCAAATTGAAAGAAATCCTCCAATCTTCTATTACATATGTGGCCATGAATTTAGTAACTTGAATGAGTTCACCAATTTTGTTGAACACTTTTAGTGCATACACAATTCTATCAGACCTTCTATCTCCATTGATCATAACATTTTGTGAAAAAGTACTTCCCTATGGTATTTTTTCAAACATTTGGTATGCATCCTCAAAGATCCATAATTTTAAATAGAAGGTAATAAAAAGGCTCCATAGTAAGGTCTTAGGCTAGATACCAGTTGCAAGCATCTAGGAATGAAGTATCTTACCCAATATCAAGTCCTTTGTATATATGTATTTTTCTAAAATGTGGGAATTTTATTTTATAAAAAAGCTTTCCTAAAATGTTTAGGATAGATAGTTTTTAGAAATGAAAACAAATTTTAACTTGAGAATTAAACCATCACTATCTCCACTAGTGCAAGAATGATCAGTTTCCTAGGTTTCAATCATTTTTCCACCTTTATGGCACTTGAGATACCAATCCAACTTAGACTTTAGGAGATATATCATTAAAAAAATCATCATGGATCATGTGAAGCTCCTAGTTTAGCATAGGTTGGAATGATGTTACCAAAGTCCATCAAGTTTGGCTTCACAATTGCCACTACACATGCTTAAATGGTTTTAATGCTTTTACCATAGATCCATTTTTATTTTCATGCAACCATTTTATTCAATGAGTTTTCTTGGAGGAATTTAGTCAAATGTATGACTTGCCTTGTCCATCCTTCAATATTTTGAAGGCAATCTGAGGGGAAATAACCCCTTTTACTATGCTTCAATGGATGCCAATACCATGTTCCAAAGCTCCCAACTTGGAATTGGTGAGAAGGATTTTGGAAAGGGTTGCTAAAATTGGTCTTATACATACCATGTAAGATTTTGAAGCCTCTTCAACAAGCTATTTCTTTGAGGGATTTTGTCAAATAGTTGAAGCCTCTTCAACAAAGCTTTATCGATGCTTTCAGATTTTGCACAAATACATGTAAGGGTAGTTGTAACATCACCTTAAGAATTTCTTCTCTCCTTTATGCTCTAATGGATGCATGTTCACTACATCTAAATTCCAACATTGTGGACTTACTACCTTCAATGCAATTGTGATGGAGCTTTTGGAATTGATTGGTTTTTTATAAGTTTTATTTTCCTCTTGAAGAGTTTCAGTACATGAAGGAGACTAGCTTTTTTTGGATAAAGAAGATGAATGGAGGAGAAAATTATGAGTGGGAGGCATTCCCATGGAATTATTCCAAAATCATGATTTAAAGTTGGTAATGGATTTGAGCTTGATGTAACCATCAAATGGGAGTTTTTGGCTTGAAAATAAGACCTTATAATTCAAGAATAATAATTAGATATAATTGAGTTCACCATTTTGCATGTGAAGCTTGGAACCCCCTATGAAATAGAGGAAATCTTAAATCTACATCATCATGTAGATAAAATATCAATCTCACTGACATTCAAAAACCCATTGTATTTAATATAGTATTTGATAATAAGGTTTTTACAATCTCACTGACATTTAAAACCTCAAAGGTGAAGTGTTGATTAATTATTTATAAACTAAGAATCATTTTATATGACCTAACTTATTATAATCATAGGAAAATATATTATAATTATTAGAATAATTTTAATTCTTATATTAACATTATAATAGGACAAGGTATTCTATATCAAATTTTGTAACTTTTGAGACATAAGAATATATTCTCATATGAAAAAGACATGCATTAAATTATAAATAATTGTGTCTTGCTCCAATATATGAGCCTAGATGATGATTATTACCATATAGTATTTGTGAGAACTTTAATAATCTTCTATTATGAAAGTAGTAGGTTCCCTAATTGTGTAAATTTAAAAATTCACAACCATTAACATCCATGACCTATATAGAGATAATTGAACATAAATAAGTTTGAGTTGACACATACCTACATAGCTAGAATCAATTATTTGTAAGGAGTAATGCAATAATTTTTAAAAATATTTGGTCATAGAGAAATCTCTATTTTTTCATGGACTTGAGACTCTAAATTTAAAAATAATTTAGGGTTCTATCAAACCTTATTCAATTATTTTATTCTTAGGAGAAGCATGTTGTTGTTGTCATTGATGTGCTTCCATCAACGACAAATAAGAAGATTTTTAGGAAAAGGTTATTATCAATCTTAAAGGTATAGAAAGTTTGTTTATTAATTTCATATCTATGTCTAAGAATTTAATTTTTTGAAGTCTATTGAAAAGATAATTTGGTACGATAAGTTGATGTGTATTTTTAATATCATCTTTTATCCTTTTTGTTTTTACTATGATCTAAAATTATTTGTTGTAAGTTACTCAGATAATGAGATTTCTTTGCAACTCATTTGCTTTGCATTTTTTTGTAATTGAGTGTCTCTTTCATGCATAGGAGAGTATGTCTAAACATGTTTTATTGCATTACAGAGTCTTAGTAGATGAGCCTCAACCATAAAAATTAGAAGTAGTAGTTTCTTATACACGTTTGAATTGATGCTCCAAATTTATGTACTAGCTTAATTTGACACGTGCTCTTAAAAGATCATGTTTGCATGACCATTGGGAGTAGCTAAGTCTACATTTGTTTATATGTAGTGTATCCCTATTATATTACAACATGAATACTATTAGTACCAACCTCTTTCACATTAGGCTAAGGGTTATTCTTGTACCCAAGTTGGAGATGCATTAATGTAACTCTAGGGTAACATTAGAATGTTGTTATCATTCATATGGTAATTTTTTGGAGTGACTAATTATTAGTTACAAATTATTTAGTCATTTATTTGATCATTTATTTATTCACTTATCTTTATCTAACCTTGTGATTTTACTTTATGATCAAATTGGTCATTCATTTAATCGCTTATACTTATAATTGCAAAATATTATTAGAATTTAATCACTTCTAGTCATGTGAATAATTTTTTTAGTCTTGTGACTAAATATTTTAGTCATGTAGTCATTTATTTGGAAAACAATCTACTAGTATATAGAGGCCTAAGATTAATGCATCTATGTTTGTTCAAATGGCCCTACATTATAAAGAAAAGGACTTGTGGATAATTGATAATCATTGTTTTGGACACATGACATGAGATAAAATGAAGTTTGTCCAATTGATTAACTACAAAGGTGGGAATGTTAGTTTTTGTGATGATTATTCAAGGAAAATTAAAGGTTTGGGTTCTTTGATTCTTAGTGACAAAAAATTCATTCCTTGTCTGTATTATGTTGATGGATTAAAGTAAAATCTTCTAAGTGTTAGTCAAATTTGTAACCATGGATATGAAGTTCTTTTTGATGACCATGATTGTCAAATAAAATTAAGATCTAGATAGTTGATTGCATTAGGTAAAAGATCTATAGGGAATGTATACAATTTAAAAGATATCACAATCATGAAGATTTTTTTCTAATGGGATATATAAATGAAAGTTGGTTATGACACAAAAGGCTTGGGCACTTGAATTTTGACAACTTGGTAAAAGTTAGTAAGCATCACAATGTAAGAGGTATGCCATGTATAAGTAATACAAAGAATGTTATTTGTAAAGGGTGTTAACATGATGTAAGAGCATCTTGTGTTTTGTCAGTGACTATTTTGGAGGGTTCTTTGACTAGTACTAGGTCATAGAAGGACTGGGAGCTTGGCATGCTCTAGGAGTTTGGCATGGTCTTCAGTTGCTCCACATGTCTAAGAGCTTAGCATGGTCTTTGGTTGCTTGGAATTTTTGAGAGCTTGGCATGGTCTAGGAACTCAACATGGTTTTGAGCTTGGCATGGTTTGGGAGCTCAACATGGTTTGGAGCTCAGAACGGTCTTGGAGCTCAGCATGGTCTATGGTGTTCAATATGCATTGCGAGCTTGACAATGCTTAGGAATTTATTGGTGCTTGGCTTTGTTTTGTTGACACTTAGTTTGGACTTGGTCCTTGTGGGTCTCGAGTTGTCTATGAGCCAACTTTTTCCATTTAATATATGTATGGGTATTTAATTTGTGTTATGGCTGACTTGTCGCTCAACATATATTTAATATGAGGGGTTTATTTTAATTTGTAATTGCTAGACTGACTTCTGACGTAGTTGGATATAAGTAGGTGGTCTTGTGGAGTCTTTTAGGCATTCATTCATGGAGTGATTCATTCATTTTAGAGGAGTGAGTCTGGAGAGTAGCTAAAGGCCTTATTTTCTTGAGTCTATGAACATAGTGCTATAGCTTGGAAAACAAGAAGATTGCTTGGTGGGCTTGTGAACAAAAGATTAGATCTTGCATGGAGGTTTCTACTAGAGCATGATCTAGAATGGCTAGGGTATGGATTGGACCTTGAGGGATCTTGCAGAACTATTATTTTAATTTCTATTGTATGTGGTCATAACCAAGAAGTCCTTATAGCTTGGCACATTGCATGTAACAGTTATTTTATGAATAAATTATTATAATTTGGTATCAGATCTTGGATTATTGTTTCTTTGCTATTGTATTTCTGTTGTGTGATTTTTTTTGTGGGCTAGGAAATCTCCTTTGGGAATTTATCTACCTTGCACTATGTCACAACATGGTAAAAAAATAAAGGCATCTTTTCCTTCAAAAGAATATTTTTCTTCTAAACCATTGCAATTAGTACATACTGATCTATGTGGTCCTACAAGGATAATGTCATTAAATAGTGAAAAGTATTTCATTCTTTTTATAGATGATTATAAAAGAATGACACGGGTGACCTTCTTAAAGCATAAATTAGAGGCATTTAACAAGTTTAAGATTTTGACAAAAATGGTTGAAAATGAGTAAAATATGAAGATTAAATGCTTATGATTAGATGAAGGTGGTGAGTCTACTTTAGATGGATTTTTTGATTACTGTGAAAAACATGGCATCAAAAAATAATATGCAACATCTACAACACCACAACAAAATGGAGTTATTAAGAGAAAGAACCAAACATTGAGAGAAATGGGGAGGACTATGTTAGATGAATTAAAGTACCAAACCATTATTGGAAAGAAGTAGTTCACATAGCAGTATACATTTTAAATAGGGGACAACTAAGGGTAAAAACTAAGTACACACCTAATGAACTATGGTATGAACACCCTGCTTCTATTAAGAATTTTAGAATTTTTGGGAGTAGATGTTGTTGACATAACAGTCAGGTTTGTTATTAGTGACACAAACTTATTTTTATTGTAATTATCTAGAGACTGTATTGTATAGTTAACAGAGTTAACCAAGAATTTTAGACTCTACTGAGTTCTACAATTGCTAATGAGTTCAAGGGATAGTATTCAATTTGCATCAAGAAGTTTCTACCATAATGATGATTAGTAGTTTAAACCGAGCTTCATAAGGTTTATCGAGTTCCTCATCAAAAATTGAGTTATGCAATTCTTACCAAGTTTTCAATTATAGTGGTGTGAATCCAATGTTGGCTAAGGCACTCAGTGTTAACCAAGTAACTTAGTTTATACCAACCTCATTGTCATCGCATTGACTAAGGTATGCAATGTGAATCTAGTGATTCAGTTTATATGTCAAGTTTCATATTATTCACTATGTCACCAATGTAGATGAAGTTCAAAATACTTGGAAGTGATCAGTATAAACTGAGCTTCTATGTCTACTAAATGCATGATGATTTCATGCATCAAAACCTCACCAAACTAGTCTTCAGAACCCAAGCTCCTGCAATTTATCTGACATTGTGTATTTTGTGTAAACTTGTATTATAGCTGACTTTGTTGATTTGTAAATTGGATTGGTACATATGTAATGTATTATATCACATTCAATAAGAAGTAAGTATGCTAGCGAAGAAGAGAAAAAGTACAAAATACAAAGGCTACAATAGTATATGGAGCAACAAATTTTTATCTATCATTGCAAGGTGATCTTTATACTCAAAGCAATCTCACTTAGCAATCCAAGTTGTGGATAAAAGATCAACCACTATTGCATCCTAATAGGTGGATCAGTTAAATCCTTTCAAAAGGTAGACTTAATAGTCTTTTGTAAATCTCTTTATTGAGTGCACACTTCATTGTATGTTTGTAAATCCTTTTGCAAGGTGGACCTAGTAGTCCTTATTACTCCTAATGGGGCACATCATTAGAAGTGATCATTGTAATCTTTAACAGGCTAACTTTATACTATAGTACTAAAGCTTGTGGTTATCATCTCCACCCTAGTTTTACTTTCTATTTGGATGGTTTTAGAGTCACCATATTGTGTGTTAAAATGTTATGAATGTTTTAATACTTTTATTTATTCATGCATGCAATTAGATAAGAATACACATGAAGGATTATTTGGTAAATAAGAATTAGGTTTTATAAGTTACTAATTCACCCCTCCCCTCTCTTTAAATTAGACTATCATATATATTTCCAATAATTGGTATCAAAGATTGTGCTTCTCACAGAAAATTTTAACAACTTGAGAAAAGATCATAGGCTATGGAAGTATTCAGACATGATAAGGCTATTGATAATGAAAAGCTAGATTTGAAATTGGCTATTGGACAACTCAAGAAAGAAAAGGGGCAACTCTCTCAATCCCTAAAAAGGAGAAAAGATCTTGCAATCTAGATGAATGACCAACTCTACATTGAAGAAAGAATTGAAGAACTTCATTCAAAAATAAATTCAGATGAAGCCAATGAAGCAATCAAATAACTATTAGAAAAGAATGGTTCACCTCCAGAAGAAGTTAGGAAACTAAGAAGAGAACAAGAAACTCAGTCAATAAGATTGGGAAAAGTCATGGAAGAGGAAAACAAGATAAAAGAAAAATTAAAAGGAAAGAATAATGAGATTTGACATCTATCCCTTTAGCAAGGAGACTTCATTGATCAACTGACCAATCCAATTGAAGAAATCATGAATCTAAGATTAGAAAAAGAAAGACTGTAGAATGGTCTAAGCATTAAAAGGAAAACCAATGAGAGGATGATGAAATCTCAAGTAGACATGAGGGGAAAAGAAGGAATAGGATATATAGAAGAAGGTTATTCATCCAAGTAAAGAGCTCAAAAGAATCAAAGACCTACTTACAATCATTGCGGTAAGATAGGTCATACATCAAACAAATTTTAGAGCAATCGAAAAGCTAAATTTAATGGAAAATGCTACAATTGCAATCAGCATGGTCATAGAGCTAATGAATGCAAAGAGAAACCTAAGTTTGAAGGAAAATGTCAAAAATGTAAGAAGCATGGGCACAAATCCTTAGAATGCAAAACTAAGATATTAAACCCAGTAGAATATATTGTAAAATTTTATATTTGGTTGGGATTAGAACACTTGGTGTAGATGTCATTACTATGGAGAATTCAGACACATTGGAATGAACTGTGTAAAACATCACATGAGGACAAGAGAAACTATAACAAGATGTTTTATTTGTACAAAACTTGGTCATCTAGCCAAGAACAATATGAATACCAGAAGAATTGAAGATCAAAAGAAAGCCAAGGCTAATAAAATTATAACTAAAATTAGATAGCCATGTATTCTAAAATCTTTTGAGAATGCAAGTCCAATTATTGAAGAAAATGTCACTCAAGAATTGGGTGATTCAAGTATTTCTACTTGGTCTCTCACATGGAATATTGGAACTAGGATTTAGAAGAAGATATCTCACATCAATTCCAATCCATAGAATAAAAGATCCATAATAGCATTCAAGATTTAAAGGGATCACCAAGCATTCAAGAAGATGCCACTCATTACCAAATAAGGTTGGGTTACATACCTTACCGAGCAAGGCTAGGTTGCAAGACACTGCCGAGCAAGGTTGGGAGTAACTAAGTTTTATGAGGATACTAAGTCATGGTTGACTCTATCAAGCACTTAATACAAGTGAAGTGGATGACAATGTGTCATTTGAGCAAGCAATTGTACCAAGAATTTATGGAAATTAAAGAACAAAATTTGATAAAAAGGGCAAAATCAAAGTCATTTCTCATTGTGAAATTTTTAGAGCTATTTGTGCAAAACATTCTTAGTGCATCTAAGTGATCTGTGTGAGTTACTATTAAAGATTTCTATGTTCTCTCAAAACCTACCAAGAAAAATGGAATCAATTAGCATCAAATCAAAGAGAGGATTGGAAATGTTAGTTTGAGTCATGGAATGGAAGGCACCAAACTTTAATCTGAGTCCCACCATCACAGAACCCTAGATCCAACTAGAGTGCAATCAAAAATTCCATCGAAGGTACTATTGATTAATGACATTCATTCACATTTTTGATGTGCTATTCAAGATATTGGAACTCTAGAAATGGATGAATCCTTGACAGAATTATGTTTGAATGGTGTGCTAAAACTAGAGCATTAACACCTTGAAGCGAAGTGTTTGACTCACATTCTACACATGCCACAAGATTTTCAAATCAAATGGATAAGATTTATCTTAAGCCATGTGCAAAATGGTAAGTTGTTGTTGGAGTAACCTATTGCAATAACAAAGAAGATGATCCATAGGATCACTAGTCTTCTAATGCTGGCAAAAATTGAAATGACCAAAACCCTAAGTCAGGTCAAGCTAGAAAAGAATACCCTAGCCAACTAGGATGGAAGGGGAATAAAGATTAGTTGTGTCACAAATATGGAATTGAAGTTCGGGATACATGTCATCACACATAAAATATATAGCTCAAGAAGACTCAATAGTGTCTCATTTGAAGTAGTGGATCTTGGATACAGAGTGGTCAAAAATAACTTGAAACTTGACCTTTCCGAGTTAATGCTAAATTAGTTAAACAAGAATATGGAGATTATAAGAACAATCCTTGTAAGTTTGGTTTACTCTTAACTTTTCTATTTTTCTATGTGCAAAAGTGTAAATTCCATCTAAAGGTACAATGTATGGAGGAAGGATGTACATGTTCTTTATCAGATCAATGAATATATAGCTAAAATGGAAGAAAACTATGTTAATATTATGGATAATTAATTTAATGCATTAAAGGAAAAGATGAATAATAGATTTAGGATCCCTAAGAACTTGTTGATGATTACAGCGATCATATTTTTTTCATGGTTGATAGTTATAAAGTATATATACAAGCAGTAAGGTCAAAATTTGTATGGGTCAAGCCTTTAGGTTATGAGGTTAACATAGATGAAACAAAGGACATTATTGAAGCACTGATTAATGATCCAGTTGACCCAAAAGCTACATACTTTGGCACCTATGATGAATCAAAGACAATAATAGAACTTGAAATAAAACTCCCTTAGGAAATCAACAAAGGGAAGAAGAGAATTGCAAAATTGAAAACTAGCTCCACTCTTCTATTGACTGAAGGAAAAGGTGATGATATTGAGGATGATGATGAAAAAGATGAAGAAAAGTTAGAAGAAGAAGAACCTATAAAGAATAAAGGTAATATTATTATAACCAATCCTACCAAACCATCTACTATTGTTTTCACAAAGAGGACATCTAGGATGAAACTTGATAAAGAAGGAAGAGATGTATTCTTTAAAAGGGCTCCACCCACCTTTCATGAAAGATTGAGAGAAATAGATTCAAGAGTTAACATAACAAACTTTAGATCACTAAAGTATGAGACTAGGACTATAGATCTAAGATGGGCAAACAAAAGTATTCCCCAGACCAGCTTGCTTAGCAAATTTCAAGTAATTTAATGGGGAAGATCAAGCCAAGGTGGGAGAATGCTATAAAAGCTACTAAATATATATATGAGTAGGGCTCGAGGAAACTCATGCCAAGCATAAGTGACAAGGAAGTAAAATAATGATTAAAGAAGTATGAAGGAAAACTTACCTTGAGATTCAACACTTGTCTTATATTGATTAATAACATTGAACATGTGGTAAGAAATTCCACCAACACATGGAAAGACATTTATGTTCTTCACAAGAAGAGTGATTTTTTTGTCAATATCAGTGACAAGGATAAAGATGATGATGAACATGAAAAGGAAGAGGAAACTAATGATGAAGAACTAACAACTTATGATAAAATATATGATGGGGAATAGGAATAGGAATAGGAAGCTACCGAGTAAGATTTATCTAAAGTTCAAAACATTGAGGAGATCGACCTAGAGAAAATTATAGCAGCAGTCATAGCCTCACTTCCTCATTCTCCAAGTGAAGCATTGAAAACATCAAGCCCAGAGAAAGCTACTATAGGATTGATTGTGTCAAACATTGTAAGTACAAGAACTCAATCAATTTTTGCACCTATTTAGCTTAGTAATTCAGTGATAGAAGTGACAAGCACTTCATCTACCAAGTAGTCAACACTTCCTCCTCCATCAGTTATGGTTACATAAGGTATTTCTTTAATAAGTGTAGTATCTACCTTTTTATCAAGTCCTACTATTTCTACCATTGTTTCCATTCCGAGCATGGAAATAATAAGTGCAAGGATATTTGAGACCAAGCCTCAATTGAGTACAAAATTTTTAAGTAAAGGCAAAGAGAAGGAAGAAGAAATTGATCTTGATGAGGAGATTTTTATTCCAAAATGGGATATCTCCAATCTTAATCCTGATCAAATGCATATATTTGGAGAGCTACTTCAAAAGAAAGCTAAGTAGTAGAGGCTTAGAGATGAAAGAAATAAGGAATTTCAAGTTCTTGAAGATGCAAAGAATATTCTAGTAGAAGCACTTAACATAGAGGTTGACACTTCTCAACCATTTTGGGCTCAGTTAGTAGAGGTAGTCCATAAATTCAATCAAGATTTGAATGGACAAGAGAAATTGTTGTAGAGAGATAAGAAGAAGTTTGAGAATACAGTTTTGGAACTAGTAGCACAATAGATTTCTATTCATCAAGTAGACTTATCCACTATTCTAGGCTCATTGGAGCCCTCTTCCAACAATGTGACTTCATTATTTAGTAAAGTATGTGATACTTCAATTTTCACCAAGGAAATTAAAGATAAAATTTCAAAGATTGATGAATATCTAAAGGCAAGTGCACAATAGTTGCAACTTGACCTGAGTTACAACTCTACCCACTATACAAAGATTAGATTGTTAACTGATATGCAAGCAAAATTGCTAAGAGAAGAAGAAAAAATAAGAGCCACACTTGTAGATATATAGGGCATGATTCTCCCAAAAATGGTTGCATTACAAAAACATATTGCACATGCTAAAATGCTCATCCATGATAACAACTTCTCTATTGTAGACTACATGATAGAACTCTCAACAAAAGTTCAGATTGCATCGCATAGATGCAAGGCATTGCAAGAGAATTTGGACAAGACAATGGCATTGATTCTAAAGGCACATTAAAATTTATTGTCACATTTTGGCATTACTATATAGTATATAGCATACATCATTGGAATTAATGTCAAAAAGGGGGAGAAGATGTATATTGTAAATGGAAGAAGTTATAATATAAGGAGGAGAAAATGTATATATATCATATGTGAAGATGAGAAGATGTGAAAAGATATAAAGTATATTGTGTATATATGTATAAGGGATCATTATCATATCATATATGTAAAGAAACATCTTTTACAAAAGAAATTTTGAAAAATCTCAAAAACATAGTATTCTACTAAGTTGGAGACACAAGATGATGGATAAAAGGTGTTCTTGAAAATTTTGAATTCAATTTTTTTGATAAGTGTTTTTGTCACTAAAGCCAAAGGGGGAGATTGTTGACATAATAGTCAGGTTTTTCATTAGTGACACATACTTATTTAGATTATAAATATCTATTGAGTCTATTATATAGTTAACATAGTTAATTGGAAGCATTTCAGACTCTACCGAGTTGTACAATTGCTAATAAGTTCAAGGGATAATTTTTAGTTTGTGTCAAGTAGTTTCTACCATAATGATGATCAACAGTGTAAACTAAGCTTCATAAGGTTTATTGAGTTCCTCAGTGAAAATTGAGTTGTGCAATGCTTATTTATTTTGTAGTTATAGTGATGTGAATCTAGTGTTGACCATGCCACTTAGTGTTAACCAACTGACTCAGTTTTTACCAAGCTTGTTGTGATAGCACTAACTGAGCTATGTAGTGTGAATCAAGTGATTTAGTTTATATGTCAAGTTTCATAGTATTCACTGAGTCACCAGTGTAAACCAAGTTCAAACTACTTGGAAGTGATCAGTATGAATAGAGCTTCTACTTCTACCAAATGAATGATGATGTGAAGCATGGAAAGTAGATTTCGAGTATCAAAACCTCACCGAGGTAGTCTTTAGAACCTGAGTTCTTGTATTGAGTCAACCTTCTATAAACTTATATTGTAGCCAACTTTTTTCCTTTGTAATTTGGATTGGTATATAGTTAATGTATTGTATCACATCCAATAAGAAGTAAGTATGTAATGTAACTAGTAGAGAAGATCATACATGTAAAATACAAAGGCTATAGAAATATAAGGAGCAACAAAGATTTATCTATCATTGCAAGGTGATCTTTACATTCAAAGGAATCTCATTTAGCAAACCAAGTTATAGATCAAAGATTAGCCACTATTTCATCCTAATAGGTGGATTAGTTAAATCCTTTCACAAGCTAGATTTATTAGTCTTTTGTAAATCTCTTTACTCAGTGCATACTTCATTATATGTTTGTAAATCCTTTTGCATGGTGGACCCAGAAGTCCTAATTGCTCCTAATAAGGCCAATCATTAGAAGTGATCATCGTCAGCCTTAATAGGCCAAGTGTATACTGCAATACTAAAGCTTGTGGGTATCATCCCCATCCCAATTTTACTTTCTATTTGGAAGGCTTTTGGGTCACCTTATTATGTGTCAAAATGTTATGAAGGTTTTAATATTTTTAGTTATTCATGAATGCAATTAGATCATAATACACATGAAGGATTAATCGGTAAATAAGAATTAAGTTTTATAAGTTATTGGTTCACCCCTCCCATCTTAGTAACCTAGTCTATCGTATATATTTCCAATAGATGTTTCATTAAGAATTATGATGATAAAATTGGAAGATTTGATTGAGGATGTGATGAAGGAATATTTTTGGGATATTCTTCTCAAAGTAATTCTTACAAATATTTTAATAAAAGGTTGAATAAACTTGTTGAAAGTGTACATGTGAAAGTGGATGAAGTTGTGTAGGATTGAAAGGAAATAAGAATGGATAGTACTTTCCTACAAGATAGTGATAAGGATTTGAATGACTGAGATAATGAAGTTGATGAAGGTGAAGAAGAGATAAAAGATCAAACAGAAATACCAAAACCCATAGGTACAAAGGCTAGAGGAACAAGATTAAAGAATTATCATCCTCAAGAACAAATCATAGGGGATAAACATGTAGGTATTCAAATAAGAAAGAGAACTACATCTAGTGAATTTTTTAATCTTTTTTTTTTATCTCAAATTGTACCTAGATCATATAAATAAGTTAGTATGGATGAGTTTTGGGTTAATGCTATGAAAGAGGAACTAAGTCAAATTGAAAAGAATACAACTTGAGAATTAGTGCCTAGACCTAAAGATAAAAATGTAATAGGTACTAAATGGGTCTTTAGAAATAAACTTGACTAAAATGGAAAGATATCAAGGAACAAGGCTAGATTGGTTTGTAAGGGTTATGCACTAATAGAAGGTGTGGACTTTGATGAAACTTTTGAACTAGTGGCTAGAATTGAAGCAATTAGAATCTGTCTTGGATATTCACCTTTGAAAGGCTTTAAAATGTACCAAATGGATTTTAAAATAAAAATATGGATCAATTTGAATGATTTTAAAACAAATACTTTCTTAATCATGTCTACAGGCTAAAAATGGCTCTTTATGGTTTGAAACGAGTTTGAGGGCTTGGTATTCTAGGTTGGATTAGTATCTTATCAATAAATGGCTTTAGAAGAGGTGGTGTTGATAGAAACTTTTACATATATGGTACATGTGATGATGTTATCATTATTCTTTTTTATGTTGTTGATATAGTATTTGGATCCAATGATGATGCTTTAAGTCAAGGTTTTTCAAAGCTTACGCAATCTAGATTTGAAATGTCCATGCTTGGGGAACTATCCTACTTTCTTGGGTTAAAAATTTATCAATTGGAAAATGGTATAATCTTATCCCAAACTAAGTATGCAAAAGAAATGTTAAATAAAGGTCATATAAAAGATTGTAAGCCTATGGGAACAACAATGGAAACAAGGTGTAAACTTACTAAAAATGATGATTCTCTTGATGTTGATCAAACTATTTATAGATCCATGATTGGTCTTTTAATATATTTCATAGCTTCAAGGCCTAATATCATGCATGTTGTATGTTTGGTTACAAGATTAAATCTTCACCTAAAGAATCTCATGTTATGGTAGTTAAAAGAATTTTCAAATATATTCAGGGTACTTTGGATTATGGGATTTAGTATCCTAAAGATGATGATTTCATATTTGTTTCTTATATTAACTCAAATTTAGTAGGTTTTCTAGATGAAAGAAAAAATACTTTAGGAGCAACATTTTTCATGGGTAATAGGCTAGTGGGTTAGCATAGTAAAAAGCAAGAATCTACTACACTTTCTACTGTTGAGGATGAATATATAGCCGCATGCTCTTGTAGTCAACAAGTTCTTTGGATGGTTCAAACTATATCAAATATGAAAGTAACAGTGTCTAAACTAACTCCTATCTATTTTTATAATCAGAGTGCAACTGGTATTTCTAGGAATCTAGTTATGCATTCACACACCAAGCACATTGATGTTCATTATCATTTCATAAGGGAGCATGTCTTGAATAGTAATGTTGAATTAGAATTTATTCCTTCTTCAAATTTTTTGCTTGATATATTTACAAAAACTCTCTCAAGAGCCATATTTGAAAGGTTAAGAACAAGATTTTGGGTTTTATCCCTCTCTTCTCTTGCATAATTTCATAAGTGAGTGATATGTTTTAACAGGGCCATATTTTACTTATCTTTTTGTTATATTGAAACCTTTGTATATCTCCTTTTTCATTGATATCAAAAGGGGAGAAAAATGAAGATGAATATGTCTACACATGGATATATAGGTACATATATAAGATAGATAGGTACACAAGGATACACAAGTGGAAGTTGGTATTGACATCAATTCCAAAGGGGGAGTATGTTGAAGCCTTGATATTTGGCCTTTGATTGTTTTCATTAATGTCACTAATGTAATTATAATGAGCATATAGCATGCTTAACATCATGTAATTATCTTATTTGATTTCCTTCAATATTTTTCAAAACATATTCAATACAAACACTTAAGTGTTATATAATTAACATTTAACGTTCACATTAGTTCAGAAAATGGATATAAAAAAGAGTTTTGGTCTATTAGAAATTTGACAAGGTTTTCTATCAGTTAGACCCCAACTAACAAAACTTCTTTTAAAGGGCTTTGAGTTAGCTAAAATGGGTATTTTCTCATTTTCGCATAACGCATGGACAAAAAGAGGAAGTTTTTTTATCAGAAGGAGTTACCAAATTATTATGACAGTTTAAGTAGTTTTGAGTAGTTTTGGACTAATGGAAGTTTGGGGTATGTACCTGCCTCCAAAAATTTGAATTTCTTGGTTTATAAGTAGAGGATACATTCCTCTAAAACATCAAAAAAGTGGTTTTGAGATAAGTTGTAGGATTGGTTTGGAATTCCTTTTAGACCAAATAGTTTGGAGGAAAATTTTTAACAACAAAGAAGAGGGTAATGCTTTATATTTCTATTTTCATATTTGTGATTTTGTTTACATTGCAGATGTTTATAAGAGGTAGAAGAAGGGTTATATATTTCTTCTTTATTCATTCATATCACAATTTTGATCAGATCTTTTAATGGAAAAAGAAAATATATTTGGATATTGGATGTTTTGAGGAGAATAGAAATATAGCTTGCATTATGTTTTCAACAAGAAGTTGAAACTAGTGATTCATGATTTGTGTTGTAATAGTGATAATCCTTTGATTTTATATCTCATTTGTTCATTCTCGAAGTTGATTCTTCTTGTATTCATGAAGTTGGTTCTTTAGGTGTAAAGGATTGGTGTTCCTTGAAATTAATGTTTCTAAAAGAAGGTGTTGTTGCTTCCAAAAATTGTAGCTCTAAAAAATTTTCCCAAGAGGCCAATAAAGTTTTAGAGTCAAAGAATTGTTTTTAATTAACTATATTTCTCATGTGTTAAATTTAATAACTTATAATTGTTTCATGTTTTGAAAAGTATTTTAAACCACTGATTCAACCCCCCTCTAAGTGGTATTTGTATACGAACAAAATCTTGTTTATTTCTAATTTGATCAAGGAGGAACAACTCTTTGAGGGTCAAAGATGGAAGAATCAAGATATCACTTTTCTTCACAATCTATTTGGCTTCTTTCTCTGTGCATGTAATGTTGTCTAAATCTAACTCACTCATCATCTATTGTATTATTGTAGAATCTTGAGACACATTAAATCCTTCAATTTTTTTGACCTTTTTTCCTCAAAATATTTCATCTTATATTTAATCCAAAAGTCCTTGAGCTCATCTGACTGAACAAAATTTGGACTTGTTCAATGAATCACAAAGAGATAGCCATTCTCTCATCCTCGGTATCAATTAGAGAATTAGTTTTCATTGTGTGGGCATAATAGCCATGTATTTCTTTTGAATACTTAAAAGAAGGTCTTGAAAGTCTAGGTCCTTTCTCATCATTCATACTCTCAAGGATTGGAGAAATTTCCCTTGAATCTTCATCATATGAAACAAGTGATATGTTAGATTCCTCTAGTTGTTCGGATGTGGAGGTACTAGGGCTATGTTCTACTTTTCTCTTTTTCACCTGAGGGGAAGGCAATGTGTTTTCAACACTTTTTTTTCTCTCCTACTTAATATAGTCGTCATACAAGTCATCATAATTTTGAACACATTTCTCAATCCTTATCACTTCCAAATCTATGTTCAAATAAAACTATGACATGCCTTTTCTCAGCCTTGTGTCTTCAAATCTAGACAAGACATGTGACTTCTTTAGTCTTTGATAGTCTTGGGAAAAATCATAATAATTTATGATAACATCATCTTCTAGATTCAACTAATGAGTATGTCTGGCCTTAATATGCCTGATATTCCATTCCAAGTCATACTCTCTACTCTTCTCATCTGTCAACAAGTAACCATTCTTAATATACTCTTGTACTTCCAAAATCATGTTGTATCCAATAGAAAAACCCTAAATTTTATTAAAATTAGGAAACATGTTGCCCTTCATCCTAGGTTGGGCTATGTCTCTTTCTACCCACATCATATAGTAGACAAACTCAAGAAACCCTAACCTCTCTTGGAAAAACAATGGAAACTTATGAGTAAGTTGTATGTGTTCATATATCCTCAACAATGTGTACTTAGGTTTGATAATCAAATATACCAAGTGTAAGAGAAATCCCTTACTAGGAAAACAATCTTTAGGCTTAACATATACTTTATTTCTTGAGAAATCCTTGTTATGGGTTCTCTAATCATCCTAATTATCCATTGACCAAATACATCTTTCAAAATAGTAAAATCATCATCTTTGGCATGAGTATCTTAAAGTGGACACCACAATTGAATAAGAATTGGATTTCCATCATTATCTATAGTTTTGAACTTCATAGAATCCTAGAACTAGCCAACACTATGATATAGTTTCAAATTGAACAAAAAAAAAAATTCATGATGGACTTCAAAGTTTTGCATCTAATAAATTGATTATACAAATTATTTTCAATCCCAATGGCAAAGTCAAATTCTAAATAGGTGTACAGATTCTAGATCTTCATACACAAATACATGTAATCCAAAGAAATATTTTTCTTTTCATCTTCTTCAAAAATCTTGATCCATATATAAAATGTATTTTTGAAGAAGTGCATCAAGGGTTCAATAGGATGGGGTCCCGTATTGTCCATATACATAAAAAAAATTATTATGACCCCTACACATAAAATAGGAAATCCTCCCTAATTTTTCAAATCTCATGGTCTTTTGATACTCATTCTAAAAAATTTCTCTATCTATTTTGGTAAGGCCCAAATTGCTAAATTTGAAGCATTATTCAACATAAGATTTGGTGATTACAAGTAGAGGCATGCCATCTAGTTTTCTTACAATTCTAGTGGAGGGATTATAATGCTTATCCAACACATTTATTAGTTCAAAATATAAAAAAAAATTAGGAATAACTACCTTCCCTATGTCAAGCTTCCATGGATTAGTCCTAGGTTCCTTTTCAATACTACTAGAAAACAAATATGAAAAAAGAACTACCATGCACAGGTAGTTCACATCACCACATTCTTTGAATTCATCATGGGAAATGGTCATTTGGTCCCCAGAGGAAGTCCCTAGAGAAACTTCTAATAGAATTTTTTGAATTAACTTTTGTACCTATTCCTCTTTATGTTCTTTACTGCTAACATCTTTCTTTATGGGCATTTTGAAGAAATTACAGCTAAACAGGAGAAAATTTTGAACTTACTTATTTAAATGTTGACTGTCTACAAAAGTGAATTTGATCATCATTGTCTTCTTCATTACTCCACCCTTTATTTTATCCAAAATAACTTGTCCTGGATCATTCATTAGCCCTAAAAACATTCCTTATTTAATGCTCATAATGTTTTGTGCATTTCTAAATTTATTCCTTGCTCCATTTTTCACATCATCAAGTACTCTACCTCTTACTACAAGTGAAGAAAATAATATTTTGATCTTAGGATATTTTTTATTGTTAATTTTTCCTTTATGGACTCATCTTTTGTATCCTCTTTCAAAATCATAAAAGATGTCGAACTTCAAGTTCATGTGTATCATGTATCTCCTAAATCACAAATTTGAATTGCTTCTTCCTTCATTATTCAAAAATCACAAAATTTGAAAGTGGCTTTTGACTATATATAGATTTTGTAGAATTGGACCTTGTTAACTTCCTTCTACCTAATTTTCTAAAAATAGTGAAAATTTGGTTTTTATGGAAAATTTAATGAAATTTTAATGTGTTCCATTAGTGGCTCTTTCTAGGGACACATGACTTATGGTTAGCTATGATGAGATCCTAGTTATCTCAAGAAAGAAAAGGCTATTATCTTCCCCTATCAAATAGCATATGAGGTTTTTTTAACAACATGAGTTTTTTAAGTGAAATATTTGTTTTCTTCTTTGTATTTCAAAAGAATAGTCTATTATTTAAATAACTCTTCATTTAAACAATATTTCTCTTCTCAACAGGTTTCACGCCCTTTGATATTTTTTAGAATAATCAAGTCTTCTTTTGATAGGATGTCTCCCAAGCATATATTCTTACCATTACAAATATATTTAAAAAATTCAATGTATTCTAAGTATTTCTTACATGATATTTAATTATGATAAGATTTTTTATTGGTATTTTTTTTCTCATTTGTAAAGAAGATTCTTCCCATTGTGTACATCAGGGCACATTCTCTTTCATTTTTATTAAAGAAAATAATTTTGAGTTGATTTTGAACTTAAATTACTTTCTAACATAAACTATGACCGCATTAGGAAGCCTCTTCTTTCACATCTTGATCAAATATTATTTCTTCTAATCTAGGATCATTACAATTAACATACATATTGATTTGTTTTGATATATTATTTTGATATCCATATCTAATAATTCTGAAATTTTATCCTTGTGAAGTATTTGATTCTCCTTCTTATAGTCTTTTGGATATTTTACATGTGTAGTGCAAGATTCAAATGTATAGAGGAACCATTCATTTAATTCATACCATGATGAAATGCCTCCTATTGTAATTGACCTATATTTATTTCTCACATCTCCCTTGAGAGATTTTGTAAAGAGAACTATTAGGGTTAACCTTAGACAGAAATAATAGTTACATGCAAATATAACCAATATCAATAAATAATAGACTAAACAAAAGAGAACACAAAACACCAAGATTTAATATGGTTTGTCCAATCCTTGGGCTATGTCCACCAAAAACAAGTCCAATATTATTATTATTATCTATTGATTACATTCCACAATCTCTTACAACTTAATACCATCACAAGAAGCTACAATATCACTATTACATTATGAAATCCCTAACCCTAAGCCATTTATATAGACTTTTTACTACTTACACAATTAGTACTAGAATAAGTCATCTAATAAGAAAATACAAGTCAATGCCTTTTACAATATAAGATCATTTTTGGCTTTGGAGATGATGCCTCATGACCCCATAGGGGTGCTATGCCTTGATCCCATCTTTGAGGCAATTTCTCTAAACCCTCGTAGAAATAATATGGGGAGAAAAACACACCAAATAAACCTCTAAGTCTTATTAGGCTCTTCATCAAAACAATCTCTAACTTGGAGGCTAATCAGGCTCCACAATAATAACCTTCCACTTGGAAACTAATCACAACATTGCTAAACATATAGCTCCCACTGGAATATCAAACCAGCCTAGACTATGTTGTTCTTTTATTCTATTCAGTCTAGACGACCAATTGAAGCTAAAGTGGAATTCAACTTCTCCCTTGTTACTACCTTGGTAAACATATTTTCTAGATTATCATCTATATGTATCTTGTCCAACATTAACTATTCATCATCCAAAACTAATTGAATAAAATGGTATCATAACTATATGTGTTTTGTCTTTGAATGTAGAGCTAAATTATTTGCAAGATGAATGACACTTTCACTATCTATAAGCAAATAATTATCCTTTTGAGTGTGTCCCAACTCTTCCATGAAGAATTGAAGCCATATCATCTCCTTAGAAGCCTCTATAATAGAAACATACTCTGCCTCTGTAACCAAGAAACCCAATTCATTATTGCCCCACTGATAGTAAATATGTATAAACTATAGCACTCTGCATGGTATCAATATCCCCTACCAAATTTGACTCAACATAGCCCTATAAGTTAGTAGAAGAGCCCCCCAAAGTGTAAACACTTACTGGATGTTCAACTCAAATATATCAGAATCCATTTGATTGCATTCCAATGCTCAATTACTAGTTGATTCATATACCTGCTAATGACTCCTGCTACATGTGCAATATTCTGCCCTGTACATACCATAGCATTCATCAAGCTTCATAAAGCTGAAGCATAGGGTACTATAGACATCTTATCCCACTCTTCTTGTGTCTTTGGTCACATCTCCTTAGTCAATTTCAAATGACCAAGTAAAGGAGTGCTGACAGCTTTAGCATTTTCCATAGAGAAACATTGCAACACCTTTTCAATATAATCAGCCTAAGATAAAGTCAATTTATTGTTCTTGTTGGAAATGATTGAAAAGATCATGAATGTAAAATAATGGAACTAGTAAAGAATCTTTTCAATCATTGTTTTTTCATTGATGTCAAACATGCTACTGGCAAGAATGACAATTACTTTAGTGATCCAAATACTATCAATTGGTTGATTGACAAGGAGGAGACAATCAATGACATGTAACTAGAGCACCTAGAGAAAGATTGAAGTTATGATTTTATAATGGAGTATAAGGATCAGCTAAGCCATTGATGAAATAATGTATTGATGACATACTCTAATACACAGAAGATGAACATACTAAAACACATCAATGATGTAAGGTTTAGCTAAGTCATTTGTAAAGCCTAACTAAATTCATTAGAGAGAGATGAGCAAGCTAGTTACCACTGAATAGATTCTTAGTTGAAGACAAGCAAAGGTTAATTTGAGTAGATGTCAAGTAGCCTTCAGGTGTCGAGTGAAGATCAGGTGCCAAGTGAAGATTAAGTGTCGAGTGAGCTTCAGGTGCTGAGCAGCCTTTAGGTGCCAAGTGATCTTTAGGTGCTAAGCCTAATTCAAGTGCCAAGTAACATAGAAGGAGCTAAGAATCAGTAAATAAATAACTTCAAGTTGCTACATTATTTTTAAAATTGAAGATTCACCAAATCTGAGCCGACATGGTAGTTATCTAGAAATCTGTGAATTAGTTAGAAGATAAGAATGATGAGCTGGTGGCATAGAACACTATGTAAAATGTTTTTGGCAAATACAATTAGATTTTAGATGAAGTTTCTAGATGAGAGAAAGATATAGGATAGATACATTGTATCCTACCTAGTCTATCGAAACCCTAAAGTTAGAGAAGGATAATCGAGTGGGAAAGGTATTCCAAATTTCTATTTAAGGAGTCATAAGGTCACAAAGAAAAGTAGAAGTCAAGCATGAAAGCATGAAGTGTTGAAGAAGGTGCTAAGGAGAAAGAGAGCACAGATACTCTATTTCAATAAAATGACCATAGATATGATTGCATTGGTATGATGAGCAAGAAGACTCAAGGTGACGAAGCTTGAGATGACAAGCTATCAGAGCTATAGTGATTAAAGCCAAGCAAAGGATTGAACTAAAGTGTGGTTTGTAATTTGCAAGATATGTTGTAAGTTGTATCAGATCAAAAGCCATTATTGTTACTCTCTACCAATTGTAACAGTTAGTATAATTCCTATGGACTTAGGTTGGTTTAATAGCCATGTTGTAAATCCTTTAACAGGGTGACATTCCAAGTGAATGTTTCGAAGTCCTTTGACTAGGCCCATTCCTAATAGTATGGTGAAATCCTCTAACAAGGTCACATTTAACAGTGTGTTGTAAGCCTTTAACAGGGCATCACTTCAAAAGAGTGAGAATTGAGTAGCATGTTACTACTAGTTTTTCCCAAATTAGGTTTCCACGTAAATCACTGTGTCATGTGTTGATCTTGCATGATTTATTCCTGCATGTTGATTTGTTGTAACTTGCTAAGATGGTTGTTTTAAGCTTGGATAGATGAATAGTTTAATGGGTTCACTATAATTAGTGAAAAAGTAGTATTAGGGCATTTAGACCTTGGATAATTGATTCACACCCCCCCCCCCCCCCTCTTAGTTATTCTAAAGAATTTTAACAATTGGTATCAAGGCCTTGTTGCTAACTTAGTTTAAAGGGACTAAGAGCAGAAAAGAACAAAATGCCTAAGAGAGAAGTTCCCAAGCTCAGCAAAGACAAATTTTTTCGATGGAAAAGTTTGATGAAGCTACATCTTGGATCCATAGAAGATTATGCCCAAAATTCAATCATTACTAAACATGTTGATCCAACTGGTACTCTTACTATAGAAGATTTAAAAAATAAATAGGAACACAATCAACTATACTGAATTCAATGATATCAAAGGATCTGACACTACATTCAAAATGTGGAAAGCCCTATCACACATTTATGGAGGAGATCTAAATGTCCAAAGAGAAAAAAGAGGAAGCCTTAGAGGAAAGTTTGATGATATGAAAATGGAAGAAAGTGAGAATGTTGCTTAGTATGCCTCTTGAATAAAGGAAGTGGTAAGTGCAATAAGATGTTTGAGTGGTCAATTAGATGATGATATTGTTAATAGCAAGTTCTTAAGAACCTTTCTCCCTATCTATGATACTGGAGTATCAGCTATAAAAGAGCTAAGATGTGTACCAGGAAACAATCTAAGTTTTGATGGTATAGTGGGTAGACTCACTGCATTTGAGTTATCTAACTTTGAAAACTACAAACCTAAGAATGTTGAATCTTCTTTTGAGGCCAAGCTATCACTAAAAGATGTTGAACATGTGAAATCAAAAAAGGGAAGAAAGATGAAATATGTATCCAGTGACAGTAGCACTAATGAGGAAGATGTGGAATAATTAGAAGCATTACTAGCTAGAAGATTTCACAGAGGCAAAGAAAACTTCAAAGGTAAGTTGCCTATAATTTGTTTCAATTGCAATGAAGTAGGACATACTACTGCAAGGTGTACACAGAAAAAGGAATACAAGGAAGGCAACAAATACAAACATAGAAGAGAAGATGATAAGAGAGATTACAAAGACAAATGAAAGAAGTGCTATATTGTTGAAGAGGATTCAGATGATAATGATGATGAAGTTGTTTATGTGGCCATGAAGGACTAGTCTAATGAAGAAGAACCTACAACACTGGTAACATGTATGAACAAGAATGACAGATGGATCATAGATAGTGGATGCTCACATCACATGACAGGAGACAAAAGTAAGTTTGTTAACTTTACTCAGTATGATGGAAATAGTGTTAGATTTGGTAATGATGCTTCATGTCAAATCAAAGGAAAAGGCTCCATTAAGCTTATAGAGAAAATTTCATGCGATAATGCATTCTATGTTGAAGGAATAAATTACAATTTGCTAAGTGTCTCATAGTTAGGCAATGTAGGGTGCAAAGTAGAATTTGGAAACAAAACTGCAAAAATATATAATACTGATGGTAAATTGATAGGAAAAGGAGATCAAACATGAAGTAATATATTTTATCTTGATATGGAAAATGCTTCTTGTCTTGTTGCAAAATTTGATGATGTGTGGCTATGGCATAAAAGGCTATGTCATGTCAACTTTGATAATTTGGTCAATATTAGTAAAATGAAGAAAGTCAGAGGTTTACCTAAACTGAAAAAATCTGACAACATCATGTGCAAACAATGTCAACTAGGAAAGATGACAAAGTCAAGTTTAAAGAGTAAAAACTATACATCTAAAGAAGTACTTGAGTTAGTCCATACTGACTTATGTGGTCCAATAGAAGTACAAACTTACAAAGGAGATAAATATATAATGTTTTTTTTTTATGACTATTCTAAGATGATGATTGTTATGTTCTCAAAGAAAAAATCTGATGCTTTTCAAATATTTAAGTGGTATGTGGCTAGAGTTGAAAAGGAAATAGGAAAGACTTTGTAATGCTCGAGATCAGATAGAGGTGGTGAATTCACATCAAATGAATTTGAGACATTTTGCAATGACAAAGGAATCAAGAGACAAACATCAGCTCCTAGAACTCCCCCATAGAATGGAATTGTTGAGAGAAGAAATAGATCTATGATTGATTGTGCTAGAACATTAATGACAGAAAATACTATTGCTCTAAAATATTGGAGAGAAGCTATAAGTGTGGCTATTCATACACTGAACTGAGTACAAGTCAAGAAAGATACAAGTGCAACACCTTTTGAATTATCGTATGGTCACTCACCCAATGTAAAGCATTTCAAAGTATTTGGTTGCAAATGCTTTATCCTTAAAGATGCTAGAAATAGAAAATTTGATGCAAAAAGTGATTAAGGCATATTCCTTGGTTACTCCACTAGAAGTAAAGCATATAAGTGTTTGAATATTAAAACTAGCAAAATTGTGGAAAGTGCAAATGTAAAATTTGATGAGCATATAGATGTCCAAGTTGAAAAACCAAAGAGAATGGATAACTACAAAACTTATGTGTATTCTTATGAAGGAATTCCTATTGATGAGGATGCTATCAATCAAATTGAGATTCAATAGAAAGTTTCAATTTTAGACAAGTCACAACTAGTGAATATCAAGCTACATTCAGAAGCTAAGTTGCAGAATGAAGAAAATGCACATTCTGGTTCTTAAGTCAGTACACTTGAAAGAGATGTAGAACTACCTAACAATGAAGTGCATAGTGATCCTGAATCTGAAAGATCAAATATGAAAACAAGGACAGAACCAAGACTAGCCAAATATGTGAAGAGATATCACCCTACTGAACAAATAATTGCTGACAAAGATGCAAGACCAATGACAAGGACTAGACTAAGAAATGAATCATGTTTATTAAGAAATTTTGAACCTAAGATAGTATATGATGCATTACAAGATGGTGACTAGTATAAAGCTATGGAAGAAGAGATTGATCAAATAAAGAAGAACAAAACCTAGAGTTTGGTTCCCAGACTAGTTGACAAGAATGTGATTGGCACCAAGTGGGTATTTAGAAACAAGCTAGATGAGAATGGTGAGATTACTAGAAACAAAGCTAGACTAGTATGTAAGGGTTATGCTCAAGAAGAAGGATTAGACTATGGGGAAACATTTGCCCCTATTGCTAGAATGGAAGGAGTAAGAACTTTACTTGCATATGCTGCATATAAAAGTTTTAAAGTCTATCAAATGGATGTAAAGTCTACTTTTTTGAATAGTATATTGGAAGAGGAAGTCTAAATTGAACAACTAGAGGGATTTGTTGATGAGAACAACAGGGATATGGCTTGTAAACTACATAAAGCACTCTATGGTCTGAAACAAGCACGTAGAGCATGGTATGAAAGACTTCACAAGTCTCTAGTGCAAATAGGATTTGAAAGAACTGATGATAACAAAAACGTGTACATCAAATCAGAAGAAGGTAAGGATATTATCATATCTGAAATCTTTGTGGATGACATAGTTTTTGGAGGAAAGAAAGTGCTTTGCAAAAGTTTTTACGACAAAATGAAACATTAGTTTGAGATGATTATGTTTGGAGAGATCAAATTTTTTGTTGGATTCCAAGTACATAAACTAAAATATGGTATATTTATGACACAATCAAAGTATATCAAAGAGATACTTAAAACATTTGGATTGGAGGACTCCAAACTAGTCAGCACACTAATGGAAATAGGACATAATCTATCCAAAAATGATGTACTAGCTGAAGTCAATCAAACAATGTACAAATCCATGATTGGAAAACTACAATATGTTGTACATAGCAGACCAGACATAGCATTAATAGTTGGAATAGTGGCTATATTCTCTGCTAATCCTAAAGAAAATCATCTCATAGCAGTAAAAGGAATAATGAGCTATCTTAAAGGAATTGATGATTTTGGCCTTTATTAAAAAAAGAATGAGAAGTTTGAGCTCAATGCATACACAGATGAAGATTAGGGAGGCAACATTGATCACAGGAAAAGCATAAGTGTAGGTGCATTATTTTTAGGTAAAAGACTAGGTATGTGGACTAGCAAGAAACAAACATGCACATCTCAGTCAGAATCAAAATATGTGGTAGCAGCAGTCAATTGCACAAATATTGTGTGGCTCACACATCTATTGAAAGGAATGAGAGAAGAGATAAACAAATCTACGATATTGTATTGTGATACTACAAGTGCTATAAACATATCCAAGAATCTAGTATTGGATGCAAAAACCAAGCATATTGCAATCAAGTATCACTTTGTCGGAGAATTGGTAGAAGACAAACAAGTGAAGATGGAGTACATTCATACAAAATAACAAACTATAGATATCTTCACCAAACTATTGCCCAAGGATGCTTATGAATATCTTAGGGGCAAGTTGGAGGTAATGCCCCTAACTCAAGTAGTCTAAAGAAACATAGAAGGTACACTGCATCAACAAGAGTAGATCATTGAAATATCAAAAGAATGATGTAGAGGATGAAAATAGGAGAAGAAACTCCAAATTAGTCACAAGCATGATGACAGAGGGAGAAAATATGAGATGCAAAGCTCATAATTTGCACGTTAAAGATGCTACATCTTTTGCATTTATGTTTAAGAGGGAGATATATGGAGAAAACTGATCAATAAAAAGTAAGAGGGAGATTCATAAGAAACTAAAAGGTAGAGATATAGAGATATATGAGATTAGTAGTAAGGATGTAGTAGTCAAAAGGGAGAAGCAAAAAGTAGCAAAAAACGTATATAATTTTGGTGGTAACTAAGTTGATCAATTGATTAGTTTGGTTTTCCATCAATGCCAAGAGAGGGAGATTGTTGGAAATGATTGAAAAGATCATGAATTTAAAGTAATCGAACTATTAAAGAATGTTCTCAATCATTTTTTTGTCGTTGATGTCAAACTTGCTACTTGCAAGAATTGTTGGATACAATTGTTAATTGAATGTTGTCTTTGATGTTACACAAATGTGATATTAGTCATCAGTTAGCTTCTACCAAGCTCACTTGGTCAACAAAGGAAAGTTAGCTTCTATCGAGTTCACTCAGTTAGCAAAGGAAAGCTAGTGTCTACCAAGATCGCTCGATCATTGAAGGAAATATGGCAAAAAATTAACTTCCACCAAGTTCACTAGGACAGCAAAAGAAAGTCAGTGCTCACCAAGTTCACTCAGTCTCCAAAGGACTTTTGAAATGTTTACCAAGCTTCACTTGGTTAACACTAGAAAAAAATTTGAAGCAGTGTTTACCGAGCTAAGTCAGCTAGTAAAGCATTTTATTATTTTGATTGTTTCATGGAATTAATGTAGCTGACTAATGTTTTTAGTTATTGTAACTTATATTTGAGCCAACTTGATAAATCTGAAAGGTATATATATATATATATATATATATATATATATATATATATATATTCAAGTTGTGGATTAGTGTCTGTGTGTGTGAGAGAGAAAGTGAATGGAAAATCAAATTTTGATGAAGGATTAGATATCCTGGAGGTGTTGCAAAGTTGTATTTGATCAATAAGGATTCAAAAAAGAAAAACATGGATTTGTAATCAGAAGAATATTAGTTGCATATCATTCAGGTCATTTCATTGTTTCTTTCTTATCATTGTAACAATGAATTCAGAATCTCTTTACAGAGTTGGTTTAACAGCCATTTTGTAAATTCTTTAATAAGGTGATAGTTCAGTTGAATTTTTCTAAAGACCTCTAACTAGGCCACTCCTAATAGGTTAATTAAAATCCTCTAACAAGGTCAGACCTAATAGTGTGTATTGTAACCTTTAACAGGGTTGGCTCCTAACAGGGCTCAATTCAGAAGAGTGAAAATTGGTGACTAGTTACTTGGTGGTTTTTCCCATATTCGGTTTCCACATTAAATCTAGTGTCTCTTGTGTTCATTTAGTTAATCTTTGCATGCATATTAATAACTTTGAATTCTAGATGAACAATAACTAGTTAACTTACCAAGTTAAAGTATTTCAGTACTATTTACCAAGTATCAGTAGTAAATAAGAATTTTAGACATCTAAAGGATTTTTGGATTTATTTTTGTAGTAACTAATTCACTCCTCCCCTCTCAGTTACTTCATCTATATTTCCAATAATTGGTATCAGAGCGTTTGGTGCTTTCAAAAAAAGATTTCAAGGATCTAAGCTAAAGATCAGGATGTCTTACAAAAGGGAAATTTGTAAACTCAACAAAAACAACTTCTCTGCATGGCAAGGACTAATGAGACTTCACCTAGCATCTATTGGTGATACAGTACTGAAGTACCTTGATGAAAAATATAAAGAACCTGCTGGTACACTATCTGTCAATGATATTACTGAAAAGAAGACTCACAACATTATGATGATAGATATAGCATCTGCTCTAAGTTATGAAGAATTTGATGACATCAAGGATTGCAAAAGTACCTTTGAAATGTGGAACAAGTTGAAAGAAATCTATGGAGGAGATGACATTGTGAGAAGAGCCAAAGCGAAAATTCTGAGAGGACAATTTGACCAAATCAAAATGAGAGAGGATGAAGACATTGCCAAATATGTTGAAAAAGTTAAAGCACGTGTCAGTGCAATCAAAGCTTCTGGAGGAGATATCAGTGAAGAGACAGTTATAAGTAAAGTTCTAAAAACATTACTACCAATCTATGCAATTAGAGTCTCTGCAATTCAAGAAAGAAGATGTGAAGCAAATCATAAGACAAATCTAGAGGCCCTAGTTGGATGATTAACTGCATTCAAACTTGACAACTTTGACAACTATGTTCCAACTTCAAAAAATATTGAACTTGCATTTGAAGCCAAGCTTTCACTCAAGGAGAAAAGCAAAAATAAAAAGGAATCTCAGTCAGGAAGTTAAGATGAATCAAACCAAAGTTTAGATAGTGATCTTGAAGTGATTGAAGCTCTACTAGCAAACAAATATTCTAGAGGCAGAGGTAAATTTAAAGGTAAAGTTCCTCTAATCTACTTTTCATGTGAAGAAGTTGGTCATATTGCTGCAAGGTGCTCAAACAAGCAGAACAAAGATGACAAGAAAGGTTACAAGTACAATGGCAAGAAACACTTCAAATCATTCAAAGATAAATTTAAGAAAACATGTTTTATGGCTAAAGATTCTAATGATTCTAATCATGAAGAAGAAGTTGAAATTGTCTACATTGTTGTGAAAGATGAGTTTGATAATGATGAGGAAATGGCACTCATTTTTCATATGAGCAAAAATGATACATGGATCATAGATAGTGGTTGTTCTCATCACATGACTAGTGATAAAACTAAGTTTGAATATTTTAAAGAATATGATGGTGGTAGTGTAAGATTTGGTAATAATGAACCTTGTTTTATAAAAGGAAGAGAAAGAATCTCTCTAACCAAAGAACTTATATGTGATAATGCCTATTGGGTAGAATACTAAAGCATAACTTGTTGCTTGTGGCACAGGTACTCAGTAATGGATTCAAAGTAGAAATCATGCATGGAAAAGAAAGACTGGTAGATGGAAAAGGAAAACTGATTGAATCGAGCACTCAAACAAAAAGTACCTTATTTTATCTTGAACTTGGTGAATGTTCATGTTTTATTGCTCAATTTGAAGAAAGTTGGTTATGGCATAAAAGGTTGTGTCATGTCAATTTTTATAACTTGGTAAAGATAAGAAAATTCAAGAAAGTAAGAGGCATTCCTAATATAAAGAAATCTAAGGTCAGTCTATGCAAGAATTGTCAAATTGGTAAAATGGGAAAGACTAGCTTTAAAAGTAGAAACTATCATTCTGAAGATATATTAGAAATTGTGCATACTAATTTATGTGGACCCATTGGAATTGAAAGAGCTATACTAGAGAAAAGTTCTTCATTATTTTTGTTGATGACTACTCAAGAATGATGACTGTCATGTATCTAAGGAACAAGTCAGAAGCATTTAAGAAATTTAAATGGTATTTGGATAGAGTAGAAAAGGAAAAAGGGAAAAGATTGAAATGCTTGAGGTCAAATAAAGGTGGAGAATTCATTTCACATGAGTTCAATAACTTTTGTATTGAAAGAGGAATCAAAAGACATGTTTCAGCCCCTGGAACTCCTGAAAAGAATTGAATAGCTAAAAGGAGGAATAGATCTATCACTGATTGTGCAAGAACCCTAATGATTGAAAAGAACATTGCTATCAAATACTAGAAGGAAGCTATTAGCACTGCAGTTCATACCTTGAATCAGGTACAACTTAAGAAAGACTCATTCAAAACTCCCTATGAGCTATGGTATGGCTACAAACCTAATGTAAGTTATCTAAAAGTATTTAGAAGTAAATGCTACATTTTGAAAGAATCTAGAAAAGGAAAATTTGATGTAAAAGGTGATGAAAAAATACTTTTGGGATATTCTTGCAAAAGTAAAGCATATAGATGTTTGAACTTGTCTACTAACAAAGTCATAGAAAGTGCACATGTGAAAGTTGATGAGTTTGCAGAAAGGACTAAAGAAGAAAGCAAAAGGGAACCAGAAGCCTATAGAAGGTTTCTTTTCATTGAACCTTGTATAGTACCAATCAATTAGGAATCTTCTACTCCCAAGACATCAGTAACCAAGTTACAAGAAGTTCAAACCGAGCTACACCAACACGAGTTACACTCAAATGCTATCGAGCAAGTGTCTACTGAGTCTGAAGGACCTGAGCCAATATCCAATGAGCCAAAATAGCCAGAACTTGAAGTTGAAATGCAAAAGGATAACAATGAAATTCATTCAAAAGGAAAAGAACTTGTTTTAGAAAAATATGTTAGGAGACATCATTGAACAGATCAGATCGTTGGAGATAAATCTGAAGGAACAATGACAAGAAATAAGTTGAAAGGTACTTGTTTACTTGCTAATTTTGAACCTAGAAATATCAAAGATGCTTTAGAAAATGATAGTTGGATTGAGGCTATGAATGAAGAAATAGAGAAAATAGAGAAAAACAAGACATGGACTCTTGTACCCAGGCCTAAAGATAAAAATGTGATTGGAACTAAATGGGTATTCAGAAACAAGTTGATTGAAGATAGTAAGGGATCAAGAAACAAAGCTAGATTAGTATGCAAAAGATATGCTCAAGAAGAAGGAATAGACTATGGAGAAACTTTTGCTCCTATTGCAAGATTGGAAGGAGTTAGAACCTTACTTGCATATGCTGCTCACAAAGGATTTAAAGTTTATCAGATGGATGTCAAGTCAGCATTCCTCAATGGTATACTGGATGAAGAGGTTTACATTGAACAACCTAAAGGTTTTGTTGATCTAGATAAAAGAAACATGGTCTGCAAATTACACAAGGCACTATATGGTCTGAAACAAGCCCCTAGAGCATGGTATGAAAGATTACATAGCTATCTTATTCAAATTGGTTTTCAAAGAACTAATGATAATAGTAGCTTGTATATAAAGGATGGACCAAATGATAAAATTGTCTTGGTAGAAATATTTGTAGATGATACTATTCTCACAAGAAATGATGATCTTTGCAAAGAATTTTCAGAACAAATGAACAAAGAATTTGAAATGTATATGTTTGGTGAGGTAAAATTCTTTGTTGGTTTTCAAATTCAATAGAATAAAAATGGTATCTACATCACTCAATCAAAATACATCAAGGAGATATTGAAAAAGTTTGGTATGGAAGATTGTAAACCAGTTGGAACTCCTATGTGTACTGGATTAAAACTTACCAAGGAAGATGAATCAAAAGAAGTAGATCAAACCTTGTATAGATCTATGATTGGAAAGTTCTAGTATGTAGTTCATACTAGGCTAGATATTGCCCTTGCAGTTGGGATTGTAGCGAGATTTTCAGCAAAACCAAGAGAAAATCACATGATGGCAATCAAAAGAATAATGAGATATTTGAAAGGAACTGAAGATTATGGTTTATGGTAAAAATTTAGAGGTAATCTAGATTTAAAAGTGTTTGCTGATGCTAATTGGGTAGGCAACCTTGATGATAGAAAAAGTACAAGTGGAGGAGCATTCTTTCTAGGAAAGAGATTGGTTTCTTGGACAAGCAAAAAGCAGAATTGCACAACCCAATCTACAGTAGAGGCAAAGTATGTTGCTACAGCAGTAAACTGTTCTAATATTGTTTGGTTTAAATAGTTGTTGGAAGGCATGAAGGTGGAAATCAAAGAACCAGTTGTTATGTTCTATGATAACACAAGTGCAATCAACATATCTAAGAATCCAGTAATGCATTCCAAAACCAAGTACATTGCAATAAAATATCATTTTTTTAAAGAATTGGTGCAAGATAAGGAGATCAGATTGGAATATGTCCATACAAAGGACCAAATTGCTGACACATTAACAAAGTCATTACCTAAGGATGCATTCTTGTATCTAAGAGGTAAGTTAGGGGTCACTCCCCTATCCGAAGTTCACTAAAATGAAGTTTTAGTGATGCATCAACACATACCAAGTTGACGATCTATCAGTTGATGCAACATTGATAGAAAACATTGCATATGAATCAGTACTAAAGGTACATTAGAATTCATTTGAGTTATGTTGTCTTTGGCATATGTTTTCAAAGAGGGAGAGTTTTACTGTCATATCTTTCTAAAATTTGTTTGAAAGAAGGGTTTTCTAAGTAATTCCTTCACAGAGGGAGATTACTGAAAGAGGGAGTTTGCTAAAGAAAAGACTTGCTAGACTTGTTTTCAAATTTCATTCTGCTATGACATGTTGTTTTGCCATCAATGCCAAAGAGGGAGATTATTGGATACAATTGTTAATTGAATGTTGCCTTTGATATTACAAAAATGTCATATCAGTCATCAGTTAGCTTCTACCAAGCTCACTCAGTTAGCAAAGGAAAGTTAGCTTCTATCGAGTTCACTTGGTTAGCAAATGAAAGCTAGTGTCTACTGAGATCACTCGGTCATTGAAGGAAATATGGCGAGAAGTTAACTTCCACCAAGTTCACTAGGACAACAAAGGAAAGTCAGTGCTCACCGAGTTCACTTGGTCTCCAAAGGACTTTTGCAAGATTTTGCAGTGTTTATCGAGCTTCACTTGTTTAACACTAGAAAACATTCTAAAGTAGTGTTTACTGAGCTTCACTTGGTTAACACTAGATTATCGAGCTAAGTTAGCCAGCAAAGGATTTTATTATTTTGATTGTTTCATGGAATTAATGTAGCCGACTAATGTTTTTAGTTATTGTAACTTATATTTGAGCCGACTTGATAAATCTGAAAGGTATATATATAGATATTCAAGTTGTGGATTAGTGTGTGTGTGAGAAAGTGAATGGAAGAGAAAATTCTGATGAAGGATGAGATATCCTAGAGGTGTTGCATAGTTGTATTTGATCAGTAAAGATTTAGAAAAGAAAAACATGGATCTGTAATCAAAAAAAGATAAATTGCATATCATTCAAGTCATATCATTGTTTCTTTCTTATCATTATAACAGTGAATTCAGAATCTCTTTACAGAGTTGGTTTAACAACCATTTTGTAAATCCTTTAACAAGGTGATAGTTTAGTTGAATTGTTCTAAAGACCTCTAACCAGGCCACTCCTAACAGGGTGATTAAAATCCTCTAACAAGGTCACACCTAATAGTTTGTATTGTAACCTTTAACAGGGTTGGCTCCTAATAGGGCTCAGTTCAGAAGAGTGAAAATTTGTGACTAGTTACTTGGTGGTTTTTACCATATTAGGTTTCCATGTTAAATCAGGTGTCTCTTGTGTTCATTTAGTTAATCTTTGGATGCACATTAATAACTTTGAATTCTAGATGAACAATAACTAGTCAACTTACCAAGTTAAAGTATTTCTGCACTATTTACCAAGTATCAACAGTAAATAAGCATTTTAGACATCTAAGGGATTTTTTGACTTATTTATGTAGTAACTGATTCACCCTTCCCCTCTCAGTTACTTCATCTATATTTCCAATAGGAATGACAATTACTTTAGTGATCTAAATACTATCAATTGGTTGATTGACAAGGAGGAGACAATCAATAAGATGTAACTAGAGGACCTAGAGAAACGTTGAAGTTATGATGTGATAATGGAGTATACAGATCAGCTAAGCCATTGATGAAATAATGTATTGATGGCATACTCTAAGACACAGGGGATGGACATACTAAAACACATCAAAGATGTAAAGTTTAACTAAATCATTTGTAAAGCCTAACTAAGTTCATTAGAGATAGACAAGCAAGCTAGTTAGTGCCAAACAGATTCTTAGTTGAAGTCAAGAAAAGTTTAATTTTAGAAGATTTCAAGCAACCTTTAGGTGCTGAGTGAAGATCAAGTGTCGAGTGAAGATTAAGTGCCGAGTGATCTTGAAGTGCTGAGTAGCCTTTAGGTGTCAAGTGATCTTCTGGTGTCGAGCATGATTCAAGTACTGAGTAACATAGAAGGAGCTAAGCATTAGTAAATCAGTAATGCCAAGTTGATGCATTATTTTGAAAATTGAAGATTTTTCAGATTTGAGGCAACATGGTAGTTATCTAGAATTTTGTGAATCAATTAGAAGATAAGAGTGATGAGCTGGTGGCATAGAACACTATGTAAAATGTTTTTGGCAAATATAGTTTTATTCTAGACAAAGTTTCTAGATGAGAGAAAGATATGGGATAGATACATTCTATCCTACCTAATCTATTGAAACCCTAAAGTTAGAGAGGGACAATCAAGTGGGAAAGGTATTCCAAATTTCTATTTAAGGAGTCATAAGGTCATGAAGAAAAGTAGAGGTCAAGCATGAAAGCATGAAGTGTTGAAGAAGGTGCTACGGAGAAAGAGAGCATAGATACTCTATTTTGATAAAATGACCACGAATATGATTGCATTGGTATGATGAGCAAGAAGATTCAAGGTGACAAAGCTTGAGATGACAACCTGTCAGAGCTATAGTGATTAAAGCCAAGCAAAGGATTGAACTGAAGTGTGATATGTAATCTAAAAGATATGTTGTAAGTTGTATCAGATCAAAAGCCATTATTGTTACTCTCTAGAAATTGAAATATTTAGTATAAATCCTATGGACTTAGGTTGGTTTAATAGCCATGTTGTAAATCTTTTGACAGGGTGACATTCCAAGTGAATGTTCAAAAGTCCTTTGACGAGGCCCATTCCTAACAGTATGGTTAAATCGTCTAACAAAGTCACATTTAATAGTGTATTGTAAGCCTTTAATAGGGCATCACTTCAGAAGAGTGAGAATTGAGTAGCATGTTACTGGTGGTTTTTCCCAAATTGGGTTTCTACATAAATAACTGTGTCATGTGTTGATCTTGCATGATTTATTCCTGCATGTTGATTTGTTGTAACTTGCTAAGATGGTTGTTTTAAGATTGGATGGATGAATAATTTAATGGGCTCTCTATAATTAGTGAAAAAGTAGTATTAGGGCATTTAGACCTCGGATAATTCACACCCCCCCCCCCCTCTCTCTGTTATTCTAAATAATTCTAATAGTTCTTCCTATCTCTACAAATCTTCATACCAAGGATTTTTTTTCTACTACCAAATCCTTCATTGCAAATGCATGTGCTAATAGGCATTTCAACTCCTTAATGTGATCCATGTTAGACCCAACTACAAGCATATCATCAAGATATTAACATAAAATAATGTAGTTGACATTATCTAGCCTCTTAAAGTAAATACAACGATCTAAATGACAACAACTATATCCATGCTTAGGCATAAACCTTTCAAATTTTAGATACCATTACTGATGTGCTTACTTCAAGCCATATAAACTTCTATTCAATCTGCACACTAAGTTCTCCTTACCTTTGACCTCAAATCCCTATGGTTGTTCCATGTATCTTTCTTCATCCAAATCACCATGAAGAAAGGCTATTTAAACATCAAGCTTCTCCAAATGAAAATATTTAGTAGCCACAATACTTAAAATAGTGCGAATAGAAATCATTTTAACAACAAGAGAAAATATCTCATCAAAATTAATTCCCTTTTCCTATGCAATCCTTTTACAAATAACATGGCTTTAAATATTTTCTTACTACCATACTCTTCTTTTAATATATAAACCCATTGATTTTGTAAAGCCCTTTTACCTGTAGGCAACTTACATAAATCCCATGTCTTATTTTTGAGAAAAGAGTCTATTTCATCTTTAATTCAGACTCCCACTAAATCTTTGTATCCATCTGTACAACTACGTCATAACATTCAAGTTCACCAACATTAGTATGTAAAATAGAATATAAGGAAGGAGAAAATCTTTTTGGAGGTCTACTTCACCTTGTTGGTTGTCTAAAATTCGGGGCATGTGGTATTTTTTTTTGTGGTTGTTGCACATCATGAGGAATTACAAGAACATCATCTTTTCGAGTATCATCCAACACTATATAATCATTTTCTTTGTTCTCATGTCGTTGCAATAGATATTTCTACAACACTTTCTCATTGAATATGACATCCATGCTTTTAAAAAATTTATTATTTTCAAAATCCTAAAGCCTATAACAAAATTCATTAATGCCATATCCAACAAATACACATTTTTTGACTTATCTTCTAGCTTGGTTCTATTTTTAAAATCTATATGAGAAAATTCTTCACAACTGAAGGTTCATAGAAAAGAATAACTCACCTTCTTACTAGTCCATGCTTCCTCTAGAATACCATAGCCCAAAGGAGTAGAGGGACCTCTATTAATCAAATATATAGTAGTATTTATAGTCTCCACCCACATGTTTAAGGGAAGCCTTACATCCAACCTCATGCTTCATGCATGCTCCATTATAGTCTTATTCATGTGTTCAACCATTCCATTTTCCCATTGAGTCCTCAGAACATTTTTCTATCAATGAGTACCATTAGTGGAGCAATAATCTTCAAATTCATGACTAAAATACTCATCACCATTATTAGATCTAAGACATTTTAATTTCTCACTAGTCTCATTTTCAACCAAGCATTTTCATTTCTTAAAAGTTTGAAATACATCAAATTTCTATCTAAGGAAATAAACCAATATTTTTCTAGTTGCATCATAAATAAATGTAATATAATAATGAAAGCCACCAAGGGAAGATAACTGAGTTGGTCCCCATACATCTGTATGCACAAAATCCAATCTCTCACTTTTTGTTTCCTTCCTAGTCTTCACAAAACTCACTCTCTTTTGTTTTCCATACGCACAACTTTCATAGAAATCCATATTAATAAATTTCAAACCTTGAAAAAATTTCTTTGATTGAAGTAATTTCATACCTTTCTCACTCATGTTCCCAAGTCTGTTGTGTCACAACATTGTATCAAAATCTATAGTAGCTATTTGTTCTCCCTACTCAGTAGTAGCAATTGTTCCTGGGCATTTATTTTTCTCTAAAACAATCAAAGTAGAAGGTATAGTATGACCTATATGAGTATACAAGGTGCCCACTTTTACACCTTTTTCAACTACAAGGGAACCTTTTGAAACTTTCCAATTTTCATCATTATAAGTAACTACACAACTCTCATCACCAAGTTTCCTTGGTGAAATTAAATTCCTACTCAGCCTTTGAACATGTCTCAACTCATGTAGTAGCCGATGATTCCCATTCTACAACTTAATCTTAAATTTTTCCTTTCCAAAAATCTAATAAGATTCATTATCGCCTAAATAAACAAGCCCAAAATCCCCATGAACATAATCAATAAAATAACCTCTATGAGGTGTAACATGAAATGAAGCACCTGGATCTAAAACCCATGAATCAACAACACTTTCTAAAGATAGAAAAAAAAACATCCTCTTTAGATTTGTTACTTACCACATTTTCCTCCTTGTTCCCTTCTAGTTTATCTCCTTCATTTTTCTTTCAACTCCAACAATATTTCTTCTTATACCCTGGTATACCACAGTACAAACAATTTTTCTTACTTCCTCTCTGAGTCATTCTACATCCACATGAGGTTTTCCTACAAGTTTCCTCACTCAAAATAACACCAATCACATCATCAAATTTTAGAGTATTAGATATAGAATCATAATTACTTATAGCCATTACCAAGCCATTCTAACTTTTAGGCAAAGAACACAAAATCAAGAGAACCCTAACTTGTTCCTAAAAATTAATACCCACATAAGATAACTAACTAGTAATATTATTAAACTCATTTAAATGATCTACAATAGATCCACCTTTTTTTATTTTCATATTAAATAGATGCTTGATGAGAAATAGCTTGTTTGAAGCAGAGGGCTTTTTCATACAATTTCGCTCGGGTTTACATCAACTCTTCCATTGTCTTTGCTTTTGTAATATTAAATGTCACTGATGGTGCCAAGCATAAGAGAATGGTTCCAAGTGCCTTTCTATCTAAAATCTCCCAGTCCTCATATGACATAACTCCTTGTTTCTTGGTTTTTCCATCTAACAGCTTTCATAAATCCTTTTGATAAAGATAGTCTTCTATTTGCATCTTCCATAATTGAAAGTTTTTCCCATTAAACTTCTCCACTTTTAGCTTACACTTGTCTACCATTGCTTCCACTCAATCGTGAGACCTTCCTATAGGGGATCACTAAAAAAAAATTTAAAAATGATGACAACCTAGCTATGATACCACTTGTTAGGATTAACCTTACACAGAAATAATAGTTACATGCAAATATAACCAATATCAGAAAATAATACATTGAATAGAATACAATACAAGACAGCAAGATTTAACATGGTTCACCCAATCCTTGGGCTACATCCACAAATATCAAGTCCAATATTATTATTATCCAGTGATTACAATCCACAATCCCTTATAGCTCAATACCATTGCAAGAAGCTACAATATCACCATTACATTATGAAATCCCTAACCCTAAGCGTTTTATACAAGACTTTTACCGCTTACAGAATTTGGCTAGAATAAGGCATCGAATAAGAAAATAGCAGCCAATGCCTTTTATAATATAAGGTCATTTTTGGCTTTGGGGGCATTTCCCCAAGATCCTACAAGGGAATTGCCCCTTGAACCCATCTTTGAGGTGTTTCCCCTAAACCTCAATAGAAATAATATCAAGAGAAAACTACACTAAATAAACCTTTGAGTTTGATTAGGCTCCACATCACAACAAGAACCATTACATTATATTCTTTATAAAGTTATTTACCACTCACATTGTCATAAAATATTTCTATGTGCACAAATGTTGGTCCTATCCATTCTCCATTAAACCTTGGAACTTTATTTATCAAATATGAAAATAACCTTTCATATCTATATACAAATATCCTCATATCCAATGGCTTGAGGTCATATGGAATTAATAGTTTTCTTTGAGGTGAAGAAATAATCTAAAAAGTCCTTAATAGAGAATCCATTTTCTTTTAAAAGAAAAAGATTTATTTATTGGGTTCATTATCCAGTAAAGTCACACTTTCACTTTCTCTATTTACTAGTTTGTAAAACTGAAAAACTCTAGGTAACTACACAATGTGAATTCTAAACAACTCTCCCCAGTAGAGTTGCAACTCTATTAGTGCACAAAATTTTTGTTTGACTTCCTATAGGCTTTCCTACTTGATGCTGGGAAACTCAACACAATTTTGGTTAACGATGAAGGCTACAACCTTACATGTTCAACCTCTACACATTAGGCTCTACAAAGGCCTAAGTCGTTGTACCTTGATAGTGAATAATGATTGTGATTACAGACTTATTGATAGTCTTGAGTTTGGAAACAATTCTCAAGGAGAAATCAAAGTATTTGAAAAGGCTTTAAAATGGGTAAAAGTTTTAAAATATTATCTATGCAATACTAATGGATTGAACCTTACTAACCTATAGCCATACATATACACTTACAAGAAACATGGAATGACCATTCCTTGATCCATCAGGAAAATAGAGTCAACTTCCACATAATCTTATTATTTAAACCCTTAGAGACAATGTATACCCTTTCAACTACTAGACTAAAGGAAAGATAATTGTAATCCTAAGGCTAGATGAATTTAACCCCAACTTAAGCAGACAATCTAGACAAATCCATGCAATATCTTCATTCATCAATACAATAGTATTAATCTAAGATAAATAGTAAAGAACATGAGACATTTAATAAACCATGAGAGAAAGAGATTTAATGGGACTATCATGGCTTCCATTTCTTTATAAGGAAATATAGTAGAGGTGTTTTGATTTGAGAGCCATTGACTAAATCCACAGAGATAAAAATAATTAATACATACTTAAAACTTCTAAGTGTTGATTTTCATTGTATCTTTCCCCTTAATTTTTTTCTCAAAATGCTATAAATATAGGTCTTGATACCTTTTCAAAAAGGTGCTAACAAGCTTCATACCTATACATAACTACAATTAATTAGCTAACTATTGAAAAGCAAAAACATAAACCATAAAATCGTTAAACATTGTCAACCTCTTCTTTTGTAGGAACATCCTTAGCTTCCTCTAGTACCTTCATGTAAACATCAATCCACTTTCCTATCTAGGTATGAGTTTACCACTTGAAAGAAGAAATTGTACGAGCAAAGGCTTGCAAATCATTCCATCTCTTACAACAAGCTACTTTAACCCCACTGATTAATTTGACAAATTTATTTTTCTAGGGCACTTAGTTTATTAAGAAATATATAAAATGTGTTTATCTAGAAAGTCTTGTCACATTTATACTTCTCTATCACCACATGTTGAAAATTTTTGAATTTCTACTTCCAATCTTCAAGTGATTTAACCCTTCCCTCTCCACCAAAAATTGAAGGGATGCATGAATGTTCTACAATAGAGATTTCTTTCTATTTATGCCCAAGTTTTTTTCCTTTATTAATTCATGTAAGCTAAGTTCTTTGACATTGTATCAAGGAGATAAATGTTATGTGATATATAAAATATGATTTAAATGTTTTATAACTTCAATCCAAATACAGATTTAATCCCTGATTTGAGCAGTAATTATGTGGCTATGTGTTTTAACCATTGAAATTACAAGAATATTTATTCTTAAACACTTAATTTTAATAATGTGTTTAATTTACATAAAATATAATAATAATAAAAGAAATTTTAATGGATGAGAGAATCAGAAAGATAATAAAGAGACATAAAAAATTAGATATGGAGTTCGTCCAGGTAGGACTATGTCTCCAGTTTCATTCTCAATCGGGGGACTACTTTATTAAATCTACCAAGAAAAATGATTTAATATAGAATCTAAGATTCAAGCCCTCATAGTCTCTTCCTTCTTTTACAATTGTTGGTGTAAAATAACACCTTTAAAATTCTCTCGCAAGAAATTCTCTCCAAACTCTCCAAAAAGTCTAATTAATTGAATTATGTCTTCAAGTATCCCTTCTCTCCAGAATTTCTCCAAGACTATTTTTTCCCCCAAGCACTAATTGTTTTTACAAAGGAAAATCACCCCCTTTATATATAATTACATAAACTATAATTGGATTAACCATAATATTTTCATAAAATTTCCTATATGTCCTATATAAGGTAAAGATGTATGAAAAATCCCCCGTAATCCCAATCATAAGCCCATAATCCTTAAAAATATTATAGATCACAATTTAAAATATTTTCTAATTGACTAAGGAATATATTTGGGGTCTTTGGTTTAAAGTAAAAACACTCTTTTCACTCTGTTGCACCAATAAATCAAGGTAAAAATTTTATGCATTGGTGGAGTTGCATTTCATATCTTTATGACACTTTAAATAAAGTAAACACATACACAATAACAACACAAATTTTTAGTGCATTGGTGGAGTTGTATCTTGGTAGGAGTAAGGTTAACAATTTGATTCCCATCTAATATATTTTGTAAAATAACCCCGTCAATCAATTTGATATTTTTGCCATCTTAACTGCCATGTGCCAATACCAGATTAGATGAAAATGTTGCCTAAAGTGCTGATGTTACCATTTTGACTAGTCAACACTTTTTCTAGGAAACCTCAAACAATCATAACTTCCACATACAATTTATGTTTTCAATGAAATGAAGGCCATTGGAAAGATCTCAATGAGATCTTTCATTTAAAACCTATTGATGACAACTTTTGAGATGGTTAAATTTTCCTCTTTTTTATTGTTGGTTAACAGTTTGTCCTCCTATTAGATTGAATAACTTGACTATTTGATACCCAATGTTTTGGAGAGACAAAAGGATGTTTACCAACAAATGGGTTAGTGTATGTATTTTATCACTTCCCTCTAAATTACTAGGTACAACTCCCTTATGATTTGCAATGATTTGCAATGAATATATTTTTATGATTTCAAAATTTTTGACATTATAAGCTATCAACCTTAGAGTAGTAAAGGATAACCAAATTGTTTTTAGACACAAATAATTTAGGAAAAACATATTTAAATAACCTATTACACCCAATGGGATACTGTAGTAGATTATGTTAAGATTTCTAGCTCTTACTTCTATTCTAAATGCATATTAACTATCTAAATGTAGAACAAAAATGGAAGAAGAAATGCATATGAAGACAAATGGAATCGTTGTCAACTATCAACCTTGAATGAAATGGATTCCAACAAGTAACTAATAGATTCATACAAATTTATCTTTTACTTCCCAATGGAACTATTTAATATATTATTAAATTAGTAAGAGATGAAATAAAACCATATATGAAGAAAGTAAATGAAATCATGTTTACTATAACTACCAAAATGAAATAGAATCCATATGATTATCACAAAATCACATATGATTATCTTTCAACTCTTAATGCAAAACTAATCTATGAATGTGCAAAAAAACATGACAAGAAAATTGGGTAGATGGAATTATAGAACCAATTCATCACAAAATTTGTCAGCCTTTGCATTGTCAAATTAGATTACACTTATAGTATTCTATCATCCTCTTGTTCAATAAAGAAATAATCACAAAATAGAAAATAGAATAAAATATGAAATTATCCAATGATATGAACTTGCGACATCTTTTCTATTGATAATTCTGGATCCATGTTACTTCTAAAAACATATGATGATTATTTATCTTCTTGCAACTTTAGGAAACCTTGTAGAAATCTTCAATTCTTCATATTCTTCTATTTAGTGCCAAGTGTATATAATTCATATTATAATGCTCATTGGAACTTTGAGTTTCCATCATTGATCTCAAATCTACGATCAAGATTAAATTTTTATAACCTCCATTGTTTCTCCCTTTGCACTTTCCTCCATGGCTCTCTTGTGTACATGTGTCAAATTTCCATTATATCGCTTTAGTTATCTATCTTGCATCTTTTTAAAGTGATATAATGACAAATATAGATCCTTTAAGATCTAATAGTGGCGATAGATAATCTTAAATCTCTATTTGTTTCATGGTACTGGTCTACTTTCTAATTATACACATCATGGAAAATAGATGGCACTATTCCATTTCTTGGAGAGTCTGACATTGGATTGCTTTTCTTTGTCACACTTTACAGAATATAATGGCCCATCAGGACACATGTTGAACTATTGTAATATCACTTTAGTTATCCTTTTCATAACTTTGGAAAGTGACATAACCATGAGTGTAGATTGATCTAGATATTGATAGCTAAGGATATTCATCATTGAATACTTATAATTCCATCTTTAAAACATCATCCGTCGATCTAATTTTCATCTAATGATATGGATTTTATCTTTAGGCCTTTTGACTTGTCAACTTTTCAATATAGACATGTAGACTAAATATAAATAATTGATTTCATTGTAACAAGAGTCATACCACCTTTGACCAGTTTCTTTCACCATTTTTGATGATTTATTTGCTTCTCTTACATTTTATCTTGATCATCTACAAGATCTTCCATGAAAAAATACTACACAACATGAATCCTTATCTTCAATATGATTAGGACTAGACATTCTTCTCATCAGGGAAATGCATAAAAATCCCTCAATAACCTAATCACCTAGCCATTGGACTAGTGCATTGCTCATATGATTTCCTACATTAGGTTAGCTCGAAGGAATGATGAGAAGAAAGGCCATCCTATGGGAAATCTAGACTCAGACTCAAGACATTAAGACTTGACTTGGCTCAAAACCTTAGAGCAAAAAGGTATGAACTAAAACTTGGGAAACATTTATTAAGTCATCCCCTCATTCTCTAATGTGACCCAAACTTTGACCAAGTGGAACTTTTTTATACAAGCTCCTCTTTAACCCATTTAAATTCCATGGAGTTTAATTTTCGAAGATCTTTTTACTCATGCTAAATTTGAGAGACTTTGAGACTAAGAATTTTTTTCCTTTTATAGATCCTCCTAGATCATTCATCCCCACTAAGAATATTTTGGACCTCAAAATGTCTTCTTTTAAATAGAATGAAAGTGAGGGCATATCCTCCTCCCTTGCTAAGTATCACTTGTACAAATTGTTGGAATCTTGAATATCTTACTCATCATAAACACAATAAAAAATGAGATATCATTTTTTATACAATTACTCATACATCCACGAAGATTCATTGTTGCATCCATTAGCCACGTAGTACCACCTAGTAGAAAAAGAAGGAACAACACTAAATAATTTGATGAAAAAGGAAAAGTATCAACTCTTTGGATTTCCTACATAGGAAGACCATTAGAAAATGAATCATTCAAATCATCTTTTACCATTACTAGTTGAAGATTTTATTCTTCTTGTGTTGAAAAAGAAGATTATTGAAGTGTAGGAAGCAAACATGGAATAATCATTATTTTATCACTAATGTCAATCGTCCTACTCATTGGTAAGACAATTGATTTTTGGTCTAAATACTATCATTTGATTGATTGATATGGAGGATTTGGAAAGAAATGATAACAAGAGTACCTAGAGAAAGGTTGAGTTATATGGTGTATAAAAGGAGCACTAAGACAAGACTTTGATTATATTATCTATTGTTTATCTACTTAAGATTAAAATGAATGGATACTTAAGTAAAGACAAGACTATGCAATAAAATGTGTTTGCTAAGCGTAACTGAGAAAATAGTGTAAGTAAAGCATTCAGTTTAGGATGAGCAGAAAGTTATGACCGATAAAAGTGAAGGTTAGTATGTGTTGAGTACCATCAAATTACAGTATGTGTTGAGTGTCAGAAAATGGTAGTAATGATTGAGTGAAGACTTAGTTCATGTTGAGAAACCTAGTGTTGACCAAGCATCAAAAGATTGTTATTGCCAAGTAAATAGTTAGTTATTTCTAAGTCACAAAAAAAACATTTTGATTGAAGATTTAACAAATCTGAGCTGAAAAAGTTGAATTCTTGAATTGTGTGAAGTGTTTTGAAGATAAATATGATGATTTAGTGGTACAAAATTAAAAATAAACTATTTCTAGAAAAAATTAATGAGGATTGCAAGAGAAATCTCTAGAGGGAACAAAATGAAAAGAAGGGAGGATTTGATGAATCTAACCTAACCCTAAGATAGATGATCAAGATTGAGAAAAAAAGGATCAAAATTCTCTATTTAAAGAAATACAAGGCTAGAATAAAAATGTTAGATTATAAGCTAGAGAAAGACAACAAGTTTGGAGGTATTTCTTCATATGGTGACTTGAAGAAAAAACTTTGTATTGGCATACTAAGTGTGAAGGCTTAAGGAGGTGAAGGATTGAAGGGTGAACAAGTGATTAGAGATGAAGGGGAATGAATACCAAGAAGAATGAAGAACTAAATTAGAGATCTATAATCTATAAGTGAGTTTTTTTATTATCAGATCAAGTCCTACTGCTCTTTTATTGCATCAATCTAGATAAATCCTTTGGATTAAGGTTGACCTAATAGTCATGAATAAATCCTTTAACTGGGTGACATTCAAATGAAATGATCTAAATTACTCTAATAAGGCTTACTCTTAATAGGGTGATTGAAATCCTTTAATCGAAGTCATAATTAATAGTGTGCATTGTAACCTTTAGCAAGGTTGGCTCCTCATAGAGCTCACTTTAGAAGAGTGAAAATTGGTAACATGTTACGGGTGGTTTTTCCCAAATTGGGTTTCCATGTTAAATCCTTATGTCAAATTTTGTGAATGAGTTTGTGATATTTCATTTTTACATTTCTACGAATTTTTTTGACCTAAAACAGTAACCTACAAAGCTATGATGATAATGGATGATCTAATCAATGTATGCACATATATGTTTGATGAATACTAAAAAAATATATTTTTACATTTAGACATTGGATAACTATTCAACCCCCCTCCCAGTTACTCTAAATATTCAAACAATTGTTATCAGAGATATTGGTTCTTGTGAGGAAATAGTTTGAGGGTACTTGAAGATAAAGATCAAGATGTACAGAAAGGAGGTGCCATTGAATATGTGGAAGTGAATGGAGACCTTACTACTTCACAACTGAATGAAATTAAAGAACACAATAAGGAAATATTGGAGATTTCATCTTCCCTAGGATGAATGTAACAAGTTGTGGTGCCAAAAATATGACACCCAACTTAGATTTTTACAATTCTAAAAGTGTGCACATGCTTTGGCTTGGGCTCCACAAGCTTAGGCTTTTGGATCCCAAGCCAATGTGTGTACATGCTATAGCACATGTGTGCCTTAAAAACTTATAATTTTTTATATATGGGATAAAAAACCAAGGCCCATTTCATTTCATGTTTGTTGCTTATGTTGTTTCCTTCTTTCCCCTCAACAATGCGTATGTATTTTGTAAAAGTTGAGATCATGTAGTATGTTTTCTACTCTTGTTTTTGCTTTTTTTTTTTGTATTACTTTGTATATTTTTTCAGTTTTGGGTCAATTTTTATTTATTTATTTAAAATGCAAATGGTTTGTTATCATAAAATGAGAATAATCAACCAGAAAATCGCCAGCTTGATCAACAAAATCAAAATGAAAACCCTCCCCAAGATGAAAATGAACTTTTGCAACCTCCACCGATTCAAAGACCTCCTCCTCGCATAGAAGAAAATATAATGAATGAAATGGAAAGAGGGAAAAATTAATTATAAGAAATCATTGGTAGGTTGAAAGTTTGTGGGAATGTTAATCCTATGAGAGCATAATTGGCATCCTCTCTTGAGTTCATTATAAGTCATGTAGCTTCTATTAGTGGTTGGTTGGATATTTGGCTTCTTAAGAGAGAAGAAAAAAGAAGATATTATGCAAACAAATTATCCTATAAAGATGTAAGGAAAAAAGGAAATAATAAAAGGTAGCATATGTGCATTGTTTAAAAACCTTGGAGAACAAGACATTGTTAAACATACAACTAAAAAGCTCCACATCCATTGGTGCATACATGATGATATTATAAATAAATTTTGGGATAGATGGTCGATGGAATTTGATGCCCCTCCCTACAATCATCACGAGGTTCCAATGTATTTCTTAAAGAAATTGTATTGTGAATTTGTCCTTGGAGATATTCCCAATTAGTTTCATATGTTAGATTCTTGGGGTAGACGTTGGGGATCATCATTTGAGAGGTCAGGGGCATGTCATGACCTTGATGTAACTAGGGTACATGTTGTCAAGCCATAGGGAAAGCATGTGATTGTTCTTTCAATAGCGAAGGAACATGTAAAGTCCAGTACTCTAAGAACTATCAATGCTTTGACACAAACCCTCATTCATTGTGTCAGTAGATTAGTTGAGGAGGAGTATTCTTTGCATTGTGGTCACATGTGCACATCATGTGGATCCTTATGCACATTTAGTAGTCATGTTACAGACACTATGGATGATGGGCTAGTTACTGATGAGTTCCCAAGTGACACATTTTGCATTGAAATACAAGTAAATTACAATTATAATAAACTAATTTGATCACATTTCATATGTATAGTGAATGATTAATTCATTAGCATGTCTTGACATTGTTTGAAATTTAGGGGAAGAGTGTTGATGACCCTAGTACAGATTCCCCTGCCCCATTTTATGTCCCCTTGATGAGTCAAGATGTATGTATCAATTTAATAATTAAAAATAATACATATATTTATTAAGTAATCCTATCAAGGATTCACAACAAAAACTTATCCATATGCATTAGTTCTCTACTGGACCATCAACATTCACAAGGGACTCTTAGATTAGGCATGATATGAGCTTTGTAGAGGTACATTTGTTTCATATTTCATGTTACATGAAAATTATATTATATGATTTGTAGTTGTTGACATCTGAGACTCCTTCTCATCTTTGCTAGTCCATTTATGGTAGTGTTGTTGTCACAATGTGTAGTTCAAAGCCATTGACTGCAGTATGAAAGATTTTTCATAGTTTTAGTTTTTATTTATAATAATTAGTATTGAAATTTCAAATGGTATTTATAAGTATTATTGAGGGATTATATTGATTTAATTTTTGTAAGATGTTGTAACTTTTGATCATTTGCAAGCCTTTGAAGTGGATGCATAGAGTGACTATTTGATGGTGGTAAGAAAACAATTAATTTTGTGTGTACATATATTTGATTTCAATACATTATTATAATTATTAATTCATATCTACTTTTTGTGTATTAGCTCCAGTTAGAGAGGAGCCTAGACAAGAGGATAAGAGAGTGTGTGAGGAAGACCCCATCATCCCCATCATCTCCATCCCTTCAATGATTGAAGAACTCTATGGATTTGTTTCCTTCTCCTCATGGGAAGGAGAAGATATAGGGATAGACACATAGGAATAGGCATTACTGGACATATATCTTGGATTTTATATTAGTGGACATATTAGACATAGATTTTATGTATATATGACATTTTATATTTTATGTATGACATATATTTGATGCATGAAATTATTAGACTTATGAAATTATTTTTTATAATAATATATAAATATATATGTTTGTTCATATATGACATTATTGGTTATGATAATATATATCTTTCTTTTCTTGTTTACATTTTAAGTACATTTCATGTTTTTCATTTTAATGTAATTTGCATCCAAAATGATGCAAAGTGCTCACACTGAAAGCTAGTGGATTCCCAACAAGAACACTTTTAAGTAAAACTACATTTCACACCTTCCTAAGTGTCTTCAAAGACTCTTTCCAACTTGCTTACAACACTGAACAAACTTCTACCCAACTTCACAAAACTACTTGACCACTTTCCCTATTCAAGGCTTGGGAAGCAATAAGGGAAAAATGAGAGAATTTAAGAAATAGATCATAATCAACTTCTTAATTGAAACTAACACCTCTAACACTTCAAGGAACACCTAATAAGTATCTCAAAACTTTAGCCTATCATGAATTCAATCCTTCCAAAAAATTATTCAACATCCTATGAGTGAAAACAATCTTCCAACATCCTATGACTATATTTTCTTTACAACAACATGTAATTCGTTGATTTTTAGCCAACTCTTCACAAAGAGAAGTTATTATGATTCAAACCCATGAAATGGCAATTAAGACAACCAAGAAGATCCTTAACATCTTCCATTATTTCAATTCAGTGATAGAATGCATCTAAAGTGATATTTCATTCTAACAAAATATGGGTTTGCTATTCTAAGACATGGAGTAATGATATTTGATAATAACTCAATGGTCCTATATACAAGTTTAACATCAGCAATGATTCCTTGCCATATAAAAAGAGCTTAATAATCACCAAAACCTTATGCCTCCTCTAACTCCATAGAGTTTATTTTCATTATTTTACATCCATTCCAGCTAATTACTAGTTGGTTTGATTGGTTACAAGGTTAATCTTAAAGTTTTCCAAAAAATTGCTAAAATTGCCAAAATGTTGTCAACAAATTTTATTGCAAAATGTAATTTTCCAACCAACTCTTCCTAGAACTTAGTGAAGTGTCTTTTGGTAACACGTAGGACCTATATAAGGTGTAATAACTCTCAAAATAATTATTGAGTCAACTTATCAACAAAAACAACAAAAAAGTAAAAATCCTTAGGACTAAGGCAACTTGGGTTTATAGGCGACCTCAAGTTCCTTGACCTTACAAAAAAGGGATACATTATTACCATAAAAAATAACCCATTAAAAATGAGGTTTATGATCACCCCTTTACCTTCTATCATGATTCTCCATCATTGGATGAGATAACATATCCAGTTCCCAACTAGGTGCCTTGCACCACAAGTTTTAGCATCACCCGAGATGGGGTCGCAAAATAAAAATAGAATCTAATATCCAAAAAGAGAGAGAGGTTATTTTAGATGTCAAAAATACAATGCTATAGCACCTAGAAGTGCATCTATACCTTTCATGAACTCTAAAATATGCCCCATCAAAGATTGTTTCTCTATGTCATTTAATGACTCTTATGGTCAATAAGGTTAACCCAATCAATTGGAGCTAACTAAATAGATAGTTTGATCCCATAAAGAACAGTTGGAGAGATTCACTAGTTAGTGACTTCCTATTGGCCAACACTACAAGTTTTAGCATCACCCAAGATGGGGCTATGAAATCAAACAAAATCTAATCTCCAAAAATTAAGAGAGGCTATTGTAGGTGTTGGCAATGTAGTCCTGTAGCACCTAGAATTACATTCATACCTTACAAGAGCTCTGAGATATGGCCCATCAAAGATCGCTACCCTATGAAATTTAGTGACTCTTAGGGTCAAATCAGTTTGACATGCTCGAGAATGTTCAAGCACTCAATAGGATAGGAAAATCTTGGGACTCAGCCACACAGAGCTAATGGTTCAAACTATTCAATCCCATGATGCATGGTTGGAGAGATTTTCTAGTTGGCAACTTTGTACTGGCTAACACTATAAGTTTCAACATCACTCAAGATGGGGTCACAAAATCAAAATGGAATCAAACCTCCCAAAAGAGAAAGAGGATATTGTAGGTGTCAAAAACACCATCATATAGAAAATTAAATTGCATCCATACCTCACATGAGCTCTGAGATATGTCCCACCAAAGATCACTACCCTATGGTATTTAGTTATTGTTATGGTCAATTTGGTTCTGCATGTCTAACAACATTTGAGCACTCAATGGGTTAGGACAATCTTGGGACTCGGGTTTAACCAGCTACTCTAAGCTAATAGAATAGATAGTTTGATCTCATGACAAATGGTTGTAAAGATTCACTAGTTGGTGACTTTGTACTAGCGAACACTACAATTCCTACATCACCTAAGATGGGGCCACAAAATCAAAATAAAAAGTGATCTCCAAAAAGTGAGAGATGTTATTATAGGTTTTAGCAACATGGTCCTATAGTACCTAGAATTGCATCTATACCTCAGATGTGCTTCAAGATATGCCCTGGTAAAGATCACTTCCCTAAGGCATTTAGTTACTCTTAGGGTAAATTTGATTTGGGATGCCCGAGAATGTTTGAGTACTCAATGATATAGGACAGGCTTAGGACTACCATTTAATTAGCCACTCGCAACTAACAAAATAGATAGTTTGATACCACAATGAATGGTAGGAGAGATTCACTAGTTGGAAATTTTGTACTAGTCAATACTACAAGTTTCAGCATCACCTAAGATGGGGCCACAAAATAAAAATGGAATCTAATCTCTCAAAAGTGAGAGATGGTATTGTAGATATTGATAACATAGTACTATAGCTCCTAGAATTGCATCCATACCTTATAGTAGCTTTGAGATATGTCCCATTGAAGATCGCTACCCTATAGAATTTAGTGACTCTTAGCAATAATTCTGTTTGGCATGCCCGAGAATGTTCAAGCACTTAATGGGATAGGAAAAGCTTTGGACTAGAGTTTACTCAACCACTTAGAGCTAATGGAGTAAATAGTTTAATCCTACAACAAATAGTTGGAGAGATTCACCAGTTGGAAACTTTGTACTAGAGACTACTATAAGTTTCGTCATCACCTGAGATGGGACCACAAAATCAAAATATAATCCAATCTCAAGAAAGTGAGAGAAGTTATTCTAGGTGTCACCCACATGGCCCTGCAACACCCATAATTGCATCCACACCTCACATGAGCTCTAAGATATGCTCCATCAAAAATCATTGCCCTATGGCATTTAATGACTCTTAGGGTCAATTCAGTTTGACATGCCCAAAAAAATTTGAGCACTCAATGGGATATGATAAGATTGGGACTAGGGTTTACTCAACCGCTTAGAGCTAATAGAATAGAAATTTCAATCCCACAAAGAACAGACGACGAGATTCAATAGTTGGCGACTTTCTATTGGCCATCACTACAAGTTTTAGCATCACCCAAGATGGGGCTGTAAAATCAAAATGGAATCCAATCTCCAAAATTTGAGAGAGGTTATTATAGCCATCAAAAACAAAATCTTGTAGCACCTAGAATTTCATCCATACCTCACAAGAGCTCTGAGATATGCCCCATTAAAGATCATTGCCCTATGTCATTTAGTGACTCTTAGGGTCATTTTTGCATGCCTAAGAATGTTCAAGAACTGAATAAGATGATAAGAGCTTGGGACTACAGTTTATCTAGCCACTTGGAGCTAATGGAATAGAATGTTGATTGCATGATGAATGGTTGGAGACATTCACCAGTTGGCGACTTTGTATTGGCCAACACTACAAGTTTCAGCATCACCCAAGATGGAGCCACAAAATCAAAATGAAATTTGATCTCCAAAAAGTGAGAGAGGATATTTTAGGTGTCAACAACATGGTCCTATAGCACCAAGAATTGTATTTATATCTTTCACAAGCTTTGAGATATACCCTAAAAAAATCGCAGCTCTATGGTATTTATTGACTCTTATGGTAATTTCTATTTGGCATTCCTAAGAATGTTCAAGAACTCAAAAGGTCATGATGATCTTGGGACTAGGGTTTACTCCACCACTCAAAGTTAAGAAAATAGACAGTTTTATCCCATGACAAATGGTTGGAGAGATTCGCTAGTTGGAAATTTTGTACTAGAGAACACTACAAGTTTCACCATCACCCAAGATGGGTCCACAAAATTAAATGGAATTTGATCTTCAAAAAGAGAGAGAGAGGTTATTGTAGGTGTCAATGACATAGTCCTATAGCAGCTAGAATTGCATACATACCTTGCATGAGCTCTAAGATATGCTCCATCAAAGATCACTATCCTATGGCATTTAGTGACTGTCAGGGTCAATTCGATTTGGCATGCCTTAAAATGTTCAAATGCTCAACGGGATGAGATGAGATTGGGACTATGGTTTTATTAGCTAGTTGGAGCTAACAGAGTAGATGGTTTGACCCCATGAAAAATAGTTGGAGAGATTCACTAGTTGGCCACTTTGTATTAGCCAACACTACAAGTTTTAGGATCACCTGAGATGGGGCTACAAGATCAAAGCAAAATCTAATCTCAAAAAAGAGAGAGAGGTTATTTTGGGTATTGTCCCCATGGTCTTGTAGCACCTAGAATTGCATCCATAACTCACATGAGATATGAGATATTCCTTGTAAAAAGTCTCACCCCTATGGCATTTAATGACTCTTAGGGTCAATTTGGTTCGGTGTGCCCAAAAATGTTTGAGCACTCAATGAGATAGGATGAGATTAGGAAAAGGGTTGATTTGGCCACTTGAAGCTAATGAAAGAGATATTTTGATCCCATGAAAAATAGTTTGACAAATTCAGTAGTTGGTGACTTTGTACTCACCAAGATTACAAGTTTCAACATCACCTGAGATGGGGTTGCAATGTCAAAATGGAATTTGATCTCGAAAAAGTGAGAGAGTTTGTTGTAGATGTCAAAAAAAAAATCTTATAGCACCAATAATTTCATCCATACCCTATATGAGCTCTGAGATATGCCTCATCAAAGATCATTGCCCTATGACATTTAGTGACTCTTAGGGCTAATTTCGTTTAGCACACCTAAGAATTTTTGAGTGCTCAATGGGATAGGATGAGCTCTAGAGTAGGGTTTACCTAGCCACTCAAAGCTAATGAAATAAATAGTTTGATCCCACAATGAAAACTTAGTGAGATTCACCAATTGGTGACTCTATACTAGCCAACACTACAAGTTTTAGTATCACTCAATATAGGGCCACAAAATCAAAATGAAATTCATTCTCCAAAAAGAAAGAGAGGTTATTGTAGGTGTAGGAAACATGGTCCTATAGCACCTTGAATTACATCCATGCCTTGCATAAGCTCTGAGATATACCTTATCAAAGGTAGCTATGCTATGGCATTTAGTAATTCTAGGGTCAATTAAGATAAGCATGCCCAAGAACATTTGAGTGCTCAATAGGATAGGACTAGCTTGGGACTAGGGTATACCTAGGCACTTTGAGCTAATAGAATAGACAATTAAATCCCATGAAAAAGGGTTGGAGAGATTCACTAGTTGGAAACTTTGTACTAGCCAACACTACAAGTTTCAACATTACCTAAGATGGGGCAACAAAATCAAAATAGAATCTAATCTCCAAAAATAAAGATAGGTTATTGTAGGTGTCAACAACATAGTCTAGTAGTACCTATAATTGCATCAATACCTCACACGGGCTCTGAGATATTCCCCATCAAAGATCACTACCCTATGGTATTTAATGACTCCTAGGGTCAATTTAGTTTGGCATGCTTAAAAATGTTCGAGTGCTCAATAAGCCAAGATAATCTTGGGACTAGGGTTTACATAGCCACTTGGAGTTAGTAAAATAGAAAATTAGATTACATAATGAATGGTAGAAGAGATTTACTAGTTGACAACTTTTTACTAGCCAATACTACAGGTTTTAGCATCACTTGAGATGGGGCCACACAATTAAAATAGAATCCAATCTACAAAAAGTGAGAGAGCTTATTGTAGGTGTCAATAACATGGTCCTCTAGCACCTAGAATTGTATCCATACCTCACAAGAACTCCTAGGTATGCCCTATCAAAGGTCACATCCCTATAGAATTTAATGACTCTTAGGGTTAATTTGGTTTGGCATGCCTGAGAATGTTGAAGTGCTCAATGGGATAGGATGAGTTTAGAACAAGAGTTTACCTGGCCATTTGAAGCTAAAGACATAAACAGTTTCATCACATGATGAATAGTTGGGGATATTCACTAGTTGGTGACCTTGTACTAGCCAACACTACAAGTTATAGCATCACTCGAGATGGGGCCACAAAATAAAAATGGAATTTAATCTCCAAAAAGAGGGAGAGGTTATTGTATGTGTCAACAACATGGTCTTGTAGCACCTTGAATTTCATCCATACCTCACAAGAGCTCTAAGGTATGCCTTGGAAAAGATCATTTCTCTATGGCATGTAGTGACTCTTAGGATCAATTTAGTTTGGCATGCCTGAGAATGTTCAAGAGCTCAACTTTGTATAGGTCAACACTACAAGTTTCAGCATCATTGGAGATGGGGCCTCAACATCAAAATAGAATTAAATCTCTAAAAAGTGAGATAGATTATTGTAGGTATTAACAACATGATCTTGTGCCACCTGGAATTACTTCCATATGTCACATGAGCTCTAAGATATGCCCTGTCAAAGATCACTATCCTATGGCATTTAGTGACTCTTACAGTCAATTTAGTTTGGAGTGCCCATTAATGTTCAAGTGCTCAATGGGATAGGACAAGCTTGGGACTAGGGTTTACTTGACCACTCAAAGCTACTGAAATAGATAGCTTGATCCCACAAAAAATGACATGAGGTGCTTCATAGCACCCAACTCTATGGTGGCCATCTATGGCATAGTCACAGATTTTCATTTCCATACAAGAATGGTGATAGTATGATGCAATGTATCCATACAACTTTTGAAAACTTGAGGAAGCCAAAAAAAAGTGAATAAGCAATTGACTACTAGCCATAGATATTTCAAAGACATTGAAAACAATATATTATTCTTTCAAGACAAATGAGGTGCTGAGTCTAAAAATAAGATTGAAATGATTCCCATCAGTGGCATGACCAAGAAATACTTTTTGAATATAGTGAATAATAGTTGGCCTAACCCCCCATGCATTCTCATTACTACAGAGGAAAGTTTAAAAAGTTAATTGACTAATCAATGATGCTAAAAGTGAAGATCATGTGTGGCATCTACAATGGAGCAATTACAAAGATTTTGTAGATGATGCAAAAAAAATTCTCTTGACATCTTTGTATTGAATGATGTTGAATTATCAACAACTTATCTAGGCATATCTTTTCATGAAAGATTTTCCCAAATACTTTGGGACACCATGCTAAATTAAAATTAAAAAAGGTGAACTTTATATCTGTATATACAAATGACTTCCATTTGCAAGGATAATGCAATTAATGCAACAAAAATTCTTACACCACCTTCCAAGAAATTTCATGTTATCTATTTGAAGTTTGAACACTTCGTCCATTCCCTTGACAAGTGGTTGTATATTAATTTGAACTCACTTGATGTGGTTGTATGTGATATGTAGGATGCACTTTACAAAGTGTTTTAATGGTTATCTAATTTTAACTTATTATAAGATTCAACCGAGTGCTGACACAATTATTATATATGGTACGTTGTACTATTTAATTTTTCTAAGAACTAATGCTTGTAGTTTACCTAAATTTAGTTTTTATAAAGATATGATGTTAGTGAATGACTTCTTGCTAATAATATTCTTCTATCAGATCTAGATTTCAACCCTTTTATGGATCTATAGGCTCAATCACGAGTGCATAGAATTGGCCAAGAGAAAATTGTGATTTTATATCAACTGATTACAAAATTTTTGCATGAGGAAAATATATTACAATGATCAAGAAGAAAATTGGCCATAGAGAATCTAGTTATGAATTCTGATAAGAATGAAACTATTAAGGAATTGCATGATATATTAATCCATGGTGTAAGGAATATCCTTAATGAGCATAGAATTTTAGCTACATCTATTAAATATATAGAGGAAGATATAGAAAACCTTCTTAATAGAGAGATTAATCTGAGAGAATAGGACATTTTAGAATAAAATGGTCATCTTGGTTCCATCCAGAGTATGCCAATTACTTGAGATGAAAAGAAAAATCCTAAAACTAGTGAGAAAGAGTGGGAAGACCTTCTTGGACCCATGAAAGAAGTTATAGATAACAAGGAAGAGCTAGGAAGGGGAAAATGACAAAGGAAAGAAGTAACATATGCATGTGAGCCTATGTTAGATGACAATGATGAATACTTACCATCTGCTTGTAGCTCAAGGAGTGATAGAAGCTCTTCAATGCACATGTACATAGACACAAAAAATTTAGGTAGAGAATAACAAGTGCTATATAATTATTAATGGAGCAATGCGAAGTGAAGCCTCATATTAACTCATTAGTAGGCAAAGAATCTGGTCACGCACTTCATTCCACCACAATTGTTGTTTCAATTAAAATGCATATTCATCTATGGCCATGCATTTATAAGACTTGGGAAGCTAGGATACTCAGGTTATGCATGATCCCTCAAATTTCTTATCAAAATATGTTAATGATCTTAATAGAACAACAAAATGCTCATTGCCACCTTTGGTGAGGATGTCTCACTCTTTTTACAATGAAGGCTAGCTATCTTAAATTCAAGGTTTTAATTTAGATAATAGATGGAGAGCTTCTCAAGGTATTGATTTATTTAATAAATCTCAAGATTCTCATTTAGGTGGCCAGTTGCTAGGATGTCCATGAATAGACCTGCTGATTTCCTAAATTGGCAAAAGGGTATATCCCAATCAAAGAGAAGTGGAAATCCTAACAAATATAGAATTATTGCATATCAAATTGGTGTAAGGAAACTTGCAACAAGGAATATAACTATTTCCACATAACCTATAATAGATCTGAAATAAATATGTAATCAAAATCCATATGCAAGAGAATAGACAACATACCCAAAAAAATTGTGACACAAGATATACCGTGGGAGACCCTCATTGAGGGAAAAAAAACCCAGCCGCCAAAAGAATCCATCACCATGTATTATTCAAAAACATCACCATTGAAATACAATCATGGAAGCCTTCAAACCCATAGCCACTACCAAGAAATATATGTGAACAAGCATGAATCCACACATCCCGTGCCATACTTCCAACTTTCACAAACACTCTCTTGGCTAACCTATCAAGCCTTGTCCTACTCAACTCTTTCCCTTTTTACTTTCTCTCTTCTCATACCAAAAACTACGCATGTGGTTTCTTATATAGTAACAAGTCTAGCAAAACCACCAAGTGATATTACATAAACCATGTGCTAAAACCATGTGCTTTCGAACTCCTTGACCCCACATTTAATTTTGAAATTTTAATTCTTTTTGTTGAAATCTAATTAAAAAAGATCATATTACAAATATTTTTATGAGGAAGATTGTTATATGTTTCAATCATTATTTTGTCACTCATGTCAAACTTGATGAGCTCATTATTTTCTAGTAAGATAATTGCTTATAAGATTCAAGTACTATTACTTAGTTGATTGATGAAGAGGATTTGATCAATGTATTTAACAACAACACCTAGAGGAAAGGTTGAGTTATGAATATGTAATGAAGTAAAAGAATTATTTAAGATATTGTAACATTATATATTGATTATCTACTTGAGGTTACAAATGTTGGCTACACTTAGAAGGAATAGAAGAACATCTAATAAAAAGTTTTTCTACTAAGCTTCACTGAATGGATACTAAGTGCTGACTAAAGTTAGAGCAAGCCAAGTAGAAAATTAGTTGGAGCTAAGAAAATGAAAATTGTAGTGGATGCCAAGAAATTTAGTTAGTGTTGAGTAAAGTTTAGTAGGTTCTGAGCACCAATAAACTTTAGTTGAAGCTGAGTGATTTCATAGAGGATTTCAAGTAACCCAGTATGTGTCAAGCATTAGTAAATTGATATTGTCAAGTTGTTGTATTATTTTGAAGATTGTAAATTTGATGAATCTGAGCCAACAAGTTTTTTTTCTTCAATTTTGAGAACCATATGGAAGGTAAGGATGATGAGCTGGTGGCACAAAATTCCAGGTAAACTATTTTGAGGGTAATTCAAAGTGGATTCTAGAGGAAATTTCTAGAATAGACAAGATATGGGGTGAGTACATTGTATCCTACTTAACCCATTGTAACCCTAAAATGGACGATAGAAAATGAGTCACAAAATATCTTAATTTCCTTTGTAAGGAAAGTTTGGTCATGAAGCAAAGGTTTTCAGATGTGAGAACCTAAGGGAGAAGAAGAAAAAAGGGTTTTGCTTCTTCAAGTGACCTAGGAGAAGAGTCAGCAATGGCATGTTAAGAAAGAAGGTTTAAATAGATGAATGCTTGAAGGGTGGACAATCTATCAGACCTACAAATGAGTACAAGCCAAGTAGAATGGAGAGCTAACACTGAGATCTAAAATCTGCAAGTATAGTTGTAAGTTTGTATCAGATCAAGCCTTTTTATTACTCTCTAGCAATTGTAATCAGTTTAGGTAAATCCTTTGGATTAAGGTTGACTTAACAATCATTTGTAAATAATTTAACATGGTGTCATTCCAAGTGAATAGCTTAAAGTCCTCTAATAAGGCTCACTTCTAATAGGGTAATAGAAATCCTTTAATAGGGTCACACTTACTAGTGTGTATTCTAACCTTTAAGAGGGTTGGCCCTTCATAGGGCATCACTTCAAAAAAGTGAAAAAGTTGTAGCATGTTACTGGTGGTTTTCCCAAATTGGGTTTCCATGCAAATCATTGTGTTATGTGTGTTACTAAATCTATTATGTTTCATGCTTTACATTTCTACAAATTGATTTGACAGTAAGTTGCAAGTTTTAAGTTATTGCATAATCTTGTGGAAGGATGCATAAGGAGAATTCTTTTATGAGTTCACTAAATTGTGAAAAGATTTATTTTTACATCTATACTTTGAATAACTAATTCACCCCCCACCCCCACCTCGCTCTTAGTTATTGTAAAGAATTCCAATAATTGGTATCAGAGCCATCTACTGAAGAGGACTAGTTTGAATGTACTAGAAGCACAAAGATCAAGATTTTGAAAAGAGATGTACTGAAGCTCAATAGAGATAACATTCTTCCATGGAAAATTCTAATGAAGCTAAAACTTGTAGGAATTGGAAATCATGCACAAACTACCATTGATGTGGAATACGCTGATCTTGTTGGAGCCCTAATTGCTAAGGAATTGAAGAAAAAGAAAGAGCATAATCAAGTAATGTTGGATATTGCCTCTACCCTAAGCTATGTTGAATTTGATGATATCAAAGGCTATGAAACCACAAAGAAAATGTGGGTTGCCCTAACCATTATCTATGGAGGAGACAAGAATGTTCAAAGAGCCAAATCTGAAAGTCTTAGAGGTAAGTTTGATGACATGAGAATGGAAGAAGGTGAAAACATTACTCAATATGTTGCTAGAATAAAAGAAGTTGTTATTACAATAAAAGGTGCTACTAGTCAAATAGATGATGATACTATGTTAAGTAAAGTCTTGAGGACATTGATGCCTATCTATGCTATTAGAATTTTTGTAATTTAAGAACTAAGATGTATTACAGGAAATGATCTAACCCTTAAAGGTCTATTAGGTAGACTTACTACTTTTGAGCTATCTAACTTTAATAATTACAAACCCAAAGCTCTTGAATTTTCTTTTAAAGCTAAACTATTGTTGAAGGATTCTGAAGAGTCCTACAAGGAGAAGAAGAGGACAACAGAAAAATGTGTATCTAGTGATAGTGACATTGATGAGGAAGATGTTGATCATCTTCAAGCATTTATGGAAAGAAGATTCAATAGAGGTAAATCAAGCTCAAAGGTAAGTTACCTATCATTTGTTTCAACTGCAATGAGGTTGGTCATATTGCTGCTAGATGTCCATTGAAGAAGAACTATAAAGATGGTGATAAATATAAGAGTAGAAGAGATGATAACAACAATGATTATAGAGACAAAGGAAAGAAGCCATCCAACATTGATGAAGAGGATACTATGGATGATTCTGATGATCATAATGTTGAAGTGGTGTATGTTGCAATGAAGGATGAATCTGATGAAGATGAGGCAACTACACTTGTGACATGTGTGAACAAGAATGACTAATGGATCATTGATAATGGATGCTCACATCATATAATTGGAGACAAAAGTAAGTCCATTACCCTAAATTGTTATGATGGAAATAGTGTAAGATTTGGTAATGATGCACCATGTTTGATAAAAGGAAAAGGATCTATCAAACTCACAAATAGGATTTAATCTGGCAATGCTTACTATGTTGAAGGATTGAATTATAACTTGCTAAGTGTGTCTCGAATGAAAAATTTGGAATGTAAGGTTGAATTTGTGAATAAGACTACTAAGATATATGAAACTAATGGAAAACTAATTGGAAAGGGTGATCAAACTAGAGGAAATCTATTCTACTTTGATATAGAGGATGCTACTTATCTAGTTGTTCAATTTGATGATGTATGGCTATGGAACAAGAGGTTATGTGATGTTAATTTTGATAACTTGGTTAGTATCAGTAATATGAAGAAAGTTAGAGTTTTTCCTAAATTGAAAAAAGCTAACAATACAATGTGAAAATAATGTCAGCCAGGTAAAATGACAAAGTCAAGCTTTAAGAGTAAAGCTTATACCTCTAAAGAAATACTTGAGATTGTTCATACTGACAGTTATGTTTTTGAAATAAAAATTTGATGCTTTTCAAATGTTCAAGTGGTACTTAGCTAGAGTTGAGAAAGCAAAAGGTAAGAGTATGAAGTGCTTGAGATCAGATAGAGGAGGAGAATTCACATCACATGAATTTGAGATGTTCTGTAATGATAGAGGAATCAAAAGATAACATCTACTCCTAGAACTCCTCCAAAAAATGCAATTTTTGAAAGGAGGAATTGATATATAATGGACTATGCAAGGACATTCATGATGGAGAAGAATGTTGCTTTGAAATATTGGAGAGAAGTTGTGAATAAAACTATCTATACCTTGAGTAGAGTACAAGTCAAGAAAAGTACACAAACAATACCTTTTGTACTATGGGATGGACACTAAACAAATTTAAATTTTTAAAACATATTTGGAAGTAAATATTACATTCTTAAAGATTTCAGTAAAGGTAAACTTGATGCAAAAAGTGAACAAGGCATATTCCTTGGTTACTCCACAAGAAATAAAGCTTATAAGTGATTGAATACTAACACTAACAAAATTGTGGAAAGTGCAAATGTGAACTTTGATGAATATATAGAAGCTCATGAGGCTGAATAAACTAACAAAGGAACTAGAAGATGCTGCAAATCAAGTTGGACATCAAGAACAAGTTTCAATGACTGCTGAGTCACATCTTGTGAATGTCAAGCTACATTCAAATGTCAAGTTCCAGATTGAAGTGAATGCACATTTTGACTCTAAAGCTAGTATACATGAGAGAAACATTGACATACCTTATAGAGATGCACATAATGATTTAGAAGTTGAAAGACAAAATGAAGAAACAAGATCAGAGCCAAAATTGGCAAAATATGTCAAAAGAAATCCTCCTACTAAACAAATCATTAGAGATAAATATGCTAGGCCAATGAAAAGAAATAGAATGAGAAGTGATACACATTTTCTAAGCATGAAGGAGCCAAAAATAATAAAAGATGCATTAGAAGATGATGATTGGTACAAGGCGATGGAAGAAGTGATTGAACAAATTGAGAAGAACAAAACATGGAGTCTTGTTCCTAGACTAGAAGACAAAAATGTGATTGGAACCAAGTGGGTGTTTAGAAACAAGCTAGATGAAAATGGTGCAGTCATAAGGACCAGAAAAATATTAGTCTACAAGGGATATGCATGAGAAGAAGGAATTGACTATGGTGAAACATTTGCCCCTATTGCAAGAATGGAATGAGTAAGAACTCTACTTTCTTATGCTACATACAACAGCGTTAAGGTTTACCAAATGGATGTTAAATCTGTATTTTTGAATGGCATATTGGATGATGAAGTTTACATAGAACAACCAAAAATATTTGTTTTTGTTAACAATAAAAACATGGTATGTAGACTTCACAAAGCTTTCTATGATTTAAAGCAAGCACCAAGAGCATGGTATGAGAGACTTCATAGCTATCTTGTGAAGATTGGATTTGAAAGGAGTGATGATAATAGAGATCTATACATGAAGATAGATAAAGGAAAAGATATTTTAATATTTGAAATTTTTCTTGATGATATCATAGTTGGAGGAAAAGATTCTTTATGTAAGAAATTTGCAAATTAGATGAAGCAAGAATTTGAAATGTCTATTTTTGGAGAGATCAATTTTTTTGTGATTTTGCAAGTATATTAGATGAAATATGGTATATAAATTACTCAATCAAAATATGTGAAAGAGATATTAAGAACTTTTGATTTGGAGGATTCCAAACTAGTAAGTATTCCTATGGTAGCAACACACAAGCTAACAAAGAATGATGATTTAGCTGAGGTGAATCAAACATTACACAGGTCTATGATTGCCAAATTGTAATATGTTGTACATAGCAGACCTGACATTGCATTATCTATAGGGATAGTTGTAAGATTATCTGCTAATCCTAGGGAGAATCAATTAATGGCTATAAAGAGAATAATGAGATATCTAAAAGGAACAGAAGAATTCAGTCTCTACTACAAGAAGAATGAAATTTTTGAATTGAGAGCCCACACTAATGTTGATTGGGTTGGAAACATTGATGACAGAAAGAGCACTAGTGTAGGAGCATTTTTCTTGTGTAAGAGACTAGTTATATGGACTAGTAAGAAAAAAAATTGTACCTTGCAATTTACTACTGAAGCTGAATATGTTGTTGTTGTTGTTGCTGTTGTAAATTGTACAAACATAATATGGATCAAATAGCTACTCAAAGGAATGAAGGAAGAGATCACAGAGCTAGTGATACTTTATTGTGATAATAAAAGTGCTATAAACATATCAAAGAATATAGTGATGCACTCAAAGACTAAGCACATTGCAATCAAATATCATTATGTAAGAGATCTAGTTGAAGATAAAGAGGTGAAGATGGAATATGTTAACACAAAGGGGAAAATTGTTGATATCTTGACAATAGCATTACCTAAGGATGCTCATGAGTATCTAAGAGGTAAATTGGGGGTGATATCCCTATCTAAGGCTATCTAAGTAACAAAGGGAGTTCCCTCCATCAAATTAGCCAATTGAAATATCTTACAAATTTATGTAGAGGATCTTACTTTAAGATCCACATGAAGTAATAAAAGTACTAAAATTCCAAAATAGTCACAAGAAAGGTAATAGAGGGAGCAACTGGAAACACTAGAAATTCTATATTTACATGATACGATGTTAAGATGATATATGTCTTTTACATTGTTGTCAAAGAGGGATATATTTAGAAACTAATCAAGAAGAATCAAGAAGGATTATTTTCAAAGAGGAAGAGATTGACTAATGATCAGTATTATTAAAAAGGGAGATATCCAAAAGTTTTTTATATTGTTGCTGATCAGAGAGAGAGGAAGTACAAGAAAGAGGGAGAAATCATGATCTACCTAGTAAGAGGGAGATGCAAGTACTATAGAAACTCAGGGGGAGATATAAGAAGGAATTTTTTTGTAACCCAATCAGAAGATGGAAGTTGCTAATAGAGGGAGCAATGTTGATACAAGATTTCCTTTTGGTATTGTCTTATGATTTTAATCAAGTCAAACAAATTGAACAAGTTTTTCATCATTTGACTATTTTTAGGTTAATGAGTTTGGTTTGCCATCAATGCCAAAGATGGAGATTGTTGAAATCTAATTGAAAAAGATCATATGAGAAAGATTGTTACGAGGAATATTGTTATATGTTTCAATCATTATTTTATCATTGATATCAAACCTGATAAACTAGTTATTTTCAAGTAAGATAATTGCTTATAAGATTCAAGTATTATTACTTAGTTGATTGATGAAGAGGATTTGATCAATAGATCTAACAATAACACCTAGAGGAAACCTTGAGTTATGATTATGTAATGAAGTACAAGAATTAGTTAAGATAGTAGTAACATTATGTATTGATTATCTACTTGAGCTTACAAATGTTCACTGCACTTAGAAAGAATAAAAGAACATGTGATACAAAGTTTGTCTACTAAGCTTGATCAAATGGATAGTAGGTGCTGAGAAAAGTTAGTGCAAGGCAAGAAAAATATCAGTTGGAGCTAAGTAAATTAAAATTCTAGTGGATGCCGAGAAAGTTAGTTAGTGCATGTGATGGGGACACAACCCAAGCACAAAATGGACACAACAAGAAAGAGAAAATTTAATTAACTATGAAAATATGCTAGTACACTTAGTACAGAGAAATAGACTCCAAAACAAGCCCTATGGGCTTACAATAGCATAAAACTAGAGATAATTTCTTCTCCCAGTACCTTCTCTCAAACTCCACTCCGAACTGCCTTTTACAATGCTAGAAATGTTCTTAAATAGACCCTGGAGGGTTAAGGATTAGGAATACATTCTAGAAACTGCTAGTTGGCATCCACTAACCAAATAGAAAGCTCTAGAAGTTGCATTAGAAGTTGGCACAAAATTAGAAGAATCCAAAAATAGTAACCGAACTTTTGAGAGGCATAACTTTTGAATCGTAGCTCCAATTTATTAACTGTTTACATTTTCGAAAAGATTTCAAAGTGCTCTATATCCCTATGGATGAGCTTTAAGTGTTCCCCATTTTTTGACCCTATTAAAGGTCATTTAATGCCCCTAACCTAACTTTGAAGCATTCTTAGGAGGTCTCCAAAAATTGAAAAACTGCAATAACTTTCAAACCGTGGGGCCTTTTGACTTGATTATTTTTCTGGAATGCTCTAAATTACAATTACAATCTTTCAACCAATTTACACCTTCTAGTTCACCAAAATGATGGCTCAATTACATACTCCTATTTTTTTGGCATTTACACATATCCCAAGGTGTTCAAATACTCTATCCCAAAAAATTGATAGTGGAACTATGAGAGTTGGAACCTTTATTTGACCCAAATGGGTATCCAAAAATAAAAACACATGAAATAGAAACTAAGTCTAAGTACATTTTCTTGGGTGACATAGGATTGCCCTTATACCTCTAGATGCTCCTGCATCAAAAACCCAAGGTAGATTGAAAAGTGACCTTGTCACTTTATGAATGGTAGAGGAAATTCCAAATGGGAAACCTCAGCTACTGAAATCCAAGTTGAGTCCTTTATCAGCCTTCATTTCCACTTGACCAGATACTCTTCATACTACCTATTTTTGGTACTCCTACCCACACAACTATCTAGAATCTCCTTTATGTCCTCCTTGTTAGAAGTAGGAATTGGACATGGTTCTAACATTAGCTCCTCATCTGCAACATCATCATGATACTCTGTTAAGTCTACAATGTTGAAAATAGGAGAAATGTGAATTCCATCTGGAAACTCCACTTCATATGCATTTCTTGAGTCATGTTTCTTCAAAATTTTGCAAGGGCCAAATTTCTTCATCTTTAACTTTTTGTAAGTACCGGCTAGAAATATTTCTTTTCGTAAGTCTACCAGGACTAGATCTCCTAATTGGAATTCCTCATGTCTTCTCCTTTGATCAGCCCTAGCTTTATACTCTTGATTCATCTTGGTAATGTGTGCCTGGACCTCCTCATGTAGATGCTTTATATGTTTAGCAAATTCTTCAGCTTCAACACTTGTCCTCTCCCCTTGCTCTATCTTCCTCAATTCTGGTGCAGTCCTTGGGCTACTTCCATATACAATTTGGAATGGTGATTTTTTAGTACTCCTATTTACGAAGTTATTGTAAGAAAACTCTACTTGTGGTAGAATCAAATCTCATCCCTTGGACTTATCCCTAACTAAACATCTCAGCAAATTGCCCAGACTTCTATTTACCACTTCAGTCTATCTATCAGTCTGCGAGTGATGTGTAGAACTGAACTTCAAGTCTGTTCTCAACTTTTTCCACAATGTTCTCTTGAAATACCCCACAAATTTAGTATCTCTGTCAGAAACTATACTCCTTGGGAGACCATGTAGTCTCACCACCTCTCTGAAAAACAAGTCTGCAATATGGATAGCATCATGAGTTTTCTGGCATGGAATGAAATGTGCCATTTTGGAGAACCTATCAACCACCACAAATACTGAGTCATTACCCATTTGTGTCCTTGGCAATCCAAGAACAAAATCCATACTTATGTCCTCCCTAGGCTTTGATGGAATAGGAAATGGCTGATATAGTCCAATATTGTGACTAAATCCCTTGGCCACCTAACAAATCTGGCCAAAAATAATGTCCTTTGAGAATGCAAATGGTCTTACCTTGACCAAAATGTCCTGCCATCCCTCCACTATGTTTCTCCTTAATCAAATTTTACCTCATGGAACTCCTTGGAATGCACAATTGACTACCCTTGAACAACATACCATCTTGAATCAAATAGTCTAGCCACTTGGTTCTATCTATAGTAACAGGCTCTTTACAAGCTTTCTATGCTTCAGCAAAATTAGGATCCTTAGGGTACAGATTCTTGAGTTCATCAAACCAACTACTTCAACTTGTATTGCTGTAAGCAACAACTATCTCCTACTTAGTGTATCTGCAACCCTATTAGATTTTCCACTTCTATGCTTCAACACAAATGTATAGCTCTGCAGGAACTCTACCCACTTCATATGCCTCTAATTCAATTTACCTTGGCTATTTAGGTACTGTAACGCCTAATGATCAGTATACAAAACAAATTCTTTTGGAAATAAATAATGCCTCCATTTCTTTAAGGCCTGAACTATTGCATAGAACTCTTGATCATAAACATAATACTTCTTCTTTGCATCATTCAATTTTTCACTAAAATATACAATAGGCTTACCTTCTTGGCTTAATACAGCCCCAATAGTACTGTCACTAGCATCACAATCCACCTGGAACACTTTTCTAAAATCTAGAAGTGCTAATACAAGTTTTTCTTTCACCTTCTTCTTTAGCAATTCACAACTTCTCACAGTTGTCATAGTCCATTTGAACTCTTTTCTATCCCCTCTTATTGTGTCAGTCAGGGGTGCACATATGCCACTAAAATTCTTAATGAACTTCCTATAAAAACCAACCAAACCATGAAATGATCTTACTTCAGTAGAAAACCTTGGATTAGGCCATTCTAGGATGGCTTTTACCTTCTTTGGATCCATTTTGAGACCTTCATGTGATATAACAAACCCCAAGTAGACTAACTCCCTTTTTGCAAAGATACACTTCTTTAGATTCATTAACAATTTCTCTTCCCTTAACCTTTCAAGGACACTATAAATATGCAATAAATGGTCTTCAAAAGTCTTGCTGAAAATTAAAATATCATCCAAATAAACAATAACAAATTTTCCCAAGAACTTCTTAAGTATCTCATTCATAAGCTGCATGAAGGTGCTTGGGGCATTCGTCAATCTAAAGGGCATGACTAACCACTCATAAAGACCCTCCTTGGTCTTGAAGGCTATTTCCAACTCATCTCCTTCTTCTATCCATATTTGATGATAGCCACTCTTGAGATCTATTTTTGTGAAGTACTGAGCTCCACTCAAGCAATCCATAAGATCATCCATCCTTGGCAAAGGAAACTGGTACTTGATGGTTATCCTATTTATAGCTTGAGAGTTTGTACACATCCTCCACTCTCCATCCTTCTTTGGTGCTAGTATTGTAGGTATTGCACATGGACTCAGGCTCTCCCGAATCTAGCCCTTCCTCAATAGCTCTTGAACCTGTCTGTTTAGCTCCTCAGTTTCAGTAGGAGTCATCCTATGGATAGCCTTGTTAGGAAAACTAGCTCCTGGGATTAAATCTATCTGATGACTAATTTGCCTTATTAGTGACAGTCCTTTTGGAACATTATCAGAGATGATATCTCCAAACTCACCTAGTAAATCTGAAACTTCAAGTGGTATTTCACTACTACCTTCTTTATCTTTCCTAGGGATCAAAGCATAGCACATATGCTAATGTTTCATGCCATCTAAAAACTTCCTTCCATCAACAAGACAAATCCTAGCACTGCTACATACCTTTTTGCCTTCCTTTTTCATGGGCTTCAGTTTGTGGCAAACTCCATCCTTTGTTAGAGAGTATGTGTTTGCATGACCATCATGTACTGCATGCCTATCAAATTTCCATGGTCTACCCAACAATAGATGGCAAAAATCCATTGGAATAACATCATAGAGAACTTCATCATGGTAACTCCCAATTTTGAACTTCACTAAACATTGTTCACTTACTAGGACCTTATGATCATCCTTCACCCAAGCAATCCGATAGGGTTGGGGGTGTTTCTCCCTCTTGAGATTCAACTTAGAGACCATCTCCTCTGATACCAAGTTATCAGTGCTACCACCATCAATGATCACATCACAACATTTATCCTCACATTTATCTCACCACTTAGTAGGACCCTTTCATTTACTAAAGTCTCTCCTCTTTTTGCATCCTCATCCATGTGAGAAACTCTAGCTTGACCCTCAGCCCTCCTATCTATCCTTCCTTTTCATTGAGGCCATTCAAAGGCACGATGACCTTCTTTATTGCAATGGAAATAGGTACCCTAGAAGCCTCCTCTTCCTTCTCCACATCCTCTACCTCTTCCTCTCTAATTTCTAAAGTCTTGATCACGGGAGTGGTTGAAACCCTTGTTCCTCTGGTTCCTTCAAGTACTCACATCTTCATTTTTCTTTTGGTTTTCATTTTAGCCTCCAAATGACCTACCACTACCCCTTCCTCCTTGGCCATGCCCCCTTTGTCTCCCTTCAAACCTTTTATTTAGCTTTTCTTCAACTTGTAGGGAAAATTGGTATGCCTCCTCAATGCTAGTCATTCTTACAAGTCTTAATTCCTCCTGGATGCTAGGTCACAACCCACTGATATAACAAGCAACCATCTCCTTATTTGTTTCTGCATGCCTTGCTCAAATCAAAAGTTGATAAAATTCCTCTATATATTCGTGGATAGATTTTCCTGCTTTTCTTTAACCCATGCATCTTCTTAAACAAATGAAGCTCATAGTCAACAAGAATGAACTACTTCTTCAATTTTTCCACCATATGATCCCACCTTGTGATCTTATCCTTTCCTCTTCTATTTCATTCCAATTGAACCTCTTGCCACCAAATTTTGCCATGACCTTTTAGTTTGGCCTTTGCAAACTTAACCCTATCTAGATCCCTGATATGCTCATACTCAAAGTACTCTTCCAGTTCATTGATCCAATCGATCAACTCATCTGGTTTCAAATTTCCTAAAAATATACCCACATCAATTGTAGGTCTTTTTCCAAACTTAGTAATGGCCCTAAAAAGCCTCTCCTCTACCTGATTCAAAACTTCCCTATTAACTTCCCCTTCTAGTCCAATTTCTTCTTCTTCATTGTCATCCTCACTTTCATCACTTGTAGTAACATTTGTTCCTCTACGAAGCTCCTCCTGTAACGCTTGTACCTCCCTTTGGAGGGCTCTAACCTCCTTAGGATTAATAGCTTTGACCCTTCCACTATGCTCTCTTAGTGGAGGTGTTGGTCTGACTTTTTCTACAGTAAAAAATTTTTCAGTTACACCATAGAAAAGTCAGATGTTCTATGTCTAAGTGAAGTATAAGGTTTTGGATAAACCATCTATAAGAAATATTCACCATATAAGCCCTATTTTCATCCCTATTCATAAATGGTCTGGCACAAAATTTTCAAATTTCAAAAGAAGCGAATATGCTTTCGTATTCCTTTTCTTTTCTCCCAGGCTACCTTTTTCCTATTTGTCCCAACCGTCAGATCCGATTAGATCTACCGCTGGCGTTACCTCACTATTGAGAGTTGCATGCTCATTAAGTATAGCGAGATAGCGAGTGTTGAGTTTTTAAGCGGTGGGACCATGAAGTGAAGGTGCGGCGATCAGAGATTTGCTTATTAATTGCTTTATTATGCAGGTACACTTTGCAATTTGCCATAAAAAGGGGGGAGAAGGACCCACTAGAATATCTGACATTAGAGCCGGAATGTTGATTTTTCTGGAAGTTCCGCCACCTCACTATCGAAAAATTCAGGCACTTCACCGTTAGCGAAGTAGCGAGGCCACATGAAAATCTAAAAATGATGACATTGCATCTTGCTTGTATCATAATTACACCAGGTGGCATGACCAGTCATAAATACCGTTGTCAAAATCAGTTTTAATTAACAGAAGTAATTACTGGGTACCCCCCTTGCTTTTTCTGGCACGGAATCCTTGTAAGTGCCGAAGCTCGCTACCTCGCTATCGAAAAATTGAGGTGCTTCACCGTTAGTGAGTTAGCGAGGCCCCGTAAAATGGTAAAAGATCGGAAAGATCTATGATGACGTGTAATGACAGATGACTGTGATAAATTTTGACATGTGCCAGCTATGCAGAGATCCGATTCTCATTAATACCTACCTGACTAAATGTACAAGGAATCTGGAATGTCAGCTTGAAGTGAATCAACGGAGCTCGCTACCTCGCTATGAAGAGTTGCAAGGAAGATAATTACAGCGACATAGCAAGATGGGCCCACCGCCTTCTTTCTTAAGAAGTCCTGTAGTGTATCTTTCGATCATTTCTTGATCTGATCAACGGTTGTCGCCGCCTCGTTATGGCAAGGTGCTTGTTCTTTATGCATAACGAAGTAGCGACATGCTAACACGTGTTCTCCGACGTCAGTGGGTCTAAAGGTAAGTGCCATCAAAAGAAAGAATTATGTACGTGGCAAGCTCTCATTGGGTAAAATAACTAACATGGCAAATATAACTCCTAGTTGTTCTCTTTGTACCGCATGATCGTAGGATCTTTAAAGATCAACGGCGCAGTTTTAAATAAAAAATGTAGTGCCACTCTCTGTATTAATTAGACAAGAAAGCTTCGTCCATGAGAAAAAATAGAGTATAATACAGAGAGATTGCATCAGTTTCATTTCACGTGAGAAAAGATTTGAAGCCATTCTTGTGCAGAAGCTATTACTGAAAGAAAAGCGTGCCAAGGTTGATAAAAAATTGTCAAGTTATTTGTTCGCTGAAATTTTGCAGGAATACAGAGGAGAATTGAGACAGAATTCAAGTAAGTAAAACTGCCATCATCTTTGTGAGCTTTTAAGTTTTAAAACGGATAGCCCAAGATACCTCCTAAGAAGGGATTTATAGGAGCAGTAAACTACCTGGATAGAAATGTGCATGATGATTTTCTTGAGTTACTTCCTGAGTCCACTGTAGAAACGGTGCAAGTTAAGAGGTTAACCTCACTCAATTCTTGGCTTAGGGTAGCTGATGGATTGTATGATAAGGGTAATTGGGTCCAGGATGCTCAAACTGCTCAAACCGGTTTGAGTTTATTCAAGAAATAGTTTGCAGAGAGAAAGTTATATGCCCCTCATGCCAACATTTGGAATTTTGATCTTGGGAAGCTTGTTGTCCCCAGCGTGTTTATGGATTTTGACCTGCTTGAAGCCATAGCAAAAAACTATGACCAAGCCACTAAGGTAGTGAGGAGAATAGATGGTGAGGCTTTAGTTACCATCAGTCCCGAGGAGATTAGGAAGGTTTTCAGTCTGGGACCCCTCACCATGTATCATGTGCCCATTAATCTGATAGATTTAGAAAAAGAATATATATCCAAGAGGGATGTAGTTAGACAGGGTGCATTGAAAGCCCACATAGGCCGAATTGGAGGCCTCCCAACCATAACATCATCTTCTAAAGAGCCCTTCAAGAAATCATGTTTTAATGCCAGGGCAGTGGAGATATATAGGACCCTGTGCAGAGTCTTCGGAGAGGGCGAAGAAGACTTTATTCCGGTGAGCTTCATGTATATGATCACCCAAATCTCTTCTTTTGGTGTAGAAATAATTTTTGATTTTGCATCTTACTTGGCAAATGAGATCCATCATGGATTGGTGGGGATTGCACAGGGCAAGGTGGAAAAGGTTTGGGGTCAGTATTCCTTACTGATGCATATGTTTCTTTTTAAAGGGGCCACTTATTTTGGTAAAGAAATGGTTTTAAATAGAGAACAAGAAGGGGAAGCACTACCAGTCCAATTATGGAGTGCAGACATGACCTAGGAAGCAGAAAATGCTAGCTTTGTTAGATTTGATAGGCACTTTGCCTCCAAACTAAGGTGCCTCTTATTGAGTGACAATCCCAGAATCCCTAAGGCATTAATGCACCTTATCAGGCCTATGGACAAAACCCACAATCTAAAAGTTTCACATAATTGGGGAGATATTATCCCATATTCAGTCTCAACGGTCATCAGGGTCTATGGTTTCAAAGGAACACCCCATGTGTTACCCTATCAGGTACCCTTGAAGGTAGGGATAGCTGAATTTTTGTGGCAGTTGGGAGGAGTGGAGGAGGCCTTTTTGCACAAAAGGGGGATAGGATCAATTTTTCCTACTTGTACTATAGCCCACCAGTTTGTGATAACTAAAGAAGGGTGGGTCTTCCTCCATAAATTTTTGGATCAATATAAAATGGCAGTGTCTCACTCTCGTTTTTGTGATACAGAAGGTTTCTTCAACTCTGCCCTTAGATTGAGAATCAAGCTTCGTCCAGTTCAGCATGAATTCTATTTTCCAGAAGATGTAATAAGAAATGAATATTCTCTCCATGAGCAAGAAATAAAGAAAGAAAAATGGAGAGTCTATTCAAAATTTTTGGAATTCATTAATTGTTTTGATAAAAATTTCAGTCCTCTTAGTAATGCTGCAAACAATGCAGATAAAATACATAAGCTCATGAGTAATTTCTCTGAGATAATGGAGGTAATGAATGAGAAGAAACAACATTTTATTAATTCTTTTCCAGATAAAGCCAGAGAAATTATGAGAAAATTGGGTTTCACTCCCAACATTGGAATAGGTCCACTGGTGGTATGGAAGAAAACAAGATATACTATTGTCCGACAGCAGGTGCCCATTGTGCATAAAGAAAAATAGATTGTTGGATCCTCCAGCACTGTCCTAGAAGAAAGACCCCCTGAACCTTCCCCCAAAAGAAGGAGAATAATAAGGGAGGAAGAATCCCCTGATGAAAGTGGCTCACTTTCTCAAACCCCAATAAGAGTTGAGGAAGAACAGCTCACCAATGAGCAATTTGAACAAATGGGGTCACAAGGAGAAATTTTTGTTACACAAGCAGAGATTGATGAAGGGAACCCTCAGGAACCCCCTGTACCAAGTTTTGAATTAACTACAACAAATTTTAGAGGAAGGGAATTGGACCCTATTTTGGAACAAGCCAGTCAGCATTTTTTGTCTGATAACAATTTTGTAAGATCTAGGGCTTTCCATCAGTTTGCGTGGAGAGTAAACATGCACATTTTTGAGCAAAGGTGCAATAATATGAGAGCAAAACATCCAGAAATGGATGAGACCTCCATTCAAAATCTAATAAAGGAACAAATGGTTCAAGAGTTCCAAAATATAACCCCTGATGAGGGAAGACAGATGGTAAAAAATGCTAATGTTTTATTATTGCCCAATTGGGACATTGCTGACGCATTAGTTTTTAATTCTGTTTCAAATAATTTAGGACTCCAGGATCCAAATAAAGAGGAATTCTTGGGTACAACATTCAGCAATGATCAAGCTGCCCTTGTTATGTGGTCCCTGAGAAGAGGATCCAGAGTTACTTCATCACAGCCTGATGATTCAGGATTAACAGGGAGTATCATTGTAAGAAGAGTTGCTGACACTTCAAATGTACAGGCAGCCCACATGAATGTGGATTATTCTAAATTTGCCCTGGCTACTGCGGAAAGAGAAGAGAGGGAAATGATGGATATGCATAATAAATATGAAGTAGTGGTGGAAGCCTATAATCAAGAGGTAAAAAGGAGAATTGAGTTAGAGAACAGGGTATCTCAATTAGAAAAGGTACTTGGAAAGAGAAAAGTAGGAGAATCCAGTACATTAAGAATTGCATATCCCCCACAGTCATCTGTGGGATTAACCCCTATTATTGAGATACCTGACACCCCTGAAAGACCCCAATTCTATACTGCAGAGAAATTTGAAGCAGAAAAAACCAAATTACATGAGTGGCAGATAGAATTTAGAAATCAGCAGGAAGAGAAATGGAGGCAGGGTGTGACATACTTGATGGATAAAATACAATGGTCAAATTTTTATGACTAGTTGACAAGGATTGTAACCCTCATAGATGAGTTAAATAAAGAAAAGAATGGACTAGATTCTCTTGCACAGAAGTGGAGACAGAGGAATAATGATGTTACAATTATTTGTATATCTACAGTTCAAATGCCTTATCATCAGGTTGAGAGGATTTTTGATTTATTGAATCAATTAGATAATTTTGAAAATAAAAGAGATTCTTTACAGAGGAAATTGACACTCTGTTTTTCAAGATATCTTGCTAAAAAATTTACCCTATTTCCTTGTGCCTTAGAATCTGTTGATACAGTAAAGGAAAAGGACAAATGGAAAAAGGAAATGGATGAATTATTCGATAACAGAATAACAAACATCATCAGTGAGACTGGCTATTGGTTTTGGGCAAAGACAAATGAAGAGCTGGTAAAAATACAATTGTATTATGCTGATATAAGAAAAGAATTCGATGATTTAGAAGAAAATGCCAATTCTTTAATAAAGATACAAAGAGAAACCCTCAGTTTTGATTGGCCAGATGATGATACTTTCAACAGATGGAAAGATCAGTTTAGTGAACAGATGTCAGGAGAAGATGATGAGGAAGATGTAAGAGTAATAGTTACTCTTGTAGTCAGCAATGATGACATAGAAAATCCCCAGGTTAAAGTGATTTTGCATGTAACAGAAGATGATACATCACTTGCAGACCTTATGGGTATGTACTCTGAAGATGAGGAATGATTGCGAGAGCAGATCATAACAACCAAGAAGCATAACAGAAAGGGACCCGCCAAGAAGTGCTATTGTAATCAACCTTTCTGTTATTCTTGTTTTTGTTTTTCAAAAGAAGGACACCTGTCACCTTCTGTAGCCTGAAGCTTGTTGCATCTCACATTATTTAAGTGAGATCCCAAGGCTAAAGAATGGTCCGAATTTGGTTTTCACTAAGTGTTGTGCTTAGTTCTTTTTTGGTCCAAACATTTTGGGAAAGAAATTTATAGTATACTTTTTCCTGTCAAAATTTCTGATATATGGATGAATGTAGAAAGAACTGTGCTTCTTCTAGAAAGGTTTTTCTGGGTCCTTTGTAAAGGATATATCATTTTCAAAGGAAATGAATACAAGTTATGAACTGTCCCCATATCTGTTCTTCTCTGAATTTTGTCTCCTTTTTTAATACTGAACTACCTTGATGTTGTGTGAGTAAAAGCTTATGCAATTGATTGCAATTTAGTAAGACTGTACATCCATTTGTTATTGTTGTTAATTCAATGGATTAAGTAAAGGCTTTGATGAATGTGATGAGGTTTCTCGGGTGTTAATAAGGATTTTTGAATGATAAATTTTGGTAAGAATTTCTGATGAAAATTTGTTGCAAGGCAACAAATTAGATCTAAGAATTTACTTGACTCAGAATTCCCAATGGATTAGGCACTAATCGAAAGTATTTCAGCCAAAAGAGAAGTATATTATAATTAGCTTTTTTCAAAATACATCATAAAATCAATTTTCATTTATCTTTCCTGTAAGATTTTCAAAGTTGGCCAGCACTTGCCTGCCTGGATTGTTTTAGCTTCATTTAGCCATTGTTGTTGGAAAAATCTGCAGAGCTATAGAAGATTTCTTGGCCATATCTGTTCAAGGGATGTGTTTATCAGTTATTTACCTATATGTTTGAAGATTTAGAGATGAGAATCAAAATGAAACTAAGGATAATTCTCATACAATTATTCCATCTTTGAACCATCCCCGGGTGCACCCGCCCTGGTTTTACAGAGCCAAAAGAGTAGAAAACTGTCTAAGGTTTTGTTGAAGTTGGGTCCTAATACTTTGCATATGCAAGTGATAATGAGAATTGGCTATTCTTTAGGTTGTGTATGTACTGATATCTAGGTACTAAGCCTTTTGTCGCCTAGTAGTTTTAGTACTGTTAGCATCAAAATAAAACACCAACAGGAGGCATCTTCTTATCTCAAACCCACAACCACACAGTCCTGGTGCAAACTGCCTCATAGTCAGCGCTCTATCTACACACTCAGGAAAACCTGCTCTAATACCACTTGATGGGGACACAATCCAAGCACAAAATGGACACAACAGGAAAGATAATATTTTACTAACTATAAAAATATGCTAGTACACTTAGTACAAAGAAAAAAACTCCAAAATAGGCCCTATGGGGTTACAATAGCATAAAATTGGAGATAATTTCTTCTCCTAGTACTTTCTCTCAAACTCCACTCTGAACAGCCTTTTACAATGCCAAAAATGTTCTTAAATAGTCCTCGAAGGGTTGAGGATTAGGAATAAATTCTACAAAGTGCTAGTTGGCATCCACCAACCAAATAGAAGGCTCTATAAGTTGCATTAGAAGTTGGCACAAAATTAGAAGAATCCAGAAATGGTAACCAAACTTTCAGGAGGCATAACGTTTGAACCGTAGCTCCAATTGATGAACTATTTACATTTTCAGAAAGTTCTCAAAGTGCTCTATAGCCCTATGGAAAATCTTTTCTCATACCCCATTTTTCACCCTATTTGAGGTCATTTAATGACCCTAACCTAACTATGAAGCATTCTTAGGAGGTCTCTAGAAATTGAAAAATTGCAATAACTTTCAAACCGTGGGGCGTTTTGACCTATTTTTTTTTGGAATGCTCTAAATTACAATTATAATATTTTGACCAATTTATACCTTCTAGTTCACCAAAATGATGGCTCAATTAAATAATCCTATTTTTTTGGCATTTACACATATCCCAAGGTATTCAAATACTCTATCCTAGAACACTGATAGAGAAACTGTGAGAGTTGGAACCTTTATTTGATCGAAATAGGTTTCGAGAAATGAAAACACATGAAACAAAAACTAAGTCTAAGTACATTTTTTTGGGTAACACATGATTACCCTTATACCTCTAGATGCTCCTGCATCAACACGATAAAGTTTATTAGGTGTTGAGCACCAGTAAACTTTAGTTGATGTTGAGTGATTTCATAGAGGATGTTGAGTAACCCAGTATATGTCGAGCATCACTAAATCGATAACGTTGAGCTATTGTATTATTTTGAAGATTGTAGATTTGATGAATCTAAGCCAACAAGTTTATTTTCTTGGATTTTGTGAACCAAATGGAAGATAAGGATGATGAGCTAGTGGTACAAAATTCTAAGTAAACTATTTTGAGGCAAATTCAATGTGGATTTTAGATGAAGTTTCTAGAATAGACAAGATATGGGTTAGATACATTGTATCCTACCTAACCCATTGTAATCCTAAAGTGGACAATGGAGAATGAGTCACAAAATATCTTAATTTCCTTTATAAGGAATTTCTAGTCATGAAGCAAAGTTTTTTACATGTAGGAACCTAAGGAAGAAGATGAGAAAAGGGTTTTCCTTCTTCAAGTGACCTAGGAGAAGAGTCTACAATGGCATGTTAAGCAAGAAGGATTAAAGAGGTGAATACTTGAAGGGTGAACAAGCTATCAAAGCCAAAAATGAGTATAAGCCAAGAAAAATGGAGGACTAACACTGAGATCTAAAATCTATAAGTATAGTTGCGAGTTTGTATCAGATCAAGCCTTATTATTACTCTATAGCAATTGTGATCAGTTTTGGTAAATCTTTTGGATTAAGGTTGACTTAACAGTCATTTGTAAAACCTTTAATAGTGTGGCATTCCAAGTAAATGGCCTAAGTTATTCCTCTAACAAGGCTCAATTTTAATAGGGTGATTGAAATCCTTTAATAGGGTCACATTTAACTGTGTGTGTGTATTGTAACTTTTAATAGGGTTGGCCCTTCACAGGGCATCACTTTAGAAGAGTGAAAAAGTGGTAGCATATTACTGGTGGTTTTTCCCAAATTGAGTTTCCACATAAAAGATTTTTTTATGTGTGTTATTGAATTTGTTATGTTTCATGCTTTACATTTCTACAAATTCATTTGATAGTAAGTTGCAAGTTTTAAGTTATTGCATAATCTTAAAGATTGGTGCATAAGGAGAAATTTTTATGAGTTCACTAAGCTATGAAAAGTTGTATTTGTACATTTGGACCTTGAATAACTGATTCACACCCCCCTGCTCTTAGTTATTGTAAAGAATTCCAACACTTTTTCCTAATATTAAATAATTACATAAAATATTATCACAATGTTATAATACAACCCATCAAGTATATCACATGGAAATCTTTACATGTTGCATGTCCATATAGGTGCAACATTACATCATTAAATAAAATAATACAATATAATAATATTATGAAATGCGTGCTACACCCATTATCTCAATAATGGGTGCATCTCCTTTGCTGACAAATATAATTTCTTCAAGAGACTTTAGTTTAAATGGAGATTGTTAGTTCCCAAACATGCTAGAGTAAATAATTACTTTTTCTATTACTTAAGTTTACTTAGGTTAATGCATTTGTTTAATAGTTGTAGTCTAGGAGTTGTTGACAACACGGGAGTTTATTCCTATCTAAGTCATAGTTATATCCTCACCTTGTTTGAGGATATGCCACCTTTTGTGGACATATGCTTAGTTGTCAACCTTATCTTCTAGCACTTTCTAGCTTGTTCTACAAGCTTCCTTGAGGCCTTTATATTCAGTCTCTCTCATTGTAATTTCTCAATTCACAACACATTTTTTCAAGGCATATTGTATAGCAATACATTTCCTTTGTTTGCAATATCATCTCTCTTTGTCTATTTAGTTTCTTCATGCTTCACCTCTTCCTTCTTTGGTTTCCCTTCAATGGGTTATTTGCATGCAGGTGATCTTGGTAAGTTGTGAAGTTGGCTTTTATCAACTTCTACATGGTCTTAGAGCCTCCCTGATACTTCTTGACAGAAAGATTTTTCAAGCCACAATTTGGAGATACAAACCATAGTTTGTTTGTGCATTTTTCTTCAATTAGGGAGAAGAGCATTTTTCTAAAGCACTTTGGGCCTAAAAGGAAATTTCCATTGAGTTTAGAAGGCCTGTTAAAGTTAGGATTCATATAAAAACAATTAATTTTGGTGATAGGAGCTCCGAGAGGAAAAATCTTTTAGCCCTAGGTAGCCGTACAGACTATAAAGACATTTTTGGCATGAAAAAATAAAATAAAAGGAGCATCACTATAGTAGAAGCCTCATGCCACCACGACACTACCCTTGCACTGCTCCACAACCTCCTCCACTAGTGTAGCACTATAGAGCCACTACAGCACAGCCCGCCTGCGACCACTACTTTGTGGCCACCCTAGTGTTGCCTACCCACCACCTTTGTCACAATGACACTAGTGGCAGCTTCTCCTATCACCACTACCATTAGCGGTAATCTCAGTCTACTGCCTCTCTATACATTGTCGACATGGACACTTTTTTAGATACTTGGCACACTCCACAAGTGACACATGGTATAGGTGCCATGTGTCCCCTACCACATCAACCCACCACATTAGCATCCTACCACATGGCTCACTTTTTGCTATGACAACTTCAAAGCTATCAAATTTAACATAGTGTTTGCTGACATTGGCATGATGTCACCCTACATCAACACCCATGCCAACACTCCAGGTCCCTTTTTGACCTACTCACAATTTTTTGGCCATAACTTGAGCATATAGAGGTATTTGTCTGATTTAAAAGAAGTGTCAGAAAGGTGGTTCTAAGACAGATACATTGATGTAGGTTTTTTTGGTTTTGATGTAGTTTTATGGCTCATTTTTGTAGTTGAAGTCCAAAGTTCTATTTTTCACTCTGGCAAGCATAACTTTTGCATCTCATCTCCATTTTTTGAAAATGTTATATTTTTGGAAAGTTGGTTTTGTCGTCCTTTTAGAAATACTATTATTTCCTTCAAATTCTTCCCTATGCTCTTTCTATCATGTTTTTGGCATTTTCCCTCTATGGTGGATATCTTGGGTGTTCCAGGTCCGACGATCGTTTTCATGGCATGTGAACTTTTTTTTGGGTTGTACTAAATTTTGTATCAGCCTTTTATTTAAAATCATTGTAGCTATCATTAGTAAGAATCTTCGTGCACTTGCACTATGAAAAAGTGTCGCTCTTGTATTTCAGGTTCAGGAACATTGTTTTGAGATAGTTGTACTTGCACTATTTTATAAAGCACCATGGGGTGATAGTTGTTGCCATTTTTTGTGCCCTCTTCCTTTGTCAAGTGATTGTCCATTCCATGATATTAGATCCATGTAGAGTCAATTACCATGCCTTTATAGGTTCTTTCTATAGAGAATTTTGGCCCACCTTTTCAATTGCCTGTCATCTCACCCTAGCTACATTAAGGGGGGGTTATTTTTTTGTTCTAATGCTTCCTTGGTTTGATGGTTTGATAGTGCAAACTATGTATTTAGTATCTAATCCTATATATTAGGTAATTGTAGTGGCTGGCTACCTATCCATTTTGGTGAGATGGATCATCTATGATATAGACATGCTCGGTTCATGCCTTCTTCTTCCATGGAGGTTCTTCAGATCATTAGTTTCTTTCCAATGATAGAATTTGCAACTTCTTCATGCTTCAATGATACTCTTTATGATCTTCTCTTTGGTCCTATTTTTTGGGACATTCCACTAGTTGGAGGCTTCTTTAGTCCTTCACTAGGTTTTCTTACCTCTTTTTGGGGGAGGTTTTTTCTCATGTTGTTTTCTCTCTTTCCCCATTTTTAGATGTTGCATTTCTTTGCATTGTACATGGGTACCTAACATCGCCTCATTTTTGGGACCCATTCTGCATTTCATTTTAGTTTTTGTGAGCTTAAGGAATTCCCCTAAGTTGCACTTAAACAGGGTGTTAGAGTAAATAATTATTTATTAATTATTTATTAATTATTTATTCTATTACTTAAATTTACTTAGGTTAATGCATTTATTTAATAGTTGTAGTCTAGGATTTCTTGACAACATGGGAGTTTGTTCCTATCTTAGTTGTACTTATCTCCTCACCTTGTTTGAGGATGTCCCACCTTTTGTGGACGTATGCTTGGTTGTCAACTTTATCTTCTAGCACTTTCCATCTTGTTCTACAAGCTTCCTTAAGGCCTTTATATTAAGTCTATCTCATTGTAATTTCTCAACTCAGAACTCATTTTTCAAAGCATATTGTAGAGCAATACATTTTCTTTGTTTGCAAAATCTTCTCTCTTAGTCCATTTAGTTTCTCCAAGCTCCACCTCTTCCTTATTTGGTTTCCCTTCAATAGGTTATTTTCTTGCAAGTGATCTTGGTGAGCTTTGAAGTTGGCTTTCATCAACTTCTACAAAACATTTCCTAGTCAAGTACATGACCTAGATGTTGCTTAAGTAAATAGGATTCAAGTTTATTAAGGTATCTTTATGATCCCACTTGCATTCAATTACTATTTTTTGAGTGGCTAGCCAGGTGTTTTGGTGTGGGATTTCTATAATATATTCTTTCCTCATACAAGTACATGCCAATTTTTGTAAACATTTTCTATTGTAAAGGATTACTAAGCAATATATGTAATGTCCCTTTTTGGGACTAAAGAATATAACTTTTAAAATTGCAAAGCTTCCATACTATTGTAATGGAGATTATGTCCAATATCATTTTGCTAATTTTGATTTCATCAATAATATTGTATACATATGTAAGAATAATATGGCTCATATATATCTACTTCTTAGTTGTCTAAGTATTATGAATGACTTATTGCCTTTGGTTTGGAAAAAAATTTGTTGTATACAATACTCAATATTTGTATTCCTTTATATTTTTTATTGGGTAATGTTCATATATGCATATATATCCTTTAATGATGTGCCCTTTCTTAATTGCATGCACTTGCTTTGAATTCTCAAAATGACTATTTATTACCTACTAGAGGGTTGTGTCTCTTCGGTCTCTCTCTCTCTCTCTCTCTCTCTCTCTCTCTCTCTCTCTCTCTATCCCCCCCCCTCTATACCTCCCTCTCCCATCCCCTTCTCTCTCTCTCTCTCTCTCTCTCTCTCTCTCTCTCTCTCTCTCTCTCTCTCTCTCTCTCTCTCTCTCTCATTCTCTCATTCCACCTTCTCACATCCCCTACTCTCTCTCTACCTCTCTCTCTCTCTCCCCTCCCTATTCAATCTAATGAACCAACTAGAACTGGTCTACATTTTATTTTCTCAAGTATTGCCTCATGGTCTAACTTGCAAACCTTCGAAAGAGTCTCATTATGTGGATTTCTACCATATTTTATGAAGTCAACATTTAATGCAACAAGGTTCAAATAATGAATAATCCTACTCTCTAGTTGTCAATCCTTGAATAACCACAAGTTAGGGTTCTTCATAGAATATCATCTAAGTTGTGTGTTAGTTACAACCACCAAACTAATATGGTACTCTAAACCTTTGCCATCTATAACTAAGTGATCCAATTTATTTTTTCCTCAACACAATGACACAAATAATAATGTGTCCCTTCTTCATTATCTTTATTTGCAATAACAAAAAAAAGCATGATTTGTAGTGATAAATGTACAAAATATGGACATTAATTCAGCAAATACTTAAGTAAAAGTTATAATATTACATATTAAATTCACAAAAAATATATATATTACCAAGTTGCAATAGATCATTCAAGTAGTAAAAGTCAATGGATGAATCCATCTCTACCATTTCTAGTGCTTGTGGGGGATGATAGGTGTCAATTGGGTCCAAAACTTGTATATCCTAATTGTCCAACCATTCAGTCGACTCACACTCATCCCAATTTTCCTCTACATGTTATGGATAATGAAATATCATTCTATGTGTGTGGATACTCCATGAACCTACAACAAAGCTTCTAAAAGAGTGCAAGTCACTCAATCCTATTAGTGTTTATAAATCCTCATATGGCGTAATGCTAGTATTATCTATTAACCAAAAAAATCTAGTAACTATAGACTCACCTTCCTTAGTTAGACCCATTGTAGCATTACACCACTAGATGATGGATTTTTCATCCATCAATGTTGTTCCATCTTTGTTCTTTAGTTCTTCACAAGCTAAGGCTCTTTTGATGCACGTGCCTACACCATCCTTCTCTCCATTTCCATGACCAGCCTCTATGAAATTCCACATATATTGAATTCTTGAATTGAGATACGCAATTTTCTAACCAAATAATGTGTTGGCAATATGGTATGCCCTTGTTAGCCAAATCTCCATAAAATAGTTGAAAACAACTACGTACAAACTCCATAGAATGTGATTGATCAATGTTGATGTAAAAGTGGTACTCCCTCAATTTATTCCTATCACCCTCTATACTTGTAGGTGAATGCATGAATGTTATTTGAACATATATGGAAACTTATTGAGAAGTATATTACTTTGCTTGCACCTCATTTTGTGTTTGTAGTGTGTAGTTCTCTATGAAGTCTACAACCAAAACAATGGTATCTAGTGGAAATGTATCCTTGCACACAGTGAATTGCAAATCCATCCATTGAGCTCTTTGTATATGTCTTGCATACTTGTAAATAATCTTTTCACAAAAAATATTCATGAACTCATAAACTGGAATCTCTTCAATGACTAAATCACATCTTTTACCTAATTTCCCATCTTTTAGAGCATATGTCACTCTCTTATATTTTCCATAATCTACTATTTCATTTTCAATTGCATGTGTAATATCCATATGTTCACAAGTTGATAAAAGTTGCAAAGAACCACAAAATAAGCATGTACCATCCAAGCATGAAGTCTTATAAAATTGTGGGTTGTCCCCTATTTCACATAAAATGTTGGATATAAATTTCCTTGAAGATCTTAGTGCCTTGTTCATGTCACAATCCTACAAAATCAACTTAGAATGTAAAAACACACATATATGCCTAAAAACATCAAAATGGTTAAAAAATTCAATATGTATCCTATAACAACAAGTTGTGCGTGTTTGATTTGTCTTCACATAAAAAGGTTTACCCATCTAAAAAAAAATTGACTTATTCAAATTTGAGGATACATACTAATAAATTTTGCAAAAAATTGTGTCTGAGTTGAGTATAAAAAATGTTTCGCATGTGGGTCATGATTTTGGCTACCAATCCTCTTTCTTACAATATGTCTTTGATTAGGGAAAACATGTGTGTTATTTTTCTAAAAATCCTCGATCAATGATTTCAAATCTTTACTAATTTTTATTATCCTTTCGTACTAGTCTACCACTAAATGTCCATAACTCATTTTTTTTTGGATCTTCCAATCTCTCATGCCTTAGCATGGCTCTTCTTAGAATACCTCTACCAATTTTCAATGTTTTTCTTATCTTTCTCATGAGTCAAGCTTTCTTCATTTGGATACTTACTATTGTTGATGTATGTACATGTCTTGTGATATTACTATCTTTAGTGTGTGATTTAGAACCCACTTTTCCATATGCACTCAATAGATTCTTTAAAATATTTTTTCATTTGAATCATCCATCGTTCTTAGCCCAATAATGTTCATGATGGGTCTAAATTTCAAATTCTTCATCATTTCAACAAATAATTGGCATTGACCTATAATATCTAATTCTTTAAAGAATAATATCCACATATGTTTAACTTTTCTTTGACAAGTATGCTTGCTATGTTGGATACAATTGTTAATTGTGTATTGTCTTTGATGTTACACAAATGTCATATCAGTCATCAGACAGAGTCTACCAAGCTCAAATGATCAGCAAAGAAATTTACAGTGTCTATGAATGTTCCTGAACATTACACAGTAAAGTTAGTTCTTACCAAGATCACTCGAGCATCAAAGGATTCTGTAGCAAAAAGTTAGTGTTAACCAAGCTCCCAAGGTTAACAAAGTAAAGTTAATGTCTACCAAGCTCACTGGGGCATCAAAGGATTTTGTACTAGAAATTTAATGTCTACCAAGCTCACTCAGGCATCAAAGGATTTTGTAGCAAAAAGTTAGTGTTAACTAAGCTCCCAAGGTTAACAAAGAAAAGTTAATGTCTACCGAGCTCACTCGGTCATCAAAGGAAATATGGCAGAAAGTTAGCTTCTACCAAGCTCACAGATCAGGAAAGGAAGGTCAGTGCTAACCAAGTTCACTCGGTCTCCAAAGGATTTTTGTAGGGTTTGCCGTGTTTACCAAGCTTCTCTTGGTTAACACTAGAAAACTATTCTGGAGTAATGGTTACTGAACTGGGTTGGCCAGTGAAGGATTTTATTATTTTAATAATAAGTTCAAATATTTCGTGCAATAAATGTAGCCGACTGATGTAATGATTATTTCAGTTGTTGTAACTTATATTTGAGCCGACTTGATAATTTGAAAGGTATATATAGATGTTCAAGTTGTGAATTCAAGCGTGACAGTGAATATATGGATGAGGATGGAATAACTGAATTTTGGACAAATTTTGATGAATGATTAGATATCCTAGAGGAGCTACAAAGTTGTATTCGATTAGTAAGGATCTAGTAAAGCATAATAGAGATCTATAATCAGCAAAAGATAAGTTGCATATGATTCAAGTCACTTCATTGTTGCTTTCTAATTATTGTAACAGTGAATCTAGAATCTCTTTATAGAGTTGGTTAAACAACCATTTGTAAATCCTCTAACAAGGTGATAGTTCAGTTAAATTATTCTAAAGACCTCTAATCAAGTCACTCCTAACAGGATGATTAAATCCTCTAACAAGGTCACACCTAACAGTGTGTATTTGTAACCTTTAACAGGGTTGGCTCCTAATAGGGCTCACTTTAGAAGAGTGAAAAATTGGTGACTTGTTACTTGGTGGTTTTTTCCATATTGGGTTTCCACGTTAAATCTGGTGTCACTTGTGTTCATGTTATTTCTTTTATTCATACATGTTAATCACTTTGAATGCTTAATAAGTTAAAAACACATCTACAAGGTTTCAGCATTTATCTACCTGGCTATCGAGTATCAACAATGATTAAATATTAAGACATCTCAAGGATTTGTAGTTTTATTTTTGTGATAATTGATTCACCACACTCCTCTCAGTTACTTCATCTATATTTCCAACAATTGGTATCAGAGCTTTTGGTGCTTATAAGAGAAGATTTCAAAGATCTAAGCCAAAGATTAGGATGTCTTATAAGAGTGAAATTCCAAGACTTAACAAGGAAAAATTCTCAGCATGGCAAGGGTTGATGATACTCCATCTAGGTTATATTGAAAATATAGGACTAAAATACCTTGATTAAAAAATTTGTAGAACCAGTTGGTACACTATCTGTCAATGATATTGTTGAAAGAAAGACTGACGACATTATGATGATAGATATAGAATTTGCTCTGAGTTATGAAGAATTTGATGACATCAAGGACTACAAATATTCTTTTGAAATGTGGGAAAACCTGAAAGAAATCCATAGAGGAGATGATAACATAAGAAGAGCCAAAGCAGAAAGTCTGAGAGGACAGTTTGATCAAATGAAAATGAGAGAGGATGAAAACATTGCCAAATATGTTGAAAGAGTCAAAGCATGTGTTAGTGCAATCAAAGTATCTTGAGGAGATATCAAGGAGGAGACAGTTATAAGTAAAGTTCTCAGAACATTACTACCCATTTATGCAATTAGAGTCTCTGCAATTCAAGAAAGAAGATGTGAAGAAAATCATAAGATAAATCTAGAGGCCATAGTTGGAAGATTAACTACATTTGAACTAGACAACTTTGACAACTATGTTCCAGCTTCCAAGAACATTGAATTAGCATGTGAATCCAAGCTTTCACTCAAGGAGAAAAGAAAAAAAAAATAGAATCTCAGTCAGAAAGTGAAGATGAATCAGACCAAAGTTTAGACAGTGATCTTTAGGTGATTGAAGCTCTACTAGCAAGAAAATATTCTAGAGGCAAAGGAAAATATAAAGGTAAAGTTCCTCTAATCTATTTTTCATGTGAAGAAGTTGGCCGTATTGCTGCTAGGTGCCCAAACAAGTAGAACAAAGATGACAAGAAAGGTTACAAGTACAATGGCAAAAAAGACTTCAAATCATTCAAGGATAAAGGTAAGAAAACATGTTTTATGGCTAAAGATTCTAATGCTTCTAATGATGAAGAAGAAGATGAAATTGTCTACATTGTTGTGAAAGATGATTTTGATAGTGATGAGGAAGATAAGATGGCACTTATTTCTCATGTAAGTAAAAATGATACATGGATTATAGATAGTTGTTGCTCTCATCATATGACCAGTGATAAAACTAAGTTTAAATATTTTAAAGACTATGATGATGGTAGTGTAAGGTTTGGTAATAATGAACCTCATTACATAAAAGGAAGAGGACAAATCTCTCTAACCAAAGAACTTATATGTGATCATGCCTATTGGGTTGTAGGTCTCAAAAATAATTTGTTAAGCATGGCATAGTTACTCAATATTGGATTTAAGGTGGAATTCATGCATGGAAAAGCAAGATTGTTGAATAACGAAGGAAAGCTAATTGGATCAGGCACTCAAACTAAAGGTAACTTGTTCTATCTTGAAATAGGTGAATGTTCATGTTTTATTGATCAATTTGAAGAAAGTTGGTTATGGCATAAAAGGTTGTGTCATGTCAATTTTGATAATTTGGTGAAAATAAGAAAATTCAAGAAAGTAAGAGGCATTCCTAACATAAAGAAACTTGAGGTCAGTCTATGCAAGAATTGTTAGATTGGTAAAATGGGAAAGACTAGTTTTAATAGTAAAAACTATTAGTCTAAAGATATATTAGAAATTGTGCATACTGATTTATGTGGACCCATTGGAATTGAAAACTATATTGGAGAAAATTTCTTCATTCTTTTTGTTGATGATTACTCAAGAATGATGACTGTCATGTATCTAAGGAACAAATCAAAAGCATTTGAGAAATTCAAATGGTATTTGGCTAGAGTAGAAAAGAAAACAAAAAAAAGATTGAAATTCTTGAGGTCAGACAGAGGTGGAGAATTCATTTCACATGAGTTAAATAACTTTTGCATTGAAAGAGGAATCAAAAGATAGGTATCAACCCCTGGAACTCCTGAGCAAAATAGAATAGCTAAAAGGAGGAACAGATCTATCATGGATTGTGCAAGAACCTTAATGATTGAAAAGAGCATTTCTATCAAATACTGGAAGGAAACTATCAGCACTATAGTTCATACCTTGAACTGAGTACAGTTTGAAAAGGACTCATTCAAAACTCCCTATGAGCTATGGTATGGCTATAAACCTAATGTAAGTTATCTAAAAGTATTTCAAAGTAAATGTTACATATTGAAAGAATCTAAAAAAGGAAAATTTAATGTGAAAAGTGATGAAGGAATATTTTTGGGATACTCTTGCAAAAGTAAAGCATAAAGATGTTTGAACTTGTCTACTTACAAAGTCATAGAAAGTGCACATGTGAAAGTTGATGAGTTTATAAAAAGGACTGAAGAAGAAAGCAAAAGTGAATTGGAACATTATAGAAGGTTTGTTTTCATTGAACCTGATATAGTACCAGTCAATCAGGAATCTTCTACTCCCAAGTCATTAGTAGCCAAGTTACAAGAAGTTCAAACCGAGCTACAACAACTTGAGTTACATTCAAATGCTATCGAGAAAGTGTCTATCGAGTCTGAAGGACCCGAGCCAATATCTACTGAGCTAGAATAGCTAGAACCTAAAGTTGAAGTGCAAGAGGATAACAATGAAATTCATTCAAAAGGCAAGGAACCTGTATTAGAAAAATATGTCAGGAGACATCATTCAGCAGATTAGATCATTGGAGACAAATCTGAAGGAACCATGACAAGAAGTAAGTTGAAAGGTACTTATTTACTTGCTGATTTTGAACCTAGAAATATCAAAGATGCATTAGGAAATGATAGTTGGATTGAGGCTATGAATGAAGAGATAGAGCAAATAGAGAAAAACAAGACATGGACTCTTGTGCCCAGGCTTAAAGATAAAATGGTGATTGGAACTAAGTGGGTATTCAGAAATAAGTTGATCTAAGATGGTAAGGTATCAAGAAACAAAGCTAGACTAGTATGCAAAGGATATGCTCAAGAAGAAGGAATAGACTATGGAAAAATTTTTGCTCCTATTGCAAGATTGGAAGGAGTTAGAACCTTACTTGCATATGTTTCTCACAAAGGATTCAAAGTTTATTAGATGTATGTGAAGTCAACATTCCTCAATGGTATACTAGATGAAGAGGTTTACATTGAACAACCTAAAGGTTTTGTTGATCTAGATAAGAAGAACATGGTCTACAAATTACACAAGGCATTATATGGTCTAGAGCAAGCCCCTAGAGCATGGTATGAAAGATTGCATAACTATCTTATTCAGATTGGTTTTCAAAGAACTAATGATAATAGTAGCTTGTATATAAAGGAAGGACCAGATAATAAGATTTCTTGGCACAAATATTTTTAGATGATACTATTTTCACAGGGAATGATGCTCTTTGCAAAGAATTTTTAGAGCAAATGAACAAGAAATTTGAAATGTCTATGTTTGGTGAGATCAAATTCTTTGTTGGTCTTCAAATTCAGTAGAATAAAAATGGTATCTACATCACTCAATCAAAATACATCAAGGAGATACTAAAAAGGTTTGGTATGGAAGACTGTAAACCAGTTGGGACTCCTATGTGTACTGGATTAAAACATACCAAGGAAGATGAATCAAAAGAAGTAGATTAAACATTGTATAGATCTATGATTGGAAAGTTGCAGTATGTAATTCATAGTAGGCTAGATATTTCCCTTGCAGTTGGTATTGTAGCAAGATTTTTAGGAAAATCAAGAGAAAATCACATGATTGCAATCAAAAGAATAATGAGATATTTGAAAGGAACTGAAGATTATGGTTTATGGTACAAATTTGGAGGTAATCTGGATTTGAAAGTGTTTACTAATGCTGATTGGGTAGGAAACCTTGATGACAGAAAAAGTACAAGTGGAGGAGCATTCTTTCTTCGAAAGAGGTTGGTTTCTTGGACAAGTAGAAAGAAAAATTGTACATCCCAATCTATAGCAAAGGCAGAGTATGTTGCTACAGCAGTAAACTGTTCTAATATTGTTTGCTTTAAACGGTTGTTGTAAGGCATGAAGGTGGAAATCAAAGAACCAGTTGTTATGTTCTATGATAATACAAGTGCAATCAACATATCTAAGAATCTAGTGATGCATTCCAAAACCAAGCACATTGCAATAACATATCATTTTGTCAGAGAATTGGTGCAAGATAAGGAGATCAGATTGGAATATGTCCATACAAAGGAACAAATTGCTGACATATTCACAAAGCTATTACCTAAGGATGCATTCTTGTATCTAAGAGGTAAGTTAAGGGTCACTCCCCTATTTGAAGTTCACTAAAATGAAGTTTTAGTGATGCATCAATGCATACCAATTTGAAGATCTATTACTTGATGTAGCATAATCAAGAAATATTACATATGAATCAGTACTAAAGGTACATTAAAATTCATTTGAGTTGTGTTGTCTTTGGCATGTGTTGTCAAAGAGGGAGAGTTTTACTATCATATTGTTCTAAAATTTGTTTGAGAGAAAGAGTTTTCTATTTAATTCCTTCACAGAGGGAGATTACTAAAACAGGGAGAGTTTGTTATCTAATCGAGAAATTTTTTAGAAAAAAGACTTGTTTTCAAATTTCATCCTGCTATGACATGTTGTGTTGCCATCAATGCCAAAGAGGGAGATTGTTGAATACAATTGTGTATTGTGTATTGTCTTTGATGTTACACAAATGTTATATCAGTCATTAGACAGAGTCTACCAAGCTCAGATGATTAGCAAATCAATTTATAGTGTCTATCAAACATTCTTGAACATTACACAATAAAGTCAGTTCTTACCAAGATCACTCAGGCATCAAAGATTGTGTAGCAGAAAGTTAGTGTTAACCAAGCTCCCCAAGTTAATGAAGAAAAGTTAATGTCTACCAAGCTCGCTTGAGCATCAAATGATTTTGTAGCAAAAATTTAATGTCTACCAAACTCACTCAGGCATCAAAGGATTTTGAAGCAGAAAGTTAGTGTTAATCGAGCTCCCAAGGTTAACAAAGAAAATTTAATGTCTACCGAGCTCACTCAATCATCAAAGGAAATATGGTAGAAAGTTAGTTTCTACCAAACTCATAGGTCAACAAAGGAAGGTCGGTGCTAACTGAGTTCACTCGATCTCCGAAGGATTTTTGCAAGGTTTGTAGTGTTTACCAAGCTTCACTTGGTTAACACTAGAAAACCATTCTGGAGTAGTGGTTACTGAACTAGGCTGGCCAGTGAAGGATTTTATTGTTTTGATATTAAGTTCAATTGTTTCATGAAACAAATGTAGCTAACTGATGTAAGATTATTTCAGTTGTTGTAACTTATATTTGAGCCAACTTCATAATCTGAAAGGTATATATAGATGTTCAAGTTGTGAATTCAAGTGTGAGAGTGAATATATGGATGAGGATGGAATAAGAAAATATTGAGTGAATTTTGATGAAGGATTAGATATCTTGGAGGAGCTGCAAAGTTGTATTCGATTAGTAAGGATCCAGTAAAGCATAACAGAGATCTATAATCAGCAAAAGGTAAGTTGTATATCATTCAAGTCACTTCATTGTTGCTTTCTAATCATTGTAACAGTGAATCCAGAATCTCTTTACAAAGTTGGTTTAATAGCCATTTTGTAAATCCTCTAACAAGGTGACAGTTTATTTGAATTTTTCTAAAGACCTCTTACCAGGTCACTCCTAATAGGGTGATTAAATCCTCTATCAAGGTCACATCTAACAGTGTTTATTTGTAACCTTTAATAGGGTTGGCTCCTAATAGGGCTCACTTTAGAAGAGTGAAAAGTTGGTCACTAGTTACTTGGGGGTTTTTCTCATATTGGATTTTCACGTTAAATTTGGTGTCACTTGTGTTCATGTTATTTCTTTTATTCATACATGTTAATCACTTTGAATTCTTAATAAGTTAACAACACATCTACAAGGTTTCAACATTTATCTACGTGGCTATCGAGTATCAATAGTGATTAAACATTAAGGCATCTCAAGGATTTGTGGTTTTATTTTTGTGATAACTGATTCACCCCTCCCCTCTCAGTTACTTCATCTATATTTCCAACATGGTAATCTTGTCAAGCATTAATTTCAATTTGTTGTTATTAATATCAATCAAATATTTTGGTCTTCTAAAATGAATTCTAGACGGTATTATAATCTCTTTCATTCCCTCAACATTTTGAACATCAATATAAGGCTGAGTGTTTTGCATACCTTGAACCAAAGATGATGTGCCTTTGTAATAAGATGAAAAATATGTAATATCACCTACTTCATATATTGATGTTGTGCCTTCAACATGACATGATAGAGTGTATACATTATCAGATGTAGAAATTAACATCTCTTCAACATGAGATGATGAGATGACTGAAACATTGGAAGTTGGTGTAGGTTCACAATTTAATTATCTTTTTTAGTGTAAGAGTCTCATCCACTCTCTTTGTCTTTCCAATTCTTCCTCTTTGTTTCTTTGTATTGGTATTTTTTGTTCCTCTTTGAAAGACAATTCTTCATTATTGCATTGCAATTTTCTTTGTTCACATAGTACAGTTTCATTTTTTCTCTTTTAATTTTCAAATCTCTCTCCCTCTTTTCCATTGTTTGAGTTTTTTGTTTCTTCCTTGGCATGATGATGATTTCTATATGTCAAATTATTCAAACATCCTAATTATTTACAATTTGTAAATTACAAATCATTCAAATACATATATAAATTATAATTATATCAATGAATACAAAATATATATTAAACAACTTGTCAAATTTCTAACCATTTCGAAATAAAAATTCATTCAAACATACAAATTTCAATGAATTTTCTATATATTAAACAACTTATCAAATTATAATGAAATTTGTCTCTATAGTAACAAAAAAGATTTAAAAAGGACTACGCTAACCATTTTTATAGAAAGAATGTTCAAATAGCCTTCACATAGTGTATCAAGTGATTGAATTCTATATTTGCTAGCTTCTAATAGCATGAAAGAATGTTCAAATAGCCTTCAAACAATCTATCCAATGAATGAATTTGGTGTTTTCTAACTTCCAAGAAAATGAAACCATGTTTTCTATCAAAACAATAGAACATACAACAAATGAATTTAAATAATATGGGTTAGTAGGCACCCAAACTTTTATTATAGCCATTTTTTGGTGTTTAAATATAGTGTGTACACACTATAAAGCATGCATGCACTATTAGAAAAATCTTTGTCTCCCTATCCCACCCTCTCCCATCTACTACTCTCTCTCTCTCTCTCTCTCTCTCTCTCTCTCTCTCCCCATTTATTTGTCCATGTATCCCTATCCCACCTTCTCCCATACCCTAATCTTTCTTTCTCTCCATTTCTCCTTTCCTCTCTCCCTATCCCACCCTCTTCCATCTCCTACCCTCTCCCCATCCTCTACTCTCTCTCTCTCTCTCTCTCTCTCTCCCCCTCTCTCCTTCCATCTATCCTTCCCTCTATTCAAATGTGGGCTTACAAAGTGTGTGCATACTATAGCACATACGCACTATGTAAGCCTATAGAGTGCACTCCCTATAGCCCACATGTACTATTTAAAACATTGGATTCTACCAAGCCTAAGGCTTGAATTTTCCTTTGGGATCCTATTGAAAGAATGAATGTTGATGATATTTCTATTGGGGAGTATTGTTGACACATGGCTAGATCATTATCATGATGTTATATTACATTCATGACTATGTTTTTCATTGATGTCAACATAGAAGTTTAATGTGGTGTTTAACAGAGGAATAGAAGAAAGATCAAGTTGGTATGGATGACTAGTTGAGTATGCTCACTATTTGAGGTTATTGGAGATACTTATAAGTATATAGTGTTTGTAGTTAACACTGGATGAAGAAATGTTAAGTTTGGAAGAGTTTATGTAAGTTTTGGTGATGTCTATTATGAGATAGAGTTTATAGAGGCATGTTTTGGTAAACTTGTTACGTCTCTTAGCAAAATTGCTATTATGGTAAATGAGGCTTAGGATATGATGAATACATGTTGGTGATGATGTGGCTAAGTTTTTTCATCATAATATTATGTATACAGAAAGATATTCAAGTTACAAGGTAGAAGATTAATGTTACCACTAAGTGTAATGTGTTCTTAATGTGGTCCTATAATATTTAATTGAGAAGGTGTAATAGCCAACTCAAGAAATTTTTTTATGGATTCAGTATAAAGGAAGGAAATTTTCCTTTATCATGAGAAAGGATAAGAGATGATTTTAAAGAACACAAAGAGTGGAATGTGAAGTTGAGTAGAGCAGAGCGAAAGTGAACGAAACTTGATTTCTGAGGTTTTATTGTGTGATACGAGGTTTGATATTTGGATCTAAGGTTCTTGACTTGGTTTACAAGGTCTAAAAGTGATTAGTTTGGTTGATAGAATAGATGAAAGAGGAACTTGATAGTTGATTACTTGTTTGGGTAGTGAGCTCTTCTTGTAATTAAAATTGCATGTTTGGGTAGTGGGCTCTTCTTTCATACTTTGTACTACAACTCGTAACAAGGTTGGCACAAATATTAAAAGGGTTAGAATCTCCTAATAAGGATTCAAATTGTCCTGATAGGGACTCTATGTATTAAATGTTGTAATAGACTCCTAAAAGGGTCCATCCTCTAACAAGGAATATTTATATTAGTACATCATCTTGTGGACATCATTCCCGCTAGGGTTTTCCCTCTGATCAATAGTTTCCCTAGTTAACATATATGGCATAATTGTTTATGTGCATCTTGTTATGGTTGCTATTTACTTTGGTTTAATGGATAAGATTATTTAAGCTTGATAAATATTTTAATTATTGGATAACTAATTCAGCACCCACACCCCACACCCCCCCGTCTTAGTTATCTTGGTGGACTATTGTTTCTAACTATTAGTATCTCGGAATTAGGTTCTTGATGATAAATTCAAACAAATTTAGGAGATACATGGAAAGAATTCTCAAGAAAGATAGTTCAAATTTTGATGGAACAAATTATGATAGGTAGAAGGAAAAGATGAAGATACATATTCTATGTATGGGTCTAGGATATTGGATCTTGACAAAAATAACAAAGAAAATCATTGCTGAAAAACATTTAGAAACTTGTATCGAGGAAGAAAGAGATCTCTTTAAATGTGACATGAGAGCTAGAGAAGCCTCATTGACTACACTTTTTTAAATTGAATACAATCAGGTAAAGTCACTTGTTACCTCGCATTTGATTCGGAAAGCTTTGGAAACTAGTTTTGAAGGTGATGAACATTCTAAGAAATTGAGGCTATGAAATTGGATTTGTGTATTTGAAGATGCTAAAATGATGGAAGATGAATATATAAGATCATATGTAGATAGAATATCAAAAATCACTACATGTATTAAATCTCAAGGAGGAACTAAAGAAGATTATGAGGTCATATGGAAGATATTGAAGAATTTAACACCACCATCTAAGTCAATAGTTCAAATGATATAATTGTTTATATCTTGTAGCAAATATTTCACAAGGGAGACATTGCTGGGAAGACTTAAGTAGTTGAGAATGAGTTTAGATAGTCCAAAGAATTTACTAGAATAGAAACAACTTTTAGTATGTTAAATATTTGACCTAGTTTATCAAGGAGCACAAGTACTAGAGGAGACTTTGCTAGCAGTGCCAAGTTTGATGAGGATAGAAAGATTGAAGAAGGAGTCACCATTCTAGTAAGGAGATAAAAATATGGTAAGAAAATCTTTAAATATTGGACTTGTAATGAATTTGGTCATTAAGAATCTACGTCTCCCAAAAGAGAGAAAAAGTATAAATAAAATTACAAACCTAGAAGAGATAGAGAGTGCCTATATGAAAATGAAGAAGATGAATTTGATGAACAAGTAGTAAGTGCTAGTGATGATGAAATTGAATTTGTAGCAATCAAAGAAGAAAGCACAGAGAAAGTAGCTTTGGTATCATAGGTTGAAAAAGACTCTGATTAGATAATTGATAGTGGTTTTTCACATCATATGATTGGTGATATGAGCAAGTTTGTTGACTTAAAAAGTTAGGATGGTGGCATTGTTAGAGTTGGAAACAATGCAACATTAACAAGTTAAATGTATTGGATCTATAACTCTTGATGGTAAAAGTAACACTGGGGATGTATATTTTGTTGATGGTTTGAAGCACAACCTTCTGATTCTTGGAAAACTAGTGGATAAAGTATATCAATTGCAGTTCATAGAAAAGACATGCATGATCAGAGAGAAAGATGGAAAGGTAATTGGAATAGCAACCAGATCTAGAGGTAATGTATTTAGTTGAATCCTACTAAAATGACATGTTTGGTTGTGACGGTAGATGGAAGTTGGTTATGGTATAAGATATTTTGTCATATAAACTTTGACAACATTTTGAGGACTAGTAGTATGTTTGAAGCTAGAGATTTTTCTAAGATTTTAAAACCTTCTAACACAAATTGCGAGTAGTGTGTTTTGGCAAAGCATAACAAAAAAAAATTTCCCTACAAGAAGTTTACTATTACAAAAAAATTAGAGATTTTACACATAAATCTTGGTGGTCCTACAAATAATAAAGGATTCTATGGTGAAAGGTGTTATATGATTTTAGTTGATGACTTTTCTAGAATGATGTGGGTTGCATTTCTTAAAGAAAAATTTGAGGCATTTGATAAGTTCAAGATATTCAAGAAAAGAGTTGAAAATGAATTAGGCATGAAGATTAAATTTTTAAGATCAAATAGATGAGGAGATTTTACTTCAAATGAGTTTAACATGAATTGTGAAGAAAGTGGAATCAAAAGACAATTATTAGCTCCAAAAATCCCTGAACATAATGGTATAGAAGAGAGAAGAAACAAATCAGTGATAGAAGTTGCAAGAGTTATGTTAGATAAGAATGATATATCAAGACATTTTGGAGATAAGATGTGAACACAACAATCTACACTCTAAATAGAGTATAGGTCAGGAAAGACACAAACAAGACCCCTTATGAACTGTGGTCTAGTCACTCACCTACAATTAAGTATTTAAAATTTTTTTGTAGTAAATGTTATATCAAAAGAGATGATGATATTGATAATTTTCACGCTAGAAGTGATGAAGGTGGGTAAGTGCAAGAAGTTGGGTCTCACTTTTGAGCAAAAAGTGGACTTTTTTTCTAATTTTTGAAATTTTTTATCAATTGATGTCAAAATTTGATGCATTTACAGATTGAATATTAAAAAACTTCAGAAATAAAAATTGTAGTGTTTGGAATCTACTTTTTAAATATGTAATTTATTTAAGTACCCATATGATATAGTTTTTATTAGGTATAGATCTTTATAAACTACTTTTTCCAAATGCATGTTTCAGGACCATACCACACTCGTGTACAAACACAATAATTTGACACAAATAAATATTTTTTTATAACTCCTTTTAAATGAGGTTACCTAACACACCAAAGACTGATGATGATATTTTTCTTTAATTTTTTATTAAATAATTTATTATTATTAATTTTTAATTGGCTATAAAGGTAAATTTTAAAACCTCTCATGCAAAGACACCATAATTTGATCAAAATTTCACTTTTTACAAAAAAAAATTTATTTTTTAATTTCAAAATAATTGAGTGTAGATTGATGACATATAAATTAATTTAAGAAAAATAATAAAATAAAAAAGTTATCAAAGTTTTAGTGAATGTTGCTATTCAACATTTAGGTACCACCTTTGATTAAAAAAATTATACAAAAATAGTAAATAAAATCATAACACTATAAAATTTATATTTATGAAATTAGGAGAATGAGAGCTCTAATGGGTTTTTGTTTCGTAAGTCCCTCTAAAAATTATGGCAACGCATGAATTTGTCAGTTCAATGCCTTGGCCAAATCTTGAGAGGTCAAGGCATAGGCTTTGTGTCACAAAGACTACGTTGATCCAAAATCTGAGGCAGGAAAAAAAATCCTACCACATGTTGTAAGAAATGGGTACCTGTTATTTTAAATTCAAAAAATGGGTACCCATTTTGAAAAAGTAAAAGTGGCATTCAAAATCCCCTCAAAAATAAAAATAAAATATTTTTTTTGGAAATGGTTACCCTTTTTTTTAAAGTAAAAAATGGGTACTTGATTTTTTTTAAAAGGATACCTTTTTCTAAAAATTTCAATTTTTTTATTTATTAAAAAATCGGTGCCCATTTTTAAATTTAGGATCAGGTGCCCGAGCTGAAAATGGTTGCCCATTGTTTTTTAATTGGGTACCCATTTCATAAGAGGTCTCATTCTATAGAATTGACTTCTGCGGAATTGGGAGCCAACTCTGTGCATTCACCTAGGTATGTTTCTTGGTTATTTATTGAAAATCAAGGCTTATAGATGTTATTATTAGAGAACTAAGACTAGTATGGAAAGTGCAAATGTGAGAGTTAATGAGAAATTCAGGATACAAGAAAGAATAGATGATCACAATTTAGATGATGATGATGTTACTAAACCAAGGAATGATGAAGTATTTCTTGAGATAAAAAATGATTTATAGAATGAAGGAGAGCCAGTGTAGGAACAAAGATCAAAACCTTCAGCAGAGCCAAGAGTTAACATAACAACTCCTACTTTGGGTAAGAATGTGATAAATAATTATCCACTAGAGTAGATCATCTGAAGTAGACATTAAGGTGCAATGACAAGAAGCACAATCAATGAGGAACTATTTTTGATATCTCAAGTTAAACCTGAGAATGTAGATGAAGCATGTAAAGATGACTATTGGAAGTAAGCTATAAAAGAGGAATTGGATCAAATAGTAAAGAATGAGACATGAAAATTGGTCCCCATACTAGTAGACAAGAATGTGATAGGAACTAAATGGGTATTTAGGAACAAGATGAATGAATAGGGTGAAGTTGTAAGGAACAAAGAAAGATTAGTGTGTAAAGGTTACTCACAGTAGTAAGGAATAGACTATGATGAGACCTATGCTCCTGTGGCTAGAATAGAAATAGTATCAAATGGATGTAAAAGTTAGCATTTTTGAATGGAGAACTTGAAGAAAAAGTGTACATAAAGAAGCTTGAAGGTTTTCCTTTAACAAATGATAAGAACATAGTATGTAAACTGAAGAAAGCATTGTATGGTTTGAAGCAAGCACCCAAAACCTGGTATAGAAGGTTGGACAAGCATTTGAAAAAGCTTGGATTTAGCAAAGGTATGGATAATAGAAATATTTATTGAAAATAAATTGATAATGGATTAATGATTTTGGTAATATTTGTTGATATTATCATATTTGGAGGAAATGATGAGGAAACTGACAAGTTTACAGAAGAAACTAAGAAGAAATTTTAAATGAGTATGATAGTAGAAATGAAATATTTTCTAGGATTGTAGATTTTGTAGGATAAAGAAGGAATATTTATTTCTTAGACTAAGTACTTGAAGGATTTACTAAAAAGGTTTGGTTTGGAAACTTGAAAATCTTTTGGACCACATGTATTAACTGGATGCAAGTTATCTACAAAGGATGAGACACCTACTATTGAGAAGAAGAAGTAAAAATCTATGATCAAAGGTTTGTAATATCTGACTGACACAAGGTCGGATATAGAAAATGCAGTTGGAATCATTGCAAGATTCCAAGCTAATCCCAGAGAAGCACATTATGCAATAGTAAAAAGGATATTTAGATACATGAAAGGAACAACAAAGTTTGGATTGTGGTATGATAGATCTAATGATTTCACTCTAAGTGCTTATACTAATTTTTATTGGATAGCTAGTATGGATGATAGAAAGAAGAACTCATGGTGGAACCTTTTCTCTTGGAGGAAGATTAGTTTCTTGGCTAAGCAAGAAGTAGGATTGTACTTTACAAAGTATAGAAAAAGTACAATATGTTGTAGCAACAAACAATTTTAATCAAGTTTTTTGGATGAAGCAAATGCTAAAGTATATAAGTATAGAATTTAGTGAACCTATTGTCACGCATTGTGATAACACAAGCATAGTAAATATGTCTAAGAATCTAGTGTCGCATTCAAAGACTATGCACATTTCTATTAAGTATCACATGTTGATAGAGAAAGTTGTAGAATAGGAAATTAGATTGGAGTATGTGAGCACTAAAGAGTAGGCTGTTGACATTATGTTGTATTTGTCATTATTGACAACACTTATTCAATTTTGAATTCTTATGGAGCTCATCACTTATTCTATAGTTTATATCAAGCATTCAGTGGTTACCTTGTAAGCTTAGTAGTTAAGCAGTTCAAACCGAGGATTCCTAAAGCTACCAAGTGAATGTATAGTTCAACTATATTTACCAAGCTTACAGTGTTCACCGAACAAATAATGGTTAGCCAGCTTCTCAGTGTCTACCATGCTTCACAGTATCTACCGAGTAGTAATCTTGTGTCATGGAGATTCAGTGTAAACCGAGCACTAGAAGAAGTAATGTTTATCAAGTGAAGCAAGGTAAACTTAGGATGTAGTATCTACTAAGTGACACTACATCTACCGAGTCACTAGTGGTCACCGAGTTCATAACTATATTGAGTGATTATTATGGACCAAGCCTTCACTTCTACTGAGTGCATGATGATGTTGTGTAATGTAGTGGACACTGAGTATCATAAGGTCACCGAGTCAGTTCAATGAACCCGAGTTATTTACTATTGGGCCAACCTTGTAATGTGTTGTTTAGTTGTGTTTTGGTTGACCTTGTAGTTTTGTAAATTTGAAAGGTATATATGTAAGGTGTATTGTAAGATATCATTTGTATTAAGAAATAGAGAAGTAATGTGAAGTATTTTGAGGAGTACATGTGAACGATTATTAGCAACAATTCAAGGAATACAACAAGGTCAATACAGAGGCAGAAAAGTTATATCCATCACATAAGGTGATCAGTGCATAAAGGATCTTATCACCAATTAGTTGTAAGTAAATCCACAGCTTCATCTTAATAGGTGAATCAGTTTTGAATCCTCTAACAAGATAGACTTAAAATTCTTTGTATAAATCTCTTAACCGAGTGCATACTTCATTGTATGTTTGTAAATCCTCTAATAAGGTGGACCAAGTAGTCCTTTGTGCTCCTAATAGGGAAGATCACTAGAAGTGGTCATTGTAAGCCCTAATAAGCCAACTTTATGTTGTAGTAGTGAAGTTTTGTGGGTATCATCCCCACCCCAGTTTTACTTTCTATTTGGAAGGTTTCTGAGTTGTCGAAATATTGTGTTCTTTTGTGTCATGAATGTTTTATCTTTCAATATTAATGCATGCAGTAGCATAGATTGATTTTTCATAAATTTAAAAGAAAAAATTTTAAAGTTACTAATTCACCTCTCCCCTCTTAGTAACTTGTCATATCTTGAATATTTCCAACAATTAATATTAGAGCTTTGTGGTTCTCAGGATAAAAGCTTCATAGCTTGAGCAAAGATCTAAGGTCAAATGGAGATATACAGACTGGACAAGGAAATTGAAAATGAAAAGCTAGATCTGGAGATGGCTATAGCTCAACTCAAAGAAGCAAAGGAGCATCTTTCCCAATCCCTAAAAAGAAGGAAGGAACTTGCAAGGAAAATGGATAGCCATCAATATGTTGAAGAAATTATTGAATACTTTTTCTCATCAAGCAAGTTAGATGAAGCTAATGAGGCAATCAAATAATTCCTAGCAAAGAATGGCTCTTTGCAAGAAGAGATAAGGAAACTCAAAAGAGAACAAGAAATTCTATCAATCAGGCAATATGAAATTTTGGAACAAAGGAATAAGGAAAACGAAGACTTGGAGGCAAGAAACAATGAATAACCAAATCAACCCAATTAGCATAAAGACCTCATTAATCAAATTAATGCAAATGAAGAAATTAGAATTCTAAAAGCACAAAATGAAAGAATAAGAAGTTATCTAAATTATGAAAGGGAAATTAATGAAAGAATAATGAGAGAACTGAGATGTGAAAAGAAAATCTTTGAAAAATTGAAGAATGACCTAAATTATAAAAAACAAATCAATGAGAGAATGTTGAAATCACAAGAAGACATGAATCAAATGAATTAGCAAAATGTGTAGAATCTTCATAGGCAAAAAGGCAAAGTAGGACTTGGATACAATGAAGAACAAGGTGAATCTTTCAAACAAGGTGCAAAAAGGAATCAAAAACCTTGATGCAATCATTGTGGGAAAATTGTTCATACATCAAACAAATGTTGGAGCAATGGAAAACCAAAATTCAATGGAAGGTGCTACAACTACAATCAGCATGGTCACAAAGCTAACAAATGCAAGGAGAAATCAAAATTTGAAGGTAAATGTCAAAAATGCAAAAGGCATGGTCATAAGGTACCTCAATGCAGATCCAAATCATTCAATCCAACTGAACAACTTGTAAAGAGAATATTTGTATGGGACTACAATACTTGGTGCAAATGTCATTATTGTGGAGAATATGGACATACTGGCATAAATTGTTCAAGGCATCACCTAAGAAAAAAGGATACTACTATAAGGTGTTACACATGATTTGAACTCAGTCATATAGCTAAAAGTTGCATGAAAATAGGTAAAGTTGAGGATGAAAAGAAAGCAAGGGCTGAAAACATAAGGAAACAAATGAGGTAGTAATGGATTCCTAAATCTATTAAGGATACAAGATCAAATCATAAAAGTGAAGTCACTCAAGAAGTGGGTGACTCCATCTTCTCAAACTAAATTCCTAAGAATGTGTTGGAGCTGTACTCAACAAGAAAATCATAAGCTATTCCAAGAAATATGAGGAATGCAAATGATCCAATCAGTATTAAGGATCATAGAAAGGTTATCTTTTTTCGAGTCGCATTAGACTCCATAAAGAAAATTTGGTTGAAAACCTTACCGAGTGAGGTCGATAGTGAAAGGAATTTGGTTCATCTATCAAGTTGATACTGTTGCTGAGTTAGGTTAGTGGATGATAGTCTGTCATGCACTATGTCAGTATGGTACCTAGCATTAGTGTTGAATTTTCATCAAAAAGGGTAGAATTCAACTTCTTTTTTCATCGTGTCTTCAGTATTCTCAAAGAAAAGAGATTTCTAGGTGCAATCAAGCAATTCCAAGCAATTTCGAGCCCATTTGTAGCTAAGGAAGTTGTTTGAAAATTTCTTTCACTTACCGAGCAATAATTGCATCTAGAAGCACCAGTAGTAGCAAAGCAAAAAGGCGATTAGAGATGTTGGTCAAGGGTGTAGAGTGGAAAGCACCAAATTTCAAAATAGTTCCAGTAGTGGCGGAGGCACTCGACCCTAATGGTGCATAATCACAAATATCACCAAAGTTACTTCTGATTAATGATATCCACACTCATTTTAAGTGTTCAATTGAAGAAATGGGAACCCTAGAAATGGATAGTGCTTTAGAAGAAATGAGTGTTGATGGATCATTGAAACTCGAGCACAAGCACTTGGAAACAAAAGGATTGACACACATATCACAGCTGCCAAGAAGCTTTCAAATAAAATGGATTATGTATATTCTTAGTCGTGTACACAATGGTTAGTTATGGTTGGAGTAGTCTGTATTGATCACCAAAAAGATGACTCACAAGATTATTGGCCTTCCCATTTTGACCAAAGAAAAAACCACAAAAACCCTAGGTCGAGATGAACTCCAAAAGAAAACCCTAGCCGAGTGGGATGATAGAGGTTTTAAAATTAGCACCATTACTAATGTGGAGTTGACATTCAAAATTCATGTAATTTCCCAAAAAACTTATAGTTCTAGTTGTTTAAATAGTGTGCCATGTGAGGCAATGGACTTAACATTCAAAGTCATGAAGAAAATCATGGAATTTGACCTATCAAAGCTACTATTAAAGCAACTAAACAAGAATATGGATAGCATTAGGTCATCAAAGAAAAATCCCTAAAAATTTGGTACTTTGTTGATGTGTCTTTTCTTTTATGTGCAAAAATTCTTTCCATCCAAAGGTTATGTCATATGTAGAAAGGATGTTCCCATTTTGTATCAGATAAATGAGTTTATTGCAGAAATGGGTGTAAACTTTGATAGTATAATGGACAATTATTTTGAAGACTTCAAAGAAAGAATGAAGAATAGGTTTAGGATTCCTCCTAAACTTGTTATGGATTATAAAGATGATGTATGTTTCATGGTAGGATATGATGGTGTATACATTCAGGAAGTCAGGCCCCAAGTTGCATGGGTGAAACCTCTCTCTTATGAGATCAATATTGATGAAACTAGGGACATCACAGAAGCACTAGTAAATGAGCTTATAGATCCCAAGCAACTAGTCTTTGGCACATATGATGAAGCAAAAGCCAGAATTAAACTGGAAATCAAGCTACCTAAAGCAATCAGCAAAGGCAAGAGGAAGATTGCTAAGATGAAAATTGCTATTGGTCCCTTAATCCTTACCAAGGTAAAAGGAGAAGATGAAGAAGAGGATCAAGAAAAAGAAGATGAAGAGCAAGAATCAAAAAAGGAGGTAGAGCTAGCTAACAAGAAAGGGAGGGTTATCTTTACTAAACATCCAAAGGCCTCCATAGCTATTTTTTAGTAGGAGAAGCAAAGGCAAAGATAAAGGTGAAGTAGTGTTGAACAAGCCCCAACTTACCTTCCAAGAAAGGCTGAAACAGATGGAAGAGGGAGCTGGCATCACAAACTTCATGGCTTAAAGTTTGAAACTAGAACTGATGCCAAGAAGATGTAGATTGAGGAGCTGGTACTCACCAAAATGGGAAAGTGGAAGTATTCCCCAGACTAGATTGCTCCTCAGATTTCAAAAGAATTGTTAGTAAGATTGTAGCTATGATGGGAGTCAGCTGCACAGATAGCCAAGGACATCTATGAACAATCCTTGAGGAAACTATTGCCAAATCTTACTGATACAAAAGTAAAGGTAGCCATGAAGGATAATGAAGGTACACATGTTTGATTTTAATCAAGGACATTGAGCATGTTGTAAGAGATGCAACAAACATGTGGAAGAATATCTATCGTCTGTGTAAGCCTAGTGATGATCTAGTTGAGATCAAGGATGATGATGGTAATAGTGATGATGAAGAAGATGATAGCACTCCATGTGCTACTATTGATGTTGAAGACTATCAGGCACTAAGGACTAATGATGAAGAGAAAGAAGCTGAAGAGGAAGACAAGGAGAAAGTGGATGAAGAAAATGATCCAATGACTATTGCAGTAGAAGTCATTGCTTCCCTTCCTCACTCTCCACCTAAGCCAATAACATCATCAGGGTTGGAGTTAGCTTCAGTAGGATTGATTCCATCTACATCAGAAATATCATCTTCTCTTGCCACCTCACAGCTCCAAGTATCTTCAATGGAAGTATTAGTTACTTCATCTACCAAATAGCCCTCTTTATCAGCACCCAAGCAATCCATCATAGCAATGTGCATAGTTATCAGTTCCACAATTGCATCAACTTCATTTGCACCATGTATAGTAAGTCTACCAGTTCATTCTAAAATTTTGTCTACCACAACTCTAACTGCACCAATTTTTTTTCCAGTTAGTTCTTCAATTGTAAATATTCTAGCTTGTACATTACCTATTGGTACATCATTTTTGGGAGGCACATCAATTTTGGATACAATTGTACTTCTCTTAGTTTTCCTCTAGTTGGACCAATTCAAGTCTTTTCTGCTAGTCCATCTATATCAACTATTGTTTCTATTTCTAAATCCAAGGAAGTAATGACTAAAGTAAAACCAAAGACTTCTCTAAAACTTCTACTTACTAGTAAGGAAATTAATGAAGATATAGACTTGGATAAAGAAATTATTATCCCCAAGATAGATTTGGACATTGCCTTAGCCAACAAAATGAGATTGGTCAATCAACTTTTAGAGCAAAAGGCAAGGTAGAACCAGCTAAGAGAAGAGAGGGACAGAGAATTCACAATAATTGAGAATGACAAAAACATAATTACTGAAGCTATAGGTATTGATGTTGATCCATCTCAACACATTTTTTTAGAATTAGAAGAGGTTATAAATAAGTTCAATGAGGACACTTTTGGCCAAGAGAAGCTCATTGAAAAGGTAGAGATGAAATTTGACAATAAGGTGCTTGAGCACATTGCTCAGTACATTGCAATAAAGCAAGTAGAATTATCCACAATTTTGAGCAACCTTGAACAATCCTTTACAAATGTAACATTACTTTTTGGCAAGCTACGTGAGGTTACCGAGTATACCAAGGATATTAAGGAAAAATTAAATAAGATTGATGTGTACATAAAGGCTAGTGCTTAAAAGTTATAGCTTAACCCTAGTTCAAGCTCATCACATCACATGAAGGTGAAATTTTTGTTAGAAATACAGGCAGAGCTACTCAGAGAGGAAGCTAGGATCAGGTCTAGACTGATTGACATCCAGAATATGATCCTTCTAGTTATGGACCAAATGAAAAAACATATTGCTTATTCAAAAAAATTGATCCAAGACAACAATTTTTCAATAGCAAATCATATGATTGAACTTTATGTAGAAGTTCAAGTGGCACTCTCCACTTGCAAAATTTTGCAAGATAATTGGGATAAGGCATTGTCTCTTATTCTCAAGGTACACTCCCAATTTCTCTCACATTTTAGTGTCTCTATTTAAATTTATTGTATATACTCTTTGGCATTATTGTCAAAAAGTGGGAGTATGAGATGAACAAGGAAAGAGAACAGGGGGAGTAATGAGGCTTGTGGAGAAATAAGGAAGAAAATAAATTGATATATGTACAGATAAAAGCTATGTATATATTATGCCATATGTATGGGGGAGATATTTAAGATATGTATATACAATAGCATTACAAAGATCAAGTTTGAAAAATCAAAATTAGAATGTTGGTGTACATGTGTTTTGGCTCATAAGTGTTTTTGTCACTAATGCCAAAGGGGGAGATTGTTGGCATTATGTTGTATTTTTCATTAGTGAAAACATTTATTCAATTTTGAATTCTTACTGAGCTCATCACTCAGTCTACAGTTTATACTGAGCATTCAGTGGTTACCTTGTAAGCTTAGCAGATAAGTAGTTCACACCGAGCATTCCTGAAGCTACCGAGTCAAAGTATAGTTCAACTATTTTTATCGAGCTTATAGTGTTCATTGAACAAATAATGGTTACCAAGCTTCTCAATGTCTACCATACTCCACACTATCAACTAAGTAGTAATTTTGTGTCATGGAGATTCAGTGTAAACCAAGCATTGGAAGAAGTAGTTTTTATTCAGTGAAGCAAGGTAAAATCAGCGTGTAGTATCTACTGAGTGACACTACATCTATCGAGTCACCAGTGGTCACCAAGTTTAGAACTACATCGAGTGATTAGTATGGATTGAGCCTTCACTTCTATTGAGTGCATGATGATGCCATGTAATGCAGTGGACACTGAGTATCAGAAGGTCACCAAGTCAGTTTAGTGAACCTGAGTTATTTACTATTGGGCCAACTTTGTAATGTGTTGTTGGCCAACCTTGCAATTTTGTAAATTTGAAAGGTATATATGTAAGGTGTATTGCAAGATATCATTTGTATTAAGCAATAGAGAAGTAATGTGAAATATTTTGAGAAGTACATGTGAAGGATTATCAGTAGTAGTTCAAGGAATATAGCAAGGTCAATATAGAGGCAGAAAAGTTATATCCATCACATAAGGAAATTAGTAAATAAAGGATCTTATTAGCAATCAGTTGTAAGTAAATCCACTACTTCATCTTAACAGGTGAATCAATTTCTAAATCCTCTAACAAGGTAGACTTAAGAATCTTTGTATAACTCTCTTAACCGAGTGCATACTTCATTGTATGGTTGTAAATCCTCTAACAAGGTGGATTTAGTAGTCTTTTGTGCTCCTAATAGGACATATCACTAGAAGTGGTCAATGTAAGCCTTAACAGACAAACTTTATGCTACAGTAGTGAAGTTTTGTAGGTATCATCCCCACCCCAGTTTTACTTTCTATTTGGAAGGTTACTAGGTCAGCAAACTATTATGTTCTTTTGTGTGATGAATGTTTTATCTTTTAGTATTAATGCATGTAGTAGCATAGATTAATTTGTGGTAAATTTAAAAGAAAGAATTTTAAAGTTACTAATTCACCCCTCCCCTCTCATTAACTTGTCATATCTTGAATATTTCCAACACAGATGTAGATATATTCACTAAGCCTCTTCCCAAAAAGACTTTTGAGTATTTGTAGGGTATGTTAAGGGTTATGCCCCTTCCTACATGAAAGTAGAATATGCAAGGATGCATCTGTCCATTGTAATAGAGCACCATTGTTTCTCTAGACTGATACTTCATATATGGGGAAGTATCTATGATGAACAAAGTTATCTAAGACACTTGTTGGATGTTTTATTGTTTCAATAGTGTCTTTGGACAATCGAGCTAGTAAGAATTAGTTGTTGTAGAATTTGATGGCTGCTAAAACCTTTGACATTGATTTCAATGGGGGAGAAGTACTACATGAAAAAAATCATGGGGGAGAATGATTGATGAAGATGATTTGAAAAGAAAGGTTAACAATCTTTTGTAGTTGGTATTCTTAGAACTAGATGTTTTTCATCTATGTTTCCATCAATGCCAAAGGGGGAGATTATTGGAACCATTAATGCTAATCATATTCCTATGGAGGGGGGTACTATAGACACGTGGCCCTAGATCATTATCATGATGATATGTTACATTCATGACTATGTTTGTCATTGATGTCAAAATAGTAGTTTTCTATGGTATCTGGCAGAAGAACAACAGAAAGATCAAGTTGATATGGATGACTAGTTGAGTATTCTCAGTACCCAAGGTTATGGGAGATACTTCTAAGTATCTAGTATATGTAGTTAATGGAAAATGAAGAATTTTTAATTTTGGAAAAAGTTATGTAAGCTTTTGTGATGTCTATTTTGAGATAGAGCTTACAGAGGCAAGTTCAAGTAAACTTGTTATATCTCTTAGAAAAATTGTTATTATGATAATATAGGTTGAGGATGTGATGAAGACATGTTGATGATAATGTGGATAAGTTCTCTCATCATAATATTACATTTATGAAAAGATATTTAAGTTGCAAGGTGACAGATTAATGTTATCACTAAGTGTAATGTATTCTTAATGTGGTCCTATAATAATTAATTGAGAAGGTGTAATAGCCAACTCACGGAGTTGTTTTATGAATTTTGTATAAAGGAAGGAAATTTTCCTTTATCATGAGTAAGGATAAGAGATGATTGTAAGCATTAGAAAGAGTAGAATGTGAAGTTGAGAGAAGCAAAGTAGAAGTGAAGGAAACTTCATTGTTGAGGTTTTATTGTGTGATCCAAGGTTTGATATTTGGATCTAAGTTTTGTGACTTGGTCTACAAGGTTTGACATTGATTGCTTTGGTAGATAGAATAACAGAAAGAGGAACTTAATAGTAGATTACTTGTTTGGGCAGTGAGCGTTTCTTGTTATTGAAATTACATGTTTGGGCAGTGGGCTCTTCTTGCATACATTGTACTACAACTCCTAATAGGGTTGGAATCTCCTAACAGGGATTCAAAGTCTTCTAATAGAGGCTCTATGTACTAAATTTTGTAATAGAATCCTAATAGGTTCCATCCTCTAATAAGGAATATTTATATTGGTACATCATCTTGTGGCCATCATCTCCATGAATGTTTTCCCTATGATCAAGGGTTTCCCTAGTTAACATATCTAATGTAGTTGTCTATGTGCATCTTGGTATGATTTTTTTTTACTTTGGTTGAATGGATAATATTGTTTAGTTTGGAGTATCTAAACATTTCTAAGACATGTTTTCCAGCAAACATGCAAAAAATGATTGATTTTTCTTGTTTTCTCTCCTTCAAGTTTCCTCGTGGTTAACCATTAGTAAAATTAGGTTATGTGACATTCTAGATCTTTGTGCTAGCTATTTAACTATAAAATTTATTTCAAATTCAAACTATTTTAAGCCTTTCAACTATAATTTATTTTGAATGTATGTCCATTTTTTGTAGAAAACCAACATGTACTAATTGGGGTGTAGATTTTAGCTTGTTCATCAAATTTCACAACAACTTAGTTTTCTACAGACTAGACTTCATTCTACACACTTTAAAAAAAAAAGAATTTTAGATTTTAGATTATTTTTCAATAATTTCTAGGGGGGAGCACTCAAATATTTCACGTTTTTAGGATGTGTCCAATTGCAAAATTCATAAAAAAAAATAGATATTATAAAATTACCCAAAAAATCTAGGATAGAATACATGGTGTTATGTAATTTTTGACTAGAGTGATTAAGAACTTCAAAAAAAAGGTTAAAATTTTAGGGGGGCCACACTTTACACCATTTTATCTTTTTTTTGAAAAAATTGTACCACTTTCTGTGACCCCCTTTCTTGAGGACCTAAAACTAAACCATTTTAAAAAGAAATTAGTAATTTAGAAAATAGATTCAAAGGACTACTACTTTTGTTTTTGTCATATCTGAAAAATTTGAGTGTAACTATCTTTAAATTCTTGTCAAAGTGGCCACTTGTACCCCCCTTTTGGTACCACAACTTGGTGCACTTACCCTCTAGGATATTCAGAGTTTGATGATATCAAAGAATGTAATTTTGCTAAAAAAATGTGGGATAGCCTAAAGAAGATCTATGGAAGAGATAAGAATGTGATAAGAGCCAAATTAGAAAGTCTAAGAGGAAAATTTGATGACATGATAATGCAAGAAGGTGAAACTATAGTTCAGTATTGTGTAAGAGTCAAAGATGTTATAAATGCAATTAAAGGATTAGATGGAAATATTGAAGATATGACTATGATCAACAAAGTGTTAATAATACTACTACCTATCTCTACTATACAATAACTAAGATGTAATCTTGGTAATGATCTGACCCTTGAAGGACTAGTTGGTAAAGTCACTACTTTTGAACTTCCAAATTTTGATAATTTCAAAACTAAGAATGTTGATTTTTCTTTCCAAGATAAACTGACACTCAAAGAACCTAAAGATGAAAAAAATAAAAGGGACAAACATGTTGCTACTGATCTAGAAAATCTAGGAGATAAATACAGAGGTAAAAGAGATGACTCTTTGTGTGTCTGTTTATATATGTGTATATATATTTGTATGTACATATGTATATATACACATATATATACACATATACATACACACACACACACACACACACATACACACACACACACACACACACACACACACACACACACACACACACACACACACACACACGTGTGTGTGTTTGTATCTATGTGTGTATGTGGATGTGTGTGTGTGTTCGTGCGATTAACAATAATTGAATATTGAACATGGCAAACCAAGTTGAAAATAATCAAACTCGACACTAAAGATGGACATTCATGATGATTCATAGGGCTACAAATTTGATTGTTATCTATCTGAGGTACAATTATCACATACATCATCAATTATGTACATAATATAAGATTAAATGAAAAAAGGTATTATTTTATAGAATGTAGAAAATAAAAGATATAATATAACACATTGTTTTGTATGAATTTTAATTTGTACTATTTTTAGTTCTCATGCATTCGTTGATGACATCAATTCACATGTACCTAAAGAGATGAAAATATAGAAATACATCAATAACACAATAGATTAATGTTAAAAATTATATTTTTAAATGTATTTACAAAAAATATATTATATTAAAATAAAGAAGAAAAGTAGCCTTAGACTATCAACCCTTTTACTTGTTACCTTTGATCAATAAAAAGGACAACTTGACATCCTCCATGATAATGACATATTGATGCTAGTGTATGCTTGCCAAACTTGGCTAGGGTAGTGTTGTCTAATGGGTCTTGTGGCAATGTCAACCCACTAAATTTGAGCGTCTTTGAGTTTCCACTAACATTAAATTAAAATATTCAATAGATGATATCATGCTGATAGAATATAATATCGTTAGACCAAGAAGACATTCTTGTAGATTCAAAGGATTAAAAAAATAGTTATATTTCATAGATGGACTTTCTAGAGGGTATTTTCTATTAACCAACAACTCATACTAGGGTATTTTTTAGTAGCTAATATTCACTAATTGGCTAATTTTAGGAAATTTTGGCTAATAATTTAGTTCTTCAAAATATTTAAAATCACCAAATTTTATTAAATTTAGTTATAAAAAATATTTAAATAGTTAAAGATTTGCAAATTAATAATAGGAATTATTTTTATTTTTCAAAATAATGTAAGATTTGCCAATATTTTTATATATCTCTTTTGAGGGGGGATGCTTAAAGTTTACCTTGACTCATACATTGATAAGGGATAAGCCACCTTACTAAATATTTGTTATTTGTGTCATTTATTTTCTTTGATAAAGCTAGTAGGCTCAATGTATATGTTTGAGTTGTCTATTAGACCTATGGTTTGTATGTTTCCATACTCCAATGCTTTTTGGGATTCAATGACAATGGTAGAATAACATATATCTTGAACATGTTTTTCCTACAAGTTTAGAATCACGTCCTCTAATTATACATGGGGGCAAAAGACCTCAAAACAATTTCTATGGATTATTATTTTATTTTTCCCCCATGCTAATTAAAATACCATAAATATAAATTCTAGGAAAAACCATTGAACATATATCAATGAAGCTTAAAACTTTTCTCTTTGAAATATACGAGTGTAATGTCTCTACTACTACAGTTAGCTTTGGAAGAGTAATTCATCCAAAAGAAATTGTAGTAATTAAATAGTAACAAGTGTAACTATCATATTATACCCCAAATCTAAATAAAAAATCTTAAGAATGCTTGCAAATAAAGTGTTCTAACCCATCGATATTCCATTATTTTCTTTGGAAAGCACCCTGCAAGGTTTTTGTTGAAAAAATTTGATATAAGTATGAGATTATAATGTTTCAATCATTGTTTTATCACTGATGTCAAACCTACTACTTGTTCATAAGACAACTGCCTAGTTAATTTGACTAGTATCATATGTTTGAATGATGAGGAGGTTTTAATCAAATATAATAATAAGAACACTTAGAGGAAAGCTTGAGTTATGGTATAAAAAAGGAGTACCAAAATGAGTTAAGACAGTGATGATATAGTCTATTGATTATCTACTTGAGGTTGCAAAGGATGGATACACTAATTAAGTCTAGAAGAACAAGCAAGAAGAATTGAGTCTGCCAAGCTTGGCTAAGTGGGAAGTAGGTGCCAAGAAAAGTTAGTGCAAGCCGAGTAGAAAATTAGTTGGAGCTAAGAAAAGTGAAGTTTTAGTGTATTCCAAGTGAACTTAGTGTAAGATGAGTAAAGTTTAGTTGATATCAAGCACCAATAAACTTTAGTATTTGTTGAGTTATCTAGTGGATGATGAGTGGAAGAATAGTATGGAAGTTGTGTAATAGCATATTGATGTTGACTTCCATTATTCATGTTAAATCATATATTTGATTAATTTGAGCTAACTATTTTATTTTCTTGAATTGTGTGAAGCGTGTGGAAGATAACTACGATAAGCTAGTGGCATAGAATTCAAGGAAAACCATTTTGAGGAAAATTCAAAGAGGATTGAGGGAGAAGTTTTTAGAGGAACCAAATGGAAAAGTTGGTAGTTTCATTGAATCCTACCTAATCCTACCTAACCCTAAAATAGATGATTGAGGTTGAATGGTAAAAGATCTTAAATCTCTATTTATAGAGAGAGTTGGTCAAAAGTAAAGGTTGTGATGTGTGAGAACCTAAGGAAGACAAGGAGTCTAGGGTATTGCTTTATTAGTAGTCAAATAGAAGAGACCGCTATTGGCAAGAAAAGAAAGAAGGCTTAAGATTATGAATGCCTGAAGGATGAAGAAGCTATCAAAGCTAAAGTGTGTGAAAGCCAAGTAGAGTTCAGGACTAAAATAGAGTTCTATAATCTACAAGTGAGTTGTAAATTTTTTATGAGATCAAGCCTTACTGTTACTTTCTAATCATTATATTGGTCTAGGGTAAATCATTTGTATTAAGGTTAAGCTAATACTCATTTGAAAATCCTTTAACTAGATGACATTCCAATTGAATGATCTAAATTCCTCTAACAAGGCTCACTCCTAATAGGGTGATTGAAATCTTCTAACTAGGTCACATTTAATAGTGTGCATTGTAACCTTTAACAGGGATCATCTTTCATAGGGCATCACTTTAGAAGAGTGAGAATTAGTAGCATGTTACTAGTGATTTTTTTCCCAAATTGGGTTTCCATGTAAAAATCCATGTGTCAAATGTGTTATTGAATATGTTATATTTCATGTTTACATTACTGCAAAGATATTTTGACTTGGGATAGTAACCTAAAAGTTTAAGCATTGGGTGATCTAATGGATGCATGCATATTAGGTTTTTATGGATATGGGTTCACTAAGATATGAGAAGTTTTATTTGTATGTCTGGAACTTGGATAATTTATTCAACCCTTTGCATCTAAGTTATTCTAAAGTATTCCAATAGGTTTTATCTTGGAAGGGGTATTCCCTATCCAATACCCTATCACATATACATATGTTGATTCATTGGAATATTCTTTCACAAGGAGATTACATTAATATTAAGCATGATGGTTATGTGGAGTTCACTCTATCATAGCATTGTTATTATATCATTTTGAGGCATGTTGGTTAGATGAAGATTATTAATATCACATACTGGAATCATACAAATTCATTAGTCTTAAGAATTTCAAGTAAGTGGATATTACACCAATATCATATATTGGCATTATAGAGCTTATAGAAATATAATCTTGTTAGTTGGAAGGAGACTATTGATCTCTTATGCATACACTATCAGAGTTTAATTCCACACTTCCACATAAGAGGTTATGTTAACCTATTCATAAAATATCAAATATATCTTTCAATAAATATAGTAGCATCAATACATTATCTACCTTTAAAATTTCATGATGTTCAATATGGATGTGCACATACACACACACCCACACCCACACACACACACACATGCACGCACAAACATGCACACACATATGTGGGTATGTGTAGGATCAGGGTGTACCAAAAAGTGGTGATTTAAAAAATATGTATTCTGAAATGCCTCAAAGCATATCAAAATATATTCTAACATTTTTCCAGCCCATCCTAATACCAAACCAAAATATTATCAACCTTTATAAGGCCTACTATTTCTTTAGATACCAACCCTACATGGTCAACTTAAAACATCTCTTGAAAACATATGTTTGGTTTTTTCTTGTGTGTTTTTTACTTCAAACATGTGTGTGATGAATTTTTTTACCCGAAATTTGATGAAATGAAAAGGGTTACTTAAGAATGTTCTTATCTTTCCATAAATGTAATGTCTGTCAAATTACGAGTTTAGTAAGTAATTATTATTCAGTTTCTAATGGAGTTGTGTATAAAGTGTTACTTGACACATTGATTGAAAATCAAATATGAATTTTAAATGATAATACATTTTTGAAATCCAAAAGATGTGTTATTATATATGTCTTCTTCTCTTATAAGGAAAATTAAAGAAAAAATAACACCCCCTTATCGTGAAAAGTTATACACCCCCTTGATGTGTTTTGGTTAATATTCATTCTTCCTTGACTTATTAATACTCCCCATCTATTGAGTTGTAAGGGAAATTCCTCCTCAAGAGTTTATATCTATTCCTCCTTAATACGCAAGGGATATATTAATTATTTCTTTTTATTTTCTAAAAATTATATTATTTGTAGGTTTTTTTGTTCTTCCTATGTTCAAACTCTTCTGCTATTTAAATATTTTGGTCTTAAACCATGAATTGGTGACTAAAATTATTTTAATTGATTTAATTTTGAATAATGGCCTACTTAATCATAATTTTTGTTCTTGAACTAATAGATCTTTCAATGGGTTGCTTAAATTATATTAATAATATGCCATTAAATAGTAAATGGTTAGGTTGTAATTATATCCTTTTCTTGAATAACGATATATGTATATGAATAATATTAACAATATACTAAACATTATTATCAATATTATTATTTATTTGAAATATTAATAAATAAGGATAAGTATTTGAGACATATAAGAGATAAAGAAAGATATGATAATAAATAGCTTTGAATATATGAAATATTTATCTTTATTTGTTGATGTGTTTATGAAATATTTCCTTTATATTTTATTATTTATTGATGAATTCTATTATATTGATTTCTATTATTATTAGTAATATATACATATTTATCTAAAATATTTGATTTGTAAAAATAATTAATATTTTAAGATCTAAGGAATTGAGTAAGTATATTGGAGATTAGTATAATATTGGTTTAAGTATATTTATATTAAGGATATTTCAATACAATGTTATGAGAAGATGTCCCTCCAATATGCATGAGCCTAATATACCACAACTTCTCTATGTTGATTGGCCAAAAACATCCACCAATTATAAAAAGAAGTCATTGAAATACATCCATGTGTCTCAAGCATATTTCGTCTAAATTACCTAACAACCTTAGTTGACCTAGTGGTAGAGAACTTGTTCCCTTGAAATAGAGGTCATGATTTCAAATCTCTTCTATCAAAATAATAATGTTCCCACTTATGGTTTTATCTCTTTAATTGAAAATTTTCTTCCTTATTTGCATGTTAGGTTGTGTTGAGGATCAAGTCTCTTTTCTCTTCTTTCAAGTTATTACTATTGTAAGCTAGTTTATGTGTCTCTAACTTTTAGATCATGGTTGGTCCCTTCCTTGGATGACTAAGATTTTATCTAAGGTATCTATGCATATTTAAGTCTCTTTTTCAATGGTAGATTCTTAATATAAAGTTGAATCATATTATTTAGGATCTTGTCCTTTGTTAACATTAGTTATTTAAGTTTCTTTTTTGTCTCATTTATTATGAGATCCCTCTATGCTTCATTGAATGTTCTTATGCAAAGGGTTAGAACTCTCTCCCAAGTTTACCAAATCAAAACACAAAAAAATGAAATAGACGTGTATAAAGATTGTATTAAAGAACAATAGTACAAATATTGAATACACACATATATTATTTTTCTTAAATAGGCGATCCTCAAAATTTTAAATGAATCCATATTTTAAAGTATAAATATTTACACAAGTTTCTACTATAAATATTCAAATTTAAGATCTTTTATTCATTTTGTGGGCATAGTGGAAATATTATACTTTTGAAAATTAGAGTAGATAAAAATTGGGTGGTGATAAAAATAATAATAGGCCTGATGAGATTATTATATATTATTTGATCAAAACTTTCTTCTCTATCATTGATAGGTTATTGAATTACTTCTGTTAAAATAGGGATGCAAGAAAGCATATTTTATCTATTTTACAAATGTTTATCTATGATAAGGTCTAATTAGTAAAGAAAAGATTAAGATTTTTATTTTCAAACTGAAAAGTGTAATAAGTATATTAATTAAAGTTACAATCAATTTTTTTGTGCACCAGGTAATATATAATTTTGAATTCTTTCTCTTCAATTTTATTTGATGAGTATATATTAAAACTTGAAAAATTAAAAAGATAATTGTTCTTTTATTATATAATACAAAAGATAGATATACATATAAATTAATTAATATTGATATCTATCTAGAAATTTTATACACATAAATTTCATATATAAGTTATTATCAATAGTTGAATAGTGAATATCTCATACTTATCACATAATCAACCATGTTAATAACAATGAACATTGATAAACAACAATGCTAATTTTTTTATTGTTATCAATTACATCATCCATTATTTATGTAATCTAAAATTACATGACAAATGCTATTATTTGATACAATGTACCCGTATTAGATATTATATAATGTATTAATTTAATAAATTTTAATTGTAGTATTTTTTGGTTTTGCACACATTCTTTGAGAATGTGAATTCTCATGTACCTAAATACACCACAAAAATAGAAGTACATCATTTTAGATAAAAATAATAATGTTTGTATAAGGAAAATAACTTATATTAAAAGAAGGAAGAAAACTACCTTCCAAGCATTATAGTATTTGCTTGCAGATTTGTCCTTGAACTATCCTTGAATATAGAATTGTCAAAAACCTTTAGACTATCAACCTCTTTCATGTGATACATTCACATGTGATGCATTCGATCAATAACAAGGTAAACTTGATACCCTCCATAAGAGTGTCATATTGATGCTACTGTATCCTTGAAAAAATTGGCCAAGGAAAAATTATCTGATGGATTTTGTGGCAATGTTCATCCATTAAATTGAAGCATCTTTGAGTTTCCCCTAACATTAACAAAAAACTCTTGGATAGATTATGTCATGCTGGTATAAGATAATGTCTTCACACCAAGAATACATTCTTCTAGATCAGAAGGATGAGAAAAATCATTACATCTCACAAAAGCACTATCTAGAGGGTCATTGCTATTAAGTCACAACTCACGTATTGATAAGGGATAAGCCACCTGACTAAATACTACACCTAAGTATTCATTATGTGCGGCATTATCCCCCTTGATATAGTTTGGAGGATCAATGTAAATGTTTGAATTATCTATTATACCTAGGACCTATATGTTCCCATACTTCAATGATTTGAGGTATTCAATGCCAATGGTTGAACAAGGTGGATCATGAACCTCTTTTCCTACTAGTTTTGAATCTAAGGAGTGTAATATTAAACTTTTCTAATTCTTCTGATGGGCCTATTCCACTTAATAGAAAAATTTGAGTGTTTCCTTTTGAAAAAATAACCTCACTCAAATCTAACAATTTGTTTGTTGATACTTGATAATAATTTAAACTATTGGTACTAATGAATTCCATACTACTAGCCTTCAACTTTCCTTCAACTAGATAGGGGGCAACAAGTTTCTATATGTTAAATGAAAAAAATTCAAATCAGGGTGCATGAATTAAATATAAAAAGTTAGTTGAGTTGGGATCTCACAAGGCTGACTTCCTTTGAACCCAGCTTGGGGGAGATGTCTACAAGCCCCATTCAATAATTTGGATGGAAATTGTAGTAGTACAATCAGGTTAAATTGAACATTGAAGTTTGATAATCAATTAGGCTTCATATAATAATAACAGTGAATGATTGTTGTTAGGGATGTGAAATTTTGTCCATAGTTTTTTTCAAAAATGAAAGATTCACTAGGATTTTATAGATTTTTCTTACCATTGAGAAATAGTTGGCAATAAAATTAAAACTTTTCCCCTAAAATAATGTTGAATGTTGATTTTTTAAAGATATCACTAATGTACTTCTTGTTTATAGAAAATTTAGGTGCCTGGTTTGTAGCCATATGTTATTGTCATCATATGCAAACCAAAAACATATGTCTAGTATCATGGGCTATAAAAGGACCTTACCTTTTCTTTCCCTTCCTTTCCTTTCCTTTCTCATCATAAATTAAAGCAATGTTAATAATGTTCTCTTAATATAAGAAGACCCCCACATATAATTTCTTCTAAATAATTGAAAATTTTCTTTTTTAGTTTCATCCAAGATTGTGTCTAGGCTTGACTCTCTTTTCTCTTCTTCCAAATTTGGTTTCAATTTTAAGCTAGTTTATATGCCTTGGGTTTGGATGTTGCTTAGTCCCTTTGTTTGATGGTTCATGTTTTATCTAAGGAATCTCTGCAAATTTAATTCTCTTGTTCAATGCTATATTGTTAATTTAAGGTTGTATCATGCTAGTTATGATCTATTACTATGCTCACATTAGTTATTTAAATTCACTTTTCATCTCATTCCATAAGAGATCCATATATACTACATTTGGAATTTCCATATAGAGGGTTAAAACCCTCTCCCAACATTACCAAATAAAAACACAAAAATATGAAATAGAGGTGTATACACATTGTATTAAAGAAAAATACTATGAATACTAAATACACACGTACAGTTTTGTTAGTTATGGTTTTAAAACTATAAATAAATGTATATCTTATGATAGATAAATTTATACAATTTCTACTTTAAATATATGCAAACTTTAAACATTCTATTTATTTCCTAAGTGTAGTGGAAATATTATACCTTTGGAAAATACAAACTTGATCAAAATTTAAATTAGGTGGTGATAAACTTAATAGTAGGATTCATAAGATGATTATATAGTATATATCAATATATTCTTATGTTTTCTTGATAGATTTGTTGTTATCTATCTCTATTGAGTTAATATTTATTGTTTCAATTACAATAAGGATGAGAAAAGTCTATTCAATGTAGTTTCTCTTTATTTTTTTAATTGATGTTTATCTATGACAAGATTTAATTATTAAAGACAAGGTTGATATATATTTTATTTTAAACTAGAAAACTGTAATAATTATATTAAGCATAATCGACATCAACTTTAGTTTGCATTACAAATAATATATAATTTCAAATTCATGATCTTTACTTCTATTGCAAGAATATCAATTTTTTTTATCAACCGTTAATATATGTCTGACAAATAGTAAATTTTACAGGCAATTCTTATTTATATTTAATATAGTTTATACTAAAATTTGATAAATTGAATATCTAGCTAATTTTTTTATTGTATAATACAAAAGATGGATTTGAATATAAATTAATTAATATTGATATCTATCAACACATTTGATACATATGAATTTGATATATATGTGATTAGCAATAATTGAATATAGAATATGGCAAAAGAACTTGAAAGTGATCAAACTTGTAATAAAGATGGACATTGATAATTATTCATAGTGGTAATTTTATTATTATCATAAAGCCTTAATATAGTTATTAATTACATCATCATTTATTTATGTAATGTGAGATTACATAAAAAATGGTATTATTCTAAAGAAAGTACAGAATAAAAGATAAAATATAACACATTATTTTGTAGAAATTTTAATTTGTAGTAATTTTAGTTTGCATGCGTTCCTTGATGACTTGAATTCCCATGTACCTACATACACGACCAAATACAAGTATATCATTAAAACAAAGAAGAAGAAAAAGTTTAAAGATTTTACAACAAATAATTATATTGAAAGAAAGAAGAAAACTACCTTCCCAGCATCATAGTAGTGGCTTGTGGATTTGTCCCTGGGCTATCCTTGAAAATGGAGTTGTCAACAACCCTTAGACTATCAACGCCTTTTACACAATACCTTTGATCAATAACAAGGTCAACTTGACATCCTCCATGATAATGGTATAGTGATCCAAGTGTATCCTTGCAAAACTTGGTGAGGGCAGTGTTGTCTGATGGGTTTTGTGGCAATGGCGATCCATTGAATTTGAGCATCTTCAAGTTTCCACTAACATTAAATGCAAATGCTTGGATAGATGATGTCATGCCAATATAAGATAATGTCTTCACACCAAGCATACATTCTTTCAGATCAAAAAGATGAGAAAAATAGTTATATCTCACAGAAGGGCTCTTGAAAGGGTCCTTGCTATTAAGCCACAACTCACCCCTTGATAAGGGATAGGCCACCTTACTAAATATTGCACCTAAATATTGGTTATGTGTAGCATTTATTTCCTTGATATAGCTAGTAGGCTCAATATATACGTTTGAATTGTCTATTATACCTACGATCTGTATGTTCCCATACTCTAGTGGTTTGGGGGATTCAATGATAACGGTTGAACGAGGTGGGTCTTGAACCTGTTTCCCTACTAGTTTTGAATCTAACTGGACAGTAATATTCAACTTTTCTAGTTCTTCTGATGGGCCTATTCCACTTAATAGCAGAAGCTGGGGACTGCCTATGCTTCCTGCTGACAAAATAACCTCGCTCATATCTGATGACTTGTTGGTTGATACTTGATGAGACTTGCCACTACTGCTACTCATGAATTCCACACCGCTGGCCTTCAGCTTCCCTGGAAAATTATTCACAAGCTCATGACCATCAAACTTTCTATGGAATAGAAAAATTACTTGATTAAAACAAAATAAAACTGATTTGTACTTGAATACAAATTATTCTTGCAACACAAACAGAAATAAGGAGGATATAGATATTAAAAGGATATGGCGTACCCGAAGAGGAATCAAAGAGGATTCTGCTGGCCGTAGCATTGAGGAGAACTACAATGTTGTCTGGATTTGCGTAGTGCAGAAGATCCGCAGCCGAGTGCCTGGTCCCATTCTTGTCAAAAATGGTAGCACTAATCTTGGTGCCCTCCAAATGATCAAGAGTATAACCATTGTAAGGAAGCACTCCAGCTTCCAGAAGGCCATCCCGGACAGCAGAGCTCCAAACAAAAAGGTGGTCAGGTTTGAAGGCATTCAATCTCTCCACCCATTCATATGACTCCTTCACAAGCTTCTCGTCCCAACCCATCTTTCGAATGAAATTAAGGCTTGCCCTGCTGTAGAACCCCGCATTGACTGACGTTCCACCTCCCAAAACCCTCCCCCTCGCCGTCTGCACTCCATCCTCTGTCACAAACCCCTCCAGGACATAAGGATAATCGCTGGCGTTGCCAAATACCTTGAAAAACACTCTGTTGTCTGCAGTGTCGGGATTTCCATAGGGAGAGTCTCCCCTCTCCAACACCAAAACAGAATGACTCTGTGACAGTGTTGCAGCCAGAGGACATCCCGCTGCTCCTCCTCCAACCACAATGTAATCATAGGCTCTCGCAGCAGCCTTTTCAGCATCAAATGTCATAAACGAATATGGATACTCTGCAGACATCACCAACATACATGTTAGGAACGAATATCAAAGACATCAATTTTTTTTTAACGTAAGGGTAATAAATCTGAAGGGGAATATTTAAAATATTGAAAAATATACACTCACCTAATGCCTCCACTGGACCAAGCAAGTCATGAAAATTTGTAAACATAAGCATGCATGAAATTAAAAATAATAGGATCTTCATTCTTATTTTAATCAAACTCCTCGGATAGCGTAGAATTGGAAATCAATCTAGCTGATGTATGTTATTAAATTGAGGGGAAATACGACCGAATTTATAGAGATTCTCGTTCTGCTTTTCGTGTCAATTTACAACACTGTTCCGATTGCGGAAGGCGATCGAATACAGATTTAATACAAACGTGTACTTTTAAATGTTATCCGATTTAATAGTCAAAGATTATAAAACCAAGAAAATCTTTTGACATAATAAAGTCGTCATCAAAGACATTTTTCTCTCAAAATCTTGGACGAGTTAAATTTGAAAACCCTACTAATACTATTCGGTTCTTCGAGAACATGAGTACATGCGCCTAGAATTCCACGGAGAAGACTTATCGATATTGTAAACCAATAGCAGTGCATAAGTGTCTGGGATTGTTTCCAACATTGTTTCATTTTTCTCATATACTCGAGTTCTCGATATCAATCAAGAAATGGTTTTTGAATGAAAAAGATGGTGCGTGTGTATGATATGCATTGCTTTTGTCTGTCCTTGGTTGCAAAATTAAACTTTTCTTCTTCTAAGAAGAATTAAATGGATGATGAGGACTTTTCCCGATTTATGTTTGCAAATTTTCTCGAATAAATCCTTTTATTTCAACTTAAATCATTTCAGGGCGTGAAATTTGGTTAAAACTATCTGTTCCAAATTGATTTTTTATTAAAAAAATAATTTTATCCTTTTAATTTCAGAATTTGTGTTCTCTACAATCTCTGTTATCTAAGAATTTAATTCTCAAAAGTGTTTGACACAAAGATACAAATAATGTTATGATAATCTTGATGACATGGCAATCATTGCATGTAATATTTGATAGAATGAGAATGATAAGTAGTATTTATTTTGTAGGTGGCTTCAAGTCAAACTTAATGCATTTAAGATTCATTATACTAAGAATATTCTTGACTTTGAGCTCTATAAAATTTTGAAATCAATGAACACAACATTGATTTCTAATAGTTTTATAACTATTGTGACATCTTTGACAAGATGATTTTGAAATCCTTTTTAATATTGTTAAATTTTGATTATGAATACATTATTGAATTTCAAACTTATATAATGGTGCCTATGTAACTACTCTCAGTAGGGAGTCCTTTTACATCACACACTAATGAACTAATTAAGTTTGAAAGAAAAAGTCAACTTTTACTATTTAACACATATAATGTATCAATTAGTCATTATTGTAGACTTGTAGAAGAAAACAATATGTAGTTGAAGATATTTATATATTATTTAAGACCCACACATCTTATTGATAGATTTTCACTTATGAGAATAAAGGATTATGTCAAAATCAGCATGAGTGAATTTTATTTTATTTTTGTAAAACTACACCTTTCTGCCAAGATAAAGAATCCATTTAAGAAGAGTACCAACGTTGGGTGAAGAGAGGAAAACAGTGATTCAAGGATGGGGCAACATTATCAGTGACAATAGAAAAGAAATAAGGAGGATTTAGAATTAGGCTAATAGATTTGAAAGGGCCTACAGAAAAATCCAAGACAATAAGGAACACTAATTCTACCAAAATCTATCAAGACAAAAATATCAATGGTTGAAGAATAACTAGTCAACCCTAAAACAAAATTAACTTGGAAAGGAATTGTACCCCAATTGTAGGACCAATAAGACCAACAACCTCATCTACTACATATTATAATCTAAAACCATCATCATAAGAAATAGTGGCTGAATTATTATGTAGATTAGAGCCAACAACAACACCTTATTTTTTAGAGCTTAAAGTAACTTAAACAACAAATGTTTATTGTCAAAAACCAAAAAAAATAAAATATAAATCAACATCCATACCTCCAACTATGTCTTTCTGAGTTGTATTCTACCCAAGAACCACTTTAGAACCAATAGATGCATTGGGACTGTAATGAACCTTTTTGGGACATTAGGGTTTCTTTCTGTAAATATGTTTTCTCCCTAGTCCTTCCATTTGTAATGACTTTTAGGGGTCATTCGTTTGTGACTTTTTTCTTTAATTTATATCCCCTTTTTCCATATCTTTTCTTTGATGTATTTTCCAATGTGTTGATATATTATATATATGAGTATATTCATAGAGTCATGTCCTTTCAAATTAATATTAATTATATTAATAAGGTATTTTATTATTTTATTAATAATATATTATTTTTAATGATTATAAACTATATTATTATATTAACTATATTATATAAATTATGTAAAAACTATTACAATATTATGTAATCTTAGATATTATGATAAATTATAACAATATCATTATTAAACATACCCTAAGATCATTATATTAAACAATGATATATTATTATACGTATTGAGATGTATATATACATACATACATATATATATATATATATATATCACGTATATTTAATATTGTTTATCTTATTTATTATAATTTAAATGTGATAATACTTAGATATATTATTGTCTTATTGATTCACATTGTAAATATAAAGTTTATTATTATTATAAATAATATTTTCATTATAGTCATATCAATAATAGAAATAATTAAGTAAAAAAGATCATAAATATTTATAGTTTATCAATATTATTTCTTTAGGAATAGTATATGAATTATTATTATATTTTATCCCATAATTATAAGATTCTCTTTAGGAGGGGTAATGACAAGTCCGCCCCTCTTGAATTTGCTTGTCCTCAAGCAATAAACATTTTCATATTTGTTTCACCTTATATAATGAAATTGACTACTAGATCCTATTCAAATTTTTACTTGTAATATTACTTCATTTATTCTATAAAAGAGTCACATATCTAGTATGCATTTGAATGCAAAGTATACACATGAATGTATGAAAACACAAAGAAAACACGAAACATGCATGAAGTAGACGAATGTAAACACAAAGCATACACGATGAAGACAGATGATGCACAAAGGCACGAAGTAGACACGATGTAGACAGATGAAGACACTGAGCAAACATGATGCAAACAAATCATACACAACCTTGATTAGATCCTAAAATTAACAATGCACAATGACTATACTTCTTCATTAAGCTTATGAACCCTGCAACCACAAAATAAGCATCAGTACATGCATATAAATATATAAAAACTTCAAAGAAATTTGAATAATAATAAGTTAATCCAAGCCAATTCCATTCTAAGCCCAAGAGTGGACTTTGGCCCCCTTGGCCCCGGTGGTAGGTGTTAGGCATCCACACGAGGTGGTCTACTTAGTAGATTGCTTGCTTGGCTAGAAAGGTTCTTGTGAAAAGGAGCCATTAATATCTTTCCCTTAACTAGCACTACAATAGGGTGTTTTCTCCTGATTGTAGACTCCATAGGAAAGTGGTAGGGTTCCCTTTTTTTATTTACATAATCCTTTGGAAGGAATCTTTCTCCCTTTCCCTATTATGATCATCATAAGATGGTAGATTTACAGTGCAGAGGGCGCGTGAAACAAGGTCCAAGTGTATCTGACAAGTGTTCAAAATTACTCTGCAGCTCCCTCCACCAACTCCCTACCTTAGGATATCATAATGTGGATGAGAAGATGAGTATGAAATTTAATTTACTTAGTTTATTTGAAAGATTTCCTCTTATAGTACACAAACAACTTTCTCTCTCCTTGTTATGATCATCTTGATGGTAGAATGATGGTGCAGAGGGCGCATGAAACAAGCTCCAAGCGTATCCGACAAGTGCTCAAAATTACTTCGCCTTTTCCCCCACCAACTCCCTATCTAAGATTATGTAATTTGGATGAGACATAGACTCTCTGTACTATAATTGAAATGTATTCTAATTACTATGTTTTCCTTAAATCAACATATTTATATATATTTTTTATATTTCATATATATATTTTCAATTTATATTTCATTTTTCATATATTCTGATTTCATTTCTTTGTAACTAGAATCATTGATAGATTATTCAATATTCTTCACAATAACAAATGTGTCAGTAATAAGAAAGTCACTATCAATTATTTCATAGCAATATATGCATAAAAAATATATATCTTACCTCATTTCCCTTATGTGTTGAAGTGGTGATTATAGGGTATTTATCCACTATTTACTCTTAACTACCTTAAGGATCCACATAGATTCAACCACCTTTGCTAAATAGTTGCCCACTTCCATGTCAATTAAGCGCTTTGGGAGAATAGGTCAATCATGGAGATGTACCAAAATAATTTTGCACTAATGATTTTCCTTTGTGTATTCCCCTTTCTTTACGAGCTTGTCTTCAATGAAATTTTAGGCTCCTTTACCTTGGAAGTGTCAAACTCCCTCTAAATCTGATATCAATATCCCCTTTTCTACAAGACATACTCGAAAGAAAAGATCAAAGAAAGTGCTCATAAAGAAAAACAAGAAATAAGAGGAAGATTTATAACATACTCAAGAATAAATAATTTTCCACAATAAATAATTCCAATATTTATAATAATCTAATTGAAATATATACTTTAATACATATCTTTCCACATTTTATTTTCTTATCAAATAACTATGATTATGAAATTCTTATTCAAAAATGAATAAGGAAACATTACACACATAGTTAGTTATCTACACAATTGAATACTTTATTATTCATCATTTAATGATAATATAATATTTCTATCGATAATATTAAACATGACTTTCTTATTTATCATTAACTCTATTTCAAGTTCATATAATGTTAGAAGTAATAGTAATGATAAATTTAAATAACCATTATCAAAAAATATATGTACCTCATGTACTTTCACTTACCTATCCCACTTGTATATGGTTTTGTAGGTACATGGGGGCTTCCCATGTAGTTTTTATGATATAATGGACGAATGTGAGTATTGCTAAAATTGCATTCTGAACCAAGTTATAGATGGATCATGATATAGTATCCATTCAATCATTCAATCCATAAGTAATGTCATCAATTGTTGATTCTATTATATACTATTTACATTTATATAGCCCATGAATATTCAATGATATATTACCTTGCATATAATAAATGATTAAAGTGTACATATATTATGTTCATTATCATAATAATATAGTGAAGGAAATTAAATATTTATTGTTTACATTTCCTTACCTTACATTGGATGGTTGTCATATATTAATGGGTCAGTTTTGCACTCAAGCTCATATATATTGCTACATTTTATCTATTTAATAATAGAAATAAAATTTGATAATATATAGAAATTTAAAAATGTAACCATACCATATTCTTACCTTATTTGGGATTCAGCCCCACCTTCAATGTTTGTCTCAATAGCTCCAATTTTTGTAATGAACCATTATACTACTATCTAAAGTTTTTGGATAAAGCTGCGCTGAAACCTTTAGCAAGCTTTGAGGTTAAATGACTTAATATTTCTATCTCCATTGTTCATGAGAGTCTTCCTCTTCTCAGATTGGCTTTTTACAATGAATAGTGGATGGACATTTTTGTCTTTTCGATTCAACCCTTTTGAAGATAAATGTTTTTCCATCTTTTTTTTTAGGCTATTTTACGGGCTTTCTTTTCAAAACTTATAAGCTCCAATTGTCCATGCCATTCTCGTGATGCCCAATTAATATGAATATCTGCTAATGTCTCGTATTATTCCTCTTACTTGGCTAAGTTGGCATTACGTAATGCCATGTTACCTCCATCCTCGTTAGTGTTTTCATATATCACTTCATAATCAAATTCATATATTGTGGTAACATATCAAATGTTTGTATCCTCCTCAATGGCCATTGCTCCATCCTCAAAATTTGGCAGCTTCTCCAACATAGAGAATCTCTTCTAGTTTCAATTTTTTCAAGTTAAGCAATGATTCTGTCAGTGTAGCATATATTTGTTATAGCACGAGAATATTGGGATGGCTTGCACAAACAATTTGGGTAAACAATAGAGAAAATTTTCCACTCTCATTGCCCTATCATGTCACTCAATGAAAATATCCTCCCAAGATTCATTTTCTAACTATCTACCATTCATTCCAGTTGTTACAACTGCAATGTATTTTGATTTCCAACATTTTTGTACAAATGGATGCCTTGATTTGATGGCTTGCACAAGCAGTTTGGGTCAACAGTAGAGAAAATTTTCCACTCTCATTGCCCTATCATGGCACTCAATGAAAATATCATCCCAGGATTCATTCTCTGACTATCTACCATTCATTCCAGTTGTTACTGCTACAATGTATTTTGATTTCCAACATTTTTGCACAAATGGATGCCTTTATGTTTTGCAAAATTTTGGCTGCATCAGACTGAATCCTTACAAATGATATCATAGAGTGGTCAAGTTGAATCAATGATAGTATTGTTATTGCAGAGATTTAAACTCTTCATTCATAGTGTTATATATCAGTTGCGTAATCTTCGAACCCATGATAAGATGCTATACCAGATAAGATAGTATGAGAGGTTTAGGGTTAGCCAATCTTCGTTGGTAGTGATAATCAATTTTTTATGTTCAGTGCCTAATTTTCACAAAATATTTCTCATACTTGAGCCTTCGAGGATCATGTCTATCCAGTATAATCACATTCAAGGAGTCAAAAATAAGTGCTTCATGGAAATATAATAGTTGTGAAAATAGTTATTAATGAAATCAATGTAGAGCATGTGGGAATTTGGCTTTCTCCCTTCTCAACTTATTTTTATGCTTATGACTCAAATCCAGAGGCATTGGGACTTTATGTGGCAGAGGCTCTCAATAAATATAAGATATTTTATTCGCATTTTGTTGAGCCCAGGATTTTTAATGTAGAGAGGACATTAGGAATTGAAAAGAGATTGATTTCGATGAGGAAAGTATTGGAGGGCATATTTATGATCGAGATGATGGCAATGATGTTATTTCTAGTGGCCAAGCCGATTTGATTATTTATAGCTAATTATTTCTCACCAAACTCGATCTGCCAAAAAGATCTGAGTTGAATGTGCCCCTCAATAAATACAATAGAGAAACATTTTATACTTCTGATCCCATTGTTGGATACACAGATTATCGATTCCTCCATTTCTCTGATCTATACCATTATCTATGAAAATAAAATCTCCAAGGATCAAGTAAATTAATGGAGTCTTCTTTTGATGACTTTCAAATTAGCATTGACACCCATTTTGATTCTCTAGATCTCACTTATCCATTGATGCGTGGATCCTAATTTTAATGCTCAGTCTGTTATGGAGTGCTTCTCCTTATATGATCCATTAATGTTGTTTCCTACAAAATTGCTTTTGCAATCTTACATTCATATTCTGATATTGACAAATTTGAACAAACAACTATTCACATGCAAGACCTTTGTAAGAATTTTAGACCATCCATCGTGTTCTTCCATGTCCTTCCATTCTTATTTATATCTTCATTCAATATTTTGTTTTCCAAGATAGTTTCCCCTATTCAAGAGTTGCCCCTATTAAATGTGGAGATTATCATTTGTCGCATAAAAGTCCTTTCTACCTATTTATACCACTTATCTTGATCATTTCCTCAAATAATCATAATCCATACTTATAGAGGTATTATCATGTGCATGCAAGGCATAGATTGAGAAAAAATTCCTTATAAAAGTTAGTGCGGTGGCTCTTCTGTAACAACTACTGTGGCTAGATCCATTGACGTAGTTGTGGGTGGTTCTACTATTGTTTGATCCACTATTGCTGCATTTGCCTTCTCTTTGTGAGAGGATCCAACTAGCACTGTCAGCATTATTGGACTTGGCTTCTTTATTTTGAATGTACATCTTTGCCATGAGTATTTTCTAGATGCAATGTATATGTGTATTTGTTGATTGTATCTCAAAATTTGATAATTTAATAATTCTATGCTGGTACAAATATATAGTTCAAATGTTCCATTTATGTCTCCTCAACACAAATTGCTTTGCAGGTATTACCTCTACACATCAATTTCTTCTATGTGGATATATTCTTCACAGGATGGCAAGATCGATGTTCTGATACAATTCATAATGAACCTTTTTGGAACATTAGGGTTTCTTACTTTAAATATGTTTTCTCCCTGGTCCTTCCATTTGCAATGACTTTTAAGGGTCATTCGTTTGTGACTTTTTTCTTTAATTTGTATCCCCTTTTTCCATATCTTTTCTTTGATGTATTTTCCAATGTGTTGATATATTATATATATGAGTATATTCATAGAGTTGTGTCCTTTCAAATTAATATTAATTATATTAATAATGTATTTTATTATTTTATTAATTATATATTATTTTTAATGATTATAAACTATATTATTATATTAACTATATTATATAAATTATGTAAAGACTATTACAATATTATGTAATCTTAGATATTATGATAAATTATAACAATATCATTATTAAACATACCCTAAGATCATTATATTAAATAATGATATATTATTATACATACATATATCACACACACACACACACACACACACACACATATATATATCACATATATTTAATATTATTTATCTTATTTATTATAATTTAAATGTGATAATAATTAGATATATTATCGTCTTATTGAGTTACATTGTAATTATAATGTTTATTATTATTATGAGTAATAATTTCATTATATTCATATAAATAATATAAATAATTAAGTAAAATGGATCATAAATATTTATAGTTTATCAATATTATTTCTTGAGGAATAGTATATGAATTATTATTATATTTTATCCCATAATTATAGGATTCTCTTTAAGAGGGGTCATGATAGGGACTTCCCACAATTACATATAACTCCACCTCTTGAGAAATATTTTTAAATACAACATAATGTTGTGTAGAGACCACCTTTCACCAAAAATAAGGTTTATTAGTATTAACTCTTTCATATTTTCAGTTTTAAGTAACTTTTTTGCATTTGAATGGAATAGCTTAATCATTTGAAGACTAAATCCAAAACCCATTTTGGGTACACTAATTATTTTCCAAAGGAAGACCTTTAAAACATTCTATAGAAACAAGAATATGTGCATATGTCGAGTGAAGAATATAATAGAATGATAGAATCCCCATTGAACAATCTCCTAACCCATCACTAATAGACTCAATAACCAAATACACCCACAAATCAAGTGAGAGATTTGGAAGGAAAACCTAAATAGGCATTTTACCAAATGATTTAGAAGATTGATTAAAATAAAGGAGTTGTAGTATTTGATTCCCTATATTTTTAAAGAAAAATATTAATATTTTAAGGGGATAAAGTTTTTTCTTTTATGTTCAAATTTTATATAATTAAAATTTTATTAGGTAAATATTTTAGGTTTAGTATTTACATTTGGAAAGCTAAAATCTAGAAATGTAACTAATGAATACCGATTTCAAAAGAATAATAAGTGGAAGTGAAAAATAAATTAACAATGCTGTTGATTTCATGTATCGGAATAGCACAATTGAAAACTTCAATGACATTTTTTAAGTAGAAGGAAAGGAGCCTTAATTTATCATTTATAAGTTACAAGATTGTAGTATAAGGAAACACAACAAATCGTTGGATTAAATTGTTGGTATTATACTATATTTTTCATTAGTGACAACACTTATTTGATTCTAAAAGGTTACTGAGATCATCACTCAGTCTATAGTTTATATGGTTACCTTATAAGTTTAGTAGTTAAGCAGTTCACATCAAGCATTCCTGAAGTTATCGAGTGAATGTGCAAATCAGCAGTGTATACTGAGCTTACAGTATTTACCAAACAGGCAATGATCACCAAGCTTCATAGTGTTTACTGAATTATTAGCTTGTGTGATGTGGAGTTAGTTTCTACTGAGTGATGGATGTGTAGTGTTTATTGAATAACAACAAGGTAAATGAAGGATTTGGTATCTACTGAGTGACACTATATCTACTGAGTCTCCAATACTTACTGAGTTCCAAGCTACATCATGTGATTAGTGTGAACTTAGCTTCTGCTTCTATTGAGTGCATGACAATGCCGAGTAATGCAGTGGATGCTGAGTATCAAAAGCTCACCAAGTCAGCTTGAAGAACTCAAGTTTTCTACTATTTGGCTGACTCGGTAATATTTTGTTTACTTGTGTTTTAGCCGACCTTGCAATTGTAATTATTTAAATGGTATATATGTAATGTAATGTATTGTATCATTTGCAATATCATCATGAGTATGTTAAGGAATGGACATGTAATGTTTTGAAGAGTGAATGCAAATCAGCAATAGAGTAGAGTATTTAGCAAGGTCATTAAGGAGCAGTTGTAACGCCCCACCAAGGGATCCAAAAGAATTAACCTAAAGTTTCACTAAGTTTGCTAAACATTTTTTTTTTTTTTTTTTTTTAGTAAGAAAGTATGACATACACATCAAACAAATAGTAGCGGAAGCAATAACATGTAATCATCGACAAACATACATTGCAAGTTACATTTCTTAAAGATGCCAAGACGTTGAGTCACGTTTAAATTTAATTAATTCTAAGTCTAACAACTAACACATACATATAAAAGAATAATCAGAAACTCCAATGTCCATAATATACATTTGTTCTGAATGCTCCTTGGCCAATTAATTCGGAATGCTCATTCATCCACTGTACATGTCACAGGGTATGAAAGGCTTAAAAGAATATACATATGTAAAGATCAAGATACAACATCCTCAAATCCATGATACAAAGTATAGTAAAAATATATGAAACTATTCACCATACATGATACATCCATACATCCATAATGATAAAACATCTATGATAAAATCTAACCATCCATCATACTAATCCAAGAACATAGTGTAGGTAAATGCCAATCACGAAATCTCCAACCACGGTGACCACGGAACGGATCTCAATAGTAAGAGTAAAAGCACTACCACCCGATCGCGTGGAACCTAAATGGTCCACTCCCACCGCGCTGAGGAGATAGTCTCAAGTCCCAATAGGATAACAAAACCTATAATCATAAATACTCTCTAAGTCCAGGAAATCTTATAAGTATGCTAACTCAAGGGTTCCTAAAAAGATCGACATCTATATCCCAAAGGTACCACAAGACACGTAGGAAACCTAATATGCAAGCAGGAAAGTGTCATCGCAAAAGTCATGTAGAAGTTACCCGAGCAATCCCTTAGGAATCCCGGGTCCCTACTAATCCTGCAGCCACTAGTATCCTCTCGTACTGACGAGGCATACTATGGAATGCAAGGTCGTAACCAAGCATCCTCTCTACCCCATCCTAGTATGTACTAGCACTCATGGCATGGGAGAGAACATACAATTATCTTGTTAGGTTCATTTTCTCTCATTTAGTGTAAATATTTTCACTTATTAAAAATGACTTACAATGGGTTTCTCAAGGCAGCCTCTTAGGGCTCCGACCCCCATTGCAAGCCACTTCCCGACTCTACACATAGATAACCTACCCCAGCTCATAAACTCGTAAAACAAAGAATCATAATAAAAAACATCTCAGTCCTATACGAGCAACTGAAAAACATCATCAACAGATAATCCAAAAATTATATCAGTTCTTCATGAGCAACAGATAACATCAAATAGTAATCATGTAATCACGACAGTTCTCTATCAGCAACTGAAGGCATCAATGATAAGTCACAAAATCCAATGGTTCTCTAATGAGCAATCCAGAAAGTAATACAAGTATAACTAATCGAGACTCAGAAATGGTTATCAAATATAACTGATCGAGACTCAAAAATGGTTAAGTTAGGTATTCTCAAATACATACACCTCAGCTTCACACAAGGAAACTGGAAAGCAATAACAAACAGTAAACACAATCATGTCATAGAGCACTTCATCACATTACCATGGTCAGGTTAAGAAAGATCAAGAACAAATCATCATGACATCACATTCACAACCCCGAGCCTCTTGTAACAACCTGAACTGGTCAACGCTAAACCAACCCCAAAAAAATTCAAAGTACAAAGACAACATCAAAGTCTCAGAGATTGGATCTGAAAGTATATTATTTAAGTTAAGGTAAGGTTTATGTTTTAGTTTAATGTCGAATTCAAGTAACAAAGTTTTCACAACTACCCTTTTACGAATAACTCATTTCTATAATAACTTTCATTAAATCAATATCCAAATTTATAATTTAGTCAAATAAAACTCATTATTAATTAACTTAATTAAACTAATTTTAATTAAATTAATCAATATTCATTTGATCTAATTACTTATTTTAATCTAACTAGTAATTGTTAATTTATTAATATTTAAGCAAAATTATTAATAAATTAAAATTTACAACTATATCTATGCATTTAATATTTATTTATTAAATGTTAAAAAAAAGTTTAATCTATTATAAAATTGAATATATTAAAATTTTATTATTTAAAAATTTTAAATAAATAAAATTTGTTTTAGTAATTTAAAAAAAAAAATAAATAAATAAATAAATAAATAAAAAATGAAAACCAAGTTTTTTATTTGCTTAACATACACGTTTATAGCCCGTCGGGTTTGGCCGCAGGCCTACGGTCGCAGGGCCTGCGGCGGCAGGTACTCTGTACCTGCCGTCATAGTACCTGCGATGCAGGTACTGTCGGCCTCCGACAGTGGGGGGCGGGTACAGGATGATTCCCTCCCCCCCCACTATAATATAATTATAATAATTTTTTTTTTTATATATATATATTTTTTTAGAATTTCAAATATAATAAAATAAATCCAATTTTTTTTTTTTTTTAAAATAGTTTTTGTTTAATTTTCAATGAAACAAATTTTTTTTTTTTAAAGGATATATAAATATATATATATATATTTATTTTTATATCTAGAACATTCAATTACATAAAAACAAAACCCTTATTAAATTTAAATCTTAATTTCTAAATCAGGAAAACAAGGGCTCTCATAATTCATCCAGTCTTCATGGATACAGAAATTATTGACGAACAATTAATAAATTCACAATATTGAATAGTTAAAACTTTCATCACAGAGAATTCAGATCTACAAACCATAGACACGAAGAAGACAGAAAGGGATAATTGCATATTTAATGGATAGTCAAAACACAAGACCTTACCTGATCCTGATGCTATTATGCAATCTCCAGGAACTGTATGCGAATTTGCTCCTATCAATAACCTTCCCCTCGAAGACTTTCTTCGTATCAGCCTTCTGAAATTTGCTTCCAAAAAAATTGTCTCCCCAAAAATTTCCTGTCCAAATTCGTCTATCTCCCAAAAATGAACCCCCAAAGTTGTGATAAGCAAATTCTCCTTAATTCGGGGCACTAATTTTGCGTTTACCCGAGAAGACTCTTTGCCCAACTCAGTTAACTCCAATTTAACTTTTATTATCTTTTCTTATTCTTTTGCATTCAACTTTCATGCACATTAAGTTGAATTATTAAATAACTTTATTTAAAATTTCACTTGACTTCAATTCTTAATTAATTTATTACTTTAAATCTTATGTGCACTTTTAAGAAATTAAAATAATATTATTAATTTTTATAATTTAATCTTTTAATTTAATTCTTATATTTAACTCATGTTTAGATCATGCGATCTAGAATTCTTAATAAATTAATATCTTTCAACTTTTAATTTATTTTAGAACTTAATTGATAACATATTTAATTAATTTAAATAACAATAATATTTAGCATTTATTTAAAAATGAACTCCAAATATATTATTATAAAATTAAATAAATATTATCCTGTTCTAAATATATCTTGAACTTTAATCACCAACTTTAATTCTTTTATTTAATTAATTAATTAATTAATTAAATATAAAGATATCATAATAATTTCTTATTAAATTAAATCATTAATTAGTCTTTTTAATTAGACTTAATTTATAGAAAATACACCAAGAACTCATAAAGCAACATACGAAAACCCATCATAGAAAAATACATACCAAATCAAACAAAAGGGTTATAATCACAAAATTACATCATTTGATGCATTCGGAGGGTACTTAACTCAGATACTTGTCCTAATTATCAATTAGGACAATTGGCTAAAGGGTTTAGGATTTGGACTTAAGAGTTTATCTCCCCTATCTTACCATTGAGACAGTGTGATAGGGTACGCTCATCTTGACAATTCAGGGAAGTCGATACCCGGTACCTGCAACCTGCATAAAATCCACGCATGTACAAACACAATATTCTAAGCTAAATAGGCAATGGCGGGAAGTGGTGCATCGTGTAGATCCCGACTAGCAAGTGACTACGAATCCCTTCCTTAACTATATCAGAAACACCATACATAAATAAAACAACACGCACACCATACACATGCAGTATGGGGTAAGTATCCATAAGAGGCACATGAAATAATAAGCCATCTAACTAATCATCATTGATAACTAAAACCATTGAATAATCATCATACATGCACGAAATATAGAGTACCAAGTAATCTCATCATATAATAAACTGAGTGTAAACATCCTCTGATAATCTCTAAAATAATGATACTACTCATCAAACATAAATTGGCCTAAAAGAGTTTGGCAATCATATCATAAATGTAGCTCGAAAAATGTAAACTAGGGGCAGGCACTACATCCACCCCCCCTAGACTTAGGCTTACTCCTGGAAGCCTATAAACAAATAGGGATATAAATCCCGTAATCTAGATGCATCCTCCCATGTCGCTGAAGAGTCATCAGTAGGGTCCCATTGGACCCTTACCTGCTCTATGGTTCGACCCCTAAGGGTCAACTCCCATTGCTCCAGAATACGTATTGGCTCCAAAGCCAGCTGCCCGTCCTCTACCTGCAATGCATTCCAATCAAGAATATGTACAACATCAGGAATATACTGTCTAAGTACTGAAACATGGAAAACATCGTGAATGCGAGCAAGGCTGGGTGGTAAAACAAGACGATATGCAACTGGACCAATCCTCTCAAGAATATCGAATGGTCCCACAAAACGAGGTGCTAGCTTCGAGCCCTTTCCATAACGGATCGGACTCTTCCGCGGACGCACTCTCAAGAAAACCTTCTCTCCCACAGCAAACTGCTTATCTGACCTATGAGCATTAGCATACTTCTTCTGCCTATCCTATGCCATTGTCAAGTGCTCTCGGATACGCACCACCTATTGCTCCATGTCACGAAGCATCTCTGGGCCCAATAGGATGCGATCCTCAAGGCTATCCCAACTCAAAGGTGTACGACAAGGGCGTCCATATAAGGCTTGGAAAGGTGCCATGCCACTAGAACTGTGATACCCGTTGTTGTAAGCAAACTCCACTAGGTAGAGATAGTCCTTCCAATGAGTCTGCCTATCCATCACGTACATCCTCAACATATCTTCGAGAACCTGATTCACTCTCTCTGTCTGCCCATCTGTCTCTAGGTGATATGCTGAACTGAAGTTCAACTGCGCTCCAAGATCATGCTGTAGTGATGTCCAAAATGCAGAAGTGAAAACATGATCCCTATCAGAAATGATCTTTCGGGGAATACCATGTAGTCTCACAATGTCACGCATGAAGACATTTGCTACTGAAGCTACAGTGTAGGAAGACCTGATTGGTGCAAAATGTGCCACCTTGGTCAACCGGTCAATGGTGACCATGATAGCATCATGACGACGAAGAGTCATAGGTAATCCTACTATGAAATCCATAGAGATGATGTCCCACTTCCATGAAGGAACGAGATTCGGTTGCAAGAGTCCTGCCGGATGCTGGTGTTCTGCCTTGACTCTCTGACACTCAAGACATCTAGCCACAAAATCAGGAATGTCGTGCTTCATCCTGGACCAATAGAATAAACGTCGCAAATCTGCATGCATCTTCTTGACACCTGGATGTGTCGAGTAAGGTGCACGATGGGCCTCTGATAGGATCAATATGCGAAGCTCATCTAGTAGCGGCACATAGATCCTTCCTGAATGTCTCAAAAGGCCATCTGACTCTAGGACATAGCCTGAAAACTTACCCTCCAAGGGTCTCCCTGAATTGATCTCACTGCACACCTCTAGATACCATGAATCAGTGGGGAGTGCCTGAAGTATCTGACATCTCAAATCGACACTAAGAGTCATAGATGATATCACATGTTTCCTCCGACTCAAAGCATCCGCTACAAAATTCTCCTTCCCCTGGATATACTTTACCTCAAAGTCATACTCGCACAAAAACTCCATCCAACGCCTTTGCCTAGCATTCAGATTAGGCTGCGTGAATATGTACTGAAGACTACGATGATTGCTATGTAGTTCAAATCTGTGTCCCAACAAGAAATGTCTCCATCTCACTAAGGCATGAACTACTGCTGCTAACTCAAGGTCATGTGTAGGATAATTCAACTCATGATCCTTGAGTTTGCGTGACTCATATGCAATCACTCGACCATTCTACATTAGAACTGCTCCAATACCCTCAAGGGAAGCATCTGTACACACCATGAACTCACCTTCTGGATCAGGTACTGCTAAGATCGGTGCACTGGTCAGAAGCTCTTTGAGTTTCTGAAATGCTTCTACACACTTTTCTGTCCAAAGAAACTTCTTTCCTTTCCTCTGAAGGGAGGTAATAGGGTGTGCTATTCTGGAGAAGTTTTGAACAAATCTGCGATAATACCCAGCTAGACCCATGAAACTACGAATCTCCGACACAGTAGTGGGTGTAGGCCAATCTACTATTGCCTGGATCTTTGCAGGGTCTACAGAGATACCTTCGCCTGAAATAACGTGTCCCAAATACTGTATCTCTGATTGAAAGAAATCACACTTTGCCGCATTGGCATAAAGTTGATTATCTCTCAAGCACTGCAAAACTAAACTCAAATGTTCCTCATGTTCCTTTTGGGACTTAGAATATATCAGAATATCATCGAGGAACACAAGAACAAATCTATCAAGATAGGAATGGAACACCCCATTCATTAAGCACATGAAAACTGATGGACCGTTCGTCAGCCCAAAGGGTACCACTGTGAACTCATAATGCCCATAGCGAGTTCGCAAGGCGGTCTTATGAATATCAGACTCCTTGATGCGACGTTGATGGTATCCTGACTTAAGATCAATCTTAGAGAACACTGTAGCTCCCTTGATCTGATCAAATAAATCATCAATCCTTGGTAAAGGATACTTGTTCTTTATTGTCACCTTATTCAGCTATCTGTAATCAATGCAAAGGCGCAAAGAACCATCCTTCTTCTTCACAAAGAGCATTGGAGCTCCCCATGGTGATACACTAGGTCGAATACTACCCTTGGCCAAAAGTTCCTCTAACTGCAAACGCAACTCACTTAGCTCTTGAGTGGTCATACGGTAAGGAGCTCTAGAGATAGGTTCCGCTCCTGGAGTGAGCTCAATGCTAAAATCAATGTCTCTCTTCGGAGGCATGCCTAGAATCTCACTCGGAAAGACATCAACATACTCCTGTAAAATAGGGTGATCTAGGGTCTTCCTCGTAGATTCTTCCTCATCAAGCTCATTTACCGTAACGAAAAATACCTGACATCCCTTACGAAAGCTTCGCTTTAGTTGCATAGCAGAGATCATCCGTAGGGATATAGGCCTCGGTATCCCCACAATCTCAACATCCTTCCCTTGGTCATCCTGACACATAATGGTCTTCTTTCTGCAGTCAATACTAGCCCTATGAGAGCCAAGCCAATCCATACCTAAGACCACATCGTAGGAGCCAAGAGGAATAACTCAAAAATTGACTGAAGTCTCAAACCCTCCTATGCTAAGTCCACACTTATGAACTACAGAATCTGTGGAAACTTTAGCGCCTGAGGCTAGTTCCACTTGCCAACCATGATCTTGCTTAACCGACTCCAGCTTACACTTATCAACTAGAGATGGAGAAATGAAAGAATCTGTAGCACCTGAATCAAATAATACAGAGAGAGGTGTACCTCGGATAGCTCCTGTAGTCTCAACTACTGTCCCCTGATGGTCTACCTGACGGTGATCCACCACTGCAAATACTCTATGAGATCCACCTGTATTTCTGACTGTAGGCTCAGATGTTGTTGTCCTGGGTCCTGAATACTGAGATGCTCGCTGTGGGCAGTATGCTGCAATATGACCAATCTGTCCACACGAATAACATCCCGTGCCTCTGCCAGATCCTCTCCCTATAGGTGGTGTATTCGACCGCTGGTGGCTACCCCTGCTAGCAAAAGACTGGTTGCTCTATGCAGGCCGAGATCGCTGATTCTGTCTATTACGTTGAGCATTGCGATTGATCCTAGAGTTGGATCCACCGCCACCACTCTGTGCCTAAGGGTAAAATCCCTTATGCTGTTGAGGCTGCTGCTGAGAATACTAATTCCTCCTAGGAAAGGGAGGCTTCCTGATTCCACCGAAATTGTGGTTGCCCTTAGATCCTACTATAGTAGGCGCTCCCACAAATCCTCCTTGCCCAAAGTTCACACTCTGCTCTACCAGGATAGCTCGATGTACCACATCCTTGAGGGTCTTAGGCTCAAATACCTTAACACCCCCAATAAAATAGTTGTTCAAGCCTCGAATGAAATGTTGTGCCAACTGTGCTGGGTTGTCACTGAATCTCGAAAAAGGCATGAGATCATAGAACTTGCGCTCATACTCTACAACGGTCATAGTGAACTGTCTCAGGTTATGGAACTCATCTGCTCTATGCTGCTTCCATTCCTCTGGTAGGAATCACTCATGAAAAATCTCCAAGAAAATCTCCCAAGTGACACTACCCATGTCAATGCCCAACTTCTTCTCCTCAATAGTCCACCAGGTGGCTCCAAATAACTCTAGATTGGTAATGGCAAACCTCGCTTTGACATTACTGTCAAAGTCCTGCATAGCAAAAATCCTGTCAAGGGCAATAAGCCACTGCTCAGCTACATACCTAGAACCTTGCCCATTAAAGGGCTTGATCTTGGACCTCTGAAGATCCTTCATCTGAGAAGATACTATGAATCTATGTCAATCCCTCTGAGGACTCCTAGATCTGCGTCTATGCTCATGTCCAACCTGGTGTGCTCTATCCTGCTCAAGAACAGGAGGTAAGCGATCAATAAGGGTTCGCATCATTTGCCTCAGATCAACCTCCTCAGATTCGGCATGTCCCTCATCGTGGTTCTCTTCCTGATGCTCACTGACATGCTCTTCCCTATTCTCTTCCTGAATGGGGCTCTCATGGATAGACTCATGAATACTAAGATCTCTGCCTCGTCCATGACCTCTGCCACGGCCAAGGCTATGGCCCCTAACGGAAGATCTCATCCCAGATACCATCCTACAATAATATCCAAGACACAAGATGCTAAAATAACCATGAAACATACTACTGAAATACATAGATAAAAGACACATGTTTTGCAAACAAGATATTTTCAGTTTTCAGTTTACCTATAATTTCAGTTTAAGTATAATTTCAGTTTTGAAGTTTTGAGTGTTGAAGTATGAATAAAATAGGTAACTAATAGTTTATATACTATTTCAGTTCAACTAGCTTCAAGTTTTAGTTTAAGGTTTGCATTTTTATTCAACTAGTTAACACTAGTGGCGTTCCAATATACCCAGAGCTCCCAATGTAGAAACTTGGGCTCTGATACCAGATGTAATGCCCCGCCAAGGGATCCAAAAGAATTAACCTAAAGTTTCACTAAGTTTGCTAAACATTTTTTTTTTTTTTTTTTTTAGTAAGAAAGTATGACATACACATCAAACAAATAGTAGCGGAAGCAATAACATGTAATCATCGACAAACATACATTGCAAGTTACATTTTTTAAAGATCCCAAGACGTTGAGTCATGTTTAAATTTAATTAATTCTAAGTCTAACAACTAACACATACATATAAAAGAATAATCAGAAACTCCAATGTCCATAATATACATTTGTTCCGAATGCTCCTTGGCCAATTAATTCGGAATGCTCATTCATCCACTGTACATGTCACAGGGTATGAAAGGCTTAAAAGAATATACATATGTAAAGATCAAGATACAACATCCTCAAATCCATGATACAAAGTATAGTAAAAATATATGAAACTATTCACCATACATGATACATCCATACATCCATAATGATAAAACATCTATCATAAAATCTAACCATCCATCATACTAATCCAAGAACATAGTGTAGGTAAATGCCAATCACGAAATCTCCAACCACGGTGACCACAGAACGGATCTCAATAGTAAGAGTAAAAGCACTACCACCCGACCACGTGGAACCTAAATGGTCCACTCCCACCGCACTGAGGAGATAGTCTCAAGTCCCAATAGGATAACAAAACCTATAATCATAAATACTCTCTAAGTCCAGGAAATCTTATAAGTATGCTAACTCAAGGGTTCCTAAAAATATCGACATCTATATCCCAGAGGTACCACAAGACACGTAGGAAACCTAATATGCAAGCGGGAAAGTGTCATCGCAAAAGTCATGTAGAAGTTACCCGAGCAATCCCTTAGGAATCCTGGGTCCCTACTGATCCTGCGGCCACTAGTATCCTCTCGTACTGACGAGGCATACTGTGGAATGCAAGGTCGTAACCAAGCGTCCTCTCTACCCCATCCTAGTCTGTACTAGAACTCATGGCATGGGAGAGAAAATACAATTATCTTGTTAGGTTCATTTTCTCTCATTTAGTGTAAATGTTTTCACTTATTAAAAATGACTTACAATGGGTTTCTCAAGGCAGCCTCTTAGGGCTCCGACCCCCATTGCAAGCCACTTCCCGACTCTACACATAGATAACCTACCCTAGCTCATGAACTCGTAAAACAAAGAATCATAATAAAAAGCATCTCAGTCCTATATGAGCAACTGAAAAACATCATCAACAGATAATCGACAAATTATATCAGTTCTTCATGAGCAACAGATAACATCAAATAGTAATCATGTAATCACGACAGTTCTCTATCAGCAACTGAAGGCATCAATGATAAGTCACAAAATCCAATGGTTCTCTAATGAGCAATCCAGAAAGTAATACAAGTATAACTGATCGAGACTCAGAAATGGTTATCAAATATAACTGATCGAGACTCAAAAATGGTTAAGTTAGGTATTCTCAAATACATACACCTCAGCTTCACACAAGGAAACTAGAAAGCAATAACAAACAGTAAACACAATCATGTCATAGAGCACTTCATCACATTACCATGGTCAGGTTAAGAAAGATCGAGAACAAATCATCATGACATCACATTCACAACCCCGAGCCTCTGGTAACAACCTGAACTGGTCAAGGCTAAACCAACCCCAAAAAAATTCAAAGTACAAAGACAACATCAAAGTCTCAGAGATTGGATCTGAAAGTATATTATTTAAGTTAAGGTAAGGTTTATGTTTTAGTTTAATGTCGAATTCAAGTAACAAAGTTTTCACAACTACCCTTTTACGAATAACTCATTTCTATAATAACTTTCATTAAATCAATATCCAAATTTATAATTTAGTCAAATAAAATTCATTATTAATTAACTTAATTAAACTAATTTTAATTAAATTAATCAATATTCATTTGATCTAATTACTTATTTTAATCTAACTAATAATTGTTAATTTATTAATATTTAAGCAAAATTATTAATAAATTAAAATTTACAACTATATCTATGCATTTAATATTTATTTATTAAATGTTAAAAAAAAAGTTTAATCTATTATAAAATTGAATATATTAAAATTTTATTATTTAAAAATTTTAAATAAATAAAATTTGTTTTAGTAATTTTAAAAAAAAAATTAAAAAAATAAATAAATAAATAAAAAATGAAAACCAAGTTTTTTATTTGCTTAACATACACGTTTATAGCCCGTCGGCTTTGGCCGCAGGCCTGCGGTCGCAGGGCCTGCGGCGACAGGTACTCTGTACCTGCCATCGCAGTACCTGCGACGCAGGTACTGTCGGCCTTCGACAGTGGGGGGCGAGTACGAGATGATTCCCTCCCCCCCCACTATAATATAATTATAATAATTTTTTTTTTATATATATATTTTTTTTAGAATTTCAAATATAATAAAATAAATCCAATTTTTTTTTTTTTTAAAAATAGTTTTTGTTTAATTTTCAATGAAACAATTTTTTTTTTCTTAAAGGATATATAAATATATATATATATATATATATATATATATATATATATATATTTTTATATCTAGAACTTTCAATTACATAAAAACAAAACCGTTATTAAATTTAAATCTTAATTTCTAAATCAGGAAAACAAGGGCTCTCATAATTCATCCAGTCTTCATGGATACAGAAATTATTGACGAACAATTAATAAATTCACAATATTGAACAGTTAAAACTTTCATCACAGAGAATTCAGATCTACAAACCACAGACATGAAGAAGACAGGAAGGGATAATTGCATATTTAATGGATAGTCAAAACACAAGACCTTACCTGATCCTGATGCTATTATGCAATCTCCAGGAACTGTATGCGAATTTGCTCCTATCAATAACCTTCCCCTCGAAGACTTTCTTCGTATCAGCCTTCTGAAATTTGCTTCCAAAAAAATTGTCTCCCCAAAAATTTCCTGTCCAAATTCGTCTATCTCCCAAAAATGAACCCCCAAAGTTGTGATAAGCAAATTCTCCTCAATTCAGGGCACTAATTGTGCGTTTACCCGAGAAGACTCTTTGCCCAACTCAGTTAACTCCAATTTAACTTTTATTATCTTTTCTTATTCTTTTGCATTCAACTTTCATGCACATTAAGTTGAATTATTAAATAACTTTATTTAAAATTTCACTTGACTTCAATTCTTAATTAATTTATTACTTTAAATCTTATGTGCACTTTTAAGAAATTAAAATAACATTATTAATTTTTATAATTTAATCTTTTAATTTAATTCTTATATTTAACTCATGTTTAGATCATGCGATCTAGAATTCTTAATAAATTAATATCTTTCAACTTTTAATTTATTTTAGAGCTTAATTGATAACATATTTAATTAATTTAAATAACAATAATATTTAGCATTTATTTAAAAATGAACTCCAAATATATTATTATAAAATGAAATAAATATTATCCTGTTCTAAATATGTCTTGAACTTTAATCTCCAACTTTAATTCTTTTATTTAATTAATTAATTAATTAATTAAATATAAAGATATCATAATAATTTCTTATTAAATTAAATCATTAATTAGTCTTTTTAATTAGACTTAATTTATAGAAAATACACCAAGGACTCATAAAGCAACATACGAAAACCCATCATAGAAAAATACATACCAAATCAAACAAAAGGGTTATAGTCACAAAATTACATCATTTGATGCATTCGGAGGGTACTTAACTCAGATACTTGTCCTAATTATCAATTAGGACAATTGACTAAAGGGTTTAGGATTTGGACTTAAGAGTTTATCTCCCCTCTCTTACCATTGAGACAGTGCGATAGGGTACGCTCATCCTGACAATTCAGGGAAGTCGATACCCGGTACTTGCAACCTGCATAAAATCCATGCATGTACAAACACAATATTCTAAGCTAAACAGGCAATGGCGGGAAGTGGTGCATCGTGTAGATCCCGACTAGCAGGTGACTACAACTCCCTTCCTTAACCATATCAGAAACACCATACATAAATAAAACAACATGCACACCATACACATGCATAATGGGGTAAGTATCCATAAGAGGCACATGAAATAATAAGCCATCTAACTAATCATCATTGATAACTAAAACCATTGAATAATCATCATACATGCACGAAATATAGAGTACCAAGTAATCTCATCATATAATAAACTGAGTGTAAACATCCTCTGATAATCTCTAAAATAATGATACTACTCATCAAACATAAATTGGCCTAAAAGAGTTTGGCAATCATATCATAAATGTAGCTCAAAAAATATAAACTAGGGGCAGGCACTACAGCAATAAAGACATATCACTCACAAGAGGTGATCTGTACTTCAAGATCTATTTAGCAATCAAGTTGTAAGTTAGATCTAGTATTTCATTCTAACAGGTGAATCAGTTTTCTAAATCCTTTAACAGGGTAGACTTAATAGTCTTTGTATAAATTTCTTAACATAGTGCATACTTCATTGTATGTTTGTAAAACCTCTAACAAGGTGGACCTAGAAGTTAATAGGAAGATCATCAGAAGTGGTTAATGTAAGCCCTAAAACACCAACTTTATACTGTAGTAGTGAATTTTTGTAGGTATCATCCCAACCCTAGTTAAACTTCTTATTTGGAAGGTTTCTGGGTCACCAAAATACTATGTTCATGTGTTATGAATCTTTATCTTTTCTCATGCATGCAGTAGATTATATGAATAAATGGTGAATGATTTATATCATTAAATGTTGAATTGATTTAAAGTTTTTGAGGTTACTGATTCAACCCTCCCCTCTCAGGAACCTAGCTAGTCTTGATTATTTCCAACATAAATACTATGAAGTACAAAGGTTGCAAATTTATGGTTGTCCACTTAAAAAAACTTAGCTGCTAATTTTACAAATTTCATATTGAAGAGTGTAAGCATTGAGTAAAGATACGTAACCTTATTGAAAAATCACATCTTTAGTGTGAGAGGTTTAGGATATGTAAAGATGACTAATAGTACTAAGTATTTTAGTTTTCTTTAGCATGATGTTAATAAGGTTTACTATTCTTGAACCACCCAATCACTTAACTCTTCATTGGTAATTTTTCATGCGTATTTTGAATAGAGTTAGCAAGTTTGTGATTTCTTAAACTAGAACCCTTCATTAGTTGCTATTTTATTTTTCTTTTAGAGTGGATGAGAAACTTTTCTAGTTACTTCAAAAATTTATTGATGAACTATTTATGAGGTGTTGTGATACCCCTCTAGTTGGCAAGTCACACATTTCTTAAATCTATATGCCCCCTCCATTAACAATTCAACTATTCAAATATCTTTGAATCCATAACTTAGTGCTATGTTTGAGATATTTATTAGCTAGAAAAAATATTCACTTAAATAAAGTTCTAACTCAAACCCAACTTCATTCATTATCTACTTACTCCCCAACTTCTAATATGTATGCTTAATGTATAATAACCAAAAATACTAAGAAGTAATTATTTTTCACAAATTCTATGGCCGTTCTATTGAGTTTACTTCTAGCATTTTTCAACAAGCTACCTTTGGAAGGTAGTTTAATTTTTCACCCAACCTTAAGATGGTTATTATCCCAATAAGTAAAGAAAGAGTATTTATGATAACATAGTCCCATGCCACTTCTAAAATTATATTTCAATATTTTATTATACTTCTTTAACTTTTTACTTTTTACCCCTAAAGACTTTTATATCTCTCCTACCACATGTTCTAAGTAAAAATTTGAAGAGCTAGATTCTAGTTGACTATGAATAATAGTTATGAATAGAACTTAAGCCAACAGAAAATTATTATTTTTAACTTATAATGGAGAGAACATGACTATTTTTACTTTCTACAAAACCGCAACCAATATTCATTACAAAAATATTAGTTTACAAGAAAGCTACTCTATGATCCAATCTCCTTATTAAAAAATACACATAATTTTTTTTTCTAAAACCTACACTTGTGAGTTTTATATTAATCATATCTACTCTCAACACTTATGATATTTTATAGTCAAAGATAGTAAAACCAAGATAATCTGTTAACATAAATAAAATAATAGTGAAATGTCTAATGACCTAAATATTGCATAGTAAGGTTTGACTCCTAGGCTGAAACTATTAAATAGTCAAAGTTGACTTATTGTTCCAAACTTAATTTCTAACTTAGTGTGTGATTTTTAAGGATAGCCATAAAAGATATTTGAAAATAAACAAAAAATAATATAAAAAAATATGTGGAGAAAATAATTTTATTAAAAATCTTTACCAAACATTTAAAATTAATGAAGCATATGGTTATTAAATATCTGTTACATTGCTTTATAAAATTAGTGAGTCCCTAAGTTATAGTCAACTATTTTAAGACTGTTAGAACAAATTCAAATAATAATAATAATAAAATATAGGTTAAAACTATATGTTTCAACTTAAATCATTTTATTTCAACATAAATCATTTTCAGAGCATGAAATTTGGTTAAAATGTTGTGTTTCAAATTGATTTTTAAAAAATAAAAATAAAAAATAATATTTTCTATTTAAGGATATGTATTGTCTCAAATTTTTGTTATATGAGAAATTAATTTTTCAATTCTTAAAAGTGCTTCACACAGATATAAATATAACTTTTTGATAATCTTGATGGCATGGTAATCAATGAGTGTAGTACTAGATAGAATGAGAAAGATAAGTAGTAATTATTTTTTAGTTGGCTTCAAGTAAAAATTAATGGATTTAAGATTCATTCTACTAGGAAGATTAATTATCTGCTTGTAAGGTTCTATTCAACATATTTATCTTGATGAGGTTAACAAATTTCATTTTATTTTCCAAGGGAACATGATCTAACATTTGAGGTGTGGCTTTCTCCTACCTACATCTATGCTTGGCTCTTTTACTTTTGATATAGAGTGTGTCATACCCACCTGTGTGTCAAGCATTGTAGACAACTAGGTTTACATACACACATTTTTCATAGTTCAATACTATCTCTTGGTAGAGTTTAATGTGAATTATCTGTCATGCCCAAAATACAAGGGAAAAAACACACATAATTTTTTTTTTAAAGATTAATAACACCATTAAGTTGATAAGGGATTTTCGTAAAGTTTACTATGTTGATTTACAAGTTAAAGTAATAGGTACACTGTAAGTCAAATACAAGATCTCCTATCAATATTTTTAAGACTACAACACAGTTTAAAAACATCATGTAGGAATAGATCATTAAATTTAAATTTTCATTGTTAAATCAATTTATTATATTAAACAAACTAAATTCAATTAATTAAAAGATCAAACACATTATTATTTTAATTTACCTTTAAAAAAAATATTACATCCACAAAACAATAGTGAACCGAACTCATTAGTAAACATAATTTACAACTAATTTAAAACCTATTAATCATTAATCATTAAAACATCAATTAAGAAAAATATTAAATAAAAATATAATTAATTGATTTGAATGAGCAATAATATAAATCTAATTATTTGAAATGTTTGAACAAAAGAACTTACTAAATAAAATAACATTTATCATCCAATCACTCGACTGACATAATAATACATCTAACTAATACTTTAACATTCTCCAATTTATACTAAATTGGAATTTAAATATTTTAATTAAAACAAAACTATATCCTCAAGCTAATTAATATTTAAAACTAATACTAACTACACTTTATTAAAACTAAATTCTAGCTTAACAAAACTAACTACAAAGTTACTATACTGCATTCGAACTAAAATTAAATTAAATTTTTACATTAAAATAAACTAATATTTGAAAACATTATTTACAAATACTAACTTTAAAAAAATCCAATTAATACCAATCTAAAACACACTAAACCTAAAACTAAATTTAATTAAAACTAAGTTCTAAATAAAAAAAATTTATTAACTTAAACATTAATTACTAACATAAAACAAAATTAACCTAACCACCCTACTTTCTAACCCCCTAGACCTATTAACATTCTAATCTGCACCTCACTACCCACATGGGTCTTCATCTTCCCCACTTAGGCACATTCCCAAGCGCACATCCAAGTGGGATTGTTTTAAAGGCATAAGTCAAATCAAGCTCTTAACCAAGACATTTCCTAAGGAGCTTGCATAGTGCCCTAGTAGCCCATGTGCTGACCAAGTGGGATGGGTTCTATACATGTCCCAAGTCAAGCAATATGACTGCTATCAAAACAAATTCATAGGCAAGGAGAATGAAACAATAAATGGTCCTTTGTCAAATCAAGAGAGGGCCAAAGGTTTTAAATTTTTAAACACATACACTTTGACTTCATTAAATTTTTAAAATTATTACTCCATTTTTTAAACACATACACTTTGAGGTCTAGAAAGATGTACTTATGGATAGGGATATTAGGATTTCTTATGTGCTAGAAACATGTAGAAAGAAGTTATGTGTTAAAGTTAAGTAGGTAGAATTGTTAAGATATTTAGGATATTAATAACTATTTTATTTCTCTATTTTTTCTTTAAATTTAAATTTAAAATAAAGTATCAATTGAGAATATTCTCTGTTATCACAAGGGGGAATAGTTATGTTTCCCAATACAAACTGTAGAGAGTTTTTACTCTTAGGGGGTATATATTTTTTTGTTTCTAAGTGTTGGAATTTTTAGACAAGGAAGTATAATTTTTTTTGCAAGCCTATTTTGTTCTAAGTGTGATTTTGAAAACAAATCATTTTATCATAGCAAGGGGACTATTTATTTTCTTTTTTCTAATTAGATTAATAACCTAGGGTTTAATGTAAACCCATATAATTTGAATAGAATTTTTTTATAACTTACTCATTTTCATGAATAATTATGAAATGCGAGATGTGATTTTCATACATGTAACTTCAAATTTACTTCACATAATTTTGAATTAAATTTTCTTACTTATACACCATCATTTTATCCAATTAATCATAAATTGGGAGAATGAAAATTTGAGGTGTAAAATGCCATAGTAAGGTAAATCATCATCTCATAAAATTTGAACTAAACATATGCAAAGAAAAAAAAACTAAATACTAGAAAACTCATATGCAAGAGTATTACTCAACTTTATTTTTCTATTGAACTACCAAATTCAAAGGCTCTGCTGGGAAAGAACTAGGAAGAAAACCCGACATTGTTGTCATTTCCATAATATGTTTAAAAAATAACATTTTTACACAAGATTATTATCCTGAGGGAAAAGCTCCCAACAAATTTTAAATCCACTACAGTTATGAATTTCCTTCTGGCCCATAACATGACATCCATTATGAATTCTACAATACATCACGATGACCATGGAGAGAACAAAAACTAACTAGGTAAAAACACAACATAACATGAAGAAACAATCAAACATTCACTCCCATCCCAATTTGCATAAAAAATTTTGACATTGAACTTGACCAGGGAGAAGGTGGATTTTTCCAACAAGACACATCAGACACAACACTGTAATAGGTGCTCTTTTGGGGCTAAAAACTCAAGAACTTTCATTCTTCCTTTCTTTCATTCCAAAACTCAAAAACATCATTTGTGCTGATGAGTAGGGGCCCATAACACCCTACTCTCTTTCCCTCTTCTTGCGTTAAGAAGAGACCCTACATTGTTGGAGTCCAACTAAAGACCTCTCATACATGGCCACTTCTACCCTATTCAAGGGTGAGTAATGCCAATACAACCCATACAATCCCTTCAAAATTTAAGCAAAATACAAAGGGGAAAATATTTTAGAAAACCTATTACAATCCCATCCCAACATACTCAACATGCTCACAAATATACATATGCAACCAAAATAACTTAAGCATGAAACAAAACATGAAGAACATGAGCTAAGGAATTCCTAACTTCAAAATATGGTTATGGTGATTGAATAAACTTGAGATGAGTGTTCCCCTTCCTTCTCCTTCTCCTTCAATATTGAATTCCCCACTAAAACTAGAGGTTGGGTGAACACTCAAACCCTCTCAAAAATACCTCTAACTAAGATCCTAAACTCAACCGCTCAAAAAAGAAATAAATCCCCAACTTGTTTAAAGTTCTAGAGGCTTATAACTCAACTAGACATAAGGCTAACCTCAAGGTGGAGCTAAAGTTATCCAACCCATGATGAAAACATTCAATTTTCGCAATAAAGCAAAAATGAAGTTTTTGAGTGACCACAAAAGTCAACAAAAGGGGCTAGGGGGGTGGAAAATGCCCCCAACCCATACCCATACCCCTTAGGTACTTAGATTTCATGATTTTAGGCCTTTAGGATTAATTAGGAACCTATCAAAAGCTAGGAAATTTTAGGACTTTCTAGGAACCTTCAAAAATATTGATTACTCACTAATCTTAATTAAGGTAATTAATTTTGATTACTAACTGATTAGAAAAAAGGTAACTAACCTAATCCAACTTAGATCTTTAGGTTACTTGGTTAACCCTAACTATCATGCTAGAATGCATATACAATTCATGAGTGTCAAGCGACACTGAAAAATCACTGTTATGAACATTAACACTTAATGATTATAAAATGATACATTCATTCAATTGACAATACAAATAATATAAGAACAACATGCTTTCCATCTTTCATTAGATTTAACCCTAGTTTCCACAAATGGTACACAGGATTGAATTTTGTTTCTCTGTTAGTTTTCTTGACTAAAATATCCTACACACTCATTGCACACATTAATAGCTCATGAAAATCACATGCATATATGTATAACTTATCAAGGAAATCACATAATTTAAAACATCCATCTTTCAAATAACTAGTCATTTATCTCATTTTTAACCATTAAAATTGCATAATCAAAGTGTTAATTCTGCATTCACTTTCTACACTACTTCATCAGTATACATGTTCATAAAAAATTAAATAACATAATCAAATATCTAAAAGTAAAACATCACACAACATAAGATAACATTTTTTTATTGTATCAGATAGTGTCTCAACATATTGAGTCATGAGTATCAAAATAATAATGTATCAACTATGCTATGATGGGTTGCGGCGAGGCATCACATCCTCCCCTAGTAGGCATGAACTTCCTCCTAGAGTTCATCAAAAAGATATCGGTACTGAGATTGTATCCATGCTATATCCTTCCATAAATTTGTGACCTTATCATAACAATCCCATTGGACCCTAACTTGGTCCAACTCTCAACTTCGAAGAGCTAGGGTCCATCGGGCAATAATATGGATAGGCTCCAGCACTAACTGGTCATCCAACTCTACCTGCAAAGCATCCTAATCTATAATATGAGACTCATCATAAATGTATCTTTTAAGTACTGAAATGTGAAACACATCATGGATGCGTGATAGGCTTCATGGCAAAGCTAGATGGTATGCAACTGGTCCTATCCTCTCTAAGATCTTGAATGGTCTAATGAACTAGGGTGCCAACTTAGAGCCATTTCTGAATTGAATCAAACTCTTGTGTAGTCGCACCCTCAAGAAAACTCTATCTCCAACTTGATACTCTCGATCAACTCCTCTTTGCATTAGCATACTTCTTCTGCCTATCCTGCACCTCTCTCAAGCATTGTCTAATTAGGGTCACCTATCGTTCCATCTCCTTTACTAACTGAGGACCAATAGATAGTCGATCCTCGATCCTATCCTAGGTCTAGGGCATTCTGCAAGGCCTTCCATACAAGGTTTCATAAGGTGGCATACCTATGGAGGAATGGTGCCCATTGTTATAGGAAAACTTGACAAGATGCAAGTATTCCTCCCATTTGACCTAATGGTCCATTAGGTACATACATAACATGTCCTCCAAAACTTGATTCAAAAGCTCAATTTAACCATTATTCTGAGGATGGTACACTGTACTAAAACTGAGCCTAGTGCCCAATGCTACCTGCAACTCTTTCCAAAAGGATGAACTAAATAGTCAGTCTCTACTAGAGATGATCTTACAGGGTATTCCATAAACTTTGAAAATGTCTTGCAAAAACACCTAGGCCATGTCTTGTGCTATGTATGTGGTACACATGGGTGAGAAATGGGAAACCTTGGTCAATGTGTCAACTGTCACCAAAATGGCATCATGGAAATGAGATGACATGGGGAGGCCAACAATAAAATCCATAGATATCGCATCCCACTTCTGCTTTGCAATCTCATGAGGCTGAAGAAGCCCACTAGGATGATGATGTTTTGCCTTCACCCTTTAACACTCGAGGCATCTCACAACTATGTTAGCAATCTACACTCTCATTCCTACCCAGTGATACAACTATCTCAGATCTGCATGTACCTTCTTAACACTAGGGTGCACTGCATAAGGTGCTCTATTAGCCTCAAGTATAATGAGCTTGCACAAACACCCAATGGAAGGTACATACATATGTCCTCTATGACACAAGAGTCCATTGGACTCCAAGGAATACTTTGGATACTTCCCTTCTAAGAGTTTCTAAGAATGCACCATCTGACTAACTTCTGCATAAAGCTCATCTACTGGCAAGTGTTGTAGGATCTACTCTCTCAAGTCAGTGCAAGTAGTTATAGATGAAAGCTCACAATTCCTTCTATTTAAGGCATCTACAACCACATTCTCCTTTCTCTTGATGTAATGAACATCAAAATCATACTCAAAAAGGAACTCCATCCACCTTCTTTTCCTAGCATTAAGATTTGACTGTGTCAATATGTGTTGCAAGCTCTAGTGATTAGAATGAAGTTCAAATCTATGACCTAGAAGGAAGTGTCACCACCTTACTAAAGCATGAACCATTGTTGCAAGCTCTAGGTCATGAGTAGGGTAATTAAGTTTATGAGTCTTCAACTTCCTAGACTCAAAAGAAATAGGTCATCCATCTTGCATAAGGATTGTCCCTAAACCATCCAGAGATGCATCAATGCACACCAAAAAATCCACAGAAGGATTTGGTATTGCAAGAATCGGTGCACTTGTGAGGGCTCTCTTGAGCTCTTGAAAAGGATCTATCAGACTTCTCTGTCCACTCATACTTCATCCTTTTTTTCTAAAGAGTGATTGGGTGTGCCAATCTAGAGAATCCTGCAATGAAGCATTAGTAATATCATACTAGTCCCATAAAGCTCCTCACTTCAGTGACACTAGTGGGTGTTGGCCAATCCATGATGGTTCTAATCTTCAATGGGTCTACTAAGACACCACCACCTAATATGCCATGACCCAAATAATGTATCTTAGGTCTGCAGAATGCACACTTTAACAAGCTGCTAAACAACTAATTCTCTCTCAACTTTTGTAATACTTTTCTTAGGTGCTCTTCATGTTCCTTCTCATCATGAGAATATATCAAAATATCATCAAGGAAAATGACCAAAAAATTATCAAAAAAGGTATGGAATACTCCATTCACGAGGCTCATGAATACATCTAGAGCATTTGTGAGGCCAAATGGTACAACAGTGAACTTGTAGTGACCATACCTTGTACTAAATGTAGTCTTGGGGATATCACTATCCACAATCATCAACTGATGATAACTTGACTTCAGATCAATCTTTAAAAATACTCAGGCACCCTATAACTAATTGAAGAGATCATCAATTCTCGGAAGAGGATATCAGTTCTTGATGGTTACTTTTTTCAATAGTTGATAATCAATACACAACCTTAGTGGTTTGTCCTTCTTCTTTACGAAGATCACTAGTGCACCTCAAGGTGACACACTAGGTTGAATATGCCCCTTCTCTAAGAGTTCCTTGAACTGAGAATTTAGTTCACTAAGCTCATGAGTAGTCATCCTACACGATGCTCTTGATACTGGCTCAACTCTTGGCACAAGATCAATATGAAAATCCATTGCTCTAGGTGGAGGCATACTAGGGAACTCTAAAGGAAACACATCTACAAATTCTTGTAGGATTGAAAAATTGTCGAGGGATGGTTCTCCCTCTAAATATTCCTCTCTCTCACTAATGGTGATAGTAAACAACTGACATCATTTTTGCATGCACTATCTAAGATGCATAGGGGAAATCATATGAAGGGATATAGGTCTCTTTACTTTGAAGATCACTCTAGAGATCCCATACATGTCGACACATTCCACCCTCTTCTGTCGACAATCCATCTTGGCACTGTGGGCATAAATCCAATGCATGCCAAGGACCACATCATAAGAATCTAGAGAGGTAATGCATAGATCATAAATTTTGGTAATGTCTCCAATCTGCATCTGGCAATTATGCACCATGGAACTAACTGGCACTCTAGCTCTTGAGGCTAACTCTACTTCCCAACTAACATCCTACCTAATTGCCACTAGCCTACAATGCTCCACTACATATAGAGATATAAAAGAGTCAGTAGCTCTAGATCCAAATAAAAAAACAACCATACTACCTTGTATTATACCTAGGGCCTTGATAACTATGGCCTAATGCTCATCCTAGTGGTTGTCAACCATTGTAAAAATTCTATGGGATCTACCCATATCACCAACTGTTGGCTTTAGAAAAGCCCCTATCTAACCATCAGATGATTGTCCCTACGGACATTCTCTAGCTATTTGACCCATGCCACCACAAGTGTAGCATGGTTCTTAGGTATAAGTTTGTACACCCTGTGGTCCAGATTGATGTGGGCCTCCTAACTTACTAGATCCATTGTATCCACCCCTAGAAGACTGTCGAGTCTTTACTGACTTTGACTATGGGGCTTGTACCTTTTGATCCTATTTGGGACCCTGTGACTACCACTACTTGGGCTTGGAGACCTGATAATCCCGTGAGGGTTTTTGCTACTACTATTGTGGTTTCTGTTGCTAAGACTGTTGGCCCTTAGAGGACCCTGTTCTATAGTTCTGATTCCATTTCCAAGGGGGTTTCTGCTGGGTAGATTTTTAGTTCTGAGATGACTCTTGTGACTCCTATCTACCATGAGTATCCTCAACAACTAATGTTATCTCAACTACCTATCTGAAGGTAGTAGGGAAGGCCAAATAGACTAGACACTAGAGTGAGAAATTTAGTCCCATGATGAAGTGATGTACTTGCAATTTCTCGTCCTTCATGTACTCAACATATTGAAGGAGGTTGAGAAACCTACTCTCATAATAAGCTACTATGAGACCCCTCTGATACAAAGAATGAAATTCCTCAATCTGCTTCTATCTAAAGTGCTCAGATAGGTACCTCTCTCAAAATCTCTTCAAGAATGACTCCCATGTGAGGGTATCCATCCTCACTCCTCTTATAGTCTCCTCCTAATGCCCCCAAGTGGAGGCATCTCCCCTCAACTGATGGACTACTAGACATACCTTGAGATTACTCCCATTAGAATGTAATCCAAAGCATTGTTGTAGACTCTATAACCAGGCCTCTGCTACTATTTCCTTAGTGGAACCAATATAGAATGGTGGCTAGAGTCATATCAACTCCCTGATATCATCTCCTACATGTCTAGGAGGTCTATGGAGTGGTGGTCCTCTCTGATGTATCGACTCACCCTCATGCTCACCCTATCCCTCTAACTACCTCGGTGGGGGACTCCTACTACTCTCTTTGCCACCAGGCCCAACTCCTCTGAGTCCATCTACTTCCACTTTGGGAACCTGCTATCCTAGCTATACTACAAGTGGTAGCCTCTACTAAACTACTCTGATCAGTGTTTGAAGGGCATCCAAAATGTGCTAGTTTAGGTTCTTTAGAGGTGGTGGTGGAGGTGGTGGTGGAGGTGGTGGTCCATCCACCTATTCTGCTCTACCACCTCTCACCCTAATAACTCTACCTTGTCAGTTGCTTCATGTAATGAGAGGCATCCCACACAATTTAAATTTTAGATTATGTTTCAGAAGCATAATGGTTCTAGGTTCCTAGTGTTGAACATGGGCTCTGCTACCAAAATGTCGTGCCCAAAATACAAGGGTAAAAACACACGTAATTTATTTTTAAAAAAAAATATTAATAACACCGCTAAGTTGATAAGTGGTTTTCAAATAGTTTACTATGTCAATTTACAAGTTAAAGTAATAGGTGCACTATAAGTCAGATACAAGATCTCCTATAAATAAAATTAAATCTACAACATAGTTTAAAAATTTCATGTAGGAGTAGATCGTTAAATTTAAACTTCCATTGTTAAATCAATTAATTATATTAAAAAAACTAAATTCAATTAATTAAAAGATCAAACACATTATTATTTTAATTTAATTTTTTAAGAATATAGTACATCCACAAAACAATAGTGAACCAAACTCATTAGTAAACATAATTTACAACTAATTTAAAACCTATTAATCATTAATCATTAAAACACCAACTAAGAAAAATATTAATTAACAATATAATTAATTGATTTCAATGACCAATAATATAAATCTAAATATTTGAAATGTTTGAACAAAAGAACTTACTAAATAAAATAACATCTATTGTCCAATCACTTGACTGACATAATAATACATCTAACTAATACTTTAATATCCTAAAACTAATTAATATTTAAAACTAATACTAACTACACTTTATTAAAACTAAATTCTAGCTTAAGAAAACTAACTACAAAGTTACTGTACTACATTCTAACTAAAATTGAATTAAATTTTAACATTCAAATAAATTAATATTTAAAAAAATTATTTAAAAATACTAACTAAAACAAAATCCAATTGATGCTAATCTAAAACACACTAAACTTAAAACTAAATTCTAAATAAAACTAATTTATTAACTTAACCATTAATTAATAACACAAAACAAAATTAACATAACCACCCTACTTTCTAACCCCCCTACACCTATTAATATTCTAATCCCCACCTCACTACCCACATGGGTCTACACCTTCCCCACTTGGGCGCATTCCCAAGTGCACATCCAAGTGGGGTGTGTTGTATGTGCACCCACCCCCCCTCGCAAGTCAGCATTTAAGGTTGATGGAAAATCGCATGGGGAAAGATAATGGATTGTTTTAAAGGCATAAGTCAAATCAAGAGAGGGCCAAAGGTTTTATATTTTTAAACACATACACTTTGACTTCATTAACTTTCTAAAGTTTTTACTCCCCTTCCCTCCAAGTCCAACTTGGTGTCTAGAAAGGTGTACTTATGCATAGGGATATTAGGATTTCTTATGCACTAGAAACATGTAGAAAGAATTTATGTGTCAAAGTTAAGTAGGTAGGATTGTTAGGATATTTAGGATATTAATAAGTATTTTCTTTCTCTATTTTTTTTTGAATTTAAATTTAAAATAAAGTATCAATAGAGAATATTGTCGGTTATCAAAAGGGGCAATAATTATTTTTCCCCATACAAACTCTAGAGAGTTTTTACTCTTAGGGGGTATTTATTTTTTCTAAGTGTTGGAATTTTAAGACAAGGAAGTATAATTTTTTCTAAAGCCTGTTTTTGTCTAAGTGTGATTTTGAAAACAAATCATTTTATCATGGCAAGGGGACTATTTATTTTCTTTTTGCTAATTAGATTTATAACCTAGAGTTTAATGTAAACCCATAGAATTCGAATAGCATTTTTTTATAACTTCCTCATAATCGTGAATAATTACAAAATGCCAAATGTGTAGTTTTGAATTAAAATTGCTTACTTATACACCATCATTTTATCCAATTAATTATAACCCAGGTGTATAAAATTTCAAGGTGTAAAATGGCACAGTAAGGAAAATCATCATCTCATCAAATTTGAAGTAAACATATGCAAAGAAAAAAAATTGAAATACTAGAAAACTCATATGCAAAAATATTACTCAACTTTCTTTTTCTATTGAACCATCTAATTCAAAGGCTCGGTTGGGAAAGAACAAGAAAACCTAAAATCGTTTCCAGTTCCACAATAAGTTTAAAAATAACATTTTTACATAGGATTATTATCCTGAGGGAAAAACTCCCAACAAATATGAAATCCAATACAATTTTGAATTTCCTTCTTGGCCCTTAACATGGGATCCATTATGAAATCTAGAGTACATAACAGTGATCATGGAGAGAACAAAAATTGAATAGGTAAGAAGCAAACATAACATGAAGACAAAATCAAACATTCACTCCCATCCCGATTTGCACAATAGGTTTGATACTGAACAAGACTAGGGAGAAGGTGGATTTTTCCAATAGGAGATGTTAGACACAACACCCTAACAGGTGCCCTTTTGGGGCTCAAAACTGAAGAACTTTTGTTCTCCCATTCTTTCATTCCAAATCTCAAAAATGTGGTTTGTGTTGATGAGTATGGACCCATAACAGCTACTCTCTTTCCCTCTTCTCGTCTTGAGAAGAGACTCCACACTGTTAGAGTCAAACGAAATATGCACTATTAGAGTCCATCTAAAGACCTCCTCTGATACATGGCTACTTTTGCCCTATTTGAGGCTGAGTAATGCCAATACAACCCATATAATCCCTTCAAAATTTGAGAAAAATACAAAGGGGAAAACATTTAATAAAACTTATTACAGTCCTCTCCCAAAATACTCAACACACACACAAACATACATATGCAACCAAAATAAGTTAAGCATGAAACAAAACATGAAGAACATGACTTGAGGAATTCTTACCTTCAAAATTGGGTTATAATAATTCAACAAAATTGAGATGAGAATTCCCCTTCCTTCTATTTCTCATTCAGTCCTGAATTCCCTTCTAAAACTAGAGTTTTGGTGAGTACTCAAACCCTCTCAAAAATGCCTCTAAATAAGATCCTAAACTCAACCACTACAAAAAGAAATAACTCCCCCACTTGCCTAAAGTTCTAGAGGCTTCTAACTCAACTAGACAAAAGACTAACCTCAAGGTGGAGTTAAAGTTATCCAACCCATGATGAAAACATTCAATTTTATTAATAAAGAAAAAATGGAGTTTTTGAGTGACCATAAAAGTTAACAAAAGGGGCTAGGGGGGTGGAAAATGCTCCCAACCAATACCCATACCCCTTAGGTACTTATATTTTATGATTTTAGGCCTTTAGGATTAATTAGGAACCTATCAAAAGTTAGGAAATTTTAGGACTTTCTAAGAACCTTAAAAAATGTAGATTACTCACTAATCTTGATTATGGTAATAATCTCAATTACTAATTGATTAGCAAAAGGGTAACTAACCTAATCCAACTTAGATCTGTAGGTTTCTTGGTTAAGCCTAACTATCATGCTAGAATGCATATACAATTCACAAGAGTCAAGTGATACTAAAAAATCACTATTATGAAATGTTAACACTTAATGATTACAAAATGATACATTGATTCCAACCATAATACAAATAAAATACGAACAATAGGGTTTGCATCTTTCATTAGATTTAACCCTAGTTTACACAAACAATACATAGGGTTTAGTTTCATTTCTTCGTTAGATTTCGTGACTAAAATATCCTACACACTAATTGCACACATTAGTAGCTCAAGAAAATCACATGCATATATGTATAACTTATCAGAGAAATCACATAAGTTAAAACATCCATCTTTCAAATAACTAGTTGTTTATCTCATTTTTAACCATTAAAATTGCATAATCATAGTGTTAATTTTGCATTCACTTTCTACACTACCTCATCAGTATACATGTTCATAAAATATTAAATAACAAAATCAAATATCTGAAAGTAAAACATCACACAACATAAGATAACATAATAATGTTCAGTGTATTCAATAGTGTGTCAACATATTGAGTCATGAGTATCAAAATAATAATATATCAGCTATGCTACAATGGGATGGGGTGAGGCCTCACATCATCCTAAGCATGCCATAAAAAAATATTGTAAGATTAAGATATGCAATTTAAGATAAGATTAAGTTGTACCTTTTATTGAATGTATGAATTTACTAATTGTTTTACTAGGACTAAAATAGCCATGAATGTTTCACAGGCAATATAATGTTGCAGACAAGGTGGTAGCACAAGGAAAGTGCACTAAATTTTAAAAAGTAGGGAAGATTTTGAATCTATCCCTATGGAGAATTGTGTGGAAATCTCTCATGACATTTCTATAATGTGCATTGATTGTGAGGTAGTGAATGATTTTAATGAGGTTAATTAGTTCAATAGCTCATTGGGAATTAGGACATCATTCCATGTTCTTAATTTCTTTTGAGATTTCTATTATAGCTCTCTATAGGTGTCTTCTCCTCTCCAAAGATAATTTTCATGTTTATTTCTTTGTTTTCATTGTTTGTTGGGTTTTTGGTATTAAGCATACAATTGATAAGGTTGGGATCATTTTCTCTACAAATATAGGTTGGGAGTTGAGCCAACTTAAGCTCAAGAAGTGTGATGAATTTAAAATTAATAACAAGGTTTGAAAATAATTTGGCATGGTCACATGGTGAAGTATGTAAAGGGAATGCAAGGCTTTAAACAAGAACCATCTCTAAAGTTCCTTGAGTTTTGGGATAAAGGAAAATTTAATATTAGTACTTTTTCATATGTCGTTATAATGGAAACTATTATGGTTGTCAAAGAGATGAGCATAGAGGGTACCAAAATCTCTCAAAAGGAAAAAGTTTCTTTGAAAGATGACTTTTGCCTCTTCCTAGGTCCTAGAGAAAGAACTCAAAAGCTTCAAAGTGGGTTCAATTGTGAGTAGCTCTTGAGTAACTATAAACTTTTATAGGAGATTTTCTTCATCTGCATTATCCTTGAGGGAAGGTAAAAGAACATTGAGTCCCACCTCTTCCCTATGTTAAATTTTTTTTGAAGGAATATATATATATATATAATTTTTTTTTCCATTTTGGATATTTTACTCTATGCAATTTATTGTAAAAAGTCCTCTCTCTTAAAATTTTGCATTGCTCCCTTAGATTGTTTTCCCTAAAAAAAATGGTTTCATCAAATCTTGATATATTTTAGATAAAATCATTTCTATTTGGGAAGGTATGGAATGGGCCCAGTATTCCAAGAAGTGGGTGTTATTTATTAAGATTGATTTTGCCAAAGCTTATGACTAGATTGAGTGACCTTTCATCCTAGCCATCCTTCAACCTCTAGGATTTGGTTCATTTTTTCTATAGTTTGTTTAGATTATTTTTGGTGATGTCTCTACTTGCATCACCATTAATGGGAGTCAATCTAAATCTTTTGAGCTCTTCAAATCTATTTGGAAAGGCTTCCCTCTTGTACCTTTTCTCTATGTCCTAGAGGTTGAAAGTTCTGTCTATCTTCTTTTCAACTCAATCTCTCAGGGTCTGGTGCATGGAATCTCTCTTCCCAAGTCTTTCATGCATCTTGTTAATGGTCATTTTGTTAATGATTCTTTCCTTACTTCGATGGAAGATAAAAACAATATTGTCAATGCCTTGTAATGCTTGGATTTTTTTTTGTCTTACCTCTGGGTCTGCCATTCAATGGCATAAAACCCTTTTTTAAAGACAATATTACTTACCAAACCCTCTATAGTTGTAATACTATTGGTGCAAATGGGTTCAACATGGAGAAATTTTTAAGTTTCTGGGAATTCCCTTTACTTTTCAAGCCTCCCCGTGGAGTTGTGGAATGTTGTTCTTACAACGATTGATAAGAAGATGGAATATTGGATTAGTAAGCCACTCTCTTATGGGGAAAAGTTTCAAATCTATTCTAAAGTGCTTGCTACTACACATGTCTACTACTCTTCCTATTGGGCCCCTTCCAAAGCTTCATATCTCAAGCTCAAGAATCTCCTTTGGGACTTTCTCTAGGCCTCTAATGTAGTGCATCACAACTTTCAAAGAGTGGCCTAGGATTATTTTTGTTTGCCGAAAGATTCTAGTGAACTTGGGCTACTTTCCACTCACAAGTAGGGTTTTTCCCTTTATGCAAAGTGGGTCATTTAGGCCCTCACTGAAGATGAGGCCTAGAAATATTTATTATGACACTACATTTCTTTAGGCCTCCCAGTTAACTGATCTACCTGGAAGGGGATTGGATTTTATAACCTTATTGTGACTCTTGAACCTATTTAGATTTAGGGAACATTTTTTGTTAAGAGCATTTGAACTAGAAAACCCTTTTTAAGATTTAGGGGACTTTTGTTGGAAAACTTGGGAAGCCCTCAAACCTTGGCTTCCCTAGGTAGGTAATGGGTTTAGAGATGGACTCTCAATGAACTAGGAAAATCTTTCATGGTCTCCCTTGTTTATTGCTCAAAGTGTTCCTTTAGCCAAGATACAAGGAGCGAGCACTCTGCACTTGTTTTGAAGGAGCATCAAAACTCTCAAGTATTTATTTTCCTAGGTTACTATAAGAATTCACTAATGGGAAGACCTACAAGTGTAATTTAATATTATCTATGTAGATCAATAGATAATTAATTTTCTAGTTTCTGTGGTACCTCTTAATTTGTTGCACAATCTTGGTATTTACTCATCTCACCCATGGTGGAAAAATTGGAAGCGGTATCCTACAACCTCTATGATAAATTAAAAGCTCAAGATGGGGTATTGGTGGCTAGATACTCTCAATTAGCACTGGCACTAGCATTCTTCCAAAGAGACTTGGAGTAATAGATTTACTACTATCTGGCATTCCATTAGGGAGCTGAAGATTGCTCTCTTTTCGTAGTGCCTCCTCTTCCAAGGCTTGCCTTTAGATCCTTGGCTCTGGCATCTGGGAGCCCTGGATCCTAGATGCTTATTTTGTGGCCAACCCAAGAGCTTCCTATACATCTTCTAGTTTTGTAGAAGAGCATAGAAGTATTGTCTTTGGATCCATGACTTTTTCAAGCCTTTTCATCTAGAGGATTTTACTTGGCATATGGTTGTGCTAGGAGATCTAGCCAAGCTTCCTTAAACATACACCCAAATTTTGCATGTTTTTAGAATAGAGATTTTGTTTACTATTTGGAAGAACCACAATGTTGTTTTATTCTCTCACAACTTTATTGATAGTCATTTTTCTATGTACTCTAAAGCGTGTATCTAGAACAATTTCATGATGTAGATTCAAGTAAAACCTGAGAAAGTATTGTTAGAGGTGGCTCACCTACAAGAGTTATTAACTCATTGGGTAAATGCACCCTATATGGGTGCTCATGTGCCTTCAAATGCTTTATTCAATGATTGCACTCCTCCTCATGGTAGCTGGCGAGACCAAAGAAAATGTACATGTCACTTGTATACTCCTCGGTCTTAGCTTGTTCGCCACTCTCCCAATGGTTTTGGTTGCCATCACAACTTGGCCTTGCCTCCACAAAGGTTGGGATTTTTTTGGTCCTTGATGGGTCCTCTTGCTACCCATGATGCAATTTAGCCATCTACACAATGTGACCCCAAATGGGCTTTCCCTCGGTTGGACTTAGCCATTTCTCTACATAGAAATGAGGGTGATAAAGATGTTGATGCTACTAATGATGATGGTTGGGATCCCCCTGAACCAACCACCAACCCCAAGGACTTCTAAGGTTATGATGATAAAGACCCACCCTCAACTAGTATTGCTCTTGTAGCTTGAGGGCTTTCTACTTCCTTCTTATATATGTTTTTTTTTTATGAATAGTTTTTAATCTAGCCTTGTACCATTTGAACTCATGTAGTGATCTTGTATCCCATAGCCCCTCTTTTTGTGAATATGTATCTTTAAATTTTAATTAATGGGAAAGGTATATTCATCAAAAAATCCAAATTCAAAGGTGGATCCCCTCTTCATTATAGATTTCATTTTTGGCTATGTATGTTTCACCATAATTTGAGTGCTAGGGCTAGGTCATCCCCTACCCTATCTATTGAGATAAATAAGTCTATTTTCACCACTATTTTTTCCTTCACTCAATCCTTTCCAGGTCCCCAAAATATTCTATCTATTTGTAGAATAAGGATTAACCCTTCCCACATGGACAAGTTTAAAAGTCCTTCTCAAAAAAGGGAGACTACAGAGGTTTTTAGTGACTCAACTTTGGCTACTTGTTGGTTTATTGGATCTTCCTAGAGGCTTGGTGGCAACTCTACTTCAAACTTTGTGTCCAATACACACGTAAACGTTATTGGATATAATAGTCAAAGATAGTAAAACCAAGATAATATTTTAACATAAATAAAATAGTCATCAAAGACACTTTTCGCTCAAAATTAATCAACTTAATAAATAAGCCAAGGGAAAAGTATTCTAATAAACTTCATTAGGAAATATTTCAATCTAAGAAGGGATGTGATTACCATATGTCTATTTCAATGATATACAAGATTAGTGAGTCCTTAAGTTAATGTCAAATATTTTCAAATTGTTATAAAAAAATTAATTAATATATTTTATTATCATTATTTATAGATAGTTTTCAAATGGATAAATAAATATGAAATTCACTAAAGTGCCTTTCACGAGGAATATATATTTATTTTCAAGAGTTATAGAATTGATGCAATGAGCTTAACGAGTTAAATTTGTAAGCTCTTCAAATACTATTTAGTTCTTCTACAAATGTGCATGTTCCTTGAACTTCACGAAAAAGACTTACAAGATATTGTTAACCAATATTAGTGCATAAATGTCTATGATTGTTTTGAACATTATTTTATTTTCCTCATCTACTCTAAGTTTTCATTGTCACTCATGGAATAATTTGCAAATGAAAAAGATGGTGTGTATGGATGATATGCATTGTTTTTTTTTTTTTTTTGATGAATAGTTCTTTTCTATTAATAAATAATATACTTAGTTACAATTCACAAAAGAGGGGTAGGGGGATACAAGATCACCCCACAAAAGTTCACGCAACCATAGCTGGAATCAATAACTATTCATTAAAAAAAAATATATAAGAAACAACCCTTACGCTGCCAAAGTAGTGCCAACCAAGGGTGGTGGTTCGTCCCAATCATGAAATCCCTAGTCATCCCTAGGATTGGCTTAGTTGATCTAAGATTGGTTTTAACAAGTTAGTGTCAACACACTTAACCAATTTACTTAGTTCATACCAAACTACTAATATATGCCAAGTACAACATATAAATATTAGACCATGTCGAGTCATAATGAGTGTCAAGTCACTCATGTGTCTAGTGACTCAAGTGTTGAGCAAATAGACCATGCCGAGTGATTTAAGAGTCAAGTGAATAGTGGATGCCAAGTAGTGTAGGTGTCAAGTCAGAATAGAAATATAATGCATGCCAAGCATCAATAACTTCATATGATGAGTGACAGAATTTTTACATATTTGTTTGTAATTGCACAAACACCCATGTAAACAATTTTTTAGATGACTTTAGGATAGAATATGATCTTTTGGAGATAAGGACAAATGTATAGTTGGAATCCCAAGGAAATTACATTTAACTAATCAAAACATGGGAAGGTTTAAGTAGAAATATGGATGAATCTCAGCCATGGATTCATACCTAACCCTAAGCCACCTAAGTCTTCTTAAGGAGGATGAAGCCCTAAATTCTTTATGCATAGGTAATTTAATTGGAGGTGCAAACAAGATAGTTTGCAGAACATTTAAGGTGATTTAGAAGTAAGAGTGAAGTACATAATCAATTAGGGAAAAATAGACAATAGAGAAGGATACAAAATTGATACATTAGATCATAAAGGATCAAGAAGTTAAGTGTTTAGAGGTGATCTATCATCAGGAAAGCAAGTGCCAATTGCAAGATCTATGCTAAGATATTTTAGCAGTAGATTTCAATCTAATCTCTTAACAGAGTAGTCCTAGTAGGCTGTATGAAATCCTTTAATAGTGTGCTTACTTAGTTGTAAGTTTAAGTCCTCTAACAAGGAAGTCTTCTAACAAGGTTTTGAAATCCTCTAACAACGTGAGACTTAATAGTCTTTTGTAAGCCTCTAATAGGATAGTCCTTTCATAGGGTAGACTATTATTCATGGTTAAAACATTGTAATCTTAATTGGATACACTATACAATTGCAATAGTGAAGATTTGTGGGTGTCATCCCCACTCCAATTTTACCTTCTCACTTGGAGGGTTTTTGGGTAATCATATCTAGTGTTATATGTGTTATTTCTTTCATGTTTACATGATTTAGATGTATGTGCTTTACATGTTATTTCATCTTTTCTATTGAATGAATAATATGGATGTGTGGTGAAAGTTTTAAGGGTTCATATTTTAAATTCTTATTCACCCCCCCTCCCTCTCTTAGAAGTTTATCTTTTGTATTGTAATTAAAACAATTGGTGTCAGAGCCTTGTTATCTAAAAGATAAGCTTTTCAGGTTTGAGGAAAGATCTTGAAATGGAAGTCTACAAATTGGGAAAGGCTATTGAGAACTAGGAGATTGAAATACATCTTATGCTAAAATAATTAAATGATGTAAGAAAATCTTTACAGAATTCCTTGAGGAGAAGGAAATAAATTTCTATTGAAGAGAATGCCACACATTACAAAGAAATAGACACTACTAAGCTATTTCTAGATGGAGACTAAAATGAATTTGATGTAGTAGTTGCAGATCTAATGAAAAATAACAAGATCCAAGCTGAGGAAATCAGAAATCTCAAGTTAGAGGAAGAATCCCATACCATAATGCTATGTGAGGTAATTGAATAGAAGAAGAAAGTCATGGATGACAAAGCCATGATTGAAGAAGAAAAAAGAGTTCTAGCAAGTACACTAGAAGAGATATAATCAAAACTAACTAAGATTTCTAACATGTAATTGGATACCATAAGTCAAATGATGAATGCCAATTATGAACTGAATGTCAAAGACATTGAGATAACTACATGGAAGTTGCAAAATTAACAAGCACAGAATGACCTAAAAAGAGAAAAGTAATTTGCTAAAAGTTTCAATAAACCAAATGAATCCATCAAATACTTTGAGTGATTACTAAGATCCCCTAGATCTAACAATGATATATATGGATTGGGATACACAAGCATTGAAGAAGGAGAGTCATCTAAAAGTGTTGAAGAAAGGAACAACAAAGGTAAGAACTCCAAACCTACTTATCATAATTGTGGTAACAAAGAACATAGTGCTAATGTATGTAGGAGAATGCTAAGCTTGAGAGCATAGTTCATTATCACAAGTGAAACAAGCAATGTCATTAGGGACATAAATGTAGAACTAGAACCATGAACGCACAAAGATTTGAAGGTTATTGCTACAACTATCAGAAGTATGGACATAGAGCTCTTGAATGCAGATCCAAATCTATGTGTTCATCAAACAAGCAAGCAAAGGTAAGGAAAAATGTCAACTCTTATTATTGGGATTATAATACAAGATATATCTGTCATTATTGTCAAGAGTATGGACATGTTCCTAAGAATTTCATTAAAACACACCTCAGTGGTAACTACTAAAGGTGGTTGAGTCAAACCACATGCTTTAGCTGTTTGAGGACTAGTCACATCAGTAAGTATTGTCCAATTAGATAAAAGGCACCAAGTTGTGAATTTGGTAAAGGAAAAGGCAAGGTAGATGTTGAAAATGTTAGAAATAAAATGAACAAGACATGGAAAACAAAAGATTATTGCAACACATCAAATGGAGAAGGGATCACTTCACCCAATGGGTCATGTGATCACACCTCATCAAACTAGGCAATTAATAGGTGTGTGGTACTAATATCTAAAGTGTTATATAATACATCAGTTCCAAATGATATAGTACTAAAAGGACTACATTAGCTTTAATAAAGATGCAAGATGTTGAAAATTCAAGTTAAATCTTCAAAGTTTTTCATGTTGTTGCTGAGAATGAAATATTTCCTATGGATGCTGAGTGGAATGCTAGTTGATGCCAAGCTAGGAGTATGGCTTGTTGATGCCAAACTCATAGTAGTTGTCAAGTGATGGAAATAACCAAAGATGCCGAGTGATCCTAAAATTGGTTGATGTTGAGATTACCGCTGTGTAAGAAATCAACATTAAATGCAAGGTTTTCAAAGGGTTTATGATCAATTTGTGCTCTTTTTTCATCATTTCAAATTCAAGCAAGAGCAAGCAAAGAAGAAGGCATTTTAGAAACCTAATTTGCATATATTTTGACAGTAATCTCACACCAGTTCTTTGGATTTCACAAGGTATTTATCACAAGTTGTGCTACATAGTTTTAGTTACAAAAACCCTAGTTTGACAAATTGGATCTAGTTTGAAAAATGTAAAAGGGAAGGATGTTTCAAATGTCCAATTGGTTAGTAATCAAGTCATACAAACTTTTTTTAAGGTCATTCATGATATCGCCTACAAACAAGATCCTTGTGGTGCTCTATCAATGATCCTGCATAATGTAATTATGGTTCAAGATGTAAGGAAATGTTATAATGGAAAGATTGGTATCATTGGGGACTTAGAAATTAGAGAAGCTTATAATAGATTATGTGATAATGGTGTTCTTAAGGAATAATATAAAATTGTTGAGGGAAAGGGTTTAACGCATGCCCTAGATTTTCCTAGTTTATTTAAAATTCAATGGATTAGAATTGTGTTGAGCTGAATATATGATAGATGTTTATGGCTAGAGGGTGGACCTATTAAGATTTCCAAGACAATAATTCATAGGGTTACTGGCTACCCAATCCTAGATTGACCCAAAACTCTAAGGAGTGATTGCAAGGAAGTGATAGAGAAAAATTGTAGAGCAAAATGGAATAAGATAGGGATGACAATTGATGCCATCATAGATCCATTACTAGACTTTGTTGTTAGGTTAATCTCTCATAAATTCTATCAATCTAGTAGATTGAATAGTGTACCCTACATAGTTGTGGATGTTGGCTACAAGATTGTGAAGAAAGATCATACATATGATGTAGTATAACTTTAGCTACAACTGATGGAGAACCTTGGAGCTATTAGAAAGACCAAGAGTGCAAAATGAAAATTTGGTTCAATTTTAGTTTGTATATTCTTTTGTGTGTAGAATACATTAGCCTCTTTTGGTACTGAAGGATGGAAGACCAATAGGTCAATTGTGGTGCAGATCAATGAGTTCATTGAATAGATGGGTGAAAACTTTGAAACATTAATGAAAAGTTATTTTGAAAATTTTAAGAAATCAATGAAAGAAAGAATGAGGATACCAGTTTCATTGGTTGGGAAACATTATAATGATATATGTTTTCATGTTGATGTTGAGTATACATTTGTGCAAGCTGCCACACCAAAAATAAGATGGTTGAGACCACTTGGGTATGAGATTAATGTTGATGAAGCTTCAACAACCATCACAATGCTCCTAGTAGAGGAAATTGATAAAAGTGCAAAGATATTTGGAAACTATGAAATGGTAAAGTCAAAGATTACCATCGAGATGAAAACTGCTTCAGCCATCAAGAAGAAGGATAAACTAGTGAAGAAGCTTAAAGATAAATTTTGTGAGGGTGCATATGAGGAAGAGGAAGAAGATTAAGAGGAAGAAGATGAAGAACAAGAAAAAACTCAAGGACTTATGGCATTGACTCAAGCATTGGGAGAAGACAAAGAAGAGGAAGAAACTAAAGGTGCTAAGAGAGAAGAAGTTGAGGAAGCACCTACTCCTACCAAGCCAAAGAAGAGGAAGCTTAAGTCACAGCTAGTGGCTAATGCAAAGAAATTTGTTAAACCAAGTCTAATCAAGCTTACTGCCCCTGTCACTAGAGAAAGAACACATGCTACAACATAGTAGGAAAAAGAAAAGAATAAGGCAATAGATCAAGGAGGCCAAGTGCAGAATAAGAAAAGAAGAAAATACGTGGCATAGATAGATTTAGATGGAGAGAGGAAAAAATTAGATGAAAAAAATCAATTTCAAGCGGTAAGCCACAATCCTCTATTTGATGTTGAAAACTTATGCAAAAATATCAAAAGCAATGTAGATTTATCTGGTTTGAAACATATTGATTTTGATAAATTGGGAAGAGATAAGAAGAGTCAAGTGGAAGAGGCATTATATGCCATGATGTCAATGTTTAAGAACACTCCACTAGAATTTGTCAACACAATACCAAAAGATATACATGATATTGTTGAGCAAAAATGGCATTATTGTTTAAAATTGGAGAAGTACATCAGGGAAACAACATTGGCCCAAGTAATGCAAGAATTGAAAAAAGGTCAAAGTGCTAAGGTTGTCAAGAGATATTTAGGTAGGTTTACACCTAATTATAGAGCCTTCAACATTCTTCAAAATGACATTGAAGATGTGGTCAAAAAATCAACCCAAATATGGAAACTTATCTATGAGTTGACCATAGTGAAACAAGGAGAAGTTGATCCCTCTGAAGGTAGGCATGATGACAAGGATGAGGAACATGACAAGGATAAATAAGAAGATAATAAGGAAGATGAGAATAAAGATAATACAGTTGTGGAAGAAACACAAAAGAAAAATGATGACATGGCAACAGCTAAGCAGCAACAAGGTAAACAAAATGTGCAGGTCACACAAGTGTCAAGTGTCAGCCCTCCCCATGACTCAATCAAATCTACTAAAACTATAATTGTTAAGGATGTTTCTAATTCTTTAGCTCAGAACATTAATCTACTAACTGTAAAATACTTGAAGAAGATATTGGACCAATCTACATTGCAAGATAAGCTATGTAAAATTCCAATTTTGGTTAGAGTAGATGAGCTCCAAAAGGTAGTAACTGATATGACAAGGGACAAGCTGAATCCGCAAGAACCACCTTCTATCATCCCTTTAGTTACTCAAGTGAAACCTTTGATTCAAAAAATAGTAGATACATCTAGTAAGGTTGATACACTTGTTACAATTGAGTAGAAGTAGACTGCAACAAAAGAGAAAGACACTACTATATAATGGGAAATGGGATAGATGGATTTATCTATACATGCAACAAAAGAACAAAGTGCCAATTATATCATTGTGATAGACAAGAAAAAAACTAAAGAGATTGAGGAAACACCTAAGGTGAAGGAACAAGAGGCCATCCAAGCATTGGTAACCCTACCAATGTCTGCACTCCTTCCACACAAGCTCATTAGAAGCCGAGCATAGAAGCCATACCATTACAAATGTCAGTGCTTGGCTTCAACTCTTCAAAAGTTGAAAATGTAACTCCCTATGGAGATATCACTCTTTATGAAGAGATAACTATACCTAAGTTTGATTATGATACAATGACATTAGATGAAATATGTATTTTGCAACAAGCCTTAGAGAATAAAAAGAATCAAGAAATGCTTAAGAGATAACATAGGTAGAAGAAAGCACTTCAAGACATTAAAGACATCTTTCTGGATGCATTTAATTTTCCTTCTCCTAAGGAGATCAAGCCACTGCTAGAACATCTATTAGATATAGTGGAAAGTGTCAATAATGAAGACATTGATACTAGTGCAAAACTCTTGGAATGGTTTGAGAAAAAATTCAAGAGTAAGGTCAATGAGAAGATATTTGGTGAGATAGCACTGACTTGAGTTGCATTGGCAACAAAGGTTGAGGATGTGAAGAAAGTACTTGAAAATATATTCTCAATGTACACCAAATTGTGTGGCCCTACACTCTTCACTCAACAGACAAGAAATCATACTTTGAGCTTTGAGAGAAACCTCAACATATCGAGTACCAAGTTACCTCAAAATCCAACTTAGAGTGAGAAGTGTTTAAATATTTTGCTTCAGTTACAAAGTTAATTAGCTATGCTAATAGAAAAAGAGCCAAATTGACATGTATATAGGAATCCCTCACCCCTCATATGGAGATACTGCACAAGGAGCTAGGTTATGCAGAAACTTTACTGAAGAAAGACCACAAGCTTTCTACTCTAGATGGCCTAGTGCATTTTGTTGCCAAGCTTTTCATCCAACTCAAATCACTAGATGTTGCATGTGAGAACTGGGATGTAGCTCTCAAGATAATACTAGAGGTCCATAAATAATTTTTTGACAAACACACTATATGTGTATAGCCCATTTGACATAAGTGTCAATGAGGGGAAGAATATCTTATGTGGAGACAAATATATGGGGGAGAATAAAGAAAGGGGTAGATAGCAATATAGAAGAGAAACAAAGCATATTGAAAGAGTATAAGTGCATTGAAGTCAAAGAGTATCACCAAAGACAAATCTACTTAGAGTGAAGGATAGTTTTTGGATATAGAATAGACATATTAACTAAAGGGGAGTTACCAAATTTTGAGGTATATAGGTTATTACAAAATTTTGAAATTTTAAAGTTTTGTGTATAAGCCGAATCATGGCTATTTTATGCTTGAGAAGTTAAGTAGAATATTGTATATTTAAGTGTTTTTAACACTCATGTCGAAGGGGGAGATTTTTGATCTTAGATTAATTTTGACAACTGAGTGTCAACACACTTACACCATTTACTTAGTTCATGTTGGACTAGTAATACATGTTGAGTTAAACATGTAAATATTAGACCATGCTAGGTTACAATGAGTTTTGAGTCACATGTGTACCTAATCACTTGAGTGCTAGGTAGATAGATCATGTCAAGTGATTTAAGAGCTGAGTAAATAGTGGATGCCAAGTAGTGCAGGTGTGGAGTCAAAATAGAGGATAGAGAAGGATACACTATTGATACATTAGATCATAAAGGATCAAGACGTTAAGTGTTTAGAGGAGATCTTCCATCAGGAAAGCAAGTGCTAATCACAAGATCTATGCTGAGTCATTTTAGTAGGTGATTTTAGTCAAATCTCTTAACAAATTATTCCTAGTAGGCTATATGAAATCCTTTAACAGGGTTCTTACTTAGTTGTAAGTTGAAGTCCTGTAACAAGGCACACTTCTATTAGGGTGTTGAAATCCTCTAACAAGGTGAGACTTAATAGTCTTTTGTAAGCCTTTAATAGGGTAGGCCTTTCATAGGGTAGACCATGATTCATGGTCAAAACATTGTAACCTTAATTGGATACAGTTTACAACTATAGTAGTGAAGATTTGTCGCTATCATCCCCACCCCGATTTTACCTTCTCACTTGGAGAGTTTCTAGGTAATCATATCTAGTGTTATATGTGTGATTGCTTACATGTTTACATGATTTAGATGTATGTTCTTTACATGTTATTTTAGTTTATCTATTGAATGAATGAGATGGATGTATGGTGAATGTTTTGTTGGTTCATGTTTTAAATGTTGATTCACCCCACCCTCACTTAGAAGCTTATCTTCCCTATTGTAATTCCAATAGGCAAGTAGGCTGGGAATAGTCCATCTATCAACAACATCATCAGGGACCTGGGCTTCATTCTTGTTATCAATCCATAGGGGCAAGATAGCCAACTCAAGGCGAATGGGCCATTTACTAGGTACAATACACTAAGCACCAAGAGGGGGAGCCATTAGGCCTCGCAACTACCCTATGCCACCTTGGGGTAGATAAACTAAGAAATGACACTAACCACCATCACACCCACTAGAAGAGTAGTGATAGAAAGGCTAGGAGTGAGGTGTGTGCGAGTGGTGGCCTGAATAGTTGCACCACTCGCAGCAACCCCTAGGGGGAGTAGCATCAATTGAGACATCAAGTGGTACTCTAGCAATCATATAGGGAGCATTACCCAAGTGGTTGAATAGATCCTAGAGGTGGGCCAACTCTAGAGCCACCTTGTTGGCTTTTACTTGAATCTACATCATTACATTATTACAAATACATGCTTTAGTGTACATAGCAACATTTATGTCAAAAAAATTCCATGAAAATAGAAACATTTCTATATTTCCATAAAGTAAACAAAATTTCCATCCTAAAGGTATGCTAGATCTAGGTAAACTTCTTAGGAAACCTAGGGGAGTCACCCAAAAGAACCATATGCTAGGAAAAGATTTTTGGTTGAAAGGGCTTAAAAAAATCATGAATTGAGTGCAAATATTCATGAGCATGTCTGTAGAACCAAAAATTATACAAAAAAGTCTCTTGCTGCCCATAGAAAGGACACCAAGGATCTAAGACCCCAATATGCTTGAGTCGAGATGTAAGGGGAAGACCTTGAAACACCAAACATCAAGCAAAGCAGGCAATCTTGGGTTGTGTAATGGCATTCCAAATAGTGTCAAAACACATTCTCCATTGAGAAAGAGAAGACAGCAAATGCCAATGCTAGTTGAGGGTATCCACCATTGGCAGATGGGGAGAAAGCCATTGATACCCTAAGCTGGGCTTATAGCTAGTGAAGGGAGTGCTAGGATACAATTCCAGTCAATCCACTAAGGAAAAATAGACTAAATACCCATTTGATGAAGTAAATGATCTAGAATTGAAACAATAAGTAGATCAAAAGTCTATTGATCTAAACAGGCAAGATAGAACAAGACTTGCATATCTTCCCAGGATCTAAGGCTCATAGTGAACCTGGAAAAGAGGTCCTTAGGGATCTTGATTCCATGTTTAAAAAAATGTAGAATACAAGCACCATGAGCCTTGGATAGAGGGACACCTTGGGTGGCAAATAGAGGAGACCACCAAATGCTCTATTGATTGAAAGAGAGTCCATCTCAGAACCCATCACTAGACAAGCAAAGCTAAGACTTGATAGCTTCCCAAGCTTTCTAGATGCTCTTGATAAAAAAGAGCCCTATATGTGTACAGGCTCTTGCATGATAAGAAGGATTTGAAAGATAATCCCCTTCCATGTAGGTCTATTAATAGGAAACCTAGAAGAAATTCAATGTTGAACAAAAACTTTCCAAGTTTTATCTTCAGTAATGGCATGAATGATCCATTTGACATAAAGAGAAAGCCCTTGCTTCTAAGTGTAAAGAAGGCCAAGGCCTCCAAACTCTTTGTAGAGACAAAAATAACCCCAAGCCACTCTATGGAAGCCATGATGGTTAGATCTAGAAGCCCAAAGAAATTCATGAAGTAATCACTCTAATAGGAAGAATAATACACATGCATAGCTGCTAGGACCTTTGATAAAATCTAGAACTTTCTCACAAGAGAAATGGGTTTAGTAAGCCAATAGTCAAGCTTCTTTTCAATCTTGATAGGTAAAACATTCCACAAATCAACTAGCAAATCTTGAAGGGAAAAAGAAATGCCTAGAAAGCAAAAGATCACCCTGTGAATGAACCATTTCTATTGGAACTAGTCAAGCCTTGGTGGAGGCGGAAGAAAAGATTGCCAAAAAAAAGGTGCTTTGTGCCATTGAATAGTTGAGCTAGAGGCTTAACAAAAAGTATCCATACATTGCAAAGCATTAGTGATTTTTTCCTCATCCTCCAAAAGAGTGAGAAAGTAATCATTAGCAAAGTGTCCATTGACCAACTGGGAGGAGGAATCTAGAAAGGAAATGCCATGAACCAAAAAAGAAGAAACAGAGTGGGCTAGCAAGTATCCAAAACCTTTAGCAATGAGAACATATAAAGCTAAAGCCTAAGGGAAACCTTGCCAGATGGAATGAAAGAGCCCAAAGGCTTTAGATTGAGAGTTATTGATAGTAATACAAGCATTATCATCTCCAAAAAGCATTTCTACAGATTGAACAAAATTGGGGCCGAAACCAAGAGCTTGAAGCATAGCCAAAATGAAAGGCCATTCGATTGGTCATAAGCTTTAACAAAGTCAATTTTTTTAAAAAAAAAGTCAATTTTAAGAATATATGTGGGCTTAATAAAGCTAGTTTTCTTTGGCCACAAAATTAAAGGTAGGAGATGGAAGATTTTGAGAGAAATTGCCTTGTCAATAATCTTATAAGACACATTAGGAAAGATAATGGGTCACCAATTATAGATATCTTTAAGATCTCTAGCTTTAGGTATGAATTTTATGTTTTCTTTGTTAATAATATCTCCTAGACTCTTAGAATGATAGGCTTCAAGATAAACTTTATGTAGGTATAGACCAATAGACTCCCAAAGGTATTTACAAAATTCATAGGGGAACCCATCGCAGCTAAGGGATTTATCATCAACCATAGAAAACATCATCTCCTTTAGGTCTTAGATGCTAAGAAGCTACTCATAGAAGACTCATTTCTCATCTGCTAGGTGGTTTGGAGTAATACTAATAAATTTTCTAAGGGCTTCCGCTTGAGCAACCAAATTTTCCTCTGAAGCAAACACATTTTGGTAGTGGTGAACAAAAGCTTGTAGGATGTCAATTCTATTGGAGGGAAAAAAAAATTTCATGTTTAATCTTTTTAATCCAAAAATTGGTGTGATGAGCTCTAAGAGCTTGAAAAAATTCTTTGGAAGCCTTATTGTCAACCTTGAACCAATAAAGGCGAGCTTTGATTTAGGCCCTATGAGAAACATAGTTATCTAAAACCTACTTGTCATGATGAAGCATAGCAAGATAAATTTGTAAATCAACATCAAAAGGGCTACGGGTGACAGCTTCAGAAGCTTTTTTGAGAGCCATGGTAGTGGTTCATAAGATTGGCATCTGAAAACTGCCAACTATCACCCATATCTATGCACAAAAATCTAACAGTTCTAGTGATGGCATCATTCCACCATTGAATCCAACCTATCTAAGAATGTAGACATGGCTCCAAATTCCAAACATGTAGGATATCAGCAATAGTGGAAGCATGCATTAGCATTGACATATTTAGGAAAACCTGAGTCCTTACAATACTCTAGATAGTTGTATGCAAAGAGATGGAAAAATAAAGGGGATAGTGGTTTGATAATATCACAACTGGAAAATGAATGACAAGTAGAGCTTGATCCTCATAAAAGGAGAAAAAATATTGTTTATTAATCATAGCATGATCAAGATATTTTAAAATGTAGTTAGAACTAGCTCGTAAGTTGGACCTGGTGTACCAGACCCCACTATGCTAGTAGCGGTTAGTATTGGGATCATGAAAGCCCAGTTTATTTTGTATGTAGTACCAAGCTTCCCCTTCCCTAACTGTCCAACAAAAAGGAAAAATGCCATCTTTTTCTAAGGCCAACTCAACCATATTAAGGTCACCACACATAACACAAGTAGCTAGAGACAAGTTGTCTGCCATCTAGCCCCACAATTGACATCTTTCCATAACATCATTGGAGGCATAAACATTAACTACTCCAAAGGAATGATTGTTGATAGAAAGCACAAGCCAAATTATTCTATGCATGGACTTAGAACCATGTAAAATAATAGCAGAATGAAGACAAGGTGACAAAAGAGTAACTATACCACCTCTACCAATTTCATGCTAAAAAGAAAACATAATGCCATCTAGCCAAATGATGCAACATCTAGAGGAAAGCATGAAATCAAAATTTTTAACCTCTTGCATGTAGAGAAAATCAAAATTACCAAGTCTATGACAAGTATACCATACATAGTACTTTTTAGAGAGGACTTTAAGACCTCGCACATTCCATGATAAAAAATTCATGAAAATTCTTCCATATCTTCCTTATCCTCAAGAGAGGAATAACTATTTTCTAGGAAAGTGGAAGCTTGGTTGAAGCCAATAGGAAAATTCTTTGGACTGATAGCCCGTCTTTTCTCTACTGTCTCAAGATAGCTAGGAGGACTGTGAGAATGCCACACATTCTGGGTCACAATGGAAGAAGCCAAAAGAGGAGTGTGAATCGCCACAAAAGTTTTAGCCCTTGCAACAACCTTGATCTCTTGTGATCTTCCATGGTTTGAAACTTATGAAACACCAAGGTTTGAATCTGGAAAAATTGGCTTCAAACCTACAATGGTTAGGGTCCATGCTCCTATTGAAATAGGAGGAACTAAAATGATAGCCACATATGACTATTTTGGAGTTGGGGGAGTTTTTCCCTTACACCCAATTGTAGTCCATTCATCTTTTTTTTTCCTTTTGCAAATTTAACTAGGGCCTAATTAGGTGGGGGTTTAACCCTAGGCATAGCCAAAGGGAAATCCTTGATCTTGTGTTCCACTAACTGACACCTATAATAGGTGTTGGGTAGGTTCAAATAGAGCACCTTTTGTGAGAAGGTTTGAGAACCAATCTATATTTTTGCAAAATATTTGAGATGCTTGTAGAGATCAACCTCAACACACACACAGTTTTGAGGACAAGCATTGAAAAACAATTCATGTTCCTTAGTAATAACTTTGACAAGAGTATTGGCAATCGACTCAATAAAAGGCCAACATGGCAAGGGAAACCCAAAAAATCAACCCACATAGGAACCCTAAGATTTTTTTCATCAAAGACAGTGAAGTCTCTCGACCAGTTTTGAGAAACAAGCAAGAATGAATGCATAGAGCAATGGTCATTGTTAAACATCAAGTTTGCTTGAGACAGGTTGGCAAAATCAAATAAAAAAAACTTTGGTAAGGTTTTGCACAACATCAAGGCGGACTCTACAAGGAGTTCAACTCTTATTAACCATTCTCAATGCATTTATTTTCTCTATCTTTGGTTGCAAAATTTAACTTTTCTTTTGCTAAGAAGAACATAATGGATAATCAACATTCTTTTTCTATTTATGTTTGGAATTTTTTTAACAAATCTTTATAATTGAATTTAAAACATGTTTAGAGCATTAAATTTAGTCAAAACTATATGTTCAAAATGATGTTTATTAAAGAAATTAATTTAACAATTTTATTTATGAATTTGTGTTCTGTTGAATTTTTTATATGAGAAATAAATTTTTGAATTCCTAGAAGTACTTGACACAAACATAAAGATAACTTTGTAACAATCTTGATGACATGGTAATTACCAAGTATAGTATATTATAGAATGAGAATGATAAGTAGTAATTATTTATTACTTGGCTTCAAGTCAAACTTAATGCATTTAAGACTCATTCTACTTATAGGAAGCTTAATTACCCATTTGTGACCTTTCTATTGAACATATGATTATTGATGAGGCTGACATATTTTATTTTATTTTCCAAGGGAATGCAATTGGTGGTTTCATGTGTGGCTTTTTCCTACATATATGTATGCTTGGATCTTGTCAGATGACTCTTTTACTTCCTGTAAGGAATTTGTAATACCCACTAGTGTGTCAAGAATTGCATACAAGTTTGTTTACATGCACATATCTTTCATAGTCCAATACTCTCTCTTCCTAGACTACAATGTCAATCATCCTAAGCATGCCACAAAAAATAATTGTGAGTAAGTTTTTAGAGGTTTTCTATCTAAGAAATTTATGTAATGTATCTCCATACTTTACATAATACTTAGCATTAACCAAGTATAAATATTGTGATAGATTCAATGTATAAAGTAGCTCAATTATTATATAGCCTAAAAATATTATTACATAGCACTATTTTGATTGCAAAAGATAACCAAATAAAAATCATGAACGCTATTTTTCACAAATCCTCTTTAATATTAGTAGATTTAATAGTCAAAAGTAGTCAAAATAAGATAACTAATTTTTTTATTGGTAAACAACCAAGGCCTTTACATATATATATATATATATATATATATATATATATAAGTTGAAAATAAATTGAGATTCAGTTTCTTCATTCAAATGAGCACTGGTAGGAAAGAAGGAGAAGAAAATCTCGAATCTTTCATGGGACTTATGTCCTATATTATTACAAAAAATAAAAGGGGCATATATCCTAGTTTACATGTTTGAATGAAGAGAATTCCCTTCTAGGTTGGAAGTTTTTTTTTTCTCATTTATTGTAGCCTTGGCACACTTTGCAAGTCTCATTTTATGTCTTCCTTTTATGACCCATTTTGCTATATTTCTCAAATCTAGTTTTATGATAAGAATATCTAAACTCATTGAAAGTTGTTAGTACATGTCGTAAGAGGTTAGTAAAGCTATTAAATATATATATTGTAAATTATAACCTTGATACTAGTTTTTGGTCTTCTTTTCTTAAGAAAGTTCTTTATTTTGATTTATTATGAGGTGTCAAATTGTGTTGAGTCTTATTTTAATCATTTCAAGGGGTACAAATATTGTTTAAAGATTTATATTATATTTGATTTCATAATCTCTTTTTCTCAACTATATGCATTGGTTCTCGAGCTTCTAGTCCATGGTATTCAGAATAAGAGGGGGTTATTGCCAGCTATTCAATTTTGTTTTTGGATTTCTTTGTTTATATGATCTTTTAATATTTTAACTAGAGATGAGTAAACATTTATTGTAATTTTACAACCCAACATTTTTTTTCTATTTGTATCTATCTCTCAATTCTTTTGCAAGTATGAGGGATAGTTTATATGCAAATGCTTCCTTTTCTTTTTAAATATTGCATAAAAACATAAATAGTCTCAGTATTTCATTGTTTTTTCCCTTACTAGTTTTAATTTAAATTAACTTATTATATATCCTAATCTTATTTTTCTTACTGTGTGAAATTTGGTTTAAGGTGCAAAATAGGAGATAAGTGTTGGGTGGACTAAATCTACTTCCCTACATAGTTTTGTCTTGGTGAATTTTCCCTTAATTATTTCTCCTACTTAGCAAATCGTCCCCATCTACTCTAGAATTTGCTAAGGAGTCTTCTAATTTGTTTCCTTCTCTAGATATATTTTGTATCTTGTTTACTCAAATTTATCTAAGAGTGTGAGTACATATTCTAATTTGAGTTGATTTTCCAATTAGGTGGGTTTTTCATTTCCTAATTACATTTTAGATTTGTTGGGAGTCTCCTTCAATTACCAATTTTTTAACCTCCAATCCTAAGCTCACATTTAAACCTTCAATCAAAGGTTTAATTTCTTCTATATTTTTGGTTACTTCTTTAAGTTTTATATCTCTCTTAAGAATCCATTACCCTATGTCTAAGGATATGATACAACCTAATCTTACTTTTCCAGGGTTACCACAAGAAGACCCATTGACGTTTAGTTCAGTCATCTTGTCGAGGGGGGGTTGGTTCCATTTGCATTCTTCTCTAGCTTTCTTATTATTTTTGGGGTATACCAAGGGAAGATTGATTAATTTTCTCCATTTTAATGCATTTCTATATCTCGATCTATGAATGTACCTTCTTCTTTGGTTGTGTTCTTGAGATTACTATTCATAACTTCGATGATCCTACCTTCTATTTTATTTAAGAGAGACATGATTGTTAGTTTTTCATTGTTAAATAATCTCCTATTTCATTCCTTCCAAATTCCCCAAAGCATAATTGATGGAGAAATATTCTAGAGTTTACTATCTATTCATTTCTTGCCAAAGTTGGGCCAAGTTGTGAGAAGCACCCCTATGTTGCATGGATGTGTCATAGAACAATTTAACTTTTCACTTAACCATTGCCAACATTATTCTATGAAGAAACATTGGCATAATAGATCTTCTTGTGTTTCTAATGCATTTTCATAAAGTGGGCATTTTTTTCTAGTCTTTGTAGCCTACTTTGGTGAATATGTCTATTGTTAATACTCTATGGTGAGATAATACGCATAGAAATATAGCTACGTTTGGTAGATATGTTGGGTTCTTGCATAGGTTGAGGGGTATATTTTTTTTTTCCCATTATTGGGAGTTGATAATATTGTTACAGTATACTTTATTGACACTATATTATCCACTCTTAGATTCTCTCCATATCAATTTATCTTCCTTGCCTTTATGGTTGATTTGTCTAAGATTGATGAAATATTTATAGGTCTATTTCTCTTGTACTGATAGGTTGGTTTCTTTTACTAATTTCCATTCCCAAATATCCTTTCCCCCTAATACTTTGACCTATTTTGAGTTGTAGGCATGCTTAGCCCATTGGGATACTAATGTAATTTTAATGTTCAGAGTAAGGTTATAATTGTCAGGTGTTGGTAGACTGTCCCATGAGTCTTCCAAAAGTAAGGTTTATTTTCCTTCCCTAATATCCCATGTGAGGCAATCACTGATAATTTGCTGGTATTGAATCATGAAATTCCAGGTTCTAGATCCTTCAGGGGGGGGCCTTCCTAATTATAAAAATGGATAGGAGGTCAGAGCTATTCAGCTATTTCTAGTATAGAATCTTTGTCCTCTTACTTTCTTTTTCTTGGTGCATTTTCCCAATTAATTTCCCACCCAAGGATTCATTTTCCTAGCTAAGATTCTTGATTCCAAGACCTCAAATCTCCTTTTATTTTTAGATGTTTTACCATTTAATTAAAGCTTGTTTCTTGTTTTCATCTAACCCTTTCCAAAAGATGTTTCTAAGTTTAATGTCCAATTTCTTCTTCATCATTTTTTGGAAGTGGAATGGAGGACATTTGGTAAGTTGGGATTTTTAAGAGTACTACCTTGATCTTTGTTACTCTACCTGCTTTGGTCACCCATCTTCCTTTCAAGTTTTCTATTTGTTTCTCTATTATATCTATGATGGAGTGCTAGGTTTCTACTTATTTTTCTCATTTTTCTAGATGAACTCCTAGATATTTACATGGGAGGATACCTTCCCTATAACCCATTATGTTGTTGATCTTCCTTGACAATTTAGGTGTGTATTTAACATGATGATTTATGACATTTCACCATTTACCATTTGACCTGAAGCTTCGATATAATTTTGAATAATTTCTTTAAAATTTTGAGCTTCCTCTTCAAAGATTTCCCTTGGGAGAATTGTATACTAGTAATCAATGAATTGTTGGTATGTACTAGTAACCAAACATAGACATTTCAAATTCCTTGTTCATTTGTTCTGAAAATTCTTTACAAAGATCATCATGCCCTATGAAAACAGTATCATCTACAGATATTTCTGCCAAGACAATCTTATTATCTGGTCCTTCCTTTATATACAAGCTACTATTATCATTAGTTCTTTGAAAACCAATCTGAATAAGATAGTTATGCAATCCTTCATACCATGCTCTAGGGGCTTGTTTCAGACCATACAGTGCCTTGTGTAATTTTTAGACCATGTTCATTTTATTTGGATCAAGAAAATCATCAGGTTGTTCAATGTAAACCTCTTCATCCAGTATTCCATTGAGGAATGTTGACTTGACATCCATCTGATAAACTTTGAATCCTTTGTGAGTAGCATATGCAAGTAAGGTTCTGACTCCTTCCAATCTTGCAACAGGAGCAAAGGTTTCTCCATAATCTATGCCTTCTTCTTGGGAGTATCTTGTGCATACCAATCTGGCTTTGGTTCTGGATACCTTACCATCTTCAGTCAACTTGTTTCTGAATACCCACTTGGTTCCAATTACATTCCTATTTTTAGGCCTGGGTACAAGAGTCCATGTCTTGTTCTTCTCTACCTGTTCTACTTCCTCATTCATTTCCTCAATCCAACTATCATTTGCCAATGCTTCTAGGTTCAAAATCAGCAAGTAAACAAGTATTTTTCAGCTTGCTTCTTGTCAAGTTTCCTTCAGATTTGTCTCCAATGATCTGATGTGGTGCATGATGTCTTCTGACATATTTAGCTAATACAAGTTCTTTACCTCTTGAATGAGTTTCATTGCTATCTCCTTGTGCTTCAATTTCATCATCTGGCTATTCTAGCTTGGTAAGAATTGGCTCAGGCACTTCAGACTCAGTAGACACTTTCTCGATAAAGTCTGAATGTTGCTGTGGCTCGGTTTGAACTTTTCGCAACTTGGTTACTGATGACTCGGGAGTTGAGGATTCTTGAGTGAACAGTATGCTTGGTATAGTATCTGGTTCAATGTAAACAAATCTTTTGTAATCTTCAGGTACCTTTTTGCTTTCTTCTTCAGATTTGTCTGCAAACTCATCAATTTTCACATGTGCACTTTCTATGACTTTGTGAGTGGATAGATTTAAACATCTATATGCTTTGCTTTTGCAAGAATATCCTAAAAATATTCTTTCATCACCTTTTACATCAAATTTTCCTTTTCTAGATTCTTTCAAAATATAACATTTGCTTCCAAATACTTTCAGATAACTTACATTGGGTTTGTAGCCATACCATAATTCATATGGAGTTTTGAATGAGTCCTTCTTGAACTGTACTCAGTTTAAGGTATGAACTGTAGTGTTGATGGCTTCCTTCCAGTATTTGATAGAAATGTTCTTTCCTATCATTAGAGTTCTTGCACAATCCATGATGGATCTATTTCTTCTTTCAGCTATTCCATTTTGTTCAGGAGTTCCTGGTGCTGAGACCTATCTTTTAATACCTTTTTCAATGCAAAAGTTGTTGAATTCATGTGAGATGAATTCACCACCTCTATCTGACCCTAAGCATTTTAGTCTTTTTCCTGTTTCTTTTTCTACTCTTGCCAAATACCATTTGAATTTCTCAAATGCTTCTGATTTATTCCTTAGATACATGACAGTCATCATTCTTGAGTAGTCATCAACAAAAATAATGAAATTTTTTTCTCCAATATAGCTTTCTATTCCAATGGTTCCACATAAATCAGTATGCACAATTTCTAATATATATTCAGACCGATAGTTCTTACTTTTAAAAATAGTCTTTCCCATTTTACCAATCTGACAATTCTTGCATAGACCAACCTTAGGTTTCTTAATGTCTCACAATTCTTGCCTCTCACTTTCTTGAATTTTCTTATTTTTACCAGATTATCAAAATTGACATGACACAACCTTTTATGCCATACCCAACTTTCTTCAATTTGAGCAATAAAAGATGAGCATTCACCAAGTTCTAGATAGAAAAAGTTACCTTTAGTTTGGGTGCCAGATCTTATCAGCTTTCCTTGCTTATTCAACAGTCTTGCCTTTCCATGCATGAATTCCACCTTGAATCTAGTATTGAGTAATTGTGCCACACTTAGCAAATTATGTTTAATACCTTCAAACAAATAGGCATTATTACATACAAGTTCTTTGGTTAGACAAATTCTTCCTCTTCCTTTTATGAAATGAGATTCATTATTACCAAACCTTACACTGCCACCATCATAGTCTTCAAACTGATCAAACTTAGTTTTATCACCAGTCATATGATGTGAGCAACCAGTGTCTATAATCCATGTATCATTCTTACTTATATGAGAAACAAGTGTCATTTTATCTTCTTCATCACTGTCAGAATCATGTTTAATGGCAATATAAACAATTTCATCCTCACTATTATTAGAATCTTTAGAATTTTCAGCCATGAAGCATGATTTCTTAACTTTGTTCTTGGATGATTTGAAGTCTTTCTTTCCATTCCATTTGTAATCTTTCTTTTAATCATTGTTTTGCTTGTTTTGACACCTTGCTGCAATATGACCAATTTCTTCACAAGAAAAATATATTAGAGGAACTTTACCTTTGTATTTTCCTCTGCCTCTAGAATATATCTTTTCTAGTAGAGCTTCAATCACTTCGAGGTCATTGTCTGAACTTTGGCTTGATTCATTTTCACTTTCTAACTAAGATTCCTTCTCCTTTTTTTTTTCTCCTTGAGTGAGAGCTTGGCTTGAAATGCTGATTCAATGTTCTTGGAGGATGGAACATAGTTGTCAAAGTTATCTAGTTCAAATGCAGTTAGTCTTCCAACTATGGCCTCAAGATTTATTTGATGATTTGCTTCACACCTTCTTTCCTAAATTGCAAAAACTTTGATTGCATAAACGGGAAGCAAGGTTCTGAGAACTTTTCTTATAACTGTTTCTCCTTTGATATCACCTCCAGATGCTCTGATTGCACTCACACATGCTTTAACTCTTTCAACATACTTTGCAATGTTTTCATCCTCTCTCATCCTCATTTGATCAAATTGTCCTCTTAGACTTTCTGCTTTTGCTCTTCTGACATTATCATCTCCTCCATAGATCTCTTTTAGCTTGTTCCACATCTCAAAGGTAGTTTTTGCAGTCCTTAATGTCATCAAATTCTTCATAATTGAGAGTGGATTCTATGCCTATCATCATATTGTTGTGAGTCTTCTTTTCAGCAATGTCATTGAAAGACAATGTGCCAGAAAGTTCTTCATATTTTTCTTCAAGGTATTTCAGTCCAGTATCACCAACAGCAGCCAGACAAAGTCTCATCAATCCTTGCCATGCGGAGAAGTTATCTCTGTTGAGTTTTGGAATTTCTCTTTTGTAAGACATTTTGATCTTTGGCTTAGATTCTTGAAATATTTTCTTGCAAGCACCTAGAGCTCTGATACCAATTGTTGGAAATGAGAATGGAGTAATTGAGAGGGGGGGGGGGGGGGGGGGGGGTGAATCAATTATTACAAAACTTTCCACAATCCCTAAGATGTCTGAATATACCCTTGATCTGGTTAATACAAAATGTTGAAACTTGATAATACAGCAAATGATAAATATTAAGAATTGATATGTTATCATGCACAAAGCAATTCAGCAATTAAGAACACAAGAAACACCAGTTTTAACGTGAAAACCCAATATGGGAAAAAACACCAATGTAACTAGATACTATTTTTCACTCTTCTGAAGTGAGCCCTATTAGGAGCCAACCCTGTTAAAGGTTAGAAAAATACACTGTTAGGTGTGACCCTGTTAAAGGATTTAATCACCCTGTTAGGAGTGGCCTTGCTAGAGGTCTTTAGAAAAATTCAACTGAATTGTCACCTTGTTAGAGGATTTATTGAATGGCTATTAAACTAACTCTATTAAGAGATTTTGAATTCACTGTTACAATGGTTAGAGAGCAACAATGAAGTGACCTGATATAATGTACAACTTATCTTTGCTGATTACAGATCTCCGTTATGCTTGACTAGATCCTTACTGATCAAATGCAACTTTACAGCTCCTTCAACACATCTCATCCTTCATCAGACTTTGCTCAACATTCACCTTTTCATTTCATACTATAATTCGCATTCATAATTTCTTTTTCACAATCTCACACATCTTTCAATTCATAACTTGAATGACCATATATACCTTTTAGATTATCTTAGTCAGCTTAAATCACTGACTAAACAAACAATTACAACAGTCATCTAGAAGTAATTAATTAGCAAATCCCTATACTTCCTGACCCTGCACGGTGAACTTTGTTCAAAAAATAATTCCTGTGTTAACCGATTGAGCTAGGTTAATACAGCAAACTTTGTGACAATCCTTCAATCACCAAGAGAACTTGGTAAGTACTGAGTTTCCTGAGATAACTGAGTGAGCTCGGTGGAAACTACACTTTGGAGACCGAGTGAAGCTTGGTTAACACTGACTTCTCTGTGATTCCTTTGATGACCAAGTGAGCTCGGTGGAAACTGCCCTTTAGAGACAGAGTGAAGCTCAGTTAGCACTGATTTCCACATTTCCTTTGTTGACCGAGTGAGCTCGGTGAATACTGTCTTTCACCTTTCCTTTTTTGACCGAGTTAGCTCGGTTAACACTGTCTTCCACATTTCCTTCGATGACCAAGCGAGCTCGGTTGGCACTGTAGATTGCATTGTAGACTGTTTGATCTCGGTGAACTTGAGACTAATGACTGATATGACATTTGTGTGACATCAAGGACAACATTATCCAACAAACTAGACCCCTAATTTTTAGCATTTTTCAGAAGAAAAAAAATTACCTATAAAAAGTAGAAAAATATATCAATTCTTATTACAAATAATTTTTATAAATTATTATCTTAAATCTCTACACATTTCACTAGTTTACTTCATTGTCAAGTTCTAAATAATAATACTAGTTTTATGTAATTGAATGTAAATTGTTATGCTTTTGTTAGCCATTTCCTTTACAAAAGGGTGACACAGGTTTGTGCTTTTACCCTCATTGATGAGTAGTGAGATTTGAGGGGTGGCAATGTAGGTGAAGATCATGTCTATTCAGTGTCATGAGAAACCAAATGCCTCCAGTGTTTTGCATAGGATTCTTCAATCTACCTTGTCATGAGCATTTGTTATGTCAATTTTCATTAGTAGACATGGATTATTATTTATTTGTGTTTAATGAATAGTTTCTTGAACAATTATAATCCCATCTAGGATGGATTTGCCTAGTATACACCATGCTTGTTCTTTAGATATTAATTTTGGGAGGAATTTTTATTACCCTATTCGCAATCAATTTTGTTAATATGTTGTATAATGTATTGCACATGACTATTGGTTGAAATTCTATTAGCTCCTCATGATTTGTTTTTTTGGGAACTAATGTTATGAAGGTGTTGTTGATTTAAATTAATAGAGACCCAACATTCCTAGAAGCTTCTATTGCTTTCCTTAGGTCCTCTCCTAGAATATCCCACCATATTTTGGAAGAATAATGCTTGAAATACATCTAGGCCAAGGGTTTTTTTGGGTTCATATTGAAGAGGGTTTTTTAGACCTCTTCTTTTGAAAAATCTTTGTTAAGAAATTTATTCTCTTCTAGTGTGATTAATTTTGTTATAGACTTCTCCATTATTTTTTGGGATTTTCAATTTGAGCTTTTGCAATTGTTAAATGTATTATTATAGTAGTTTACAAATAGTTTTTCTATTTTTTGGGGGTATTTTTCCAGGATTCCTTCATTTAAAATGTTTTTTGTAATTTTGTTTTATATTTCTATTGTTGATCGTACTATTGTGAAAGAACTTAGTGTTGCAATCTACATCTTCTAGCCAAGTTTCTCTATTTTTTTATGCCAATAAATTTATTCTTTTGGTAGAATGGTTTCTTGTTTTGCTAATAGTTCTTTTATTATTGTAACTTTCATTGTTCATTCCATATTTAATAATTTATTTATTTAATTACTTTAGTTATTTTTTGTTTTCTAATTTTTCTTCGAAAATATTTTTAAAATGTTCTTGATACCATGTTAGAATGTTTTCCTTGAGTATTTTTATCTTAGACATGAAACACAATTTTTTAGATCCTTCAAACTTTCTTTCTTTCCACCATTTCCTTATACTACCCATGAATTCTTCATCCATAAACCACATCCTTTTTCCATTGAATATGTTTCTTGCAAGCTTATTGGCATCCTCAAAGTCAATTCTAGTTGAGAAGTGATCTGATCTAGTGAAGGGGAGGATGGATGAGTGGATAGTTTTGTTAGTAATACTTAGTTATCCTTTAAACATAAATCTATTTGGGTTTTCTGTAATGTGACAAAAACCTTTTCTTCTTTTATTCCAAGTGAATTGACCATTGGTTAGGGGGATATCCCATAAACTATACTTCTTGATCCATTATCTAAAATACACAATTACTTGTTTGGTTGATTGGGAGCCACCATATTTCTCATCTAGACTGCGTATTGCATTGAAACCTCCTGATATGCAAAAGTGATCTGTAGGGTTTTGTTTATTATAAGCATTGATATCATTAAATAATTCTTTCTTCTCTACTATTTTTAATGCCCCATATACATTTATAAGCATTTATTAGAGGCTAGTTTTGAAGCTATGTATCTTTCCCCCATCTAGTTTTTATTTGAGATATTTCTTGTGAAGTTTATCTTTCAGGGGTTCCAAATGATTCCTATCTCTCCTGAGGCTCCATTAGATTCTACTAATTCTACTTTCCAATAGCCCAATTCTTTTTAGCTTTACTCCATCTTCTTTATTCATTTTTTTCTCTTGAATGAAGGTGAAACCTGAATTAAAAAGGGTTAAATTCTTCTTTAGCAACCAATGTTTGCTAGGGGCATTTAGTCCTCTAGCATTCCATGTAGTAATTATCATTGTACTATGGGAAGGCTCTTCCCCTTCCTAGAATTCAAGATATCACTTATGTTCCTTTGGTTTTATTTTATCCCTATTACTACCCTTAATTCTACCAAGGATTTCCTCACATTTTGGGCCTTTTAGTCCTTCTTTACTAATTGAGATGCCTAGTTTGTTACAATTATTTCTATCCATGTTGTGTTCTATTGTTTCTATCACATCCTCCAAAGGTTCTTCCTCTTTCCTAATTTATTGAAATAGTTTCTCCCCTAAATTTCTTTCATCACAATCTATTTCCCCTTCTTCTATGTCCTCTTCCTTGTTTGATTTTAGCATTTCTTTCTCTTTGTTGAATTCTATCATGTCTACTACTTCAAACTCTTCCCAAAAGTTTTTTTCCTCTTGTTTGTTCAAGTTATATTCAGGGTCTATTGGTGAGGTCCCTACTTCTAAGTATTCCATGAGAGACTCTACCTATATTGGAATTGATTTCCTTTTGCCTACTTTGTTGTCTTCATTTGGATTTTGTTTGTCACTATCTTCCTTATCCATCCTTCCTTCATTGTTTTGGTACCCAAACTCTTTCAAAAAGTGTTTGTCCTCTACTTCTTTTCCTAAGATTCCCTCTTCTATTGGCTTTCATCTTTGTATTTCTATTTATGATCTATAAGTTTTGGCTAATTCCTCAAACGAATCTTTCTCATTGTTTGGGATGTGCTAGAATTTGTGTGATATTCTTTTTCCTATTTTTTCTTTCTTTCTCATGTTAAATTTTCCTCACTATTTAGAGTAAGTTGGAGGAATGTTAAACTATTGAGATTCTTCTTGAGGGTTGGGATTTGGTGTTTACATTACTAGTTGTTTACTTTCTTGGGTCAAGATGTTGCCTATTGAGTTTTCTTTTGTTATATTCTTTGTTTGAATCCTTGTCTCTATTGCTACCTTTTCTGTATGTATTTATGTAATTTCCTCTGACTGATGCTGACCCTTTTTCATCACTATTTCCCCTAATTCCTCTTCCTTCCCTTTTGTTGTGTTCTTATTTTGGGGCTATTAATCATTAATTGGCTATGGTTTTCCTAACTTTTTATAATGGGATCTATGGTGATTTGAGCTTTATTATCTCTTTTCCCATGTTAGCATAAGAGTTTTTTTGATGTGGTTATACCATTTTTTTTAGATCTATTGATTCCTCTCTTAGTGCTTGTCTTCTAGAGTTAAGCTCCTTTCCTCCTTGTTATTGTTCTCGGATGTGAAGTTTGGTTCATCTTTCCTAAATCTTTTGGTGTTGTTCCCAAATCTCCAATTGATAACTTATGTTATATTGAATTAAAAGGAACTAATGATAGAGTTTCTATTGAGCCCTAAGGCTACTATTGATGTTTTCTTGAAATGGGTTACCCATGTTGCATTGATTGGATTGCTATAAATTACTGATGTTTTCCTACATTTATCTATTCTCTTTAATTTCCCCTTTTGGCACTACTTCTTGCATGCCTTCCTCTTTGTCTTCCCCACTATTGATTTTTCTTGGGTAGAGTTTGATTTCTATTCTAGTCATGGATATTATTATTCGTGCTACTCTCCCTAGAGAATCTTTTACGTTTGTGGTTTTGTTTATATGTTTTACCTTATTCTTTGTGTTTAGGCCTATGCCATCTTTAATTTTCCTTTCATATTTGTAAAATGGTAAGATGTAAATAGATCTATTTATTATAATCTTTAAGGATTTGAGGACATCTAGCCTAATTTTAGGTTTTAGAAGGAATTTAACTTTAAGACTTGAATTATCAACACCAATGAGATTGCCTAATTTTTTTTCTAGTCTTCTAATTATTTGAGGGTCTTTACATTCTACTGGGATAGATCTACATATCAACCAAGATGGCAAAGATTGTTTTTCTTTCTTTTGTTCATCAAAATTGGGTTCTAGTTTTATGAATTTTAATGCAAAGCCTTTGTATTAAAAATATGAAATGAATAGAAATTTATTTATAATTTTTTCATTATAATAATATAAGTAAATTAAATGAATAGAGTGTATATAAATACTTACCTATGTGTCACAACTTTCCCTAAGACAAATGATTAGAATAGTTATTATTTTTAGTTGGACCCTTCAAGTGGGAAAAAATCCATACCTCTTCACATTCCATCCACCTACTTTTACTTATTGAGTTTCAAATAATTAATATGTTCCCTAGATCCATACCTAGGAGCCTTGGATCATTTAGATTTTCATTTTGTTGGGTTTTTATGTTCTTTTCTTAACCTAATGAGCTAGGTTCATGGTGGAGGGGTTTTGGTCTTGGGCTGAGATTTCTTAGGAGAGTTAGGGGCTTGATTATTTTTTGATTTGCAAAGGATTTTTTTTTATGTAGGGGATATATTTATTTGATTTGATTAGTGTGGGAAATGTTATGTTTGAGCTAGCAATAGGGTGTTTGGCTAAAATTTTAGGAGTTTTTTTTTTACCTAGGGATATACTTTTGGCTTCAGAGATGTTGACAGAGTGAGGATGACTCTAGCCTGGATTATTTATGGGATCAAATTTTGACTAAGGGGTTTCTTGGAGGGAGTTGTGTCCTATTTAAGAGGGTGATTTCCTCTAGAGATTTTGAGTGCCTTTGTCCACTTTCCTCCATTCTTCTATGATCTTCTAACCATACTTGGTTTTGACGAAGTAAATATTTTGATTTGATATTCTTTTATTTTCCTCTTCTGGAATGCCTAGGGTTTCATTTCTATGAATTTTAGCTTTCTTTTTCAAGATCTTCCTCTAATTTTTTTTTGCTACGAATGACTTCCTATCTGTTTTTTCTTCCTCTTGATGTCATAAGTTTGGAGATGAGGGTGGCTCTCATATCTTTTTCTTTGCAATTATCATTTCCTCCTTTCTTTTATCATGTAGGTCTTGGATGATTTTATTTCTACTATTTTCAAGGATTTTCATCAATACATCAAAGATTTTCTTGCATTTGACTAGATTGAAGTTAGTTCTATTCTTTGTTAGGTAAAGTTTTTATAGATTTGATTGAAAAGAGGGTCAGTTGGAATGATTGATGTTCACTACTTTAGTAGAATTCATTTTCGCTTCTCCAAGGTTCATGTACATAGTTTTCTTGTGAATCTTGTGACATGCATCAACATGCTCCCTTGAAGAAGAAAAGTACCTTTTGAGATTTGTTGATCCCAAATTTGTAGAAGGTGTAAATTACACCCTCAAAATGATGTGACTATGCTCCCTACAAATTGTATAGTGTGACTACCCTCAAAACACATCATGGATCTTTCCAAATATTTCAGCAATTGATCTTCATGATCTACATAGTTTGTAGTCAAAAAGAACAAAAAAACAAGAAAAAAAATTCCTGTGTTTTCGTGAATCTAGAAAAAAAAGTTTGACTTTGTTTTTAATTTAATGCATTTTTTCTGGAGATTAGGCGGCCCCCTTCAAAATGGCCAAAATCATTTGAGATCGATATGCTTGTGCCATCGCAAAACTACCCTTGAAAAAATACGCTATAACTTAACTAGTTATATCTGAACACAAATAAAATAAATAATTAATTCTTCTGATAAAATTTAACTACTATAACAAATATGTCATGATAAAGTCATGTTGCTAAATAATTTTAGAAAAATTATTACCATTTTTTTTTTCAATCGTAATAAAAATTGATGAGTTCCATGTTACAGCCAATTTTTGAAAAATAGTTATAAGAAAATTATAAATATATGTTATTAGTATGTATAGTTGTTAAAGTACATTTGACAATTATCACAATATTGATTTCTAATACTTTTGTAACTATTGTGACACCTCTGACAAGATGATTTTGAAACCTTTGTCAATATTATTAATTTTTATTATGAATACATTATTTATTTTCTCACAACTTATATATAAGCTTAGACTTAACTACTCTCAATAAGGAGTCCTTTTTGATCACACACTAAAAATCTAATCAAGCTTGAAATAGAAAAGTCAACTTGTACTATTTAACACTTGTATTGTTTGAATCAGTCATTAATTTTGTGTTGTAGAAGCAAATAGTTTGTAGTTGGGGATATTTATAGGTTATTTAGATCCTCACATCTTATCAAAAAAATTACACTTATGGAAATGAAGGGTCATGGAAAACTTAGCACAAGTGGATTTAGATTTCCTCCTTTTAGCTATGATCCACCCTTCTTCCTTCTTAGCAACAACTTTCTATGAAGACAAATAATCAATTTAAGAAGAGTACTCACCTTGAGTCAAGAGAGAGAAAAAAGGATTCAAGGATAGGACAACATGATTAGAAACAACAAATAAAAAAGAAGTGAGCTTTAGATTAAGAACAACATAATCAAAAGGGCCTAGAGCAAAATCCAAGACAATAGGAAACACAAACTATACCAAAATCCAAATTGAAAAAGATATCAATAGTTGAAGAATGACAAGTCAACCTTGCATCAAAATTAACTAGGAAAGGGAATGTACCATCATTGTAGGACCTATAGGACAAACAACCTCATATAGTGCATATCATAATTGAACACCATCACCACTTGTAATAATGGTTGAATCCTTATGTAGATCATAACAAATAACAACACTTGTTATTTAGAGCCAAAAGTAGCTTAAATGACCATAGTTTGTTGTCCAAAACCAACAAAAAATAAATTAAATTTGAATCCTTACCTCTAACCATGAATTTTTGAGTCAGATTCAACCCAAGAACCACTTTAGAACCAACAAATGTATTATAACTTCCCACAACCACATCTAATCCCAGCTCTTGAGAAGGGTTTTTAAATATAGTGTAATGTTTCTTAGAGACCTCCTATCACCAAGACCAAGGTCTCTTAGCCTTAACTCTTTTATGTTTTCACTTTTGTACCACATGAGTAGTTTTGAGACATTTTTTTCATTTGAATGAAATACCTTCATAATTTGAAGATTGAATCCAAAACCTCTTTTGGTTACATCAATTATTCTCTAGAGGATGACCTTTAAAACAATCTATATCAAAAATAATATGTACATAGGTTGAGGGAAGAATAGTATATGAGTTTGAATTAGCCACTAAAAAATCTCCTAACCTTATCATCCATAGACTCAAGAACCAAATGCACCCACAAATGATGTAGGAGATTAGGAAGGAAACCCCAAATAGGAATTTTACTAAATAATTTAGAAGAATGATTAAAATAAAAGAGTCATACTATTGAACTCTGTAATTTTGTATGAAAAATAATTGATATTTAAAAGGATAAATTTATGGTTTTTTTTTAATGTTTGTAGTTTATAAAATTAAATTTCTATTGGGTAAATACTTTAGGTTAAATATTTACATTTGGAAACTTAAAATATAAATTTAACTATTGAATACATATTTCTAAAGAGGAGTAAGTGGAAATGAAAAATTAATTACTAATTGCATTATACTTTTGTATTAGAATAGTACAAATGAAAAATTCAATGACTTTTTTTAAGTAGAAGGAAAGAACCCTTAATATATCATAGATAACTTACAAGATTGTAGTATGAAAAAATACAAAAAATCATTGGATTAAATACAAGCACAGAGGCTATAGATTTATGATTTCCCACTTAAAAAACTAAGCTACTAATTCTGTAGAGTACATATCAAAGAGTTTAAGCATAGAGTAACCTAGAACCATACTATATAATTGAAAAAATCACATCTTTAGTTAGAGAGGTTCATGATATCAAAAGATGACCAATAATAGTTAGTATTTATTTTACTTTTGCACTATGTCAACAAGGTTTACATTCTTGAACCAACCAATCAGTTATCTCTTCCTTAGTCATTTTTTTGTGTTTCTTTTGAACAAATTTGCAATTTCTTAACTCCAACCCTTCATTAGTTGGTATTTTATTTTTATAACTTAGAAATGAAAATTGAGTATTGGCTTAATTTTTACTCTCATAACCTTTATTTTTTTCATTGAAAAGGTAGCTCTTCAATTTCTATTTTGAACATCTACTAGGAGACTAAATACAACTCTTTTGGGGCAAAGAGTTAAGAGTTCAAGAAGCTTAAAAAATAATTGGATATTTTATTTCAGAAGTAGTGTGACCCTATGCTATTATGAAAAAAATGTTATACTATTTCTTCAATTATTGGGATAATAACATTATTAAAGATGGGCAAACAGTTGCATTTCCTTTCAAAGGTAGAATGCTAGAAAATGCGAGAAGTAAACTAAAACAAAAGGGCATAGAATGGAAATATGTAGACATTATTCATTGTATTCTAAACTCTATTTGAGAAAAAAAAGGTATCCAAAATTATCTTGAATTCAATATTATTTAGTAAATCATAAGTATCTAGGCTTGGTGGCATGGGCTCTACGAAAAGTATAGGGTTCTAATATTACAATACAATCTAGGGAACTTAAATTCGTGTTTCAAATGGCCACAATTTGTTTTTAATATGACCACACAAGGGGATTCAAAGTGCCCTACAAAAGATAAAATATTTAGTTAGAACATCATTTATATTATTTATGAGGCTTTAATTTTGATGAGATAATTTTAGGAGTATTAGATAATTGACCGTCATTGAGAGGATAATTTGGTGGTAGATAACTTTTTGAATCAAGGTTGTTTATTACATTAAAAGGAAATCATTTTTATTAAGGATTATTTTTTTTGAAGAAGATCAAGAAACAATTTCAATAGATTATTACCCACAAACTTATTAATTAAGTTAGAATGAATTTGTATTTCTTTTAAATTTTATAGTGAATCTTTATTCGTTAGTGTTATTGGTTATTATTGATGAACCATAAATAGAGAATTTGGGTAGTAAATTATTAACTAATGAAATTATGCTTGAGTTGGAAGTTCAAAGTGAATATTTTTGTAGCTAATAAAGATCTTAAACACAACACTAAGTTGTCGAGTTAGAGATTGTTGAAAAGTTAACTATTAATGGATGGGGCATATAGGTTCAAAGAACCCATGACTTGTAGATAGAAGGGTATCACAATACCTTATAAATATTTAGTCAATCAAATTGTTAAGGAATTGCAAAATTTTCTCATCTAGACCAAATGAAAAATAAAATACCAACTAATGGAGTGTTGTGGTCTAATAAATTGTAAACTAGTTGAATAAGTTGAAAAGAAAATTAAAAAAATGACTAAGGAAGAGGTTGGTTCAAGAATGGGAAACCTTTTTTTCATGGTAAAAGAGATAAGTAAATGACTAGTTATTAATGGTCATCTTTTGATATGTTAAGTGTCCCAAACTAAAGATGTGATTTTCAATCAGAATATATGACTCTTTTCACTATGCTTAAACCCATTTATGTTTAATCTATATATATAGTAGATAAGATTTTTAAAGTGGAAAACCATTGATCTATAGCCTTTTTTCTTGATGGTATTTAAACTAATCATCTAGTGTATTTTCTCATACTATAGTCTTTTAAATTATCTATGATATATTAAGGCCGTTCTTTCATTCTACTTAACATTTTTTTTGGATTTATCATTTTTACTTTTTCAATACAATAATTTAATAGGATTTTAAATTATTATATCATGTCTACTTACTATCATTTAGAAATTATTATTCATTAGGTATATCATCTTAAATTGGAAGTACTCAAATTTAATGAAGGTTTAGCACCTAGTTTATGTGAGGTCATCATTCATTTTCATCTTTAGTACTTTCTTTAATTTTCTATTCTTTCTCATATGTAAAATTATTGTAAAACCTAAAAGATCTTATTTTTTGTCATAAAGATCAAGGCATGATCTATTCTTCTAGGTCCTCCATTCCTTTAAACTAATAAGTCCAAATATACTCTGCACACTGATATAACTATATCTAAAACTATTTGCCTAATTTTTTAGACCCCAAACCAATTTTTGAATCCTGAAGGGTTTTGGAACCTCATTTTCAAGGATGCAGTACATCCATAACTAGGCCTTATTTTGGGTCCTCTATTTGAATCCTATGTCTAGATAGCATTAGGGTGTTGATTTCTAGGTGAGTCATCCCAGGGGAGTTAGTCAATTCTAACCCCTTTATAAATCCATTGATTTCCTCATTTTCATATTATGCATTCAAAAGATCAGTTTATCATGCTCATGCACTCAAACACTTAAGCCTTCAAGCATCATTCAAGTAAATCCTTTATCAAATATAAAGGATTCAAGATTTCAAGAAATTGAATATGTTTATAGAGAAAGATCTTCTTCAAGATCATTTGTTACATCTTTCATATCCATTAATCTTCATCTTATTAATCCAAATCAATTAGTGAAGCAAGAACATGATTCAAAGAATCCTACATTATTGTAAGGTTAATTCATACATCTACTTTACAATTTTGCAATTAAAACATTTCAATTCAAGGTTAATTGATTAAATTTTGTTTGACCAAGGAAAATGCCCCATCAACAATAAAAACACTTTTTTATTGTAGGTTGTGTATCTTAGATTGGAAAAAAGGTTCCTCAACTGAGTACCCCTTTTGTACTACTTTTTTAGAGAATTGTGAAATTAGAATTACTATCACACCAATTTTTTTAAGGCTGACTAGATTGGCACTGATACTCCAGTTCAACTCTGATTATATAATTTTACTATGTAATTTTGACCCTTATTAAAGGGTTTGTCCCTAACTAATCATCAAACAATTTAAGGGTTTTGTCTGTCTCACTATTTTCTGTGTAGGTAAGAGAAATCAACCATTTTGAAGGCTATTTCATATCCTTTTTAGAAAGTTTTTATTTTACAAGGAATTTATCCTTTCCCTTTCTATTTTAATACACAGTTCAATTATTTTTCCTTCAAATCTTGCATTGCACATCTCCTTAGGTGCACTTCATATCTCTTTCTACATTAGGTTTTAGTGAACCTGACATACGATATAAATCCACTTTTAAGTTTTAGTGGATTTTCTAATTTGTTAAATTTTGGAGTTAGATTTCTTAGTGTATCTAGACCTACTCTTTTTCTCATACGTAGTATTTAGATCTTCTTAACTTGATCTCTATTTAATGGATTTTGAAATATTGGGTATGTTTCTTTAATGCTTTATTATTGAATTTAAGGATTTTGCACATATTTCAATGACATAATAGTTGGTTTGATCTCTTATAAATGTGCTTATCTTTCCTTTATGTTGCATAACATATTTAATACACTCTCCAAACATCTTATCTTTAACCTAAAATATCATCCTCTTATTACCTTAACTTATCCTATGATCTTTTTGATGTTGAGTACAAAGAATTTGTTTTTTGTTCTCTTGAATATGACAATGGATTAATTAAGGGTGGTCTTTTATCTTCTTTTAGTCTCCACTCCTCTATGAATTTTCTATCCACTCATGGCTATTCTTCTTGTATGGTATTCTTTTTTGGTAAATATGTTTCCTTCATTGATAATGTCTGTTGAAAAGAAGATTGTTTGAAGTGTTGGAACCTATCATGGAACAATCATTATTTTGTCACTGATGTCAAACCTACTACTTGCTGGTAAGAAAACTTCTTTTTGGTCTAAATGCTATCATTTAACTGATTGATGAAGAGGATTTGAAAATAAAGGATAACAAGAGCACCTAAAGAAAGGTTGAGTTATATGGTACACAAAAGGAGCACAAAGACTAGTTAAGACCTTGATGATATGATGCATTGTTGATCTACTTAAGGCTAAAGTGAAAGGTTAGTTAAGCTAAGACAAGAAGAAGACTATGTATCAAAATGTTTCTACCATGCCTAACTGAGCAAATAGTGGAAGCCAAGAAATTTAGTTCAGGCTGAGTCGAATTTAGTATGTGTTAAGCAGAAAGTTGGTATGCATCGAGCCAAGAAAGATAAGTAGGTGCTAAGTGTCAAAGAAGTTAGTAAGTGTTGAGCATCAATGGAATGACCAAACAACATAGCATTGGTCTAGGTTTAGAAGATTGATATTGCCAAGTAACAACATGTTGTTGTAGAGTAACTGTAAAAATGAGTTTATCGAATATTTGACAAATCTAAGCCAAAAAAGTTGATTTCTTGAATTGTGTGAAGTGTGTTGAAGATAAGTATGATAAGTTGGTGGCACAAAATTCAAGAGAAACTATTTTGAGATGAATCTAATGATGTTTTAAGAGAACTTTTCTGATTGAACCTAATGGAAAGAAGGAGGATTGTATGAATCTGACCTAACCCTAAGATGGATGATTGTGATTAAGTAGAAAGGATAGAAAGAAATTATATTTATAAGGGAATACATGGCTAGAAGAAAATTGTTAAGAGTGTGAACCAAAGAAAGAGATAAAATCTAGAGGTGTTTCTTCATATAGTGGTTGAAGGAAACAACCTACTATTGGCATACTAAGCAAGAAGGCTTAAGGAGGAGAAGCTTGAAGGATGAAAAAATAATTAGAGGTGAAAGGAATGAATGCCAAGAAGAATGAAGGACTGAATTAGAGATCTATAATCTGCAACTGAGTTTTTTTCTTATCAAATCAAGACCCACTTCTACTTTCTAATCATTGCATTAGTCTGGATATATCCTTTGGATTATGGTTGATCTAACAGTCATGAGTAAATCCTTTAACAAAGTGACATTTGAATGGAATGTTCTAAAGTCCTCTAACAAGGCTCACTTCTAAGAGGGTGATTGATATCCTTTAACTAGGTCATATTTAATAGTGTGCATTGTAGCCTTTAACATGGTTGGTTCATCACAGGGCTCACTTTAGAAGAGTAAAAATTTGTAGCATGTTACTTGTGGTTTTCCAAAATTTGGTTTCCACATTAAATCCTTGTATCAAATTGTGTAAATGAGTTTCTTATGTTTAATGTTAACATTTATGCAAAGATTTTTTGACCTAGGACAATAATCAACTAAGTTATGGAGTTATTGGATGATCCAATCAATGCATGGATTTAAATAAGTTTGGTGAGTACTAAAAAGTTTTATTGGTACATTTGGACCTTGGATAACTAATTCAAGCCCCCTCTTAGTTATTCTAAATCTTCCAACAATTGGCATTAGAGATATTGGTGCTTGTGAGGAATAATTTGAAGGTACTTGAAGCTAAAGATCAAGATGTATAGAAAGGAGGTACCCGAGTTAAACAAAGACAACTTTCCAACATGGAAAATTTTGATGAAGTTAAATTTAGGAGGACTTGAAGCTTTTGCAATGTCAAATATAACAACTAAAATTGTGGAAATAAGTAGAGCCCTAACTGCTCAACAACTGATAGATAAGAAAGAACACAATCAAGCAATGGTGAAGATTGCATTTGCCCTAATCTATTTTGATTTTGATGATATCAAAGAGTGTACTTCTTCCAAATAGATGTGGGATGTGTTGACATTACAGTCAAGTTTTTTTATTAGTGACACACATACTTATTCAGAAAGGTAGTAGTTACCAAGCTCGTTGTATAGTTACTAGTGTTAATAAGGTAATTTAGGCTCTACCAAGTTTCAGGAACATCATTCAATTTGTGCTAAGTAGTTTCTACTAGGTTGGTGATTATCAATGTAAATAGAGCTCTATACTATTTATTGAGTTTCTTAGTGCAAACTGAGCTCATAGTTTTAGTGATGTGAATCTAGTGTTGAACAAGCTATGTAGTGTCAATAAAGTGATTTAGTTTATATGAAGCTCATAGTGAATCTAGTGTTGACTGAGCTATGTAGTGTCAACCAAGTGATTTAATTTATATGTTGATTTTCACAATGTTCATCAAGTAACCAGTGCAAACCAAGTTTAGACTACTTGGAACTGATCAATATGAGTCAACCTTCTATGTCTACTAAGTGCATGACAATGTCGAGAGTTGACAATGGTTGCTAAGTATCTGAAGCTCATCGAGTTTGTCTTTAGAACCTAAGTACCTACAGTTGGGATGACTTTGTGTATTTTGGTGAAACTTATATTATGGTATACTTTGATAAATTGTAAGTTGGATTGGTATATATGTAATGGATCGTATCACATCCAAAGATATGTAAGAAAGAATGTATTATATATTATAAAGTAGAAGTGTGAAGTAAAAGGCTACAAGTAGTATAAGGAGCAACACAGATTTATCCATCACAACAAGGTGATCATTACACTCAAAAAGTATCTCATTCAACAAATCAAGTTGTAGATTAGAGATTAGCCACTTGTTCATCCTAACAACTGGAATAGTTAAATACTTACACAATGTAGACTTAACAGTATTTTGTAAATCTATTTACCAAGCGCATACTTCATTGTATGTTTGTAAATCCATTTACAAGGTGGACCTAGTAGTCCTTATTGCTCCTAATAGGGTAGATCATCAAAAGTGATCATTGTAAGCCTTAATAGGCCAAATGTGTACTACAGTACTAAAATTTTTGGGTGTCATGCCCAACCTAGTTTTTCTTTCTATTTGGAATGTTTTTGGGTTACCATATTGTGTGTCAATGTGTTATGAATGTTTTAATGCTTTCAGTTATTCATGCATGCAATTAAATTTGAATACACATGAAGGATTAATTGGTGAGGTAAGATTAAGTTTTATTGGTTCCTAATTCATCCCTTTCCTCTCAATCACCTAGCTTATCTTATATTTTAGAAAATTTGTATCAGAGCTTTGTGGTTCTCAAAGAATAATTTTAACAGCTTGAGCAAAGATCAAAGGCAATTGAGGTATTCAGACTTGATAAGGCTATTGACTATGGAATTCTAGATTTGGAATTGGATATTGGGCAACTTAAGAAAGAAAAGGAGAAACTCTTTCAATCCTTTCAAAAAGAAGAAAAGATCTTGTAGTACTAATGAATGACAAACTCTACACTAGAGAAAGAATTGAAGACATCCATCCAGAGAGTAATTTAGATGAAGCTAATGAAGCAATTAGAGAACTATTAGAAAAGAATGGTACACTCCAAGAAGAAGTAAGAAAACTGAAAAAGAAAAAGAAATTCAGTTAGTAAGATTTTGTGAAGCCATGGAAGAGAAAAACAAGATAAAAGAAGAGTTTGAACAAAAGAATAATGAAATTCAGCATCTATCTCTTCAACAGGAAAATTTCATTGATTAGCATACAAATGCAAATGAAGAAATCATGAATTTAAGGTCAGAGACTAAATTATTGTAGAATGATCTAAACACTAAAAAGAAAACCAATGAGAAAATGATGAAATTTCAAGAAAAAATGAATCAATTGAATGAGCAAAGCTAATATAGACAAAAATGCAAAGCAAGAATTGGATATATAGAAGGTGAATCATCCAAGCAAGGAGCTCAAAAGAATCAAAGAACTACTTGCAACCACTTGGGAAAGTTGGGTCATACATTAAAAAAATGTTGGAGTAATGGTAAAGCTAAATTCAATGGAAAGTGTTACAACTACAATAGCCATGGTCATAGAGCTAATGAATGCAAAGAACCACTGTGATTCGAAGGAAAATGGCAATATATAAAGAAACATGGGCACAAATATTCTAAATGAAAAATTAAGATATTAAATCTAGTAAAATAGATTGTAAAAACTATATTTGGTTGGGACTACAACACTTCGTGTAGATGTCATTATTGTGGAAAATTTGGACACATTAGAATAAATTTTGTAAAACATCACATGAGGACAAGATACACCACTAGAAGATGTTTTATTTGTATAGAACTTGGACATATTGCCAAGAATTGTATGAACACTATAAGAATTGAAGATGAAAAGAAGGCCAAGGCTGATAGCATCAAAAAGAAGATGAGAGAGAAATGGATTCCAAAATATTTTGAGAATGCAAGTCTGAACAATGAAGCACATGTCACTAAAGAATTGGGTGACTCAAGCATTTCTGCTTGATTTCCCACAAGGATACCTATAACTAAGATTCTGAAGTAGGCATCTTACATCAATTCTAGTTAGCTAGAAGGAAAGATCCATATTAGTATTCAAGTTGCAAAGGGATCACCGAGGGTCTAAAGGAATTTTGGACCTCACTGAGCTAGGTTAGGTTGCAAGACCCTGCCAAGAAAGATCAGTAATAACTAAGTTATTGTATGGACATCGAGTCATGAATGTTCCTAATGAGAAATTAATTCAAGCTGATTGGAAGATAGTATACCATCAACCAAGCAAATGTACCAAGCATTAATGATATTTGGAAACTTGAAATTTTTAAAAAGGGTGAAATCAAGTTCATTTGTCACCATGAATTTTCAAGAGCTATATGCGAAGAGTGATTTCTATGCATCTGAGAAATCTATGTGATTTATTGTTGAAGCTTTCTATGTTTTCATAAACCCTACTAAGTGATGGCACCCTCTAGTAGCAAGAGAAAGAAAGGGTCTGAGATGTTAGTCTAAGGACTTGAATGGAAGGCACCTAATTTTAAAATGAGTCTAGCAATTATGAAAGTGCTTGATCCATTGGTAGCTCAGTTTCAAATCCCATTAAAGGTACTTCTAGTTAATGATATTCGCTTGAATTTTTTATATTCTATTCAAGATATTGGAACCCTATAAATGGTTTAGACTTTGGAGAAGCTCTATGTTAATGGTTTGTTAAAACTGAAGCATCAACACCTAGAAACCAAGGGTTTAACCCACATTCAACACATGCCTTGAGGTTTTCAAATAAAATGGATAAGGTTTATCCTTAGCCATGTACTTAATGGGGATCTATGGTTAGAATAGCCAATTCTCATAATGAACAAGATATTTCATTGAATTATAGGGCTTCCAATGTTGATAAAGGAAAAATCCACCAAAACCCTAAGTCAGGTAGAATTGGAGAAGAAAACCCTTGTCAAATGGGATGGAAGGGGTATGAAGATTAGTTATGTTACTGATATGGTGCTGAAGTTTGGAGTTCATATAATTGCACATAAGATATACAAATCTAGTCGACTCAATAGTATATCATGTGAAGCATTGGAACTCACTTTCAAAGTGGTCAAGACCAACATATCCTTCGACCTTGCCAAGCTGATGTTAAACCAATTCAATAAAAACATGGAAATCATAAGAACTTTGAAGAATAACCCTTGTAAGTTTAGTTCACTTCTAACTTATTTATTTTTCTTTGTACAAAATTTTTTCTCCTCAAAAGGTATATTTGTATGGAGAAAAGATGTACCTATTCTTTATTAAATCAACGAGCACATAGCATAAATGGGAGAAAATTATGTCAGTATCATGGACAACTATTTTGATACATTCAAGGGAAAGATAAATAATAGATTCGTAATACCAAAGACACTTGTAGAAGTCTACAAGGATGATATTTATTTTATGGTAGATTGTGACAAAGTGCATATATAAGTAGTCAAACCTAGAATTATATGGGTCAAGCCACTAGGTTATGAAGTCAGTATTGATGAAACCAGGGACATTATTGAGGCATTGTTAAATGAACCTATGGATTGAAAGGCCACATATTTTGGCACATTTGATGAAGCTAAAGAAAGAATTGAATTAGAGATAAAACTTCCTTAGGCTGTCAACAAAGGAAAGAAAAGGATAGCTAAATTGAGACAAACTAGCTCTACTCTCTTGTTGATAGAAGGTAAAGGAGATGAGATAGAAGAAGATGATGTAGAAGATGAAGAAAAATCAAAAGAACAAGAGCCACTCAAGAGGAAAGGTAAGGTTATCATAATCAAACCTGCTAAGTCATCTACTGTAGTATTTACATGAAGAGCATCTAGAAAGAAACTGAAATTGGGTGAAGAAGTGGGAGATGTGATTTTCAAATGGCCTCCACCGACATTTCAAGAGAAATTGAAAGAAATTGATTTTGGAGCAGGTATGCAAAATATCAAATCACTGAGATATGAGACTAGATCTTTAGAGGAAAGGTAACAAATTGATGACATGATTATGTCTAAGCTAGGTAAATGGAAATATTCCCCTAAATGACTTGCACAATAGATTCCAAATGAATTAATGGAGAAAATTAAGCCAAGATGGGAACATGCCATGAAAAATACCAAGCATATATATGAGTAGACTTTAAGACAACTCATGTCAAGCGTAAGTGACAAAGAAGTGAAAGATTCCATCAAGAAAAATGAAGAGAATGTACTTTGAAATTTAGAACCTACTTGATACTACTTAAAGACATTGAACATGTGGTGAGGAATGCCACCAATACATGGAAGACTATTCTTAGTGAACAGATTGTCCTTCAAGAGAATGTGTGGAAATTTGACCCTGAATGCCCAAGTGAAAGGATAAACTAACACCAACAGTTGGATAGGTTATTATTAGATTAATAACCTTCCTCTAAATTTTACTAGGTACAGCTCCCCATGCAAGATTTACAATCAATTAAATGTGGGTGCTTTTACCAGAAAGCACGAAAGGATATCAAACATCTATCCATAAACACAGAATAGACTTGAAACCTAAGAACTAAAAATAAAGGAAATAGAATAAAATAGATTACACAAAGTTAACCTGCTGTATACTAAATTACAAAAGATAAAAGTCAAAGAACAATTTCCATATTTTTGAGAAAAGATAAATCAAAACTTCCAGACGATCCTGATATCAAATGCATATAGAAAACAACACATCTGATGCACTTAAAGAAAACTAAAGATTACAACAACATAACCATCAGTGGAAAGAAAACTACATAGAATCAAAGTTCTAATTTGCAGATATCTTTCAAACCTCCCCTCTTCAAGATGTAAAAGACTACAAAGATCCTATTACACATGCATAAGAAAATGAAAACCATCTCCCCTACATTACATTTCAAAATCAAAATCCCCTTTAATCACTAACAAAAAGTCTAGCAAATAAAGCTCTCTTCTGCTACAGCTTCAAAGTCTGTATTCTTTCCCTCATAACTGAAAAATCTCCCCTTGCTGACAGCACACAGTCTATAGCTGCTGGAAGAAAAAGTGGACCTCAGAAGATGAAACTATTCTGTCAAAATTTCTTCCTTCCTTGCTTGAAGCCCAAAGTCTGCAATTTTGAAGTTGGAAGAATTTTGAATCCCTCCTTGTTTAATGATTTCATCATTTATAGAATTTGGTGGCTAATTGTTCAGTTTCTATAACTGATTCTTGGAAATCTTTTTCACTTCCTCTTTCCTTTTCTCTTACCCTTTCATATGTGCACAAGATTTAATTTATAATAAAATACTTTATTACAAACCCCTTTTAATATTGTATTGGGTCATGATAGACCACAACTTTTCTTGAGAAAAATTTATCTAATCTTTTCCAGCCACGTGTTAGAAAATGAATCATTGACTCTAGGCTCCTTGCTTCTAGGTATTTTTGGTTCATCCTATATTTGGAGATGCCGTGTGACCAAGGATTGTAGCTTTGGCTTTGACGTGTCTTGGATTGAAAACCAACCATAAATACACGACTGTCACCTTCATACCTTGATACAGTTATGCTAACTTGCTCACAATTACCATCCTATTCACATAGCCCAATTGTGTCAAGGGCAATTTATCTTTAAACTGTGTAGCTTTGAAATGGGATGAAGTCCTCTTCACTCTGAATGAGATTTCTTTATCATCACTCCTTTCTACTATGCGTTATCAAGCAATGATTAACCACCGCATACATGGCACTCGAGTTTTGCAACCTCCTCAATGATCTCTTGGTTCGGCACTACTATTACCTTGTGGGGACCCGTGTCTTATTGAACAATTGATACATTTATCCCATAAATCCATGATATGTTTGAACCATGCCAAGACGAGCCTTCTCCCAAAATTTTCATGGGGTGAGTATCGGGATAGCTTTATTGTAATCATTATATTGATATTGCACTATGAATATCCTCCATTAATGTCACAGTCCAGTATTCAATTTTGTCAATGATGTAGGTGCTAGATTTGGAGAGTATTGACTATCAAGATCTCTTGCCCACAGTGATCTTCATTGGCTTAGTGCACAAGCGCCTACCTTAGTTGTGCTCAGGGGTCAAGATCGTGTTTTTCTTTAAAACTTGTTAGTCATACTATTGCACACCATCTACCTTTTCATCTGAGTTTCTTCCATTGCAGGTGTTGAGAAAAAGTACCCTCAATAAAACCATCGCCGACTATTTGCACTTTTAGAATTCTAAATTATGAGATAAACAATTATTGACATCATTAAGAATTATGAATGACCTTATCGGATTCTGCCTTTCATCCGCACATTCTTGTGACAATAAGAATGCAAACATCCATGATCAAGAATTAACTCAAAACTAATGATATTTTCATGTGACTCATTATATCAATAGCCTGGTTATCAATTTGAAGCCTTTGGGTTTTCATATCGAGCTCCACTCTTTTAGGCTAATGATCTATCTTATAATAGATCCTGATGTTTTGAACCAGAGGTCTCCATCTTTATAATTGAATCTTATACGGGTGGTGTTGAGCTTGGAATTTAAAATAGTCTTGAACCTAAATTCTAGATCTTTGGAACCTTGAATTTTAAACTGCAGATGTCGAGTCTCCAAATTTTGAGCATGTGAACCCTTTGAATTTAAAACTAGAGTGAGAATTAAGCACTTGAAATTTGACTTTGATAACTAGCAAACCATCTTGAATCAACTGAGCTCAATCGAACACGAAATATTGAATGGGGTTAAACATTGCATATGGAGGCCACCGAAATCATCTAAAATACTGAGTTTACTAAGTTGCCAAGTGGGATTCTGGTATCAAGCTGAACACAAATTTTGGATCGTTCTGAACTAACAAGTCTGCATTCTGAACCATCGAACCACCGCATCTAAACTTCATCTTAATCTACATCCTTGCACTTTCTTGAAATCATGAGACTAACAAACTGAACTTGGTGAATGCATTGAGAAAGAATTCTAAACTTTTCTAACTATTCTGCATTTTTGAACTGAACTATTTTGAACTGTCGAACTACTTTGAACTACTTCAAACTTCAGTTCAAAGTGGTTCAAAGAGGATCAACCTCTAAAGTTGAAAGCTTAAAAATTGAGACCACCTTGGGTACTAACAGGGGCTCTAACTATGGGACTGGTTTTGATGCAAAATCAGAGAACTCTAGCAATCTCTGGGAAAGAACAGTGTCTTATCCATTGGGTAAATAGAGTCAGCAAGAGAAAATTGGGAGTTGCTTGCAGACAGGGCGGAGGGGAGCAAGGCAAAACCAGCAAACCAAAACAAACAAAAAACACCTAAACTACCAGAAAGCATGAGGATTGCACATTATTTCAACTACACTATGCACAAAAAAAACTTATTTACAATATATATACAAAGGTAGGAATGAACCTACCATGAGAACTAGAAGAAAGAAAAGGAATCATGTGAAACCATTTACCAGCTGGGAGAAGTAACATCCTTTTTGGAGTAGCAAGTCATGTCTCATTTGAGCAGCTCTATACTAGTACCTATGGGAAACATCTTCAATGCCAAACCATATGCTGAAAGCACATATCAAGATGTTGACCAACCATTCCTTCCCAAACAACCACAACTCATCATAGGATTCTTTTTCATCCAAGGATTGATCTTCAACATATGACAAGCTAGATTTAATACCAAGCTCTTGCATATGGTTATCAATATCATGATCAACTTGCAAGCAAAGGAACACCTCATCCATCATAGAATTGATTCCCAAGTATATGTTCTCTTCAGCTTTTTTTAGAATCAGACCATCATCAGGCATGTAATGTATAATATCTTTTACCTTTCCCAAAGTGCCATCACAGTTTCTAGCACTATTTCCACAATCCAAATCAAAAACCATGCATAGAGGAATGAAAAGAAAATTTATCAATGAATGCTTCATTCTTAATCTGATTTGAATCAATACTTGAGTGGTCATCAAAGGGATAATCTAGCTGGAGTGATGATAGAAATCTGCCTATAATTTCCTCTTCTTCATTGGAAAAAGTGCCTTTTGACATTCTGGATCCTTCCATGTGCTGATTACAGATTTTTAAACATGAGAGATCATCTTTATCTTCCATAAAAGTACAAGATTCAATCTCAGACTACATGTTATTATGAACCTTCTTACAAGGGAAACTCTCCAAAGAAAGATCACTTTCATCAATTTCATTAATAGTGAAAGATTGATATTCTAGCAGCATGTTGTTGTCAAATTTTTGACATACAAGAACTTCTGAAATGAGATGACTATCATCACTTTCAAATCTAAAACTTTCAAAACATGGATAAATAGAAGATTCAAGAGTACCTTTATTCATGTTTTCCTGAGTATCAACATGATCAGCGAGAACAGAAGGATTGTGAGGATTGAAGTAAGATGGTATTACCAAGGAATCTTCTTCTTTCACTGTCACCCTTTTTTTATCTTTGTTATCACTGCTACCATATTTTTTACTTTCAACTCGAATGTCTTTATCTACCCATTTCTAGTTGTCTTTAGGATGAACTATGGTTGTATCTTCCTCACTTTGTTGAGATATGTCTATACTGCTAGAATTTACTAGACAACCTTCTCCTTGCTCTTTCTTGTTATATAGGAGATCATAGGGTACAAAGAGAGGGTTGTCTCTAATGTTAACATTTTCAATATATTCAAAAGGTAAGTATAATGCATTCACACTGCCCCAAACAATCTCACCATCAGCATCTTGGGATCGATTCCTTACTACTATCACATCTTCCATATTTTTGCTATGGCACATAAGAGGGAAATCAGATTTATTACTCTCTTCTTGGGTATCAAAAGATGAGCTATCCTCATGGTATGGCAAGGATTTTCCACAAGTCTCTATATTCATAGGAACAAACTGAAAAGAGACGTCTTCCTCTTTTTGAATGTATTTAAAATTTTCTCCAGAGGAAAATGAAGATGGGCAATCCAAAATATTTACCTCAACCTCATGACTCACTAGATGTGATGTGGAGATGGGAATCACGTGCGGCTAAAGAGCATCTAGATATTCATCATCTTGTCGGCTTCCAGTTTGTTCTCCTTCAAGATCTTTCCCCTACTTGTGTTCCCCTTCAGTTATTTCCTCTTTTTGACATGCCTCTCCTTCTTCTTCTAGATCTTGCACTTGAGGCTTCTTTTGGATGAGAATTGCACCATAAAAAGACTTTAACCAATCCACTTGTTTTGCCAATTCTTCAGTAACCTCTTTGATAGGATCTTTTTGGAATGGTGGGATGAAGATAAAGACTTTTGAGTTATCTTCATCTCTTGCTGGAACCCATTCCTTCAAGATTTCTTGATATGTAAGGAAGACTTTCTGAAATTCTTCCTCAATAGAGCCACCAATGTCCATCTTCGGGGAGGTACCTTCAGATTTTTGAGAAAAGAAAATACTGAAACTGTGATTCTTTCCCTAGCAGAGTTGCCAAAAATCTGTTAGTGAATAGATTGTCCTTCGAGAGAATGTGTGGAAATTTGACCCTGAATGTCCAAGTGAAAGGACAAACTAACACCAACAGTTGGATAGGTTATTATTAGATTAATAAACTTCCTCTAAATTTTACCAGGTATAGCTCCCCATGCAAGATTTACAATGAATTAAATGTGGGCGCTTTTACCAGAAAACATGAAAGGATATCAAACATCTATCTGTAAACACAGATTAGATGCAAAACCTAAGAACTAAAAATAAAGGAAACAGAATAAAAAAGATTACACAAAGTTAATTTGTTGTATACTGCATTACAAAGGATAAAAGTCAAAAAACAATTTCCATCATCCTGAGAAAAGATAAATCAAAGGTTCTAGAAGATCCTGATATCAAATGCATATAGAAAATAGCACATCTGATGCACTTAAAGAAAATTGAAGATTACAACAACATAACCATCAATGGAAAGAAAACTACATAGACTCAAAGTTCTAATTTGCAGATATCTTTCAAACCTCCCCTCTTTAAGATGTAAAAGGCTACAAAGATCCTATTACACATCCATCAGAAAATGAAAACCATCTCACCTACATTACATTTCAAAATCAAAATCCCCTTTAATCACTAACACAAAGTCTAGCAAATAAAGGTCTCTTCTGCTACAGCTTCAAAGTCTGTATTCTTTCCCTCAAAACTAAAAAATCTCCCCCTCCGGACAGCACATAGTCTGTAGCTGCTGGAAGAAAAAGTGGACCTCAGAAGATGAAACTATTCTATCAAAATTTCCTCCTTCCTTGTCTGAAGCCCAAAGTCTACAGTTTTGGAAGTTGGAAGAATTTTAAATCCCTCCTTGTTTAATGCTTTCATCATTTATAGAATTTGGTGGCTGACTGTTCAGTTTCTATAACTGATTCTTGGAAATCTTTTCCGCTTCCTCTCTCCTTTTCTCTTACCCTTTCATATGTGCAAAAGATTTAATTTATAATAAAATACTTTATTACAAACCCCTTTTAATATCGTATTGGGTCATGATAGACCACAACTTTTCTTGAGAAAAATTTATCTAATCTTGTCTAGCCACGTGTTAGAAAATGAATCATTGACTGTAGGCTCCTTGCTTCTAGGTATTTTTGGTTCATCCTATATTTGGAGATGTCATGTGACCAAGGATTGTAGCTTTGGCTTTGATGTGTCTTGGATTGAAAACCAACCATAAATACACGACTGTCACCTTCATACCTTGATACAGTTCTGCTAACTTGCTCACAATGACCATCCTATTCACATAGCCCAATTGTGTCAAGGGTGATTTATATTTAAACTATGTAGCTTTGAAATGGGATGAAGTCCTCTTCACTCTGAATGAGCTTTCTTTATCATCACTCCTTTCTACTATGCGTTATCAAGCAATGATTAACCACCGCATACATGGCACTCGAGTTTTGCAACCTCTTCAATGATCTCTTTGTTCGGCACTACCGTTACCTTGTGGGGACCCATGTCTTATTGAAAAATTCATACATTTATCTCATAAATCCATGATATGTTTGCCCCATGCCAAGACGAGCCTTCTCCTGAAATTGTCATGGGCTCACTATCGGGTTAGCCTTATTGTAATCATTGTATTGATATTGTGCTATGAATAGCCTCCTTTAATGTCATAGTCCAGTATTCAATTTTGTCAATGATGTAGATGCCAAATTTGGAGAGTATCGACTATCAAGATCTCTTGCCCACAGTGATCTTCATTGGCTTAGTGCACAAGCACCTACCTTAGTTGTGCTTAGGGGTCAAGACTATGTTTTTCTTTAAAACTTGTCAGTCATATTGTCACTCACCATCTTCCTTTTCATCTGAGTTTCTTCCATTGTAGGTGTTGAGAAAAAGCACCCTCAATAAAACCATCGCCGACTATTTGCACTTTTAGAATTGTGAATTGTCAGATAAACAATTATTGACATCATTGAGAATTATGAATGACCTTATGGGATTCTACCTTTCATCTGCACATTCTTGTGATGATAAGAATGCAAAAATCCATGATCAAGAATTAACTCAAACCTAATGATATTTTCATGTGACTCATTATATCAACAGCCTGGTTATCAATTTGAAGCCTTTGGGTTTTCATATCGAGCTCCACTCTTTTAAGCTAATGATCTATCTTATAATAGATCCTGATGTTTTGAACTGAAGGTCTACATCTTTATAATTGAATCTTATACTGGTGGTGTTGAGCTTGGAATTTAAAATAGTCTTGAACCTAAATTCTAGATCTTTGAAACCTTGAATTTTAAACTACAAATGTCGAGTCTCGAAATTTTGAGCATGTGAACCCTTTGAATTTAAAACTAGAGTGAGAATTAAGCACTTGAAATTTGACTCTGATAACTAGAAAACCATCTTGAATCAACTAAGCTCAGTTGAACATGAAATATTGAATGGGGTTGAACATTACATATGGAGGCCACTGAAATCATCTAAAATACTGAGTTTACTAAGCTGCCAAATGGGATTCTGGTATCAAGTTGAACACAAATTTTGGATCGTTCTGAACTAACAAGTCTGCATTCTGAACCATTGAACCACCGCATCTGAACTTCATCTTAATCTGCATCCTCACACTTTCTTGAAGTCATGAGACTAACAAACTGGACCTAGCAAATGCATTGAGACAAAATTCTAAACTTTTCTAACTGTTCTGCATTTTTGAATTGAATTGTTTTGAACTGTCGAACTACTTTGAACTACTTCAAACTTTAGTTCAAAGTGGTTGAAAGAGGTTCAACCTCTGAAACTGAAAGCTTAAAAATTGAGACCACCTTGGGTACTAACAACTATCTATAATCTTCATAAGAAGAGTGATTTTGTTGTTAATGTTAGTGATAATAATGATGATGGTGAAGATGACAAGAATGAAGAAGAAAATGATGATGAAGAAGAAACTAATGATGAGAATTAAGATGACGAGGAACAAGAATAGGAAACCAATGAGGAGAATATCCTTGAGATTTAGAGCATTGAGGAGATCGATCGTAAGAAGATTACATTAGCAATTATAGCCTCACTTCCTCACTATCCAAGAAAAGCTTTAAAACCATCAAGCTTATAGAAAGCTACTATCGAGTTGATTGTATCAAATGCTAAAAATCCAAGCACTCAATCAGTCCATGCACCTATTCAACTCAATATTTCATTAACTAATGTGACCAACACTTCATCTACTGAGTAGTCAACACTTCCACCTTCATCAATTTTGGGTACTAAACATCAAGGTATTCTTTCAATAAGTACAATATCTACATTTACTACTAGACCTTCCATTGCCACCATTGTTTCTTTTTCGAGCATACAAATAATAAGTATGAAGATAGTTGAGAGAAAGCCTCAACTGAGTAAAAAAAATTCTAGCAAAGATAGAGATAAGGAAGAAGACATTGATCTTGATGAAGATATAGTTATTCCAAATTAGGATAACTCTACTCTTAATCCTAATCAAATTCATATAGTAGGTGAGCTACTATAGAAGAAAGATAAGCAATAGAGGCTTGGAGAGGAGAGAAATAGAGAACATCAAGTCCTTGAAGATGCAAAAAATATTTTCCTAAAGGCACTTAGCACTAATGTTGACACTTCTCAAGCTATTTTGGGTCAATTAGTAGAAGTAGTCTAGAAATTCAATGAAGATTCTAATGGACAAGGTAAATTATTGCAGAGAGTAGAGAAGGAATTTGAAAATAAAGTATTGAAGCTAGTAGCAGAAAAGATTGCAATATATCAAGTAGACTTTTCTATTATTCTAAGCTCATTGGAAACCTCTGCCAAAAATGTCACTTCTCTATTCTATAAACTCTATGATACATATATCTTCACATAGGAAATCAAAGATAAACTCTCCAAGCTAGGAAAAGATCTAAAGACAAGTGCACACCATTTGTCACATGACCCAAGATACAACTCTACTCATTATACAAAGATCAGATTTCTAACTGATACAGAAGTAGAATTACTAAGAGAAGAAGCTAGGATAAGGGTTACACATGTAGATATACAATGCATGATTCGTCCAAACATGGATGCACTGCGGAATGATGTAGGAGCATCCTAGTTTTCTTTGCAATCTTACACTTTTTTATTCATTCTACCAATTGCTACCAAGTTCCTTTGGTTGTCAATTGATTCTTTGGATGCCAAGTGATCCTTGGGTGCTAATTGATTCCTTTGGTTTCCAAGTTTTAAGATGTCAATTTCATAGTTGCTACCAAGTGATTCTTTGGATGTCAAGTGCCACTTTGTCGAGGAGTCTATGTCTAGTTCTTGCTTGAGTCAACCTTGCTTGCATTGAATTTTGGTATAGGTAGTTAATATCTGGTGTGAGCTGACTTGTGGATACACTTGTTAGAATTTATTAGCTGGTATTTTGAGGAGGATGACTTGTGGCCTTTCTTGTTCTAAAATATTTTGTAAGCCATTTTAGCTAGTATTTAAAGAGGTCTAGGATTACGTTTTAAGTAATTAGTTAGTGTGGAGAAGAGAATTGTAGAATTATGGATGGAGAAGACTTAGAAGATTGGAATGTGAATTTTCTAGAATTGATTGTATATGGCCATAATCCAGAATGCTTTACAGTTGAATATGTATGCTTATATTTTCATGAACCAATAGAGAATTTGTTCTTATTCCTGCTTTGGTGGCTATCCTTGTGTTGTGTTTCAACTATGTTAACTCTTGTAAGGTGGATTGGATAGCTTGATGTGCTTTAGGTACCATTTTTTTACCATCCTCCTTACATCATAGAAACACATTGCACATGCTAAAACTCTCATCCATGATATCAACTTCTTCATTAACAATCATATGATGGAATTATCAATAGAAGTTAAGATTGCACTACATACAAGTAAGGTGTTACAAGGAAATTGGGACAAGACAATGTCACTAATTCTAAAGGTACATTTTTACTTCTTGTCACATTTTGTCATTACAATGTAGCATACACCTTTCGCACTTATTTCAAAGAGGGGGAGAAAATGTTGTATATATCATGTAAATCATATTGTAAAGGGAGAGAATATGAAAAGGTATTTTAAAGGGAAGGAGATGAGAAGATGTATATAATGTGTAAAGTATATTGAACATATCTATATGAGGGAGCATCATAATATTATACATATACATGTATAGCTATTTAGATGAACATCTCTTACAAAAGAAATTTTGAAAAATTTCAAAATTGATAATGTTATTGAGTTCCAGACACAAGATGGAGACTAAGAATGTTTTGGAACTTTTTGAGAAATTAGTTATGATGAATAAGTGTTTTTGTCACTAATTCCAAAGGGGGAGATTATTGACATTACAATCAATTTTTTTTATTAGTGACACACACACACTTATTCAGAAAGCTAGCAGTTGCCAAGATCATTGTACAATTAATAGTGTTAACCAAATAATTTAGGCTCTATCGAGTTCTATAGTTGCTACTGAGATTAGGGAACATCATTCAGTTTGCACCAAGCAATTTCTACTAGGTTGGTTATTATCAATATAAATCAAGCTTCATAGTGTTTATCGATTTTCTCAATGCTAAATAAGTTCTCCAATACTTACTGAGTTGACAATTTCAGTGATGTGAATCTAGTGTTGACCAAGAAATGCAGTGTCAACCAAGTGATTCAGTTTATATTGAGCTTGTAGTGAATCTAGTGTGACTGTGATATGTAATGACAACCAAGTGATTTAGTTTATATGTCAAGTTCCATAGTGTTCACAGAATCACCAATGCAGACTAAGTTCAGATTACTTGAAAGTGATTAGTATGAGTCGAGCTTCTATGTCTATTAAGTGCATGATGATGTTGAACATTGAAAATGGTTTTCAAGTATTAGAACCTCACCGAGTTTTTCTTCAGAACCTAAGTACTTACAGTTGGGCTGACTTTGTGTATTTTGGTGAAACTTGTATTGTAGCTGACTTTGATGAGTTGTAAATTGGATTAGTATATATGTAATGTATTCTATCACATCCAAAGATATGTAAGAAAGTGTAATATGTGTTGAGAAGTAGAAACATGAAGTAAAAGGCTACAAGAAGAATAAGGAGCAACAAAGATTTACCCATCACAACAAGGTGATCATTACATTCCAAAGGAATCTCATTCAACAAATCACACTATAGATCTGAGATCACCCACTAGTTCATCCTAAGAGGTGGAATAGTTAAATCCTTGCACAAGGTAGACTTAAAATTCTTTAGTAAATCTCTTTACTGAGTGCATAATTCATTTTATGTTTGTAAATCCTTTTGCAAGGTGGACCTAGCAGTCCTTATTACTCCTAATAGCGTAAATCATTAGAAGAGATCATTTTAAGCCTTAATAGGCCAATTTTATACTACAGTACTAATTTTTGTGGGTATCATGCCCATCCTAATTTTACTTTCTATTTGTAAGGTTTCTAGGTTACCATATTGTGTGTCAAAGTGTTATGAATTTTTTAATGCTTTCACTTATTCATGGATGCAATTAGATATGAATATGTGTGAAGGATTAATTGGTGAGTTAAGATTAAATTTTAATAGTTCTTGATTCACCTGCCCCTCTCAGTCACCTATCGTATCTTATATTTTCAACAAGATTCCCTAAAGAAGATCTATAGAGCAATAAGAATGTGTTGAGAGCCAAATAAAAAAGTCTCAGAGGAAAATTTGATGATATGAGAATGCAAGAGACAAAGAAGTTGTTAATGCCATCAGAGGTTTAAATGTAAAGATTAAGGATGATATTGTGATGAACAAAGTGTTGAGAACCCTATTGCCTATCTATACTATTAGAGTCTCTACTATACAAGAACAAAGATGCCCTTTTGGTAATGATTTGACCCTTGAAGGACTATTTGGTAGACTCACTAGTTTTGAACTTTCAAATTTTGATAATTTCAAAATAGAGAATGTTGAATCTGCTTTCAAAGCTAAACTATCACTCAAAGAGCCTAAGAAAAAGAGTAAGAAGAATTTCAAATATGTTGCTAGTCATAGTGATAGTGATGAAGAAGATCTTGAAGATCTTGAAGCATTGGTGGTTAGGAGATTTCATAGAGGAAAAGTAAAATAGAAAGGTAAGATACCCATAATATGTTTTAATTGTAATGATGTTGGTCATATTGTAGCAAGGTGTTATGAGAAGTCAAACAACAAAAGTGGAGACAAATATAAAAATAGAAGAGTTGAGACTAGAAAAGACTACAAAGATAAAGGAAAGAAGGATTTCTATATTGCTAAAGAAGAATCAAATGAAGAATTGAGTGATCATGATGATGAAGTTGTGTATACTGCTATGAAACATGATTCTAATGAAGATGAGGTAGTTGCATTAATATGTTATGTGAACAAGAGAGAAACATGGATTATTGATAGTGGATTTTCCCATAACATGACTAGATACAAAAGTAAGTTTAAAACTCTTGAGCATTATGATGAAAATACTGTTAGATTTGGTAATGATGTATCCTATCTGATAAAAGGTAAAGGATCAATAATATTTGACAAATAAGATCATATATGACAATGCTTACTATGTGGTAGGACTTAATTGTAATATATTGAGTGTGTCACAATTAAATAGTTCAGGATGTAAGGTTGAGTTTGAACACAAGAAAGATAAGATCTATGATATTGATGGTGAACTAATTGGAAGTGGTGATTAGACAAGAGGTAATTTATTTTTATCTTGAAATGAATGACACAAATTTTCTTGTTGTACAAATTGATGATGTATGATTATTGAAAAAAATGTTATCTCATGTAAATCTTGATAGTTTGGTCAGTACTAGTAAGATGAAAGAGTTAGAGGTTTTCCAAAATTGAAGAAACCTGATAATGTGATTTGCAAACAATGTCAATTAAGAAAAATGACAAAGGCTAGTTTTAAGAGTAAGAGTCAGGCTTCGAATGCAATTTGTGAATTAGCTCATACTAATTTATTTGGACCAATTAATGTGCAAAGCTACAAAGGTGACAAGTATTTCATTCTATTTGTTGATGATTATTCTAGAATGATGACAATAATTTTTTGAGAGAAAAATTTGATGCTTTTTAAATGTTTAGGTGGTACTTGGCAAGAGTTGAAAAAGAGACTAGTAAAATCTTAAAGTGTTTGAGATGTGACAGAGGTGGAGAGTTTCCATCAAATGAATTTGAAAATTTCTACAATGATAGAGGAATCAAGAGACAAACTTTTGCATGTAGGATGCCTCCACAAAATGGGATAGCTAAAAAGAGAAACAAATATATAATGGACTATTCTAGGTCACTGATAATGGAGAATAATGTTGCTTTGAAGTACTAGAGAGAAGCTAGCATTACAACTATCTATACCTTGAACCTAGTACAAGTGAAGAAAGGTACAAATATCAACCTTTTGAATTATGGTATGGACACTCATCCAATTTCAAATATTTTAAGGTATTTGGAAGAAAGTGTTACATTCTAAAGGACAACAGAAAAGGTAAACTTGAAACTAAAATTGAAGAAGGAAACTTTCTAGGATATTTGATGAGAAGAAAAGCTTAAATGTGTTTAAATAATAATACTAACAAAATTATTGAAAGTGAAAATGTAAAAGTTGATGAACTGGTATATAGATATACATGAAGATGAACAAAAGAAGGAACTTGGAGATTACAAAATCTTTGTGTATTACTATGAAGGGATGAATGCTAATGATTCTAAAAATTAAAATGTTAATCAACAAGAATCAGTGACTATCGAGTAACATACTATGGATGCTGAGTTGCATTCAAAATTTGAGTTGCAGTCTAATGTTGAGAACAAATTACAAAAGAGGAATGTTGAGTTACCTCACAGAGATGTACACAGTAAACTTGAGATCAAACTTCTTGATCATCATATTATTGAAGAAAGAACAACAAAGGGATGACACCATCCTATTGAATAAATCATTGAAGGAAGAGAAGATGGACCTATGACAAGGAATGGATTGAAAAATGATACATTCTTGTTGAGCATACATGAACCTAGATCTGTGAAGGATGTATTAGAAAATGAAGATCGTATTTAAGCCATGAATGAAGATATTGATCAAATTGAGAAGAATAAAACATGGACATTAGTACCTAGACCAAAGGATGAGAATGTTAGTGGAATCAAGTGAGGGTATAAAAAAATTTCAATAAGAATGGTGAAGCGAAAAGGAATAAGGAAAGGCTAGTTTGTAGATTTTATGGACAAGAAGAGGGAATTGTCTATTAAGAGATATTTTCTCTTTTTGCAACATTATAAGGAGTGAGAACTCTAACTGCTTACTCAACATACAAAGGATTCAAATCTTATCAAATGGATGTTAAGTCAAGATTTTTGAATGGTATACTAGAAGAAGAAGTTTTCATTGAACACCCTAAAGGATTTTTTGATCCTAACAATAATAACATGGTACATAGATTGCACAAAGCTTTATATGGCTTAAAGAAAGCTCCCAAATCATGGTATGGAATATTACATAACTATCTTGTCAAGATTAGTTTTGAAAAAACTAATGACAATAAAAACCTATAGTTGAAGACTGGAGGAGGTAAATGAATCTTATTAGCTGAAATATTTGTTGATGATATCATTTTTGGAGGACAAAATGCATTGTGTAGGACATTTGGTGATGAAATGATGAAAGAATTTAAGATGTCTTTGTTTGGAGAGATTAAATTCTTTGTTGGCTTGCAATCGTATTGGATGAAATATGGTATTTACATTACTCGGTCCAAGTATGTAAAGGAAATATTAAAAATTTTCAGTATGGAAGATTCAAGACTAGTTACCACTTCCATGGTCATCGGATACAAACTATCCAAAACTCATGATTCTACCGAGGCAAATCAAAAATTGTATAGGTCTATGATTGGGAAATTGCAATATGTAGTTCATAGCAGACTTCATATTGCTCTAGTTGTTGGGATCCTATTCTCATAGGGGGAAAATCTCTTTCATGAAGAAGTAGGTATTTTATTCAATAGAAAACCTAAAATCTAATTCAAATGGGCTATATTCAAACAGTAATAGTATGTAGCTTACAATTTTACTATTTATGCTATTTAGCATTGTGAGCTTACCAAAAAGAATGAAAATTAAAAATCCCATTAATTTTCAAAAAATTTGTTTCTAATTACATCAAACTCATCTATAAAGATGGTACATGAAGCTTTATCTTTTGTAAGATGAAATGCATGTCGAACAAGTTGTGCACCATCTTTGATAAAATCCAATATTGGAAATGTATAGGAAAGAATTAGCATTAGCAACTCTTACAAAGAAAATCTAGATTGAGGAGTTTTTATGGAAATAAAATCCAATGATGATCAACAAAGAACTTTTTAAAGTAATTCAAATCAATTCATTTGACGAGCTTGAAAATTTTATAAAAATAAAAAACATTATTACTTTTGGTTACAATGAGAATCAGTAGTATAAATCACACCTCATTGTAACAAACAAAGCCAAATGTGTTCTACTTGACTTCAAGAAACTATGTAATATTGAGGGTTAATTAGTATTTTAAACATTTATTATTGTGAAACCACAATAAACAAAAATAGAACAACCACCAAGATGTAAACACCAAAATTCTCAGAGAAAATGATTTCTCTTAGAAAACCACAACACATAATAGCTTTCATTAAGGAAATGGTCACCAACTTAGATTATGTACGTGAACACCAAATCCAATAAAATAAGATGTATACCTCAAATTGAGCACCAACTCAACAATAAAACTCTCATGTGTAGATAACTATGTGAGATATCCACAAAAGTATGGTAGTTTATCAAGTACTATAGATATGAGAAACATCAATCAGAAAAACCTATAAAGAATGCAACATAGATTAAAAAGCAGCAAGGTATATTAATAATTAAAATAATATAAACATATTTCAACACTACCTACTATGCTACCACAACATCCTGCTGATGACTGGGTTATAGTGTTGAAAGTAAAGCTTGCAAAGAAAGTATTGCACACTTTAGCATAAGTGTTGGACTACACTGATCTTTTAAAATATCCATGCATATTGCACTATTTTGATTGTTAATATTAGAATGCCTAAGTAAATGTCACAGTTAAGTGGAAATATAATACAAGTTAGAACACATTCTTATTTTTAGAAATAACATGTTGAAAGTAGTTGTGATAGTCCACCTTACGGAATATGACACATAATTATGGCATTGAATTATTTAAATAACTAAACACCAATAAAAGAAAAATGTTCAAGAGAAATTTCTAGTACCCAAAGTCAAACATATTGTAATTATTCCATGGATTGTCTTTATGTTTCATGTGGCTATTTAATGAATTCCCCACTTCAATTCTACTATAGACTTATAGAGACAACTATAAATAGTAGCATATGCAATTGGACAAGAAAATGGCTATAGAAAATATATATCAAACTTAAGCATGTTATCTACTAATGAAACAAGATACCAAAAATATTTGACCAAATTGTGTAATCATTTATGCATATAGAGGAGAGCATAAATGCAATTAAGAACATGAAACATACTTATAATTCATAATGTGTGTCCACAAAGAAAGAGTACTAGTGAAAAATATACAATAGAAGAAGCTTGCTAATAAAAATAATTGAATCAAGACATCCATTCAAATTTCCCACAAATGTACAAATATTTTACTCTTTAATAAAATAAAAATTTTAAGAAAGTGTTGCCAATCCAAACATTCAAAAGATTTAATGAAAAGAAAAAACTAGGAGGATAACCAAAATGTTTATTGCAGAACATCTAGTCATGTGATCATTATTAATAAATTAGATGTACATTATAAGCTATTATAATCATTTTCATCTAGGTCCCTACCACACCATAAATATCTCGATGAAATCCCAAAATATTTTTGCTACTATTGAAATATCCTCTTTTTTTTGTCTTCTGCATTATAACCATTGAACATCTATTGGACCTTAGGTTTCTTCTATATATTTGAAATGGTGCACATCATGGAAAGTATGGAAACTTGATATATATATAATAATGAGTTCAAATTGTAATCTATTGAAAACTATGCCAGTGATCTTGACCATAAATGGTATTTTATCTTGCTCTGATTAATGTTTTTGAATAAATTAGACTAACAAATCATACATAAATTATAATTTATCCTATTCTAATTAATATGGCGATTCCTTTATGCACATGCCATTATATTCCTTTAGTAATTTTTCATCTATTAGGATTGAAAAAAAATTAAGAAATTGAACTCTAGTAATTCACAATTTTAATCCTACATCTCTCTCAAATTGATGAAAGGTCATGGAGAGTGGTCCAAGATGTTGAAGAAAAAAATAATTTACCTAGTTGAATCGAGAATCTAAGGAAAATGCCAATGCAAACAATAATTTTCTAGAAGCTAAGCAACAACATTCTATAAAGTAATATAATTATCAAGTACAATACAACTTTTAGATATTGTAACATATAGTCGATGTTCTACAATTACTTTCAAAGTAAAATGTGAAACTAAGAAGATGATATTTTACTTTACTAAAGATTGAAAATATTTTATGGAGAATATCTATATCTGCACTCTATGTAACATTTCTTCATGTGTTATGCTTCAAATTTCTTCATTCACTTCACTTAATTTTTCTTTATGCACTACATGTTACATTTCCTCACACACACAAGAATATTTGCATGGATTTATACATACAAATTTATAATCTATAGACTACATATATTTCCATATATTTAAATTATGTTGAACTTATGGTTAAATCATTTGTTAGTTAGTGACTAAAAACTTGATTAGATTGATTGGTTAATTGCTACCAAGCTTTATAGTAGCTACTAAGCATCATAGTCAAATATTAGTATTGATCAAGCTTAGCAAAGTCAACTAAGCCCATCAATGCAAAACATTGAGAAATTAGTGTTAGCCAAGCTTATCAGTGTTTACCAAGATGGTAGTGTTTGAACTATAGTTTCAAGAAATCCCTTTAATGTCTACTAAGTTTGTCATTATTCAATGAGTCACCAAGTGCTAACTGAGTTCAAACTACTCTTGAGTGATCTGTGTGGACTATATACCAGTGTCAAATGAATACCAATTTTTTTTGAGTTGATAATATTGTCAAGTGTTAGGATATCACCTGAGTGGTCTTCAGAACCTGAGTTACACTAGTAAGCCGACTTAGTGAAGATTTTTTGAAATAGGTGTTCTAGCTGACTCCAGAAGGTAATTTATTGGATTGGTATATATGTAAACAATCTTATCATATCCAAATGAATATTGAAGTGTAACAAGAAGGAAGAATGCTACAAGTAGTATAAGGAAAAGCATATTCTTATCTATCACAACAAGGTGATCACTATATTTCAAAGGAATCTCATTTAGGAAACCAAGTTGTAAATTATAGATTAGCCACTTATTCATCCTAATAGGTGCATTGATCAAATCCTCTAACAAGGTGGACTTGACAGTCTTTTCCAAATCTTCTAACTAAGTGCATACTTCATTGTATGTTGTAAATCCTTTCACAAGGTGACCTAATAGTCTTGATTGCTCCTAACAGGGTAGATCAATAGAAGTGATCAATTGTAATCCTTAATAGGCTAAGTTTATAATGTATTACTAAAGCTTGTGTGTATGATCCCTACCATAGTTTTACTTTCTATTTAAAAGGTTTCTAGGTTACCAAATATTGTGTCAAGTGTTATTAATGTTTTATTGCTTTCAACATTTCATGCATACAATTAGATCATATTATATTGTGAAAGTTTAATTGGTTTATTAAAGTATAAGTTCTATTGCTTCCTAATTCACCCCCACCCATCCCAATCCCCTAGTCTATTCTACATTTCCAACAACTAGTATTAGAGCTTTTGGCTCTCACATCAGAATTTTAGCATCTTGATAAAAAAAATTAGAGGTAATGGAAGCATACAAATTAGAGGAAGATATTGAAAATAAATAGTTCGATCTACAATTGGCAATGGAACAATTCAAGAAAATGAAGGAGCAACATTCTCAATCCTTGAAAAGAAGGCAATACCTTGCAAAATAGATGAATGATAATCTATATATTGAAGAAATATTTGAAGGCATTTGTCAAGATAAAAGTTTAGATGAAGAAGATGCAACAATCAAAGGTCAACTTGAAAAGAATTTTATTCTTCATAAAGAAGTCAAAAAGATCAAAAAAGAACAAGAAATTAAATCAGTTTGAATGTGTGAAGATATGGAATAAAAGGAAAAAGCCAAAGAAGAGAAAAGATTGCTAACTTAAAAGATAGAAGAAAACAACTAAAAAATTCATCAACTATCTCTTTAGCAAGAAGATCTAATTGATCAACTCAATGATGCAAATCAAGATCTTATCAACTTGAGGAAAGAGAATGAAAGACTACAGAATGACCTCAACATACAAAAGCAAACCAATGAGAATATAATGAAATGTCAAGAAAGAATAAATTGATTGGACAAGAAAAATCAATTTAAACAAAAAGGTAAATAAGAATTATGCTATAAAGTTGAAGGTGAATCATCTCAGCAAGGAGATCAAAAGAGCAAAAGGCCTACTTGTAATCATTATAGAAAGACAAGGCATAGATCAAACAATTATTGGAGCAATAAGAAACCAAGATTCAATGGAAAATGTTATAATTGTAACAAACCAAGACATAGAGAAAGTGAATGCACTAAGAAACCTAAGTTTGAAGGAAAGTGTTTTAATTGCAACAAACAAGGACACAAATCTTCAAAATGTGAGACCAAGAAATGGAACCCAATAGAACAAATTGTCAAAGTTATTTTTGGTTGGGATTATAACACATGGTGCAAATGTCACTATTGCAATGAGTATTGTCATATTAGAAAAAATTGCATAAAACATCGGAGAGACCCTACAAGGAGATGTTTTGTATGTACATAACTTGGACATATAGGTTAAAAATTTATGAATCGAGGTAAAGTTGAAGATGATAAGAAATCAAAGGTTGAAAAAATCAAAAGCCAAGTAAGGTAGCAATGGATAAATAAATCTCTAGAGAATTCATTTGATCAAAGTCCTAAAAATATTCAAACCCAAGTCAATGAGTTGGGTAAATCAAAAATTTCAAACTAGTTAGACATGGAGATCACTAGAACTATGATTCTAAGCAGATATCTCATATCAGTTCCAACTACCAAGCAAGAAGTTCCATATCAACATTTTAGATGTACTAGGATCACCTAGTTAAGATGATAGTTGAAGTTATGTCTTAAGACCTTACTGAGCATGGTTTAGTTGCAAGACCTTACTAAGAAAGGTCAAGTTGCATAACTTAATTGAGTTTGGGTGTAGTGGTGAGTTGAAGACTTTACCAAGTCAAAGGTATCTTCTGGGTGTTGAAGACTTAGCTAGGTTGGATAGCATATCACCAAGATAACTATTGTACAATGCATTACTCGTGACTTTACAGAAAAAATTTTGTTAAAAGGAAGAAATAAAAGGTTATTGTTTCATAATAAAATTGTATAGAAAAGAGTGAAGAGTATCTTTGACCCCTTGAGTGATTCAAAGAAGATTTGTCAAAGTTTATTCCTACATTTGAAGCATCACTAAGCATAATGGTATCTTCTAGTAGGAAAGTGAAGAAAGGTTTAAAAATGTTGGTCCAAGCTATTGATTGTAAAAACTCTTCAAATCCCTCCCAAGGTACTCCTGATTCATGATATCTAGTATTTTATCATTGTTCAATCCAAGAATTATGGACCCTACAATTAAACTAAGAATATGAAGAACTGTGTGTGGATGGAAGTTTAAAACTCAAGAACAAGCATTTGGCAGAAAAGGGTTTGACCCATATCTTGCATATGCTTAAGGAATTTCAAGGAAAATGGATGTACCTATGGCTTGATCAATAGATTTAGATCGTGAAGAAAATGAATCATAAAATCATAGGGTTACCTATGGAAGAACTACCAAAACACTAGGCTAGCTTGAACTTGCAAAGAAAACTCTTCTAGAGTTGGATGGAAGAGGTATGAAGTTAAATGGAGTTATTGATATGGAAATAAAATTTAAGATACATGTTATTATCCTTAAAATCTATAATTTACGTAGATTGAACAATGTCCCTTGAGAAACTATTGACCTAGCATACAAAGTGTTGAAGAATAACATGTCTTTCAACCTTGCCAAGTTGCAGCACAATCAGCTCAGAGAAAACATAGTGAGCCATCCAATCATCAAAGAATAATCCATGTAAGTTTGGATCACCCTTAATTTTTCTATTCTTTTATGTTCATAATTTTTTCCCTTCGAAAAACATTGTGGCAAGTAAGAAGGATATATGTATTGTATATCATATAAATGAGTTTATAGCTGATATGGGAGACAACTTTGAGAGCATCATGGATGCATACTTTGAGACATTTGAGGAGAGAATGTAGAGCAGTTTCATGATTCCCAAATAGTTAGTCGATGACTATGAACAAGACATTTGTTTTCTTGTGGATTGTAACAAAGTATATATATAGGCAGTAAGATAAAGGGTGGCATAGGTGAAACCTCTATGATATGAGGTGAATATTGATGATACAAGAGACATAATTGAGGCCCTTATCAATGAGTCAGTGGACCCCAATGCACCATACTTTGGTACCTACAAAGAAGATAAAGCTAGGATTTCTTTGGAAATCAAGCATCCTCAAACCATGAAGAGAGGAAGAAAATAAGTGAAAAATATTATGAAGGACAGCAAGAAATCTTGCTCCCCTCTTCTGCTAACAAAAGAAAAGGGAGATGATGTTGAAGAAGAGGAAGGGGAAGAGGAACCTGTAGAAGAACAATAACTTGAAGAAGAAGAGCCTCCTAATGAAAAGGGAAAGGTTATAATCACAAAGGCTACAAAGTCCTCCCCTATAGTATTCAAAAGAAGATCTATAAAATCTAGGAAGAAGCTCAAATTGCATGATGATGATAATGAAGAAGAAGATGATGATTAGAGACTGACATTGAAAAGGTTCTCCCTCACCTTTGAACAAAGACTGAAAATACTAAAAGTACTCCCTAGAGGAACTGACAGATAAAGTTCATGATATCCAACAAAATGTTGTTACACATCATTGGGTTAATGCATTAAATTTTGTTAGGGACATCAAAGAACAAACCTTGAGACAACTTATGCCAAATCTTTCTAACAAGGAAGTGAAGGAATCGTTGAAGGAGAATGAACAAAAGTTGAACCCCAATTTCAATGCATTCATGATTCTATCAAAAGATATTGAATTAATTGTGAAGTAAAACACAATTACATGGAAGAAAATCTATGGATTACACAAAACTATTGAAGAGGTTGTTAAAATAGATGATAAGGATGCGAAGGAGAAATATAATATTTAGATAGAAGATGAGGAGATTAAAAATGTAGAAGGAGATGATGAAGAGGATTGGGAAGAAAGTGGAGATCTTCCTAAAATTTAGAGTATTCAAGACTTAGATCCTTAGAAAATAGTAGTAGATTTATTGGCCTCCCTCCCACTCTCTCTGAGAAAATTATTAGTAGCACCGAGCTCTAAGAAGGCTACTACTAAGTTAGCTAAGGTAAACACTATCTTATCAAGCACCCAATTGACTGTTGGAGAAAATTTACCAAGTAGAATTATGAGTGATGTTTCCATCACTTTATCTACCAAAAAATAGGCTCTAATCATCTTAGCAATAGGCCAGACTGAGTCTCAGCAAGGTATTTCAAAAATCCCTACTATTAGTGTTGTTTCTCATGTAATTAATAATATTTATAATGTTGTTTCTACTATTGCAAGTGCAATGGTAGTTGAGGGTAAGCCTCAATCAAGCACTGAAGGTTTGAGAAAAGGAAAGGAAATTACTCCCTTTGATATACATAAAGAAGAGGGTAAAGAGTTAGAAGCCTCTAATGACTAAATTGATCTAGTGGAAGACATTGTCATACCAAATTTGGATCTCTCTGATCTAACTCCTAGTCAAATGGATACCCTTGGTAAACTATGAAAGAAAAGGGAAACATAGAAAAAGAAAAAAGAAGAAAAGAAAAAGAAAAATCAAGAGCTTGAAGACATTAAGGACATATTGGTTGATGTACTAAGTATAGAGGTTGATGAAAAGAAACCAAGTCTGAATCAACTTGTTGAAATTGTTCACAAGCTTAATGAGGAATTAAGTGGACATGACAAACTTCTGTAGAGAGCAGAGAGGAAATTTGAAGATAAATTTTTCAAGAAGGTAGCTCAAAAGATTGTTATTAATCAAGTGGAATTGTCCACTATTCTTTCCAGTCTTGGAAATTTAGTAAATAATGTTGTTTCTTTATTTGTCAATTTGACTGATACACCTAACTTCACCAAGGAGATAAAGGATAGGCTATCACAAATGGATAATAATTTGAAGTGTACAAAGTTGTCACTTGACCCTAGGACCAACTCTGCACATTCAATAAAGATCAGATATCTGATAGATTTGCAAGCAAAATTGTTGAGGAAAGAAGCCAAGATAAGGGCCATAATTGCTGATATTCAGAGTATGTTAGTTCCCAACATGGATATAATACAAACATATATTGTGCATGCCATAACATTAATCCATGTCCATAATTTTGAAGGTACTTAGTGATTTTCTTTCACATTTTCGCATTACCTTGTAATTATACATATTTTTTGCCTTTATGTCAAAAAAAAGAGGGAAAGTAGGTTATATCATACAAAATATATATATATACAAGGAGGAAATATATGTACAGAAATGAAGATGTATATACAAAGAAGAAAATATGTACACAAAAAGAATTTTGAAAATTTAAAAAATAAATCTAGAGTTTACCTATATTTTTCTTGAGTATTCAGTATTTTGGTATGATAAGTATTTTTTTCAGTAAGGGGGATATTGTTGAACCTATGGTCAAATAATTTTCTAGGTAGTGACTAAATACTTATTCCAATTGATTGGTTATATTGCTATCAAGCTTTACAGTTGCTACTGAGCATCACATTTAGATAGTAGTGCCTACTGAGCTTAGCAAATTCTACCAAGCTCATTAGTGCAAACCACGGAGAAAGTAGTGTTAGTTGAGCTATATAGTGTTAACCAGAATGAAGGTAGTGTTGACTAAGATATAGTGCCAATCGAGCCCTTATTTGTTTACCAACTTCTTGAGTATTTACCAAGTCACCAAGTTCTAACTGAGTTTGAAATACTCCTGAGTGATCAATGTGGATCATGTAATAGTTTTAAATGAATGCTAGATTTTCCTAACTTGATAGTGTTTATGAGTGTCAGGATATCACCCAAGTAGTCTTTAGAACCCGAGTTATAGTAGTAAGAAAAATTAGTGAAGATTGTTTGAATTTGGTGTTGTAGACAACTCTAGAAGGTAATTTATTGGATTGGTATATATGAAATACATCTTATCAAATTGAAATGAATATCAAAGTATAAGAACAAAGAATAAGCATGAGTGCAAATTAGAAGAATACTACAGATAGTATAAGGAAAAGAAGAGTCTTATCTATCATAGAAAAGTGATCATTGTATTTCAAAGGAATCTCATTTAGAAAACCAAGTTGCGGATCAAAGATCAGCTACTCAATCATTCTAATAGGTGCATCAGTCAAATCCTCTAACAAGGTGGACTTAACAATATTTTCCAAATCTCCTAACCAAGTTCATACTTCATTGTATGTTGTAAATTCTTTCACAAGGTGGACCTAATAGTCTTGATTGCTTCTAACATGGAAAATAACTTGAAGTGATCAATTTTAAGATTTAACAGACTAACTTTATACTAGAGTACTAAATCTTGTGGGTATCATCCCCACCCCCAACTTTGATTTCTATTTGGAAGGTTTCTAGGTTACAAATATTGTGTCAACTGTTATGAATTTTTTACTACTTTTAGTCTTTCATGCATGCAATTATATCATATTGTATTATGACGGTTTAATTCATAAATTAAAGTATAAGTTTTATTTGTTCCATATTTACCCCCTCACCTCTCAGTCACCTAGTCTACAATACATTTCAAACAAATTGAGACATGCATAAGATTATGATGCATGCATTACTTGTAGGAGGTTCCAGTGCTCTAAGGTAGGATGTACTATTCCATTATTAATTCAACTTGGATAGGTCACAAAGAAATTTTTGAAATAATAATGGGAAAGTAAACTCTAAGAGGTAGGGGTGGGTGAATCAGTAGTTAAAAACTTAAACCATAAATTATTCAGTGCACATTTGTCTCATAATTTAGCATATAAACTAAAATAGCTAACTACACATTTTCATCTATAGCATAAAGTAATAACAAATGATACAATAGAATTGGTTACCTAGAAACCATCCAATGAGAAGGTAAAATTTAGGTGTGGATGATACTAAGAAATCTTCACTATTGCAGTTGTAAAGTATAGCCAATTATGGTTACAACGAGTTTGACCATAAACTATGATCTACCCTGTGAGGGATTTTCCCTATCAAAGGCTTACAAAGACTATTAGGTCTCACCCTAGTAAAGGATTTTAACATACAATACATTAAGCACTTGGTTAAGAGATTTAAAAAATCATATTAAGACTACAAAACCTGTTAAGGCTACTCTATTACGATATTTTCTCTACATCACCTGTTAAGATGATTTAGCACCATGATCCTTTAGTTAGCACACTACTACTAGATGTTGGATCCACTATTTTCTAATAAATCCTTGATCATTCTTATTAGATATGTTTCCTCTATCATATCTCTTATTTTCTATGTTCTCGCTAAATGATTCTACAATTCAAAGCACTATAATGAATGCTCTCACTCTACACTCAGTATTTTTCTCCTATGCACATATAAACCCTTTAGGGTTTTCCTTCTTAAATAAACATAGGTGGAATGGGTTAGGTAAGAATCAATGGCTATGGTTGATCCATATTGCCACCTAATACATCCCTTAATCTAATTGGTTGGATGTACTCCATAGGGATTAGTAATATACCTTCATACTTATATCTTAGAATTAAAAAAAGAACCATTATGTCAGCACAAAAATGGTTTACATAGTAGTTTGTGCCATTACATACAACTTTCAGAAATTGTTTACTCATGATCCAAAGACTACGATGTTTGACACATACTATTCTTATTATGTTGTATCTCATCTTTTAAAGAACTCAGTACACACTATTTACCTGACACCTAAATAACTTGGCACGTATATACTATTTGACACATGAGTTACTCAACACATAATACATGCCAGGCATGCATTCTCTGGCAACTTCTACTTGGTATACTTTGATCACTCGGCTCGCATTGTAATACTATTATAGAATGACTAAGTATTTTCTCACTATACTGTCAAAACCAATATGAGATTAACAGTAAAATGGGAACTCTTCTATTTAAATATAAAAGTAGATTAGTTTATCTCGTTAGTATCTTCACTTATGTTTGGATCATGTTTTACATTACTAGTGAATAGACCTCTTCTCAGATGTTCTAGCAGTAGACATGGGGTTTTAGAATTTGGTAAGTCATTTTGATCATGATTGTTATAATTTTAAAAATGATCTTTCCCTTTTTTTGTACTAGATTTATTCAGATTCTAGCAGTTATTTTTATATGAGTTAATTAAATTGTTATAGTTCAGCTACAACCCAAATGCATTCAATTGTAGATGTCAATTACCTCTATCAAATACAATCCATATCTCTTTCCTATGTAATAGTCCACCATTCCTCTAGCCATCCCTTTATCTTGTAGAATGTTAGTTACATTGGAGTGGAATCCAAAGATTTACATCGCTATCATAGAGTCTTCTAGTTATTTTTTCTAAGAAATATTTTGTAATCACCATTCTCAATTTTTCTTCCACTCTTGCTTATCCAATTTGAAAAACTACTAGTGTTGGACATTGGTAAAAACATCCAAGAGGATTCATCTCTCATTCATTTAGAAAATATTTCACGAGGAATTGTTTGATTTTTTTTTTTATTGTTTATCATTTCCCTTGGTGTGACTTTCAATGATGGGGGAGGTGAATCAACATCAACCAAAAAGATATATATTTATGGTTTATTGTAGTTTTTTGAATTTTGGTGAGTTTTTTGCATATTTAATAAGATGATGTTTTCTTAAAATCTTTTGGCATAGCTTATTATTGATCCATGGTTGAAATTTGGTATAATTTAGTTTCATTTCCCATTGGTTAAATTTAAAAGTTCACAAGGTGGGTGTTGGGATCTTTTGGAACACACCTTTGCCTCAAATGGAGCAAATATTCAATCTAAATCTAAATTCTTGGGGGTTACATTGAATGAAAAAGAATCTCCTACAAAATTGGGCATCCAAGAGCAATTCTAATTTTTTGAATTTGGGAATCAAGAGAGAGTGTAAGTGGTCTTACATGGACATCTATTTTTAGCATGCTATAAGAGGTGTTGTTGTAGCTATTAATGGAGCTTCCAAAATGAAATTCTAATGAAAATGTGTTGGAAATCTAACTTGGGTGTACCATCCTTGGGTTGCCAAATGAAATGAAATGCAAGGGTCAATACTTTGTATATAGATTGACAAATGTCTGATTCAAATATTGGTTGTTGTAGGTGCAGCTTTGAGGTAACTCATTATTGTTTCCAGGTCTATATTAGATTTATGCCATATTCTAATGTGGAGATGACAAGCTAGTAGATGTGGTTCATTTTTTTATAAATTGGTTTCAATTTTTAATAATAATTCCTCTAGTATGTTGTTTTAATTTTCAATAACACTCCCTCTAGTTTGTATTTTTCCCCAAACTTAGCTAGAATGTGTGCAACTACATTGGCTTCCCTCAACACATGTTTTATGCTAAAACTCATTTGTTCAAAGTATTCCAATAATTTTAAAACTAATTTATCAATTTTATAATTTTTTTCACATCTAATAACGATGGCCTTAGTCACCACCTTTAGATCCCCTTCCATGTCAATTTAAGTTCAGCCATCTCTAGTGCATTCCTGTAAGCCAATCAGAAAAGCATTAATCTTTTCCATGTTATTTTTAACACTCAAATAACCTAAGGAACCCTACACCAATATTCCTTCATTATCATGCAACATACAAATATAACCAATGGGGCGATGATTCCCCTTACCTACACCGCCAAAGTTTAATTTGGTCTAGCTCACAATTTCTTTGTCCACCCTAAGTCATCATTCATTGGACACTTCAGTGTGGGCCATGTAAGGAAACTCAGGTGCAAAAACAACTTCCTACACTAATATCATAAGGAAAGTATGATGCAAATCCTATTAAATCCTTCTACACTTACAGATTCAATATCATGTAAACAACAATATTGTAGCCAACCATGCATACAAAAAATAGATAGAGAAAGAAACACATAACACAAGGATTTGCTGGTAGGGAAAAACCTTTCGGTAAAAGAACCCCACCCCTTCAGAACCTACACAATGTATTATCTTCAACACGAGGTTACAATACACTTGCAATGCAAGTTCAACATCAAAAACTAAAGACACCAGTAGCTACTCCCAGTACCAACAATACACCCTTTTTTCACATCTCTTCACAACCCAAAAAATGCTTATAACATGCGCTTCACTTTAAGGCTACTCCCAAAAGGTAAACTGTATTAAGGTTTTAATAGTACTCAAATATCTTAGTTGCCACATGTCTTCACCTGTCATTGAATCTTCCTAACATAGCTCTTACATGTAATAGGAATCCGTCATAACCATTTTAGTCATGATCTCCTTACACACAATTCAAGATGTCGACACATTAACATTATTTGCAAGAAATACATTTTACAAAACAAATAATAATGAATAGGAATTATACAAGGTTGAGACACCTTATTCCTAACAGGCCAAACCTTGGAAATCACTTGGTTGTTCCAAGAGTAAAATACCTTCTGAATTTGTCCTTTCTTTCCATTCAAAACCTTAACAAAGTCATCTAAAATTTTGTGTACAATTAAAAAAAGTAGCACCATAACTCCATTTAAGAGCCTACATTTTTGTTTGAGCTATATGTTCCCAAATAGATATGAAGTGGAGACAATCTCAAAGCTTCTCGATAAGTCTACCATCCTATGTCTTGGAAAACCTAAAAGGAAAGAGCCTAATAAGGCATAGCATGCCCCCTATTTGCTCAATTTCCCCTCAACCTAGTTACAACTAGCTTGTACAAAGGCACATAAATAGTAAGTGACTATAGTATTCACCCTCCTTCCACATTACCTACTAGCCTAAGCCCTCTATGTTGATACTTTGTAACCTCTCACTAGCCAATATTGGTTCATGCAATAAGAGTCACAGTAATTTCCCTTCATTGATAAAAGAGACATCATGCCAACACAAGTCACACCTCCAATCTATCTCATTTGCATTTTTTATTATCAGGTGGTACCTTATCCTAATTAAAGAGTTCTTAGACTTGGAATAATACTACATGACTATGTCCTCCATGTTGAAGGGAAGATTCTCCTCCATTCTAAATCTTCAAATAATGTTCTCCTGAATTCAGTAGTGATATTTAGAAAATTAAAATTGACAAGCTTGCCATCCATCTGTTATGAATCACATATAGTGTAATTAGAGATCTTGGAGATCATCTTCTCCTTTAGGAGTCTTATATTGCTCAATAGAGCATAATGCTTAGTGTCCCTCCCATGAGCTGTTCCAAAATCCCAATCTGTTGCCCTCTATAATGTTCCATGGAATGTGATTCACAATGATACTTCTAAACTCCCACATGAACTGCCTAATAGCTGATCACCCAATCAAAACATAAGTAGAATTCACGTTAAATAATTTTAGTTCTATTTTTTTTTTTTATTACTTTTTACTAAAGTTTCTTTGAGCTCTTGACCACTTTTGAGACAAGTTTTTCTCCTAGTGTCAAATATTGCCAAAATTTTTGACAACTAGGCTCCTATTCCTCTTATTGAAAAAGATACAATCCTAGAATATTATATAGATTCATTGAGGCTTGTTTGAGCCACCCAAAAACACCATTTCAAAATTCCATCCAATTTTTTCATTGTATTGTTTATCAAATTTGAACAAGACATAGAATAGATGGTCACAACACACAACATAGCTTTCATCATAGTAATGCATCCAGACAAAGAGAACCATTACCTTGTATGCATGTCTTTAATGTACTAAATTAATGAAAACCAATTATCACATTAAAAAATGTGCATGGACTCCCTCCGATTGAAATGGGGGAAAGGTACTTTCTCAGTTGTAACCAAGAACTTAGTTTTTGATTATTCCTCAAGAGAGATACAACTTCATTGTGAAGAAAACAAATCTCTTGTGCCAAAACTCAAAAAATTGATTAGTCATGTATCAAGGCTTCCCATTTGATTAGATCACCATTCAACTGATAAGGACCCTATCTTCCAAATACTTCTGACCAATACTTGACAATTTTGTTGGCTATGATTGGAAGAGAAACATATCTCTTTCTTGAGGAAGTAGGTATTTTATATACTATAAAACATAAATCCAATTCAAAAAAGCTATATTGAGACAATAATAGTATGCATCTTAGCTATATTTATTGTTTGTAACTCACAAATAGTTTAATGAAGAAATCATTCAAGTATAAGTGAAAAAGAAGGCTAGCTTGATATACTATGCACAGACCTATGATTAGACAATCTTGCAGTTGTAACTCAAATTAAAGAGATGTTCTTGTTAAAAATATAAGAGGGGTAATTGGGAGGGGAGGGGTGAATTAGTTACCACAAAAATAAATCCCAGATCCCTTAGATGTCACTAAAAAAAAAACTCTCAAAACTAAATACAACTAATGCTTGGCAAACACACATAAAATATTGTAACTTGGTAAATACTAAATATGTAAATCTTTAGATGTTATCTATGATTACCATTACTTTAATTTAGTTGCAAACACATAAAAGAAAATAGCATCACCACATTTGACAACAAGATTTAACATGGAAACCCAATTTGGGAAAAACCACCAATTACAACTAGTTACTATTTTCACTCTTCTGAAGTGAGCCCTATTAGGAGTCAACCATGTTAAAGGTTACAAAACACACTATTAGTTGTAACCCTATTAGAGGATTTAATCATCCTATTAGGAGTTGTCTTGTTAGAGGTCTTTAGACAATTCAATAGAACTACCACCTTGTTAGAGGTTTTACAAATAGTTGTTAAGACAACTCTGTTAAGTGATTTTGATCACTACTACAATGGTTAGAGAGTAACAATGAGATCACCTAATTTATGATGCAACTAAATTGTTAATTGTAGATCTCAATTCTATCTTGTTTACTTGATCCTTCTTGATCGAATGTATCTTTATAGCTCCAAAAGGATATTCTTCTTATCCTTCTAATTCTCTTCCTCTTTTAATTATGAAATCTTTAATGTATTCTCACACTTCCATATCTTCAAATCCTCAACTTGACCTTTTACTCATATATTTCGTTTTGTCAATTTGGCTAAAATACAACTTAGAATAACTTATATTCATCTTCTTAGTCAGCTAGAACCAATAGATAAATCAATTTTAATATGCCAAAATAAGAAAATACTTTGTTAGCTGACCTAGCTTAGTAGACACTAACTCAAAAATGATTTTCCTATCTTAACCAAGTGAAGCTCGATCAACTTTATATATTTGAAAAGTTTCTTTGGTAATTGAGTGAACTCAGTTAACATTGGTCCCATTCAAATTTTCTTTCATTAATTGAGTGAGCTTAGTTAACACTCATTTTCTGTACACTTTCCTTTCTCTCCCAAGTGAACTGAGTAGACACTATCTTCTAAACTAAGAAAACTCGAGAATGCTTAGTAGATACACAAAAAATGTCCTTACTACTTGAGTGAGCTTAGAAAGTACTAACTAATAATGATATGAAATTTTTGTAACATCAAAGAGAATACAAAATCAATCAATTATTCCAATGATCTCCCTCTTTGGCATTGATGGCAACACAACATGTCATAATGCAAAGAAGTTTTAAAGCAAGAATTAAGTAAGGAACATGTTGGCTCTTGATTTAATAGTTTTGCAAATATCCAAGAAACCAAATAAATGCATCTAAGGCTAGCAACTTCCTATGATAGATACATTAGACTATAGTCTTGGGCCAACTATAAGGCTTAACTCATTCTTCACTTCAAGTTCTGTAAGACCTAGGAGGGTTAAGCTTTAGGTTCTGAGATATGGTACTAGTGCATTTAAAACATAAATCTAAACCTAATTACTATGAATGAAAACCATTTATTTCTCCTAATAACTCATGAAATGACACAAATCTATACTAGCTAAATGCAAATCTATGAATCTCATAAGTTGAGTGAGGGTTAGTTCCTTTCAGCCCACTACAAAACATGAAAAGTTGAATTGATTTTGATTAATAATATTGAATTCAAAAAACCCTCAGGTATGCAATAGTAAGACTTTAATGATCTTGCAGCTGACTAGTACCTAATCCATTGGGCAAATCCATGAATCAAATGCATACATATGGATATCTGGTACTTGTTTATATATTTAGATATATGATCTATCCATTTAACTTGTAAATGGACATCTATGCTCAATCTAAACCTCATTCTTACATGATATCCCCATCAGTAACCTCACAACCCTGTTGATTTCCCTAAAGCATTGACATAACCCGTTGAGTCATAGGCAACAATGAAATGACATACAGTCTTAAGGGACTACAACTATGATCTAGGCTCTTTGTTCAAAGATCATAAAACATTGAAGCTCACTAAGATAAGAGACAAGATTCAAGATGAAATTCAACCTACTGCTATTCTTTGCATTATTTCCTTGAAATTATATAGTCATATACATGAAATGAAAAACATGAAACAACCTAATAAAACTAAACTATCTATATATTCCTTCCTAATGTTGTTCACATGAGATAATTATGCTGAAAAATATGGTCTCTCAGTATTGGGAATGCATCAAGACTGGAACCAAAACCCTGGTATCATAGTAGTGTGTAAATTTTCTCCAAAAGATTGGAACCTCTAATGGTATCACAACAATGAACTTTTTTCTTCCCAAAAACTGGAACCATTAGTCGAACCCCAAAGTGGGTCTGGCTAAAATTTTTTGTTTTCAGACAACTAAAACCTCAAATTGATCCACTAATCATCTCAAACTGATTAGAATCAAATTTGATCACTAACTAATCGTTAAAAACTCAATTTATCACTTTCTTGCAAACTGTCAACTTTGTTCTAGGAGGTCCTTTGACCAGCCTTAAAAACTGACCAAAACACCTAATCATGCTATAAAAATTGGCAAACTGACTCTTTGTTCTGCATTCTTGCACCCTGTCGAATCTTGTTTCATGAAGAATTTGGGGTCAAAAGATATTCGCTATCAAAGTTGACCTTTTAGGACTTCCTACAAGAAAACATGTCAGAAAACACTAAATTGGGTTTAGAATCGGCTTTAGAAACTAGGTAAATTGACACTTAGGAAGACAAAAATTGGGGCATTGGTTCTCTATCATGAGGACAGTATAAATCTACAATTTGGGCTCATGAGGAATAACAAGGCACAAATGGTGATCAGTCAAGGTGGACTACTCAGATTTTGTAGACTAGAAGCATTGATAGAAAAGTGATTTTTGTAAATGGAATGGACCTGGAAAAGTGTGCAAATAGATTCGTCAAGAGATAAAAATCAGCACACTTGAAGTATTTTCAGAGGACAACATAGTGGTACAATCCATCTAATCTCACCTATCACGGATTAGGAGTTATAACATCACAAATAGGGGTTCCAACAAATCTACAAATGCTAACACCAGTAAAAAGATAGAAAATCCGTTTGAAATCACGTTTGAAAACTGATCCAATGGGTTTGTCATGAGTTGAAACTTGAAACATAATAAGGCTTTGACATATACAATGCAACACAAAATGAATTTCAACATTCTAGTCATCTAGGTCAAAGTTATAACTCATCAAATAGGGCCTTTCCAGAAACGTGTGCAATTTGCAAATGTGTGAAAACAGTAAACTACCAACTTTGAGGGATTCAAAACCTAGTCAAATGAACTAGAAATGACTTGACATTTGAAACATAGGTTTTCAGATATGGATACTAGACACTCCCAAAGAAGTGAGCCCTGAAACATTTTTGGGTGCAAGTTATTCGATTGCAAACATAGCCTCTTGTCACTATTTGACACCAGTGAAAATGTTGAATTAACATTTGCTCAAAAAAGGACTTTACGAAATGGCTCAAAATAGAAATTTAACTTCATGGAACACTTAGACAGGCTAAATGGAAGGTGCTAGAAGCATTGAACACCTCTTAGGCCTCAAACTGACAGCTAGGTACATGTGCATCAAAAAGCGTTTATAGGGCTCAATTTTCTCAATGGTACTCAAAATTGACCTTGCAATTTTTAGTCCCAACAGAACATATCCTTAGTTTTAGTATGATTCTCATTTATGAGAACTCACTCTGTCAGTGTGAACTCTTTCTACCTTTAATTTCTCCCTCTGACTAGGTGACATTCCAAGTGAATGATATAAAGTCCTCTAACAAGGCTCACCCCTAACAAGGTTATTGAAATCCTCTAACCAGATCACATTTACCAGTGTACATTTTAATCTTTAACAAGGTTGGCCTTTCACAGGGAATCACTTTAAAAGAGTGAGAATGAGTAGCATTTTACTGGTTGTTTTGCCCAAATTGAGTTTCCACATAAAATCATTGAGTCAAATGTGTTATTGAAACTATTATGTTTCATCCTTACATTTTGGCAAAGTTCATTTCATAGTAACCTACAAGTTTAAGTGATTGTATGATCTAATGGATGCATGCATGATGAATATGTTTTATGGATATGGGTTCACTAAGCTGTGAAAAAAAAATTATTTGTACATCTGGACCTTGGATAACTGATTCACCCCCCCTCCCCCCCCCTACCCACTCTGAGTTATTATAAAGAATTTCAACATTATTTTCTTTAAATAGATTCATGGTATTAGGTAACAAAGTTGACTTAGTGACTTGATTAAATATTAGTTTAGATATGTCCTATAAAGTCCCAAGTTGGGATCAAGATTTAGTTAAAAAATAAAATGGTATTGTCTTAAAAATGGAAAAGCATATATACTTATTAAGGATTGATTAGGATTGAGAGTAGATTACTAGTTTACTATTGGCCTCATTTTAAATAATTAGTGATTAAGTTCAATGTTTCCTATTTTTAGTCATTGTGGGGATAAATAATATTCAAAATGTAGATCATATGGAAAGGATAACCTTTGTCCTTGCTCATTTGTATTTTCCTTATGATCAAAGGATGGTTTTTGTTGATAATCATATTTTTGAAGTACTTTTAGGTATACTATCACCAAGTACAATCTCAAAATAATAGCATGATGACATTGTTGCATTATATACTCTAGCATAGGTTCTGGTGCACAATATCTAGTAGACGTAGCTCTTCTACCTCAACCACTTCAAGTCTAGTTGGGGAGTAAATTTTGAAACAATAAAACATTGAAGATGTTAACTTTTTAGTAGAGGGTAAGTGATTTTATTCTCATAGGATTGCACTATTGGCATCATTAGATACATTATGTACCATGTTTGATGGAGGCTACATGAAGAAAGAGGCAAATGACATTAAAATTCAAAATAGAGGTTGGGGAGCTTTTGTACTACTGATGACATTTATTTACACAAGAATAGTTAATTTTGTGACATATATAAAACAAGATCTTCTTAGGGCTCCTGATCAATATCTCTTAGAAGGGCTTAGAAGGATACATAGTTGACAACTACTGACATAGTTGTTTGTACAAGACCTAAAGTTGCACTTAGAGTTTGTTCAATCATTAACTAGAAATACTTCAGATATAGATAAAGGTTGAGGCATTGTTTTTGTGCATAACATAATAGTGCACTTATGTATATGATTACCTGAAAGTATATAAAATAGAAAAAAGTGGCCTTAAATTTTTTCTATGCAAATGGTTTTTTTCCTTTCCATAATAGTCATAGATAAGTTAGGATATACAAATGTCAAAATGTAGAATATTTAATAATTGGGATTAACTAATCATTTTAGAAACAAGAATATGTTGAATTCCCATAAATATTCACAATATTTATCTCTTTCTTTGCATATAATTGGCTTAAGAACTTAAATTACAAAAAAGTGCACTTTATTATTAGTGTTTTTCCAGTGGCCATATATCTTTCTATGACAAACCATTTGTTTAGGTTTTCAACTGAAAGCAATATATGGACACCAACTGATAGTGAGGCTAATAGAAAATGACCAAGATGGTGTTGGAAATAATCAAGACTAGCTAGGTTACTAAGAGGGGAGGGATGGATTAGTAACCTCAAAATTTGTGAAAAATTTAGCACTTAATAACATAATCCATTTACCATCAAAATATCTAATCTACTGCATTCATGAGAAACTAAAACATAAACATTCATGGCACATGAACACAATATTTGGTGACCTAGAAACCTTCCAAATAGAAAGTAAAACTAGGGTGGGGATGATACCCAAAAAACTTCAATATTATAGTATAAAGTTGGCCTATTAACACTTACAATGATCACTTCTGATGATTTTCCCTATTAGGAGCAATTAAGACTACTAGGTCCACCTTGTTAGAGGGTTTACAAACATACAATGAAGTATGCACTCAGTAAAGAGATTTAAAGAAAAGATTGTTAAGTCTACCCTGTTAAAGGATTTGAAGCTAATTCACCTATTAGGATGAAACAATAGATCTTAATTACGGCTGAATTGCTGATTAAGATCCTTGAAATGCTGATCACCTCTTTGTGAAAGATGTAACTTGACTGCTCCTGATTTGACATTGCACAACACTTTACTCTACTTCTGATCCATATTCGCATTCTCATGCATCAAACAATAATTCTCTAACAATTGAGTAAGATACAATACATTACATATATACCAACCCAATTCTCATAATTACAAGGTTGGGCAAAACATAATATAACACCAATATAACTGAGTCAGCCCAAATATAGAAACTTTTGTTCTGAAAGCTAACTTGGTGAATTTCTAATACTCAACATCCATTGCATTACTCAACATCATCATGAATTTGATAGAGGTAGAGGCTTGATCCATACTAATCACTCAGCGTACTATTGAACTTGGTGTACACTGGAGACTTGGTAGATATTGTGTCACTCGATGGAAACTAAATACCATGTTTACCTTGCTTGCACTCAGAAAATAGTACTCATTCCATCACTTAGTTAACACTAGTTCACATTATAAGAACTAATGACTTGATAGATACCATGAAGCTCGGCAGCCATTGAACTAATCAACAAGAACTAAACTGCTCGATCTTAACTGTTGGACTTTACATTGCATGTATTCACTTAGTAACCACTAGAATGCTCGGTATGAACTGTAAAATTGGCTAACCACTGAATATTGAGCAAAGAGCTTAGTAACCATACAAAATCTAAATAAGTGTTGTTACTAATAAAAAACATGACTTAATGCCAACAATCTCCCCCTTTGGCCTTAATGACAAAAACACTTATCAACCAAAACTTATGTAAACTGACATGTGGATTTTGATTTTTGATTTTTCAAAATTTGTCTTTGTAATTCTATTGTATATACATTTGCACATATCTCCCCCATACAATGTACATACCATATCATGAATAATATCATACTGAGTGTGTATATGAGCAATGTTAGTATGCTAATAGAAACCAAATTTAAATAAAGGTTCTACAAACTAAACAAAATTCATAAACTTCAAGATAGACTAAGATGAGCTCTCAATTGAAAATATGAGCCATTAATGGGCTCTCTCAATGAGAAGATCTCTTGTTGAGTAGCTTTGTCTAAATAGATAGAATGCATGCTCAAGCTTTATGCTTCAAAAAGGGCTTCAAATGGAGTTGGAATTTGGGTGTGAGTGTATGGTTTTGATGCAAAATGGCTTCTCAAAATGGAATTATGACTTTACTTCATGGATTGTGTTATTTTGCAAAGGGGAAGGATCCAATTTATAGGCAAGAGGCTTGAGGGATTGAGGACTAAGATGCAAGGATGGGAAAAAGCTCATGGAGGGCTCAGATTGCATGAGAGTAGAGCACATGGATTGTGCTTCCTTATAGCCAATCAAGGAGTGACACATGTCACATGGTGAGAGGATGGAGAAAAGGGGAAGGATGAGTCAAAAAAGGAGGCTCAAGGGATAAAATCTTCATAAAGACCCTCATAATGACTTGTAAGAGCAATAAAAGGGCTTGGAAGAGTCATTTATGGCCTAGTGGACTTCATAAAGTTTTATGGTTGAGATATTTTGAGGGAGATGAGAGCAATTTCGAATTGGGCATGATTAGGAGGGTTTTAAGCTTGTTTAGGCTTGTGCAAATGATTAGAGGATGGATTAGGATGGTTTAGGATTAGCTTCGGGATAGGAAAGTGGATGGCATTTAATGAGGGTGGGTGAAGAAGGAGATATTTGTTAACTTTGGCTTGGGTTAGTAAGTTTTAACCCATGTTTAGAGAATGTGACAAGGTTAGGAGGGGATTAGGATTAGGTTTAAAGACATGTTCTAGAAGAGTCTAGACTTTGGATGAGGATAAAGACTTTCTAGAATAGTCTAGAATTTCCTAGGATGAGGATGAAGACTTTCTAGAAGAGTCTAGAACTTCTTAGGATGAGGATAAATTAAATTTTTAGGAAATAAATAAAGTTTTATTTATTTCAAGGGTTTGGGTTGAGGAGATATTTATTAAAACTTTTTTAATAAACATGAGGATTAATATTTAATCTTAATTAAATATTTTGAGTTGGGATTAGGGGTAGGAAATGATGGGATTAGCCTTTAATCAAAATTAAAGAAGGATTAGAAGATTTTGGAAGAGGTTAGTGGTCTTAAGGAAATTGGCCAAGTTTTGGGCAAAAAATAATTTTTTTAATTTATTTTGGGTTTTTTGGTCAATTTATTAATTAAATAATTAATAAATAAGGAAATAATGTTTAAATAAGATTTAAAAATTTTTGGGAGGGATTCCTTAATTAAATATTTTTAATTAAGATAAAGGGATTTAATGGCATAAAAATTAATTAATTAATAAATGATGATGTCATCAGGACTTTTTCAGAAAATAAAAATACTTTATTTTCTAAAGGTTTTTAGGTGTCTACAGAGTGTATATACAAATATCTCTTCTCCTTATATACATGTTTCTCTCGTGTCTCTCCCCCTTTTTGATAGTAATGCCAAAGATTTATACACAATCTACTTATATAGAGACACCAAAATGTGAGAGAAACTTAGAATGTACCTTAAGAGTAAGAGCTAATGTCCTATCCTAGTTTTCTTGCAAAATTTTGTAGGTTTGAAGTGCAACTTGGACTTCCATTGAGTGTTCAATCATATGATCTACAATTGAAAAATTATTGTCATGGATCAATGTTTTTGAATAGGCAATATGCTTTTGGATTGTGTCCATGATAGGAAGGATCATGTTTTGGATGTCTATAAGTGTAGACCAGATCCTTGCTTCCTCTCTCAATAACTTTGCCTACATATCTGATAGGAATCTAACCCTCATTTGGTGTGCAAAGCTTGAATTGGGGTCAAGCTACAACTTTTGAGTACTGGCCTTTAGATCTTCATCAATCTTACTGAATTTGCCTTTTATTTCTTTTGTATACTTGGTAAAATCACATAACTTAGCAAAAAGAGATATTGCATTTGTGAAAGAGTTTTCAAGATTTGCCAAAATTGAGGAGAGCTCTACTTGATGGATGGCAATTTTCTGATCAATGTGCTCAAGCACTTTAATGTCAAACTTTTTCTCTGCTTTCTCTATAAGCTTATCCTAGCCACTAGAGTCCTCATTGAATTTATTTATTGCATGTTCTAATTGTAACAAAATATGTTGAGATGAATCAACATCCACACCTATAGCCTCTATGAAAATGTTCTTAGCACTCTCAATGATTCATAATTCTCTATCTCTTTCTTCTCTAAGCTGCTTTGACTTAGCCTTCTTCTAAAGTAGCCGGTTGAGTAATCTCATTTGCTTTACAGTAGCATTATCAAAATCTAACTTGGGGATTTCAATCTCCTTGTCTAGATCTATATCTTCCTCAATTTCTTTTTCACTAATTAGAAGTTTAAGTTGTGTCTTTGGTTCAATTTCTGACATTACTACTTTGGACTTTGAAACAAAAACACTGGGGGAAATAGTAGAGCTTGTAGTAAAAACTTGTATAGTGCTTATCGATGGAATGCTAACTAGAGCACTAAAAGAATACAAAATTGATGTACTATCAAAAATTGAGGTAATTATAGGAGTAATAATTATAGAAGTATTTGCAATTGGAGCACTTACTAGAGCAAGTAACACTGAAATGGACAAAATTGAAGAATCCAAAACTATAGAACTAGAAACTACACTTACTAGTGGTGTCCTTCACTCAGGATCTGAAGAAGAGGAGGGCTATAGCTTGATAGATGAAGTGGTAGAAACTTTCCTTTGTGATACCTAGAGCTGAGAGGAAGCAAAGTGTGATTAGACAGTTGATATGTCTACTGTGGTCACAATCACAGTTGCTGAAGTTATATCCAGGCTTGATGATACTTCAGTTTTTGGTGGAGAGTGAGGAAGGGAAGCTATCATAGCCACTTCTATCCAGACTAGATCACTATCTTCTTATTCTTCTTCTCTATCTTACTCTTTAGCTTCTTCCTCTTTCTCTTCTTCATCTTCCTTTATCAATTCCTGATAATCTTCAGCATCAATAGTGACACAAGGAATATTGTCTTCTTCATCCTTGTCACTATCATCATCATCATCATCTTTGATTTCTAATAGATCCTTAATTGGCTTGTGAAGATAGAACACATTCTTCCATAAGTTTAATGCATTCTTCACAACATACTCAACATCTTTCATTAGAACAAGATAAGTATTGAATTTTAGAGTCATTTTACTTTCATTGTCTTTTGATACTTTCTTCACCACTGCATCTATCAAGTTTGGCACCAACTAGTTACTTCAGAGTTTGAGAAAAAATATCCTTGATATTTTGAATGGCATTATTCCATTTAACCTTGACCTTATCTAACAAAACTATAGGGACTTGTGAATCAAACTAATTAGGAGAGAATTTTCATCTTCCTAACTTAGCCATGATCAGATCTTCAACCACTTTATGTTCTACTAGAGTCCTAGTTTCATATTTCCATGCCTTGAAATTATTTATTCGAGTAGCTTCTCTCAATTGTTTCAATCTTTCCTAGAATGTGGGAGAGGCTTATTAAACACAATTTCACTACCATCTTCCCTTTTGGATCTCCTTGGGAACACAACTATAGAGGGCTTGGGTGTCTTGGTGATAATCACCTTGCCTTTGTTTCTTGTAGGCACTTCCTCCTTTTCTAATTCTTCTTCATCATCTTCACCTTTTCCCTTGGTAAGCATAATAGGGGAACTTTCTATTTTTAGTTTTGATATCCTCCTCTTACCCTTATTCACTACCTATGGAGGCTTAATTTCAAGTTCTATTCTGGATTTGGCTTCATCACATGTTCCAAACATAGGTGCCTTTGGATCTATAGGCTCATTTACTAGGGCTTCAATTATCTCCTTTGTTTCATCCAAATTAACCTCATAACAAAGAGGTTTCACCCATACTATTTTAGGCCTTATTGCCTGGATGTATACTTTGTCACAATCAACCATAAAATAGACATCATCCTTGTAGTCTTCAACCAATTTCTATTGAATTCAGAACCTATTATTCTTCTTTTCCCTAAATGTTTCAAAATAATTGTCCATGATGCTATTAAAATTCTCACCCAAATCTACAATAAACTCATTAATCTGGTATAGAATTGGTGTGTATTTTTTCCATACCAGTATTCCTTTAGAAGGGAAAAACTTTTGACCATAAAAGAACAAACAAGTTAATAGAGGACCAAATTTACATGGATTATTCTTCGAGGTTCGAATGGTTTCCATGTTCTTATTCAACTATTTCAAAATTAAGTCACATTCCTAATTTTTCTTAATAACCTTATATGCTAGGTCAACTGTCTCACACAACACACTATTGAGTCGAATAGAGTTGTAAATCTTATGAGCAATAATATGAATGCCAAATCTAAGTTTTACATTAGATACATTGCTAATTTTCAATCCTCTTTCATCCCACTTGGCTAGGTTTTTCTTCTATAGCTCATCTCGACCTAAGGTTTTAGTGACTATCACCTTGTTAAGCATAGGGAGACTAGTAATATGATGAATCATTTTCTTCATAATCAGAGCTAGTTGCTCTAGCCACAATTGACCATTGTGGACTTGGCTCAACATATACCTAATCCATTTGATTTGAGAATTTCATAACAGGTGTAGAATATGGGTTAAGCCATTTTCCTGTAGGTGCTTGTGCTCCATTTTAAGGGTTCCATCCACACAGAGTTTTCCTAGGGCACTATCTATTTCTAGGGTTCCTATTTCTTGTACAACACATTTGAAATGAGTTCAAATATTGTTGATAAGGAGTACCATTGGTTGAATTTGTGACTGAGGTTCATTAGAGTTGAGGGATTTTGTAATCATTGGCACCAATTTGAAATTTAGAGCCTTCCAATCAACACCTCTTACAAACATCTCCAATCCTTTCTTTGACTTGCTATTGCTACTGGTGGATGCCATGATCACTTGGTACACTGAGAGAATTCTTCAAAACACTTCACTACAAATTATGCTCAAGATCACTTGAGTGCTCTGCAAATTTCTCTGCTCTGAATATACTGAAATCATGATGGAAATGATGTTGAAATCCTACCTTTTGATGAAACTTTCCCATTTAATACTCAGTATGATGAGAGCCATAATGACATAGTGTGTAATAGGTTGTCATCCACTATTTTTGCAAATTTCTCAGTAGAAGCTTGTAACTCGGCAATAAAATAAAACTTTGTTACTCCCGACCTCACTTGGTATGACCCAATCTTGATCGGTGAATGCTAAAATTTTGTCATTTCTCTATATCTGGAATATTGATGTGGGTATTTTTCTTCAATTCAATTGGAATTTTTTAAGATGTGACCTTGAAAATACAATTCTAGTTCTTCCTTAGGAGCTTAATTAGAAATTGTGGATTCACCCACTTCTTGAGTGACTAGACCATCATCACTTAAACTAGCTTGCTCAGTAGATTTAGTAGTCCACTATTGTCTCATCTACTTCATAATGTTATCAACTTTTTCTTTCTTTCCATATTCAAATCTATGTATATTCATTCAATTCTTAGCTATATGACCAAGTTTAGTACATGTGTAACATCTTATTGTAGTATCCTTTCTTCTCAAGTGATGCCTAGCATAGTTTATTCCAATGTGTCCATATTCTCCATAGTAATGACATCTACACTAGGTATTGTAGTCCCAACCAAATATTGGCTTTAAAAATTGTTCAGCTGGATTGAATGGTTTAGATCTACACTCAGATTCCTTGTGACCTTGTGTCATGTCCCCTTTTCAAATAATTAAAAATAATAATCTTTGCTAAGGCAGGTAGGCCCAAAAAGGTGAAGTTTCAGCAAAAGGGTATAATATTTGGAAGTGAATGGACTAATAAAAAAAAATTATTATTAGAATATGTTTTATTAAATCCTCTTGGATGTGAGTTAGGGTTGTACCCTCTTTTAAGGGGTTTGGAGGCATTTTGGGCTGATTCCAGAACTTGATTTTTGCGCATTGCTTTGTTGTTCTCATGCAGAGTTTGCCTGTGTGTTGAATAGTGCAGATTTGTGGGTTTTTGGCTGTGTTTTTTGTAAGAGTTTGGTGTTTCCAGTTGAGTATTTCATATCAGTTTGGGTTGCTGTTGTATTTAAGACTTTTAGATGTTAAAATAGAGCTGACTATATGTATTTGGTCATCATTATACTTTTGTGATAGATTATTAGTGTTTTTGTGGTGTTTTCGAGCTATTCTATGTTGTTTTCGGGAGCTCGATGAGCATTGTTTTTATCCTCCGTTTGGGAGCTGTTGTGTAAATGTTATACAGATATGAAAATGTCATTTTTTAGGCTTTTATGCTGCTGAAATTTCTATAAAAATTCTGACTTTCAGATTTACTAATAATATGTGAAGCTGTGAAGTTTTTGGCACCATTTTCGGCATACCCGATTTGGGGTTTATTGAGAAATTGGTGGATCTTTGAAAGATTGGTTGTTTGATCTTAAAGATCTGATTAGAGGCTTGAAATATCATATAAAATCAAAAAAGGGACATTTTAGTGGTATCAGAGCTATGATCTTGCTAGCCTGAGGGTTTGAAGAAGTTTGTATGTCAGTTTTGACAACTACCCAAATCTTGCATGTCAAAATTTATGGTTACATGCTACTTCTAATCATTTGCATGTTAGTTCTTGGTGAATTTGGTGGTTGCATGTTGCTTCTAATCAGCTGCATTTCAAAATCTATGGTTGCATGGTACTTCTAATAAATTGCATGTTAGTTCTTGGTGTTTGAAGAAGTTATAACCTATTGGGGTTACACTCTACTTTATCCAGAATGGACAGGTATAGTATAGAGTCTCAGAGGACATGATCTTCGACAATTAATATCCAGAGTCAGAACAGTAGAAAGGATGGTTATTTAGAAATTTGAGATAAACTTAGGAAAATAAGTCATGACATGTCTAAACAATTGGTTGAGGACCACCGTATAATGAATGACATGTTGTCCGACCTAGCTAAGGTGGATAAGTTGATTGGATTTCTATTTGGTAGATTTTCTCATAGGGAAAATGACATAATTACCAAGAACTTACATGAGGAGTTTGAGAAACTAGCATGTAGCCAAGTAGAGGTCTCAGATTCTACTCCGCCATAGGAGGTAGTGAGAAAGGATATTATGCAGATTGATAGTAATGGTCAACTTGATACTCAAATTGAGACAATTGTATACAGGTTGTTAAAGGGTGATATCACAGGTATTCAGGATGGTATAGTTACAATAGGTAGTGACTACAACATAGTGGGTTCAGATGATGATTATGAGGATGTTGTTGTACATGATGGTGAGATACCTGGTAGAGATGAGCAGACATTGAGCATTCATAACTTTTCTGAGAAAGAGTACTAGGCACAATTAGATGCTTCGTCACATGAGGTTGAGGCTAGTAGTACTTCACATGATTTTTCTAGCTAGCTAAAAGTGAACAAAGACAATATTGTGACTTCATTATCTCATCATGAAAAGTATGTGGAGTTAGTTGGTATTGGTCATATTACTCAACTAAGGATTTTGCTTGAGTTTCTAGCTGATTCTAGTTTACAGATATGGACTCGAGATTGTTATATTGGCATTTGGGAGTTAGTTGACTAGAGATCTTTAACACTTTTTGGTAGCAATGTTTGTTTGGGTGCTAGCATGGATTTGATTACCAGATTGCACGGTGTTTTCTTTTATTGTGCTAGTAGCTTGTTCAATGTTGGTATTAGTTTTTATACACCGGTGTTGGACTTTGTTCATATATCTAGTCGACCATACTTGCTGAAATGTGTTGATGATTTTTCATATTTGGCAATGTCTATAGATGAGTCCCAGGATCATATTGGCATTGATGACATCTAGGGGGATGCAGTGGGTAGTTTTGAAGACTTAGTTTCCTTGGGTATAGAGGAGTTGGACATAAGTGCTACAGGTTTTGATACTCCGTATGTTGATATGAGCTTTAGAGTTGATTCACAGGATATGGATGGTAATACTATAGAGACTAGTAACTTTAAAGATACTCCTTTAGATAGTGCATCAGAGGAGGTTTGTAGGAGAAAGTCAAGCCAGTGCCATCATGTGTCTAATCAGTTGAGAGTTAGTGATCGAGACATTGCTACCGCTTGCTAGCATTTCGATGCTGCTCGTCAGTTATTAGCAGTTTATGGATGGGGTTCTCCTACTAGTGATGAGAAGGAAGGCAGTTATCTTTCCTTGACAGAGATCCACTCTCTATGGGAGGCTATTCATATTTTGAGACAAAATTATATGCAGTTGGTAGCTGACAGAGATTATCTTACAGAGCGGGGTAGTATAGCATATGATGCATTATTGGCCAAGGAAGATGAGGTGAGTGAGCTTACTTAGGAACTCGAGGTGAATTTTGAGATTCTTGAGAGTACACAAGTGGCTTTCAAGGAGTCACAGTTTCATTTGGCTAAGGTGACCATGGAGTTAGAGCAACTACAGTCTTTACCGAATTCTATACAGTCACAAGCTGTGGTGTCTAGTGATCTGAGGATGTCCATGGTTGAGATTGTCAAATACAATGGAGATGGGGATGTATGCATCCTTGATACTAACATTGGCATATTGGGTTCATCCCCACTAAAGTCAGGTTTAGTTGAGTTGGGTACTGCAGTAGATTGTTGTGGTATGCCTGACATGGTGGCGACCTCTAGTATTAATGGCATGAAAATTAGAGATGTTGTATCAAAGACCATATGTGATGTTGGTGAGCCAATAGTTGGCATGATTCCAGCTAGTAATACTACTCCCTTGGCAATGTCTTCAAAGGTAGTAGTCAGTTCCAACTTGGTTAGTGATCAATTGCAGTTAGTTACATTTGGATTGTAGTTTGAGCCACTAACTGAGATTGGTGCATTCTATCAACATTACATTGTGAGGTATGCTCATCAATTCACCTTTGATGACCATGTTGATGAGATGATGATACATAGATGTACTTTGGTTCCTAGTGCTTATCATTAGTTATGGGATAGTTTGATGCCTCGGGATGAGAGTTGTGATGGGCACGACATGGTGATAGGTCCTGCAGTTGACAACTTGATATTACATGACTTAGAGCAGGAGTTTTGGAGTGATGCTTCAGCAGGTGTTGTTATTGATTCTACTCCTTTGGCTATGACATCTCTTGACTTAGCTGGTGATCAGTCACAGTGGGTTGTATCACTTGTTCATGGTGAGTTGTTGACTAAGGTTGGTTTTTTTTATCAACATTATATTGCAGGGTATGTACATCAGTTGGCATTTGATCCTTGTACTGAGGAGTTGATGGCAGAAAAACTTGGTTTGGGTTCCATTTCTTGTTGTTTATCTTGTGATGGATTTTCACCATCAGGGGTGCATGGGAGTTATGGTTATGAGATAGTGGCTGGTGATCTACAGAGTTGTGTTGACTATAGGAGCTGTACAGTGTCTGGATTCTCCATACTTGGTACGGTTTCATTCGGAAGCATTCACCGTTGTTGGAGAGTTTGATTGTACATTCTGTATAAGCCAGTGGGATGCTTTGATGATATTTACTATGTTGGTAGTCTGATTTGTCCACTTTACTTGGGTTTTGATGTTCTAAGAGTTTGTGTCTCAAGGTTTTCTGACTGTGGAAGTTGTGACTTTGGAGTTTGGTTGAGCAGTAATTGTCAGCTTGATTATGGATTCCTCTTGGTTATATTGTAGAGGATATTGCAGGAGCCTATGTTAATTGACAATAGTATAGTTCATTACTACATTTGGGATCTAGGTGGATTGATTGGTTTATTTTTCAGCCATCGCTTGAGGACAAGCAATATTTGGGAGGGGAGGACTTGTCATGTCCCGTTTTCAAATAATTAAAAATAATAATCTTTGCTAAGGCAGTCAGGCCCAAAAAGGTGAAGTTTCAGCAAAAGGGGATAATCTTTGGAAGTGAATGGAATAATAAATGAAAATTATTATTAAAATATGTTTTATTAACCACTCTTGGACGTGAGTTACGGTTATGCCCTCTTTTAAGGGGTTTGGAGGCATTTTGGGCTGATTCCAGACCTTGATTTTTGTGCATTGCTTTGTTGTTCTTCAGAGGCTGCCAAACCTATGGAGAAGAAGACCCAAGAACAGAATTTTTTAGGTTTCTAGGAAGGCTAAGGATGGTATTTTGAAGCCATTCCATGTGCATTCTCATGCAAAGTTTTCCTTTGTGCTGAACAGTGCAGATTTGTGAGTTTTCGGCTATGTTTTTTGTAAGAGTTTGGTGTTTCTAGTTGAGTATTTCATATCAGTTTTGGTTGCTGCTGTATTTAATACTTTTAGATATTAAAATAGATATGAATATATGTATTTTGTTGTGATTATACTTCTGTGATAGATTATTAGTGTTTTTGTGGTGTTTTCGGGCTATTCTATGTTATTTTCGGGAGCTCGATGAGCATTGTTTTTTTCCTCTGTTTGGGAGCTGTTGTGTAAATGTTATAAAGATCTGAAAATTTCATTTTTTAGGATTTTATGCTGCTGAAATTTCTATAAAAATGCCCACTTTCAGATTTACTAATAATATGTGAAGCTATGAAGTTTTTGGCACTATTTTCGGCATACCCGATTTGGGATTTATTGAGAAATTGGTGGATCTTTGAAAGATTGGTTGTTTGATCTTAAAGATCTGATTAGAGGCTTGAAATATCATATGAAATCAGAAAAGGGACATTTCACCTTGCTTCTTGCATTTGGGACACTTTCCTTCAAACTTTGGTTTCTCCTTGCATTCATTAGCTTTATGACCATGCTGACTCCAATTGTAGCATTTTCTATTAAATTTTTCGTTTCCATTACTCCAACATTTATTTGATACATGACCTAACTTATCATAGTGATTACAAATAGGGCTTTGATTCCTTTGAGCACCTTTTTTGGAAGATTCACCTTCTTCTTTGTATCCAAGTCCTGCTTTGCCCTTTTGCCTATAAAGATTCTGCTCATTTTTCTTATTCAATTGATCCATGTCTACATGGGATTTCATTATTCTTTGATTTACTTGCATCTCATAATGTAGATCAACTTTCAACCTTTCATTGATTTTATTTTTAGTGTTCAAATCATTCCTTAACCTTTCATTTTTAGATCTTAGTTTCATGATTTCTTCATTTGCATTGGAGAGCTAATTGATAAGACTTTCTTGTTGAAGGATTGATTTTGAGTTCCATTGTTCCTTGCCTCTAAGTATTCTCTTGCTTTATTTCTTTGTTATGAGATTTGACACAATCTTATTGAATGGATTTTGAGTTCTCTTTTGAATTTCCTTACTTCTTCCTATAGGGAGCCATTCTTTTGTAGGAGTTCTTTGATTGCATTATTCACTTCATCTAAATTGCTTGAAGGGAAAAGGTCTTCAATCTTCTCTTCAACATACTGGTGATCATTCATTTGTTTTGCAAGTTCCTTCCTTCTTGTTAGGGATTGGGAAAGATGCTCTTTTCCTTCCTTGAGTTGAGCTATGACCATTTCTAGATCTAGCTTTTCATTGTCAACAACTTTGTCAAGTCTAACTATCTCCATTGTCCTTCATCTTTGCTCAAACTATCAAACTTTATCTTGAGAACCACAAAGCTCTGATACCAATTATTGGAAATAATCAAGACTAGCTAGGTTACTGAGAGGGGAGTGGTAAATTAGTAACCTCAAAATTTTTGACAAATTCAACACTTAATAACATAGTCCATTTACCATCAATAGATCTAATCTACTACATGGATGAGAAACTAAAACATAACATTCATTGCACATGAACATAATATTTGGTGACCTAGAAACCTTCTAAATAGAAATTAAAACTTTGGTGGGGATGATACCAAAAAAGCTTCAATACTACAGTATAAAGTTGGCCTATTAAAGCTTTCAATGATCACTTTTGATGATCTTCCATGTAAGGAGCAATTAGGACTACTAAGTCCACCTTGTTAGAGGTTTTACAAACATATAATGAAGTATGCACTCGATAAAGAGATTTAAAGAAAAGATTGTTAAGTCTACCCTGTTAAACGATTTGAAGTTGATTCACCTGTTAGGATGAGATAATAGATCTAACTTACAATTGAATTGGTGATTAAGATCCTTGAAATGTTGATCACCTCTTTGCGATAGATGTAACTTGACTACTCATGATTTGACCTTGCACAACACTTTACTCTACTCTTGATTCACATTCACATTCTCATGCATCAAACATTACTACTCTTATAATTGGGTAAGATATAATACATTACATATATACCAACCCAATTCTCATAATTACAAGGTTAGCCAAAACACAAGATAACATGAATATAACTAAGTCACCCCAAATGTAGGAACTTGGGTTTTGAAAGTTGACTTGGTGACTTTCTAATACTCAGTGTCCATTGCATTACACAACATTGTCATGCATTTGATAGAAGTAGAGGCTTGGTCCATACTAATCAGTCAATGTAATGTTGAACTCAATGTATACTGGAGGCTCGATAGATATAGTGTCACTTGCTAAAAACTAAATACCATATTTACCTTGCTTGCACTCGATAAACACTACTCATCCCATCACTTGGTTAATACTAGCTTCACATCACAAGAACTGATGACTTGGTAGATACCATGAAGCTCGATAACCATTGAACTACTCGGCAAGAACTGAATTGCTTAGTCTAAACTGCTGGACTTTGCACTACCTGTATTCAACTTGGTAACCACTAGAATGCTCGATCTGAACTATGAAACTTGGTAAGCACTAAATGTTAAACAAAGAGCTTGGTAACCATACAAAATTTGAATAAGTTTTTTCACTAATAAAAAACATGACTTAATGCCAAAAGATGGGATCAAGGGGGCATGCTTACTTTTTCTATGATTGGAAAGGTTGACATGTGGGAGCCTTTCTATCAACATTAACCACAGTTGTGCATTGACACTCCAATTTTACCATTTTTTTGAAAAAACAAAAAAATATTATCTTTTATTTTAGTTCACTTTTATGTCACTTCACTTAATTTTTTAGCTTTTAGTGAAAACTGTGTGCATGTAGTTTTTTCATTATATTTTGGTTTAGGTTTCTTTAGTTTCTTGTCATATCTAAATAAAACAATATCTCCAGATGCTTCGTAGAGGGTCACTATTTTTTCTAGCTTAATATGAATTCAATACATATGCATGATGCAGTCAATAATTAGTTTTTTCAGTCTATCAATATTGATAAGTTAGTTTTTCTAGATAAACCACACTTGATGCATTTTTTATGTATTAGAGTCTAGTTTGTTTAGATTAATATTTTTTACATTGTTCTTCAATTTGAATTAATTTTAGTTGGCAAAGACCAGATCTAACTTTCTATAAATGCATGCTACTATAAGAAGTCAATATAGATAAAAAATAATACAAATATTATTCTCTACAATATGCATAGTATTGAATATTGTCTATTCATGTTTTATCTAAAGTTGAATAAATTTGAGATTCATTTAGTAGTGTGAGTGTTCTATTTTTTTACATTCTTTCATTTTCTACCAAAGCTAGGAAGGTCATGGTTTTTGGGCTACATCCCTATAGATGAGATCAATTTATAATGTTGATGCTCATGGTGAGAAGATTCATGGAATACACTTTTTTGGCAAGTAAAGAAAGCATGCTTGCCTCATATATGAACCCCTCAATTTGTGACAAAGTCAAGTCAAAGCATTCAAAAATGACATGGTATTTTATTAGAAAAATGAAGCCCCTATAGGATAGAATTTTTGGGGCCATGAGGTTGTTCAAATTGAATTATCATAAGGTTTTCAATGACAATGAAGTGAATATTTCTTCCAGAGAAAATGCCCCCTCCGAAGAGGCAAAGTCATTGAACAAGAAAAATAACATTATTTAAAGCATATTTCCCCAATCATCCAAACTAGATCCTTCTAAATGATGTAAACCAAAAAATCACACATACTTAGAAATGGGGGTTCAATTTTTTAAAAGAAAATTTTCATCTTATAAAACCTAAGAATCACAAACACATTAGAAGAGAGAATTTAAAGTACAAAAATTTACTTGCTTAGAACAAAAATAGAAACAAAATTGATCTCCATGGAAAACTTTAGAACCTAGTACTCTCTTCTCAAGTTCAATTAGATTTTCACCTTTAAATAATCAAGAGAAACCCTCTAAGATGATAAAATAAAAGATTTGAAATCTATGCAATGCTTTGATATTATGGAAATAAATGAATCATTGTAAAGGAGAGTCATGTACACCTATATGTATGTCTTGATTCACTCATGATAAAAAAAAATTGGTAGAGGTGAGGAGGCACAACAATTTAGGTTTAGATAATTACCTTCCTCCATACAATGTCAAAACACTTGCTAGTACCCAACTTCTCCATGCATTATTTCTTTTAGAGAGTCCTTACAAGATTTGATATGTGTGTGTGTGTGTGTGTGTGTGTGTGTGTGTGTGTGTGTGTGTGTGTGTGTGTGTGTTTGTGTGTGTGTGTGTGTGTGTGTGTTTGTGTGTGTGTGTGTGTGTATTAATAATAATAATAATGTTATAGAACTATATTTATACTTACATAGTCTTAAAATCTAAACAAATAATTTATATTAATAGAGAGATTACTAGTATTTTTTCAATAATTCAAGAAGTAATCTCAATTTAAAATCATCCATTGACAAAGTCTCCAACAAGATAAGGAAAATAAAAGGAAAAATTTGTAGGTTTAGTGAAATACAAATTATACATAAATCTTAGTAATCTTGCTTTGGATTATTTAATTCTTAATTGGCCTTTAGTTTTAATAGTTTGAATTGGGTTTTTTCATCTTTGATCTTTTTTCCCTTGACACCTTTCATATGATGAATTTTTCATTCTCTCAAGCTTCATTAATAAATAATCCCAAAAGAAAGTGAAGAGATAAAGTACACGAGTAATTATTAGTAACTTATTACCCAGTCACTTAGTTATTTATTTGCTAATTTATTTAGTTACTCGAGTTTAGGTGACTAAGTGTTAGTAATTAATTATTTGGTTTCTTATTTAGTCATTTATTTGGTATTCTAATTTGTCATTTCTATTTGGTTGATCTTGTGATTTTACAAGGTGACAAAAATATTCATCTATACTTGGAAATTGTAAAGAGATACTAAAAAATGGTCAATTTTAGTGAAATGACTAAGAGTTTTAGTGGTGTGAATAAAATTTTCAGTCACATAGTCACATATTTTAGAAAATGTACTAGTGACAATAGGGTGTGAATTAAAGAGTCTTAGGACACTTGTAAGTGCAATTAGAGATCAACAAGATGTAAAAGCCCTTGATTTGTTCAAAGTTGATGATGATGTCAGCATGAGCTCAATAAGGTGTAGGATGGGTTAGAATAATCATGTACCTTAGTTAAGGTCTTTGATCAAGTTTGGAGAGTATTGGAACTCATTTAGTTAAGTTGTGCAAAATTAAGCAAAACAATATAAAAGTTGCATTGTGCAACTTTGCAACCTTGAAAATTTCCTAAGAAAACATTGTACAAATGTTACAAATCAATGCCAATATTCCCTAGGGGGAGATAATGACCAAACCACATTATATAAGAAATGCCTTAACCAAGATGTAGTGTTGGACACCCATTATATGGAGAGAAGTTCTGAATATTGGAGTTTGAAATGATTTTTTAGCATATTTTGTATATTTTCCATGGTAGTCGATTGTTAGAAGATTGAAATTGATATTGTAATACCTAGTGTGAGTATTTTAAATGGTTTCTTAATTATGTGTGACATTAGATATGCATTTTACACACTTTTTTTTTCCTTTTTTAAATATTCTTGTTTTTGGCACTATTACTAGTTCTATCCAGGCAGTAGGCTAAGATGGGATTTTATCTTAGTTTCCAACCCTCCATTATAAATGGGCTCTTGGGAATAGTTAATATATTACATGTATATTCATTATATAGAATATTAGGCCCTCAAATATAGGGAAGCTATTTTTAATGTATTTTTCGTAGGCAAGCCTATTGTGAGTCCAGTTAGAAAAGACCATAGTGCAAACATCATAACTTGCAGAGGTGGATGGCTAGAGCCTTAATTCCTTTTTTTGTTTCAAGATAAGAGTCTTGAAAAGGTTCAATTAATAATGTGTTTTCATACTAATCTATTTCATATCCTAACAATTTCCAACTAGTAGAGGATCGAGTAAGAGCCTAAACACCCTTAAATTCACTAAAATTGAGTTAGGGTATTGTATGCAAGGTGGTGGCCCCAAGACCCAAAAAATCTTTGAGGGGTTGGAATATGATCCAAGAATCTTAAATAAAATTATAGTTTTTTCTTTCAAAGGATTGGGATAAAATCCCTATTTTCTCTGAAAAGGAGACCTAATTGGGTTTAGTAGCCTTTTAGGCCTATGTATGAAGAATTGATGAAATAGGATGAGAAGTTGAATCTAGTAAGACTCCTAACAACCCTAGTTGGTTGATTTGAAGTATGTGGGAACACCTCCACACCTCTTCAAGGTTAACTACAAGATTCTAAGGTTAAGAGCCTTTATGATGGCTTAAGGGCTATGGTGAGTGGAGCAAGAATGTATCAAGTTTTTGCTTGATTGATGATAAATTATTGGTATATGGGTTGGATAGATAGACCAGGGGATCCTTATAAAATAAAGGTTCTATAGGTGACACAATTTTTGGTGAAGAAACCCTAGAAGTCTTCCAAGAAGACTAAGAGCATGAACTTGTGATTGGTTCATCCAACCTCCCTATCATATAATAAGGACCACAAGGCAAGATATTGCTTGCCAAAATATTTGTGGGTGATATCATATTTGAAGGACATTAGATGCTATGAAAATCTTTTTTTGAAGATATGAGGAAAGAATTTGAAATGTATATGTTTGGAGAGATAAAAAAATTTGTTTACCTACAAGTTCATCAAATAAAGGATGCCATATACATTACACAGTTAAAGTACATCAAGGAAACATTGAAAACATTTTGGAATGGAAGATTCCAAACCAGTTGGAACATCTATGTCTACTAGACATAAACTTTCAAAGAATGACGTTTCAAAAAAGGTAAATTATACTGCCTAGAGATCAATGATTTGGAAACTTCAATATGTGGTACACACTAGACGTAATGTTGCATTGGTAGTTGGCATAGTTGCAAGGTTTTCTAAAAAGCCTTAAGAAGATCACATGATGGAAGTAAAATGAATTTTGAGGTATCTAAAGGAAACTGAAGAAAATATGTTATGGTATAAGAAGGGAGGAAATCTTGAGTTAAGAACCTTAACTGATGCAGATTGGGAAGGAATCATTGATGACAAAAAAAACACTAGTGGAGCATTTTTTCTTGGAAAGAGATTAGTATCTTGGACAATCAAGAACCATAATTGTATTTCTTAATCGAAAAAGGAAGTTACTTGATAAAATAGGTCAAATTATTGTTACCTTCTAACCATTGTAGTAGTGAAGAAATCTCTTAGTAGAGCTGACTTAACATTCATATTGTAAATCCTTTAGCAAGGTGACATTTTAAGATTGAAGTATTTGAAGACTTCTAACTAGGCCACTCCTAACAGGGTGATATAAATTATCTAATAAGGTCATACTTAACAATATGTTTTTAAACATTTAACAAGGTTGGCTTCTAATAGGGCTCACTTTAGAAGAGTGGAAAATATTGTAACTATTGGATACAATTATCAAATTGTCTATTGTCTTTGATGTTACGCAAATGTCATATCAGTTGGAAGTTAGTGCTTACCAAGTTCACTTGGTTAATAAGGAAATTTTACTTGTCTACCAAACATTCTTGGAGATTACTTTGTGTAGACAATTTCTACCAAGCTCACTCGAGTGTTGAAGAAGATTATAGTAGAAAGTAGTGTTAACTGAGCTATCATGGTTAACGAAGTAAAGTTGGTCAAAGATAGTGTTCACTAAGTTCACTCAGTTGCCAAAGAATTTTGCAAGTTCACAGTGTTAACCAAGTGTCTATTGGTCAACATAGGAAATCATTTCAAGATTAGTGTTTATCGAGCTGGGTTAGCGAATCGAGGATTATGTTGATTTGAGAAACGAAGTTTAATTCTTTTAAGTATTATTTATAGCCACTTGAGGTAATAAGTATTGGTCATTATAAGTTGTAAATGAGCCAACATGATAATATAAATGGTATATATGAAAGGTCAAGTTGAGTTTCTAATGTATGTGTGAGTATGAAAGTGTATTGATTGTTTGAGAAGGAAAGTGTGAGCAAATTTGAAGGATGGTCAGTTATCCTTGAAGAGAAACAAAGTTATATTTGATCAAGAAGGATCTAGCATTAAGTAGAATAGAGATCTATAATCAAAAATTCAGTTGCATCTCACTTAGGTCATTTCATTGTTACTTTCTTACCATTGTAGGAGTGATTCCAAAATCTCTTAATAGAGTTGGTTTAACATCCAGTTGTAAATCCTCTAGCAAGGTGACAGTTCCATTGAATTGTTTTAAGACCTCTTCCAAGGTCACTCCTAACATGGTGATTAAATCCTTTAACAAGGTCACACCTAATAGTGTGTTTTATAACCTTTAACCAGGTTGGTTCCTAATAGGGCTCACTTTAGAAGAGTGAAAATCCATAACTAGTTACTTGGTGGTTTTTCACATATTGGGTTTCCATGTTAAATCCTAGTGTCTCATGCGTTCATGTTATTTCTTTTATGCTTTCAAGTTAATCACTATGAATATTTAAGTTCAGTTAAAAGTATAACATACACTACATTTACCAAGTTAAAAGATTTTTAGTATATTTACTGAGTGATAGCAATAAGTAGTTTTGTTGACAACTAAAGGATTTGTGGAAGTGTTTTTGTGCTAACTAATTCACCTCCCCCCCCATCCCCCTAGTTACTCCATCTACATTTAAAAAAATTTGTATCAAAGCTTTTGGTGCTTGCAAGAAAGGTTTCAATGACCTAAGATAAAGATCAGGATATCTTACAAGAGAGAAATTCCAAAGCTTCATCTAGCTCCCATTGGTGATTCAAGATGCAAATACCTTGATGAAGAATACACGACTCTTAGTGGTACATTATCTATTGGAGATATTGTTGAGAAAAAGAACCATAACATCATGATGATAGATATTGCATCTACTCTTAGCTATGAGGTATTTTATGATATCAAGGATTTCAAAACTACTTTTGAAATATAGAATAAGGTAAAGGAAATCTATAGTGGTGATGACAATGTGAGAAGAGCCAAAGCTGAAAGCCTTAGAGGACAATTTGATCAGATCAGAATGAGAGAAAATGATAATGTTGCCAAATATGGGGAAAGAATCAAAGCATCTAGAGGAGAAATCAAGGTAGAAACTATTCTAAGTAAATTTCTCAAAACATTGCTTCCTATATATGCAATTAGAGTATCTACTATTCAAAAAAGGAGGTGTGAAACAAATCATAAGATAACTCTTGATACCTTAGTGGGAAGATTGATAGCCTTTGAGCTAGACAATTATGACAATTATGTTCTAGCTTTCAAGACTATTGAATCTGCATTTGAAGCCAAGCTTTCACTTAAAGAGAAAGGAAAGAAAATAAAAGATATTTAGTCAAAAAGTGAAGAAGAATTAGACGAAAGCTCTAATAGTGATCTTGAAGTTGTTGAAGGTCTACTTGCAAGGAAATATTCTAGAGGCAGAGGAAAATACAAAGGTAAATTTCCCTTAGTATGTTTTTCATGTGAAGAAGTTGGTCATATTGCTACTAGGTGCCCAAATAGAGACAAGGATGAAAAGAAGAGTGATAGGTACAATGGCAAGAAGGATTTCAAAAATCACAAATCATTCAAGGACAAAGGTACGAAGACATGTTTTATGGCTAAGGATTCTAATAATGCTGAAGATGAAATAGTTTACATTTCTGTAAAAGATGAATCTGATGATGATGAAGAAGATAAGATGGCACTTATCTCTCATGTGAGAAGAAATGATACATGGATCATAGATAGTGGATGTTCACATCATATGACTGGCGACAAAACTTTTTTTGAACATTTTGAAGACTATGATGGTGGTAGTGTAAGGTTTGGAAATAATGAACCTTGTTGCATAGAAGGGAGAGACCGAATCTCATCAACCAAAGAACTTGTATGTGACAATGCCTATTGGGTTGAAGGACTAAAACATAATCTACTAAGTGTGGCACAACTAATCAACATTAGATTCAAGGTGGAATTCATGCATGGCAAGGCAATACTACTAAATGACAAAGGAAAATTGATTGGATTAGGCAAACAAACAAAATCTAACCTATTTTATTTTGATCTTGGTGATTGCTCATGTTTTATTGCTCAAGTTGAAGAAATTTGGTTATGGAATAGAAGGTTATGTCATGTAAATTTTGATAAAATGGTGAAAATAAAAAAATTCAAAAAAGTAAGAGGCATTCCTAGTTTCAAAAAACTAGATGTTAGCCTATGTAAGAATTGTTAGATTGGAAAAATGGAAAAGACTAGTTTTAAAAGAAAAAATATCAATCTGAAGATATCTTAGAAATTGTGCATATTGATTTGTGTGGACCTATTGGGATACAAAGATATAATAGATAAATATTCCTCTTTTTTTTGTTGATGACTATTCAAGAATGATGAATGTTATGTATCTTAGAGAAAAGTTAGAAGCATTTGAGAAATTCAAATGTCATTTGGAAAGAGTAGAGAAAGAAATAGGAAAAAGACTAAAATTCTTAAGATTAGATAGAGGTGATGAATTCATCTCCAATGAATTCAATAACTTTTGCATTGAAATAGGAATCAAAAGATAGGTATCAACTCCTAGAACTCCTGAGTAGAATGGAATAGTTGAAAGGAAAAATAGATATATCATGTATTGTGCAAAGATTCCAATGATTGAAAAGAACATTGCTATGAAATACTAGAAGGAAGCTTTTAGCACTATAGTTCATACCTTAAACCAAGGATAGTTGAAGAAGGACTCATATAAAACTCCCTATGATCTATGATATGTCTATAAACCTAATGTAAGTTACCTAAAAGTATTTGGAAGTAAATGTTATGTCCTGAAAGAATATAGAAATGGTGAATTTAATGTGAAAGGCGATGAAGGTATACTCTTAGGATATTCTTGTAAAAGTAAGGCATATAAATGTTTGAATTTATCTACTCATAAAATCATAAAAAGTACACATGTGAGAATCGATGAGTTTGCGAAAAGGACTAAAGAAGAGAGAAAAAAGGAACTAGAAGACTACAAGAGATTTGTTTACATCAAACCTGATACATTGTCAGACACACCTGTTAATAAGGAGACTTCAACTCCCAAGTCTTCCACAGTCACTGAGCTACAAGAATTTCAAACTGAGTGATAGCCTAAAGCTACCGAGCCAATGCCTACTGAGTCTGAAGGACTCGAGCCACTGATAGGTCAACCCAAGCTAGAAGTTGAAATTCAAAATAAAGACAATGGAATTTAGTCAAAAGGAAAAGAACTTGTATTAGCCAAATATCTTAGAAGGCATCATACACTAGACCAGATTATTGAATATAAATTAGAAGGTACTATGACAAGAAATAAGCTAAAAGGTACATGTTTACTTGCTGATTTTGAACCTAGAAATGTTTTAAATGCATTGGAAAATGAAAGTTGGATTGAGGCCATGAATGAAGAAATAGAGAAAATAGAGGAAAAACAAACTTGGACTCTTATACCTAAGCCCAAAGATAATAATGTGATTGGAACAAAATGGATATTCAAGACTAAGTGGAATGAAGATGGTAAGGTATCAGGAAACAAAGCTAGATTGGTATGTAAAGGCTACTCTCAAGAAGAAGGCATTGATTATGGTGAGACTTTTGCTCATGTTGGAAGATTGGAAGGTGTCAGGACCTTACTTGCATATGCAACCCATAAAGGATTTAAGGTATATTAGATGGATATTAAATATGCATTTCTCAATGGTATTCTTGATGAAGAAGTCTACATTGAACAACCAGAAGGTTTCGTTGATCTAGATAGAAGGGACATGATCTAAAAATTACACAAAGCATGATATGGTGTAAAAAAAGCTCCTAGAGCATGGTATGAGAGGTTGCAGAACTATCTTATATAGATTGGTTTCTAGAGAACTAATGATAACAATAGTTTATACATTAAGGAAGGACTAGATAACAAGATTGTATTGGTAGAAATATTTGTGGATGATACTTTACTTATATGGAATGATGATTTATGCAAAAAAAAATTAGAGCAAATGAACAAAGATATTGAAATGTCTATGTTTGGTGAGATTAAGTTCTTTGTTAGATTGTAGATACAATACAGCAAGAATGGTATCTATATTACTCAGTCTAAGTATATCATTGAGATACTCAAGAAGTTTAGTACAGAAGATTGTAAACTAGTTGGAACCCCCATATGTACTAGATTAAAGCTTACGAAAGATGATGATTCAAGAGAGGTAGATCAAACCTTATATCGATCAGTGATTGGAAAGTTACAGTATGTGGTTCATACAAGACCTCACATTACTCTTGCAGTTGGTATAGTAGCAAGATTCTTAGCTGAACTCAGAGAAAATCATATGATGGCCATCAAAAGAATCTTGAGATATTTGAAAGGTATTGAAGACTATGGTCTATGGTATAAACTTGGAGGAAATCTAGACCTAAAAGTGTTTACTGATGCTAATTGGGCTGGAAATCTAGATGACAGAAAGAGTACAAGTGGTGGAGCATTCTTTCTTGGTAAAAGATTGGTATCTTGGACAAGCAAAAAGAAAAATTGCACATTCGAATCTATAGTAGAGGCAAAATATGTTGTAGTAGTAGTGAATTGTTCTAATACCATTTGGTTTAAATAGTTGTTAGAAGGAATGAAGGTTGGCATCAAAGAACTAGTTGTCATTTTTTATGATAATACAAGTGCAATTAACATATCTAAAAATCTAGTGATGCATTCCAAAACCAAGCATATTGCTATAAAATATCATTTGGTTAGAGAATTGGTGCAGGACAAAAAAATTAGACTGGAATATGTGCATACAAAAGAATAGATTGCAGACATATTTACCAAGCCATTAGCTAAGGATGCATTCTTCTATCTAAGAGGTAAGTTAGGGGTCATTCCCCTATCTGAAGGTCACTAAGTAAAGCCTTAATGATGCATCAATAGGAACCTAGTTGAAGATCAATCAGTTGATGCAACATAATCAAGAGAACATTGCATATGAATCAGTACTCAAGGTACATTAATACTCATTTGATATGTATTGTCTTTGACATGTGTTGTCAAAGAGGGAGAGTTTACTGCCATATCTTCTAAAGTTTATTTGAAGGAAGAAGTTATGTAATTCCACTACAAAGGGAGATTACTTCATATAAGAGAATCTTGTGGTATGAAAATCTAAGAGGGAGAAACTTTCTATTAGAGAAAGTCTTGTTTTCAAATTTCATTATGCTATGACATGTTGTATTTCCATCAATGCCAAAGAGGGAGATTTTTGGATACAATTATCTAATTTGTGTTGTCTTTGATGTTACACAAATGTCGTATCAGTTGGCAGTCAGTGCTTATCGAGCTCACTTGGTCAACAAGGCAATTTTCCTTGTCTACCAAGCATTCCTAGAGATTACTTTGTGAACACAGTGTCTACTGAGCTCACTCAAGCATTGAGGAAGACTACAACAGAAAGTAGTGTTAACTGAACTCTCGTGGTTAACAAAGGAAAGTTGGTTAGAGATAGTGTTCACCAAGTTCACTCATTTGCAAAAGATTTTGCAAGGTTGCAATGTTAACCAAGTGTCTTTCAGTCAAAAGAGGAAGTCATTTCAGGATTAGTGTTTACCAAGCTATGCCAACCAATGTAGAATTTTGTTGATTTGAGAAATGCAATTTAATTATTTTAAGTATTGTTTCTATCCAGCTGAGGTAATAATTATTGGTCATTATAAGTTGTAAATGAGTCAACTTGATAATCTAGGTGGTATATATGAAAGGTCAAGGTGAGTTTCTAATGTATGAGCAAGTATGCAAGTGTATTTATTGTTTAAGAAGGAAAGTGTGAATGAACATGAAGGATGGTTAGATATCCTTAAGGACTAGGAAAGTTATATTCAATCAAGAAGGATCTAACATAAAGTAGAATAGAGATCTATAATAAAAAATTTAGTTGCATCTCATTCAAATCATTTCATTGTTACTTTCTTACCATTGTAGTAGTGATTCCAAAATATCTTAACAGAGTTGGTTCAATAGCTAGTTCTAAATCCTCTAACAAGGTGATAGTTCCATTCAATTGTTTTAAGACCTCTTGCAAGGCCACTCCTAATAGGATGATTAAATCGTCTAACAAGGTCACACCTAACAGTGTGTTTTGTAACCTCTAACTATGTTGGCTCCTAACAAGGCTCACTTTAGAAGAGTGAAAATCAGTAGCTAGTTACTTGGTTGTTTTTCCCATATTGCATTTCCACATAAATCTTGGTGTCTGATGTGTTCATGTTATTTCTTTTATGCTTGCAAGTTAATCACTATGCATGTTTAAGTTCAGTTAAAAACATAACATACACTACATTTATCGAGTTACAACATTTTCAGTATATTTACCAAGTGATATTAGTAAGTAGTTTTGTTGATATCTAATGGATCTAGGGAAGTGTTTTTGTGCTAACTGATTCATTCCCCCCCTCTAAGTTACTCCATCTACATCTCCAATAGTAACTAGCTGGATAGTGGTTTTCCTAAATTTTGTTTCCATGTTACATCTTGGTGTCGTATGTGTTCGTGTTATTTTATTTATGATTTATGTTTATGCAAAAAAGTTGCTAAAGGTTAAAACAGATTAATTTTCATAAGATTAGTTTTTCACCAAGTGATGGCAATAGCTTAGTTATAAAAAACCTAGACAATATTGCATTATCAGTGAAAAGTTTTCTTTCACATCTAGGGAAAGGGAATTTTCTAGTGGTAATTGATTCACCTCTCCCCTCTTAGTTACTCTCTTCATTTACAACACTTATAAAAAATAAAATCTACATCAAAAACCAATATTCCTTTTTTTTTAAATTCCTAAGATATACATGTCATCTATAACATATTTTCAAAATAGAGGACAAAAAGATGATTTGAGTACCCTTGTTTGATGAGAACTACACACTATATTTTTCATCATTAAAAAAGGACTTAAAATTTTATTTTTTAAAATGAATAAATTATTACTTCAAATAATTTTAAAAACTTATAGGCATAAAATCCATCCAATTTGACACATTTTATCAGTTTACATCATCTCCAAATTCTAAATGCAAATACCATTTTTATGTCATTAAAGTTAAACATTTGGCATTTTGGAATCCTTTTTCTTTATTAAATGTACTACATTTTTGTATTTTCACCCTATATAGCTGAGAGAAGGAATAAATCAATTATGGATTGTGAAAGAACACCAATAAAGTTGAAGGATATTTTACATAAGTAGTGGAGATAATCTTTAAGCACTGCAGTCTAAACTCTAAATTGAGTTCATTTGAAGAAATGAACAAGCAAAACACCTTTCAAACTCTAGTATAGATATGCACCATATGTGAATTATTTTAAAAGTTTTAGAAGGAAGTTTTACATACTAAAAATATATATAAAAGGTAAACTTGATGCAAAAACTAATTAAGGTATATTTCTAGGCTATTCCACTAGAAGAAAAGCTTATAAGTGTTTGAATTCTAACACTAAAAAAATTGTGGAAAGTGCAAATGTTTAGTCTTGAAGAATTTGAAGAAAAAATGAAGAAGAATATTTTTTATATCTATGAATGTGAACATAGCACCTTACTTGAGCCAGAAAAGGTGGCTATTGAGCAATGGCAACATAGCACTATCGATGTATTGTATTGGATTGATATTGAGGTTCAATAGACTATCGAGCATTAGGCTATATGATCTCATTTATAGAATATTACTTTTGACTAGGAGATAGTGGAAATCAAGTTGTAGACATAGAGAATTGAAGAAGTTTAAGATGCATAATCCAGTGAACAGTGGAAAGAGGAACCAACACCTATAGCTATATTGGTAAAGTATGTGAGAAGACATCATCTAATACACAAAACCATTGGAGATAAATATTTAGGAGTCACAAAAATAAGAATATTTGATGTAAGAACATCTTGGGTTTGCCTGCAATCCTGCATGTTTGATGGGTTTTGGTTAAGTATTGTGGAGCTCGGCATGGTCTAAGAGCTCAACATGGTCTAGGAGCTTTTCATGGTCTAGCAACTCAACATGGTCTGGAGCCTGACATGGTCTTTGTTGTTTAGCATGGTCTGGAACTTACCATGGTCTTTTGGTTGCTTGACATGGCCTATGATTTACAAGTGCTTGGATTTTTTTTGCCGACACTCAACATGGTCCTAGTTTCTATTGGTGTCAAGTTGTCTATGAGCTAACTTATGGAATTTGGTTTATGTATTGGTATTTAATTTGTGTTGTGGCTGACTTGTGGCTCAACCTATATTAAATTTTAGGGATTTAATTTTGTTTGTAATGTACTGGGCCAACTTGTGGCTTAGTTGGGTATAAGTAAGGGATTTTGTAAAGAATTTTGGATCAGGAGGGAGAGTTTTCATTCTATCTTAGAGAAGGGGATGAAGTGGATGTGAATTTTGAAGAGCTAGGGCCACAACTTGAGAACTGAAGGATTGCTTTGTGGACCTGAGTGTAGAAGTTTGGATTCTTTCTAGTATTCTTATTCAATTTTGGATTTGGACTAGCTGAGGTTTGGATTGTAAGTGGATCTTGTTGGATCTTGCAAAACTAATTTTATAATTGCTATTGTATTTGGACCTAACCCAGAAGGTCTTATAGCTAGGCACATTACATGTAATAAGTTATAACTATGAATAAAGAGATGTGATTTGGTATCACATCTTGCATTGTTGTTACTTTGGTGTTGTCTTTCTATTGTGTGGTTATTTGTTGGGGGCTAGGACATATCCTTTGGGGATTTTCTTGCCTTGCATTGCATTAGATGGTATCAGAGTGAAGGTTATTCATGAGTGTGTTGATAGATCATTGAATGTGAGGTAGTTTACACCAAGATTTACAAAGAAGGTTGATCTTGTGGCTGATTGATCTTCTATATTTGTGCATCTACTTCTTGGGGTTTCCTAAAATTTTGGAAGATGCATCCAAGAATATTGGACCCTAGGGAAATTGGTGATCATAATGATGCTATGGAAGAAAGGATCTCAGAGAATATTAGAGCAGAGTTCAGATATGAGACTGCATTGATGAAGAGTGACATGATTGCTGAAATTGTAAGTGCTTTAGGTGCAATACCTAGGTATGTGGGTATTGAAGACGGTTATGCAAAATTTGTTGAAGACTTTGAAGTTGCTAGATCTAGTGGTGAGGATAGAACTAATCATGTGGAGAGACCTATTGAAACTAGGGTTAGTCAGTTTGCTAGACTTGGGTCTTAGTTGAGGCTAGAGCATAAGATGAAGGTTTCTAATTTCTCAGGTACTTTGAATCCTAAAGACTTGATTGATTGGATTGGTGAATTGGAAGACTACTTTAAGCTTGAGGATATTTATGATCTACTCAGAGTGAGGTTTGCACAAACTAAGTTGAAAAGACATGTTGTTGTTTGGTGGAAAGAATTACAATGAGATAGAGAAGAGCAAGGTGAAATAAAGATTACTAGATGGAGGTTGATGGTGAATAAGTTGAAGGCTATGTTCATTCCTACTGATTATGAACTTGAGTTGTTTAAAAGGCTACATAATCTAAAACAAAACGATCTATCTATGAAAGATTATATCGAGGAGTTCTACAAGATGACTATGCAGTCTAGTCATAAATAACTGCTAAAGAAAAGGCAACTTGGTACACTAATGGTTTGAGATTAAATATTTAGGATGAGGTTGGTATGATAATTATTTCTTCAATTGAGGATTCTTATCAGTATGCTTTGAAGGTAGAGCATAAGTTGAAAAAGAAAGGTCAAGGTAATGCTAGAGGCAAGGAGAAGTAGGATAGCTTGGTACAAGCTAAAATTAGTGTTGAAGGTGAACCAAAACCTTCTGATTAGAAAAGGAGAATAGGTGGAGGTTGGTTCAGAGGTAATTATTTTAGCTGTGGTAAACAAGGGCATAGATCTTTTGAATGTGTGATTGATAGGAAAACTACTATTGTGAATGATGTTGTAGTTAAAGATAGTCAACTTGAGCAAGGAGAGAGTTTGCTATCTCAATGAGTACTAGTTGGTGAGAAGACATTGGACACTTGTCAGAGGACTAGTTTGTTTAGGACTTGTTGTATGTCTATTGGTAAAGTATGCAAGGTGATTGTAGATGGTGGTAGTATTGATAACCTTGTTTCTAATGAGATGGTTTAGAAATGTGGTTTGAAGAGAGTGATACATCCTTATCCTTATAAGATTGGCTAGTTGCAAGGTGACCATGCTTTAGACATGAGTAGCAATGCCTTGTTGATTTCTAGATTGGGTAGTATAAGGATCAAGTGTTGTGTGATATTGTGGACATGAATAGTTTTCATGTGCTACTTGGTAGACCTTGGTAGTATGATTGTAGGGCTATGGATGATTGTATCAAGAATGTTTTTACTATTGAGAAAGGTGGCAGGAAGTTTTCCATATTTATTTTATAGAATGAAGAGCTTAGTAGGAGAAACATGATTATTGGTAGCCAAGTTGAGTTAGTAGATTAAAAGAACATTTGAGCTTAGTGTGGAAAGAAGACCTATAGCCCACCTAATATGGATGTGAAGACGTAGAAGAATAACAAGGGAAAGAGTGTACAAGTTGAAGACTTGGAGGATATGTATGTGAAGAACCAATTTGGGATTTATGCATTGAATCCCAAAAAATGTTCTTCTAGAAATTGAGAACATCTTTTCAAACTTGGTGTGTTTGATCTAGAAGAATCTTGGATTTTCTTGTAATCCTACATGTATGATGGTTTTGGTTAGGTATTGTTGAGCTTGGCTTGCTCTAGGAGCTCAACATGGTCTGGGAGCTTCGCATGGTCTAGCAGCTCGACAGGGTCTAACAACTCAGCATGGTCTTGGAGCTTGGCATGATCTTGCAGCTTAACATGGTCTAGAGATTGGCATGGTCTTTGTTGCTCAGCATAGTCTTTTAGTTGCTGACCATGGCTTAATATTTACTAGTGCTTAGTTTTTTTTCCTGATGCTCAGCATGGTCCTAGTTTCTATTGGTGTCAAGTTGTCTATGAGCCAATTTATGGCATTTAATTTATGTATGGGTATTTAATTTGTGTTGTGGCTGACTTGTGGCTCAATGTATATTAAATGTAATGGATTTAATTTAGTTCATAATGTACAAGGCTAACTTGTGGCTTAGTTGGGTATAAGTAAGGGGTCTTGTAGACTCTTGCAGAGGAGGAGTGAGAGTTTTCATTCAATCTTGGAGAACAAGATGAAGTGGATCTAAATTTTGAAGAGCTATGGCTATAGCTTGAGAACCAGAGGATTGCTCGGTGGACCTAAGGGTACAAGTGTGGATTCTTTTTGGTGTTCTTATCTAATTGTGGATTTGGACTAGCTATGGTTTGGTTTGTAAGTGGATCTTGTTGGGTCTAGCTGAACAAATTTTGTAATTGCTATTGTATTTGGCCCTAACTCAAAAGGCCTTATAGCCAGGCACATTGCATGTAATCTAAATAAACGGTTGTGATTTGGTATTAGATCTTACATTGTTGGGGGCTAGGACATCTCCTTTGGGGATTCTCCTACCTTGCACTATACCAATATTAAAGAATGATACATGCTTATTATATGACTTCCATCCTAAATCTATCAAAGATACTTTAGAGAATGAAGATTAGATCAAGGGAATGAATCAAATTAGTGAACAAATTGAGAAGAATAGGAAGTGGACATTGGTAACCAAGACAAATCATAAAAATGTAATTGGAATTAAGTGGGATTTCATAAAAAGAATGAATGAAAAAATTGAAATCACACAGAACAAGGAAAGACTTGTTTGTAAGGGATATGGACAAGAGGAAGGGATTGACTATGGTGAAACATTATCCCTAGTTGCAAGGTTGGAATGACTGGGAACTTTTATTGCATATGTTGCCTGCAAAGCATTGAAAGTGTACCAAATGGATGTAAAATATATATTTCTAAATGTAATTTAGGAGGTAGAAGTCTACATTGAACAAATTGAAGGTTTTGTTGATATAAACAAAAGGAATATGGTTTGTAAGCGACACAAAGCTTTATATGTCTTAAAGCAAGCCCCTAGAGCATGGTATGAAAGGTTACACAATTACTCGATAAAAAATGATTTTTTAAAGGATTGATGACAATATAATTTTGTGTCTAAAAAGAGAAGATGAAAACAAGATACTACTTGGTGAATTTTTTGTTGATGATATCCTATTTGGAGGAAATGATTTATTGAGCAATTCATTCACTGATCAAATGAAAAAGGAGCTTGAAATATAAATTTTTGAAGAGATAAAATTCTTTTTTCAATTCTAAGCATATAAAATGCAAAAAGGTATTTTTATTTCTTAATATTAGAGAAATTTTGAAAAATTTTGGTATTGAAAACTCAAGACCAGTTGGAACCTAGTGACTGGACACAAATTGTCAAAGAATGATGATTTTGCTGAGCTGAATCAAACATTATATTGGTGTATGATTAGAGAACTACAATATATTGTACATAGCAGACTTGAAATTTTATTAGTTATTGTAATTATTCCTAGATTCTCTATTAATCTTGAAGAAAGGCATATGAAGGCAATAAAGAGGATACTAAGATACTTGAAAGGAACAAAAGACTATGGTCTATAGTACAACAGAAGTGACAAATTTGAACTAAAGGTTTACACACATGTTGATTGGGTAGGAAATGTCAATGAAGGAAAGACAACAATTCGATGAGCTTTCTTCTCAGGTAGAAGATTGATTTCTTGGATAAGGATGAAGAAGAATTGTATTTCACAATCTATAGTAGAGGTTGAGTATGTTGTTGCATTAGTTAATTGTTTAAATATTGTATAGATGAAGCAATTGTTGAAAGGAATGAAGGAAGAGATAACTCAACCTTTTGTGATATATTGTGACAAAAAAAGTGCTATTAACATATGAAAGAACCTTGTGATGCATACAAAGACTAACCATATTGAGATCAAATATCATAATGTGAGAGAAGTGGTACAAGACAAAGATGAGTGATTGGAATATGTGAATACAAAAGGACACTTAGCTGATATATTCACAAAGAAACAACCAAAGGATTCTTATGGTTATTTAAGAAGTATGTTAGGGTTCATTCCCCTACCTAAGGAAAACTAAGAAAATATTTTTCATTGAATCAAATGTTTAAATAAAAATATCATAAACATTAATGTAGGAGGTCACAATTTAGGAGAACCCTAAAGTTGTGAAAAGAGAAGCAAGACACTGAACTGTGAGCAAATGAAGCTATAAAGAGTTAATTTTGAGATGAAATTTCTATATTAGTTAGAATAGTGACATGAAGATGTGTGAGTATGGTATTTTGTTTGGCATTATTGTCAAAGAGGGAGAAATGTACAAGCTAGTTAAGCTAGTTATTATACAACATTGATCAGAGAAAGAGGGAGAGTATGCCATTGAGTTACTATACAAGGATAGATATATAGAGGGGGAAGTTATGTAAAGAGATGTTATTATTTTCAAGAGGGAGACATATGTTTCTACACATGTTAGCATTATTTGAGGTGTTGCTACTAAGAATATGTAATGAAATTATAAAGGGAGCATCATGAGACTCTAGATGGATGAGAATCAAAATGATACTAAGGAAAGAGAGAACATGAATATAGATGGAGATGACAGTATAATATTGAATATTTTTGGATTGTGTGATAACTAGTGAAGTATGATTGATGTTATGAGTGGTGTTTCCATCAATGACAAAGAGAGATTGTTGGAAACTACAGTTGGAGAAATTGTTATGTTGTTATTGATGACAAACCTATTATTAAGAGAAATTTTTAAACATACTAGAGAGACATTTATTAATAGTGTAGATTGCCATATGATTTTATTGATGAAGAGGATTTGAGAAGAAGAGATCATGAAATGACCTAGTGAAAGGTTGCATTGAGATGTGCAAAGTATCATGGAAATACAATAGGTACTTGATAAGTTAGACCTTGAAAGGATAATGTGTGGTTAAATCAATCCATAAAGTAAAGAAGATAGTTGGATGAAGCTAAGAGTTGGAACAAGTCATAAGGATAATCTTGACCAAGTATTAGTATTGGATAGTTAGTAAAGGAGGTGAAGAAGAAGACTAGGGAATTTAATTAAAAGCTAAACAAAATAGTTCAAGTTGAGTGTTAGTTATTGTTGAGAAATTGTATGAAGAAGTTTGAGTAGGGACTAAGTGTAGTAGTGGCCAAGTGAGAATGTTGATTCCAAGTGAAAAAATATAGTATGAGTTGTGTTGGAAATATTCAAGGAATGATAGGTTACTGAGAGGGGAGGGGTGAATTAGTAACCTTAAAAATTTTCATTAATTTACCACACATCCATCTATACTACTGCATGCATTAGTACTGAAATATAAAACAATCATTAGACAAGAGAACACAATATTTTGGTGACCCAAAAACCTTCCAAATAGAAAGTAAAACTAGGGTGGGGATGATACCCACAAAACTTCAATACTACAATTCAAAGTTGGCCTGTTAAGGCTTACCTTGACCACTTTTGGTGAACTGCCCTATTAGGAGCACAAAGGACTGCTAGGTCCACCTTGTTAGAGGATTTTTAAACATACAATGAACTATTCACTCTGTTAGGAGATTTGTACAAAGACTATTAATCCTACCTTGTTAAAGGATTTGAAAATTAGATTCACTTGTTAGGATGAACCAGTGAATCTGCTTGCAACTGATTGCTGATATGATCCTTTATGCACTGATCACCTTATGTGATAGATATAACTTTTTAGTCTCTAAATTGACCTTGTTGTGTACCTTGAACTACTACTAATGATCTTTCTCATATACTTCTCATTACTTCACAATTCCTTCTCATTTCATGCATCATACATTCATAAATACATACTTGCTTGATATCTTGCAATACATCTTACGTATATACCTTTCAAACTTACAAAATTACAAGGTTGGCCAAAATACAAGTAAACAAATACATTATAGAGTCAGCCCAATATTAAATAACTCAGGTTCACTGAACTAACTCTATGGAATTCTAATACTTGGCATTCACTACATTACTCAACATCATCATGCACTCGGTAGAAGTGAAGGCTCAGTCCATACTAATCACTCAATGTAGTTCTGAACTCAGTAACCACTTGTGACTCGGTAGATGTAGTGTCACTCGGTAGATATTGTTCACTAAGTTTACCTTGCTTCACTTGGTAAACACTAAATCTTTCATCACTTGGTTTACACTTACTACTTGATAGACACTTTGAAGCATGATAGATACTAATAAGCTCGGTAGACACTGCTGGACTTCACATTTTTTGTATTTGCTTTGTAGCTATTGTTTTCTTAGTGTAAACTCCTGAACTGCAAATGCTTACAAGGTAACCACTTGCATGCTTGGTAAGCATATAGAACTGAGTAAGTGTTGTCACTAATGACAAAAATAATCATAATGCCAACAATATCCCCCTTTTTCATTAGTGACGAAAACACTTATGAACCAAAATTGACATTGTGATTTACTCTATTATATACATATCTCACATATCTCCCCCATAGATATGGTATGCATAGCATTTATCTATACAGTGTCTCTCTTGTTCCTTATTCATCTCATATTCCAAAAGTCAACAATCTTATCTCCCCCTGCCAACAATCTCATCTCCCCCTTTTTGACAATAATGCCAAAGAATGTATATACAATAAATTTAAATTGAGACACTAAAATGTGAGAGAAATTTGGAGTGTACCCTTAGAATAAGATACAATGTCTTATCCCAATTATCTTGCAAAATTTTATAGGTGGAGAGAGCCACTTGAACTTCTGTAGAAAGTTCAATCATATGATTTGCTATTGAAAAATTGTTGTCATGAATCAATGTTTTTTAATAGGCAATATGTTTCTGCATTTGATCCATGACTAGAAGAATCATATTCTGCATGTCAATCAGTGTAGACCTTATTTTGGGTTCTTCTCTAAGTAACTCTATCTTCATTTTAGACAAAAATTCATCTTCATGTGGTGTGATGAGCTTGAACTATGGTCAATCTGCAAATTTTGAGTGCTAGCCTTCATTTCCAAATCTAACTTATTTAATTTTTTGTTGATCTCTTTAGTGTACTCGGTAACATCATAGAGCTTGTCAAAAAGTGATGTTACATTTGCAACTGCCTACTCAAGCTTCCTCAAAATTGAGGATAATTCAACTTGCTTTATTGCAATGTGCACAAGCACCTTATTGTCAAATTTCTTTTCTACCTTTTCAATGAGTTTCTCTTGCCCAGAGGTTTCCTCTTTGAACTTATTTACAACCTCTTCTAATTGCAACAAAATGTATTGAGATGAATCAACATCAACACCAATGGCTTCAGTAATAATGTTTTGAGCATTTTCTATTATGGTGTATTCTTTGTCTCTCTTTTTTATGAGTTGCTTCTGTCTTGCCTTTTGTTCTAGAAGTTGACTAACCATTCTCATTTATCTAGCTGAGGCATTGTCCAAGTCTATCTTAGGAATAACAATTTTTGTATCCAAATCTATATCTTCATTAATTTGTTTTCTAGTAAGTAGAAGTTTTAGAGGATTTTTCAGTTTCACTTCTATGGTTACTTCCTTGGATTTAGAAGTAGAAACAATAGTTGACATAGATGGACTAGCAGAGAAAACTTGAATAGATGCAACTAGAGGAAAACTAAGAGAAGTACTGACTGTGCCCAAAATTGGTGTGCTTCCCAAAAATGATGTACAAACAGGTAGTGTATAGACTGGAATATTCACAATTGGAGTTGTAGACAAAATTGTAGAAAGAACTATAGAAGTTACTATACATTGATCAGAGGAGGTTGACAAAATTGATGTTGTAGTGACTAATTGCTCAAGTTCTGATGAAGAAGGTAGTAGCTTGGTAGATGAAGTAATTGTTAATTCCATAGAGGATGCTTGGAGATATGGGGTAGCAAGAGTAGATACTGTTTCTGATGTGGTCAATCTTGCTAAAGCTATCTCCAACCCTGATGATGTGGTCATCTTAGGTGGAGAGTAATGAAGGGAAGCAATGACTTGTGTTGCAATCTTCATTGGATCATCTTCTTCATCTTCTTCCTCCTTGTCTTCCTCTTCAGCTTCTTCCCATTTTTCTTCATCATCAGAACTTAGTGCCTGATCATTATTAGTACTTGGACCACTATCATCTCCTTCATCGCTACTGGCACCACCATCATCCTTGATCATAATTGGATCGTTATTGGGATTTTATAGATGATAGATATTCTTCCACAAATTTGTTGCATCTCTTACAACATGCTCAATATCCTTAATTAGAATCAAACATGTGTGAAATCTAATCATTATTTTACCTTCATTATTCTTCATGGCTGCCTTTATTTCTACCTCAGTAAGATTTGGTAGAAGATTCTTCAAGGATTTCTCATATATTTCCTTGGCTATTTGGGTGGTTGACTCCCACCTTGGTTGCAATCTTACCAATAGCTCTTTGGAGATTTGAGGGGCAACCTAGTCTAGGGAGTATTTCCATTTTCCCATCTTATTAAGTACCAATTCCTCAATCCACATATTTTCTGTGTCAATCCTTGTTTCAAACTTTAGAGCTTTAAAATTTGTGATGCTAGCTCCCTCTTCCATCTATTTCAATCTCTCTTGGAAGGTCAGTTGGGGCTTCCTGAATACCACTTCATTCTTATTCTTATCTTTACCTCTTCTTGTGAAAATAGTTGTGGAGGCCTTTGGGGGTTTTGTGATGATAACCCTTCCTTTCTTCTTTGTTGGGTTTGCCTCTTTTTCTAATTTTTCCTCATCATATTTTGGTTCCTACTCCTCTTCTTTGTCCTCACCTTTTCCTTCAATAATCATTAAAGGCTCCATAGTAGTTTTCAACTTAGCAACCTTCCTTTTACCTTTGTTGATTGCTTAGGGAAGTTTGATATCCAATTCTATTCTTGCTTTTGCCTCATCATAAGTTTCAAAAATTGGTTTCTTTGGATCTATTAGTTTATTTACTAGTGCTTCAATAATATTCCTAGTTTCATCAATGTTTACCTCATAAGATAGAGGGTTTACCAATGCAACTCAGGGCCCGACTACCTGAATATATACTCTATCGTAGTCAACCATAAAACAAACATCATCTTTGTAATCTTCAACAAGTTTAGGAGGAATTCTAAACCTATTGTTCATTCTCTCCTTGAAGTCCTCAAAATATTTGTCCATTATACTGTCAAAATTGACACCCTTTTCTACTATAAATTCATTAATCTGATATAGAATGGGGAGATAATTTGTCCATACAACAGAACCTTTAGAAGAAATGAATTTTTGTACATAGAAGAATAAACATGTCAACAATGATCCAAATTTATAGGGGTTGTTCTTGGATGATCTGATATTGTCCATGTTCTTGTTTAGTTGCCTTAGTAATAAGTCAAACAAGTCATACTCCAAATTCTTCTTCACAACCTTAAATGATGGGTCTATGGCCTCACACGACACACTGTTCAAATGATTGCAACTATAGATATTTTGAGCTATCACATGAATTACATATCTAAGTTCTACATGAATAACAATGTTAACCTTTAAGCCTTTGTTATCCCACTCGGCAAGGGTTTTCTTCTAATGTTCATCCTAACCTAGGGTTTTTGTAGATTTGGCTTTGTTGATTATGGGAAGGCCACTAATTTTATGAATCATCTTCTTAATGATCAATATGGGTTGTTCCAACCATAGCTAAAAATTGTGAACACGGCTAAGAATATATCTAATCCATTTTATTTGGAAGCTTCTTGGCATATGAGATATGTGGGTAAACCTTTAGTTTCCAAATGCTTATGCTTGAGTTTTAGTGAGCCATCAAGACACATTTCTTCTAATGCACTATCCATTTCTAGAGTTCCTATTTCTTGAATTGACCATTTGAAATGAGTTTAGATATCATTGATTAAAAGTACCTTTGGTGGAATCTATGATTGTTTTCCATTAGGGTCGAGTGCCTCTTCCACTGCAGGAACCAACTTGAAGTTTGGTGCTTTCCATTCTATGCCCTTGACCAACATTTCTGATCCACATTTCACCTTCCTAGTGATTGTGCTTGTAGAAGCCATTATTTCTCAGTAAGTGATGGAAATCTTCAAACAAACTTCTTTGACTACAAATTTGCTCAGAATTGCTTTGAAGTCGCTTGAATGCACCTAGAAATATTTTAGATCTAAGGATATGATAAAATTGAAGTTGAATTTCACCCATTTTGATGAAAAATTCACCATTAATGCTAGATACCATGTTGTCATAGTGCATGGTAGACTATCATCCACTAACCTAACTCAGCATGAGTATCAACTTAGTAGATGAACAAAATTCTCTTTTACTCCTGAGCTCACTCGATAAGGTCTTTAACCACTTTACTTGGTAGAGTCTGATGTAGCTCAGTGAAAGATAACTTTTATGTGATCCCGATGTATCTGGAATAATAATTGGATCATTTACATTTCTCACATTTCTTGGAACTACTTATGATTTCCTTCCTGAGTACAGCTCCAACACATTCTTAGGAATTTAGTTTGAGGAGGTAGAGTCACCTACTTCTTGCGTGACTTCACTTCCATGATTTGAGCTTGTATCTTTAGTGGATTTAGGAATACACTATTCCTTCATCTATTTCCTTATGTTGTCAGCCCTTGCTTTCTTTTCATTTTCAATTTTACCTATATTCATGCAGTTTTTAGCTATATGACTGAATTTAGTGCATGTATAACACCTTATAGTAGTGTCCTTATTCCTTAGGTGATGCCTTGCACAATTTATACCAATGTGTCCATATTCTCCAAAATAATGACATATGCACCAAGTATTGTAGTCCCATCCAAATATTTCCTTTACAAGTTGTTCAATTGGATTGAAAGTTTTAGATCTGCATTGAGATGCTTTTTGACCGTGCTTTTTGCATTTGTGACAATTACCTTCAAATTTTGGTTTATCCTTGCATTCATTGGTTTTATGACCATGCTGCTTACAATTATATCACTTTCCTTTGAATTTTCCTCTTCCATTGCTCCAACATTTGTTTGATGTGTGACCAATTTTTCCACAATGATTGCGTGAGGGCTTTAGATTCCTTTTGGCACCTTTCTTGGAAGATTCACCTTATTCTTCATTGTATCTGAATCCTACTTTATCTTTCTACTTATGAAGATTTTGCTCATTTTGCTGAATCAGTTGATTCGTGTCTTCTTATGACTTCATCATTCTTTTATTGATTTTTTTTTCAGTATTTAGGTCACTCTTTAATTTTTCAAAAAAATTCTTTTCACATCTTAGTTCTCTCAGTATTCTTTCATTAATTTCCCTTTCACTATTTAGATCACTTCTTATTCTTTTATTCTGTGCTTTGAGAATCCTGATTTCTTCATTTGCTCCATATATTTGATCCATGAGGTCTTCATGCTGATTGGATTGATTATTTCTTGCCTCCAAGTCTTCATTTGCCTTGTTTCTTTGTTCCAAAACTTTACACACCTTGATTGATTGGATTTCTTATTCTCTTTTAAGTTTTCTTACTTCTTCCTAGAGAGAGCCATTCTTTGCTAGGAGTTCCTTGATTGCCTCATTAGCTTCATCTAAGTTGCTTGATGGAGAAACGTCTTCAATCTTTTCTTCAACATATTGTTGGTCATTCATTTGTCTTGCAAGTTCCTTCCTTCTTTTTAGGGATTGAAAAAGATGCTCCTTTGCTTCTATGAGTTGAGCCATGGCCATTTCCAAATCTAGCTTTTCATTTTCAATTGTCTTGTCAAGTCTAAATATCTCCATTTTTCCTTAGATCTTTGCTCAAGCTGCTAAACTTTTCTCCTAGGAACCACAAAGCTCTGATACCAATTGTTGGAAATATTCAAGGAATGATATGTTACTGAGAGGGGAGGGGTGAATTAGTAACCTTAAAAATTTTCATTAATTTACAACACATCCATCTATACTACTGCATGTATTAGTATTGAAACATAAAACAATCACTATATAAGAGAACATAATATTTTGGTAACCCAAAAAGCTTCCAAATAGAAAGTAAAACTAGGGTGGGGATGATACCCACAAAAATTCAATACTGTAGTATAAATTTGGCCTGTGAAGGCTTACATTGACCACATCTGGTGATCTACCCTGTTAGGAGCACAAAGGACTACTAGGTCCACCTTGTTACAGGATTTGCAAACACACAATGAACTATGCACTTTGTTAGGATATTTTTACAAAGACTATTAAGTCTACCTTGTTAGAGGATTTGAAAATTTGATTCACCTATTAGGATGAAGCAGTGGATCTACTTGCAAATAATTGTTGATACAATCCTTTATGCACTGATCACCTTATGTGATGGATATAACTTTAAAATCTCTAAATTGACCTTGTTGTGTACCTTGAACTACTATTGATGATCTTTCGCATATACTTCTCATTACTTTGTAATTCCTTCTCATTCCATACATCATACATCCATCCATACATACTTACTTGATATATTAAAATACATCTTACATATATACCTTTCAAACTTACAAAATTACAAGGTCGGCCAAAATACAAGTAAACAAATATATTATAGAGTCAGCCCAATAGTAAATAACTCAAGTTCACTACATTGACTCGGTGATCTTCTAATACTTGACATCTGTTGCATTACTCGGCCTCATCATGCACTTATTAGAAGTGAAGGCTCGGTCCATACTAATCACTTGATGTAGTTCTAAACTTGGTAACCACTGGTGACTCGGTAGATGTAGTGTCACTCGATAGATATTGTTCACTAAGTTTACCTTGCTTCACTCGGTAAACAATGAATCTTTCATCCCTAAATTTATAATTACTAGTCGATAGACATGTAAAGCATGGTAGATACTAAAAAACTTGGTAGACACTGCTGGACTTCACATTGTCTGTATTTGCTCAGTAGCCACTATCTGCTCAGTGCAAACTGCTAAACTATGAATGCTTACAAGCTAACCACTTGGATTCTTGGTAAGCATACAAAATTGAGTAAGTGTTGTCACTAATGGAAAATATAATCATGATTCCAACAAGTTGAGCAATATAGTGATAACCAAGCTTAAGATCACAGTGATTGTTCATTGACAACAAAAGTTATAGTTTAAGAAAGATTAATTTTGATGGTGACATAGTTGAAAATTTCAAATTAGTCAAAGAATGTGGAAGATAAGGATTGGAAAGATGGATTATTTAATGCATGAGGAGAGTTTCTTAAGTCATGAAAGAAAAGGATGGAAGCATTCTATGAATTTGACCTAACCCTAGTATCAACGGTGATGTTTAAGTGCTGAAGATTGAAGTTACCTATTTATGGAGGCATAGGGATTGAATTTCAAGGTTGTTTTTTTGTTGATTGGTGATATTAAGTAGAACATATGAAGGGAATAATAGTAGAGGTGAAGTGTAAAGAGTTTGTGAAGAGTGATTTCTTGTGGAGGGCCCAAGAAGATTAGTGATGGAGATGTCAATGCAGACCAGTCAATGAACAAGAGGATGAGTGAATGGAGATCTAAATTAGAAAATTGAGTTGTACTTTATATAACAAACTTATTATTACATTCTAACCATTGTATTAGTTAAAGTCCTTTAATCAAAGTTGACTTAACAATCATTTTATAAATCATTTATTCAAGGTGATATTGTAATGGAATTTTTGAAATTCCTTTAGCGAGACCACTCCTAACAATGTGATTAAATCCTTTAACAAGGTCATGTTTAATATTTTGTTGTGGAACTTTTAACAAGGTTGTATCTTAATGAAGCTTGCTTTAGAAGAGTGAAAAATTGGTAGCATGTTACTTGCTGGTTTTAACCAAATTAGGTTTCCAAATTAAATCCATGTGTTAAAGTGTTATTTTCATGTGTGGATGTTATAGTTATGAGTGATATATATTTAGAGTGGTTTATTTACTCATAGTTGGCTGATATAGAAACAAAGAGTTAAGATATTGTATGCAATCTTAAAATGTTGATGATATGCTATAAAGACTAAGTGGGTATTTGAGATGGATTAATCTCTTTGAAGTTATAAAAAGTTGAATTGGTACGTCTAGACCTAAGGATAAATTATTAACTACCCTCCCCCCTTTCTAATGTATTCTAAACTATTATAACAATAGGGACTATAGTAATTGTAGTGGTCAAGCAAGTGAGAGTTTCCTATGTTGATGTTGTGGCAGTATCAAGCTTAGAAGGGGTGGCACTAATCATGGATATTGCATCTAACTCCAAAGGTGTATTAATAAAATCCATACATTTAGGCTTATGTTTTGGCTTTTCTTCTGAATCTTGTTCTATCACTTCTTCATCTCCTGAACCTTTCTTCCTTCTAGTGTTTATGTTTTACCCAATCACCTGATGAATGCATTTCACAATAATAGGAATTAATAGTTCTTAAGTTCTTGAGGACCCCTTTGATTTATATTTTATTTTACCTACATCATAGGATTTGATATTATAATTAGAAGGTATAGGTAAATAGGGAGATGTTTTTATCTTTAAGAGACTTAGTCTTCTAGAATCTATGCTTTCCTTCATTTCTTTTATTAAAGTCATTTTGGAGTTCTCCACATGGCACAAGATTTTCTTATATCAATGTCATCAATTTCATCTTCAACCTAATTAAAATTTGGTAGGGGATGAGTCTTCAGTTATTCAAATTTAGAGTCAAGTAGTTCCACACATTCACTAGATATGTATCCAATATCTAATCTTAACCCTATGTTTTGTATATTTTTTGTACTAATCCTTCTTCAATATCTTTTCCTAACATCATATTTATCTACACATTTGTCTTATTAGTCTTCTAAATGACTCATAGACTAAAACTAATCACACAGGTTCAAGTGTTGGTGAGAATAGCTCTTGTTATCAAAGCCTCACGTCACTTGATAACACTTTAATTTAAATATATTCAAATCATAAGTAATACTTATAGAAGCTAAGAATATATTATCAGAAACTAATGTTATATCTAAAGGGAAAGGAGTATCAAGTTCCTTTTGAGGAAAGTACTTTTTGATCATTGATGTGAGTTTCCTATAAAATTATCCTAAAAATAAATAGTCCATAGTATACCTTAGTAGATTAATAGGTTTCCCCCATATCCTCTCACCTAGATATAGGTAAAATGTAGGAAAATAATATAGTTACTTGCATAAATAATGATGAAATATATAGCTTCATATGTGATTTTTTTAATGGTAGACAAGTGGTTTCAATAAAAAACTTCCTTATGAAGAAATAATTTAGTATTCTATAGTTTTCCAAAACCCTATAGTTGGACTGATTACCAATGTTCCCCTTCAGGATTCATGACATGGCTTAACTTCCTCCTATGTTCTATAAGTCTAGTGGTTATATCAAGCATTGACAGGTCAATCTTTTGGTGCAATAACAACTCTGGCTTGTAACAAGTGGTATCAGAGCTTGGTCATAGGTTCAAATATCCTCAGGTAACATTGAGGGGGGATTGTTGGACTACTAACCAACATTCCCTTTTGAGATTCATGACATGGCTTAACCACCTCCTATGTTCTATAAGCCTAGTGGTTGTATCAGGCATTCATAGATAAATCTTTTGGTGCAACAATAACTCTAGCTTGTAACACCTCTATCTTTATATCAATGGGTAATATTCATATATTTGAATTTCCTTGGGCCATGCATCATGAGGTAGACCCACCCACTTCCTAGTACAAGAAAGGAAATGAATTAAGTATGAAAAAATGAAAAAGTATTGTGATATAAGCTAGACTAAATTTAATTTTCCTTCAATGAATTCAACAATAACTTCTCCCTAATCAATTTTTTGTTATCCTTCTAAAACTATGTTTATAAAGAAATGCATCCACCAAGATAAATGTTTGGCATAATTTGACACTTTTAACATATGCAAAAATACTACTAGGTCTTGTACATAAGGCTTCATGTTGTTAGTAGTAAGTGGTCATGAGAACTTGGAGCCCCCTTTTTGGAATTTAAGGAACCATTTATGAGCTATGCTATTTTTAAAGGTAGATTATTCCTTCTATCAATTGTTTACTGACATGAAAGGGTTACAATCAACATATACTTTTCATTTTTGAATCTTTCGGGCAAAAATCATCTTGTCCATGATTGATAGACACCATTATTTCTCCATCATTTGTGAAAATACAATGACATGTAGCATTATACCTATTAATATATTCCCTTATCAAAATAGGACATGTGACTACTAGAGGAAATGTAGTGACTTCTACAAGAACAATTTAAATAATTTAAGTGGTCAAAGATTTGTATAGTTAACTCCTAAGTACTATTTTCAAGTCATCTATGTCAAAATTGGCCATGAAGGTACAACAATATTTTGGAATTGACAAACTAAATCCTGTACATTATCAAACATCTGAAATTTATATGTCATTCTTCTAGTTTTACATAAAGTAGTATATGGATAATTCAATTTAAACTATAATTTATCAATAATAAATGATTGCAAAACTCATCTTATCACTTGAAAACACTTGAAACCTCTGACACCAAAACCTAGAAAATCTCTTATACTATCTTACCTATTGTTGGTAAATGAAAAAATTAATTAATAGAGTTTTCTTTTCAAAATAACTTAACTTGTACAAAATCTATGCTAAACATGTTTCCTATATAAAAAAGGAACATGACATTTGGGAGTGTAAATATTAATTACTTGTCACATTTTTGTGCAACCTCATTAGATCATGATCATTTCATTTTAAATAACTTATCTTTCCATGCATGTATTGAATACCTCATGTGTGTCCCATAAAATTGCATCCTTCACCATCACCTCATTATTTATATTTCCTTTGCAGATAGAATCAAAAATCATCCATACTCAATTGAACCTAATTGAACATAATAGAACATGGTTCATCTCACCTCACTTATTTTAAAAGGCATCTATGAAATCTTAAGAATCTATTGCATAAAACATGTCTAGAATGAGGCTAACATAACAATTTCACTAAACTTACTCGACCAATTAAGTATGAAGACATAAACTTGGTGAACAGGGTTGAACCTATAGGTAACAAGTTCAATTTGTTTTGTAAGGTACGAAGGGGTTCAAGAAAAATATCAACTGACTCTTTAGAGGACTTAGAAAATTGATAAATTACAATGAACCTTGGAATCACATTGAACCAATTTGAACTTAGTTCAACCAGGTTTAATGAATTTATTGAAAATCAATTTTACTTGGAGAATTTTGAAGATTGATAAAGTAGAGCCAAAGAAGGTAAAAAAAAAGAGGGTAGTTGGATAGGGGGAACAAGTTTCTATATGTTAGATGAAATAAAATGAAGGGTGCCTAAATAAAATATTAATAGTCAATTGAGTTGGAACGCCACAATGGGGGAATTCCCTTTGAACCCATCTTGGGGGAGCTATCCCCAAATGCCATTACATAATTTGGAGGAAAATTGTAGCAATGCAATATGGCTAAGTTTAACCTTAAATTTTGATTATCAATTTGGGTCCATGTAATAATAATAGTAAAATATGGTTGCTAATGATGTGTGCATTTATCCATGGTTTTTTTCAATAATGAAAGATTCACTAGGATTTTACAAAATTTTAATACAATTGAAAAAAATTGCCAACAAAATTAATCTTTTTCCTATGAAATAATGTTAGCTTTGCAAAAAATTGATACTTTTTCTAAGATAGTGTACCTCTTTTTTATTGAAAATTTAGGTTCCTTGTTTGTAGTCTCATATTGTTGTCATCATATGCAAATGAAAAAAAAAAAAATCTAATATCAGAGGCTATAAAAGGAGTTTTCTTTTCCTTTGCTTTCATTTTTCATTAAAAATGAAAGAAAGGTTGATAGTTTTCTTTCAATATTAGAAGGCCCCCAAATATGATTTCTTCTAATTAATTGAAATTTTTCTTGCTTATTTCCCTCCAAGATTGTGTCTAGGCTTGAGTATCTCTCCCTTCTTTCAACTTTAGTTACAATCTTAGGCTACTTTTTCTTTCTTTCTTTTGGATGTTTCTTAGCCCCTTCCTTGGATGATTCAAGTTTTATCTAAGTCTATGCATATTTTAGTCTCTTGTTCGATTTTAGTCATGATCTATTACTTTTCTCACATTAGTTATTTGAGTTTCCTTGTTGCTTCATTCCTTGAGAGATCCTTATGTCATACCTTTAGATTTTTTAGGTAAAGGGTTAGAACCCTATCCAAACTTTACCAAACCAAAACACAAAAAGATGAAATGGAGGTGTAGACACATTGTATTAAACAAAAATACTTAGAATAGTGAATACACATTTTCTTTTTGTTAGATACGGTGTTAAGAAATATAAATGAACTCATATCTTAAGCTAGAGAAATTTATACATTTTTTACTTTAAATATATATAAACTTTAGATGTTCTATTAATTTCCTAAGTATAGTGGAAATATTATACCATTTGAAAAGAGAGAAGATAAAAATTATGTGCTAATAAAATTAATAATAGGATCGATAAGATGATTATATAGTATTTGTCAATACTTTCTTATCTATCATTGATAGGTTTGCTGTTATCTATCCCTATTGAATTAATATTTTTTGTTTTAGCTAGTATACAGATGCAAGAAAGCCTCTTTAGTCCAATTTCCTTACATGTTTTTTTATTGATGTTCATCTATGATAAGATTTAATTAATAAAGATAGGATTGACATTATTTGTTTTAAACTAGAAAGCTATAATAATTATATTAATTAGAATTAATATCAACTTTAGTTTGCATTAGGTAATAAATGATTTTAAATATTTCATTTTTTTTGGAGTAGTATCAATTTTTTTATCATCCATCAATATATCTATAATAGAAACTAAATTTTAAATGTAGTTATTACTTGTATTAAATATAGTTTATAGTAAAATTTGATAAATTAAATGGCTAGCTATTTTTTTTTTAATATTATGTGGAAGATAAATATGGGTATAAATTAATTAATATTGATATCTATCTACATTTTTAAAATACATGTATACATGTATATATATGTGTGTGTGTGTGTGTGTGTGTGTGTGTGTGTGTGTGTGTGTGTGTGTGTATGTATATATATATGTATGTATGTATGTATGTATGTATGTATGTATGTATGTATGTATGTATGTATAACTTAACAAAGGCTACAAATAAAAAGGAAAGAAGGCTTGCTACATTGCTAAAGAAGAATATAATGATGAATCAGATGATCATGATCATGAAGTTGTTGGAAATATAAGATAGGCTAGGTTACTTAGAGGGGAGGGATGAATCAGAACCCAATAAAACTTAATCTTAATTCACTAATTAATCCTTCATGTATGTATTCTGATCTAATTGCATGCATGTAAAACTAAAAGAATTAAAGCATTGATAACACATTGACCCACAATATGATAACCCAGAAACCTTCCAAATAGAAAGTAAAACTAGGGTGGGGATGATACCCACAAGCTTTAGTACTTTAGTATAGAGTTATCTTGTTAAGGCTTACAATGATCACTTCTAATGATCTACTCTATTAGGAGCAATAAGGACTCTTAGGTCCACCTTGTAAAAGGATTTACAAACATATATAGTGAAGTATGCACTTGGTAAACAGATTTACAAAAGTCTATTGAGTTTACCTTGTGAAAGGATTTAACTATTCCACCTATTAGGATGAACCAGTGGTTGATCTTTTATCTACAACTTGATTTTTTTGAATGAGATTCCATTGTAATGATCACCTTATTGTGATAGATAAATCTTTGCTTCTCCTTATACTGCTTGTAGCCTTTTTACTTCGTACATCTTCTCTTGCTTACATCATATATATTTCTTACTTATTTTGGATGTAATACAATTCATTACATACATACCAATCCAAATTATAATTCATCAAAGTTAGCTACTATACAAGTTTCAAAAAAATACACAAAGTTAGCCAAACTAGTGCTCTAAAGAAAAACTTGGTGAGGTTTTAACACTCAACAACTACTATTAATGCTTGGTATTGTCATGCACTTGGTAGACATAGAAGCTTATCTCATACTAATTAGTTCCAAGTAGTCTAAACTTAGTCTACATTGGTGACTTGGTGAACATTGTGAAAATCAACATATAAACTAAATCACTTGGTTGACACTACATAGCTCGATCAACACTAGATTCACATTACTGAAGCTGTGAACTTAGTAAACATTGGAGGGCTTAGTTTTCATTGAGAAACTCAGTAAGCACTATGAAGCTTGATTTACACCAATAATCATGAACTTGGTAGATACTACTTAGTGCAAACTGAATATTGTTCCTAGATCTCAATAGCAATTGTAGAACTTGCTAGAGCCTGAATTGCTTGGTTAACACTGTAAACTACAAGATAAGCTCAATAGCTACTAACCATCTGATTCTGTGTGTGTGTGTGTGTGTGTGTGTGTGTGACTATTAAATTTTTTTGACTATAATGTCAACAATCTCCCCCTTCGACATTAGTGACAAAACCACTTATCAGTCAAAACTAAATTCTGAAAAAGTTTAAAATAATCTTTAATATCCATCTTGTGTTATCAACTCAATAACATACTCTATTTTGAGATTTTTCAAAATTGCTTTTGTAAGAGATGTTTATCTAAATATTTGTACATGTATATGTATAATATTATGATTCTCCCCCATACATATATATTGAACATACTTTACAAGTTATATACATATGTCTCATGTATTTATATTACATCTTCTCTTCTTATCTTCTCCCCTTTTGATGTATCATCACATATTCTCCCCCTTTTTGAAATAAATGTCTAAGGTCTAATCTACATAGTAATTCCCAAATTGTGACAAGAAGTTATAATACACCTTTAGAATCAGTGAGATTGTCTTCTGCCAATTTTCTTGTAGCACCTTGCTTGCATGTAACACAATATGAACTTATGTTGATAATTCCATCATGTGATCTACTCTGGATAAGTTGTTGTCATGGATGAGAGTTTTGGAATGTGAAATTTTTTTATCTAATGCATGCATATTCAGAAGAATCATGCCTTGTATGTCTACAAGTGTGGCCCTTACCCTAGCATCTTCCCATAGTAATTCTTCTTGCATGTTAGTCAAAAATATGATCTTTGTGTAATGAGCATAACTATAGCTTGAGTCAAGTGATAACTAGTGTACACTTGCATTTAAGTATTCATCTTTCTTATAGAGTTTATCTTTGATTTCTTGAGTAAAGATAGATATGTAACATATTTTACTAAATAGAGAAGTGACATTGTTGGTACAGGTTTCCAATCAGCTAAGAATAGTAGACAAGTCTACTTGATGTATTTTAATCTTCTGTGCAACTAGTTCCAATATTTTGTTTTCAAATTTCTTCTCTACTCTTTGCATCAATTTTTCTGACCCATTCAAATCCTCATTAAATTTTTGAATAACTTCTCCTAATTGAGACAAAATAGGTTGAGTGGTATCAACGTCGGTGCTGAGTGTATCTTCAAGAATGTTCTTTGCATCTTCTAGCACTTGGTTTTCTCTGTTTTTCTCTTCTCTAAGCCTTTTTTGCTTAGCTTTCTTCTACAATAGCTCACCTACTATATGCATTTGATCAGGATTTAGAGTAGAGATACCCCAATTTAGGATAACTATATCCTCATCAAGATTTATGTTCTCTTCTTTCTCTTTGCCTTTCCTAAAAACCGTAGTACTCAGTTGAGGCTTACTCTCAACTATCTTTGTACTAACTACTTGTATATTGGGAATAATAATAATAATGGAAATAGAAGGACTAGAAACAAAAGTAGGTATTGTACTGATTGTAGAAATACCTAGTTGCTGAGTAGCCAAATCTAATGAAGGAGGAAGCACAAGCTTCCTAGTAGATGAAATGTTGATCACTTTGGTCAGTGAAGTATTTAGCTGAATAGGTACAAAGATTGGTTGAGTGCTTGGATTTATAGTTTTTGTAACAACCAACTCAGTAGTAACTTTCTTTGAGCTTTATATCTTTAAAGCTTTGCCTAGATAGTGAGGAAACAAGGCCATAACTACTGCTGCAATCTTCTTAGGGTCGGTTTCCTCAATGCTTGAAATCTCAAGGAGATACTCCTTTGTAGCTTCCTATTCTTTCTCCTCGTCATGTTTAATATCATCATTTGTTTCTTCTTCATCATCATTGTCCTTTTCTTCCCTGTAATCTTCATCATCATCTTTATCACTAACAACAAAGTCACTCTTCTAATGAAGATTGTAGATATTTTTCCATGTAGTAGTGACAATCTTCACCACATGTTCAATGTCATTAATCAGTATCAAGTAGCTGCTCAATTTCAAAGTGATTTTTTCTTCATTCTTCTTCATGGACTCTATTACTTCTTTGTTATTAAGACTCGAGATGATTTGCCTTAGAGTTTTCTCATATATGGGTATGTGTAGTATCATGGTGCCAAAAAGAAGCGATCTAAAAAATCTGTAGTTCTAAAATACCTCAAACCATTTCAAAATCTATTACAACCTTTTTCCCACCCACCCTGATACTAAATGAAAGAAATGAATATCTTTATAAGGTCTACTATATTTTTTGATATGAAACCTATATGATCAACTTTAAAAACATCCTTAAAATGTGCTTTTGACCTATTTTTATGTGATTTTTACTTCAAACATGTACGACTTTTTTTAAAAAAAATTTGATGAAATGAAAAGGGTTTCTTAAGAATGTTCTTATCTTTCCATAAATGTAATGTTTATCAAATTATGAGTTTAGTGAGTGTTGCCCCACTTTTTACCATAGTCCAATTTTTCAAAGTGGAGGATTTAACTCATATTGTGCATTAATCAGTCGAGTCAGTTGTTTCTTCTTTCCTCCAAGTATTAAGTTTCTCAATTAGGTTTCATCTTTTGTCTTTTCTTGCATTATATGGCCAGGTGGGTATTCCTTATTGTCATGAGTCATACGCATAGTCTAGAGCCTTACTCGATGGAGATTCTTGAATAATTCTACATCAAATGAATTTACTTGCAAGTCATTTTGTTTCAAACTTATAGAAAGTTGGACAAGTGGAAAATCCAATTTCATCTTCTCCTTGGCAGTTTTCACACCTCGAAGGTGAAACTCCATCGAGATTCCTAAATGTGATTCTTGAGCTTAAATGAAGAGGGGAAAATTGTATGTTATGGATAGATCATTCAATTGTTGCCATGTTTTTGCTATGGAAACCTTTCAAAACTCACTAAGATGATTAAAAAGGACAACAATGGAAAACTCATAAATGGCTTCTCCTCTGTAGCTTTTCAAACCAAGAAGTCAAATTTCGGAAAAGGTTTTTGTAAAAGAATTAAGCTAGTGGGTCCCACCTTTCACTTGTGAAGTCAGTTTTATATTTTCAAAAGGCTTAAAGTAAAGTGATTAGGGAAGAGAAAGTAAAACAATGGGCATTGGCAAAAAATCAAGTTTCTTCTTCTCCATAGCGGGTTTTTGCATCCCGAAGGTGAAACTCTGCAGGGATCCATAAATGTTATTTGTAGGCTGAAATAGGGAAAGGTAAACCATATTATGGATGAATAATTCAAATATTATCCTATTTTAATAGTGGGAATCTTTGAGAACTCATCAGGATGATTTGGATAAGGATTGGCAGAAAACTCAAAAATAGCTTCTCCTTTGGCAGGTTTTGAACCGAGAAGTAAGTTTTCCAAAAATGGCTAAATAGAAGGGTAAAGTTATTAGTGAACCCCATTTTTCCCTAGAGAAGCCTTCTTTATGTTTTATGAAGGCTTATAGTAAAGTTCTTAATGCAGAAAAGTTAAAGCGAAAGCTTAAACGGAAAAATGGAAATTGCCTTCTCCATTGCGAGTTTTTTAGCCTCAAAAACAAATATTTTGCATCTAATGAAAAATTGCTACTACAAGCATGGTAAGTGATTGAATAGATCACAAGATGTCTCTAGGACAAAAATGGAAGCAAATTAATTAAATTTGTAAGTATATTTTGAGCAGAATCTGGCCAAACAGGTTTTTCTTCAGGGGGTACCCCATTCTGGATTTTTTGAAACTGAGTGAAAATGGAAAGGTAAGTCAATAATAAAGGAGAGTTACCATTGGGCTAATGGGAATAATGAAATGACAAGGAGAAATCCATTAGAACCCTTACATTTACTAACCCAATAGATTTATCCTTAAAGTCGCTCGTGTGGCGCAAATTATGAAATTTAACAGGCAGATCAAGAGTTTTCATATAAAGAAGAACATAACAAAATTTCAAATCACCACTTTACTACTATACTGTCATATTGAATAGTGCTTTCAAGAAACTTCAAAGTTTAGGGTTCATTTTCCTACATTATCACAATTACTAAATTTCTATATCAGGAAAGATGGTATCAAGATTCTTCTGTTTTGATGGGCTAGGTGGAATCAAGTCAACATGGTATAGAGTATCTCTTATACTTTGTGCTACATTTCTTTGATATGGAAGATTTTTAGAGAAGGTTGAGAATTGAGCCGACTCACCCTATAATGGAGAAGCTTTGAGGAAGTGGATTGGTGGAAGCATCCAAGTTTCCTATCACAGTACAGGCTCTGAAACTAATTGTGAAATGTATCAATCATTATAATCCAGACACCAAGCAGATCCTATTGCCTAATCAAATGGTATTGATTTCAATTGATACAAAAGTAGTGGTGAATTTTTTACAGATTTCAGAATGAGAGGAGTTCTCTAAGCTAACAATTGGAGGAGCCATGTCTGAATTCTCCCTGAAGAAGATGGTGTGGCAAAAGGAGATTATGAATTCCTAGTTCCAAAAGCCCAGAAGGGAAAAGAGTAAGGTCCCTAAAACCCTATTTGGCACAGATCTTAAGCCAAAAATTGTGGATATTTTAGTCCTCTAGCATTGACTAAAAGGTGAGGTAGAAGCATTCAATTTTATAGAACAATACTTCTTTATGGTGAAAATTATCTACTTAGACACACCGTATGTTGACTAGGCATATAAAATTAGTGAACATCTTTCTAGGACTCTTAGTGTAGCTAAGTTTTACAATTCATTTTATATGCCATCTTTCTTGATATATATGTTGGCTTCCCAACAACTTTGGCCAGGACTCCCTAGAATAGAGAATTTTAACAAAAATGTGAAAAGTTATGAGTTTTATCCATGCTTGTAGTTACCATATAGCTATGCAGAGTATATACAAGTTAATGATGCATTTACTATGAGAATCTGTAGGGAACTTCAAGGGTGTCAAGAGCAGAGGTTCAGCCCAGAAGTGATGGCGGTCATCAGCCAATTTGGCTGTTATTTTATTCAATTCTCATCTTTTTCTTATTTGCTTCTTGTAGCGTTTGATAGATTTCCGCTAAAGCTACCTAGATATTTGGATGATATGATCATGCTCATCAAGGTTGTTAGGCAAGAAATTCAAGTAAATGTGTTGAGCACGAGTTTGAAGCAAAAGGGATATGAATTTCCCATAAAAGTTGGAGCATACAGTTGTGAGTCCCGATCAAATGCGAAGAACATACTCAAAGCATTTGACAACAAATACAGACTGGAGGAGTATGAAGTGATAAGGCCCATGTCTGATCCAAATGGGTATGCTAGAGATGTGCTTCAAATTGGAAGTGTCATCAAACATGTAAGTACTATAGAAGATTACTCGACTGGTTACAAAGATGAGCTAGAGAATCGAGACCATGCCTTTGCTAGACTCATAATAGAACGAGTAATGACATATGAAATTAACTTAGAAGTGGAAGGGCTAGAGGATGATGGGAAAAATATGTATAGTAATACATATTTGACCAAATTGAGAAATACTCCAGTCAGTTATGAGCCATATGTCGATGTGGAGGAAGACCTTGATGCTATGATGGCTCAGATTATCAAGAGAACCAAGAAATGGGTCAAGTAGATAGCAAAAAAGGGCCAGATAGGAGGAAGAATACTCAAACTTCACCAGCTAGTGCTACTCCCACTTCTTCTCAAAGTTCCATGCCTACTGCTACGACTTCAGCTTCTCTAGGACCTACTCAATCTACAAGAGGAGGTGACCAACCCCTAGAGAAGAATATTCCAATAGCTTCCACTTATAAAGATGGAGCTCTACCATTCATTGGAGCCCAAGCTAGCACTGAAGAGCCAAAAGATGGTGTTAGTGCTCTAGTTTCACGTCCCCATGTGGCTGCTCTAGTTTCACCTCCTCATATGGTTGCTACTCTATCTCCTCATCATAGCCCTTCTCCATCTACAAGCACTCCCCTTTTGAAGCTAGCTAGTTCCCCCATTTAGATAGTAGAGATCAAGGATGAACAGAGTAGTAACAGTGAATCCATTAGATCTAATGAAGCCACAAGGAAAACTCAAGAGAAAGAGAAAGTCTTGAGTTCTTCTAGGCTTCTATTTTAGTATCCTAAGAATCCATTTTTTGGTACTTCAATACTAGTAACTAGGGTAAGGAAGAAGATGTTCAGTATAGAATCACTTGGAGCTATTTCTAAAGTAATCAACACAGAATCTTGGCTAGAAGATACTCTAGAGAGGAAGAGAAAGATGAAAGAGGAGAGTATCCCTGAAAAGGATACTATGTCTCAAGCAGTTTTCCCTAGATCTATAGTAGCAAAAGCAAAGAAGCAGAAGACTTTATCAATACTTGGGCAAGATCCAGAAATAGGACACTTGACAATGGAGGTAGAAAAGCCAAATAAAGTAGGGAGAATTGAGGACATGCCACCTAAAGATTTCACTTTTCATTTGATTGATCTCGGAGAGGCTAGGCATGATACAAAGGTGGGCCTATGGAGATCAAGTAATGAGGTGATAGAAGAACAATTGGAGATCCTCAAATTGTTAAAAATTAGAATGAAAGATGAGATTGAAGAATTGAAAAGGTTTATTAGGCAATTAGTTGTTCCATTGGAAACCATTACTAGTGTGCCTATTACTAAGAAACCTACTGCAGAAGAAGTGCAAGCATTCATCTCATAGCTTCAAAAAGATAGGCATTTTGGCTAGATTGGAAAAGAACGGATTGAGAAACTAATTGCAGATGGAGCTATTCTAATTGATCAAATTGGAAATGGTATCCTTTGATTGGAAATTGAGAAGGATAATATTATTTCTAATCACAACACTTTGGCTACAGAAAGGGCAAGGTGTGACTAATGTATTTCTCTCTTGAATATGGTCATCCAAATGAAGGCAAAAGAGGTAGTTGAAGTGAATATTTTGAAGAAGGGGACTAAGCCTCTATTCAAATGGCTTCAAAACATGCAATTCAAGCAACAGATGATTCAAGAGACTAAAGAAGAACTCAAAGAAATAGAGGAAAAGGTGAAGAAGATCCAAGATAGAACATTTGAACTTATGTGAGGATTACACACTAACCCACAAAATAGTGGGAAAGGTAAAGCTCTCATTGGGGTAGAAGTAATGAAAAATAACTTCTCCACATACTTGAGTAATCTATCTAGAATGGCTTCAAGCAATCAAAACAAAGTGGTAGAGTTGCAGACGCTTGGTGGATACGTACATGTGGCAGCTAGAGAATTGACAAGTCAACTAAATGCAGTAAGGGAGTTGGCTCAAGAGCATTCAAAGTGGCTCTTAAGATTCACTAATGTGCATGTGCCTAGTCACGAAGAAATGATCCCAATTATAGTGGTTGCCAAAACATATAGGAAAAAAACTAAAAAGGGAAAAAAGTCTAAGTAATTCATTTGGCACTCCCTTTTCATTCTTTGATGTAAATTTTTTAAAATTTTGTAATATGAAAAAATGGCATCTTACTATTTGTCATCCTCAGAAGATGAACCGATTAAATTTCCTATTGTAATGGTCATCTCTCAACTCTATATGTATGAAGTTGAATGATTAATGAAAATTTGGAAAAAAATTCATGTGAAGTACCATTTGTTGCAGAGATAATCTAATGGTATTTTATTTCAATCATTTTTTGTTCTAGTACGTATTGTGATTAGTTAGTATTTCCTTTCTATTTTATAGAGAACTAAGGAAGAATAGAGTTTCATTTTCCTTTTTTTCTAGAATACAAATGAATGTAATAAGTATTCTTATGATTCATTTGATGAAAGGATTCTATTAGTTTTTCCTAATTCATCAGATGTAGTTTAGATTTGAATTTCAACTTATTCTAGCCTTATGCGGATACATTTATGGATTCATAAGAGGTGTGGATATGTGAATCTTTTTTAGTATTTAGATTTTTTTCTTGCCTAAATTAAGTTCTACTTACGCTTAATTTGGTTTTCCTCTTCTGCTCTCGAGTTAAGAGCATACCCCACATTAGTTTTAGGAACAAAACACAATTCCTTGAACATCACTCACATAGCAAGCTATAACTAGCAATTTAAAGAGAAGCCAGTAATCAAAGAATGACTTTTCAACTGTTGTAAATAGATAATGTTCATCATTCAGGAATTAAGAGGCATATCTTCACAAGAAACAAGAGAGGAAAAATCTATTTACCAATAGATTTTTTGTGACTCCACTGGGGAAGACGAATAGTCACTTGACCATAAAGCCTATGTCATGAGGGAAAATGGTACTACCTCATGAAAACATAATCCCAGTGCTCCAACCTAACCTTGGTTTTCAAGATGACCAAGAGGGCATAATTTCATCTTTTAACACATTTTTTTAGAGGCATAGAAGGAACACTAAACATTATCAAAATGCTAGCCAGGTGTTAGAGGAAGAAGAAAGAAGAGTTGAAGCCTTTGAAAGAGCTATTCAAAGGAGATATATGTAGAGAGAAGAAAGACAATTAAGATATTAAGCTTAGAGTTAAACTAAACCTAGTATCCTGGAACAATTTAGGTTCCTCAAAAGTACCAAAGAACAGGGTGGGCAAGATTCCACCTTTGATAAACTAACAGAGCTCAATTTTCCTATTTTAGAAGTTCCAAAGTAAAAAGGTGAATGTAAAAGTTGGAGTAGACAATCAAAATGCCAGCACTTCGCATTCCACTTGTCAAGTGTTAGTACTTCATGAAGTTACTATACCTCCAGTTGTTAACTTTCTACCATACACTGCTAGAACAATCATGGCTGCTCTATGGGCCGCAACAACAAGGCTATTAGCACTAAATTCTTATATCCACTTCCAGTTGGTTCAATGAATAATTTCCCTAAATTCCCAGGTGATGGGAAAGTCACTACAAATGTTCAGATTAAAGCCTTCTTTGTGGCTACCCATATATTGGGGGTGGGACATGAAGATGTTGCTGTAAGATTGTTCATAGAGACCCTTATAGATAGTGCAGCAGACTAGTTTTATCATTTAGTTGATGGTTCAATAATGGATTGGGACATGATGAGAATTGAATTTGAAGCCAAATTCAAAACTACAGAAGATGAACACACCTTGCTAACATAGTTGACTTCAATTAAGAAGTAACGAACTATGAGCATGAGCGATTTTGTTGCCAATTTCAATAAGATTAATAGCAGAATTCCTACTATTGATAGACCCACACTTGGCAATCTAAAAACTTTCTTTATCAGTACTATGCCTCTAGATATGAATTATGATCTAAGAAGAGCATGCCCCATTGATCTGGCTAACGCACAAAAAAAAGCTATTGAATGTGAAGATGACTTAATTTCTACAGAAAAATGGAAATGAGAACTTCAAACCAAAGGGAGTTCTAGTAATACCATATCATCAGAAGAGATGATTCAAAAGTTGTCTAATGAACTAGAAGTGATGAAAAAGAAATTACCCAAATTTAATAACTCTTATGAAGGGAATTACCAAAACTCACTAGGAAGAAGCAATGGAAGTAGATTTTCGTAGCTTACAGGTTCACAACCTAGGTTGCAAATCAAAGTAGCACTGAAAAAAGGAAATATGTGCATCTTTCATTTGACCACAGATCGTGACAGTGAGAATTGTCCAGAGACTTTTTGTATGATGCAGTTGTTATTTACTAATGAATTGAATATTGCATCCTCGTGTTTAGAACTTGATTCTTGTTCAAATGGCTACTCTGGAAAGTTATTTTTAGAATACAAATTGGATTCTAAATCAAAAGGTGAATATTATGCAACTATTGATGGAACTTCATACACAGTACTTACTCATGGAAAAAGGATGAAGAATCAAGCTCCTAGTCATACTCCTAGAGACAACTCCAATCCTTCTACGAGTAAGGTACATAATGATCAAGAAACATCCACTTCAAAAATAGTTAAGAACACTTGATATCTTTTGATTTCATTCAATTTTGTGAAGAGTCAAAAGTTTAAATTTCCACTATTGATTATTTAAAGTCACATCCTTCCGAGTTAAAGAGATTAGTGGATAGATGTAAAGGAGGTAACTCAGACTTGAATCATAATGTGACTATTGAAATTGAAGATGAAACCTTAACATCTGGCTTGTTTAATCAAGAAGATTCTACTATGTTAGCAACCTTCCCTAGATAGAAACTTGAACCATTTTATATTTCATTGTACATCAATGGATGTAAACATATTCATTGCATAATAGATTCAGGTGCATCAGATAATGTTATGCCATATTCTATAGCTAAAGCCTTGGGACTAAATCTTACTAAAGTGCATGGGAGATGTTATTCTATGGATGCCAAAAAAGTCCCTTTACTTGGATAAATCAAAGATGCTCAAGTAGCCTTAGCTTCACATCTAGAAAAGAAACTCCTATTGACTATGCTAGTAGCTGATATTCCAGCAAGCTATGGACTTATATTAAGTAGAAATTTTTGTTGACACTTGGGAGGAGAAATAAAACTAGATTAGTCTCAAGCAGTGATACCTATTGGCAATAAGAAGGTCAAATTAGAATCTGAGGAAAAAGAAAAGTTCACAGTTTTGAAGTCAGATGATCCTAAAGCTCAAATTCTATATCAAGAACTAGAATTTGGTAACTATATGTTGTTTACTAAGGAGGATATAAATGAACAAATAGATGAAAATCCAGGTGATAAAATTCCAAACTAAAACAAAGATGTGCCAGGTATATGGATGCTTGAATTTGATGAAAGTTATGCCTCTTCAGGATCTAGAGGAGGCATAGTATTGATATCCCCAAAAGAAGAACTTGAACCTCTGGCTTTTAGATTAGAATTTGGGAATACTAATAATACTGTAGAATATGAGGCCTTATTGTTGGGAATAGTGTCGAGCTTATTGTAAAGAAAATAAAAGGGCAGTATTCTGTTAAAAACCATAAGCTTAAAAATTATAGGAACAGATTTTGGGATGAGATCGAAGGTCTAGATGCTTTTCCTATTGAAGTAGTTCCAAGGGAGATGAATACCAAAGCTGACTCCTTAGTAGTTCCTACCTCTTTATTGCTCCCTCATTCAGACTTCAAAGACATGAAGTACCAAATCGAAATTGTATATCGATCTGCCATCCCAGATTACACAGAATCTTGGCAAGTCTTCAGTGATGACAAGAGTTTGCAGATGTTTTTTAGAGAATGACAAGTCTAGTTTTGAGTATGAGTCCAGTGGAAGTGAACATGAAAGCTCTAATGTAATTGAGAAATGAGGTCAAAATGGAGAAGTTTTGCTGAAAGGTAACACCATTCCTCCATATTTTGTGGCTTTAGAAAAAATGTTTAATAGACATTATGCTTACATAAAGCAAAAGACAGTAGAAAAGGGAACTACCATACGTGAATATCAAGGAATTAATATCAGAGATATTCATAATCCCAAACTAATTAACATAGGGAATTTTTGTTCACCTAAAGAAAAGGAGGCCACAAAGAATCTCGTTATGGAATACAGAGATGTTTTTGGTCAGAGCTATGAAGATTTGAAAAGTTATAAAAATGGGAAGGTAAAACATGAGATTCCACTCAAGCCTAATGCAACCCCTTTCCGAAAAAAAAAAGGAATTATAATCCTAAAGTTGCAGATGCCATTTTTTGGGAGGTAGATAAGATGTTGAAGGTGAGGATAATTTATCCCATTCACTACTCCACTTGGGTAGCCAATATAGTACTCGTCAGAAAGAAGAATGGAGAGATAAGGATCTATGTTGATTTCTGCAATTTGAACTAGGCATCCCTAAAAGACAACTTTTCTCTTCCTAATATGGACCATTTATTACAAATAGTGGCTGGATCTAAAATGATGTGTATGCTTGACGGCTTCTCAAGTTATAATCAGATTGAAGTAGAAGAGAAGGATCAACATAAGACAACATTCACTAGCCCTTGGGGTACATTTGCATATCACAGAATGCCTTTTGGGCTTATTAACATTGGTGCTACATTCCAAAGATGCATGAGTAAAACATTCACTAATTTGAAAGACCAAATCATAGTCATATATCTGGATGATCTCACCATATTCTCAAGAAAAAGAAAAGATCATATGGAGGATTTAGGGAAAGTAATACAAAGGTGCAAAGAGCATGGAATATCTCTTAACCCAAAAAAGTCAGTCTTTTGTGTGACAAAAGGAAAAATTTTGGGCCATATAGTGTCCCAAGAAGGCATTAGAAGTGACCCTAAAAGAGTAGAGGCTATTCAAAGATTAATTATACCTTCAAACAAAATAGGGGTTAAGTCTTTTTTTGGACAGGTAAATTTTCCTAGAAGATTTGTGCCTAATTTTGCAAAAACTGCTAAACATATAGTAGACATGATGAAAGGAAATTCAAATTTTAAATGGAATGAGGTGAGAAGGCAAGCCTTTCAAGATATAAAAATTGCTATTGCAAATACCCTAGTTTTGAATCATCCAAATTATAAACGAGGTTTCTTTATTTATTGTTATCTTTCTGAGCACATTTTATCTGCAATAATAATGCACAATAATGATGAAGGGGTACAAGCTCCTATAGCTTTTATGAGAATACCTTTGAAAAATCATGAACTAAAGTATTCACAAATTGAGAAGCATGCTTATGTAGTAGTTAGAGCACTGAAGAATTTCTAGTTTTATATCTTACATTCACACTCTATTGTCTTTCTCCTAGACATAATAGTAAAAAGTGTACTAACACAATAAAAAGTAGGTTGCTATGTTAGAGGAGCATGGGTAGAAAAGATATAGGAATATGATATTGAGATTAGACCTACAAAGTTGATAAGAGGGAATGCTCTATTCAAGGCAATTGCAAAAAAGAAAATCATTGGAGAGTCAGAAGAAGTGAGTGAGAAACAATTGGTGTTAGCTGTTAGTCTCCATGATCCATGGTTTAAAAACATCATTTACTTTTTAAGATATGGTGAATGTCCAGAAGGCCTAAATGCAAGACAAAGAAGAGACCTTAAACTAAAAGCTGCTAAATTTGTGATCTAGGATGGTAAAATTTTCAAAAGAGCCATTGATGGTACTTTCCTTAGATGTGTAGATAAGCAGCAACAAGAAAAGTTGTTGAAGACATTTCATGATGAAGCTTGTGGTGGGCATTTCTCTTTTTTAGTCACATCATTTAAAATACAAAGGAAATGTTATTACTGGCCTAGGATGTTTATAGATGCATATGCTTGGGTAGCAAAGTGTGAAAAGTACAAAATGTTCTCTAGACATCCCCAACTAGCTGCTCTATCATTGAGACCTGTTATCATAGAAGGGCCTTTTCAACAATGGGGCCTTGATTTTATTGGTCCTATTAATCCCATGTCCAGTGCTGGTCATCAGTATATAATAACAACAACTAATTACTTCACTAAATGGGTAGAAACTAAAGCTACAAAGAAGACTACTTTTGAGGTGGTGTGTGAATTCATAAAAGAAAACATTTTGGTCTGGTTTGGTGTTCCTATTAAGTTAGTGATGGATAATGCATCATATTTTTCTTCAATTGAGATTACTGATTTTTGGTTTGAGTATGGGATCACCATTAGTCATTCATCTAAATATTTCCCTCAAGGGAATGGATAGGCAGAGTCTAGCAATAAGAATTTAATTAATATTGTTAAAAAGCCAGAGTTGGATAATCAAAAAAGTTGGCACAAAAATATTCATGAGGCACTTTGGGCAGATAGGGTGACACCCAAGAGGCCAATTTCTATATCCCTTTTGAATTGGTTTATAGAACTGAAGCCAATTTGCCTCTACCTCTAGAGTTAGCAATGAACAAGTTCAGAATAGTAATTGAGTATGATGTCTATAAAAATGGTCCTGAGAAGAGGATCTTGTATCCAAGCAAACTTGAAGAAGAAAGGAGAGAAATCGTAGACCATATTACAAAGCATCAGATGCGAGTGAAAGAACTATTTGATAAGAGAACAAGATTGAGAAAATTCATGGTAGGAGATAGTGTGCTACTTTGGGACAAGAGAAAGGCTCTGAAAGGAATACATAAGAATTGTGATGCTCTGTGGAAAGGTCCATTCAGAATTCATCAAACATTTGAGAATAATTCTTTCAAATTGGCTTATGAGGACGATGAAGTACTTCCCCTAACCTACAATGGTTAGGATTTGAAGCTCTATCAAGTTTCAAATTGAAAACAGGTAACCCCTATAGTGTACTATAGTTAGATTTAGTGTCTTGTGTGTGCCTTAGGTAGTCTTTTTCCTTTTGTTCTCTTTTCCTTATGCCTTGTTTTGTTTTAGTTTTTGTTGTGTTGCTACCTTTTATATCCTATTGCGAACCCAAAGATTTTGAGTTCCTTGCTTGGGTATAATTTACCCAAGTCCCCAATCAAAGCCAGCTATTGCCCCACTTTTTACCATAGTCCAATTTTGCAAAGTGGAGGATTTAACTCATATTGTGTATTAATAAGTTTAGTCAGTTGTTTCTTCTTTTCTCCAAGTATTAAGTTTCTCCATCAGGTTTCATCTTTTGCCTTTTCCTGCATTATATGGTTGGGTGGGTATTCATTATTTTCATGAGTCATATGGGTAGTCTAGATCCTTACTCAATGGAGATTCTTGAATAATTCTACATCAAATGAATTTACTTGCAATTCATTTTGTTCCAAACTTACAGAAAGTTGGACTGGCGAAAAATCCAATTTCATCTTCTCCTTGGTGGTTTTCGCACCCTAAAGATGAAACTCCACTGAGATTCCTAAATGAGATTCTTGAGCTTAAATGAAGAGAAGAAAATTATGTTATGGATAGATCATTCAATTGTTGCCATTTTTTCACTACAGGAACCTTTCAAAACTCACTAAGATTATTAAAAAGGGCAATAGCATAAAACTCAGAAATGACTTCTCCTCTGCAGGTTTTCGAACCAAGAAGTCAGTTTTCTAAAAAGGTGTTTGTAAAAGAATTAAGTAAGCTAGTGGGTCCCACCTTTCACTTGAAAATTTAGTTATATATTTTCCAAAGGCTTAAAGTAAAGTGATTAGGGTAGAGAAAGTAAAACAATGGGCATTGGTAGAAAATCAAGTTTCTTCTTCTCTATAGCGAGTTTTCGCACCCCAAAGGTGAAACTCCACAGGGATCCATAAATAGTATTTGTAGGTTGAAAAAAGAAAATGTAAGCCATATTATGGATGAATCATTCAAATATTATTATGTTTTCATAGTGGGAATCACTTAGAACTCATCAGGATGATCAGGATAAGCATTGGTAGAAAACTCAGAAATAGCTTCTCCTTTGGCAAGTTTTGAACCGAGAAGTAAGTTTTCTGAAAAGGCCTAAATAGAAGGGTAAAGTTATTAGTGAACCCCATTTTTTTCTGGCAAAGTCTTCTTTATGTTTTTTGAAGGCTTATAGTAAAGTGCTTAAGGAAACAAAGGTAAAGCGAAAGCTTAAGCAAAAAAATGGAAATTACCTTCTCCATTGCGAGTTTTCTACCCTCGAAACCAATATTCCGCATCTAATGAAAACTTGCTATTCCAAGCATGGAAAGTGTTTGAATAGATCACATGATGTGTTTGGGAGAAGCATGGAAGCAAACTAATGAAATTTGTAAGGATATTTTGAGCAGAATCTAGCCAAACAAATTTTTCTTTAGGGGGTACCCCATTCTGGATTTTTTGAAAATGAGTGAAAATGGAAAGGTAAGTCAATAATAAAGGAGAGTTACTATTGGGCCAATAGGAATAGTTAAATGAAAAGGAGAAATCCATTATAACCCTTACATTTAGTACTCCAATGGATTTATCCATAAAGTCACCCGTGTCGCACAAATTATGAAATTTAATGGGCAGATCAAGGGTTTTCATATAAAGAAGAACATAATAGAATTTCAAATCACCACTTTATTGTTATACTATTATATTGAATAGTGCTTCTGAGAAACTTCAAAGTTCAAGGTTTGTTTTCTTACATTATCACAATTGTTGAATTTCTATATCAGGAAAGATGGCATCAAGATTCTTCGATTTTGATGGGCTGGGTGGAATCAAGTCAACATGGCAAAGTATCTCTAATACTTCACTACATTTCTTTGATATGCAAGATTTTCAGAGAAGGCTGAGAACTAAACCACTAACGCTATAACAGAGAATCTCCAAGGAAGTGGACTAGTGGAAGCATTTGGGTTTCCTGTCATAGTACAAGCTCTAGAACTAATTGTGGAATGTATCAATCATTATAACTTGGACACCAAGTAGATCCTATTATATAATCAAACGGTATTGATTTCAATTGATAGGAAAGTGGTGGTGAATTTTTTATGAATTCCAAAATGAGAGGAGTTCTCTAAGCTAACAATTGGAGGAGCCATGTCTGAAATCTCCCTGGAGAAGATGGTGTGGTGAAAGGAGGTTATGAATTCCTAGTTCCAAAAGCCTAGAGGGGCAAAGAGTAAGGTCCCTAAAACCCTCTTTGGCATAGATCTTAAGCCCAAAATTGTGGATATTTTGATCCTCTTGCATTGAATAAAAGGTGAGGTAGAAGAATTCAATTTTATAGAATAATACTTCTTTATGGTGCAAATTATCTGCTTAGACACATAGTATGTTGACTGGACATATGAAGTTAGTAGACATCTTTCTAGGACTCTCAGTGCAGCTAAGTTTTACAATTCATTTTATATGTCATCTTTCTTGATATATATGTTGGCTTCCCTACAACTATTGTTGGGACTCCCCATAATAGAGAATTTTCCCAAAAATATAAAAAGTTATGAGTTTTATCCATGCTTGTAGTTATAGTTTAGCTATGCGGAGTATATCCAAGTTAATGATGCATTTACTATGAGAATCTACAGGGAACTTCAAGGGTTTTCGGAGTGAAGGTTCATCCCAGAAGTGATGGTGGTCATTAGCTAGTTTTGCTATTATTTTATTCAATTCTCATCTTTTTCTTATTTGCATCTTGCAGCGTTTGATGGATTTCCCATGAAGCTGTCCAAATATTTGGATGATATGATCATGCTCATTGAGGTTGTCAGGCAAGAAATTCAAGTAAATGTACTGAGCACTAGTTTGAAGAAAAAGGGATATGAATTTCCCATAAAATTTGGAGCATACAGTTGTGAGTCCCGGTTAGATGTAAAGAATATGCTCAAAGCATTTGAGAACAAATACAAACTGGAGGAGTATGAAGTGATAAGGCCCATGTTTGATCCAAATGGGTATGCTAGAGATGTGCTTCAAATTGGTAACATCATCAAAGATGTAATTACTATAGAAGACTACTAGGTTGATTGCAAAGATGAGCTAGAGAGCCGAGACCATGCCTTTCCTAGACTCACAATAGAACAAGTAAAGACATATGGCATTAACTTAGAAGTGGAAGGGCTAGAGGATGATGGGAAAAATATGTATAGTAATACATATCTGAACAAATTGAAAAATAATCCAATCAGTTTTGAGCCATATGTTGATGTGGAGGAAGACCTTGATGCTATAATGGCTTGGATTATCAAAAGAACTAGGAACTGCATCGAGTGGATAGCAAAAAAGGGTCAGAGTAGGAGCAAGACTACTCAAGCTTCACCAGCTACTACTACTCCCACTTCTTCTCAAAGTGCCATGCCTAGTGCTACAACTTGAGCTGCTCTAGGACTTGCTGAATCTGCAAGAAGAGGTGACCAACCCTCAAAGAAGAATATGACAATAGCTCGCACTTGCCAAGGTGGTCCTCTTCAAGTTATTGGAGCCCAAGCCAACATCGAAGAAAAGAGGATTAAAGAGACAAAAGATGGTGTTACTACTGTAGTTTCACCTCCCCATGTGGCTGCTCTAGTTTCACCTTCTGATATGGCTACTACTCCATCTCCTCATCATAACCATGCTCCATCTACAAGCGCTACCCATTTGAAGCTGACTGGTTCCCCCATTCAAATAGTAGAGATTGGGGATGAACAGAGCAGTAGCAGCGAATCCACTAAATCTGATGAAGCTGCAAGGAAAACTCAAGAGCAAGAGAAAGTCCCAAGTTCTTCTAGCCTTCTATTTCAAGATCCTGAGAATACATTTTTTGCTACTTCAGTGCCAGTAACTCGGGTGAGGAAGAAGATGTCTACTATAGAATCACTTGGAGTTGCTTCTAAAGTAATCAAAATGGAATCCTTGCTAGAAGATACTCTAGAGAGGAAGAGAAAGAGGAAAGAGGAGAGTATCCCTGTAAAGGATACTATGTCTCATTCAGTTCACCCTGGATCTACAGTAGTGAAAGCTAAGTAGCAGAAGACTTTAACAATACATGGGCAAGATCTAGAAATAGGACACTTGAAAATGGAGGGAGCAAATCCAAATAAAGTAGGGAGAATTGAGGACATGACACCTGAAGATTTCACTCTACATTCGATTGATCTCGGAGAGGCTAGGCATGATACAAAGGTGGGCCTATGGAGATCAAGTAACAAGGTGATAGAAGAACAATTGGAGAACTTGAAATTGTCAAAAATTAGAATTAAAGTTGAGATTGAAGAATCACAAAGGTTTATCAGAAAATCAGTTGTTCCATTGGCAACCATTACTGGTATTCCTACTACTAAGAATCCTATTGCAAAAGAAGTGCAAGCATTCATCTCACATCTTCAAAAGGATAGGCATTTTGGCCAGATCAGAAAAGAATGGATTGAGATACTCAATGTAGATGGAGCTGTTCTGATTGATCAAATTGGAAATGTTATCCTTTGATTGGAAATTGAGAAGGATAATATCACTTCTAATCACAACACTTTGGCCATAGAAAAGGCAAGGTGTGACCAATGTATTTCTCTCCTGAATATGGTAATCCAAATGAAGGCAAAAAAGGCAGTTGAAGCAAATATTATTAAGAAGGGGACTGAGCCTATGTTTGAATGGCTTCAAAACATGCAATTCAATTAGGAGATGATTCAAGAGGCTGAATAAGGACTCAATGAAATAAAGGAAAATGTGAAGAAGATCCAAGACAGAGCATTTGAACTCATGCAAGGATTATGCACTGACCCACAAAATAGTGGGCAAGGTAAAGCTCTCATTCGGGTAGAAGTAATGAAAAGTAACTTCTCCACATACTCGAGTAATCTATCTAGAATGACTTCAAGCGATCAAAACAACGTGGTAGAGTTGTAGATGCTTGGTGGATATGTACATGTGGTGGTTGGAGAATTGAAAAGTCAACTAAATGCAGTAAAGGAGTTGGCTCAGGAGCATTCAAAGTGGCTCTTAAGATTCACTAATGTACATGTGCCTAGTCACGAAGAAATGATCCAAATAATAGTGGCTGCCAAAACATAGAGGGTGAAAACTGAAAAGGGAAAGAAGTCTAAGTAATTCATTTGACACTCCCTTTTCATTCTTTGATGTAAATTTTGCAAATTTTGCAAATTTTGTAATACAACAAACTGGCATCTTGACATTTGTCATCCTTAGAAGATGAACCGATTAAAATTCCTATTGTAATGGTCATCTCTCAACTCTATATGTATGAAGTTGATTGATTAATGGAAGGTCGGCAAAATTTTGGTGTGAAGTACGATTTGTTGTAGAGACAATTGAATGGTATTTTATTTCAATCATTTTTCGTTCCAATACATATTGTGATTAGTTAGTATTTCCTTTATATTTCATAGAGAACTAAGGAAGAACAAAGTTCCATTTCCCCTATTTTCTAGAATACAAATGAATATAATAAGTATTGTTATAATTCATTTGATGAAAGGATTATGTTAGTTTTTCTCGATTCATCAGTTGTAGTTTAGATCTGAATTTCAACTTATTCTAGCCTTATGTGAATAGATTTATTTATTCATAAGAGGTGTGGATACGTGAATCTTTTTCAGTATTTAGAAGTCTTTCTTGCATGAATTAAGTTTTAGTTAGGCTTAATTTGGTTTGCCTCTTCATCTCTCGGGTTAAGAGCATACCCCACATTAGTTTTAGGAACAAAAAACAATTCCTTGAACATCATTCACATAGGGAACTATACCTACCAATTTAGAGAGAAGCTAGTAATCAGAGAATGGCTTTTCAACTTTTGTAAATAGATATTGTTCATCATTCAGGCATTGAGAGTCATATCTTCACAAGAAACAAGAGAGGAAAAATCTATTTACCAATAGTAAGTAATTATTACTTATCTTCTAATGGAGTTACATATAAACTGTTGACTGACACACTACTTGAAAAACAACTATAACTTTCATATGGTACAAACAAATTTAAATCCAAAAGATGCATCACATTCTATGTTTCTTCTACTATAAGGGGAAAAAAATGAGAAATTGAATTTTGTAGAGTTTTGAATTAGTCAAGCTGTTCAAACACGAGAGTTATTTTATTCCAAAAATACTAAAGTCAAAAATTAATTTTAATTATTTATTTCAAATAAAAATACCCAAAAATATGTGTCACATCCAAGCATGAGTCTACTACTTATATCTAGAATATTATTAAAAAATATTATGATTTGATTTTGATTAACGTGGTCAGACATACGTCTACTTCTTATTTTTGTTTTTAATTTTTTATAATATTGCATTAAAATTCAAAAATTTGACCAATCATTTTTTTATTTTTTGAGATAAGTGCTACTATTTTAGAAACTATATTCAATTTGCTAGAGATTCTTTTCTCTCAACTTTTTGATATAAAGTTAATAACAAGTAAAAACCTGCGTGTCAAGTTGACATAACCCTGATTTTATGATTTTTTATTGCCACTTAAGAGCATAGTTTTGTTGACCATGATCTTTCACATATCCATATGTCCTTTGCAATTTTCTTGGCATGTTCCCATCTTGGCATGATTATTTCCATAAGTTCATTGGGAATTTGTTGTGCATGTTGATCATGGGAGTATTTCCATTTACCTAGCTTAGACATTATCATGTCTTCAACTTGCTTCTTCTACTCTGCATTTCTAGAATTATATCTTAGTGATTTAAAATTTGCAATGCCAGCTCTAGAACCAATCTCTTTCATTTTTTCTTGAAATGTAGGTGGAGGTCATTTGAAAAGAACATTTTCTACTTCTTCACCAAATTTCAATTTCTTTCTGGATGTTCTTCTTGTGAATACTGTAGTAGATGATTTGGTAGGTCTGGTTATGATAACCTTACATTTCTTCCTTATTGGATCTTATTCTTTAGATTTAGTTTCATTTCCCTCATCTTCTACATCATCTCCTTTACCTTCTATCACTAGGAGAGTAGAACTAGTTTGTCTTATTTTTACTATCCTCTTCTTTTCTTTGTTGACAACCTAAGGAAGCTTTATTTCTAGTTCAATTCTAGCTTTGGCTTCATCATATGTACCAAAATATGTAGCCTTGGGATCCATAGGTTCATTCAACAATTCTTTAATGATATCCTTGTTGTGAAGAATGTTAACCTCATACTCATAGCTTAGTGGCTTAACCCACACAACTCTAGGTTTGACTTCTTAAATGTATACCTTATCATAGTCTACCATCAAACAAACATCATCCTTGTCATCTTCTACAATTTTCCTGGGAATTCCAAATATCTTATTCATCTTGTCTTTGAATGAATTGAAATAATTATCCATTATACAGACATAGTTATCACACATGTCTACTATATACTCATTGTTCTAATATAGTAAATGTACATACTTTCTCCATACAACTATACCTTTTGAAGGGAAAAGCTTTTGTACAAAGAAGAATAAGAAGGTTAAAAGTGAACCAAACTTACAAAGGTTATTCTTTGAATTTTTTATGCTCTCGATATTCTTGGATAATTGGTTCAACATTAGCTCACCAACATTGAAGGACATGTTATTCTTCACTACCTTGAGAGATAGATCAGCTACATTACATGATATGATGTTGAGATGACTAGAGCTATATATTTTGTGTTGTATTACATGAATTCCAAACTTTAGCTCTATGCCTACTACACAATTGATCTTCATACCTCTTTCATCCCATTTGGCAAGGGTTTTCTTTTTTAGTTCTACTGACTTAGGGTTTTGGTAGTCTTTGCCTTGGTTAGCATTAGGAGCCTTGTGATTTGATGAATCATTTTCCTTTTTATGAGAATAGGCTGCTCCAACCATAGTTGACCGTTATGTACACAACTAAGGATAAACCTTATCTATTTTATCTAAAAATCTTAGTGCATGTGTCAAATGTGGGTTAAACCCTTGGTTTCCAGGTGTTGACATTTGGGTTTCAACACACCATTTACACAATAATTTTCCAAAATTTTATCCATTTCTAAAGTTCCAATGTCTTGAATCAAAAAATGAAAATGCAAGAAAATATCATTAACTATTAGTACTTTTGGTGGAATCTGTGACTGAGCTCCTATTGGATCAAGCACTTTTGCAATTATCAGACATAACTTGAAGTCTTGTGCCTTCCAATCAACTCCTTGAACCACCATATGAGATCCCTTCTTGGCTTTGCTGCTAGAGGTTTCCATGCTTGGTAGGGTTTACAAAAATATAGAAAACTTAAACAAAAAATTATATAGATAGCTTGGATGCACATAAATTGCTCTTTAGAAAAGACTCTTTGAACAAATGAATTTAATTTCATCCTTTTTAATATATTTCATTTTCCAATCACCATAAATTCTTGGTATGTTTTCTTTCTCGATGACAGACTATCTTCCACTTAGTTCATTCTAATTGATTAGCAGAGTCATTCATGACTCAGTGTCCATACCATGACTTAGTTACTCCTGACTTTGTTCGGTGGGGTCTTGCAACTCAACCTAGCTTGGTAAGGTCTAGAATTTCCTTAGACACTTAGTGATCCACTTGCATCTTGAATGTTGATATAGATTTTTCCTTCTAGCTAACTAGAACTGATGTATGATTTCTAATTTATAATCTTTGTTCTAGTTATCCCCATGGGAGATCAAGTAGAAATGCTTGAGTCACCCAATTCTTGAGTGACATGTGCTTCATTTCTTGAACTTGCATTCTCAGAAGATTTTGAAATCCATTTCTATCTCATCTACTTTCTAATGTTGTCAACCTTGGCTTTCTTTTCATCTTAAATTCTTCCAATGCTCATATAATTCTTGGCAAGGTGTCCAAGTTTTGTACAAATAAAACATCTTCTAGTGGTGTCTCTTGTCCTCATGTGATGTTTCACACAATTTATTCCAATGTGTCCAAATTTTCCATAGTAGTTACATCTACACCATGTGTTGTAGTCCCAACCAAATATAGCTTTTACAATATGTTCAATTGGGTTCAATATCTTGGTTTTCTATTATGAATATTTGTGCTCATGCTTCTTGCATTTGTGACATTTGCATTGAAATTTAGGTTTCTCTTTGCATTCATTAGCTCACAACCATTCTTATTGTAGTTGTAACATTTTCCATTGATTTTAGCTTTACCATTACTCCAACATTTGTTTGATGTGTGACCTAGCTTACAACAGTAATTGCAAGTAGTTCTTTGATTCTTTTGAGCTCCTTGGTTAGATGATTGACCTTCTTCAGTATATCCAATTCCTACTTTTCCTTTCTATCTGTATTGGTTTTTCTCATTCGATTGATTAATGTATGCTTGAGATTTCATCATCATCCCATTGGTTTTCTTTTCGATGTTTAGATAATTTTGCAATCTCTCATTCTCTAATCTTGGATTCATGACTTCTTCATTTGCATTGATTCACTGAGCAATGAAGTCTTCCTGTTGAAGGGTTAGATGTTGAATTTCATTGTTCTTTCCTTCTACCTCTTCTTTTATCTTGACTTTCTCTTCCATGACTTCACACAATCTTACTCACTAAATTTCTTGTTCTCTTTTCAGCTTTCTAACTTCTTATTGAAGTTTACCATTCTTTGAACTAATAGTTCTCTGATTTCTTCATTAGCCTCATCTGAATTACTTTATGAGTGGATATCTTTAATTTTTTCTTTAGTGTAAAGTTTTTCATTCATCTGTACTACAAGATCTTTTCTTCTTTTTAAGGATTGAGACAATTGCTCCTTTTCTTTCTTAAGTTGCCTAATAGGGAATTCAAAATCTATCTTTTCATTATCAATAGCCTTATCAGTTTTGAATACCTCCATTGCTTCTGATCTTTTCTCAAGCTATTAAACTTCTTCATTGAGAACTATATAGCTCTGATACCAATTTTTGGAAATATAAAATAGGCTAGGTTACTGAGAGGGGAGGGATGAATTGAGAACCAATAAAACTTAATCTTAATTCACCAATTAATCCTTCATATGTATTATTATCTAATTCCATGTATGAAAAACTAAGAGCATTAAAAAATTCATAACACTTTGACACACAATATGGTAACCCAGAAACCTTCCAAATATAAAGTAAAACTAGGGTGGGGATGATACCCATAATCTTAAGTACTATAGTATAAAGTTGGCCTATTAAGGCTTACAATGATCACTTCTAATGATCTGCCATGTTAATAGCAATAAAGACTACTAGGTCCACCTTGTAAATTGATTTACAAACATACAGACTTGGTAAAGAGATTTACAAAGGATTATTAAGTCTACCTTATGAGAGGATTTAATTGTTCCACCTATTAGGCTGAACCAGTGGTTGATCTCTGATCTACAACTTGATTTTTCTGAATCAGATTCATTTGTAATGATCACCTTACTTAGACAGATAAATCATTGCTCCTCATTGTATTTCTAGTATCCTTTTTACTTCATAATTTTTCTCTTTCTTACATCATATATATTTTTTACTTCTTTTGGATATGATATATTACATTACATATATACCAATCCAAATTACAATTCATCAAAGCCGGCTACACTAGAAGTTTCACCAAAATACACAAAGTTGGCCCAACTACTAGAACTCAGGTTCCAAAGACAAATTCGGTGAGGTTCTAACACTTGAGAACCATTTTTAATTCTTGTAATTGCCATGCACTTCATAAACATAGAAGCTCAACTCAAACTAATCACTTCCAAGTAGTCTGAGCTCGGTCTTCACTGGTGACTCGATGAACACTACAAAACTCAACATATAAACTGAATCACTTGGTTGACACTAAATAGCTAAGTCAACACTATATTCACTGTGAGCTTGGTATAAAATGAATGACTTTGTTTACAATACATAGCTCAGTCAACCCTAGATTCACATTACTAAATCTATGAACTTGGTAAACACTGGAGGGCTCAGTTTGCATTGAGAAACTTAGTGAGTACTATGAAGGTTGGTTTACACTAATAATCATTAGATTGGTAGATACTACTTAGTATGAACTAAATATTATTCTTCAAACTTAGTAGAAACTATAGAACTTGGTAGAGCCTAAATTAGTTGGTTAACACTATAAAATACAAGATAATCTTGGTACTTGCTAACCATCAAATTAAGTGTGTGTGCCACTAATAAATAAACTTGACTGTAATATCAACAAAAGTTGAATGTGTTGCTATGAAAGATGATTCTGATGAAGATGGGGAAACTTTATTAGTGTTTTATGTGAAAAAAAGTGATGGATGGATCATTCATAGTGGTTTTTCTAATAACATAACTAGTGAAAAAAGTAAGTTCAAAGCCCTTGAGCATTATAATTGAAATAGTGTTATATTTGATAATGATGTACTGGGCTATCTAATAAAAGGTAAAGGATCAATAAGATTTATAGACAATATCATGTGTGATAATGTTTACTATGTGGAAGGATTTAACTATAATTTGTTGAGTTTGTCGCAATTGAATAGTTAAGGATGCAATGCTGAATTTGATAACAAGAAAGATAGGATATATGATGTTGATGGCGAACTCATTAGAAGTGGTGATCAGAGTAGAAGTAATCTATTTTATTTAGACATGAGTGAAGCAACTCGTCTTGTTTTACAATTTGATGATGTGTGGCTATGGCACAAAATATTATTTCATGTAAATTTGGCAACTTGGTTATTATCAGTAAGATCAAGAGATTTAGACTTTTTCAAAAATTGATGAAACTTGATAATGTGATTTGTAAACAATGTTAGTTAGGCAAGATGACAAGGTCTAGTTTTAAGAGTAAGACTCATAATTTAAATAAAATATTGGAATTAGTTCATACTAATATATGTGGACCAATAAATGTTCAAAGTTACAAAGGTAATAGGTATATGATTGTATTTGTTGATGATTACTCTAGAATGATGAAAGTGATATGTTTAAGAGAAAAATGTGATGCTTTTCAAATGTTTAAGTGGTATTTGGCAAGAGTTAAAAAGGAAACTGGAAGAATTTTAAAGTGTTTGAGATCTGATAGAGGTGGAGAGTTTACATCAAATGAATTCAACATTTTCTAAAATGATAGAGGAATCAAGAGACAAACTTCTGCACTAAGGACCCATGCACAAAATTTGATAGCTCAAAGGAGAAATAGATTTGTGATGGACTATGCAAGGACATTGATGATAGAGAAGAATGTTGCTTTGAAATACTAGAGAGAAGCATTCAGTACAACTATCTATACCTTGAACCAAGGACAAGTCAAGAAAGGTACCAATATCATACCTTTTCAATTATGTTATGGACACTTACCCAATGTCAAACATCTTAAATCATTTGGAAGCAAGTGTTGCATTCTAAAGGATAATAGAAAAGGTAAAAGTTGATGCTAAAAGTGAAGAAGGCATATATCTAGGAAATTTTTTAAGAAGTAAAGTTGATAAGTGTTTAAATACTAATACTAAAAAAATTGTGAAAGTGCCAATGTAAAAGTTGATGAATATATAGAAATACATGAAGATGAAAAAAAGATGAAAATCCGAGATTACAAAAGTTTTGTGTGCTACTATGAAGGAATGTCTGCTAATATTGATGATTTGGAAATCCAAGCTACTAATCAACAAGAATCAGTGACTACTGAGTCATATACAATGGATGTTGAACTGCAATTAGAAGCAAAGATATAGTCTAATGTAGAGATTAGATTATAAGAAAGGAATGTTGAGTTACCTGATAGAGAAGTACAAATTGAACTTGAGATTGAACTTTATGAATAACCTATTGTTGAAGAAAGAAGAACAAAGACAAGACTATCAAAATATGTTAGAAGACATCATCTTACTGAAGATGTCATTGGAGGAAAAGAAGATGGACCAATAAAAATGATTATATTGAGAAATGATACATGTTTATTAAGAATAGATGAACCTAAAATAGTAAAGGATTGACTAGAGAATGAAGATTACATTCAAGACATGAATGAAGAAATTGAAAAAATTAAGAAGAACAAAACCTGGACACTAGTACCTAGACTAGAGGACAAGAATATTATTGGAACCAAGTGGGTATATAGATACAAATTAGATGAGAAGGGTGAAGTAACAAGGAATAAGGAAATATTAGTTTGAAAAGGATATGCACAAGAAGATGGAATTGACTATGGAGAGACATTTGTCCCAGTTGCAAGATTGGAAGGAGTAAGAACTCTACTTGCTTATTCTGCTTATAAAGGATTCAAAGTTTACGAAATGGATGTTAAGTCAGAATTTATGAAAGGTACACTACAAGAGGAGGTTTACATTGAAAAACCTTATGGATTTATTGATGCAAACAATAAAAACATGGTATGTAGATTGCACAAAGATTTATATGGTTTAAAGAAAGCTCCTAGAGCATGGTATGAAAGACTATATAAGTATCTTGTGAAGATTGGTTTACAGAAGACTGATAACAATATCAATCTATACTTTAAGACAAAAGGAGGTAAAGGAATTTTACTAGCTGAAATATTTGTTGATGATATCATATTTGAAGGTAAAAATGCATTGTGTAAGACATTTCCAAATAAAATGATGAAATAATTTGAGATGTCTATTTTTGGAGACATAAAGTTTTTTGTTGGATTACAAGTGTATCAGATGAAATATGGTATTTAAATTACTCAATCCAAGAATGTAAAGAAAATTTAGGAAACTTTTGGTATAGAAGATTCAAGACCAATTAGCACTCCCATGGTATAAGGACATAAATTATCCAAAACTGATGATTCCATTGAAGTAAATCAAATATTGTATAGGTCTATGATTGGGAAATTGCAATATGTAGATCATAGAAGACGTGATATTGTACTTTTGGTTGGTATTATCACAAGATTTTTTGTAAAACCTTACTAGAATCACTTTATGGCTATCAATAGGATTATGATATATTTAAAAGGAACATATTACTATGGACTATACTACAAGTAGAATAACAAATTTAAATTGAGAGCCTATATAGGTGTTGATTGGGAGGAAACATTAATGATAGGAAACATAAAAGAGGTGGATCATTTTTCTTAGAAAAAATATTAGTCTCATGGACTAGTAAGAAACAAAATTGTATTTCACAATCTCCTATTGAAGCTAAAAGTGTGGTTGTCATAGTGAATTGTAAAAGTGTGGTATGGATTAAATAGTTAATGAAAGGAATGAAGGAAGAAATCAATGAACTTGTGGTAATCTACTCTAACAATACAAGTTCTATAAACATATATTAAATTCTTGTGTTTCACACAAAGAAAAAACACATTGCAATCAAATATCATTATTTAACGGAATTGGTTTAGGACAAAGAAGTGAGAATGGAATGTGTGAATACAAAGGAATAGATAGCATATATGTTCACAAAGGATTTAATTATGTATGCACATGAATATCTTAGAGTCAAGCTAGGGGTGATACCCCTATCTCAAGATACTTAAAGGAGAAAGAGTATTACCCTAAATCAACTAAGTTGAATGACATACTTCGCAACTACATGCAATGGATCTTACTTTAGGATCTACCTAAAGTAGGGAAGGAAGTGACATGGAAGATTTACTATCACAAAAAAAGGTGATAGAAGGAAAATCTTATCAAGGAAACCTAAATTGTAGATATCTACATTAATATATGACAAGTCTTTGGCATTGTTGTCAAAGGAGAGTTACATTAAATATCTTGAGGGAAAGATTGCATGAGTTATGCTAAGGAAGAGTTTATCAGAAGAAGAAAAGAGATTGAAAAGAAAACACTAACCTATATAGAGGAAGGAAAAATACCGATAGAGGTGGAGATTTAAACAAAATATATTAACTATCTTTTTGGTATTGTTGGTGGTATTGGCTTTCCATCAATGCCAAAGAGAGAGATTGTTGAAAAAGAAGATTGTTGAAGTATAGGAATCTATCATGGAACTATAATTATTTTTCACTGATGTCAAACCTACTACTTTTTGGTAAGACAATTTCCTTTTGGTCTGAATGCTATCATTTGATTGATTGATGAAAAGGATTTGAAAAGACAATATAACAAGAGGACCTAGAGAAAGGTTGAGTTGTATTGTGTATAAAAGGGACCCTAAGACCAATTAAGAATTTGATGATATGATTTTTTTTAATCTACTTAAGGCTAAAATGTAAGGATACTTATGAAAAGACAAGAAGAAGATTGTGCAATAAAATGCATCTACCAAGCTTGACCAAAAAAATAGTGTAATTTGAGCATTTAGCTCAGGCCAAGAAAAAAGTTAGTTATGAAAGAGAAAAGTGAAGTTTATTATGTCTTGGGCACCCAAAAGTTATAGTATGTGTCAAGCATTAGAGAAAGGTAGTGATGACCAAGTGAAGACTTAGTTCATGTAAAGCAACCTAGTGTTGCCTGAGCATCAAAAGACTATTATTGATGAGTATACAGTTAGTTATTTTCAAGTGACAATAAAAAGAGTTTGATCAAAGATTTGATGAACCTGAGCTAAAAAAATTATTTTCTTGAATTTTGTGAAGCATGTTGAGGATAAGTATGATGAGCTAGTGGCACAGAATTCAAGATAAATTATTTCTAGACAAATTTAATGATGATTGTAAGAGAATTTTTTAGAGGGAACAAAATGAAAAGAAGAGAGTATTTGATGAATCTAACCTAACCCTAATATGGATGATCGAGGTTTAGCATCAAAATATCAAAATTCTCTATTTAAGGAAATTCAAGGTTAGAAGAAAAATATCAGAGTATGAGCTAGACAAAGACAAGAAGTCTGGAGGTGTTGCTTCATGTGGTGGCTGAAGGAAAGAACCTACTATTGGCATAATAAGCATGAAGGCTTAAGGAGGTGAAGGCTTGAAGGGTGAAAAAGTGATGAAAGACAAAGGAGAATAAATTCCAAGCATAATGGAGAACTGAATTAGAGATCTATAATCTAAAAGTGAGTTGTTTTTTTATCAGATCAAGTCTAGCTACTACTTTCAAACAATTATATCACTCTAGATAAATACTTTATATTAAGGTTGACCTAACATTCATGAGTAAATCCTTTAACCAGGTGACATTCTAATGGAATGTTCTAAATTCCTCTAATAATGCTCATTCCTAATAGGGTTATTGAAATCCTTTAATCAAGGTCACATTTAATAGTTTACATTGTAACCTTTAATAGGGTTAGCTCCTCATAGAGCTCACTTTAGAAGAGTGAAAATTGGTACCATGTTACTAGTGGTTTTTCCCAAATTGGGTTTTCATGCTTAATCCTTGTGTCAAGTTGTGTGAATGAGTTTGTGATATTTCATGTTTATATTTTTGCAAAGTTGTTTTGACCTAAGATAATAACCTAAAGTGTTATGAAGATAATGAATGATCTAATCAATGCATGCACATATATTTTTTATGAATAAAAAAAATTTTTATTTGTACATTTGAACCTTGGATAGCTTATTCACTCCCCTCTCAATTATTCTAAGTATTCCAATAGCTTGCATCTAATCCTCATTAGTCCTGGCTGACATGAGAGTTAGGCTATTTCTCACATTAATAATCATTTTCAAATTCCATGCATTTACAAGTGATCCTTCATTCTTCATATGATGATACTTTATAATGTATTCAATTCCATCCATAAAAAAATGATATTTATTATGATCCCTGGAGAAGATAGCTTTTATGTCATATAAGTATGGGCTCCCTAACACAATACTCTAGATATCAAGTTGAACCACATCAAAATAAACCTCATATATGTACTTTGATATTATTATAAATTTAACTTGCATTTCCTAGTTACCCACAATATCTTATCATTGCACACCCAACCTAATAGATAAGATCTCTTATGTGGCCTAGTTTCCAATCCCAACTTTTTAAGAACTTCCTCCAAAAGTAAATTAACTTGGCATCCACTATCTATCAATGTGTCAATTTTAGTGTTCTTAGAAATCACCCATCTATGAAAAAGTTCACACCTTTAACTATCTTCAAAAATGTCATGACTTTCAGAAGTAGAACATGAAACATTAGTGGTAGAATCAACAAAAGCTTTACCTTCCAAACCCACAACTAATATTTGTGTTTTATCATCAAAATATGATCCAAGATCCTAAACAGTAGTTGTTGTCTTCTTGTTACCTTTATAATCCTTCTTAAACCACTTTGGTTTCAAGTCATGATGCATTTTCCAAAATGTTGCATTTTCATACCCTTTCCTCTAACAATGTGAACAAGTACGCTTTTCACCTTTCTATTTCTTCACAATAGTTTCTTTCTTTCCCTTCTTGTTGCCTTTAGGAGGAAAAAATTATTTCTTTCAACTGGAACATGTATTTCCTCCACCTACTTCAATATGGGTTGCTTGAACACATACTTCATCAAAGTTAAATGGAATAAACATCAATATTGTATGTTTCAAATATGAATACATTCCACCTATATACTTTCAAAAATTATCGTGTGTATAAAGAGGAATTTCAAGAGTAAGTGCATTTTTCCTAACCACCTGTGTATACTCTAGCATAGACTATCCTTTACCTTTCTTTAGAATTTTCCAATCTATAATGGTGTGTTGCATATGAACCAAAGGATAAAACTCTTTCTTCAAAGCATAAGTAAATTCATACAAAGATGAAATGATTTTACCATGCATGTAAAGATCATCCTGGATCTTACTTTCCCACTAGACCAATGCATTATAAGAGTAGCTAACTAGATTTTGGAAGAATCATCCAAAATAATTTGTAGCCTACAATACATTTCAATCTATTTAAGCCAATTATCTAGGTTGTTTGCATCCAATTCACCATTATATATAGGCAAATCAAACTTCACATCAAGATTTTAAAAAGATGCATTAACTTGCACATGTTTTTTATTTATAGGAGAAGTAAACAACTTAGATGAAGATGATGACGATGATGATGAAGAAGATAGGGATGGAGGTTCAAGAGGGTCACTACCACCACTTACTAGTTTTCCTTTGTCAACTTTTGATGAACATTTAGCTTCTTCCTTCTTCCTAGAATTGTCTACCTTTCTTAGTTGTCACTCTTTCCTTTCTTGGAGAAGAATGTCCACTAATGCCATCAAGTCCACAACATATGTCTAGAAATTTTCTATATCAAACTCACAAAGGTTTTTTTTCAAATCCTATCAATCATGAAAAACTTCTTCCTTTTCCAATCTCTAGATTGAACTCTACAAGTTTACCTTCTCCTTGTTTCAACCTTAACTTGGTTAACATTCACCAACTATAATTTCTTAGAAAAATAGGCTATGATACCAAACTTGATCTATAAACTAGGATTTACAAGTTTTATAACTTTAATTTAAAGATAGATTTAATCCCTAATCCAGATAGTAATTGTGTGGCTATGTGCTTTAACCATTGAAATTGCAATAATATTTATGCTTAAATAATTAATTAAGTAATCTATTTAATGTACATAAAAGAGAATAATAATAAAATAAACTTAAATGGATGTGAAAATAAGAAAGAGAATAACGAGAGACAAATATTTTGAGATGGAGTTTGTCCAAGCAAGACTATCACTCCCGATCGACATCTTAATCAGGAGCTGATTTATTAAATCTACCAAGCAAAATGCTTTGTTAGACAATCCAAGCTTCGATCCTTCATAATCTCTTTATTCTTTTACAATTATTGGTGTAAAATAACAACTTGTAAATTCTCTCATGAGAAATTCTCTCCAAACTCTCCAAAAAGTTTAATTACTTGAATTATTTCTTCAAGTATCCGTTCTCCTTGTTGGAATGTTCAAATGGGAAGTGTACTTCTAAGGGGGGGGGGTGGGCGGGGGTGAATAAGAAGTAACCAATTTTTATTTTCAACCCGTTAACAAAATTTAATTAAAACAAACATTCATGCAAGTAAATAAACATAAAATGGGAACATGCATCAACACATAATACAGGTGATTTTGGTGACCCAGAAACCCTCCAGGAATAAGAAGGTAAAACTGGGGTGGGGATGACACCCAAAAAAAAATTTATTGGAGCAATGAGTTCAACCACTTTTGATGTTTTTCCTTGTTAAAGGCCTGCCCTATAGAAGGCTTTACATTGTGTTAATAGTGACCTATTGAAAGGATTTACAAACACTTTACAAGAAGTGTCACCTTGTTAAAGGATTTACATAAAGGCTATTAAACCAACCTAATACATAGGATTTTATTGACCTTCTCCAAAGGCTCTCCTACCTAGCTGTTAAGCTAACCTATCACCATAAAATTTTATCCTCTAATACAATTGTGAAAGAGTATTAGAATATTTAACTTGATTGAATGCAATCTCAAATTGCTAGTTTTAGGCACTTGATCTGGTCTTTCTCTTTCGATCTTTACTAGATCTGATCTTTGGGTATGTCCCCTATTCTATTATGATTAAATGGATATGTAAATACTATCTCTTTCACTAAGCCTTTTCTCTTCATAGTTAAATTCAACTATAGTCTCCCTTTTTTTCCTCTCTCTCTTGTTTTACAATGGTGAATTCGTTCTCCTTATGAAGAATGCGAAGATTTAGGATTAGGTATGGATCCACAATCCAAATTGAATCTCAAATTCTCGCTTATACTTTGCATTTTTCTTATTAGCTGCATGCCTTCACCATTTTTCTAATTGGTTGCATGCAAATTTCATAGTGAATGCAAATGACTCATCCTTATCCTTTTTCTCCTATGAAATTTCTCTAAGTCTACTCCAAAAATGGTTTACATCTTAGTTTGTGCAAGTACAAACTCTTATGTTGATTCTACATTGCTCAGCACATGCATTATTGTTGATGCTCGACACACACTATTTCTAGATTTATTGGCATCGACTATGTTTCTTTGTTTGCTCAGTGTCAACTATGTTTCCTAGTTTTCTCGGCATCAACTATGTTTCCTAGTTTGCTCGGCATCAACTATGTTTCCTAGTTTTCTCGGCATCAACTATGTTTCCTAGTTTGATCGACACCTGAATGATTCTGTAACTCAGGATATGAATAATTCTTGGATCACTCGACATGTACTATACTATAATCTAATTGGCACTAACTATGACTCGACACCTATCAAAATTTTGGCTTGGCATCTATTGTGTACTCGACATGTATGATGAAAATGGTTAAGTGTGTTGACACTCATTTGTCAATACTTTTTACTTGACCAACAATCTCCCCCTTTTACATGAGTGTCAAAAACACTTAACTAAGCATTTATGAACTTAGTTTTATTGAGTACATTCTTTACTTGCTCCGCTTACATGCAAAATTTCAAAATTTGAGAGTAGCAATATACCTTATAACTCCCCTGTGTTGATTATGCCTTTGAAATTAAAATTCTATGTCATTCTGTGCCAATGTGCCTAATCCTCTCTATCGTTTGACCTGTTTCTGCATTTTGACCTTGTATACTATATATGATCTGTGTGATGTGCATGCATTCTATGTGATCATCAAAAGTTTACATCTCTTCTTCACTTCTTTATTCCTTATTTCCCCTTTTTGGCTATTTACAATCATTCCACTTTATTCTCAAAATGAATGAAAGAATAGGGTGAAAGAATGTAATCATAATGATAAAAATTTGTCAAAATTTGGTAATAATTCACCCATAGTATCTACATATCTCCTACTTTGCTCATTACTCCTCATATAATATATCTCCCCACTTTTGACACTAATGTCAAAGAGTTTTATGGAGTAATACCATGTTTGGCAAAAAATGAGTTGTTGACTTCAAGGAGTAACTTTAGAGCTACATCCCAGTTGTTTAATGCAATATCCAATGACTTGTGTTGGATTGCAAGCTCTGTTTCTAGGTCTAAAAGTCCTTCATGTGTAGAAAGATTGGGATCTTTTTTCAGGACTATCTCTAGATACATTTTTTCCTTGTGAAGTACTTCTGAGTGAGGGGTGATGGAGGATTTAATTTTCATTAACTTAGCTTTTATATTAGCCTCCTCTTCTTATAATACAATGAGTGCCCTTTGAGTATGAAGCATTTGAGAAAAATGCTTCTCACTCTGAGCTGGATTGATTTGGAGTTGCATACTAGAAATCTGTAGATTTCTCTCCAAGCTCACTATTTTCTGGCCAGTCTCATGTGTGAAGTTTGAAAAATTAGATAGTTTATTGTAAAGGGAGAATATATTCCCTGATACAATTTTAATCCTATCTATTTTCTTACCCAAATCAACTTGTCCCAGTATGATAGTATTTTCTTTTTTATCATTGACTTTTCCTTGGAATTTCTTTTATGACCATTCCATTAGTTTGGCATTGGTGTCATAGTCCTCATTTGTTACTTGATCAACTATATTTGATAGTTGTTCTATAATTGGTCTTGATTCATTTGGAGACTATAGATTGAAGGCATCCATGAATATGTTCTTGATTTTAGTCAATGCTTGCATGTATTTGTAATCCTTTCTAAGTGCCTCTTGTCTCCTTCTTCTATCAAATGCACTCTGAATTTCATTCATCTTTTCCTTAGTAAGAGTACTAGATTCATAATAGTGTATCTTTATTTCTTCATTAAGCTTAGGAATTCCATAATGAATTGTCCTAGCTACCCTAGTTTAGCTTGAGCCTAGTGTTCTAATTTGCAGTTCTAGTGTTCCAGTGCTCGGCTGCTAAAAAAGTTTTTATTGGAGTACCTATTTTTGGTAGTTCAACCAAAGTTTGTATTGCAAATTCCTCCTTATTTCTTGTCTCTTCTTTCTCTTCAATTTGTTTCTCTTCTCTTGCCATTTTCGTTGGGGGTGTACCTGTTGACTATATTGATTTGTCTTTATCATCCCCTGCTACTGCACTTGATTCCTAAAGTGCAACTATGACTTCTTTTGGTGGAGATGGTGGTGAAAGAAGTAAAAGTCCAACAGATTGTGTGGTCATAGGTGGTCCTTGTGTCTACACCTTGTTTTTTTTAAATTTAGCTATTGCCTTTTGGAGTTCATCAACACTAACCAATATTGGGCTTAAACATAGCCTAGTTGCTTGTGTTGATTGGTCAAGGATCTTTTCTAGATCCTCTATAGTTAATGGATTGATTTTTTGACCAAAAGTGTCAATGACCTCTTTTATCTTGATTGTCTCTACAAGTGTGATGCTAGAATGAGGAGGGCTAGGAGGTGGCAGTTGTGTGTCCTGTTCATTCTATTTTTGTTGCTCACCTATCCCCTTTTTTTCTTCTTTACCAATTTCCTCCTTCTTTTCTTCCTCTACTTCCTTCTCCTCTACCTTCTTTCTTCTTGCTTCTTTTATTTCCTTTTCTTTGGCACTTGCTTCTACCTTGTATTTTTCATCAAACACATTATCAATTTTCTTGTAAATAATTTTCCATACTTTTTGTAGTTTTGCTCAAAATTTCTTCAATTTTATCTTGTAAAATACTGAATGCCCTGTATTTGGGAGTAAATCTACTATTGTGCCTTTTGACTACATTTATTATTTGACTTTTAGTCAAATCAGGCAAAATGCTTGCTAAGGTAGACTCCCTTATTTATTTCTCCATTTTTAGACAAAAATGTCATTTTCCCTCTACAATCTTATATAATTCCTTTGGCAATGAACTATCAAGTTCATGAGGTGTATGTTTATATTCTACCATCATATTATAGATAGATATCTCTATTTTATTTTGGTCATCTTTTGTGAGCTTATTAAAATTTACATTCTTCAAATCATTAAAGTCTCCATTTCTAATCTTAGCACATAATTTATCAATGGAAGACTTTGGGGAATCACTTACCACTTTAAATTGACTTTGGTCTTCTGATTCTATCTTTTCTTCCTTTGAATTAGGTTGTGCCAAAAAAATTCTTCTTTTCTTTGGCTCATCTTTAGTCTTCTTGGTGAATTCCTTCCTCTTAGCTACCTCTTCCTTTTTCTTTTGTGTAGTAGCCCTTGTAGTAGCTCTAGTTGTAGGCTTTTTGGGTGCAAGCTTTGTCACCTTATTTGGCTTGGGTTGAGGAGTAGGTGGTGCTTTTTCTTTTCTCTTGGTGACCTTAGTTTTGATGAATATTTCCTCAACTTCTTCTTTCTCTGCATCTTTCTCTTCATCTTCTCCTAATCCTTGAGTCAATTGTAGAGACTCTTGTTCAGGCTCGTCTCTTTCATTTTCATCTTCTTATTTGTCATCACTTATTTCTTTTGCTTCTTCTATAGTACCTATCTCTCCAATCTCTAGCCCAAATTTCTTTTTGGTTTTCGTAACCATTTTATCTTTCTTCTTCACTATTGTGGCTATTTTGAGGTCTTTTATCACCCTTGATCTGACAACATCATGGGTTCCAAAGTGCTTTGTAGTTTTATCAATTTCTTTTGCAAGAAATGTTGTAATAGCTATTGATGCCTGATCCACATCAAGTTCATATCCCAGTGGCCTAGGCCATCTGACTCTAGGGATGGCTACTTGTTTGTAGGTATAGTCAATATCTACTAGAAAAAAAATGTCTTTTTCATGTTGCTCCACCAATGAGACTAGAATTCTTACTCTTTGTTTCATGGATTGTTTGAAATCCTCAAAATAACTAGTCATTTAGGCATAAAAAATTTCACTCATTTGATCGATGAAACCATTTATCTAATCAACAATTGTCTTATTTAGATCCCATTTCAGCTTCCCTACTAAGGGGAATTCTTTCATAATGTAGAAAAACATGCAAATCAATACTACACCAAATTTGCATTGATCCCCTTTGGATTTCCTTATGGCTCCCAAGTTCTCATTTATTTGTTGCATCATCAATTCTGCAAGATCATAAGTGTGATCCCTTTTTACTAGCTTGTAGGCAACATCTATAGCTATGAATGGTACATTGTTTAACTTGCTAGATTGATAAAACTTGTGAGATATAATCCTCACAAAAAAACCTAGAAGGAGGTATTTGATGGTGTCAATTGTCATATGCCTGTTGTTCCACTTGGCACCAATGTTTTTCTCAATTGCCTCCCTCTTATCACTCCTTAGGGTTTTGTGCTGATCTAGGGTTGGAATATTAGTAACCCTATGTATAGTCTTCTTTGTGAACCTTACTGGCCCAATTTCTAACCAAAAATCTCCATCATGGATTTTGCTCAGCATAATGCATATCCATTCTATTTTAAAGACAATGGGGAAAACTAGGGTTTTGGTCAAACCCTTCTTCTAAACTATGGAGAATTCATTTTTAAGTATCCCATTTTCATAGAGTTTATCAAATGCATTGAAAATATCCAAATCTCCTATTGCACCTATCTTATAGTTATAGCATTTGCGTACATCCTAAACCATTACCACTTTATTAGGAATCACAAATAGGGCACCATCAGGATCATATTTGTAGACAATTTCAGGGATGGGTCTAAACTCTGGTTGTTTGAATTCATTACTAACTAGTTGGATTTACAATCATTCCTTTTCCTTTGTAGATTTAGAACCAGATGCCATCTTTAACCAAACTAGGGTTTACTGTTTAAACTAACTTTTCAAGCTATGTAACTTAGCTTTTGAATGAAATACCTAGTAAATTGATGAAACTGAGTTGGTTTGATGTTGAATTGCTGCAAATTGTTTTTTGATCATTGAGAAATTGTTTAATCATTCTGCTCAACTTTTCTCTTTGTTTGTATGATAAAAATAAACAATTTTTACCTTTTATTAGGCTTAAAACCTAGCATTTATTGCTTTCATGCTTACAGTTGTCACTCAACTTCCAGAGGATTCTCCAACTCAGCATCAACTATGTTTCATTCATTTAGTAGCTACTATCTTGTTTCACTTGACATCTACTGATCTTGTTAATTGCTTGGCAGCCACTAGCAAGTCTTACTCAGTAGCTATTAGACTGTTTAGCTTAATATGTACTGTAGTTTTACTAGGCAACCAAAGGCAACTCAATATCATCTTTCAACTTTTATCCTAACATCTTTACTTATGAAAATTTCTTCTTTGTAGTATTCCTATGTTGTTTTTGGGCTGATTTATGATACATCTTTATATGTATCAGCCCCATATGCCTTTCTAGTGCTTAGTTTGTGGAGGTATTATCACTTGACCTCTTGGGTGAAGTGATCTTTCCATTTGATGTGCTACATTCACCTTTCTTCTGCCATGTCTTCTTCATATCTTTCCTGATGTGTTCCACATCAACTTTTTCTTTTCCTTTGTTAACCTCAGTCTTCGGTGCCTTGGCCTTTGTTGGACAGTTCCTACTAACATGTCTATCTTTAAGCAGCTAAAACAAATAATTTGACTAAACCATATGTTGTAGTTTCCCTTGAAGTGTGTTCTTATGCAATTCTGAGGTACATGACCATATTCCTAATAGTAGTGACAACTTTTCCTCATATTATAGTACCAATTGTAGTGATGTGCATAGTTTTTTTTACTTATAGGCTGATTAGGTGTCCACATAGGCTTTGATCTACATTCAGATGCTCTATGTCCATATCTTTTGCAGTTGTAATAGTGACCCTCAAATCTTGGTGTTCTCATGGTCTTGGTTCTACAGTCTTGTGCTAAGTGTCCTTGTTTTCTACACTTCTGATAGAAATTTACATATGTAGGCTCATCATGCTAATGGCTACTCTTACTTCTACACACATTAGAGGTATGTCCCTTTCTACCACACAAATGAAAAGTAGGTTTAGTGTTCTTACCTTTGTTGGTTCTTTCTTCTGTAGCCTTGGATGTTTCTCCTTGTTCAGTGCTGATATAGCCAAGTCCTATAGTGTCATTAATAGCCCTTGGTGATTTCAACAATTGCTCAAAGTACTTGACGACCTCATTGGGTTTGTTGTAACTTTTGATTATTTCCTTTTCTCTATTCAATTCATTCTGCAATTGTTCATTTTGTATGTTTAAGGTGGAGATCTCAATATCTTTAGGGTGGAGTATTCATCATCTAACTTAAGGTGTCTAACTGCATCTTTGAAATCTTTTCAAATTCAATTGTCTTATCTTCCATCTTATTGAGGAGATTTTTCTTGTCATCTTCTACCATGGCATTATCTTCAATAGCTATTTTCTTTTGTCTAGTCACTTCACAAAGCAATATGGCTTGTGATTCTTGTTCAAGCTTGAGTAATCTGATTTGTTCAGCTTGTGCTCTATTTTTCTCAATTAATTCTAATATTTCTTCATCAAATTCCTTGGAATCTTGCTTGGAAAATACATGTGTGATGTCAATCTCATTGTAGTGTATGTCATTTTCAGCTATGGCTATCTCCTTTCTTCTTTTCAAAGATTTTCTTAGTTCCTCCTTGGCTTCCTCTACTTTGTGTAGAGCTAGTTGCACATCAATCACCTGATTGTCAATGATCTTCCCAAGTTTCAAAACATCCATCTTTTGACCTTTTTCTCCAAGTTGTCAGGCTTCTCCTTGTGAGAACCAAGAGCTTTGATACTAATTGTTGAAATATTCAAATGGGAACTATACTTCTAAGATGGGGAGGGTGAATAAGAAGTAACCAATTTTTATTTTCAACCCCTTAACAAAATTTAACTAAAATAAACATAAAATGAGAACATGCATCAACACATAATACAAGTGATTTTGGTGAACTGGAAACTCTCCAGAAATAGGAAGGTAAAACTAGGGTGGGGATGACACCCACAAAAAATTTAATGCACTTGTTGGTGTTTTTAAAAGGACTAAAACTACTAAGCAAAAAAATTCTTAATACCAAGATGATAATACTCATACAATCTAAGGTCAACCAATTCTTGTTAAAAATTGCATGTGTAAAGAATTTGCACCCAACTTTGACAAAACCAAAGGTGGGTTTTTACTCTTTTGGCTCTGCAAAACCAGGGTGGGTATACCCATGGATGATTCAAGACTGGGAAAACTGTATGAGGATTATTTTCAGTTTCATTATGATTCTCATTTCAAAATCCTCAAACACATACATAATTCTTAATAGCTTTATAAACACATCCCATATAACAGATATGGTCAAAATTTCTTCTATAGATCTGTAGATGTTCTTAACAATGGTTGCTAACTAAAGCTAAAACATTCCATGCAAACAAGTGCTAGCCAGCTTTGAAGATCTACAGGAAACAAAAGTAAAATTGATTTAATTCTTCATTTTTGACAACCATTTGTGACATACTTCTCCTTCAACTGAATCAATTTGATCAATGCCTAATCCATTGGGGTTTAGAGTTTGTAGCAAATTCTTAGATCTAACTTGTTGCCTTACAACAAATTTTATCAGCAATTCTTATTAGAATTTATCATTCAAAACCCTTTCCATTACTAAAGAAGCGTTATCACATTCATCAAAGCTTTTATTTAATCCATTGAATTAATAGTAGTGATAAATAGATATACAACCTAACTAGATTGCATCCAATTGCACAAGCCTTTACTTATACAATATCAAGACAACCAAGTAATTAGAAGAAGACAAGATTCAGAAAGAACTTATATGGGGATAGTTCACAATTTGTATTCATTTTCTTTTAAAATGGTATATCATTTACAATGGACTCAGAATGACCTTCAAAAAGAAACATAGCTCATTCTATATTCATGTATTCTCAGAGAATTGATAGAGAAAATACATCATAAACTTGCTTTCAAAAATTTGGACCGAAGACAGACTAAATATATCACGTAGAAAATTAGAATTTGGACCATTCTTTAGCCTTGGAATCTCACTTAAATAGTCTGAGATGCAACAAGCTTCAAGCTAAAAGAAAGTGACATGTGTCTTCTAAAAGATACTGACAAATATCTATCATAAAAGACAAAAGAAAATAACAGAAAGGCTATTACATTGAACATTCCTTGGTGGGTCCCTTTCTATTATGCTTCTCAACTATTGAGACAAGAAAATTTGATCTGATTCTTCATTTATTGTTCATCCTTAGAGTAAGTGGCCATGAGGTTAAGAAGTGATGTGTCATCTTCAACTACCTGCAAACTTACTTTAATCTAGGGATTTTCCATGTCTTCATTACTAACTATGAGGGCAACTTTTACTTTTGCATCTTCCTCCTCATCACCTTCTAACATTTTTTCTACAAACTAAATTTTCAATTTATTATAAGTAGCATCATTTGGCCAATTAAAATTTAGAGTATCTCTTTGTATAATCACTAAATAATTTGCAATTTCCTCTAAATCATCAAACTCTTTTCTCATGGCATTATAAAATAATTGTATCTTTACTAACTCTTTGTTTGTGCTTGCCCAGAACTAGTGGCCATTTTCACTCATGATGTTCTTGATCCTTTCATAAAATAATTCATCCAACTCCTTTTTCCACTTTTCCTTTTCCTTTATTATATCAACAAATTCTAAAGCACAAGGAAATAAAGTGAATTTTTCAGCAATATACTGGAAAAAACAAAGTGTTAATCTCTTCTGCAAAGAATCCATTTTATCATCAAAGTCTTCTAGTTTATTTTAAAAATAAAAAAATTTCTCTACTTGATGATAAGGCATTTGGACGATAGATATACACATAATTGTGATATCATTATTCCTCTCCCTCCACTTCTGTGCAAGGGGAGTCAATTTATCCTTACCCCTATTCAACTCATCCATGAGGTTTGCAATTCTTGCAAACTGATCAAAGAAGGTTGACCATTGTATTTTATCCCTTAAATTATTCACACCCTACTTTAGTTTTCCTTCATATTGATTTCTCAATTCTACCTGCAACTCATGTAATTTGGTTTTTTCTTCTTCAAAGTCATCTGCAGTATAGAATTGGGGCCTTTTAGGGGTGTCTGGTATTTCAATAATAGGGGTTGTTCTATCAAATGATTATGGAGGGTATGCAATTCTAGGTGCACTAGATTCTCCCACCTTTCTTTTCACAAGTATCTTCTCCATTTGAGACATTTTGTTTTCCAGTGACTGTATCTATATACCCCTTTCCTCATATGCTTTTAAAACTTCATCAAACCTAGCATTGATTTGGGTAAACTTATCTTCTTCCTGGCCAGATACAACACCACCCAATTTTAGCACTTATGAGGCCATTCCCATTGTTTTCTTACTACTTACTTCACTAGCCCTATATACTATCAATGTACTAGTATGCTCTGCAGTGGGAAACTCATGTAGCTTGGTATTTTCCCTCTTTTCCATAGACCATATAACAAGGGCTTGGTGTTCATCACTAAATTTGACTCCTATATGAGCCTGTAATATCTCTTCAGTAGTTGTTAGTTGAACATTTTTCTGCTTCCTTACTAAGTCAAAAATAATTGCATTTTCTATATCCCATTCTGGAAAAAGGAGGACTCCTAACTGTCTAACTATTTGCCTCCCAACTTTAGGAGTAAATTGGGCAAAATCATTCAAAAATTTTGACTTCACCTCTCCCTTAATAACTGAGTCAGGTTTATCTAGTTGCTCATCTTTGATTTTCTCACAGGCTTTCTCAAAATTTTCCATATTTAATCTCCACAAAAATTGAGCAAACGCCCTAGATCTTACAAAATTTTCATCATTAATAAATTTTTCAAAAACCTGTGCAACTATTGGGTCAATTTCCTTACCTTGGTAATCAGCAATGGTTAGGTCCAACGAAGGTGTAGGAGGTTCTTGTGGCTCTCCAACATCCAAGTCTATAGAAGTGACAATCACATCCCCTTCTCCACCCATTTTTCTAAGTTGTTCCCTTAGAGATGCTTCATCATCTATATGGATTGGGGATTGGCCTGGGGAGTATTGTTCCTTTTGAGAAGAAGAAGAGAGCAGGCTACAGATGGGCTTCTTGACCTTTGCTTCTGATGAGATATCAGAGCTCGAGTTTCAACATTGAGAGCTCTGGGTATATTGAAATGTCACTAGATGTTAACTAGTTGAACAAAATGAAAACTTTGAACTATCATGTGTATCTCTTTCAAATTGAAAACTTGAAACTAGGTGAACTGAAACAAAACTTAAACTGTTACTTGCATATTTTTCATACTTCAACAATTAGCTTTCAAAATTGGAAATTCTACTTAAACCTAAATGAGGAAAAAATTGGAAATTGACACTCATTCTAGTTGCCAAACATGTATCTTTCTATCTAAGTTTCAAGGTAGTATGCCCTTGATTATCTTTGCAAGCATTAAGTTGCTCTTGTTTAGAATGTATTAGGGGATATATTTCAGTAGTTGTTAAAGGAATGATGTTGGATCGATATAGTTTTCGATTTACCATTAAACTACAATCATATTGCTCTAAAGGTGTTGTAATATATTCAGTGGAATCATGTCTCCCTATAGAGGAAAAGGGTTCAATGGGACTCGCATAGTGAGTATCTCAGTTTTTCATTCTTATAGGCTTCCAGGAGAAAGCCTAATCTCAGGGGGGGTGGATGTAGTGCCTGCCCCTAGTTCGCATTTTGTTATCGTTGCTGAACTCCTTTGGAGCTAGTTTTATGTTGATGGTTAGCAGTATTGTTATGAGATTAACAGATATTGTGCTATGGATTAAGTTTATTATGTGATGAGATTACTTAAACTCTACATTTCATGTATGTATGATGATTATTTTTAGTGTTCGCAATTGTTGATGATGATTATTACATTGCTTTTAGTTATTTATTATCATATGTGTTTTCTTATAGATACTTACCCCATACTTGCATGTGTATGGTGTGCATGTTTTTTTTGCGTGTTTGCTTTTGTATGGTGTGTCTGATGTGGTTAAGGAAGGGAGTCATAGTCACCTGCTAGTCGGGATCTACACGATGCACCACTTCCTGCCATTGCTTATTTAGTTTGGTATATATTGTGCTTGTACATGCATGGTTTTTATGCAGGTTGCAGGTACCGAGTATCGACTTCCCTGAATTGCCAGGATGAGCGTACCCTATCACACTATCTCAATGATAAGAGAGGGGAGATAAATTCTCAAGTCCAAATCCCAACCCTTTAAGCCATTTGTTCTAATTGGAAAATTAGGAAAAGTAACTCAGTTGAGTACCCTCTGAATACGTTGGATAACGTAATTCGTGATTTAAACCCTTGGTTTGATTTTGTATGTATTTTGGCTATGATGGGTTTTCATATTTTTACCTTGAGAGTCTTTGATGTATTTTCTATTAATTAAGCCTAGTTAAAAGATTTAATTAATGGTTTAATTTAATGAAAAATTAATATGATATTTTAATATTTATTTTATTTAATTAATTGAGAAATTAATTAAATAAAATAATTAAATTTGAAAATAAAAGTTAAAAGTTTAAATTTGGAATGTGACAATATTTATTTTAATAATAATATATTTGGAGTTCATTTTTAATAAATGACTAAATAATATTATGATTAAAGCTAATAAATATTTTAGCAATTAAGTTTGAAAATGAAATTTAAAAGTGGAAAATATATTTAAAATTATCAAAAGATTCTAGATTTCTTGTGCTTAAAATATAAATATATTAAGATTGAAAAGTGGAATCATTAAAGTTAGTGCATGAGATTTAATAAATAAATAAATTAAATTAGAAAGAGGAAAAGTAAATATTAAATTAATGATTGCCCATTATTTTAATATTTTCTCACATAGGAATTGGCAAATTCTCAAGAGTTTTCATGTAGACAACACTGGAGTTTGCACTCTAAGAATGCATAAGTTGTCTACACTTAAAAATTAGTATTTTATTTGAGCACATGGTGTCTACAACCTTAAGACTTATCTAGAAGGTTGGAGAAGGTTCATGCTTGGTTGTCATACTTATCTTCTAGTTGTTTCTAGAGACACTCTAGATGCATCTTAGAGGCCTTTAAATAGAGGCTCTCCTAGTGAGTTTGTACAAGCTGAAGTAAAAAGCTTAATGGAAGCTACAAGCTACAAGCTTAACGGAAGCTACAAGCTACAAGCTCATATTCTTCTTCATACTCATATATTTTCTATATGCTTCCATACTTCTTCTAGCACCTCTTGTGACTTGGAGGATTCGATTGGCTGGATCTTGGAGGAATTGCGAATGATGGGAAGGAAGAGATTTTCTATGGACTTCTGAGGCATGGTAGATTAGCATCAGTGTCCAGGTGCACTTCTGATATTCGTATATTCTCTTTGTACCATTTCTCTTCCTATCTCCATCATGTTTGTTATATGTGTCCGATTATATTCCATGAATGAAATTGCAATTTGAATCAGAATCTAAATATGTATTTATTTGTTTGAGAAGAGAACAATAGAAAACTCTAGATCCTATTGAGGAAGAAATTAGATCTTAATCGAGTTTGGGTTCGAATTTATATTGTGAAATTAGATAGACAAGATTTGAAATTAAAATAGAAATTCTAATGATTAGATGTAATCTTTCTATCAATTATATTTTTAGATATATATGAACAAACACTTTTATGGTTAAATTTAGATAACAATTACCTTTAAAAGAAAATTTTTAATTCATCACAAATTGTCCTATCGCTGCCCTTTGGATAGACCCAAACTAAGTCATTCATAACTTTTTATCATGATCGAATTCATTTGATCGATCCAGTCAGAATTGGCGCAACTTGGCCCTCTCCAATATATTTAAATTTCAACCCGATCCGATGGTTCATTAGAGAGATATGACCGTCGTACTGAGACTGTTTTATTCAAAGATAGATATTTCTCCATTTCCCATAACTAAGAGTTCTTTATGCTTAAACTTCACAAAAATAATATATCAAAGCACAGAATGAATTAAAGATAATATTGCAATCTTCCCTTAGTAGAATCTTATTAATATGCACTAGTTTCATATGGTTTATTATCTAATCTAATTAAATCAAATTTAATTAAGATTAGTTAATAGTAGGAGAAGTGTAATTAATTATTAGTCAATCTAAGTAAATGGATTAAAAGAAAAGAGATTTTAATATAGTTTATATAGTGAAATTTTTATAATGTATATTGAATACTATTTAATATATATTAGACAATTTTAAAGTTGTTTAATGAAGATGATAATGTTAAAAATTTGGAGATTATTCATGTTAAAATTTACAATGAGTCTTATTGGTTTGTGATAGGGATCTTTATATAGACAAAATATTATTAGAACAATTAGAAAATAGAGTCTAATGGTTGATTTTGATATTGATTAAATAAATCGTAAGATGAGAATTTATATTATATTGATTTAAAATTTAGAAACTCTAAATGATATTGGATTAAGATTGAATTGTTATGTTAATACGTTTGAATACCTTATGGTATTAAGAGTTAGTCAAATATTAACTAATGTGATTTATGAAAATAATAGTTTGATGAGTTTATTATTTATTAATGTTTGTTGGGTCTAACAAACTATTAATAAATAATAGTTTAAATAATTATCAATAAATTCGATTAGAGTTAATCTAGAAGAGATTATTTGATGATTAAAGTTTGGTAAAACATATTAATTTTTAAATTTAGATTATAATTGATTTTTAATCAATTGATATTCATTGAGTTGATAATATAATTATGATATTAATAATTAAGTTGTGCGATAGAATCTTATTCGAAAAGATTAATGATAATACGAATTTGTTGAGGGAATGTTGGTATTATTTGAAAGATGACGAATATGGTCATTTAAAATTTTCAGTAATTATTATTGAATTATTAATATGATCATTTGAATATTGAATTATAGTTGACTTTTAACTTATAGAATTCTAGTTAGTTAGTCAACTAATATTAATTGGAACGTTGCTATGGTTATGCAATTATTAATTAAATCAACTAATGAGAGTTAATTAGATTTAATAAACAATTGCATAACCATAGCAACGTTCCAATTAATATCAGTTGGTTATCATTGCTAAACTCTTTTGGAGCTAGTTTTATGTTGATGGTTAGCAACATTGTTATGAGATTAATAGATATTGTGCTATGAATTCAGTTTATTATGTGATGAGATTACTTAAACTCTTCATTTCATGTATGTATGATGATTATTTTTAGTGTTTGCAATTTTTGATGATGATTATTACATTGCTTTCAGTTATTTATTATCATATGTGTTTTCTGATGGATACTTACCCCATACTTGCATGTGTATGGTGTGCGTGTTTGCTTTGCGTGTTTTCTCTTGTATAGCGTGTCTGATGTTGTTAAGTAAGGGAGTCGTAGTCACCTGCTAGTCGAGATCTACACGATGCACCACATCCTGCCATTGCCTATTTAGTTTAGTTTATATTGTGCTTGTACATGCATAGTTTTTATGCAGGTTGCAGGTACCGGGTATGGACTTCCCTGAATTGCCAGGATGAGCGTACCCTATCACACTATCTCAATGATAAGAGAGGGGAGATAAATTCTCAAGTCCAAATCCCAACCATTTAAGTCATTTGTTCTAATTAGAAAATTAAGACAAGTATCTGAGTTGAGTACCCTCCGAATACGTTGGATAACATAATTCGTGATTTAAACCCTTGGTTTGATTTTGTATGTATTTTGGCTATGATAGGTTTTCATATTTTTACCTTGAGAGTCTTTGATGTATTTTTTATTAATTAAGCCTAATTAAAAGATTTAATTAATGGTTTAATTTAATAAAAAATTAATATGATATTTTAATATTTATTTAATTTAATTAATTGAGAAATTAAATAAATAAAATAATTAAATTTGAAAATAAAAGTTAAAAGTTTAAATTTGGAATGTGACAATATTTATTTTAATAATAATATATTTGGAGTTCATTTTTAATAAATGACTAAATAATATTATGATTAAAGCTAATAAATATTTTAGCAATTAAGTTTTGGAAAATATAAATATATTAAGATTGAAAAGTGGAATCATTAAAGTTAGTGCATGAGATTTAATAAATAAATTAATTAAATTGGAAAGAGTACAAGTAAATATTAAATTAATGATTGTGCATTATTTTAATATTTGCTCACATAAGAGTTGGCAAATTATCGAGAGTTGTCATGTAGACAACACTGGAGTTTGCACTCTAAGAATGCATAAGTTGTCTACACTTAGAAATTAGCATTTTATTTGAGCACATGGTGTCTACAACCTTAAGACTTATCTAGAAGGTTGGAGAAGGCTCATGCTTGGTTGTCATACTTATCTTCTAGTTGTTTCTAAAGACACTCTAGATGCATCTTAGAGGCCTTTAAATAGAGGCTCTCCTAGTGAGTTTGTACAACCTGAAGTAAAAAGCTTAATGGAAGCTACAAGCTACAAGCTTAACAGAAGCTACAAGTTACAAGATCATATTCTTCTTCATACTCATATATTTTCTATATGCTTCCATGCTTCTTCTAGCACCTCTAGTCACTTTTAGGATTCGATTGGTTGTATCTTGGAGGAATTGCAAATGATGGGAAGGAAGGGATTTTCTATGGACTTCTGAAGCATGGCGGATTAGCATCAATGTCCAGGTGCACTTGTGATATTCGCGTATTCTCTTTGCACCATTTCTCTTCCTGTCTTCATCATGTTCGTTATATGTGTCCGATTATATTCCATGAATGAAATTACAGTTTGAATTAGAATCTAGATATGTATTTATTTGTTTGAGAAGAGAACAATAGAAAACCCTAGATCCTATTGAGGAAGAAATTATATCTTAATTGAGTTTGGGTTCGAATTTATATTGTGAAATCAGATAGACAAGATTTGAAATTAAAATAGAAATTCTAAAGATTAGATGTAATCTTTGTATCAATTATATTTTTAGATATATATGAACAAACCCTTTTATGGTTAAATTTAGAGAACAATTACCTTTAAAAGAAAAATTTTAATTCATCACAAATTGTCCTGTCGCTGCCCTTTGGATAGACCCAAACTTAGTCATTCATAACTTTTTATCATGATCGAATTTATTTGATTGCTTCAGTCAGAACTGGCCCAACTTGACCCTCTCCAATATTTTAAATTTCACCCCAATCTAATGGTTCATTAGGGAGATATGACCATCGTACTGGGACTGTTTTATTCAAAGACAGATATTTCTCCATTTTCCATAACCAAGAGTTCTTTATGCTTAAACTTCACAAAAATAATATATCAAAGCATAGAATAAATTAAAAATATTATTGCAATCTTCCCTTAGTAGAATCTTATTAATATGTATTAGTTTCATATGGTTTATTATCTAATCTAATTAAATCAAATTTAATTAAGATTAGTTAATAGTAGGAAAAGTGTAATTAATTATTAGTCAATCTAAGTAAACGGATTAAAAGAAAAGAAATTTTAATATAGTTTATATAGTGAAATTTTTATAATGTATATTGAATACTATTTAATATATATTAAACAATTTTAGAGTTGTTTAATGAAGATGATAATGTTAAGAATTTGGAGATTATTCATGCTAAAATCTACAATGAGTCTTATTGGTTTGTCATAGAGATCTTTATATAGACAAAATATTATTAGAACAATTAGAAAATGGAGTCTAATGGTTGATTTTAATATTGATTAAATAAATTATAAGATGATAATTTATATTATGTTGATTTAAAATTTAGAAACTCTAAATGATATTGGATTAAGATTGAATTGTTATGTTAATACGTTTGAATACCTTATGGTATTAAGAGTTAGTCAAATATTAACTAATGGAATTTATGAAAATAATAGTCTGATGAGTTTATTATTTATTAATGTTTGTTGGGTCTAACAAACTATTAATAAATAATAGTTTAAATAATTATCAATAAATTCGATTAGAGTTAATCTAGAGGATATTATTTGATGATTAAAGTTTGGTAAAAGATATTAAGTTTTAGATTTAGATTATAAAGTATTTTTAATCAATTGATATTCATTGAGTTGATAATATAATTATGATATTAATAATTAAGTTGTGCGATAGAATCTTATTCGAAAAGATTAATGATAATACGAATTTGTTGAGGGAATGTTGGTATTCTTTGAAAGATGATGAATACGGTCATTTACGATTTTCAGTAATTATTATTGAATTATTAATATGATCATTTGAATATTGAATTATAGTTGACTTTTAACTTATAGAATTCTAGTGAGTTAGTTAGTCAACTGATATTAATTGAAACGTTGCTATGGTTATGCAATTATTAATTAAATCAACTAATGAGAGTTAATTAGATTTAATTAATAATTGCATAACCATAGCAACGTTCCAATTAATATCAGTTGGTTATCGTTGCTGAACTCTTTTGGAGCTAGTTTTATGTTGATGGTTAGCAGCATTGTTATGAGATTAACAGATATTGTGCTATGGATTTAGTTTATTATGTGATGAGAGTACTTAAACTTTACATTTCATGTATGTATGATGATTATTTTTAGTGTTCGCAATTGTTGATGATGATTATTACATTGCTTTCAGTTATTTATTATCATATGTGTTTTTTTATGGATACTTACCCCATACTTGCATGTGTATGGTGTGCGTGTTTGCTTTGCGTGTTTTCTTTTCTATGGCATGTCTGATGTGGTTAAGGAATGGAGTCGTAGTCACCTGCTAGTCAGAATCTACATGATGCACCACTTCCTGCCATTTCTTATTTAGTTTAGTATATATTGTGCTTATACATGCATGGTTTTTATGCAAGTTGCAGGTACTGGGTATCGACTTTCCTGAATTGCCAGGATGAGCGTACCCTATCACACTATCTCAATGATAAGAGAGGGGAGATAAATTCTCAAGTCCAAATCCCAACCCTTTAAGCCATTTTTTCTAATTAGAAAATTAGGACAAGTATCTGAGTTGAGTACCCTCCGAATACGTTGGATAACGTAATTCGTGATTTAAACCCTTGGCTTGATTTTGTATGTATTTTGGCTATGATGGGTTTTCATATTTTTACCTTAAGAGTCTTTGATGTATTTTTTATTAATTAAGCCTAATTAAAAGATTTAATTAATGGTTTAATTCAATGGAAAATTAATATGATATTTTAATATTTATTTTATTTAATTAATGGAAAAATTAATTAAATAAAATAATTAAATTTGAAAATAAAAGTTAAAAGTTTAAATTTGGAATGTGACAATATTTATTTTAATAATAATATATTTGGAGTTCATTTTTAATAATGACTAAATAATATTATGATTAAAGCTAATAAATATTTTAGCAATTAAGTTTTGGAAAATGAAATTTAAAAGTGGAAAATATATTTAAAATTATCAAAAGATTCTAAATTTTTTGTGCTTAAAATATAAATATATTAAGATTGAAAAGTGGAATCATTAAAGTTAGTCCATGAGATTTAATAAATTAATTAATTAAATTGGAAAGAGTAAAAGTAAATATTAAATTAACGATTGTGCATTATTTTATTATTTGCTCACATAGGAGTTGGCAAATTCTCGAGAGTTGTCATGTAGACAACACTGGAGTTTGCACTCTAAGAATGCATAAGTTGTCTACACTTAGAAATTAGCATTTTATTTGAGCACATGGTGTCTACAACCTTAAGACTTATCTAGAAGTTTGGAGAAGGCTCATGTTTGGTTGTCATACTTATCTTCTATTTGTTTCTAAAGACACTCTAGATGCATCTTAGAGGCCTTTAAATAGAGGCTCTCCTAGTGAGTTTGTCCAAGTTGAAGTAAAAAGCTTAATGGAAGCTACAAGCTGAATGGAAGCTACAAGCTACAAGCTTAACAGAACCTATAAGCTACAAGCTCATATTCTTCTTCATACTCATATATTTTCTATATGCTTCCATGCTTCTTCTAGCACCTCTAGTCACTTGGAGGATTCGATTGGCTGGATCTTGGAGGAATTGCGAATGATAGGAAGGAAGGGATTTTTTATGGACTTTTGAGGCATGGCAGATTAGCATCAGTGTCCAGGTGCACTCGTTATATTCGCATATTCTCTTTGCACCATTTCTCTTCCTGTCTTCATCATGTTTTTTATATGTGTCTGATTATATTCCATGAATGAAATTGCAATTTGAATCAGAATCTAGATATGTATTTATTTGTTTGAGAAGAGAACAATAGAAAACCCTAGATCCTATTGAGAAAGAAATTAGATCTTAATCGAGTTTGGGTTCGAATTTATATTGTGAAATTAGATAGACAAGATTTGAAATTAAAATAGAAATTCTAATGATTAGATGTAATCTTTCTATCAATTATATTTTTAGATATATATGAAGAAACCCTTTTATGGTTAAATTTAGAGAACAATTACTTTTAAGAGAAAAATTTTAATTCATCACAAATTGTCCTATCGCTGCCCTTTGGATAGACCCAAACTAAGTCATTCATAACGTTTTATCATGATCCAATTTATTCGATCGCTCTAGTCAGAATTGGCGCAACTTGGCCATCTCCAACATATTTAAATTCCAGCCCGATCCAACGGTTCATTAGGGAGATATGACCATCGTACTGGGACTGTTTTATTCAAAGACAAATATTTCTCCATTTTCCATAACCAAGAGTTCTTTATGCTTAAACTTCACAAAAATAATATATCAAAGCATGAAATGAATTAAAGATATTATTGCGATCTTCCCTTAGTAGAATCTTATTAATATGCATTAGTTTCATATGGTTTATTATCTAATCTAATTAAATCAAATTTAATTAAGATTAGTTAATAGTAGGAGAAGTGTAATTAATTATTAGTCACTCTAAGTAAATGGATTAAAAGAAAAGAGATTTTAATATTGTTTATATAGTGAAATTTTTATAATGTATATTGAATACTATTTAATATATATTAAACAATTTTAGAGTTGTTTAATGAAGATGATAATGTTAAGAATTTGGAGATTATTCATGTTAAAATTTACAATGAGTCTTATTAGTTTGTGATAGGGATCTTTATATAGACAAAATATTATTAGAACAATTAGAAAATAGAGTCTAATGGTTGATTTTGATATTGATTAAATAAATTGTAAGATGAGAATTTATATTATATTGATTTAAAATTTAGAAACTCTAAATGATATTGGATTAAGATTGAATTGTTATGTTAATACGTTTGAATACCTTATGGTATTAAGAGTTAGTCAAATATTAACTAATGAGATTTATGAAAATAATAGTCTGATGAGTTTATTATTTATTAATGTTTGTTGAGTCTAACAAACTATTAATAAATAATAGTTTAAATAATTATCAATAAATTCGATTAGAGTTAATCTAGAGGAGATTATTTGATGATTAAAGTTTGGTAAAAGATATTAATTTTTAGATTTAGATTATAATTGATTTTTAATCAATTGATATTCATTGAGTTGATAATATAATTATGATATTAATAATTAAGTTGTGCGATAGAATCGTATTCGAAAAGATTAATGATAATATGAATTTGTTGAGGGAATGTTGGTATTCTTTGAAAGATGACGAATATGGTCATTTAAGATTTTAAGTAATTATTATTGAATTATTAATATGATCATTTGAATATTGAATTATAGTTGAATTTTAACTTATAGAATTCTAGTTAGTTAGTTAGTCAACTGATATTAATTGGAACGTTGCTATGGTTATGCAATTATTAATTAAATCAACTAATGAGAGTTAATTAGATTTAATTAATAATTAAATTATGTAGTAGAGATTTAATTGATATAATTATTTTAATGAGATTGTAGAAATATTGATATCAAAATTGATAAGTTTTATGACTTGAATTATGACCTTAGATGTTATATGGTTGTCAACGATGATAACGATTAAATTAAAAGACTCAAACTTTAGTAATACTTAATTAAGTTTCTAATTGAAGACTATTAGAATGTTGATAGGTCATGGATGGTATATCTATGTTAATTGATTGATTTAATTGATCATTTTAATAAAGTTATAATATTCATATTTGAAGACTAGTAATTGACTTTCTTACATTTTGACGAATAATGATCCTTGGGTTATGTTAAAAACTAAAGTAACATTATAGGAAAGTTAATCAAAGAGAACAAGTTGATTAAGGGTCAATAATGATCAGTTTGGTGAATATTTATCCTTAAGTTTTTCTTGGAATGTAATTCTTAATAATGGAAGGATAATGCTATCGGGGAATCAAATGGGTTGACTTGTAGGTCAAATGATGAAACTTAGACACTTGAAGTATACTTGAAATGAAAATCAAAGCTCTACACTTAATTCAACTATGAGATAATAACAAAACCAAAATATGTGTTTGCATCATGTATTCTATATGCTTCTTATTTTGAGTTTTGGGTTGACTAGTGTTGACCAGTCGTAGGTTGTTACCAGAGGCTCGAGGGTTATGCGATGTGTTGGCATGTTGATCTTATGTGGTCTTGATCTTTATAAGCCCAACCATGGTATGTGATCATATGCTCTATGAAATGTTTGTTATTGTTCATCAGTCTTCATGTGTGAAGCTGAGATGTATGTGTTTGAGACACCTGAGCTAATCATTTTGAGTCATCGATCAGTTATCCTTGGTTTATTTTCTAGTCACCATGATGGGACTGAAATGTGGATTTATCTCTTGATGATGTCATGTTGTGACATGCTTTGACTCAACCATTTTGGAGTCTTCGATCAGTATGATTTTGAGATATTCTTGGTTGCTTGTTGAGAACCAATAGATATGGTGATTTTTTTTGAGATATATTTTGGTTATTAAGAACCAATTGATACTTATGAATATCAGTGATGCCTTCAGTTGGCAATAAAGAACTGTTGTGATCATGATTTTCTATGGATGCTTTTTGGATGCTCGTGGAGATTTTGATGATTCTTATCTTGGAGATTTGATGATTCTTATTATGGATATTTGATGCTTATATTGTAGATATCTGATGATTTTTTGTATGGATTATCTTTTGGATTTATTTATAGTCGCTTGTACAGGACTATGGTGATTTATGATTCCATGAGCATTAGGGAAGGTAATCTACTTGTAGTGTCGGGAAGTGGCTTGCAATTGGGGTCGGGGCCCTAAGTGGCTGCCAGGGTAACTCATTGTAAGTTTGGTTAGTAAGTGATAACATTTACACACTAAATGGAGATTAAATGAACCTAAAAAGATAATTGTTTTGATGTTCTCGCTCATGCCTTGAGTGCTTGTACAGGCTAGGATGGGAGTAGTGAGACACATGGTTGTGACCTTGCATTCCATAGTATGCCTCGTCAGTATGAGAGGATACTAGTGGCCGCATGAGATCTGTATGGACCCGTGGAGTTTAGCTAACTGCTAGGGTAACTTGTACAAGATAAATGCGATGACACTTTCCCACTTGCATAGTAGGTTCCTACATGTCATTGTGTGCCTCTGGAAAGTAGATGTCAGTTGTTTTGTGATTGGAACATTTGAGTTAGTATACTTTTAAGATTCTTGGAATTTAGAGACTTATGCTATGTGATTTTGGTAGCCTATTTGGGACTTGAGATTATCTCCTCAGCACAATGGGAGTGGACCAGTTAGGTACCACGCGGTCGGTTGGTAGTGTATTTTCCACTCTTATCATTTGAGATCTGTTCGAGACACCGTGGCTGGAGCATTCTTGGTTGGTATCTATCTTCATTCTATTCTTGGATCATTATGGTAGATGATATACCTTATGATGGATGTATTTGCTGGTATGTTTTTTATATTGATGGTTTGCATATGTTAGATGATGATATCTTATGCTTTACTTTTCATGTTAGTAGGATGTTTTTACGAGTGACATTCCTACTATGTTAATACCAATGATCTCGTCAGTGCTTTGGAATGTTACGCACGGAGGGATGGCTAGGATCCATGATGGTCTAATGATGCTATTTATGGTTGGGAGGAACCATGCACTTAGTTATGTTTGTGATATATGGTTATCTTTTATGATGGATGTTTATATCTTCATGATGATGATGTATCATGTAATGTTTATAGTTTTATTTACTTTAATTGCATCATAGATTAATATTGGATGATGATGTACTTTATTTACATGGATGTTTATTCTTTTAAGCTTTTTCATACCTTGTAACATATACAGTGGATGATTCAGCAATTTAAAGTAATTACAAAAGGACACTTGTAATATTGTTTAGGAACATTGGATGCATTATTGTTATTTCATTGTTAAGGATGTGATGTTAGATGGATAGTTAAGATTAGAAGTAATTCAATGTTAAGGGATCTTTAAAGAATGTAATCTATTATGTTATGTTATTTTCAGTTGGATGTTACTATTGCTTCTGCAAGTGTTGTGTATGGTTTTACTTTCATGTTTTAAAAAAAGAAATTGTTGGGTAAACTTAGTATAATTCTTTGGATCCCTTGGCAGGGCATTACATGAGAGGGTTCTTGTTGCACATTTTGAATCATAACATAACCTGCCCTCTTCTGCAATGTATATTGGCCAGGAGCTACCACATTTTTACTGCTTATTCTTCTTTGTACTTCTCTAGCCTTTTATGGATGTGTTTCAACATACATAGCTTTCTTTTCATTCATGGTTTGAATTATTATGGAAAAATTATTCATTAATGCTTGTATTTTAGTTCCCCAGTATTTCTTATTTGTCAATGGGTCATACTGGGGGTTAAAAGCATTAATAAATTCTAGGGTCTTACTAAAAACTATCCATTTCTCTTTTCTCAATTCGTGTTCCTGTAATGTGAAGATATTTTTTATTATATCTTCTAGATAGTAAACTTGATGTACCATATGCGAAGCTCTTACCCTTTTTTTTAAAAGGTCATAGAATCCTTCAGGGTCATTGAATCTGGCATGAGACTTTGCCATGTTATATCTATCCAAAAAAAAATTCAAGTGCTTCCACCCTTTTCTGACAGAGACAAAATCATGCACTACAATAAAAATTGGAAAGAAAGTGCCCTTCTTAATCAATTCCCTCTCATCTATAGTGCCTATCTGCCATAAGAGCTCGACAATCCCAATCTTCAAAGGCACATGAAAAGGCAACACATGTGGCTTTCCCATAAAACAATATACCCTTATCACAGTTGAAACATTATAAGGGATTATATCCCCCCAATTATGACTAACCAATAGCCCTTGTGCATGATCTTTAGGTCTAATCAATTCCAACAATGCTTGTGGAATTCTGGGGTTGTCCCCTCTCAAAAGCAATCTCAGCTTAGATGCGAAAAATCTATCAAACCTTACATAACTAGCATCTGTGGCTTTTGAAGTCATATCCACACTCCATAACTGCACTGGATTCCTTTCTCCATCCTTGTTTATTTCCAACTCCATACCCTTCGAGAAGAAAGTATGTCCCTTGTATAAGCATACATGCATCAGCAATGAATACCAATAGAATGGTTTTTTTACTTTTCCCCTTGCTATTCCAACCAAACCATTGTGAATCTCTTTTGATAGAAAAGTGGCAAAATCTAGAATGGTACTCATTCCAAATTGAAGGGTTTGAGCCATTATAAGGACAATAGAACCTATAATTTGATCACCTTCATCTATCCCCAAAATCTTGCAAAGAGAAAAATATAGTGCTTGAGCTCTCAAGTTGAAATGTCTTCTCAACAATGGCTCTAGGGTACTGGCTGTAATCATAGGCAAATTACCAACCTTGGCAGCATGCTCTTGTAGTGGTCATGTTCTTAGATAAATTCGTTGTGCATCATATCTGGCTTGTAGATCATCCATATCAATGATTTCATGCATAGTGTGGTTAGGGTTAAGGTTGAAAACCTCACTGAATAGCTTAGGGAAAACCCTAAAAAGATTGATTCCAGAATGATTTTTTACCCATCCTATAATAGGATCATATTTCTTTGTCAGGTCCATCAATAAATCACTATCAAAGAAAACAGTGGGGAGTACTAGTTTACTAATGTCAAACTCCCAAACATTACTCATAGGAGTATCCAGTTTTTGCTTTGAAAACCATTTCTTGAATAACTCTAGACCTCCCATGGAAACCTGAGCATATCTTACCCAATTAGCTTTGTTGTAAAAACCCTCTACTACAACTATTCTGGGATGTTTCGGGATGAGTTCCCTCCCCTTAGTTATTTCATGCACTGATAAGGGGAATTGTTCAAGATAGTCATCATGCATAGAACGTTTCAAATAATTTGTTTGCCTATTAAACTCTTTTTGGGGAGGCATTTTGAATGAATCCTAGAAAATTCTACAATAGAAGATACTTCAAATTTACTTAGAAAACCACAGAGTACTTACTTGCCAAAATTTGCACTTCTGCACTATGAGAAAACTTCTGCAATTCTACTGGATTGTTAACTAAGAATTTTTGTGCCCTAGCTCTAAAAATTTTGTATGCCCTGATATTCTCTCTATGCTTTAGTGGTTCATTAATGGTGAAATTGTGGTCTCTTATCATGCAATAAAATCACACGTATAAGGTCTGGATCATATTTACTCTCGATAATCATTACCCGCAATTTGCATCCAAGTTTGAATCCCATCCATAGATTTTCACTGGATCAGATGGTCCTAATTTAAAAAGTAACAAGCATTACAGCTTTTAAAATAATGCTACATGTCACAATCTCGCTTCCCCACATTATTTAAAATCCCTTCATCTTAGAATTGCGAGGAAGCACCATTCATCGATCAAGACAAGATCGACGATCAGACTAATCCACTTCCTAATAAAAACTAGTCAGCTGTACTAATCAATAAGAAACTTCCATATGAGCTCATGCCGTCTAACCACATTCCACACCAACATATCCCACATCATCTTCTGGGTGAGAAAGTACTTGGTATCATTTAGTATACGTGTCATGCTATCGCATTCCTACTTTCCTTATTTAACAAGCATTTTCAAATTGTGAGCCTACGCCAATCGTTGATCATTGAAAGATCAATGGTGATACCGATCTTACCCTATAGGGCATCTAAACAGAATTTCTCATGTCACCATAGACACGTGTCTCCAGGGTGCATTCCTACTTTGTTTAAACATTGCTCAAATTCAAAATGAGGGGAAGCACCTTTCGTTGATTAGGATAAAGATCATTGATCAAAAACAACTCTTCACTTTATGCTAGCATTATCCACTTGGGCCAATGACATGACTACTTTTAACCTACATGTTCTGACTATTGTGTTCATTTCTAACACCTTTTTGGCCCAGGTCATAAATATCTCCAGCTGAGCACCTTTGGTGGAACCTATGGCATGACTCTTGCATTCTTCATGGTCTTGTCCCACTGTGACATGCATCGCAAAGGCCCATTCTAGCTTTTCTTATCTGACTTGTAGCTTCATAATGTGGGATTGTGCTAACCCTAGATCTTCGAAAGATCTATGGTTGATAAGACTTCATTTCCATCCAATAGTCAAAACTCCTCCATGTGGCACATTTGGCAGTACATGTCATCAATCATTTATAGTGTGGCATATTGCTTTGCAAATACCTGACCCACCTTGCCACATGTCATAAATCCACTTTCTCGCATTACTTATTTCCTGTGTAGTTTCAAAGTGCGGGCATGCACTGGCCTTTGATCTTTGATAGAACAACAGTTACATAAACTTTTCCTTTTGAGTAGCATATTGGCTAATAGTGATGAATGATGTTCCTCCACCTATTCCAACTCATCTGACATACATCACTAAGGACATGTCACCATTATTCTTTTAATAGCGGGCCCATCTCATCAGATCGTGCCACTTGTCCAACTTTCACTTCCCCACATTATTTATCTGTCAAACATATTCTTTTTGTGGGAAAGTCCTAGCCCTTGATTGAGATGAAATCAATGGCTGATGCTTCATGGTGACAAATGAGATATCTCTGTAGGCGAATCCTCCAATGGCATCTCAAGAAAATCAAGATGTGCACAAAAGTACTGAAAAACCTATAAAAGTTCTTAACAATTTATGATTCACCAGAATTTAGGAATGTAAAGGTAACGTGTCACCAAGTCGCATGCCTGCTTTACTTAAAGGCCTTGCATCTTGAAATTGTGGGTATGTGATACTCGTTGATCTGAACAAGATCAACGATTAAAAAGACTTTGCTTCATTAGAGTTAATTGCTAACATAATGATTAATCAATTTGTATGCTAAGTGCAGTCATGTAAACTTTAACAAAAATATAATGACCTCATGCTTATGCAAGCCCTCCCTTGGGGAAAAATGTCATTGAAAACATTTTTCTAAAAATAATTTTGAGGCTATTATAAAGCTAGGGAAATCTGATGACTTTGAAAAAATACGAGAAATAAAACCCTAACTTTGAAAATTTCAAGATTTAAATGATTTTTCACAAGTTTTTCCTTTAACCTCTGCATAGTGAAAAATCAAGCCAACAGCAGCAATGAGTTCAACCACTTTTGATGGTTTGCCCTATTAAAGGCCTACCCTATAAAAGGCTTTACACTATGTTAATAATAACCTATTGAAAGGATTTACAAACACTTTACAAGAAGTGTCACCCTGTTAAAGGATTTACATAGAGGCTGTTAAACCCACCTAATACATAGGATTTTCTTGACCTTCTCTAAAGGCTCTCCTACCTAGCTATTAAGATAACCTATCACCATAAGATTTTATCCTCTAATAAAATTGCTAAAGAGTATTAGAAAATTTAACATGATTGAATACAATCTTGAATTGTTGGTTTTAGGCACTTGATTTTCTCTTTCTCTTCTGATCTCTAATAGATCTGATCTCTGAGTATGTCCTCTATTCTATTCTAATTAACTAGATATATAAATGCTATCCCTTTCACTAAGCCTTTTCTCTTCACACTAAAATTCCACTATAGTCTCTCTCTCTCTCTCTCTCTCTCTCTCTCTCTCTCTCTCTCTCTCTCTCTCTCTCTCTCTCTCTCTCTCGTTTTACAATGGTGCATTCATTCTCCTTATAAAGAATGTGAAGACATAGGATTAGGTATGGATCTACGATCTAAATCGAATCTCAAATTCCCACTAATACATTGCATTTTTCTTATTGGCTGCATGCCTTCACCATTTTTCTAATTGGTTGCATGTAGATTTCATAGGGAATGAAAATGACATGCACGTATCCTTTTTCTCCTAAGAAATTTCTCTAAGTCAGCTCCAAAAATGGTTTACATCTTAGTTTGTGTAAGTAAAAACTCTTATGTTGATTATACATTCCTTGGCACATGGACTATTGTTGATGCTTCGCACACACTATTTTTGGATTGCTCAGTATGAACTATGTTTCCTGGTTTTCCTGACATCAACTATGTTTCCTACTTTGTTTGGCACCAGAATGATTCTGTTACTTGGCATATGAATAATTCTTGGATCACTCAGCACATACTATACTATAATCTACTCAGCACTAACTGTGAATTGACACCTATCAAACTTTTGGCTTGGCATCTATAGTGTACTCGGCATGTATGATGAAAATGGTTAATTGTATTGACAATCATATATCAATACTTTTTACTTGACCAACACTCGCTTGAATTTCTCCAAGACTATTTTTCCACCAAGGACTAATTTTTTTTACAAAGTAAAATCACCTCCTTTATATACAAATACATTGACTATAATTGGATTAACAATAATATTTGTTTTAAATTCCTCATATCTCCTATATAGGGTAAAGGTATATGAAAAAACCACTTAATCCCTATTATAAGTCCATAATCATTTAAAAATATTTTAGAAAGAAATTTGAAATCCTTATCTAATCATCTAAGGAATATATTTCGGGTGTTTGGTTTAAACAACAAACCCTTTTTTCACACTACCTCCAATAAATGGGTTGTATAATGCAAAGTAGAAAATAATTCTAAAGAATATGGGTGGCTTAGTGATTCATCTAGGTTGTAGGGAATAGGATGCTTTGTGTTCCAATCCCTCTAACTACATTTTTTTCCTCTAGTGCATTTCATCTTTTAGGGACACTTTAAAAAAATTAATCACATACACAATAGCAAGGAAAATGTTTGGTACATTGGTTTAGTTGTATCTTTGTAAGATTGATGTTAAATGTTTTATTCCCATCTAACACATTTTGAATAAAATTTTCAATGAATCTGATATTGTTGCTACATGGCATTACCAAATTGGATGAAGATGTTGACTAAGTTGTTGATGTCACCATTTTTACTAGTCAACTCTTTTCCTAGGCAACTTCAAATGAGCATAACTTCCGCATATAATTTCTATTTTCAATAAAATGAAGGCCATTGTAATGATCTTGATGGGATCTTTAATTTGAAATGAATTGTTGAGCACTTTTGAGATGGTTAAATTTTCCTTTTTTTTTTATTAATTCAACCCTTAGTTTGCTAGTTTAAAATATTTTTTGACCAAGCTTAACTTTTGTTTATGAGCTCATTTTTCACCCATTTATGTTACATCAGGTTTAATTTTCTAAGCTCTTTGTAGTTATGCTAGATTTGGGAGACTTCGAGACTATGCAAGTTTTTTCTTTTCTAGATCCACTTGGATCTATATGCTTGATTTAAATAGGTACATTAGGATCTCTTTTAGTAACTTCATATAATCTATTCAAAGTCAAATGTTGAAGGGTACATTTCTTATCAATTTTAGACAACTTTTTAATTCCTTTTCAAAGAAATCCAACATACTTGACACATTATTATAACCTTCAAAAAATTTAGTGCTTTTATCAATAATAACATTAACTCTATATGAAAGAAATTCCTTAGTTGTGATGAAAGAACAAACATGATGATCAATTCTTTGGACCAATTCCTTACCTGTAACTTCCTCTTTGATCACAATAATGGTTCTTTGAGCAACCATGACACTTGAGGTATCACCTAAGCTTTTATCATCTAGTTTCTTTTCTAGTCTTCAATTCTTTGCATGCATCATATTTAAAATAGAGTTCATTTCGATTTCACTTTGTTGCAATTCCTCGATCATTTCTTTCCTATGCCTAATCTAAGCTTGGTTGAACATTGACTCATGAGTGAGTCTTGCAGCAATAAATTTTAGGTTTGTATTCTTCACAATTTGGATTGAGGTGATTCCTTCTTTGCCTTTTGAAATGTCAATCAATTTTGGCTTGTTTCCTTTGAATGTCACCCAGGTGGCTAATGTCTCTATCTTTGGATTCTAACCTATGCCTTCTACCTTATCTAGTGACCCAAATTCTACTACTAAGGTCATTTTTTCTTGCTTTCTTATTTGATCAAATAGGAAAAACTCTTTGAGGTGAGACCTGGAAGAATCAAGATACCACTTTTTTGCACAATATCTATGCCTTCTTCTTCTATGCATGTGATTTTATCTAAATCTAACTCACTCATCATCTATGATATTATTATAGCATGCTAAAACTCATCAACTCTTTCAAGTCTTTTGGCCTTTTTCTCCTCTAAATATTTTATATTTTATTTAATCCAAAAGTCCTTGAATTCTTGTGATTGAACAAAATTTTATTTTTCATCCTCAATATAAATTTCAGAATTAGTTTCCATTGTTTGTGCATAATACCCATGTCTTTTTTTAATAATTGAAAGAAGGTCCTAAAATTATAGGCCTTTTGTCATATTTCATGCACTCAAGAACCTAAGAGATATCCCTAATAGCTTCATCATCAGAATCATCATATGTAACAAGTGATATGTTAAACTCCTTCTACTGTCTAGATGTGGATGTATGGTGTAAGGGCAACTAGCTATGGCTCATGGAAAACCTAGGGTTCCTAATTTGTTTTGTCTTGTAGTCATACCAAACACACCACTAGAGTAATAAAGAGACTTTCTTGGTTCTAGATTGAGGTGTGTTAGAATAGGAAGCTTTAATAGGCCTTAGTTGCCTTTAGTTGCAAGTATGCCCATATCAAGTCAAATAAGGTATTTTTATGATTTTGATTATAAGTGGACCAACCAAGGGACATGAGGTCATTTTCCAATGTTTTAATACCTTATTTAGGTTTTCGGTTAATTTTGGTGGTCATTGGATCAAGTTTGAATGGAAAACTCAGAACGATGTAAAAGTTGCTAAAAAGTTGTCCATGTTGTCATTGACAACATTGACAACATTTTGTTGCATGAGAAAAAGTTCATGTATCAGGTTTTATAACTATCTAAAACCATTTTTTTTTAATTCTTTTTTAATCATTTCAGGTCATGCTCAACCTAATCAAGAAGTTGGAAGAAGTTTGGAATGGTGTGTACAGTCTAGACATTAGCAATAACAATCATAGTTCTTGAATTTCTAAGATTTTAGTGCTTTATTTAAGTATATGAAGTCTGGTAATCAATAGAAGTGTTAGAGTAGTTTTTATAAAGATTTTGTGTGGCATTAGATTTGGATTTTGTAAGCTTTTAGTTAGGTTTGTAAATTATTTTGTTTCCTCTAAGTTTGTTATCCTTAACTAGGTAACTAGTAAAGATGGGGTCATATATCATTTTTCCACCATGGAATCTATAAAGGATTTTTGGATTAGGGAGGTGAATCCATGTAAATATTTTAAAGTGAAGGATGCTCCATGGAAAGAAAGATAACAATTTTTGAGGTGATGCCCTAGGCAAGCCAAAGTTAGATGGCTAAGAATCACAATGAGTTACAGAGTTGTTAAAAAGGATTGAAGGCATTGATAGATTACATAAAAGCTCAAAGAATGGTTGATGAATGAGTATTGAAGTCCTAAATTCAATGGGAAGTGTTCATGAAATTTCTTAGGAGGGGATAGTAAAGTTCTTGCTAGACAAGCTTGAAAATCCTTAAAACCCTAATTTTTCAGCATATTTGAAGGTTGTAGTATACAAATAGTTTGGGAGGTAGAGACCTTGGAAATATTTTAGGTCTCTAATAAGGGTTTCTATATCAATATTTAATTTCCCTCCTTGTTAATGGCTTTTCAAGTTATTCAATATTTTCATCAAATGTAGCCCTAATTGCTTGTAGCCGTATTTGGGAAGCAACTATTTTTTTTTCGAACTCGATTAGGGTTCCAATATAAAAATTGGTTATAGGTCTTGGAAAGGGTACAAATAAATTCCTAATGGTATATATCTATTGATGGAGTGTATATTGATCATGTGGGGGAAAATAGTGGAGTTGGTGAAGTGGAAGCAAGAAGGCTAATGTAATGGAAGCATTGAATGGAGTTGTGTTTTATCAAGTTGGTGTTCACTTGTAGAATGTAGAAAGATCTCATAACTAAGATCCTAACGAGAGTATGGTAGTAAGAAACCCTATTCAGCTAGGAGAAATAGCAGAGGATACCCTAGAGTAAGTTAGTGTAGGAGCAAAACTAGTATTACATTAGAGTGGTATTAGAGAAAGTTAAGGATTTGGGAGTTTAGTATGTGTCTACAGCTACTAGGGAATCAATAGGTGAGTCAAGTATGGTGAAAAATGTAGAGCTAGCCAAAGAGGTTGATGAGAAAAAGAAGAAGAATATACTCATTGAAGAATCCTTAGAAGAAGTGAAGATAAAGTTAGATGTAGTTCTTGATGTAACTAAGAAAAAGGAAGAAGAGAGCAATGATAGGGGTAAGGAGATAGTAGCTATTGTCCATGAACTAAACCCTATCCTATATGGAGAACATTTCTTGAAAGCCATTAAATCCATGAGAAGGAAGCCACGGGAAGTTGTTCCACTATTTAGTGGTAAAATGGTTATTGATGCAGTAATGGATTGGATAGATGGAATGGAGAACCACTTCAAAGGTGGAGTGATAGAAGCACAAAAGCTCAAGGTAGCTAAGTCAAGACTGAGAGGGTCAACATTAGCATGGTAGAAATATGTTCAAGCTGAGAGGATTAAGATTGTAAGAGGCCCATAGCCAATTGGAAAGCAATGGTGACTAAACTAAAGGAGAATTTTGTACCAGAATACTATGAGATTCAACTTCACAAGATAGGATAAGGACTAAAAAAAAAAGACTTGGATTTGGCCTGTTATATGGAGGAATTTCAAAGGTTATGTCTTAGGTCTAAGAAGCAAGAAAAATCCAAATAAAAGTGGCTAGATACATGGGTGGTCTTAAATGGAACATTCAAGAAGAGCTTGTTTATGGAAATATACTACTATTTAGAGGTGCCATCAACTAGCCTTAAAAGTGGAAGAAAAGAACAAAAGGAAGGGGGACTCTGACTTCAAAGACTGAGGCAAGGGAAGAAATCAAAGGGGTCAAAGAGGAGGATATCAAGGTAGAGTTAGTGAGTAGAGAAACCAAGGGAAGACCAAACTCACTAAACAAAGTACTAAAATCACTCTAAAAGGGGGTTATAGTAGAGGAAGGTGTAATCAAGGAGGCTCTAATAGAGGTAGAAGACTTGAAAGAAGTAATTCTTACTTTTCTAGCATGAATGTTATAATTGTGGTCAACTAGACCATCGAGCATATAGGTTCTTTGACAAACCTTCTTCTTCAAACTATGACAAGAGAGTTACATATGCTAAGGAGAATAACTCTAGTGATAAATAACCTAAAATGGATCACATAGAATCAGAGAAAGGTGAAAATATCATGTTTAGGAGGGTATTTATCAAGAAACTAGCTCAAAATGAACCTAAGTATAGAAGACCTTTGTTTAGGATTAGATGGAATATTCTAAGAAAGATCTACAAAATAGTAGTAGACTCTTTCTCTGCTAGCAATATAATATCAAAGTAGGTAGTCAACTACCTCAAACTGATCAAGTTACCTCATGTGAATCCATATAAGGTAACTTAGTTCAATAAGGGTCAAAGTATTTTAGTGAATGAATAGACTTGGGTTAAGTTATCCATAGAACGGTATAAGGACAGGTAGTTATGTGACATCTTATCCATGGATGATTGCCATCTACTATTGGGTAGGCCCTAGAAGTTTGATAGGGAGATAGGGTATGATGACAAAGAAAATTCCATATCATTTGAAAAGGGAGGTAGAACTTTCAAAATCCAATCTTTGTTGGAAGGAGATGAACCACAACCCAAGACTCCTAGTGTGTTTCTATGTAGTGGAAAGGGGTTTTTTAAGGATATCAAGGATGATGGGAGCCAAATCTATGAAATTTCACTAAAATCCAAAGGAGAGGAAAATACAATAAAATAATCATTGCCTATAGATATACAAGCATTACTTGAAAAGTATAAGGTGATTGTAAGTAATGGAATGCCAAATACCTTACCTTGTAGAAGGGTGATAAACCATCAAATTGATTATGTCCCTGGTGCATCTTTGCCAAAATATGTATCATATAAGCTCACTCTTGACTAGATGACCTAAGAGCATCAAAGGTTGCCTTGTTATCCTGCTCATCTTTGTTCATTTTACATGTTCGATTTGAGTGCTAGTGGTCTCCAATTTCTGATGCTACTACGTTGTTTTCTTGATGCCAAGTTATTGTAGCTCTAGTGGATGTCAAGTTACTATAGGTCTAATGGATGTTGAGTTACTATAGCTCTAGTAGATGTCGAGTTACTATAGCTCTAGTGGATGTTGAGTTACTATAGCTCTAGTGGATGCCAAGTTATTGTAGCTCCAATGGATGTTGAGTTATTGTAAATCTAGTGGATGGCAAGTTACTATGGCAATCTAATGTTGATTGAGTGTTCCTTCATATGTTAAGTGAATCTATTAGTTTCAATTATTCATTTTGGTGCCTAATGCTACTATATAGGTTGTGAAATGTCATGTGTCATGAATTTTCCTAGTCCCTTGATTTTTCCTAGTCCCTTGATTGAATTGTCTGTGTCTTGTTCTAGTTTGGGTTAACCTTTTTTGTATTTAATATTGGTATTGGTAGTTAGTATTTGATATGAGTGGACTTGTGGCTATGCATGCATTTAATGTAAAGTTTAATTTTGTGATAGGATAAGCTATGGTCACACAGGTATTTGAGGAGGTCTAGGATTGAGTTCTAGTAGAACTTATAGGATTTCAAAAGTTGGAAGCATATGTGTTTGCAAATCCTAATTTGAAGCTTGATCATGGATTTGAATGTATTTTGTATCTAGCCATAACCCAGATTTCCTTATTGCTAAGAATGTATAGTGACTATTTGATGAATCAATAAAAGTTTTTTCTCTTCTTCCTCCTTTGGTTCTATTCTTTTTATTATTTTTCTACTGTGTTAACTCTTCCAAGGTGGTTTGGATAGCTGGGTGTGCCTTTGGCCCTAGTTCTTCATTCTTCCCTACCTTAGCTGGTATAAGAGTAGAGGTTTCTACTTGTGAATTTTGGATCATGTACAACCCTAAGTTAATTTGGTTGTAGGCTTGCAAATCTATAGATTTGGCCTATAACTTGTAGAGGATTATGGTCTTGTAGGAACTTGATTTGTAAAGATGGTTTGAGGTAGAGTTAATGTTGATAATGCAATATTAGATACATTGAGAAAAATTCCAGCCAGATTAGATGTTGTGGAGATAGTCTAGAGGAGAGGAGAACATCTTGGTGATGTAAGTCATCATGAAACAATAGCACCAAATCGTAATCTAGAACTTGAAGAAGACCAAGATGAAGCAAGGTTGTTGAGAGTGTTGTCTTAATAAAATTCAAAGCCTATTGTAGAAGTTGTCCCTTATCATGGAAAATTGGATATAAATGTTGTGTTTTATTGGATCTTTGATATGGAGAATTTCTTTGAGTATGAAAACACTCCAGATAATAGGATGGTGAAAATTTTAGTTACTAGGTTGACAGGTTCTGCCTCATTATAGTGGGAGAATTTTAAAACTAATAGAAACAGGAGAGGAAAGGATAAGATCATAATTTAGGTGAAAATTGTGAACAAGTTAAAGAAAAAATTCCTTCCTGTTGATTACCAGGTTAGCTTTTTGAGAAAGGTACAAAATTTCAGATAAGGAGACATGATAGTGAAGGAGTATATTGAGGAATTTTATAGGTTGGAAATAAGATCTAGACAAGTGGATGATGATGTTGAGAAAATTGCAAGGTATCTAAATGGATTAAGATCTAAAATTCAAGATGAGATAAGTTTTGCAAAATTGGAAAGTGTGGAGGAAGCATATAAATATGCCTTAAAAGCTAAGGAGATGTTGACGAAGAAGCATGAACAAATACAGAGAGGTAGAGGTGGTAGATTCCAAAGAGGTAGAGGAAGATCTTATGGTAAAGGTGGCAGATCTAATAATTCTATACAAGATAAGGGAAAATCTAAATGGAAGAATGATGACAAAGGAAAGACTAAATTGAAAGGTGCTAATTCTAACTGTTGAGGTACTAATTCTTACTGAGGAAGAGGTAACACTTATTCTAGGGGTGGTTTTAGTGGTAATTATTTTAGATGTGGTAGAGAGGGACAAAGATCTTTTGAATGTAGATAATTTATGTGTGGGAAAGGGACCATAAATGTTGTGATTCAAAGAGATGATGAGGGTTCACCAATTGGACTTGAGGGTGGAGAAAATTTGATGGTGAGAAGAACCTTATGCAATAAGGATGCAAGAGCAACCTAGGTTTCTTTGCAATCCTAAATTTTTGTTCTTTCTACCAGTGGCTACCAAGTTCTCAGTTGATGCTGAGTCATTCCTAAGGATGTTGAGTTCCTTTGGTTGCTAATAAATTTCTTTGTTTACCAAGCTCCTTTGGATGTCAAGAAAGTTTCTTTGGGTGCCGAATGACTCTTGCTTGCTAAGTCCTCTATGGTTGCAGAGTGTTGGGGGATGCCAAGTAAAAGTCACTACCGAGTGATTCCTTTGGATGCCATGTTTGTGTGGATGTCAAGTGCTAGTTTTGAAAATCTTTCATTTGTTGAGTAATCTATGTTTGGTTCCAGTTTGGGCTGACTTTACTTACATTTAATTTTGGTATAGGTATTTAATATTTGACTTGATCCAACTTGTGGTTGCACATGTATTTAATGTAAGGAATTATTATTAGATCAGGCTAACTTGTGGCCTTTCTTGTTCTAGAATCTTTTATAAGCTATTTTGGCTAGTATTTAAAGAGGTTTAGGATTGATTTTTTGGCAAAGTGGTAAATGGAGAAGACTTGGAGGATTAGAATGCAAATTTTCTAGATTTGATTGTACCTCACTATAACCAAGAAGGCCTTATAGATAGACATACATGTTGATTAGTTTGAGGAATCTATCAGAAATATTTTGTTCTCTCTCTCTCTCCTTGGTGTTGTTCTTATGTATTTTTCCTCTATGTTAACTCTTGAAGGGTGGATTGGATAGCTAGGTGTGCCTTTGGCCCTAGCATTTTTTCTTTCTCCTTGCATCAGTTGGTGCCAGAGCTTGAGGTTCATCTTTGTGATGATTGGATCATGTAGAACCCTGGTTTGGATTTGGTTGTAGGGTTGTCAATTTGTGAATTTGACCTATAACTTGTAGAGGCTTATCTTGTAGGAACTTGACTTTTAGAGATGGTTCGAGGTAGAAGAAATTTTGATAATGCAATATTGGATATATTAAGACAAATTGTAGCTAGATTATATGTTGTGAAGACAAACTAGAGGATAGGAGCACATCTTGATGATGTAAGTGATGATGAAGCAGTAGCACTAAACCTTAGTCTAGAACATGAAGAAGACCAAGATGAAGAAAGGTTGTTGAGAGTGTTGTCTAGAGATAATTCAAAGCCTATTGTAGAAGTTGTTCCTTATGATGGGAGATTGGACACCAATATTGTATTGGATTATCTCTCAAAAATGGAGAAGTTCTTTGAGTATGAGAACACTCCTAATAATAAGAAGGTGAAGATTGTAGTTACAAGGTTGAAAGCTCATGCCTCATTGTGGTGGGAACATTTGCAAACTGATAGACAAAGGAGAGGAAAGGAGAAGATCATAACTTGGCAAGAGATGTTGTACAAGATAAAGAACAAATTCCTTCATGCTAATTACCAAGTTATCTTGCTTAGAAAGATGTAGAATTTGAGACAAAGGGACACAAGTGTGAAGGAATATATTGAGTAATACTATTGATTGGACATCAGATCTGGACATGTGGATGATGATGTTGAGAAAATTTCAAGGTACACAAATGGATTGAGATCTAGAATTCAAGATGAGATAAGTTTTGTGAAATTGGAGAGTGTGGAAGAAGCATAATAGTATGCCTTGAAAGTTGAGGGGATCTTGACAAAGAAACATGAACAAAGACAAAGAGGTAGAGGAGGTAGATTCCAGAGAGGCAGAGGTAGATCCTATGGTGAAGGTGGTAGAATAGATAATTTTTTGCAGGAGAAAGACAAATCTAAATGGAAGAATGATGAAACAGGCAAGACCGAGCAGGAAGATGGTAATTCATACCAAGGAGGTACTAGTTCTTATTGAGGAAGAGGTAATTCTTATTCTAGAGGTGCTTTTCATGGTAATTGTTTTAGATGTGGTAAAGAGGGACATAGATCTTTTGAGTGTAGATCTTTTGAAAATGTGCAAGGTAACATAAATGTTATGATTCAAGAAGATTATGAGGGTTAACCAAGTGGATGGAAGGCTAGAGAAAATTTAATGGTGAGAAGAACCTTATGTAATAAGGGAAGTCATGAGGAACCTGTTCTTAGAAGAAGTCTTTTTAAAACAAGATTTAAGATGGATGGAAAATGTTGCAAGGTGATCATTGATAGTGGTAGTTCTACATATTTGGCACAGAAGAGTTGGTTAGAAAGTTGTATTTGTAGATGCTAAAACATGCTAAACCCTCTCATGTTTCATGCATCAAAGATGAGAATAAGATATTTGTAACTGAGCAATGTATTGTGAAGTTCAAGATTGGACATTACTTTGATGAAGTTTTGTGTGATATTATGCCTATGGATTGTTGTTATATCTTGTTGGGTAGACCTTCAAAATATGATAGATATGATATACATTCTAGAAGATTGAAATATACTCTTTGGGTGAATGGGAAGAAGCAAATATTGCTACCTTTGATTGAAAGTCCAACTAAGGTTAATTGTACTACTATGAAAATTTGCATGGTTAATCAAAAACAATTTGAAAAGGAAATAAAAAAGAATCGAGTATTCTTTTGCTATAATTCGAAGGAAGACAAGTCGTGTTAATAGTATCCAAGTACCAAAAAACACTATTATCTGAGTACCAATCAGTGGTGACCAAGTAACAACTGATAGTATTGATTGAGTACCAGAAGAAATTGCAGAATTATTGAAAGAATATAAAGAGATTATTGTTGAGGATATACCTAATGGTTTACCTCCAATGAGAAACTTATAAGTCATTGCATGGATCTTATTCCTAGAGCTAGTTTGCTAAATAAAGCACCATATAGATTGACACCTATAGAAAATGAAGAACTTAACAGAAAAGTGCATGAGTTATTAGAGAAAGGTTTGATTAGAGAAAGCTTGAATCCCTGTGTTGTACCTGATGTATTAGCACCTAAAAATAATGGAGAATGGAGAATGTGTACTAATTCTACAGCTATTAATAAGATCATGGTGAAATATAAGTTTCCTATGCTGAGGATGGATGACATAATGGACTTTTTAGGTGGAGCAAAGTATTTTACCAAGATTGATTTGAAGAGTGTCTATAATTAGATCAGAATCAGAGAAGGTGATGAATCAAAGATTGTTTTTAAGACAAAATATGGTTTGTATGAGTCATTGGTTATGCCTTTTGGTTTGACTAATATACATAGTACTTTCATGAGGTTCATGAATGAAGTTCTAAAAAGATTCTTGGATAAGTTTGTGATTGTTTATTTGGATGATAATATGATATTTAGTAAGAGTAAGGAGGAACATCTTTAGCATATTAGACAAGTATTGTAGAGATTGAGAGAGGAGAAGTTGTTGATTAGTTTGAAAATAGTGTTCTTCTATGCAAGAGGAGATTGTGTATTTGGGATTTGTGATTTTAGTTGATGGATTGAAGATGGATCTTAAGAAGGTTAAAGAAATTTTGGAGTGGCCTACACTTAAGAATGTGGGTGAGGTAATAACATTTCATGGTTTTGCTAGTTTTTACAAGAAGTTTATAAGAAATTTAAGTTCTATTTGCAATGCTATGACTAAGACAATGAGAGGAGATAAAAAGGAATTCAAGTGGACACATGGAGCTAATAAGAGTTTTGAGACTTTGAAACAAAAGGTTGTTGAAATACCTATATTGTCTTTGCTTAATTTCAATAAGGTATTTCAGGTTGAATGTAATGCAAGTGGTAGTGCAATAGGAGCTATAATGAGTCAAGAAGAAAAACTTATTGATTTCTTTAGTGAAAAGTTGAATGATGCTAAAAGGAAGTATTATGTGTATCATCAAGAGTTTTATGCTATTTTTCAAGCTTTGAAGAAGTGGAGATACTATTCTATTTGTAAGGAGTTTGTGTCGTGTACTAATCATAAATCTTTATAGTACTTGGTAAGTCAACATAAATTGAATCAAAGACATATGAAGTGGGTTGAGTAATTGCAAAATTTCATATTTGTAATTAAGAATAAGAGTGGAGTTACTAATAGAGTTGTTGATGCATTGAGCATAAGATGTCCTTGATTGACTAAGATGAGCATTGAAGTTATTAGTTTTGATGAAACAAAGGAGTTGTATGATACTGACCCTAATTTTTTGAGGTGTGGAGGGAGTGCAAAGGACCAAATCTAATAGATCACATAAGTAAGTATGATGACTATTTCATTCAATAAGGTATGTTGTTCAAAGGTATTCAATTGTGTATTCCTAGAAGTTCTATGAGCATTAATTTGATCAAGGGGAAGCATAGTGGGGGATTGGCTGGACATTTTGGAATTGGTAAGACATTGAATTTGCTGAAAATGTATTATTGGCCACAAATGTATAAGGATGTTCAAAAATTTGTGAAGAGTTATGGAGTTTTTCAAGTTACAAAATGGCTAAGTCAAAATACTAGTTTGTAGACATGTATTACTGTTCTTGAGAAACCTTGGAGAGACATTAGTATGGATTTTGTTCTTGGATTGCCTATGATAGTGAAGGGGTATGATTCCATATGTGTTCTAGTGGATAGGTTTTCTAAAATGGCATAGTTCAAACCATGTAAGAAGATATCAGATGCTGAGTATGTTGCTAAACATTTCTTTAAAGAGATTGTGAGATTGCATGGATTACCAAAGAGCATTATTTTTGAAAAACATAGTAAGCTTTTTGTTTATTTTTGGAAGACGTTGTGGAAGAAGATGGGTACTAAGTTGAAGTTTAATTCTACATTACATCCACAAATAGATAGATAGAATGAGATTGTGAATAGAAGCTTGGGTAATTTGCTAATATTTTTAGTAGGAGAGAAGCAAAGTAATTTTGAAATGGTATTGACACAACCTGAGCTTTCATCTAATAATTCCATGAATAGGAGTACAAGGAAGAAACCTTTTAAGATTGTTACTTTAGTACAGCCTAGAGGAGTATCAGATTTGAGGGATGTTGTTGGTGAGGAAAAGAAAAGTGATGTAGGGGAAGCACTTCTAATTTTATGGAGTCTTTGCATAAGGAAGTGAAGTTAAGGTTGGAACAAAGTAATTAGAAGTATAAGGAGAATGCAAATCAGTATAGAAGACATCATGATTTTCAAGTTAGTTATGAGGTGATTATTCATTTGAAAAAAGGAAGATTTCTAGTTGGAACATATAGTAACTTGAAGATGAAGAAGTTTGGACCTTGTAAAATCTTGAAGAATTTTGATAGTGGTAATGCTTATGAAGTTGAGTTACTCGATGACATGGATATATCTCCTATATTCAATGTTGTTGATCTATAGAAGTATCATGAGTTAGATGATGAAATTGTTGGAGATAATCATTATCCTAAGAAGAAAATTGAAGAAGTTCAATAGGTATTGGGTTAAAGAATTGGTAAGAGCACAAGAGGAAAAGATTACAATGAATATTTGGTGAAGTGGAAGAATAGACCAATTGAAGATGCTACATGAATTTCTCAATCTGAGTTGGATTTAGCTCAAGTTCTAAAACTTTCATGATTAAGGAGAATCATTTCTCCAACCATGGTTGTCTAATGCAAGAGCATCCTAGGTTTCTTTGCAATCCTGCATTTTTGTTCTTTCTACTAGTGGCTACCAAGTTCTTAGTGGATGCCAAGTTCCTTTGGTTGCCGAGTAATTTCTTTGGTTGTTGAGTTCCTTTGGCTGTAGAGTAAGTTTCTTTGGGTTCCAAGTCCTATGTGGCTGCCTAGTGTTGGAGGATGTTGAGTTGTAGTCACTATCAAGTGATTCCTTTAGATGTTGAGTTCATTTGGATGTCCAATGCTAGTTTTGAAAAACTTTCATTTGCCAAGTAGTCTATGTTTGGTTCAAGTTTGGGCTGACTTTGCTTGCATTTAATTTTGGTATAGGTATTTAATATATGATGTGAGCTGACTTATGGTTGCACATGTATTTAATGTAAGTGATTGTTAGATGATCAGGCCAACTTGTGGCCTTTCTTGTTTTAAAATCTTTTGTAAGCCATTTTGGCTAGTATTTAAAGAGTTCTAGGATTGAGTTTTTGGAAAACTGGTAGAAGGACAAGAATTGGAGGATTGGAGTGCAAAATTTCTAGATTTTACTATATCTCATTGTAACCTAGAAGGCCTTAAATCTAGCATGTATGTTGATCAGTTTGAAGAATCTATAAGAAATATTTTGTTGTCTCTTTCCTTGGTGTTGTTCTTGTGTAGTTTTTTACTATGTTAACTCTTGTAGGTTGGACTGGATAGCTAGGTGTTCCTTTGGCCCCAGCCTTATGTCTTTCTTGTTTCATCAATAAGGGAAGTGATGAGAAGCCTATTTTAAGGAGAAGTCTTTTCAAGACCACATGTAAGATGGATGGAAAATGTTGCAAGGTGATCATTGACAATGGAAGTTCTACAAATTTGGCATCAAAAGATTTTGTTACAAAGTTGTAGTTGCATAGGCTAAAGCATCCTAAACCTTATCATCTTTCATGGATCAAAGATGAGCATAAGATATTGGTAGGTGAACAATACCTTGTAAAGTTAAAGATTCGACATTACTTTAATGAAGTTTTGTGTGATATTATGCCTATCAATTATTGTCATATTCTATTGGGTAGATCTCTACAATATGATAGATTTTTTGTACATGATGGAAGATTAAATCAATATACTTTTTTGGTGAATGGGAGAAAGCAAATAGTGTTTCCTTTGATTGAAAGTCCAAATGAGGTTAATTGTACTACCATAAGAATCTGCATGGTTAATGGAAAGCAATTTGAAAATGAAATGAAGAAGAATCAAGTATGTTTTTCTATAATTCATAGGAAGCCAAGTTGTGCCAGTAGTAGCCATGTAATTGAAAATAGTGGTGACCGAGCAACAAAAATTGATAGAAGTTGAGTACCAGTAGAAATTGAAAATTTTCTAAATGAATACAACAACATTATTGCAGATGATATACCTAATGGTTTTCCTCTGATGAGAAGCATAAGTCATTGTATGGATCTGATTCCTGCAGCTAGTTTTTTGAACAAAGCACCATATAGATTGACACCTATTGAGAATGAAGAAATTAACAAACAAGTGCATGAATTGTTGTAGAAAGGTTTGATCAAATCAATTTTGAGTCCATGTGTTGTACCTTCTATATTAGAACCTAAAAAGAATGTAGAATGGAGAATGTGTGTTTATTCTAGAGCTATTAACAAGATCATGATGATATATAGGTTCCCTATGTGAAGGATTGATGACATAATGGATTGTTTGAGTGGGAAAAAGTACTTTACCAATATTAACTTGAAGAGTGGTTATCATCATATCATAATCATAGAAGGTTATGATTGAAAGACTACTTTCAAGATAAAAAAATTGTTTGTATGAATGGTTGGTTATGCCTGTTGGTTTGACTAATGCACCTAGTACTTTCATGAGGTTGATGAATGAAGTTTTGAAAAGATTTTTGGTGAAGTTTTTGACTATTTATTTGGATGACATTCTAATATTCAGTAAGAATAAGGAAGAACATCTTGAGAATGTTAGACAAGTATTACAATTATTGAAGGAGGAGAAGTAGGTGATTAGCTTGAAGTGTGAATTGATCTTGAGAAGGCTAAAGAAAGTTTGGAATGGCCTACACCTGAGAATGTGGGTGAGGTAAGATCATTTCATGGTTGGGCTAGTTTTAACAAAAATTTTTTAACTAATTTTAGTTCTATTTCTAATGTTATGACTATATTAATGAGAGGAGAGAAAAATGAATTTAAGTGGACACGTGGAGCTAATAAGAGTTTTAAAACTTTGAATCAAAAGGTTGTTGAGTTACCTATATTGGATTTGTCTAATTTCATTAAGGTATTTCAAGTTGAATGTGATGAAAGTGGTAGTGCAATAGGAGTTATCTTAAGTCAAGAAGGTAAACATGTTGCTTTATTTAGTGAAAAGTTGAATGATGCTGAAAGGAAGTATTATGTGTATGATCAAGAGTTTTATGCTATTTTTCAAGCATTGAAGAAGTGGAGACATTATTTGATTCCTAAAGAGTTTGTGTTGTATATTGATCATAAAGATTTACAATACTTGGAAAGTCAACATAAATTGAATCAAACACATATGAAGTGGGTTGAGTACTTGTAGAGTTTCACAATTGTCACTAAGAAATAGAGTAGAGTTACTAATAGAGTTGTTGATGCATTGAGCAGAAGATGTTCTTTAATGGCTATGATGAAGGTTGAAGTTCTTTTTTTTTATGATATGAAAGAGTTATATGATACTGACCTTGATTTTTTTGAAGCTTAGAGAGAGTGAAAAGCATCCAATCTAATAGATCGCATAAGTAAATACATTGAGTATTTTATTTAAGAAAGTATGTTGTTCAAAGATATTTAGTTGTGTATTCCTAGAAGTTCTATGAGGTTCAATTTTATTAAGTAAAAACATAGTGGTGGATTGGTTGGACATTTTGGAATTGATAAGACATTGAGTTTGTTGAAGGATAAGTATTATTGGCCACAAATGTATAATGATGTTCAGAAATTCATAAAGAGTTTTGGAGTTTGTCAAGTTGCAAAAGGAGTAAGTTAGAGTATTGATTTGTATAAACCTATTACTATTCCTAAGAATCCTTGGAGTGACATTAGTATGAATTTTTTTATTGGATTACCTAAGACATTGAAGGGGTATGATTATATATTTGTTGTGGTGGACAGATTTTCTAAGATGGCTCAATTCATACCATGTAAGAAGATTTCAGATGTTAAGCATGTTGCTGAAATTTTCTTTAAAGAGATTATGAAATTGCATGGATTACCAAGAAGTATTATTTGTGACAAAGATAGTAAGTATTTTGGTTAGTTCTGGAATGCTTTGTGGGAAAAGATGGTTACTAAGTTGAAGTTTAGTTCTACATTCCATCAATAGATAGATGGATAGATAGAGGTTGTGAATACAAGCTTGGAAAATTTAATGAGATGTTTAGTTGGAGATAAGCGAAGTAATTGGGAAGTAGTGTTGGCACCAGCTGAGTTTCCATATATTAATTTTGTGAATAGGAGTATAGGGAAAACACATTTTTAGATCAGTGTTGGAATGCATCCTAGAGGTATATCAAATTTGAGAGATGTTGTTGGTGAAGAAAAGAGAAACATTGTAGGGGAAGAATTTGATGATTTTATAGAGTGTTTGCATAAGGAAGTGATGATGAGGTTGGAAAAAAGTAATTAGAATTATAAGAAGAATGTTGATAGCTTTAGAAGACAACATGATTTTGAAGTTGGTGATGAGATGATGGTTCATTTAAAGAAAGGAAGATTTTCTATTGGAACATACAATAAGATGAAGATGAAAAAGTATGGACTTATCAAAATGACTAAATTTTTGTATTTCTATCTAAAAATTATTTCTTTTCAAATATATGATCTTTATGTTGGAAATATTAGGACTAACAAGGTTACTAAGAGGGGAGGGGTGAATCAGTAAACTTTAAAATTTAAACCAATTCAACATAATAAAAAATTCACCATTCATTCATCTACTTTAATGTATGCATAAAAAGATTACCACACTGATTTGGTAACCCAGAAACCTTTCAATTTGAAGGTAAAACTGGGGTGGGGATGATGCCCACGAAACTTCAATACTACAGTATAAAGTTGGCCAGTTAAGACTTACAATGATCACTTTTGGTGATCTGCCCTGTTAGGAGCAAGTATGATTGCTAGATCCACCTTGTTAGAGGATTTACAAATATACAATGAAGTATGCACTCTGTTAGGAGATTTACAAAAGACTATTAAGTCTACCGTGTTAAAGGATTTGCAAAATTGATTCACCTGTTAGGATGAAGCAGTGGATCTGCTTGCAACTGGTTTTCTGATTAGATCTTATGTACTGATCACTTGATGTGATGGATATATCTATGCTGCTCTTTGATAACCTTGCTGAATACTTCGTTGCTGAGTCTCTTTTAATTCACTCTTACTTCATTGTTACTTATCTTCCTTATTTCCTTTTATTTTTTATTTTTATTTTTTTTATATTGCAAATACCACAATACATTACATATATACCATTCCAATATTTACAACAACAAGGTTGGCCAAACACAAGTGGAAAAAACATTACTGAGTCGACCAGATAGTAGAAAACTTAGGTTCCTCAAACTCACTCGGTGACCTTTTGACACTCAGCATCCACTACATTACACGGCATTGTCATGCACTCGGTAGAGGTAGGCACTCCGTCCATACTAATCACTCTGAGTAGCTTGGAACTTGGTAACCACTGGTGACTCGATAAACATTGTGTCACTCGGTAGAAACTAACTCCTGCGATTCACTTGGTAAGAACTGAATACTTCTTTTACCTTTCTGTCTTGGTAATTACTAAAACCTTCATTTACCTTCCTGACTCAGTAAATACTAAATGCTTCATTTACCTTCCTGACTCGGTAAATACTAAATCCTTCGTTTACCTTCCTGACTCGGTAAACACTAAATCCTTCGTTTACCTTTCTGACTCGGTAAACATTAAAACCTTTGTTTACCTTTCTGACCCGGTAAACTAAAACCTTCATTTACCTTTCTAACTCAGTAAACACTAAAACTTTCATTTACCTTTCTGACTCGGTAAACATTAAAACCTTCATTTACCTTCCTGACTCGGTAAACACTGGTAAACATACTTGGTAACCAACGAATGCTTAGTATGAACTGTAAACTGAGTGATGAACTCGGTAAGCATTCAGAATCAAATAAGTGTTGTAACTAATGACAAATGTATCATTATTCCAACAATCTTCCCCTTTGGCATTAGTGACAAAAAATCTTATGAGCCAAAATTTATATACAAGATCTGACAAAACTAATTTGATTTTGTTGTGCTGAATATACATGGGCTACCTTACATATAACTCCCCCATACAATATACACAAGGTTTTTACATGAGTTATATGACTTTATTCTTTATTAATTTATTACCTTCTCCCCTTTTGTGTATGATTCTCCTACTTTCTCCCCCTTTTTGACATTAATGCAAAAGAATAAAGAATGTATTTACATGGAGACACCAAAATGTGTGATAAACTTAGAATGTACCTGAAGAATTAGTTGCAAAGTTTTATCCCAATTGTCTTGCAGGATTTTACATGTGGAGAGAGCTACTTGAACTTCTGTAGAAAGTTCAATCACATGGTCTACAACAGAGAAGTTATTGTCATGGATCAATGTTTTTGAATATGCAATGTGCTTCTACATTGTGGTCATGACAGGAAGGATCATATTCTGGATGTCAATCAGAGTAGACCTGATCCTTGCTTCCTCTCTCAGCAATTCTGCCTATTTCTCTGACAAAAATTTGATTCTCAGATGATGGGATCAACTTGGACTGTGGTCAGATTGTAGCATTTGGGCACTGACCTTTATATTCTCATCGATTTTATTCAACTTTTCTTTTATTTCCTTTGTATACTCAGTAACATCACAAAGTTTTGCAAAAAGTGAGATTACATTATTAAAATAATTTTCAATGTCAGAAAAAATTGAGGTTAATTCAACCTTTTTTATTGCTAAGTGCTAAGCAATGTGCTTAAGCACCTTATTTTCAAATTTCCTTTCTGCTTTCTCTATTAACTTTTCTTGTCCTGAGATATCCTCATTAAATTTATTCACCGCTTCTTCTAGCTGTAACAAAATGTGTTGAGATGAATCCACATCAACACTTATAGCCTCAGTTATTATGTTTTTAGCACTCTCAATAATGTTGAATTCTCTGTTCCTTTCATTCCTTAGCTGCATTTGCTGTGCCTTTTGCTCTAGACACTGACTAACCAATCTCAATTCATTAACTGTAGCAGTTTCTAGATTTATTTGTGGAATGACAATTTCTTCATCCAAGTCTATATCACTATTTGTAAGCAGCAGTCTCAAGGGTGTCTTTGGTTTATCTATGGTACTTACCTCCTTTCCTTTTGAAGTAGATACAATGGTCGATGCTGCAGCACTAGCAGTCAAAACTGGAATGGGACCAACTAAAGGTAAACTAAGAGAAGTGCTGGCTATATCAAAACTTGATATACTTCCCAAAAATGATGTGCTAGTAAAAAATGATGTACATACTGGTATATTTACCATTAGAGAACTGACTGGAGCAAAAATTGGGGCCAATGTGGCTGAGGAAGACAAAATTGATATGAAACTTGGAGGACTTATTGTACAAGCTGCAGGTAGAAGAGATGCACTCGGTGAAGTGACTGCTGCAGTGGATGACTCGATGGCTGATGATGTGTTTGGAATCTCGGTAACTGAAGAAGTGACTGCTAGCTTGGTAGATGAAGTGCTTGGCACTTGCATTGCAGAAACCTAGAGCTGAGAGGAGACAGGTGGAGATTGATCAATTGATGAGACTATTGAGCTCACAATCTCACCAATAGAGGCTCCCTCTTCCTTCATTTATCTTTCAGCTTCTTCCTCAATTTCTAACATTAATGATTGCAGGTCTTCTAGAATGTCTTCAATGTCATCACCATCATCATCATCATCATTATCATCACTTTTTTCATTGTCCATGATTTCAACAATATCCTTATTGGGTTTGTGTAGATGATAGATATTTTTCCACATGTTTGTTGCATCATTTACTACATGTTCAATGTCTTTGACAAGTATCAAACAAGTGTGGAATGTAATCATCATATTACCTTCGTGATCTTTCAGTGATTTCTTCACTTCAGCATTAGAGAGACTTGGCAAGAGATTCCTCAGGGTTTGCTCATAAATGTCTTTGATAGTCTTGGTTGCAGCTTCCCATCTTGGTTGCAATCTTTCCAATAGCTCTTTGGAGATCTAAGAGGCTATCTGGTCTGGGGAGTATTTCCATTTACCCATTTTGTTCAGTACCAAATCCTCAATCTACATTTTCTCCCGTTCTGTTCTAGTTTCAAACTTTAATGCTTTGAAGTTTGTGAAGATACCTCCTTCATCTAATTGCTTTAGTCTTGCTTCAAAGATGAGTGGAGACTTAACAAATACAGGTTCCTTCTTTCCCTGTCTTGTTCTCCTGAAGACTACTATAGTGGTTTGCTTTGTAGGTTTGGTGATAGTCACCTTACCTTTCTTTCGTTGAGGCTCTTCTTCTTCTTCCTTTTCTTCATCTTCTCCTCTCCCTTCTGTTATCATGAGAGGTCTAGTATCAGCTTTTAGCTTTTCTATCTTTCTCCTGCCTTTAGAGATTGCTTGAGGAAGCTTGATTTCAAGCTCTATTCTAACCTTTGCCTCTTCATAGGTTCCAAATGTAGGCAACTTGGGATCCACTGGTTCATTTACTAGTGCCTCAATGATATCTCTGGCATCATCAATATTTAGCTCATAGGGCAATGGTTTTACCCAAGCCACTAGGGGTTTGACTGCCTAGATGTAGACTCTGTCATAGTCAACCATGAAACAGACATCATTCTTATACTCTTCAACAAGTTTCAGAGATATCCTGAACCTATTGTTCATCCTTTCCCTGAAATCTTCAAAATAATTATCCATTACCTTATCGAAATTTATACCCATTTCTGCTATGAATTCATTTATTTTATACAAAATTGGAGTATCTTTCCTCCATACGACTGCACCCTTACATGGAAAGAATTTTTGTACATAGAAAAATAAACAAACTAGCAAAGAACCAAATTTACAAGGGTTTGTCTTTGCAGTCCTTATGTTATCCATGTTTTTATTCAATTGTTTTAATAGCACATCAGCTAGGTAAAACTCCATATTTTTCTTTACAATATTATATGCCAAATCTACAACCTCACAGGGTACACTATTCAGCCTATTGGAACTATACAGTTTGTATGCAATAACACAAATACCAAATTTTAGTTCTATATCTGAAATATTGTTGAGCTTTAAACCTCTGCCATCCCATTTAGCTTGGGTTAATTTCTGAAGTTCATCTCGACCTAGGGTTTTGGTAGTTTTGGCTTTGGTCAACATTGGTAAACCCGTGATCTTGTGGATCATCTTCTTTGTTATGAGGATGGGTTGATCTAACCACAATTGTCCATTATGCACATGACTTAAGATATACCTCACGCATTTCACTTGGAAACTTCTTGGTAGATGCAGGATATGGGTTAAACCTTTGGTTTCTAAATGTTTAAACTCACGTTTTAGGGTTCCATCCACACATAACTTGGCTAGGGTACTATCCATATCTAGTTTCCCTATTTCTTGCATAGTACACTTGAAATGAGTAAGAATATCATTGATAAGAAGTACCTTTGGAGGGATCTGCGATTGAGCTCCATGCGGGTCGAGTGATTCAGCGATGGCAGGAACAATTTTGAAATTGGGTGCCTCCCATTCGACTCCCTTCACAAGCATTTCAGAACCTCTTTTCGCCTTACTACCATTGGTGCTTGCGAATTCCATTGCTTCTCAGTGAGAGAACAATTTTGTAACACAAATTCTTTGCTGAAAAATTGCCTCAAATCACTTGAACTCACTTGGATGTACTTGAAAATATATTTTCTCTAAGAACTCTGAATTCATGGTGAAGAATGAGATCAAAATTTTCCTTTTTGATCGAAATCTTATCATTAATGCTCAGGTACAAAGGTAGCTGAGAATTAGGGTTTTATAAATAGTCACCAACTTACTCGGTAAACCTTGCAACTCAGTGAACACACAAAACCTTACTTATTTTCCCGACCAAGCTCAGTAAAGTCTAAAAACCAACCTTACTCGGTAGCTACACCACTGTGAATTATGATTTGTATTTGCAATACTGATTTATCATTTCCACTCCTTCTTTCTGGAATTGCTTAGGATATGGCTTGAAGATGCAATCCCTTATCCTTCTTGATAAGTCTAATTAGGAATGGTGGAGTCACCCATTCTTAGAGTGACATTTCCATCATTTGAATTTTCTTGCTCGGTAGATTTAGGAATACATTGTTGTTTCATTTTCTTTCAAATATTATCAGCTCTAACTTTCTTTTCATCTTCAACCTTTCCTATATTCATGCAATTCTTGGCTATATGACCAAGTTTAGTGCAAGTATAGCATCTTATGGTTGTATCTTTCTTCCTTAGGTGATGCCTTCTACAATTTGTTCCTATGTGTCCATATTCTCCACAATAGTGACATCTACACCAAGTATTGTAATCCCAAAAAAATATTGCTTTGACAATTTGTTCTGCTGGATTGAATGATTTTGATCTACATTTAGATGCCTTGTGTCCTTTGTTCTTGCATTTGTGAAATTTGCCTTCAAACTTTGGTTTCTCCTTGGATTCATTGGCTTTGTGACCATGCTGATTGCAATTGAAACATTTGCCATTGAATTTACCTTTACTATTACTCCAATATTTTTTAGATGTATGACCTATCTTGCCGCAATGATTACAAGTGGGTCTTTGATTCCTTTGGGTACCTTGTTCAGAAGATTCACCTTCTTCCTTGTATCCAAGACCAGCTTTACCTTTTTGCTTATAAAAATTCTGCTCATTTTGATGACTCAATTGATTCATGTCTGCTTGAGATTTCATAATCCTTTCATTGACTTGTTTTTCAATATTTAGATCATTTTCCAAGATTTCATTGATTTGTCTCTCAGTTCTTAAGTCATTCTATAGACTTTTATTTTGTGCTTTGAGAATTCTGATTTCTTTATTTGCATTGGATAGTTGATCTGCTAGATCTTCATGTTCAAGGGATTGATTTTGAGTTTCATGACTTCTATCTTCCAATTCTTCTTGTGCTTTGTTTCTTTGTTCCAAAACTTCACATAGCCTGATTGACTGTATTTCTTGATCTCTTTTAAGCTTTCTTACCTCTTCTTGAAGAGATCCATTCTTTTCTAGAAGTTCTTTGATTTCTTTGTCAGCTTCTTTTGTATTACTTGATGGTAACAAATCTTCAATCCTTTCTTCAAGATAAAAATGGTCATTTATTTGTCTTGCAAGTTCCTTTCTTCTTTTTAGGGATTGAGAAAGATGTTCCTTTGCTTCTTTGAGTTGAACTATGACCATCTCCAAATCTAGCTTCTCATTCTCAATAGTTTTGTCAAGTCTGAATATCTCCATTGTCCGTGATCTTTGCTCAAGCTGTCAAGCTCTATCCTGAGAACCACAAAGCTCTAATACCAATTTTTGGAAATATTAGGACTAACAAGGTTATAGAGAGGGGAGGGGTGAATTAGTAAACTTTAAAATTTAAACCAATTCAGCATAATAACAAATTCACCATTCATTCATCTACTTTACTATATGCATGAAAAGATTAACACACTGATTTGGTGACCCAGAAACCTTTCAATTTGAAAGTAAAATTGGGGTGGGGATGATGCCCATGAAACTTCAATACTATAGTATAAAGTTGGCCGGTTAAGGCTTACAATGATCACTTCTGGTGATCTGCCCTATTAGGAGCAAGTAGGATTGCTAGATCCACCTTGTTAGAGGATTTACAAACATACAATGAAGTATGCACTCCGTTAGGAGATTTACAAAAGACTGTTAAGTCTACCCTGTTAAAGGATTTGCAAAACTGATTCACCAATTAGGATGAAGCAGTGGATCTGCTTGCAACTGGTTTGCTGATTAGAACTTATGTACTGATCACTTGATGTAATGGATATATCTTTGCTGCTCCTTGATAACCTTGCTAAATACTCCGCTGCTGATTCTCTTTTAATTCGCTCTTACTTCACTGTTACTTATCTTCCTTATTTCCTTTTTAAAATTTTTTTTCATTATATTGCAAATGGCACAATACATTACATATATACCATTCCAATATTTACAGCAACAAGGTTGGCCAAACACAAGTGGAAAAAACATTACTCAGTCGGCCAGATAGTAGAAAACTCAGGTTCCTCAAACTCACTTGGTGACCTTCTGACACTTGGCATCCACTACATTACATGGCATCGTCATGCACTCGGTAGAGGTAGGGGCTCCATCCATACTAATCACTCTGAGTAGCTCGGAACTTGGTAACCACTGGTGACTCGGTAAACATTGTGTCACTTGGTAGAAACTAACTCCTTTGATTCACTTGGTAAGCACTGAATACTTCTTTTACCTTTTTGTCTTGGTAATTACTGAAACCTTCATTTACCTTCCTAACTCGGTAAATACTAAATCCTTCATTTACCTTCCTAACTCGATAAATACTAAATCCTTCATTTACCTTCCTGACTCAATAAACACTAAATCCTTTGTTTACCTTTCTATCTCAGTAAACATTAAAACCTTCATTTACCTTTCTGACTCGGTAAAAACTAAAACCTTTGTTTACCTTTCTGACTCAGTAAACACTAAAACCTTCATTTACCTTTCTAACTCGGTAAACATTAAAACCTTCATTTACCTTCCTGACTCGGTAAACACTGCTGAACATAGTGGGTAACCAACGAATGCTCGGTATGAACTGTAAAATGAGTGATGAACTCGGTAAGCATTCATAATCAAATAAGTGTTGTAACTAATGACAAATGTATCATTATTTCAACACTTGATAAATCTATTCTAGCTAAATCTATTAAATGCATGTTTTATACTAGTTTATATCCAATTGCTAAAAAAATTAGATTATTTCCAAAAACTAATGTTTCAATAACTTGCTATTTTTTATTATACTTTTTAAATAATAGATAAACACCATTTTATAAATCTAAAAGTCAAAAATATTCTCATATAGAGTTCATAGTGTTTTAATTAGATATAGTATATTTTAATTATGAAATTCTACAAGTACAATTTTTCACTCAAAAAGATGTCAATTTTTAGAAATAAAAAAATGACAAATCAAGTCCAAAAATAATTAAAAATATATGATGTTCTAGAGGAGAGAGTCCTCTTCAAGAATACATAATTTTTCTTTTGGTTGGAATAGATTTATTTTGAAAATTGTGGTGGGAGATGAAAACTATTGAATTCAGGTTTGTTGAAATTTGAATCGATATAAAAGAGTAAATATACTTCTAAAGCCAATTTTTATTTTTGATTATTCTAGCTACATATGTTATCTATAACATAATCTGAGATCAAAGGGAAATAAGTTTATTTTCATATAGTTTTTTGGTGGGAACTAGACCCTTAATTTTTAGGGTTTTTTAGCAACTAAAAAGTTAGCTTTAAAAAGTAAGGAGAGTATATCAATTCTTATTCTAAATAATTGTTAAAAATTATAATCCTAAATTTCATCTATTTTTACACATTTCATTAGTTTACCTCATTTTCAAATTTTAAGTAATATTACCAATTTTATGTCATTGAAGGTGAATAGTTATACTTTTATTAGCCTTTTGCTTTGTAAGAGGGGGATAAAGGTTTGTGCTTTTACCCACTCTCTAGTAGATGCCAAAAAATTGTAGCTCTAGTGCATACCATGTTACTATAGCAATCTAGTGTTGACCGAATGTTCCTTCATGTGCCAAGTGAATCTGTTGGTGTCGAGTATTCCTATTGGTGATGAGTGTTATTATATATACCGCAAAATGTTGTGTGTCAACATTTTTATTGGTCCTTCTTTGATCGAGTTGTCTATATTTAGTTCCAATTTGGGTTGACCTTGTGGGTATCTAATTTTTGTATTAGTAGTTAATATTTGATGTGAGACAACTTGTGGTTGTGCATAAATTTAATGTAAGGTTTAATATTGTGATAGGCAGAGCTATGGCCACATAAGTATTTAAGGAGGTCTAGGATTGAGTTTTAGTAGAACTTAGAGGATTTTGAAAGTGTGAAGCATATGTGTTTGGAATTCTGAATTTGAAGTTGGATAATGGATTTGGATGTAATTTTTATATGGCCATAACATAGAAAGCCTTATAGTTGGGCATGTATGATGATTATTTGATGAATCAATCAAAGTTTTTCCTCTTTTTCCTCCTTCGATTCTATTCTTTGTGTTGTGTTTCTATTGTGTTAATTCTTGCAAGGTGGTTTGGATAGTTGGGTGTGCCTTTGGCCCTATTTCATCATTCCTCCCTAAACCACAAGAACTTGGAAGTAGCAAGGCAAGTGCAAGAAATCTTGGATCAAGGCTTGATAAAGAAGAGTATAAGTCCATGTGTAGCCCTTGTTGTATTAGCATCCAAGAAGGGAGGAAAGTGGAGACTATGCACAAATTCAAGGGCTATAAAAATAATCATCATCAAGTATAGATTTCCCATACATAGGATTGAGGATCTCATGGATTGTCTTGCAAGGGAAATGTACTTCACAAAGTTGGATTTGAAAATTAGATATCACCAAATCAGAATTAAGGAGGGAGATGAGTGGAAAATAGAATTTAAGACAACATATGGGTTTTATGAGTTGCCTGTGATGCCATTTGGCCGCTCAAATGCTCCTAGCACATTCATGAAGCTCATGAATGAAGTGCTTAGGGACTTCACTAAATAAATTGTCATTGTATATCTTGATGATATACTAATATTGAACAACACAAAAGGGGAACACATTAAACATGTTCATCTTGTACTACATAGATGGTGTGAGGAAAAACTTTCTATTAATCTTGAGAAATGTGACTTTTTCAAACAAGAGATTATGTATTTGGTCTTTTTAGTGTTAGAGGGGTCCTTAGAGATGGATCGAGAGAAGGTTGTAGCTATTCTCAACTAGCCACCACCTACCACATCTGCTGAGGTAAGAATTTTTCATGGTTTAGCCCAGTTTTATAAAAAAAATCAATAGGAATTTTAGTGGTATATGTGCACCTTTGTTAGATACCATTAAGGGTGGGCTCAAGTCTAAGTTCAACTGGATTTTTTTAGAAGTGAAATCCTTTGATTTGTTGAAGAAACAAGTAGCCACTCAACATGTCTTATATTTGCCAAGTTTTGAAAAGCTATTCACCATAGAATGTAATGTAAGTTGCTTGGTAGTAGGCTGAGTGTTGAGTCAAGAAGGTAGGCTAGTAGCCTTTGTTAGTGAAAAATTGAATGAAACAAAGAATACATATTATTCTTATGATCTATAGTTATATGCCTTAGTTTAGTCTCTTAGGAAGTGGAAACATTTTCTGTTACCCAAGGAATTTGTTATATTTACTAATAACTAGGCCGTAAGTTATATTAACATCCAAGAAAAATTGAGTAATAAGCATTTGAAATGGATGGAGTACTTACAACCATTTATTTTCACAATCAAGCGTAAGAAATGGCAAATGAACAAGGTACCAGATGCATTGAGTAGAAGGTTGTTAACTATGTAAGAAGTTTAGCTACAAAGCATTGGAATAGAGAGTTTCAAGAATCTCTAAAAGGAGGATGTAGACTTTGCAGAAGTATATAGGGTATGTTCCAATTTTGAGAATCATTTCCATAGAAAGTTCTCTAAATTTACCTTGCAGAATGGGTTACTATTTAAGGGTAATCAGTTATGTTTTCTAAGAGGATCAATGAGGTAGAGCCTCATTCAAGAAAATTAGAATGTGAATTTAAGTGGTCACTTTCATGTGAACAAAACTCTACAGTTGCTCCAAAGATTTTAGTATTGACTGAAACTAGTTAGGGATGTGATTAGGTATGTTGAACAGTGTATGGTGTGTATGAAAGCCAAGTGTGGAATGGGTGATGAAGGTTTATACCAACCCTTACCAGTCCCAAATAGGTCATGGGAGTGTGTAAGCATGGACTTCATAGTAGGTCTTCCTAAGACAAAGCAAGCATATAATAGTATTTATGTAGTGGTTGACAGATTTAGCAAAATGGGGCATTTCATATCATGTGAGACTACCATTGAAGCTAATCACTTTGCACACTTTTTCTTTAGTGAGATTGTGATGATTCATGGACTCCCATTGCGTATTGTATTTGATAGAGATGTGAAGTTCATGAGCCATTTTGGAAGATGTTGTGGGGCAGACTTGGTACAAATCTTTCATTTTGTTTAGCCTATCATCCTCAAACAAATGGCAAGACTGCAGTGGTTAATAGAGTGTTGGGTAATCTATTAAGGTTTCTAACTAAGAAATATGGGTAAACATGGGATGTTCTCATTCCTCAAGAAAAATATACTTATAATGATAGTAAGAATAGAACCCCAGGGAAAAGTCCATTTGAGATTGTGTATGTGATGCATCCAAGGGGTGTATGTGAACTAAGAGATCTTGGATGCATGGAATATATGAGTGGTCATGCTGAGGATTTCACTCAAAATATTAAAGAAATCCAAGAGCAAGTGAAGAAGACTATCCAATCTAGCACACAAAAATTGAAAGCCAAGGTAGATGAGAAGAGAAGAGACATTCAATTTTCAATAGGGGATTATGTCATGGTGCACTTAAAAAAATCAATATTGTAGAAGGGTGTACCAACTAAACTATAGATGAAGAGAGTGGGACCTTTTCAAATCATTGAAAAATATGGATCCAATGCATATAAGGTTCCTTTGCCATCATATTTGAGCATTTCTCATGTTTTCAATGTCCAAGATTTGGTCAAATTCAAATTTCCATTGTTTAAGATGTCTCAAAATAGTCAAGGATTCAATATTGATCTAGAACCTACACTATTGCCTTCACTAGTCAAGTTTGAAGCTTAATAAGTGTTAGACTCCATGGTAAAGAAGAATACTAGGAATAAGGTGTACATAGAAACCCTCATCAAGTGGAGACACAAACTAGATTCTGATGAAACATGGGTTGTTGAGGTAGACTTCAACAAGGTGGGCATCTTGAAAGACCTATTGTCCACAAAAGTGACATAGTTTTTCTTTGTTGGGGGTTATAGTGCAGGGGCACCTAGGTAGGACTCATGGGAGACCTAGGGTTCCTAAGTTATTTTTCATTTTATTGGCACTAGAAACATTGCTAGAGTAATAAAGGGACTAGCTTGGTCCTAAATTGAGGTGTGTTAGAATAGGAAACTTTAATAGGCCTTAGTTTCCCTTAGTTTCCCTTAGTTACAAGTATGCCCATATCAAGTCAAAAAAGGTATTTTAAAATTTTGGTGATAATTTGATCAAGAAATTTACTCAATGTCCTTTTCCAATGTTTTAAGACTTACTTAGACTTTTTGTGAAGTTTGGTTGTCTTAGGATTAAGTTTGAATGGAAAACTCAAAAAGATGTAAAAGTTGCTAAAAAGTTGTCAATGTTGTCATTGACAACATTAGCAACATTTTTTTGGTTGAGAGAAACTCCATTTATTGGGTTTCATAACTATTTAAAACCATTTTTTTGAGTCTTGGTCCAATATTTAAGATCATGCTTGACCTGATCAAGGGGTTGGAAGAAGTTTAGAGTGGTATGTAAGGACTAGACAATAACAACAAGAGTCATAGTTATTAATTTTCTGACATTTAGTGCTTTAATGGATTAGATGAAGTGTGATAATCAATAGAAGTATTATATTAGATTTTTTAAGGATTATATGTGGTGTTATATTTATATTTTGCAAGCTTTTAGTTATGGTTTTAAATTATTTGATTTCTTGTGATTCTATTGTCGTAAACTAGGTAACTAGTAAAGATGGGATAATAGATCCTCTTCCCACTATGGAATCTCCATGAGATTTATGGATTAGGGAGCTGACTCCATATACATATTGTATAGTGGAGGATGTTCCCTAGAAAGCATGGGAATCTTTTGGGGTGATGCCCTAGGCAAGCCAGAGTTGCATTGCTAGGAATAACAATGTGTTATAGAGGTGTTAAGAAGGATTGAAGGCCTTGATAGCTTAAAAAAAAATCTTGTAAAATGGTAGATTCATGATTATTGAAGTCCCAATTTCAATTAGAATAATTGATTAAAGTTCTTAGGAGGGGAATGTGAAGTTCTTGGTAGACAAGCTTGGAAAGCCTTAAAACCCTTATTTTAGGCATATTTGTAGGTCATACTATATAAATAGTTTTGTAGCCATAAACCTTGGAAATACTTTAGGTCTCTAAAATGGGTATCGTGATCAATGCTTATTTTCCCTCCTTTTTAAGGACATTTTCAAGTTATTCAAGAAATTTTCATCAAATGTAGGCCTAATGGCTTGTAGGCCTATTTGGGAAGCAATTATTGTGTTTTTTGGAACTCAATTAAGGTTCCAATCTTAAAATTGTTATATATATATATATATATATATATATATATATATATATATTTGTGGAGTGTATGTTTATCATTTGGTGGCAAATAGTGGAGTTGGTGTTTGGAAACAAGAAGGCTAATGTAAACCTAGGAAGCAACGTATGGAGTTGTTGTTCTATCCAATTGGTGTTCACTAGTTAAAGGTAGTAGGATCTTATAAATAATATCCTAAGGAGATTACAGTAGTAAAAAACCCTATTAGGTAAAGAGAAAGACCTAAGGAGACCCTAGAGTAAGTTAGGGTAGGAGCAAGACTAGTGTTACATCAATGTACTAGGGCTAGGCTCTACTATTCACTATTCAACATGAGGGGAAGATGGTGTGTTTTCAAAACTTTTGTCTTTCTCCTTCTTAGTATAATCTTGATAAAATTAATCATAATTTTAAATACATTTATTAATCCCTATCACATCCTAATCTATGTTTGAATAAAACTATGTCATCCCCTTGTTCAACCTTCTTTCTTCAATTCTAAACATGACATACCACTTGTTTAGTCTTTGGTATACTTGGTCAAAATCATCATAATTTTTGATAATATCATCTTCTAAATTCAAATAATGAGTATATCTAGCCTTAATAATTTTGATATGCCCTTCAAGGTCATATTCTCTACTCTTCTCATTTGTTAACCAATAACCATTGTTAATATACTTTGTACTTCTAAAATCATATTGTATCCAATAAAAGAACCATCAAATTTAAAAAAATGAGGAAATGTGTTTCCCTTTCTCCTAGGTTGGACCATGTCTCTTTCTACCCACATCATCTACTTAAAAAACTCCAGATACATTCGTCTCTCTAGGAAAAATAGTGACAACTTATGAGGAGGTTTCCTACATCCATATATCCTCAACAATGTGTACCTAGTTTTTATAATCCAATCTCCCAAGTTAAAGAGAAAACCCTTATCAGTCTAATATTCTTTAGGCCTTAACATATCCTTTTTTATTTCTTGAGGCATCCTTTCAATGGGTTCTCCAATCATCCTAATTATCTACTGAATAAATATAACTCTAAAAATAGTAAAATCACCATCTTTATCATGAGTATCCAAAAGTGGGGATCACAATTGAATAGACATTCAATTTTTATAATTATCTATAGTTTCCATCTTTATAGAATCCTTGAACTAGTCAACATTCAAATGCACTATCAAATGACACAACAAATAGTGATTTTTGAAGGACATCAAAGTTTTCCATCCGATCAATCAATTCTACAGATTCTTTTTAAATCTTACTAGCAATGTCAAGTTCTAAATAAGTGTGTATCATAGATCTTCATACACAAATACATGTAATCCAAAGGAATATTTTTAATTTCATCTTCTCTAAAATTATGGAGCCATGCATAAAAGATATTTTTGAAGAAGTTCATAAAGGATTCAATAGGATAGTGTCCCATATTGTCCACATAGGTCAATTTTTAATTATGACCCCTACACATTAAATAGCCAAATGTCCCTAAATTTTCCTAATCTCATGGTCTTTTGATACTCATTCTTCAAATATTTTCTATCTATTTGTGTAAGGGCCATATTGCTTAATTTGAAACATTGATCAACATAGGATTTGGTGATTAGCAACAGAGGCATGCCATCTAGTTTTCTTACAATTTTGCTAAAGGGATCATAATTATTGCTAAAAAAATTATTAGTTCAACATCTACAAAGAAATTAGGAACAAATACCTTCCCTAGGTCAAGCATTAATGGATTATTCTTTGGTTTCTTTTCAATACTATTAGCAAAGAAATGCGAGAACAAATAATGACCATGCACATGCAATTTAGTATCCCATCAACTCAATACCTTAGTAAAAAAGGATTGGACATCCTTTCATAGTGATTATATGGTTGTACAACTTAATGTGCTTTACCAAAAATGGTACACTAACTTCATTTAATTTGTCAATCTTAAAGCTTAAACTTGAGATGGTGACTACAAAGTATATGCTCTAATTCCTCTTTAAGTCATTTCAACTAAAGAGAAGGAAATCTAAAGGAAATCTATGATATAAATCGAAACAAAAAATTAACTCAAATCTTAAAGTAATGTTGTAAATAGTAAACTGATCGATGCACCTATGTTGCAAGAATAGTTCATTGTTTCTATTATCAATGGTTGCAAAAGCAACAAAATTCTCCCTTGCAAGGAAACAAACAAGGAAATGAAATATATTCTAACAGAATAGTTCACTCACTAAGTGACCTCCCCTTGGATGAGTGAATAGAAAAGAAACTCAAGATAAGAGAAATAATCTTGAATTTCTCATTCTATGCATTCATGGTGAAAGAATTACACTCAAAGCTACAATAGTCATTATTTAAATAAAACTACAACTACTTCCCAATTCTATGATCACTCCATTAATGATGATCAATTATACTTCATAATGTTTAAATAGAATCACCATCAACCACGAATAAATTTCCTAGGAATGTAGCAAGTTGTGAAAGCTATGTATTCATTTGTTGCACCAACAAGAAGCATATAATGACTTTTCTCCACTTGCGACAGTTTAGCAATTTGGTTGGCTTTGACTTAGCACTAAGGTGTTGATCTTTGAATATCCACGGCAAGTACCTATAAAACATTCAATGCACACACAACTTCAACACACATATATATATATATATACATATATACGTATATATATTTCATCATCAATATTAGAGAAAAGGTGCAAAGTTCAAATTACCACTCTTGCAAATCCTATGGCTACAGGAGAAAACTACCCAAGACGTAGCATTAATGGGGAAACATTTATCAACATGTAACATTACTTCATTATACAATTCTTTCCATATATTCTAGAAAATATAACATATTTGAACTATCCATACTTCTACTTCATGTCTTACCCCCCCCACACACACATATATACACATAAGTTCATCTGCTTAAAACCATAAAGTCATGACTATTTTTGCAAGATAATTGTTTGAAAACAAGATAAAAAGAACTTAAAACAATGGCCTTTTGGAGGCTCATCATTCCCCCCAACTGACCTATTGCTGGTCCCCAACAATAATGAAGTTTCTTATTCTAGCTTAAACTCTCCAATAACTAGTTGTCCTTTCCCCTAGATCATTCTTAACATAGTCAAAGTACCCATAATTTTCCTTTAGCCATCTCCATCGCCAAACTTCTATTGTCATATCATGATCCTCTACATTGTCATTCACTGGAAGTAGTGGTTGTAGGAGAATAGGAGGTTGATACTTAATGGAAACCAATATTTGCATCGATTCCTTCCCAAATTAATATACCATAGAGTTTTGACAATGGCAAGAGTTAATTTTTTAGGAGAGTGGGGTATTCTTATCTTTAGGTCATGTGGCATCTATTTTGACCTTTGCCTTAAAGAAACAATTGTTGTATCAACATCTCAAGATGAGTGTTGTTCCCAATCTAAAAAGGCTTGTTCTCTAATTGAGCATACTTTAATAGCTCCAATAGGGTTGCCTAAGATAGAAATCCAATCTAGAAATGTCTACCTAGAGTGTTGAAATTTTAGTCTCATTGAGAATTCTCATTTCATTGTTCCTATAAGATGCAGCTTGATCGTACTTATCTCATTCTGCATCCAAGACACCACTGCTCTCAATTGCACATCCCTTATATACTATTGGAATTCTTTAGAATAACTATGAGATGGGGTGAATAAGTAATCCATGGTCCAAATGTAAAAATAAACCTTTTCACAACATAGTGAACCCATAGCCATAAAATATTTTCATCAAGCATGCATTTATTAGATCAGACAATCACTTAAACTTTGTAGGTTACTATCAAATCAACTTTCCAAAACTGTAAGCATGAAACATAATAGATTCAATAACACATTTGACAAAATTATTTTACATGGAAACTCAATTTGAGAAAAACCACCAGTTCATCTTGAATTCTGATGCAAGGAGGGATAGGGAAAACTAGGGCCAATGGCGCACCCTACTCTCCGAACCAGCCGACAAGAGTTAACATAGAAGAAGAAAACACAAAGAACAATAACCAAAGTAGGAAGAATAGTAAAATAATTTCATTTATTTCTCAAATATTCAACAAACATACCCAACTATAAGGCCTTTTTGGTTATGGCCAGATACAAAATACATTCATACACAAAGATCAACAACAAATTCACACTTTCTAGTTCTACTTTTTCAATTCTCTCTAAATTAATCATTAATACTCTACCCAAGACCCCTAATAATACTAAACTAAGCCACAATTTGGACCATAATGATAAAAAATATAATTAAATACTTGAAGAGCCACAAGTCGACCTCCAACAAAAATTAAATGAGTCACAAGTTGGCTTGCAACAACAATTAAATGTCTAGAAATTGATGTTTGAGAAAAATTGTGATATCTCCTAACTCTGATTGAGTCAAACCTTGCACTTCAAATTGGGGGTAGATATTTAAGTCCTATACATGCTCTCAAATTCACAAGGGTTTATTCCTTAATAAAAAGTGTGCATCCACTTTGAAAGTCTAGCATAGAAAATTGTCATGCAGAACTGCCATAAATTGATACTCTGGAAGAATTTCTATATCTCCTAAACTATAAGGAGTTAGAATTTTTACAATTGACCATGTATATTAATCTAAAACCTCTGCAGTCCTTGAAGTTTTTAGGACCTCTAGGACCATGTATATTAGTTACACAATTTGTAATAGGCACCCAGAAACCAAAAAACACAGTTTCAGTAGCAAGATAAAAATTGAAAACATGCAGGATAGAACTGTAACCCAAGATGCTCTTGCATCCGAAAACTAGGGTTCAAGGAAATGATTCTCCTAAATTATTGAGATGTAAAAACCTAATCTCAATCCAACTCAGAATGAGAAATCCATGAAGCATCTTCCATAGGTCTGTTCTTCCACTTCACCAGATATTCATAATAATCCATTCCTCTTGTGCTCTTACCAATTCTCTCTGATTTGATATCTATTTAACCTCTTCAATCTACTTCTTAGGATAGTCCTTTGATACAATAACTTTTTCATCTAACTCATGATACTTATATAGATCATCAACATTGAATATAGGAGATATATCCATGTCATCAGGTAACTCAACCTCATAAGCATTTCTATTGTCAAACTTCTTCAAGATCTTACAAGGTCCAAACTTCTTCATCTTTAGTTTACTATACGTCCCAATAGGAAATATTTGTTTCTTTAGATGAACCATCACCTCATCACAACTTGAAAATCATGATGTCTATTAGATTGATCAGCATTCTCCTTATACTTTTGATAATTTTTTTCTATCCTCAACTTCACTTCCTTATGTAAAGACACCATGAAATCAAAGAAATCTTCTCCCACATCACTTCTCTTTTCTTCACTAGCAATATCTCTCAAATTTGATACTCTTCTAGGCTACATTTTAGTAACAATCTCAAAAGGAGCCTTTCTTGTACTTCTATTCACCGAATTATTAAATGCAAATTTAGCTTGTGCCAATATCATCTCCAAATTACTTGACTTATTCCCAACTAAACATCTCGGCAAATTACCCAAGATTCTATTCATAACCTCTATTTTTCCATCTATTTGTGGATGGAATTTAGAACTAAACTTCAACTTAGTACCCATCTTCTTCCACAAAGTCTTCCAAAAATAACCAACAAACTTATTGTCTCTATCAGAAATAATACTTCTCGGTAATCTCTGCAATCTCACAATCTCTTTAAAGAAAAGTTTAACAACATGCTTAGCATCTAATCTCTTCTTACATGGTATGAGATGAGCGATCTTAGAAATTCTATCCACTACAAAAAAATATAGAACCATACTCCTTTTCTTTATTAGGAAATTCAAGGAAAAAATCCATACTAATGTCACTCCAAGGTTTCTCAAGAATAGTAATAGGTGTATACAAACCACTATTTTGGCTTACTCCTTTTGCAACTTGACAAACTCCACAACTCTTTATAAATTTTTGAAAACCCTTGTACATTCATGGCTAGTAATACTTTTCCTTCAATAAATTCAATGTCTTATCAATTCCAAAATGTCCAGTGAATCTACCACAATGCTTTTCCTTAATCAAATTCAACCTCATAGAACTTCTAGAAATACACAACTGAATACCTTTGAACAACATACCTTCATGAATGAACTAATCATCATATTTACTGATGTGATCTATCAAATTTGGTGCTCTGCACTCTCTCCATGCCTCAAATATATTAGGATCATCATCATGATCATCATCATACAATTCTTTCATTTTATTAAAACCAAGAAGTTCAATCTTCATTTCAATCAACAAAGAATGTCTTCTTCTCAACGCATCAGCAACTCTGTTAGTACCTCCACTCTTATACTTAATTACAAATGTAAAACTATACAAGTACTCAACCCACTTCATATGTCTCTAATTCAATTTATGTTGACTTCCCAAGTATTGTAAGGCTTTATGGTCAGTATACAACACTAACTCCTTAGGAATCAAATAATTTCTCCACTTCTCCAATGCTTGAACAATAGAATTAAAATCTTTATCATACATAGAATATTTTCTTTTAGCATCATTCAACTTTTCACTAAAGAAAGAAATAGGCTTACCTTCTTGACTCAATACAACTCCTATTGCACTACCACTTGCATCACATTCAACTTGAAATACTTTGTTGAAATCAGGCAAAGCCAATATTGGTAACTCAACAACATTTTGTTTCAAATTCTCAAAACTATTATGAACTCAATGTGTAGACTTAAATTCCTTTTTATCTCCTCTCATTGTCTCATTCACAGTATTAAAAATAGCACTGAAATTCTTTATAAACTTTCTATAAAAACTAGCCAAACCATGAAATGATCTTACCACACCCACATTCTTATGTGTAGGCCACCCCAAAATTTCTTTAACCTTCTCTAGATCCATTCTCAAACCATTTTTAGAAATAAAAAATCCGAAAAACACAATCTCTTCTTGCATAAAGAACACATTTTTAGATTAATCATCAACTTTTCCTCTTTCAATCTCTACAATACTTGTCTAGTATGCTCAAGATGTGTTTCCTTAGTCTTGTTGAATATCATAATATCATCGAAATAAACAATCACAAACTTACCCAAGAATCTATTTAGAACTTCATTCATCAACCTCATGGAAGTACTAGGTGCATTAGTCAAACCAAAAGGCATAACCAACCATTCATATAAACCATCTTTTGTCTTGAATGCAGTTTTCCATTCATCACCTTTACTAATTCTGATCTAACAATAGTCACTCTTCAAATCAATCTTGGTAAAATACTTTGCTCCACTCAAATAATCCATTATGTCATCCATCCTTGGCATATGAACTTATATTTCATTGTGATTTTGTTAATAACCATGGAATTAGTACACATTCTCCATTCTCCATTCTTTTTAGGTGCTAATACAATAGGTAGAACACATGGGCTCAAACTTTCTCTAATCAAACCTTTCTTCAACAACTCATGCACTTTTTTATTAAGTTCTTCATTCTCTATAGGTGTCAATCTATATGGTGCTTTGTTTGGCAAACTAGCTCTAGGAATCAAATCCATACAATGACTTATACTTCTCACTGGTGGTAAACCATTAGGAATATCATTGGCAACAATATTTTATACTCATTCAACAATTCATCAATTTCTTCTATCACTCCATCATTACCAACTTTTTTTGCTTGGTCATTACTACCAATTGTCGGTCCTCTTAGAACTATAGAAAAAAAACTAGATTCTTCTTTACTTCCTTTTCAATTTTTTTTTTTTATTAACCATGCAAAGTTTTATTGTAGTACAACTAACCTCATATGGACTTTCAATAAAAAGAAACAATATTTTCTTCTTCCCATTTACCCAAAGAGTATATTGATTCAATATTTTATCATGTATAACATATCTATCATATTGCGAAGGTCTACCCAATAAAACATGACAACAATCCATAAGCATAATATCACACAACACTTCATCAAAGTAATGTCCAATATTGAACTTCATAACACATTGTTCACTTACCAATATCTTGTGCTCATCTTTGATCCATGAAACATGATAAGGTTTGGGATGTTTAAACCTCTACAATTGCAACTTTGTAACCAGCTCTTCTAATGCCAAATTTGTAGAACTTCCACTATTAATGATTACCTTGCAAAATTTTCCATCTATCTTGCATCTAGTCTTGAAAAGACTTCTTCTAACGAAAGGTTCCTCATCATTTCCCTTATTACATCAGGTTCTTCTCACCATAAAATTATTTGTAGCCTCAAATCCACTTGGTGAACTCTCAATGTCCTCTTGAATCACAATATTTTTATTACTTTTCCAACTTTTAGAAGATCTACATTCAAAAGATCTATGCCCTTCTTTACCACATTTGAAACAATTACCATGAAAACTACCTCTAGAATAAGAATTACCTCTTTCTCAGTAAGATCTAATACCTCCTTGATATTAACTACCACCTTTCAACTTGGTCTTGTCTTTGTCATCATTCTTCCATTCAGATAAGCCTTTACCTTGTGCAAAATTATTATATCTGCCACCTTCACCATAAGATCTACCTCTACCTCTCTAAAATCTACCACCTCTACCTCTTTGTCTTTGTTCATGCTTCTTTGTTAAGATCTCCTCAGCTTTCAAGGCATATTAATATTCTTCTTCTAAACTTTCTAATTTCACAAAATTTATTTCATCTTGAATTCTAGATCCCAATCCATCTATGTACCTTGCAATTTTCTCAACATCATCATCCACATGTCTAGATTTGATGTCCAACCTATAGAATTCCTCAATATACTCTTTCATAGTCATGTCTTTTTGTCTCAAATTTTGAATCTTTCTCAGCAAACTAACTTGATAATCAACAAGAAGGAATTTTTTATTTACCTTGTTCAACGTCTTCACCTAAGTTCTGATATTCTCCTTTCCTCTCTTTTTTCTATTAGTTTGGAAATGCTCCCATCATAGTGAAGCATGGCCTTTCAGCCTAGTGATTGCAATCTTCACCTTTCTATTATTAGGAGTGTTTTCATACTCAAAGAACTTCTCCATTTCAAAGATCCAATCAAACACAAAATTCGTATCCAAATTTCTATGATAAGAAACAACTTCTATAGTAGGCTTTAAATGTGCCCTATACAATACTTTCAACAATATTTTCTCATCTATATCTTCTTCTAGCTCTAGATTAGGATTTGGTGCTATAGCTTCATCACCAATTACATCCTCAATATATCCTCCTCTCATCTAGCCTATCTCCACAAGATCTAATCTAGCTACAATTTGTCTCAATGTATCCAATATTGCATTATCAACATTTCCTCTACCTTGAACCATCTTTACAAATTAGGTTCTCATAAGATCATAACTCTCTACAAGTTATAGGTCAAATCTTGAGATCTCTAACCCTTCAACCAAATCCAAATAAATGTTCTACATGATTTGATCTCCACAAGGATGAACCTTAAGCTCTAATATGACCTAATGCAAGGAGGGATAGGGAAAACTAGGGCCAGACGCACACCCAACTCTCTGAACCACCCTACAAGAGTTAACACAATGAAAAAAAACATAAAGAAAAACAACTAAAGGAGGAAGAAGAGTGAAATAATTTCATTGATTCTTCAAATATTCAACATACATGCCTAGCTATAAGGCCTTCTACATTAGGGCTAGATAAAAATACATTCATAGACAAAGATTAGTGACACATTCACACTCTCTAGTTCTACTCTGCCATTCCTCTCTAAATTAATCATTAAGACTCTTCCCAAGAACCCTACTTATACTAAACTAAGCCAAAAGTTGGCCCATTATGCTAAAAACTAAAATTAAATACTTGCAGAGCCACATGTTAGCCTCCAATAGAAATTAAATGAGCCACAAATCAGCCTACAACAACAATTAAATGTTCAAAAATTGATGTTTGAGAAAAATTGTGATATCTCAAAACTGTGGTTGAATTAGAACTCATGCTTCAAAATAGAGGTAGCTATTTAGGTCCTCTACAACCCCTTAAATTCATAAGGGCTTATTCCTTAAGAAAAATTGCACATCCACTCTGAAATTGAAGCACAAAAAACTATCATGCAAAACTGCCAGAAATTCATACTCCAGGAGAATTGCCATATCTCCTCAACTATAATGAGTTAGAACTTTCATATTGGCCCATGCATAGAACTCTAGGCCATCTTCAATCTATGAAGTGCACAGCCTCTCATTCATCATGGAAAATTAGTTACATTGTTTTCAATAGGCACCTAGAAACTAGAAAACATAGTTCTAGCATAATACAGTTTCAGTAGCAAGATAAAAAGTAGAAACATGTAGGATAGAAGTGCAACCCAAGATGCTCCTACATCAAATTCTATACCACTATCTCATCAAGCTTATCTTCTATATGGTTCACACAATCCAAGAAATCTAACTTATTGGCTCAGATTCAATGAATTCATGATGTTTCTCGTAATACTGACACTTAGCATTAACTTGCTTCTAATGCTCAACACATACTACATTTCTCGGCATCCACTATCAAATAACTCAACACAAACTAAAGTTTACTGGTCCTCGACATCAACTAAACTTTACTCAATTTATTCTGTATCAGTTGGCATACACTAAAATTTGGCTTTTCTCAACTTCAACTAATTTTCTACTTGACTTACACTATTTTTTCTCAGAGCCTACTATGCAGATTGTTAATCTTGGCAAACATAATTCATTTTACTTATTCTTCTAAACCTAATCAGTGTATCCATCTTTTCAAACCTTAAATAGATAATCAATGCACAATAATATCACTATCTTAACTAATCCTTCTACTCCTTTTCCATATCATAACTTAACCTTTCCTCTAGGTTTTATTATTACCTCATGTGATCAAGTCCTCTTCATCGATCAAACAAATGATAGTACTCAAATCATCTAAGAAATTCCCTTAGTAGTACATACCAAATCTGGCATTAGTGACAAAATAAGGATTGAAAGACATTCTTATACTTATATTAATCTGTTTTCAATAATCTCCCTCTTTGGCATTGATGGCAAACCAAACTAAATTAGTACAACCAACAATAACATCAAAATGAAAATAATTCCTTGTATTGAAGTCTCTCCCTCTATCAACAACTTCCATCTTTTGTATAGGTTACAAAATTATGTTCCGATCAATAGACAATCAAGTCATCCTTATGAATCCCTCTCAATGACTTCTTATATCTCACTTAGAAATATCTCCCTCTTAGTAGATATTCCATGTTTCTCTCCCCTTATTTCTCTCATTCTAGATTTCTAGATTTCTCACTCATTTCATCAATTCTCCCTTAGGATTTCTCCCTCTTTGACAACAATGCCAAAAACTTTTCATCATAACATGTAGATAAGAAGATTTTTGGTTTCTCCCTCTATCACCTATCTTGTGACTTATTTGTAGCTCAAGCTCTTTGATTATTTTAGGCAACTCCTAAAGTAAAATCCACTACATCAATGTGTAATATATGTCAATCATGATGTTTCAAGTAGGGCACTTCTCATGCTTCTTAAATAGGCTTGGATAGGGGTATCACCCCTAGTTTACCTCTTAGATACACATGAGCATCCTTAGGTAATGCTTTTGTGAAGATATCATCTATTTTCTATTTTTTGTTAGCATGTTCCATCTTCACCTTTAACCTTGAACAAACTCTCTCAAGTAATGATACTTGAATACGATGTACTTAGTCTTTGTATGCATAACAAGATTCTTTGATAGATTTATAGTACTTGTATTATAACAATAAAGTATCATAGGTTCAATGATTTCCTCCTTCATACCTTTGAGTAGCTCTTTGATTCATACAATGTTTTTACAATTTACTACAACAATAACATATTCATCTTTAGTAGTAGAGTGAGATATGTAGTTTTGTTTCTTGCTAGTCCACATAACCATCCATTTTCCTAAGAAAAATGCTTCTATCATCAATATTTCTAGCTCAATCATTATCAGTGTAGGCTCTCAATTCAAATTTCTCTTTTTTCTTATAGTATAGACTATAATATTTTGTGCCTTTCAAATATATAATTAGTTTCTTGATAGCTATCAAATGATTTTCCTTGGGATTAGCAAAGAATCTTACAACTAACCCAATAGATAATGGAATATCAAGTCTATTGTGTACTGCATATTGTAAATTTCTAATCATATACATGTAATATGTTTTATTGACCTTAGTCGAATCGTCATTCTTTAGTAATTTGTGTCTTATCACCATAGTTGTGCTTACTATATTGGAATCTTCCAATTCAAAAATATTTAGTATCTCCTTTACATACTTTAACTAAGTGATGTACATACCATATTTCATCTGATATACTTGCAAACCCACGAAGAACTTGATTTCTCTAAACATGGACATTTCAAATTCTTTATTCATTTCATTTGCAAAATCTTTACATAAAGTATCTTGACTTCCAAATATGATATCATCAACAAAAATTTTAGATAGTAAAATACCTTTTCCTTTCTCTATCTTCAAGTATAGACTATTATTATCACTAGTCCTCTCAAATCAAATCTTCACAAGATAATTATGAAGGCTTTCATACCATGCTTTTGGTGCTTTCTTCAAACCATATAAATCTTTGTATATTCTACATTCCATGTTTTTCTTGTTAGCATCAACATACTATCTAAACATCTATTTTTTTAAGTATATGATCTAGATAAATTCATTCTAGCTGAGTTATATATGGTCTCACACTTTTCCAAATGGAAATGTCTATTATATGCATGTTTTATACTAGTTTGTGTATAATTACTAAAGAAATAAAATTATTTTAGAAAAGTGGCATTTCAATATATCTTACTATTTTTAATGACATTTTTTTAATAATATGTAAACACCATTTCATAGAGCTTAGAGTCAAGAATATTCTCATATAGATTTTATAGTGTTTTAATTAGATATAGTATATTGTAACTAAAAATTTTTACAACCACATATTTTATCACTCAAAAAGATGTCAGTTTTGAGAAAGAAAAAAATATTAGATCATATAAAAAAAATCTAAAAACTATATGACATTCTAGAGGAGAGAGTCCTCTTCTTGAATGTATAAATTTTCTCCTAGTTTGAATAAATTTGTTTTAAAAAAGGTGGTCAATCATGAAAACTATCGATTTTAGGTCAGTTGAGATTTCAATCCTTATAAAAGAGTAAATATAGGTCTAAAGCTAATTTTTATTCTTGATTGTTCTAGATATATATGTTATCTATAACATAGTATGAGATCAAGGGGAAATACATTTATTTCTATAGAGTTTTGTGGTGGGAACTAGATCCCTAATTTTTAGCATTTTTCAACACCTAAAAAATTATCCATAAAAATTAGGAAAATATATCAATTCTTATTCCAAATAATTATTTAAATTTATAAACCTAAACTTTATCCATTTCTACACATTTCATTAGTTTACTTCATTTCCAAATTTAAAATAATAATACCAATTTTATGTCAGTTAAGGTGAATAGTTATACTTTTGTTAGCCTTTTCATTTACAAAAGTGTGACATAGGTTTCTTCTTTTACCCTTCAATATTTCTTTCATCTATAGTAATCTCAGAATCATAATGTGCCTCAACTTCATTATAAAACCCGATACCTAAATGTAGCTTGGTTTCTGAATGTAACCAGGTTCCCAAATGCAACCCGACATTCCTAATATGTGACTCAACAATCACTGAAACTTGTTGTTGATTTCTAACTTGATTTATAACATCTTCATTAGTAGGTATACATTCATAAGAAACATATACAAATGATCTGTATTCATATGGTTCCTTCATAGGTTCATCCTCATGTACTTATGTATATTCATAACTTTTCACAACTTTATTAGTGTTAGTATTTAAACACTTATAAGATTTACTTCTTGTGGAATAGCTAAGGAATATACCTTCTCCAATTTTTGTATCTATTTTACCCTTCTTGAAATCATTGATAATATAACACTTTCTTCCAAATGCCTTAAAATATTTTACACTGGGTGAGTATCCATACCATAGTTCAAAAGGTGTTGAATGATTGCCTTTCTTGTCTTGCACATGGTTTCAAAGCATAGATATTTGTACTTATAGCTTCTCTCTCAAATTTTAAAGCAACATTTCTCTCCATCATGAGTGTCATAGCACAATCCATTATAGATTTGTTCCTCCTTTCAGCAATTCCATTTTGTGGAGGGGTCCTAGGGGTAGATGTCTATCTTTTGATTCCTTTGTTATTACAAAATATCTCAAACTCATTTGATGTAAACTCTCCTCCTTTGTCAAATCTCAAAAAAATTAGACTTTTACCTATTTCCTTCTCAACTCTTGATAAGTACCACTTAAATATTTGGAAAGTGTCAAATTTCCTTTTCAAAAATATAAGTGTCATCATTCTATAATAATCATCAACAAATAACATAATGTACTTATCTCCTTTGTAGCTTTTCACATCAATTAGTCTACACAAGTTAGTATGAACAATCTCTAATATTCCTTTAGAGGTATGAGTCTTACTCTTAAAACTTGACTTCATCATTTTGCCTAACTGACATTATATGCAAATTATATTATTAGGTTTCATCAACTTAGGAAAACCTCTAACTCTTCTCATGCTATTGATACTAACCAACTTATCAAAATTGATATGACATAACCTCCTGTTCCTTAACCACACATCATCAAATTCTACAACTAAACAATTAGCATCCTCGATATCAAGGTATCCAATATATTACCTTTAGTTATATCACCTTTCCCAATTAGTTTTCCAAACTCAACCTTACAACTTGAACTATTCAGTTGTGATACACTCAAAAAATTATAGTTAAATCCTTCAATATAATAAACATTGTCACATAAAATCTTTTCTATGAGTTTGATAGAACCTTTTCATTTTATTAGACATGGTACATCATTACCAAAACTTACACTATTTCCATCATAATAATTCAATTTAATGAGCTTACTTTTATCTCCAGCCATGTGATGTGAACACCCACTATTAATGATCCATCTGCCATTCCTATTCGCACATGACACTAGTTTAGTTGCCTCATCCTCATCAAAATCATCCTTCATTACAACATAGACCACTTCATCATCATGATCATCAAATCTATCTTTAGTTTCCTCTTCAATAATGTAGAAAGACTTCTTTCCTTTTTCTTTTTTATCTTTCATGTCTTCATCTCTTCTACTAGTGTACTTGTCTCCACCTCTATAATTTTTCTTCTTTGGACATCTAGCAATAATATGACCAACCTCATTGTAATTAAAATACATGATAGGTAAGTTAGATTTGAATTTACCTTTACCTCTATGAAATATCCTTGCTAGTATTGCTTCAAGTTGTTCTACATCCTCCTCATCTATACTACTATCACTAGAAACATATTTTACCCTTTTCTTCTTATTTTCATTAGGTTTGTTCAATGGCAGCTTGGCTTTGAAAGTAGAATCAACATTGTCAGGTTTGAAATTATCAAAATTAGATAGCTCAAAAGTAGGGAGCCTACCTACCAAACCTTAAAGAGACAGATTAGAACTAGGTACACATCTTAGTTCTCATATTGCAAAAACTATAATAGCATAAATGGGCAGCAATGTTCTCAAAACTTTGTTAGAAATAAGAATTATTGAGAGGGGGGTGAATCAATAATTTACAAACTTTAGTCACCAACTCAGTATTATTTATTACTTTGAATGATACATAAGAAAGTAATAATATAATGTTGAACAATAATAGTAGCCATGCACAAAGATAACTCATAACACCATATTTTGTTAACTAAGGAAACCCTGGCCTAGGGAAAATCCAAGTGGTGATGATATCCACTATTGGAAGAATTGTTTAATTATGTATTGTCTTTGATATTAGAAAAAATTTCATATCATTACTAGTTAGTGTATGTCAAGCTCACTCAAGCATTCAAGACAGTTTTCAGTGTGTAATGAGCATTCCAAAGTTTGCCTAGTTGAGAAGATAGTGTCTACCGAGTTCACTCTGAAGACAAAGGAAAGTTTGCAAAACTTGAGTATTAATCAATCTCACTTGGTTAATGAAAGAAATGTTGGATGGAACCAGTGTTAACCAAGCTCATCAAGTTAACAAAGAATTTTTTTGAATATGTAGTATTGACCAGGTTCAATCAGTTAACATAGGAAAATCATTTATGAGTTAGTGTCTACCAAGCAGCGTTGGCTAATGGAGGATTTTCTTATTTTGGCATATTGAGTTCAGTTGAATTATTTGTTGGTTCTAGGTGACTGAGGAGCTAGATATTAAATATCATAAGTTATATTCTAGCTAACTTGACAATGTGAAAGATATAAATATAAAGTCAAGTTGGGGATTAGAATATGTAGAATGTATGGAAGATAATTGAAGATTTAATGATGCTAAGAGGAAGTGAAGTGCAAGGATAAGAAGAATATCCTTGTGGAGTTAAAAAAGATTAATTTGATGAAGAAGGATCAAGTATACAAGCTAGAATTGAGATCTACAATCAACAATTAAGTTGCATATGAAATCAAGTTATATCATTTTTACTCTTTAACTGTTGTAGTAGTGATCTAAATCTCTTAACAGAGTTGGCTTGATAGCTATCTATAAATCCAATAACAAGGTGACATTTCTATTGAATTTTCCAAAGACCTCTAACAAGGCCACTCCTAATAGGGTTATTAAATCCTCTAATAGGGTCACACCTAACGATGTTTTTCATAGCCTTTAACATGGTTAGCTCCTAATAAGGCTCACTTTAGAAGAGTGAAAATTAGTAACTAGTTGTAATTGATGGTTTTTATCAAATTGGGTTTCTAGATTAAATCATGGTGTCAAATGTATTCATGCTATTTATCTTATGTGTTTGCAACTAATTTAAAAGTAATATTAATCTTAGATAACATCTTAAGATTTACATGTTAAGTATTTTTTGAGCAATTTTAGTGTTTAACAAATTACAACATTTTTTTGTGTGTTTGTCAAGCATCAGTAGAGTTTAGTTTTAAGATTTTATTTTGTACTAACATATAAGGGATTTGGAATTTATTTTAGTGGTAAATAATTCACCCCTTCCCTCTTAATTTCTCCTCTTATATCTCCAACAATTAGTATCAAAGTTTTTGGTGCTTGCAGAGAAGGTTTCAAGGACCTAAGCTAAAGATCAAGATGCCTTACAGAAGACAGATTCCCAAGTTGAACCGTGACAACTTTGTAGCATGGAAAGGATTTATAAGGTTACATCTAGAAACTATCAATGTTTTAGGTTGTAAGTATCTTGATGTTGAATAGAAGACTCCCACTAGAACATTATCAATTGAAGATAATGCTGAAAAAAAAAATCATAACATTATCATGATTGACATTGCATTTGCTCTTAGTTATGTTGAATTCAATGAATTCAAAGGCTATACTACATCTAATAATATGTGGATCAAACTAAAAGCCATCTATGGAGGAGATGTAAATGTAAGAAGACCCAAAGCTAAAAGTCTCAAAGGACAATTTGATTAGATGAAGATGAGAGAAGATGAAAATATTGCAAAATATGTTGAAAGAATCAAAGCAAGTGTGAGTGGAATCAAAGCATATAGAGGAGACATTGATGGACAAATAGTTGTAAGAAAGATACTTAGAAGCCTCCTTCCTATCTATGCAATTAGAGTGTCTTCTATTCAAGAGATGAGATGTGATCCAAATAGCAATATAACTTTGGATGCTCTAGTTGGAAGATTGATAGCATTTGAGTTGGACAACTATGTTCCTAGTTCCAAAGCTATTGAGTTTGCATTTGAAGCCAAAATCTCATTCAAAACATGAAAGAAATCAAGGGTCAATCAACCAAGAAGCGAAGAAGAAGAAGAAATTTTAGATAGTGATCTTGAAGTTGTTGAAGCCCTACTTGCAAGAAAATATTTCAAAGGCAAAGGAAAGTACAAAGCTAAACTTCCTCTAATCTACTTTTCTTGTGAAGAAGTTGGTCATGTTTCTGTTAGGTGTCCAAACAAAGAAAACAAGGATGAAAAGAAATGTAATAAGTACAAAGGAAAGAAGGAATTCAAAAACTACAAGGACTATTAAGACAAATATAAGAAATCTTATTTTATGGCTAAAGATTTTGATAACAATGAAGATGAAATGGTATATATTGTTGTAAAAGATGAATTTGATGTTGTAGATAAGATGGCACTTATCTCTCAGGTTAGTTAAAATGATACATGGATTATTGATAGTGGTTTCTCACATATGATAGCAGACAAAAAAAAGTTGTAGTGTGAGATTTGGAAACAAAGAACCTTGTTACATTAAAGGAAAAGGTTGTATCTCTTTGACCAATGAACTTACATGTGATAATGCTTATTAGGTTGAAGGAATAAAGCACAATATATTGAGTGTGGCATAGTTGAACAACATTGGATTCAAGGTAGAATTTATGAATGGGAAGGTCAAACTGCTAGATGGAAAAGAAAATTTGGTTGGATCTAGCAAACAAACAAAAGGTAACCTATTCTATCTAGATCGTAGTGAAAATCCATGTTTCATTGCTCAAGTAGAAGAAAGTTGGTTATGGCACAAAAGATTATGTCATGTGAACTTTGATAATCTAGTTAAGATAAGAAAAAAAGGAGAGTTAGAGGTATTCCTAGCTTGAGGAAATTTGATATGGGCCTATGGAAAATTGTCAAATTAGTAAGATGGAAAAAACTAGTTTCAAAAGCAAGAACTATCATTTTGAAGAAGTCTTAGAACTTGTGCATACAAACTTATGTGGACCTATTGGAATAGAGAATTATAGTGGAGATAAGTTTTTCATTATTTTTTTTGATCAATACTCTAGAATGATGAGAGTGATCTATCTCAAAGAAAAATTTGAAGCTTTTCAAAAATTCAAGTGGTATTTAGCAAGAGTTGAAAAACAAACTGGACACAAGTTAAAATGTTCGAGATCAGGCAGAGATGGTGAATTCAACTATAATGAACTCAATGAATTTTGCATTGAAAAAGGATTTAAAAGACAAGTATTAGCCATTGATACACCTCAACCAAATGGTATAGTTGAAAGGAGGAATAGATCCATCATGGATTGTGCAAGAATACTAATGATAGAAAAGGATGTTGTAATTAAATACTGAAAAAAAGTAATCAATACTATGTTGCATACCTTGAACAAAGTATAGTTGAAGAAAGACTCAAGTCAAACTCCTTATGAATTATGGTATGGCTACAAACCTAATGTAAGATCCTTGAAAAAATTTAGCAACAAATGTTATATCTTGAAACAATCTACAAATGGTAAATTTGATGTCAAAGGTGATGAAAGCATATTCCTAGGATACTCCTGTAGAAGTAAATCATACAAATGTTTGAATATATCTACTCATAAAATCATAGAAAGTGTGCATGTGCAAATTGATGAGTTTACAGAAAAGAGTGAAGATGAAAGCAACAAAGACCTTAAGGATTCCAAAATATTCATTTACTGTGAACTTGATACCTTGTAAAATCTATCTAGTAGATAGGAGGCTTCACTTCTTGAGTCCCCAAAATCTCTAATAGCTACTGAGTTGTAGATAGTGCAACTTGAGTCACAGTTTGAAGGACCTAAGTTATAGTTAGAGGTTATTGCGCTAGAGAAAATTGAGTCTGATGGACCCAAGTTACAGACAGTGGGACTTGAGCTTAATACTAAAGTTCATGAAGAAATTAGTGAAACAAATTCCAAATCCAAAGAATCTATGTTAGCAAGATATGTCAGAAGGCATCATGCACTTGATCAAATCATTAGAGACAAGTTAGATGGAACAATGATAAGAAAAAAATTGAAAGGTACATATTTACTTGTTGAATTTGAACCAAGAAATGTTAAAGATGTTTTGGATAATGAAAGTCGCATTGAGACAATGAATGAAGAAATAGAATAGATTAAGAAGAACAAAACCTAGAAACTTTTTCCTAGGCCAAAGGATAAAAATGTAATTGGTGCATATTTTCATAATAGATGACGACAATCACATTTTTGTCTCTCTCAAGGATACTATATCTATTCTAGAGACTACCTATTCCATCATGAAATACACTTGAATTATCAACCTAGTGACATATGATTTGAAATGGGCCAACACTATATGTGCACTAAGTTCCTTTAAGAATTTTAACACCTATCTTGTAAGAATGTAAAATGCATGAAAAGATTCTACACTACTATCACAAAATAGTAAACACACTTGGGCTAACAATGGATAAGTGTAGAAAGCTTTAGAAAATGAACCTAAATGTGTTAACAACTCAAAACATCCACCATGATCATTTTTTCCAAGTGCTACAGGAACTTTCACAGTAACAATACTTCAGGACTAATACAATAAACCAATCTTGAAAATAGGAAATTACAAAGAATGAATCTACTCTAACTAAATCTATTCCAACTCCCAAGTCGGCCCCCTTGGCTAGCTTCTACTAATCTACTAACACAACAAGTATTCCAAAATCACTCTTTCATTAAAATCCTTATTTGATTACATCAACTGAATATTTCATGGTAAAAGAAAAAGAGTAACTTCTGAATCTTAAACCATCATTGTCTATTTTCTCCTTATTAGCTTAAGAAGATGATCCAAATCCATTATATAGAGGATCAGATACTTATTAAAAATGTGACATAAATTTTTTGAACAGACATTATCAGAAAAGAAAGTGAAAGACAAACCATAACATAGTACATTTATCACTAAGCAACAGAATAACAACTCATAGGAAATATAGCAACTCGGATCTCCTAGATTTTCTGGAACAATAACTCCTTCGCAGGCATGACTTATCCATAGGAACTAAAATACACTCTTCTTTCCATGATCAATATCCATTATCCTCTTGGGTATATGTAGGATCATGGTCAACCAAACTATGCTTTTAAGTGGCAATAAAAATAAAAAAAATTAGGGTTATGTCAACTTGACGTGTAATTTTCTACTTGCTATTAACTTTACATCGAAAAGTTGAGAGAAAAGAATCTCTAGAAAATTGAATATACTTTCTAAAATACTAGGACTTATCTCAAATAATTAAAAATTGATTGGTCAAAATTTTGAATTTTAATGCAATATTACAAAAAATTTAGAACAAAACTAAGAAGTAGACATATGTCTAACCACCTTAATCAAAATAAAATGATAATATTTTCTAATAATATTCTAGTTATAAGTAGTAGACTCATTCCTAGATGTGACATATTTTTTGATATTTTTATTCTAAATAAATAATAATTAATTAATTTTTGACTTTAGCATTTTTGGAATAAAAAAACTCTCGTGTCTGACCACCATAACTAATTCAAAACTCTACAAAATTCAATTTTTCATTTTTTTCCCCTTATAGTAGAAGAAAAATAGAATGTGATGCATCATTTAGATTCAAAAAATGTTGTACCATTTGAAAGTTATACTTGTTTTTCAAGTAGTGTGTCAGTCAACACTTGATACATAACTCCATTAGAAAATAAGTAATAATTACTTACTAAATTCATAATTTGACAAACCTTAAGCTAATGGAAAGATAAGAACATTCTTAAGAAGCCCTTCTCATTTAATCAAATTTTGGTGGAAAAAAAGTTGTCAGCTACATTTTTGAAGTAAAAATCACATAAAAATAGGCCAAAATCACATTTTAAGGATGTTTTTAAAGTTGACCATATAGATTTGGTATCAAAAGATGTAGTGGACCTTATAAAGACATTAATTACTTTTATTTTGTATCAGGGTGGGTGGGAAAAAAGTTGGAATAGATTTTGAAATGTTTTGAGATATTTCATAACTATAGATTTTTTAGATCACCACTTTTTGGCACACCATGATCCTGCACACACCCTCTTCCTTTAATGCATTAATCACCACCCTTTGTGTTGCTCTTTGTTTCCTAATGATTAGAAATATCTAGAACATATATGCAAGATAATATTCCTACTTATATTTAGATATTAGAAGATAGCTTAAGGTATTTATATGAAATAGTACATTCTATATATAATATTAAGCAAAGTAATTCATACATAATACCCATAAGTTTAGTATGTTCTAGCTATCTCTAGCATAAGTTAACTTGATATTTAAACAAATGTTTGGAAATTTTTTTGTCAAAGCATAAAGAGTAAGTTCAAACTTATGAAAACTATATCAAAATTAAGACATTAATATGCCTTATCACTACCCCCCACTATTCAAATTCTTGTCCTCAAGCATTATACTTCATTCTCATAGCTTTGAAATCTCCCATTGTAGTTTTCTCTTTCTTCCCACTTTTGAAACTATAGAAGAATCATGTGGTATGCTACCAATGTTCACCCAAGTGTTCCTCAATGAATGGATCTAGTCTGGTACCATCATTATCATAAAGAGACCAAAGAAGGATAGGAGGATGAAAAGTCAAGGGCATCCATAGTTCCTTTCTAATTTGTCTTCTCTGTTGTATATAATTAGCTGCTCTGTTAGTAGTTGTCTTATAATTGATAGGGCTATGTGGTTATTCCTTTTTGAAAGCTTCTGGTAGTCAGTTCTATTAGTTCCTAAGCCCTACAATAGCTCTTTGTTGTGTAAAGTTTGGAAGTGTCTAGTAATCTTTATAAATATTTTCTCTTTCTATGAACACTTTCTCCATGATCTTTGGTTTTGGTCTCCCATAGGTTAGTCTAAACCAATCTCATAGAAGGTTGTCAAGTTTGTGTGATTTAGTCTGTAGTGGCAATGGTTTAGATTTCTCAAAATCCCTATAGGTATTTAGCTTCCTATGATAGTTTGTCTCATTATGCATTCAGGACATTAAAGCTATGAGGTGAACATCACATATGTAAAGCAAAGGGTTCCACTCTGTCTCATGTGGAATTATGAAATTATGTAAATAAAGTTCACACAACAAATTATATTACCATGAAGGCAAAGTCTGATACACATTGTAGAAATCTTCAGCATTTTAAATTCACAATCAATATCCCTTATTGTCATTATTAGTTGAAATAGTAGAAAATGCTCCTTCAGAAAAATGGAATACACCCTAGGTCATGGCCTCTAGGCCATTACCTAGATGCACTCAATTTCCTCATCTTTGTCAAATATTACTTTCTACATTTGGTCTCTTTCTTTCCTCGACAAGGCCTTTTGAAAAATGAAGTGATTGTACAGACCAAATAATATAGATTGAATTGTAGATGAAGGGAATTCTTGAGCAATAAATTTCTTCTTTTGTTCCTCAACAACTTTATGGAAGTAATTGTTATACTAGGAGGATCTATAAGGCATGATAGAAATATTAGAATATATAGGGACTAGTGGTGAAGTAGGTTAATCATTTTCAAGGGATTTTTCTTAGAAAATAGTAGGATTTGACTCACATGTTTCTTGATTTCCATATGGTATTTCATTATCAAGCTCATTTTCATTTGTTTCTACATTTTGTAGTTCCAACCATTAAGGGGATTCATCTAAAATATTCTCAACAACTGATTTTGTATGAGATTTTGAAATTGAAGCATTTAGGTTTTTAGTGAAAACTAAAGATACTTGACCTTGCATATGAGGGCTTCAATGCATAGGGACCTCTTTAACTTCTATTGATTTGCAGGTCTACTCATTTTTAGGTGTTATTGGGGTAGATGTTTCAAGATTGGTTGCTACAACAATAAACCTTTTCCTCTTTGTCACTTTAATAGAAGGATTTTGGGCTTCCTTTTCAAGATTAGGGATCTCTTTACCAACATACACTTTCCTTTCTCTCTGGAAGAGCTACGTATATCACCCTCTAAAATAGGCTCGTCAATTTTATTGAGAGAGGGTAATGCTAGTTCTTTTTCTATTTTAGCCAATTTTGACTTGGCTCTGCAATTTCTTCCTCATTCCATAAATTTTGTGAAATAGGGTTGGCTTGAGGCTACAAGGTTTTAAATTCAATAAATTATGCCCATGATACAAAGGAGGAATCCCTAAGAGACCTTTCAACTAAAATTTTGATGAGGGCATGATGAGAAATAAGATTTTTATTTCCTATTTGAGTTTCTTTAGCACTAATACACAACATATTATAAAGAAAAATTAGGGACATTAACTTCAATTTTATGTCTTAGACAACTAAGAAACTAAAAATGGTGAGCATAAAAGTTTGAAAACATGCCTTTTGAGGTCAAATACCTAATGATATGGGTTTCCAATTCTAGATACAGAGCTGCAAGAGAGTCTTTTACACCCTTGATTTGAAATGTCCAATCGAGGGTAACCCGATTGAGAGAACTTACCATGCAACAACTTGGCATCATGTTCATTAGGATAATGATCCCCATTAGTTGGTAGTCATGTGACTTTTGCTATCCACTCTTTAGTAGCAATTATAGTTAATCTCCATATTGTGGCTTCCCTTTCATCAAATGTCCTTATAACCTATATTGCTACTTCTTCATTGAGTCAAGTTAACTATAGGAAATGGCCACGCCATCCACAGGCATGGAATCATCATACTACTTCCACGTTCGTAAGTAGAATACTATGAAAAATTGGCTCATATCTCCACAACTATCCTCCCATATTCAAAATGCCTAGCCCCAAATTTTTCTATTCTCACAATCCTGATAATTTTTACCCCTATAACTCTTCTGCAAATACCCTCTTCTCAAAATTTCAAATTGAGTGTTCTCAAAAATGTTGATACCATATTCTCTTAACAAGACTATGTTAAGTTTGGCATGTAAAATAATGATGTAATTAATAATGAAGGACACCAAGGTTTAATTGAAAGTGTTCTCATAATAAATCATAGTCCTTTTCAATCACATCAAATAGCAGAGATCTTTCCCCAAATCATAATGAAAAGGTATGGTAGATACAAAAAGATTTTAAAATCAAAATCAGACCACCACCAAACTAAAAGATATAACATGGACATGAATACAATAATGTGAACATGACATTTGAAAATTAATACACTTTCTCATCCCCCCACTAAATTTTAAAAAGTGTGCACACTTAAAAAATTTGGCACAGGAATGAGAAACTGGCTTAAGGCTTATACGATAAATTTAATGTAGTATTATATGTAAATATCAAAATCTATCCACTAAAAATGAATAAAAACGAAAAATTTTGTATCTAAAAATTTAATACTATACTTCCGCATGCAAATTGTTGAGGTGGAAAGGTCTGGTGACCAGAGAAAAGGTGTTGATGGTATGTTTTATTGGAAGCAATAAAAACAAGATTTGTGGGTGACATGGAGTGTGAGTGGATGATACATAAAGAAATGAGATGAGTTGATATGAAGAAAAAGGAAAATGAATGGAAGAATGGACCTTAGTTTAAATAAGCTTTTTTTATGAGTGTTGGTTGAAGGTTTGTCATGGTATGGCTATAGGAAGAAGGTTTGCATCCTTTTCTATAGGAACTATGTTTGTAGGAGCTGGTAAAATGTTTGGTTCAAACTACTACAAGAACTCATCTTTGGCCTATGCTTTATGATAGAGGTGTAACCTATGGCCATTTATAGGAAATTTGAACTAGAAAGGATCAATGGTTGTCAGCTGGACTACTCCACTATTGGATACATATTTAATTTCATAAGGCCCTAGCCATGGAGTCTACAACTTCCCTGGATTCTCTTTTAAAAGAGAGTCTTATAGGAGAGCCCAATCTCGCAGAATTGTTTATTACTGATATGTTTGTCATGCCACTTCTTTTGCTACTGCTAAATTATTATTTTTCTTTCCAAGGTTATCTTCCTCATTTCATCTAGTGTGCTCAAGTGGAGAAGTCTCTCTTATTGTGTTTCAAAAAGGTTGATGTTCAATTCCAAAGTAGTGTATAGTGTTTTATGTTCAAATTCAATATGCAACATTGCTAGTTTTCCATACACAAGTTCAAATGGAGTGAATCTGATTATTATTTTCCATGTAGTTTTGACACAGTGCAAGGTAGGAGAATCCCAAAAGGAGACATCCTAGCCCCCAACAAATAACAACACAATGAAAACACAACACTAAAGCAACAACAATGTAATATCTGATACTAAACCACAACTCTTTAGTCATAGTTTTAATTGATTACATGCAATGTCCTTAGCTGTAAGGTTTTCCAAGTTAGGCCCAAATACAACAACAATTAAAAAATCAGTTTTTCAAGATCCAACAAGATCCACTTAGAAACCAAACCTTAGCTAGTATAGATCCACAACTGGATAAGAACACCAAAAAATCCACACTTGTACCCTCAAGTCCACCGAGCAATCCTATAGTTATCAAGCTGCAACCCTAACTCTTCAAAATTTGCATCCACTTCATCCCCTTCTCCAAGATGGAATGAAAACTCTACCTCCTCCTCCAAAAGACTCTAAAAGACCCCTTACTTATACCCAACTAAGCCACAAGTCGACCTAGTGCATTACAAACTAAATTAAATCAATTACATTTAATATAGGTTGAGCCACAAGTCAGCCACAACACAAATTAAATACCCATACATAAATTAAATGCCATAAGTCAACTCATAGACAAGTTGAAACCAAAAAAAACAAAGACCATGCTGAGCATTAGTAAATCTCAAGCCATGTTGAGCAACCAAAAGACCATGCCAAGCTCTAGGCCAGGCCGAGCAACAAAGACCATGATAAGCTCCATACCATGCCAAGCTGCCAGACCATGCCAAGCTCCTAGAGCATGTTGAGCTCCACAATACTTAACCAAAACCCATCAAACATGAAGGATTGCAAGAAAACCCAAGATACTCCTACATTGAACATCCTAGGTTTGAAAAGATGTTCTCAGTTTTTGGAAGAATGTCTTCTAGGATTCAACACATAAATCCCAAACTAGTTCTTCACATACATATCCTCCAAATCTTCAACTTGTACACTCCTTCCCTTGTTCTTCTTTTTCCTCTTTACATATGTCTTAGGTAGGCTATAGGTCTACTTTCCACACTAATATCTAACCTTCTTAGAATCTACCAACCCAACTCGGCTACCAATACTCAGGTTCCTCCTAGTTAGCTCTTCATTCTGCAAAGGAATCAAGGAAAGCTTCCAACCACCTTTCTCAATACTAAACACATTCTTGACACAATCATACACAACCCTACAATCATAGTACCCAGTTCTACTAAGTAACACATGACAACTATTCATGTCCATAATATCACACAACACTTGATCCTTATACTACCCAATCTAAAAATCAACAAGGCACTGCTCCCTCACTTCTAAAGCATGTTCACCTTGCAACCAGCCAATCTTATAAGGATAAGGATGTCTCACTCTCTTCAAATCAAGTTTCCAGACCATCTCCTTAGAAACAAGGTTATCAGTACTACCACCATCCATAATCACCTTGCAAATTTTACTACCAAACTTACAAGTAGTCATAAACAAACTAGTCCACTAACAAGTGTCTAGTGTCTTATCACCAACCAATACTCCCCAAGCTAGCAAACTCTCTCCTTGCTTAGGATGATTTTCTTGAACTAAAACATCATTCACAACAACAATTGTCTTATCAATTAGAAATTAAAAAGATCTATGCCCTTATCTACCACATTTGAAACAATTACCTCAAAACCAACCTCCACTTGTTCTCCTTTTTTGATCAATAGGTTTTGGTTCACCCTCAACACTTGGTTTAGCTTGTGCCAAGCTATCATGCTTCTCCTTCCCTCTAAAATTACATTTCCCTTCCCTTTTAAACTTATCCTTTGTCTTCAAAGAATATTGATAAGCATCCTCAACTAAAGAAATATTCAACATACCAACCTCATCATGAATATTGAATCTCAAATGATTAATTTACTGAGCTTCCTTGTCCTTTGATAGTTCTCTTTGACTAGACTCAATAGTCAACTTGTAGAATTCCTTAGTATAATCTTTCATAGACATATCCTTTTGTTACATATTCTACAACCTTTTAAACAACTCAGGTTCATAATCAACAAGAATGAACTTAGCCTTAAACTTAGTCACCATCAACCTCCATCTAGTGATCTTCATTTCACCTTCCTCTTCTCTATCTCTTTACAATTCTTTCCACCAAAGAGTAGCATGTCCTTTCAACTTAGTTTGTGCCAACCTCACCCTCAATGGACCCTCAATATCCTCAAGCTCAAAGTAGTCTTCCAATTCACCAATCCAATCAATCGGGTCTTCAAGATTAAAAGTACATGAGAAATTAGAAACCTCCATATTATGCTTCAGCTTCAACTAAGATCCAGGTCTAGCAAATTTACTAGCCCTAGTTCGAATAGGTCTCTCCACATGATCAGTTATGTCTTCACCACTAGATCTAGTAGCTTCAAATTCTTTGACAACTTCCTAATAACTACCTTCAATACCCACATGTCTAGGTATACCACCTAAAGCACTTACAATTTCAGCAATCATGTCACTCTTCATCAATGCAATCTTAGATTTGAACCCTACTTTTATCTTCTCTGAGATCCTCTACTCCACAACATCAATAAGATCACCAATTACCCTAGGGTTCAATCTTCTTGAAGGAATCTTCCAAAATTTTAGCAAAACCTAAGCAATAGATCCACAAATCCAAAAGATCAATTAGCCACAAGATCAACCTTTTGTGCAAATCCTAGTGTAAACTACCTCACACTCAATGATTTGTCAACACACTCACAAATAACATTTGCTTTGATACCATCTGACATAGTACAAGGTAGGAGAATTCCCAAAGGAGATGTCCTAGCCCCCAGTAAATAACCACACAATGGAAACACAACACCAAAGCAACAAAAATGCAATATATGATACCAAATCACAACTCTTTATTCATAGTTATAACTGATTACATGCAATGTTCCTAATTGTAAGGCCTTCTATGTTAGGGTCAAATACAACAACAATTACAAAATTAGTTATGCAAGATCCAACAAGATCCACTTACAAACCAAACCTTAGCTATTCTAGCTCCACAACTAGATAAGAACACCAAGAAGAATTCACACTTGTAGCCTCAAGTACACCAAGCAATCCTCTGGTTCTCAAGCCACAACCTTAGCTCTTCAAAATTCATATCCACTTCATTCCCTTCTCTAAGTTGGAATGAAAACTCTACCTCCTCCAAACGACTATATAAGATCCCTTACTTATACCCAACTTAGCCACATGTCAGCCCAGTGCATTACAAACAAAATTAAATCCCTTACATTTAATATAGGTTGAGCCAAAAGTTGGCCACAACACAAATGGAATAAGAATTCATAAATTAAATGCCATAAATCATAGCATAGACAACTTTGCACCAACAAAAACTAGGACCATGTCACATGTCAGAAAAACAAAGCCAAGTATGAGTAAATCTCAAGCCATGCCGAGCAACCAAAAGACCATGTTGAGCTCTAGACCATGTCAAGCAATAAAGATTGTGCCAAGCTTGAAACCATGTTGAACTGTCTGACCATGTTGATCTCCCAGAGCATGGCAAGCTCCACAATACTTAACCAAAACCCATCAAACATGTAGGATTACAAGAAAACTCAAGATGCTCCTACATCAAGTTTAGTATGCATAGATAGCTTTAGTTAATTTGATTCTCTAATATTTTCTATGCATTTGCATTGGCTTGGTTAGAATGGTCTCAATTTCTATGTTGGTGACTTCTACTTGCTCATTTGCTTAAGGGTGATAAGGACTAGATTTCCAATGCCTTATGCTATATTCTTTCATAAGTTTAATGATCAAGTTTGATGTGAACTAGGTGCCTTGATATATGAAAAGTTCTTTGGGAACTCCATAGTGTGTGAATATTTCCTCATATAAGAATTTAGCTACTTTCTCATCTCTTGCATGTTTTATTCCCTTAACTTCTACCCATTTAGTTGAATAATCTATACATACTAAGATGTAGAATTTTCCATTTGATGGTGGGTCAATTGGACCTATGAAGTCCATACTCCACTTGTCAAAGGGTGTTACAATAATCTATGGATTGAGTGACATCTCATCTAACTTGGTTGGATGGACCATCCTCAAGAATTTTTCATAGTTGGTTGTATAATTTACTAAATCCTTATGTAATGTTTGCCAAAAATATCTAGTTGTAAGTACCTTTAGTGTTGTTCTTTTTCCTGCAAAATGGCCTCGACATGGTTTATCGTGAGAAGCATGTAGTATGTCATATATCGCATCCTTCTTGACACATCTCCTCATGATCTAATCTAGTCCAGTATAGAATAGATTGTTATCTATCTAAGAATAATGAAAAATTTCTCTACTAGCTTCATTCTATCTCTATAAGAGAAATGTGAAGGTATTCTATTTGTAGCAGGATATTTTGCTATGTTGGCATACCATGATGTATGAGTTGCTATATGGAACAAATTCTCATCTAGAAAGGCATCTTTAATTGGAGTCAGATCTTCATCAGTAATGTGTAATCTAGACAAGTAATAAAAAACTACATTATACTTTCTTGGCTTATCAATAATGGTAATGTCAAACTCTTGCAAAAACAAGAGCCATCTTTCCAATCTACTAGTTGCAACAAGTTTGTTTGTTAAGTACTTTAAAGCTAAATGGTTAGTATGAAAAAAATAGGATATCTAGTTACATAATGTCTAAATGTGTTCAATGCATAAACTATAGTTAAAAGTTCTTTCTTGGTTACTGTGTAGTTTAGTTTAGGGCCATGGAGGCTTTTACTAATATAGTAGCTTACATTTTCAACATTAACATGTTTTTGTCCTAGTACATAACCTACAAAATAGTCGGATGCATCAGTATGGATATAAAATGGAATTGACCAATTTGGTCCTCTCAAAACTGGTGTTGTGGTGATCAGTTTCTTAAGCTATAGGTAGGATTCATTACATGTGGGTGTCCAAATGAATTTAGCTTCCTTAGTCAATAATTTATACAAAGGACTATCTATTTTACTATAACCTTTTATGAAACACCTATAATAGCTAGCATGACCTAAGAAAGATCTTACATCCTTTGGTTTTGTAAGTATGGGAAATGTTAGAATTACCTCTATCTTAGTCGGGTCCACTTGTATCCCTATAGCTGATATAAAATGACCAAGCACTATGCCTTCCTATATGAGCATGAAAAATTTCTCACTATTAATTTATTTATTATGTTCCTTTCATTAGACAAGAACCTTTTCAAGATTCATCAAGACTTCCTCAAATGTAACTCCAAACACTATGAAATCATCCATGTATATTTTTGTGCAATCATGCAATATATCAGAAAAAATGTTGATTACAAACCATTAAAATGTCATAGGAGCATTACATAGGCCAAATGGAAAGAAAAAATATGGAAAAGTACTCCATGGGCATGTAAATATGGTCTTATCCAGATCTTTTTGAGGTATACTTATCTGATTGTAACCACTGTACCCATCAAGAAAAGAAAAATATTTCATACTAGCCAGAGTGTCAAGAACTTAACCAGTAAAGGGTAAAGGAAAGTGATCCTTCTTGGTTTCCTTATTCAATTCTCTGTAATCTACAAAAAAGTACCATTTCCATCCCTTTTTAGGTACTATAAATAGAGGTGAGATCCATCTACGATCAGATATAGGGTATATAAAACCAGCATCAAGCAACTTTTGCAATTTAGTTTTAACTATTTCTCTAAGTGTTGGATTAATCCTCCTCTAGGGTTTGTAGACTGGCTAGCACCCTTTATCGATATATATCCTTTGAGTGCATAATGTAGGACTTAACCCTTTCATATCCCCATAGTCCCATGAAAAATCCTTTTAATGTTTTTGAAGAAGCTTTGTTAACTATTTCATCTATTTGGGAGATAGTTTGTTATTGACATAGAGATTATGACCTTTTGACAACTCAACAATAGTTGTGAGATCAATGGGTGTAGCTACTCAAGCCTCTCCTATAGCTATAATGCCTACCTCATCTCAAAGTGTCATAGTGGGTGTGACCATATCTTCCACCCAATGACCAGCTCAACCTTTGGGCAGAGGTGATCAACCCCTAGACAAGAATGTTCCTATAGCCCCAACATGTCATGATGGCTCATTGCTAGTTATAGGAACCTAGACTAGCACTAAAGAGAAGGAAGCAGAAGAGCCAAACAAAAGTGTTCCTACTCCTATATCTTCCCCACATAATACTCCCATTCCATCTCCACACACTATCCTTGTTCCTTCTCCTTATACCACTCCAATCCCATCCTCTCATCATAGCCCTTTGTCATCAGTAAGTTCTTTCCTTTTGAGACCAAGTGGTTTCCCCACATAGATAGTGGACATAGGGGATGGAAAAAGTAGCACCAGTGAGTCAACTAAATCAAATAAAGAGATGAGGAAGACTTTAGAGATGGAGAAGGGCTAGGCTTTTTCCAGACTCATCTCTAAGGACTTAAAGAATCCCTTCTATTCAACCATAGTAGCCATGACTCCAAGTGAAAAAGAAGATGTTCAACATCAAATCATTCAGAATAGCTTCCAAGGTGATAGGAACATATTCTTGTCTATAAGATACTTTAGAGAGGAAAAGGAAAAGAAAAGATGAGAGTATTTCTGCAAAAGACACTGTATCCCTCGTAGTTCATTTCAGGATTGCATTAGCAAAGGTTAAGAAGTAGAAATCTTTCTCCATACTTGGACAAGATCCATAAATAGGGCACCTAGCAATGGAGATAGCAAAGCCAAACAAAGGAGGGAGAATTGAGGATATGAATCCTAATGATTTTACTTTGCATTCAATCAACCTTGGAGAAGCCATGCATGATGCAAAGGTTGTCTTGTGGAGATCAAGTAATGAAGTAATAGAAGGACAATTAGAGAGTCTCAAATTGTCCAAGATCAAGATGAAGGTAGAAATAGAAGTGTTGAATAAGTTTATTGGGTAGCTAGTCACTCCACTAGAAACTATTTTTGCTATGTCCTTGACTCAAGCTCCTAGTGCAGTCAAAGTGCAAGCTCTAATTTCCTAGCTCCAATAAGATAGACGCTATGGCAAAATAGGTCGAGAATGGATTGAGAGACTCAAATAAAAAGGAGTTTCTCTCATAGATCAAATTAGAAATGTTATCCTTAGATTGGAAATAGAAAAGGATAGCATATTATCTATCAGTAACACTATGGCCAAAGAAAGAGTTAGGTGTGATGAATGCCTCTCCCTCTTAAAGATGATCATGTGGATGAAATTAAAAGAAGTACTCAAAGACAAGATTCTAAAGAAAGGGAATGAACCTTTTTTTGAATGGTTCCAAAGTATGCAGTTCAAACTAGAGATGATCCAAGAAGTTGAGAAAGGGCTCAAGGAGATAGAGGGAAAAATAAAGAAGACTCAAGATAGAGGATTTGAGCTGATGCCAGGGTTACACAGTGACTCTGAAACTAGTGGTCAAAGAAAGGACTTCATTAGAATAGAAGTGATGAAAAGTAATTTCTCTATTTTTTAAGATAATTTTTCTGTAGTAGTTTCCAATACCTAGAACAAAACTATAGAACTCTAGGTGCTCAGTGGATGGATACATGTGGCCATAGAAGAGTTGATAGATTAGCTGAATGTCGTAAAAGAGTTGGCAAGGGAACATGCAAAATTGCTTTTGAGATTCACCAATATACACATGCCCAATCATGGAGAAAAGATCCCAATAATGGTTGCTACAAAGTCAAATAAAGGAAAAACAAAAAAAGGGGAAGAAATCTAAATGATTCATATTAAACCTTCTTTTTGTTTTATTTCATAATTTTGTAATATGACAAACTGGTACATTGCCATTTGTCACCATCAGAAGAAAAACTCATTAAACTTCCTTTGTAATGGTCATCTCAAAACTCTATATGTATGAATTGAAAAGATTAATAAAAGGTCAACAAATTTTTTGGTCTGAAGTATTGTTTGTTGTAGAGACAATTGAATGGTATTTTATATCAATCATTTTCTATTCTAGTTACTATTATATTTAGTTTGCATTTTCTCTTTTGTTTTGAATTGAAATAAGGAAAGAATAGAGTTTTACCTCCCCTTTTTCAAGGCAAGAGATGAATGTGATAAGTATTGTTATAATTCATTTGACAAAGGGATTCTACTTGTATTTCCAATTTATTAATCATAGTTTAGATTTGAATTAGCTTAGTGAAGCATAAGTTAATTATGAGGATAGAATTTATGGATTCATAAAATGTGTGGATGCATAAATCTATTTTAGAATCGAGAAGTTTTACTTTCCTTTGTTGGATTTTATTTAGGTCTAGCTTGGTTATTCCTCTACTATTCTCGGGTTAAGAATATACCCTAAAGTAGTTTAGGAAGAAAATAGAATTCATTATAAATCTATTTTAGGGAGCTATACCTACCAATTCAAAGGAAATCTAAAATATTCGTAAAGAGCTTTCCAACTATTTGTGATCAAATATTGTTCCAAATTGGGCATTAAAAAGTAATAATATGAAAGAACAAATTTGTTTACCAACACAAAGGAACTTTGCGAATATGGAATGTTAATTGAGTCCACTTGGTTAACATAGGAAAATCATTTTTGAGTTAGTGTCTATCAAGTAAGGTCTGCTAATGAAGGATTTTCTTGTTTTGGCATATTGAGTTCAATTGAATTGTTTGTTTTTTCTAGCCAACTGAAAAGATGAATATTAATTATTATAGGTTATATTCTAGCCGACTTACCAATGTAAAAGATATAAATATAAGGTCAAGTTGAGGATTATATTATGTAGAATGCATGGAAAACAATTGAAGATTTAATGATGGTAAGAGGAATAAAAGTGGAAGGATAGGCATAATATCCTTGTGGAGCTAAAAATATTCATTTGATCAAGAAGGATCAAGTATATAATTTAGAATTGAGATCAGTAATCAGCAATTTAGTTGCATCTAGAATTAGGTAATCTCATTGTTACTCTCTAGCCATTATAGCAATGATTTAAATCTCTTAACAAAGTTTTCTTAACAATTATTTGTAAATCCTCTAACAAGGTGGAAATTTTTACTAAATTGTCCAAAGACCTCTAACAAGGCAACTCCTATTGGGGTGATTGAATCCTCTTATAGGGTCACACCTATAATTGTGTTTTGTAATTTTTAATAGGGTTAGCTCTTAATAGGGCTCACTTCAAAAGAGTGAAAATCAATAACTAGTTGTAATTTGCGGTTTTTCCCAAATTGGGTTTCCACATTAAATCTTGGTGTCAAATGTGTTCATGTTATTTCTCATATGTGTTTGCAATTAATTTAAAGTAATAGTAATCTTAGATAACATCTTAAGATTTACATGTTAAATATTTGCCAAGCATTTTCAATGTTTACCAAGTTATAACATTTTTCTATGTGGTTTTGGAGCATCAGTAGAGTTTAGTTTTCAAAGATTATTTTGTACTGATATCTAATGGATCTGGGAAATATTTTAGTGGTAACTCATTTACCCATCCCATCTTAGTTACTCCTCTTATATTTCCAACAACCCACTAGATAATATACTGGTATATATGTTCCTTGTTAGAGGATAATCCCTATTAGGAGATTCCAAACCTGTTAGGAGTTGTCTAATAGTAGATGCAAGATGAGACAACTACCAAAACATGCACTTCCAATTACAAGAAGAGCTCACTGCCCAAACAAGATAGGCATTGTAACTTCTTTCTTGTATGATCTTCGACCTTGACTAGAGCTTGGATCACAAAATTAGGTTCTCAAAACTTCTCATATATCACTTCATAGAAAGTTTAGATATCATAATTGCATACAACATTACTACACTTCTCTTCACACATTATCCTTTGCATAAATACCATGTCTTTTCAAAAAAATTTACTAGGTCAGCTAAGACCATAATATACTTTTCCAAATTAGAGTAAACATCTATGATGTCAGCCATGATTGGTCACATAATTATTTTGTAAACAAAATAATTCCTTTTCCTTTAATTCCATTGTCTTATTTCACTGGGAAAACAAAAATATTTCTTTTTCGTACAATCCATATTGATGTTCGAGGTTAATGTTTGAGGTTATACACATCATCATCAACATGTATACTATCTCTAACAAATATTGATAGATAGAATATGATGTCAGTAACAAGTTACATGCAAAACAATACATCGTTTCAAAACAAATTCATAGTTAGACAATTTTCTGAGTACCAGAAGCGAAGTATCCTTATTTTTGAGGTTTCTTATAGCCATGTACATCATGTGTTTCCATAAATGACAAAAAATACATATCTTGATTATCTAATTGGAAAAAATCTCCCCCTTTGGCATTGATGGCAACAAAATAGGGAAAATTGGCTACGTATCAAAACTTGTCAAAACAACCATGTAACAATACATTAGTCATCTATTACAACTTATCCATCTTACATGCGATCCCCCTTAAAATATGATTGCATACCTTACAATTTTATCTTCTCCCTGTTACCTTATTTACAATTTTCTTATGCATCTTCTCCCTATTTGACATTCATTGACAAAGGTTGGTATGTCGAAAATTGTGAAAACTATTGTCAAAAAATTTGTAAACATCTTCCTTAAACTAATAATATCATCATACAAATGTCAAAACTTGCGTTAACACTCTTCATACCTTTTTTCCATGTGTCCTTGGCTAATTCAACGGAGGTGAGAATTACACATAAGGCATATGATGCAATGTCAACTACATTAAGATTAGAGTATATAACATTAGAATAAGTGTCCTTGGCTTTGACATACTCCTCCAACTATCTCTCAACATTAGCGATTTTTAGAGCAATAGACTTTTTGAATTCTGAAAATCTTTTCAAATTTTCTTTTCTCTGAAGTTCCAATTTTCTGATATCATTATGAATACTAGACACTTGTCCTTCAAAGTCATCAACTTTACTAGAAGGTTGTTGTATCTAGCTTGATAGAGCCTCTAGCTCACTCAACTTACCCTCAATCTTAGTATCAAGATCCTTGGTCAACTTATGAGATAGGGTACAATTAATGTACAATATCTTTCCATCCTGTTGGCATTTCCAAAGTTCCTTGATACAAGTTTCAAGACTAATCAAATCATTCTTGATGTTCTGACAAATAGTGCTAAATAGATTAGCATCATGTGAAATTTGGGCCTTTGATTCTACAACATTTAACAAATTTGTAAATTCTTCATCAAAAGAATTCAATACTATTTGTGCCCTCTATTTAGGATTTTCCTCTATATATTGGACTACCAGAGTACTATGTAATCTGTCAGTAACCTCCATGAAGGTTCTCTGTATGCTCTTTACTTTCTTTTTCTTCTCAATAAGTTTTGTTAGAGATGAGATCAAGTTAGTTTGACCATTATCATCACTTATTATGATAGCAAGCAAAAGTGAAGTAGATGAACTAGATGGTTTAGATTCATCTTCCCTTTGCTTCTTCTCAACTACCTCTTTGATTGTTCTCTCTTCTTTCTCTTTCTCTTCCTTCACTTTTTTCCCTTCTCTCACTTTTCTTCCTCATCTATTCTCTTCTTCTTATCTTCCTCTTATTTTCTCTTATTTTCTTCCTCAACTCTTCTTTTCATTTCATCTTCAAGAAATTTTTTCTTGGCTTCTTCTATTTTCCTGTTTTGTGCTTCTAAGAGTCTCTTCTCCTCTTCAATTTGTTTTAATTGATGTTTTATATCCTTGACCTAAGATTTAGGCTATTTGGAACTCTCATAAGGGTTAGTATCATCAATAATAATAATAACATTGGTTTGATCAATTTTCATTGTTTCACCATTGACTAACACTTCTGAGGTTCTAGCTGTTGGTGAAGGTGTTGCCTTAGATTTTGTCATCATCTAGCTGATGGCTATAGCTATTTCACCCCTTATTTTGTCCTTCTCACCCACCATAAAAAGAAATGGTCTCACCTTGTTTCTTAAGTAAGGTGCCAGATTGTTCAACAATCTCTTGACTTCTTCTTCATCATTAGTCTTGCATATATTACTTATTGTAGACTTTTGAAGTTCTATGTCCTCTTCTTGAGCTAGTGTTTTCTTCTCAATAAGTCTTTCATAGAATTTTTGATTTACTGTGCCTTCAATATTCTTAAGTTTTAGATTTTTAGAAATTATATATCTCATAGCAAAGATATCAATCTAATATTTCTCGATATTATTATACATATCATAAAATTTGTTCATCTGAACAAAATTTCCTTCATTAGCAATGGCTGAATTAATCTTCTCTATCTTTGGCTTCTAGGATTGTTGAGCTTAACCTACTAGTTTTTCAGAAGTAGTTACTTTCTTTGCTTCTTTATCTTCTTGTTTTTGTTCTTCTTCTTCACTAGATTCTACAATTGTAAGCAATGTCTTTTGTCTCTTTCTTGGTCTAGTGGCTTGTTTCTTGACCCTTTTTATCTTAGTGGTCACAACTTCCACTAATCTTTATGATTTCCTATTTTGCTCACTTGGTTATACATCCAACATTGCAACATAAGGAATGCTCTATTCCAAAGATGTCTCTGCAATAGATACTGACAAAGGTTGCACATACATTATACCTTGCTCCATGGTCTATCTAACTACCTGTGACACACTCTTTGTCATACCAGCCTTAGTCAGAGATTTCTTGATTATTGTTTCAATATTCTTGTGAGACACCTTCTTTTACGATGTTTAATGATATGATTGGGTAATTTCTTCATAAGTCTCAAATCTACACTCAACTTGGTCATTCTCAGAATTCAACAATAAATCAATTATGTTATTGCTACATCATCAGTTATCTCATAGCATAAGGGATCACGAAATGTTTCCTAAGGTTCTACAGCTTGAATATGAGTTGGATTAGTAGCAACCATAACACATATATCATCTTTAAATCTTTCTACAATTACAGGTGTAATTTTCAATTTGTTTTCCATCTCATTCTGAAAGGTTTTTATTATCAAATTTCTATTATCCAAGATTTTATCTACTGGATGTCTTCTACATACATCTAAGATCTTCATTGTACATCTCTCATTGCTCATAATCTTTGTGATTGATAGGTAAGGAAATATCTTAAGTACAGGAAAGAATATGTGATTGACCAGTGATTGAAATATAAACACATCATTCTTGATCCTGTTGATTTTTTCCAACTTTTTAAGAAGTTGCATTCTTAGAATTTCACTAAGGTTAACTTTTTCCTTGTCAACACAAATCTTATAGGTTGAATAGATGAATCCCACTGACAATTCATCAATCTTAGAACTTTTACATATAGAGTAGGCAATAATTTTTCTTAGGAATCTTACATCATCTTTTTTAACAGTGTTGATCATCATGGCTTTCCTATTATAAATTTATTTTGTGAAGCTCTCAACCTTCTTCTTAACAAGTTTATCACCTATAGGCAAACTAACTTATTTTCTAAGACCAATTACCTCATGAATAAGGTCAACTAAAATATCAAATGCATTGTCTTCAATCCATCATTTCCTATCATGTATTCTACTTAGTATGATCTAAGTCCATTCATCAGTGCCCAATTCTTGCTAGAAATGATATTTGAAAAGATCTAGTTCTCTCAAATGATCAAATCCAAGCTTTACAATCATATCATGATTAAAGACTATTTCCATATCTTTATTCACATACTCACTCCCAATTGATTTAAATTTTTTGTTAAGATAACATCCTATGTCTTCCAAATGCACTACATTGTTCAATGTAATGGATAATGTAGAATTAGGGTTCCTTTCTAAGGATTTCACAAAAATAACCTTCAATTTCATTCTCTCCTCATTCTCAACATTATGAACTACTGACATATCCATGATTCTATCATATATAAAATTTATCAAAGAAATTATATTAATAAACAATAAAATACCTCTTTCCAAAAATAGGGTTTACTTTGAAATTGCCTTATCAAGTCACTTTTGAGTGCTCTATCCTTTTGATGTGATCGCAATGAAGTGATAATCAATTATGTTCACCATTTTATTCATTCAATTTGAACATGCATTAATTGTGTACTTTCCAAGCACAAAAAGGATGTCAATTACGTTTTGAAATAAAATATCTCCTTAAGATCTCCTATCCAATCTTTAGATGCTACCCAAGGATTTCCATGGCTTCCTCCCATCATGACAATGCTCCAAAAAACTTCACTCTATGAAATTCTCTATAAAAAAATATTTTTCATCTTTTGCTATAGAATTAACTTTCTCTATAATAAAAATAACTATTAATTCCTTCGTAACAAGTTCCAATAAGCTCCAAATTTAATGCAAGCTTAGATATCATCTAAACTTATCTCGATACACCTTTTCCCAACTTTACCACCCATAGTTTCATCTCTAAATGAAGTTTTCAAATTTTGATGTTTTGAACAAGCTCAATTCATCTTAGTTGAATCAAACTTGATTGCTAACTTCAATCTTCCCATCTCACCATCTGCTAATTTTTCTTCTAAGACGTATAATCCTTTTATGAATGCTTCATTGTGTTCTTCTTGAAGTTCACTGACTACATTTCTTTGTTCCTCATTGTCTCTCTTAGTTCTAGAGTTCCTTTCCTAGTTCATTCTATCATTTCAAACATTTCTTCCATCATTCCTTCTATTTCCTAAGGTTCTTCCATTATTCCTTCTATCTTCAAAATTTTTGTGCATTCTACAATACTTTGTTGTATGTCTGAAGTTGTTTCATAATTGACATACTAGAGTTATGCTTCTAGGATTTTGTTCATCAATTGGTGCATGCCAATTCCAAGTCATGTGTCCTAATTTTTTACACTTATAACACATGATATATCTTCTTTCTTCATAAGGTCTTCCTTCACTCAATGTCCTTTCATTAGATCTTCTTCTATCTATAGGGTTACTATTTTGATACATTTTACTATTTCTTCTATCATTATAATATTTAGGTTTACTACAATCAATTACTTTATGACCCATACCTTGATAATAAAAATCCTTAACATGATTAAATAAGTTATTTATACAATATCTTTTTGATGCAAAGTATGCAGCAAAAGCACCAACTCTTCTTCCAAATCCGATCAACACCTTAACTTGCTTCCAACCTCCAAACAACAACTAGGCCTTCTTCCAAGGTTAATGACTGATCCAATGGCTTCTAACATTGGTAGACTCTACCTCAAAGTGGACTCCACTTCACAAGCCCAACCCTCAAACCTAAGGTTCACAAACAACTTTGGACAATCACACCTATTACGGATTCCCTAACACCAAATAGGCCTAAAATAGAAAATACTTCTTAGATTGGGTTAGTACTCCATTCCCATGATAGAAATGGTTCTTACTAACTCAAAAAAACAAGAAAAAACCCCACTTTGAAGTTTCTCAATACCCAACACTGAAAATTACAAATTGTTACCAACACTTTTATTAGAACAATTCCTAGTTTCAATGGTAAAACTCTCAAAAAAATACAAAGAACCATCCAATATTTTCACATCACCAAACACCCTTCAACTACTCCTATGAGATTCCAAAAGATAAATTACCAAATCTACTCCAGCATCAAGTTATGTCCACTTTGTGTCACAGTCCTAAATGGCCAGTTTAGGCTGGGTTACAAGGAAAGCATAAATAAATGTGTTGAAAGACTTGGTTCAACCCCTTGGATCTCTTCTACACCCTTCACTTGGGTCAAATCAATCAACTTGGGAGCATGATCCTTCGTTTTTCTTCAAGGCTAGACTAGACATAAGACTAAGTTCAGCCTAGGGCTTGCTGGTAAAAATAGGTACCCAACTCCTACAGCCTTGAAACTGTTCCATCTTCAAGTCCCCTCTCCTAACTTTCATTCCACAAAGCGGCATTGAAATCCCACGGTGGGTTTGCAAGTTAGGAGGCCATCTTGTTGAAACCCTCAATGTGAAGCAATTTCAGACCTACCTCTGCTAAAACTGGTATAACATTAATTAAAGAATAGATAAAAAAATAAAACCAATTGCATTAGAATTCTTACTCAATCCTCTTTACAAAAATATAAGATTTGTACCACTAAAAGTCAGTATAGGCCGTACGGAATTGAAAAAATAGAGAAAATTGCAGAATTTCTGAGTTTTATTCACTAAATGCTGTCCACCCGTCTGTACCATGGCCTTCCCCATGTGTGGAGACCTTAAATAAGTTTCTTCCAACATTTATAACTTCCATTTGGATGGTTGGAAGACCATACAACTTCCTTTTTTAAGTTTGACAACAAATTTGCAAAAATTGCTCTTTAGCAACTTTTTGCATTTTGCAACTTTCTTGCACCTTTGCACTGTTTTTTACACACCTTCAATTCAAACGTGTCCTAATGACTCAAATCCACCTAAAACATCCTAAAAATAGTAAAATACTCAAGAATTCATAAATAATGACTCCTTGGTTACAAATGGTCACTTGGCTTATAACCACACCAATGTGCCGTTGTACCTTACAATTGAGTCTTCATTACAAATATGGACCAAACTTCATTCCTAACAACTCTAACGTACTAAACACCTTGAATTCATGCCTAAGAGCCTTAGGTTCCCTGCACCATACTCCCTAGGCCAAAAGAAACTCAATTCTCTTGAGTTGGTAATGTGGACATGTTGTATCCCATCTTCTTTATAGTTGATTCAAGCAGCCAACTTGCATCTTCAACTGGTCTACCTATCCATTTGATGAGGTAGTCAATGTAAACCTTCCTCCTAGTCCTTTTTCCTTCTCTTTTATCCAAAACACTTTCTATAGTGACTACCCCTGCCTTGGGAAGAGAGTTCATGATCTCTTTATATACTGTGGTTGATTCAATGCCACTAGTTTTAGTCTGAGAACCTCTGTAAGGATATAAATCAAAGACATTAAATGTATTGGAGAGCCCTATGTCTGGTGGAAACTCCACCTTATAGGCATTGTGTCCACATTTTTTCAAGATCCTAAAAGGACCTATTTTCTTCATCATCAACTTAGTAAACTTACCTTTAGGAAGCCTCTCCTTTTTAAGGTTCACCATGACCAGATCTCCTATTTCAAATTGAAGATCTCTCCTCTTAGTATCTGTTGCTTCCTTATACTTCATTGTCATTTTTCCTAGCCTTTCTTTGACCTCTTGATGAATTTCCTTCATCACCTTAGCAAAATCACATGCTTGAGCACTGGTTCTTTCCATAGATTTGACATCTCTAACCTCCATTACCCCTCTAGGATGAGTGCCATAAACAATTTGAAATGGGCTCAATCCAGTTGTCCTATTCATTGAATCATTATAAGAAAACTCTTCTTGTCCTATGACTGAGTCCCAAGATAATCCATGTTCCTTAGTAAGGCATCTTAATAGGTTGTCTAATGATCTATTAACCACCTCCGTTTGGCCATCCGATTGTGGATGGTATGCTAATGAAAATGAGAGGTCTGTACCAAGTTTTCTCCACAAAGTCCTCCAAAAGTGCCCAAGAAACTTAGAATCTCTATCCGAGACTATGGATAATGGTAATCCATGTAGTCTTACTACTTCCTTGAAAAAGATACCTGCAATATAAGAGGCATCATGACTAGTTTTACATGGCAAAAAATGTGCCATCTTGGAAAACCGGTCTACTACAACACAAATACTATCATAGCCTTTCTTGGTCCTTGGAAATCCAAGTACAAAGTCTAAACTTACAGCAGCATCCCAAGGCCTATTTGGTATAGGTAATGGGGTGTACAATCCTGCATTAGAAGTCTTCCCCTTTGCCTTTTGACAAATCACACAAGTCTGTACAAACTTTCTTACATTAGTAGGCATCCTAGGCCAGTAATAAAATCTTCTTACTAGTTCAAGGGTCTTGTCCAATCCAAAATGACCAGCTAGACCCCCACAATGCTTCTCCTTTATAATGTTCTCCCTCAAGGATCCTCTAGGGATGCATAGCTGACTCCCTTTGAAGAGCAATCCTTCTTGCAGCATGAAATCTGCATAAATGCTATGGTACTGCCCTGTCATATCCCTGCAGACTTGATGAGCTTCTTTGAAGTCTTCATCACTTTCATACATGTATTTTATGGAGTGGATTCCCACATTCTCCAATCTCATTTCTTGAATGGTCAAATTCCTTCTACTAAGGGCATCAGCAACCTTATTTGCCTCCCCTTTTTTATGCTTAATAGTGAAGGTGTATGATTGAAGGTACTCCATCCATTTCACATGCCTATGGTTCAAATTTTCCTATCTATTCAAGAAACTCAATGCATGGTTATCTGTATGGAAAATCAACTCCTTGGGCAATAAATAATGTCTCCATCTTCTTAGAGACTGAACCATAGCATACAATTCTAAATCATATGTAGAATATCTTTGTTTTGCTTCATTTAAATTTTCACTAAAGAAGGCTATTGGCTTACCTTCTTGACTTAGGACTCCTCCTATGGCCCTATTACTTGCATCACATTCAATAGTAAATACCTTCTTGAAATCAGGTAGAGCAAGGATGGGTGCCTCTGCAACCCTTTTCTTCAAGTACTCAAAGGACTGATCAACGTCTCCTGTCCATGCAAATTTACATTTTCTTCCACCCTTGATTGTAATAATCATAGGGGCACACACATTACTGAAACCTCTAATAAACTTTCTATAAAAGCTTGCCAAACCATGAAAGCTCTTTACCTCACTTGCATTCCTTGGTGTAGGCCAGTTGAGGATTGCTTCCACCTTTTCTGGATCCATCTTGAGGTTGCCCTTGGAGATGACAAAACCTAGGAACACCAACTCTTCTTTCATGAAGACACATTTATTCAAATTTATCTTCAATTCCTTCTCCTTGAGTTTCTTCAAAACCAATTCCAAGTGTGTTAGATGTTCCTCTTTAGATTTGCTAAAAATCAATATATCATCAAGATATACAACAATAAAATGATTGATGAAAGGTTCCGAAACTAAATTCATGAGTCTCATGAATGTACTAGGGGCATTAGAAAGGCCAAAGGACATCACCATCCATTCATAAAGTCCCTCATTAGTTTTGAAGGCAATTTTCCATTCATCTCCTTCCCTTATTCTTATTTGGTGGTAACCACTTTTCAAATCAATCTTGGAATAGTACCTTGCCCCTCCTAGGTGATCCATCAAATCCTCCATCCTAGGCATTGGGAACCTATATTTGATGGTTATCTTGTTTATGGCTCTTGAGTCTGTACACAACCCCCATGTACCCTCCTTTTTAGGTGCCAACAAAGCAGGGACTGCACAAGGGCTAATGCTCTTTCTTATGAACCCTTTTGCAAGCAACTCCTCAACTTGTCTTGCTAATTCCTTGTTTTGTTCTGGTGTCAACCTATAGGCAGGCTTATTAGGCAATGTAGAACCTGGAATAAAGTCAATACAATGACTTACCTCTCTAAATGGTGGCAAGGTATCAGTAGCAGGGTCTGAAATAACTTCCTTGTATCTATCCAAAAGCTGCCTCACTTCCTTGGGTTCCACATTCCTTATTCCTAATCTGCCTTCCTCCTTTTTATCCTCTTGTCTTGGCTTTACTACAATGGCAAAGCATGGGGTGTTCTTCACCTTGAGAGTCTTCAAAAACTTCTTCTTGCCAACCATCATTACACTAGATGCATGTTGGGTCTCCTTTCCATCTTCTAGCAATGGTGTCATAGTGTACTCCTTCCCATTTTTGGTGATGATGTAGACATTGTTCCTCCCATCATTCTTGGAATTGACATCATACTGCCATGGACTACCTAACAACAAATGACAAGCATCCATATCTATAACATCACAAACAATTTTGTCCTTGTACTCCCCAATTTGAAATTCAACATTAACTTGTTCATTAACAACAACTTGCTGCTCCTTACTTAACCACGAAACTTTGTAAGGGTTAGGATGAGGTGACCTCTTCAATCCAAGCTTATTTACCATCTCTATTGATGCAATATTATTAGTTGAACCGGAATCAACAATTACCTTACACACTTTACCTTTTACCTTGCACAAGGTCTTAAATAAGGTCTTCCTTTGGGGAGGTTCTTGTTCTAAAACTATCTTCAGCAAGGTTCTATTGAACATTAGATATTCCCCTCACTTTGGATCAGCATTCCCTCTTGCTCCTTGGTCACTTTGTGCATCCTCTTCTTGAGCCAAGTGGATTCTTCTATCTCCTTCTTGACTGCTGCTGCTCCCTTTCTCTGGACACCTAGAGGATCTATGCCCTGTTTGATTGCAGGTAAAACACCTTCCAATGAATACCCCTAGAGTCCTTCCTCCAAATCTTCCTTTCCCATTAGGTCTCCTACCTCTAAATCCTCCTCTAGGATTGGATTCTCCATCTGATTTTTCTTGACTGATGCTAGGTTCACCTTGAGATCTATTAGATGAACCTCTACCCCCAAATCTTCCTCCACCTCTGTTATTTCCTCCTCTCCCTCTTCCATGGGAATCACTTCTCCTCTTGAGTTTCTCCACAATCTTGAGGGCCATTTGATAACATTGGCGAACGGTCTTAGGATTGAACAAAACTAGTTCATCCTTGATGGAGCACTTGAGCCCATTCAAGTATCTTGCCAACTTTTGCTTTTCACTTTTAGGAACTTGAGCCCTTAGAGTGAGTTTATGAAACTCCTCTGTATATGCTCCTACATACAAGTCCTTTTTCCAAAGACTTTGCAACTTTTGATGCATTAGGACCTCATAGTCCTCTGGTACAAACTGTTTCTTGATCTCTGATTTCATTCTCTTCCACGTGGCTATGGGTGCCTTCTCTTCCTCTATTCTCTCATTTTGAAGAAAATTCCACCAACTAAGGGTAGATCCTTTCATCTTAGACTTACCAACCTTTATCTTTTGGTTTTCCAACACATTATCACATTCAAAGTGATTGTCAAGTGCTTCAATCCACTCCATGCATTCTTCTAGATTCAACTTACCACTGAACATAGGTAGGTCTGATCTTTGATCCTTTCTTCCTACCCTTTCTAGGGCCTCCAACATGGCTCTTTTATCTACAGGCATTTCATCTCTAACCTGCCTAGGCTCTCTAACTTCAGTCCTTTCTTCTTCTCCTTCAGAGTCTTCCATGACTCCTCTAGCCATCTTGCCCTTCAATTTTTCCAATTCTCTTTTCATGCTTCTATTTTCTTCCCTTACTACTCTACTTTCTGCCATTTGTTCTTTGACCAACTTGGCCAATTCCAAATTTGTGATCCTAAGAGGTATCTCCCTCTCTCCTTCCTCATTATTTGACATCTTTCCTCTCTAATCAAACTCTTAGTGGCTCTGATACCACTCTGATGCAGAGTATGCAACAAAAGCACCATCTCTTCTTCCAACTCCGATCAGCACCTTAACTTGCTCCCAACCTCCAAACAGAAACTACGCCTTCTTCCAAGGTTAATGACTGACCCAATGGCTTCTAACATTGGTAGAATCTACCTCAAAGTGGACTCCACTTCACAAGCCCAACCCTCAAACCTAGGGTTCACAAACAACTTGGGACAATCACACCTATTACGGATTCCCTAACACCAAAAAGGCCTAAAATAGAAAATACTTCTTAGATTGGTTTAGAACTCCATTCCCATGATAGAAATGGTTCTTACTAACTCAAAACAACAAGAAAACCCCCCACTTTGAAGTTTCTCAACACCCAACACTGAAAATTACAAATTGTTACCAGCACTTTTATTAGAACAATTCCTAGTTTCAATGGTCAAACTCTCAAAAAAATACAAAGAACCATACAATATTTTCACATCACCAAACACCCTTCAACTACTCCTATCAGATTCCAAAAGATAAATTACCAACTCTACTCCAGCATCAAGTTATGCCCGCTTTGTGTCACAGTCCTAAATGGCCAGTTTAGGTTGGGTTACAAGGAAAGCATAAATAAATGGGTTGAAAGACTTGGTTCAACCCCTTTTATCTCTTCTAAACCTTTTATTTTTCCTTCTACACCCTTCACTTGGGTCAAATCAATCAACTTGGGAGCATGATCCTTCATTTTTCTTCAAGGCTAGACTAGACATAAGACTAAGTTCAGCCTAGGGCTTTCTGGTAAAAATAGGTACCCAACTCCTACAGCCCTGAAACTATTCCATCTTCAAGTCACCTCTCCTAACTTGCATTCCAAAAAGCAGCATTGAAATCCCACGGTGGGTTTGCAAGTTAGGAGGCCATCTTGTTGAAACCCTCAATGTGCAGCAATTTCAGACCTACCTCTGCTAAAACTGGTATAACTTTAATTATAGAATAGATAAGAACTTCAAACCAATTGCATTAGAATTCTGACTGAATCCTCTTTCCAAAAATATAAGATTTGTACAACTAAAATTCCGTACAAGCCATACAGAATTGAAAAAATAGAGAAAATTGCAGAATTTCTGAGTTTTATTCACTAAATGCTGTCCACCTGTCCATACCATGGCCTTCGCCACGTGTGGAGACCTTAAATAAGTGTCTTCCAACAGTTATAAGTTCCATTTGGATGGTTGGAAGACCATACAACTTCCTTTTTTAAGTTTGACAACAAATTTGCAAAAATTGCTCTTTAGCAACTTTTTGCATTTTGCAACTTTCTTGCACCTTTGCACTTTTTTTTACACACCTTCAATTCAAATGTGTCCTAATGACTCAAATCCACCTAAAACATCCCAAAAATAGTAAAATACTCAAGAATTCATAAATAATGACTCCTTGGTTACAAATGGTCACTTGGCTTATAACCACACCAATGTGCCATTGTACCTTACAATTGAGTCTTCATTACAAATATGGACCAAAATTCATTCCTAACAACTCTAACGTACTAAACACCTTGAATTCATGGCTAAGAGCCTTAGGTTCCCTGCACCACTTTTCATATGACATATTTCATTACATGAAAAACACTTACCTCTAGATTCATATTTGGTTTCTTTAGGAGATTCCACTTTCTTTGGTTCATCGAAAATCTCATCTTCCTTGTTTGTCCAACTTCTTTGGGTTTATCAAAAGATTGACTAGACTCAATCTTATGATCAGATTTATCTTTTCCTTTCAGATCTAATCTATTTTCAATTTTTTTTGTAGGCATGGTAAATAGAAAACCAAGACTAGTCTTATCATAGGTAGGTCTTTGTATTGATAGTGAATCAACAAGCTTTTCTCTACTAGGGTAAAGCTTCTCAATTTTTTTCTTGCATTGAGTTAGTTCATCTTTTACAATAGTGTTTTACTTATGAAGTTCTTCAAGATCTTCTTTCAATGTTTCAAATTTAGATGTCTTCTTTGCTAGACTTTCTCTAAGATATGTATTCTTAGTCTTCAATTCAGATTCAAATTTTCTAGGATCATTCTTCAACGTCAATTTTACATTGGTATGTTGGAAATATAGATGAAGTAACTGAGAGGGCAGGGGTGAATCAGTTACCACAAAACCAGTCCAAAAAATCTCTTAGATGTCTCAAATGCTTATTTACTGCCGATACTCAGTAAATAGTGCAGAAATACTTTTACTTGGTATGTTAACTAGTTACTATTCATCTAGCATTTAGAGTTATTAATATACATGCAAAGATTAACTAAACGAACACAAGAGACACCAGATTTAACATGGAAACCCAATATGGGAAAAACCACCAAGTAACTAGTCACCAATTTTCACTCTTCTGAAGTGAGCCCTATTAGGATCCAACCCTGTTAAAGGTTACAATACACACTGTTAGGTGTGACCTTGTTAGAGGATTTAATCACCCTATTAGGAGTGTCCTGGTTAGAGGTCTTTAGAATAATTCAAATTATATATCACCTTGTTAGAGGATTTAAAAAATGGCTATTAAACCAACTCTATAAAGAGATTCTAAATTCACTGTTACAATGATAAGAAAGCAATAATGAAATGACCTGAATGATATGCAATTTATCTCTTGCTGATTATAGATCTATATTCTGCTCTTCTAAATCCTTACTGATTGAATACAACTTTGCAACACCTCCAGGATATCTAATCCTTCATCAAAATTTTCTCTTCCATTCACTTCTTCACACACTATTCCACAACTTCAATCTCTCTCTCTCTCTCTATATATATATATATATATATATACATATATATATATACATACATACATATATATATATATATATACATATATACATATATATATATATATACATGTATATATATATATATGTATATATATACATATATATATATGTATATGTATATATATATATGTATATGTATATATATATACACACACACACCTTTCAAATTTATCAGGTCAGCTCAAATATAAGTTACAATAACTAAAAAAAGACATCAGTCGGCTACATTAATTCCATATAACAATCAAAATAATAAAATCCTTTGCTAGCTGACTCAACTCGGTAATCTAGTGTTAACCTAGTGAAGCTTGGTAAACACTACTTTAGAATGTTTTCTAGTGTTAACCAAGTGAAGCTCGGTAAACACTACAAAATCTTGTGAAAGTCCTTTAGAGACTAAGTGAAATTGGTGAGCGTTGACTTTCCTTTGCTGTCCTAGTGAATTTGGTGGAAGTTAACTTCCCACCATATTTCCTTCGATGACCGAGTGAGCTCGGCAGACACTAACTTTCCTTTGCTGACCGAGTGAACTCAGTAGAAGCTAACTTTTCTTTGATGACCGAGTGATCTAGGTAGAAGCTAACTTTCCTTTGCTAGCCTTCTGAGCTCGGTAGAAGCTAACTGATGACTAATATGACATTTTTGTAACATCAAAGCCAACATTCAATTAACAATTGTATCCAAAAATCTCCCTCTTTGGCATTGATGGCAACACAACATGTCATAGCAGAATGAAATTTGAAAACAAGTCTAGCAAGTCTTTTCTTTAGCAAACTCCCTCTTTCAGTAATATTCCTCTGTGAAGGAATTACTTAGCAAACCTTTGTTTCAAACAAATTTCAAAAAGATATGACAATAAAAATCTCCCTCTTTGACAACACATGCCAAGGACAACATAGCTCAAATGAATTCTAATGTACCTTTAATACTGATTCATATGTAATGTTTTCTATCAATGTCACATCAACTAATAGATCTTCAACTTGGTATGCATTGATGCATCACTAAAACTTCATTTTAGTGAACTTCGAATAGGGGAGTGACCCCTAACTTACCTCTTCGATACAAGAATGCATCCTTAGGTAATGACTTTGTGAATATGTCAGCAATTTGGTCCTTTGTATAGACATATTCCAATTTGATCTCCTTATCTTGCACCAATTCTCTAACAAAATGATATTTAATTGCAATGTGCTTGGTTTTGGAATGCATTACTAGATTCTTGGATATATTGATTGCACTTGTGTTATCACAGAACATAAAAATTGGTTCTTTGATTTCCACCTTCATGCCTTCCAACAACTATTTAAACCAAACAATATTAGAATAGTTTACTACTGTAGCAACATACTCTGCCTCTACTATAGATTGGGATGTACAATTCTTCTTTTTGCTTGTCCACAAAACCAACCTCTTTCCTAGAAAGAATGTTCCTCCACTTGTACTTTTTCTACCATCAAGGTTTTCTACCCAATCAGCATCATTAAACACTTTTAAATCTAGATTACCTCTAAATTTGTACCATAAACCATAATCTTCAGTTCCTTTCAAATATCTCATTATTCTTTTGATTGCCATCATGTGATTTTCTCTTGGTTTTGCTGAAAATCTTGCTACAATCCCAACTGGAAGGGCAATATTTGGCCTAGTATGAACTACATACTTAGCAACTTTCCAATTATAGATCTATACAAGGTTTAATCTACTTCTTTTAATTCATCTTCCTTGGTAAGTTTTAATCCAGTACACATAGGAGTTCCAACTAGTTTACAATCTTTCATACCGAACTTTTTCAATATCTCCTTGATGTATTTTGATTGAGTAATGTAGATACCATTTGTATTCTATTTAATTTGAAGACCAACAAAGAATTTTATCTCACCAAATATAGACATTTCAAATTCCTTGTTCATTTTTTCTAACAATTCTTTGCAAAGATCATCATTTCCTATGAAAATAGTATCATCTACAAATATTTCTACCAAGACAAATTTATCATCTGGTCCATCCTTTATATACGAGCTATTGTTATCATTAGTTCTTTGAAAACCAATTTGAATAAGATAGTTATGTAATCTTTCATACCATGCTCTAGGGGCTTGTTTCAGACCATATAGTGCCTTGTGTAATTTGCAGACCATGTTTCTTTTATCTGGATCAATAAAACCTTCAAGTTGTTCAATGTAAACCTCTTCATCTAGTATACCATTGAGGAATGCTGACTTGACATCCATCTGATAAACTTTGAATCCTTTGTGTGTAGCATAGGCAAGTAAGGTTCTGACTCCTTCCAGTCTTGCAATAGGAGAAAAAGTTTCTCCATAGTCTATTCCTTCTTCTTGAGCATATCCTTTGCATACTAATCTAACTTTGTTTCTTGATACCTTACCATCTTCGGTCAACTTGTTTATGAATACCCATTTAGTTCCAATCACATTTTTATCTTTAGGCCTCGGTACAAGAGTCCATGTCTTGTTTTTATCTATTTTCTCTATTTCTTCATTCATAGCCTCAATCCAACTATCATTTTCTAAAACATCTTTGATATTTCTAGGTTCAAAATCAGCAAGTAAACAAGTACCTTTCAACTTATTTCTTGTCATGGTTCCTTCAGATTTGTCTCCAATGATCTGATTTGTTGAATGATGTCTCCTAACATATTTTGTTAAAACAGGTTCTTTACCTTTTGAATGAATTTCATTTTTGTCCTTTTGCATTTCAATTTCAACTTCTGGCTGTTTTGGCTCAGTAGATATTGGCTTAAGTCCTTCAGACTCAGTAGACACTTGCTCGGTAGCATCTGAGTGTAACTCATGTTGTTGTAGCTCAGTTTGAACTTCCTGTAACTTGGTTACTGATGACTCAGGAGTAGAATATTCTTAATTGATTGGTACTACACAAGATTCAATGAAAACAAACCTTCTATAATCTTCTAGTTCCCTTTTGCTTTCTGCTTTAGTCCTTTCTACAAACTCATCAACTTTCACATGTGCACTTTCTATGAATTTGTTAGTAGACAAGTTCAAACATCTATATGCTTTACTTTTGCAAGAATATCCCAAAAATATTCCTTCATCACTTTTTACATCAAATTTTCCTTTTCTAGATTCTTTAAAAATGTAGCATTTACTTCGAAACACTTTTAGATAACTTACATTAGGTTTATAGCCATACCATAGCTCATAGGGAGTTTTGAATGAGTACCTTCTTAGCTGTACTCGGTTCAGGGTATGAACTGTAGTGCTGATAGCTTTCTTCCAGTATTTGATAGCAATGCCTTTTTCAATCACTAAGGTTCTTGCACAATCTATGATAGATATGTTCCTTCTTTCAGCTATTCCATTTTCCTTAGGAGTTCTAGGAGCTGACACCTATCTTTTGATTCCTCTTTCAATACAAAATTTATTGAACTCATCTGGAATGAATTCTCCACCTCTATCTGACCTCAAGCACTTCAATCTTTTCCCTGTTTCCTTTTCTACTCTGGCCAAATACCATTTGAATTTCTCAAATGCTTCTAATTTGTTCCTTAGATACATGACAATCATCATTCTTGAGTAGTCATCAACAAAAAGAATGAAGAATTTTTCTCTAGTAAAGCTTTCAATTCCAATGGGTCCACATAAATCAACATGAACAATTTCTAATATATCTTCAGACTAATAGTTTTTACTTTTAAAGCTAGTCTTTCCCATTTTACCAATCTGACAATTCTTGCATAGACCGACCTCATGTTTCTTTATGTTAGGAATGCCTCTTACTTTCTTGAATTTTCTTATCTTTACCAAATTATCAAAATTGACATGACACAACCTTTTATGCCATAACCAACTTTCTTCAACTTGAGCAATAAAACATGAACCCTCACCAAGTTCAAGATAAAATAAGTTACCTTTTGTTTGAGTGCCTGATCCAATCAATTTTCCTTTTTCATCCACCAGTATTTCTTTTCCATGCATGAATTCCACTTTGACTCCATTATTGAGTAGCTGTGCCACACTCAAAAAATTATTCTTTAGTCCTTTTACCCAATAGGAATTATCACATATAAGTTCTTTGGTTAGAGAGATTCTTCCTCTTCCTTTTATACAACAACATTCATTGTTACCAAATCTTACACTGCCACCATCATATTCTTCAAAATATTCAATCTTAGTTTTATCACCAGTCATGTGATGAGAACAACCACTATCTATGATACATGTATCATTTTTGCTCATATGAGAAATGAGTTCCATTTCCTCATCATTATCAGACTCATCTTTCATAGCAATGTAGACAATTTCATCTTCTTCTTCATCATTAGAATCATTAAAATCTTTAGCCATAAAACATGTTTTCTTATCTTTGTTTCTGAAGGATTTGAAGTCTTTCTTTCCATTGTACTTGTAATTTTTCTTCTCATCTTTGTTCTATTTTTTTGGGCATTTGGCAACAATATGACCAATTTCTTCACATGAAAAACAAATTAGAGGAACTTTACCTTTATATTTTCCTATACCTCTAGAATATTTCCTTGCTAGTAGAGCTTCAATTACTTCAAGATCACTGTCTGAACTTTGGTCTGATTCATCTTCACTTTCTGACTGAGATTCCTTTTTCTTTTTGCTTTTCTCCTTGAGTGAAAGCTTGGCTTCAAATGCAGATTCAATGTTTTTGGAAGCTGGAACATAGTTGTCAAAGTTGTCTAGTTCAAATGCAGTTAATCTTCCAACTATGGCCTCTAGATTTATCTTATGATTTGCTTCACATCTTCTTTCTTGAATTGCAGAGATTCTAATGGCATATATTGGTAGTAATGTTCTAAGAACTTTACTTATAACTGTCTCTTCACTAATATCTCTTCCAGAAGCTTTGATTGCACTGACACATGCTTTAACTCTTTCAACATATTTGGCAATGCTTTCATCCTCTCTCATTTTCATTTGGTCAAATTGTCCTCTCTGACTTTCTACTTTGGCTCTTCTCACATTATCATCTCCTCCATAGATTTCTTTTAGCTTTTCCCACATTTCAAAGCCAATTTTGCAATCCTTGATGTCATCAAATTCTTCATAACTCAGAGCAGATGCTATATCTAGCATCATAATGTTGTGAGTCTTCTCTTCAGCAATATCATTGACAGATAGTGTACCAGTAGGTTCTTCATATTTTTCATCAAGGTACTTTAGTTTTGTATCCCCAATGGATGTTAGGTGAAGTCTCATCAATCCTTTTCATATAGAGAAGTTGTTCCTGTTGAGTCTAGGAATTTCCATTTTGTAAGACATCCTGATCTTTAGCTTAGATCCTTCAAATCTTTTCCTAAAAGCACCAAAAGCTCTGATACCAATTGTTGGAAATATAGATGAAGTAACTGAGAGGGGAAGAGTGAATTAGTTACCACAAAATAAGTCCAAAAAATCCTTTAGATGTCTCAAATGCTTATTTACTGATGATACTTGATAAATAGTGCAAAAATACTTTTACTCGATAAGTTAACTAGTTACTATTCATCTAGCATTTAAAGTTATTAATATGCATGCAAAGATTAACTAAATGAACACAAGGGACACTAGATTTAATGTGGAAACCCAATATGGAAAAAACCACCAAGTAACTAGTCACCAATTTTCACTCTTCTGAAGTGAGCCCTATTAGGAGCCAACCCTATTAAAGGTTACAATACACACTGTTAGGTGTGACCTTCTTAGATGATTTAATCACCCTATTAGGAGTGGCCTAGTGAGAGGTCTTTAGAAAAATTCAACTGAACTGTCACGTTGTTAGAGGATTTACAAAATGGCTATTAAACCAACTCTGTAAAGAGATTCTAAATTCACTATTACAATGATAAGAAAGCAACAATGAAATGACCTGAATGATATGCAACTTATCTCTTGCTGATTACATATCTATGTTTTACTCTTCTGAATCCTTACTGATTGAATATGACTTTGCAGCACCTCCAGGATATCTAATCCTTCATAAGAATTCGCTCTTCCATTCACTTTTTCACATACTATTCCACAACTTGAATGCCTATATATATACCTTTCATATTTATCAGGTTGGCTCAAATATAAGTTACAATAACTTTAAAAAAAATCAATCGACTACATTAATTCCATGAAACAATAAAAATAATAAAATCCTTTGCTAGCTGAAAGAGCTCAGTAATCTATTGTTAACCTAGTGAATCTCGGTAAACACTTCTTCAGAATGTTTTCTAGTGTTAACCAAGTGAAGGTCGATAAACACTGCAAAATCTTGCAAAAGCCCTTTGGAGACCGGGTGAACTTGGTGAGCATTGACTTTCCTTTGATGTCCTAGTGAATTCAGTGGAAGTTAACTTCCCACCATATTTCCTTTGATTACTGAGTGAGCTCAGTAGACACTAGCTTTCCTTTGCTGACCAAGTGAACTCAGTAGAAGCTAACTTTCCTTTGCTGATCGAGTGATCTCGATAGAAGCTAACTTTCCTTTGCTAGCCTTGTGAGGTCAGTAGAAGCTAACTGATGATTGATATGACATTTGTGTAACATCAAAGACAACATTCAATTAACAGTTGTATCCAACATGGTAATCTTCAATTCATGTTTCAAGATCTTGTACTCTGTCTTCAACTTTGAATAATCATCATCACTAGTTTTAGATTTAGTAGATTTAGGCTTGGATTTGATATGTTCAATCTTTTCCTTCAGTTGTCCAATATATACTTTAGATTCTTCATATCTATTCTTCAACTTCTCTCTTTCTTTAGTAATGATATTAATTTGTTCAAGTGCCTCTTCAAGGTTCTTCACCAAATGTTCCATATTCATAGGGATCTTACTGAAGCTATTAAGCCTTTTTTGAGTAATTGTGCTCTCGTACCAATTGTTAGAAATATGAATTACTAGGAGGAGGGGGTGAATCCATAATTTACAAACTTTAGTCACCAACTAAATATTATTTATTACTTTGAACCATACATAAGAAAGTAATAAAGTAATGATGAATAGTAATAGTAACCATGCAAAAAGATAACTTATAACACCATATTTTATTAAGTAGGGAAACCCTAGCTAAGGGAAAACCCTGATGGTGATGATACCCACTAGATAATATATTGATATATATGTTCCTTTTTAGAGGATGGACCCTATTAGGAGTCAATGAGAGAATTCAGTATAGAGAGTCCCTGTTAGGAGACTTTGAATCACTTTTAGGAGATTCTGACCCTATTAGAAGTTGTAGAACAGTAGATGCAAGATTAACCCACTACCCAAACATGCACTGCCAATTATAAGAAGAGCTCACCACTCAAATAAGTAATTAGTCCTCTAGTAGATAGGTGTTGTGACTTCTTTCTTGTTTGATCTTTGACCTCAGCTAGATCTCAGATCACAAAATTAGGTTCTCAAAACTTCACATATATCACTTCAAGGAAAGTTCCCATATCATAATAGCACAAAAAAATACTACACTTCTCTTTGCAAGTTTTCCTTTGCATAAATACCATGTCTTTTCACAAATTTTTGCTAGGTCAGCTATGAAAATAATATACTTTTCCAACTTAGGGTAAACATCTAGGATGTTGGCCCTAATTGGTTAAGTATTTTTTTGTAAACAAAATAACTCCTATATCCTGAATTTTGTTTTCTTGTTTGACTGGTAAAACACAAATATTTATTTTCCATATAGTTTTTACTAATGTTTGAGGTTATACACATCATTTTCAACATGTATACTATCTCTAACTAATCTCACTAGACATAATACAACATCAGTAACAAGTTACATACAAAACAATACACTGTTGTAAGCCAAATTTATACTTAGACAATTTTCTGAGTACCAAAAGCTATCTTTATTTCTTAGGTTTCCTATAAGCATTTACATCATGTGTTTCCATAAATGATAATAATTAAATTTCTTTATTAGCCAATTATCACAGAACTTTGTTTATTATAGTCTCATCATCTTTCTTAAAAGTAGCTCCTCTCATTGCATTAACTATCTTTTATCCTAGAGCAATATTGAGCAACATTCTCACCTTCTTTCATTTTCATATCATTGAACTTAACTCTAAGACTTTGAGATTTGGCTCTTAAAACATCTGTGTCTCCTCCATTAATAATGTTAAGAGCATTCTATATTTTATTTTCTCTATCACAATCCTTGAAGTCATCAAACTTAGCATAACTTAGGGTAGAGGCAATCTCCAACATTGCCTAGTTGTCTTCTTTCTTCTTTTTTAGATCTTTAATAGTTAGGATTCCAGTAGGATTGACATGCTCTATGATGATGGTAGACTATGCATGATCTCCAAGACCTCCTAGGTGCAGCTTCAATAGACTTTTCCATCCAAGAAAGTTATCTCTATTAAACTTAGGTACCTCTCTTTTTGACATCTTGATCTTTTGCTTCTAGTAACTTCAAACTAGGCCTCTTAAGTAGATGTTTTTGATACCAATTGTTGGAATTATTTAGAATAACTAAGAGGGGTAGTGAATCAATTATCCAAGGTCTAGATATAAAAATAAAAACTTTCACAACTTAGTGAGTCCATATCCATAAAAAAAATTCATAATGCATGCATGCATTAGATCATACAGTCACTTAAACTTTGTAGGTTACTCTCAAATCAACTTTGTAGAAATGTAAGCATGAAGCATAATAGATTCAATAACACATTTGACACAATGTTTTAACATGGAAACCAAATTTGGGAAAAGCCACCAGTAACATGCTACTCATTGTCACTCTTTCAATGTGATGCCCTATGAAGGGCCAACCCGTTAAAGGTTACAATGCACACTATTAAATATGACCTAGTTAGAGGATTTCAATCACCCCATTAGGAGTGAGCCTTGTTAAAGTATGTTAGCTCATTCACTTGAAATTCCATTTAGTTAAAGGATTTACCTTAGACTCATACAATGATTAGAAAGTAATAGTAAGGCTTTATCTAACAACAACTTACAACACACATGTAGATTACATATCTCTATATTCAGTCCTCCATTTTGCTTGGCTTTCACACACTTCATCTTTGATAACTTGTTCATCATTCAAGCATCCATACCCTTAAGCCTTCTTTCTTTGCTTGCCAATCATAATCTCTTCTCTTTGGTCACTAAATGAATCAATACATTAGACTCCTTGTCTTCCTTATGTTCTCACAAATGACAACCTTTTCTTTTGACCAACCATCTCTATAAATAGAAAATTTAGATCTTTTTTCATTCATTCTCTATCGTCCATTTTAGAGTTAGCTAGGATTAGGTAAGATTCAATGAATCTACCCATCTTTTCATTTTAATCCCTTCTAGAAATGTCTCCTTCAATCTTCTTTGAATTCATGTCAAAATGTTTCATCTTGAATTTTGTGGCACTGACTCATCAAGGTTATCTTCCACATGGTTCACACAATCTAAGAAATCAAACTTGTTAGCTCAAATTCATTGAATTCATGATTTTTCTCATAATGTTGACACTCAGCATTAACTTGCTTATGATGCTTAGCACATACTACATTTCTCGACATCCATTATCAAATCAGTCAGCATGAACTAAAGTTTACTAGTGTTTGGCATCAAGTAAACTTTACTCATCTTATACTATATCACTCGGCATACACTACAATTTGACTTTACTCAACTGCAACTAATTTTCTAATCATCTTACATTAACTTTTCCCTGCACCTACTATGCAGATTGTTAAGCTTGATAGACATAATTCATTTTACTTGTTCTTCTAAACTTAATCAGTGTATCCATCCTTTGCGACTTTAAATAGATAATGAATGCAATATAATATTATTTTCTTAAATGATCATTGTACTCTGTTTCCATATCATAACTCAACCTTTCCTCTAGGTGCTATTGTTACCTCATTTGATCAAATCCTCTTCATCAATCAAAAAAATGTTACTACTCAAATCATCTAAGAAATTTTCTCAAAAGAAGTAGTAGGTTTGACATCAGTAAAAAAATAATGATTGAAACATATTCTCATACTTGTAACAATCTTTTTTCAACATTATACATGAGTGAGTTCCACTTTATGTCATTAGGTACTACCAAATTATGGAGATATAATTCACACAATAAATTCTTCAAAGTCATTGGAATAGATTGGAATGTGTCACAAAACTCATGTATAGTTGAAATGGAGGGATTAAGCCCTTCGACAATTCTAGTCAATTTGAAATTTACAAGCTTCTCTTTGATGAATAATGCATACACCGATGATGGTGATATGCATTCCATCAGTTCAAGAATCAATCCCATAACTTGTCTAATCCTTCCTTTTAAAACTTCACTCTGGTCTAATCTCTACTTCAACTAACACCTTTTTTTATTAATAACATGTTTCAATTTTTCTCTTTCTAGCTTACATTGAGCTCTTTCCCATAACAACTATTGAATAAAATTGATTCCTATGGACAGAGGTATAGACAAATTGGGTGTTGGAAATGGTTCCTACTTAAAAATGTCCATCCATTCACATGTCAAATGAGGAATTATGTTGGTACTTTTTCGCATGGATAATTTTCCTTCCCGTATAAAATTTTTTTTCACCACATTCTCTTCCTTACTGGATTCAGCTACTATTGTAGCCATTATATCTAGTCCATCCTATTTGAGCTTTTCCATTGCTTCCTCAACAATTTTTTGCCTAAATTCTAGATAGTCCTCAGAAGGAAGGTCTTCTTGATTTTAACCATTATCTTCCATACCAAGACTTTATTCAAATTTCTTAGATGCTTTAGGCTTGTCAGATGACTTATCACTATCAATGAGCACATAGTTAACACTAAGGTCAACTTTAGGATGTGGACTCTGGTAATTGCAATCAATATCAATGGCTATATCTTGCTGTAATTTTGCCTCTAAAGAGGACTTCTTCTCAACCTCAAAATAATTTAGGTTAACCATTGGGACATAGGTTTCTCTAATTCTATTTCCTTGAAAAAGACTCACACTTTGCCTCATAGGAGATGTAGATAGGCATGGAGGACTATTTCATTTCCTCTTTCTTGCAATCATTTCTATAGTAGGTGCTTCAGGAGGTTTTTTTGAAGCTTTTTCTTCTTGCAAGTGTAGGATTTCATTAATATTACTTCCATCATCAGGTTGTTGTTCTAATCTCTCTACTTCAAGTTCGACAACCTTACCATTGTCTTGCCTAATAGTAGACCCAATCTTAATAGATGATGGGGTATTGGGGGCACTAGTAGCTTCTCTATGTTTGCTAGTATTAGCTTTATAAATCCTCTTCTTAGTTGGTCTAGAACTAGAGGGAGGCACTTAAGGAACATTTTTAGTCCTAGGAATAACCTCACAAAAGCTAATAGATTTCCTTTACCTTCGTCCAACACCTTGGCCTCTAGGGATGACCAATCTAGGATCTACCTCTTTTAACTATAGAAAATATTCACATCTCCCAATTAATTTTTTTTCAATTCCCTCTCCATAATTAATTTTATCAAAAAATGATGGGAAGTAGACTAATCCTTTCCTAATTTTTCTAAAGAATCTTGTTTCTTAATAATGTTAAATTTTTTTTGGGAAGGTTTACCTATCTATAATCTGTCATAGATGAGCCAAAATCTTAAAATTTAGGGCATGCAAGTATATGTAAAAGCCTTCACAAGTGAAGTATTGAATGATAAATATTGTTGGCTAGATAAAATTCAAAGGAAATGACAGTATGGAGGTACCCTACTTATTTTCAATGTCTAGTGGAGGATCAAGATGCACACTGAATTGTGCCCTAGTCGTACGTAAGTCAAAATCCTTTGCCCAATTTTCTCCTTCCTAGGGTAATCAAATGACTTAGCTACCACATCTTCTATGAATTCAACTCTAAGGCCTTGTACCATTGCTAAGAAATCCTTCAAGGTGTTCATAAATTGAAGAGCAACCTCCTCATCAAATTCCTTAAGATTGAGGTAGTAATCTAACCATTCTCTTCTCCTAAACATCTAACAACTAGTTGCATCCCCCAACAAAACCCTATGATCAACTGGTTCATATCTCTAAAGACTTCCACCCATTGTTATGCACAAAATAATTTTGGAAAAATGAAGGCATTTTTATAGCTCAACAATGGTGAGTTAACAAAATTTTCAATTTTATGGCAATGGATAGAGAAATTGGCATATTGTTACTACGTGCTTCTTAAAGATTTTTTATGCACACAATCTCATGATATCCTTCCTTACATTAAATCTCATAATTTTTCACTCATGTACAAGTCTACCACCCTAAACACATTGCCAATTATCATTAAATTTTAAGCTCAACTTTAATATCCTTAACTCCCTTAATGAGACAATAACAGAAGGACAAATCATCAATATGTAATGATAGTCATGTGTGTGGCACGTAGTTGGTAGGTGTTGCAGGAAAGTGTTTTAGAAAATATCATTAGAAGTTATGGAGTGATGGGATGTGATGAAACTATGGGGAAGAGAAATAGTGAGATGAAGTGTATTGTAGAGAAACTACTTTCAAGAAGAAAGTGTTTGTTATGAAAATCTTGAATGGAATCAAGATTTAGTAGCAGTTAAGGTAGAAGACCTAGACTACTTGGTTGTAGGATTGAGTGTATCTTCACTATGCTAAAACTATTGCGGGAACTCCTCATGATTTACTAGTCTATTATAGAGGTTGAGGAAATGCCCATGGACAATTAACCTTAATCAAATAAGATCAATAGTATATAACTAGACCACTCCATTTGGAAATACAATTACAATTTCATATGGTCCTAACTAGTGAGTTTGAAACATTCATGGATTGTGCTAATACTTGGAAGCATAAAGAAGGGCCCAATCTCCTACAAAAAACATTTTATCTTTGATAAAATTATCATGCTATTGCTTCTATTGATGCTAGATGAGTTTTGTGTTGTTCAATCCATATTTGGACTATTTTTCAAGACCATTTAAACTTAGGATTTGGACTTGTTGTGTAATAGTGAGTTCCCTACTAAGCTCCAAAGAAGTCCTCAATGTTTTATATTCAAATTCTATAAGAATTGCAGCTTACCTACCATAGACAAGCTCAAAAGGAGTGAAACCTATTATAAATTTTCAGGTGGTTCTATAACCCCAAAGAGCTTTAGGAAGGTGTGTGAACCAACCTTTCCTATGAAGTGCTACGATTTTAGTTTGAATGGCTTCCAACTCCCTGTTAGTAACTTCTACTTCACCATTAGCGTACAAGTGGTAAGGTGATGATTTACCATGCCAAATACTACATTCCTCCATGAGAGTAGCTATCAAATTAGATGTAAATTGAGCTCCTTGAATAAATGTCAACTCCCTAGTCACTACAAATCATGTAAACATGGATTCATACAATAATTTGGTAACATTGTTATCCCTTGGGTGATTCATGGGTTTCGCCTCTGCCCACTTAGTTACATAATCAGTGCAAGATAAAATATAGGATTTATGCTATGAAGAGGGTTCAATAGGGCCTACAAATTCAATTCCCTATTTATCAAAGGGCGCAAAAACTACTTGAAGCCATAGGGGTATTTCATCTAATTTAGTGGGTCTCCCCATTCATTCACACTTATCACACTTTGTTTATCTAGTTGCATCCTTGTGTAAAGTTGGCCAATAGTACCCAATTGTCAATATTTTAAAGGTTGTCCTTTCAGCTACAAAATGACCTCCAAAGGCCTCATCATCACATGCCCTCAAGATATCATACATTTCATCTTCCCTTATGCACTAACACCTTACTTGATTAGGACTGGTATTAAACATAAATTCAAAATTTCAAGAATAGTTAAAGGTCTTTTCAACTAGCAACTTTCTTTCTTTGGTAGAGAAGTGAACTGACATCTTCCCTATGGTGAGATAATTGACAATATCTACATATCATGGATTTTGTGTTGACAATAAGAAAATGTGTTCATCTAGAAAAAATATTGTCAATGGCTACAAGATCATTAGGGACATGCAACCAAGATAGAAAGTCAGCTACCACATTAGCCTTGTTAGGTTTAGCTATTATAGTGATATCAAATTTCTATATAACTAACAACTAATGAGCCAATATTCTTGATATCATAGGCTTATTCATCAGATCCTTTATAGCAGATTGATTAATATGAAGAAATTTTTCATATCCAATAATGTAGTGCCTAAATTTATTTAGTTTATAAATAAATGAAAGTACCTCTTTTTCAGTGACTATGTAGTTAAACTCTACAAGTTGTAAATTTTTACTGATGAAGTAAACAACATTTTCAAGTGATTCTAGCTTTTATCCTAGCAATACACCTAAAGTATAGTCTGCAGTATCTGTATGGATGTGGAATGACAATCCTCAATTAGGCCTTCTTAAAAATGTTGTTGTGGTGAGAACTTCTTTAAGCTACAAGAAAGATGTAGCACACACAGAGTTCCAAGAAAATTTAGAATCCTTTTTTAAGAATTTATAGAGGGGTGTTGCAAGTTGACTATAATTCTTGATGAATCTTCTATAATATCCAGCATGTCCTAGGAAACTTCATACATCCTTTTGCTTTTCTAGCGTATGCAAGGTACTAATGACTTCAATCTTTGCTAGATCTACTTGGATGCCTTTTGATGAGATTAAATGACCTAGTACTACTCCTTCCATCATCATCATAAAACATTTTTCACTATTTAGGGAAAGGTTATAGTCTTGGCATCTTTTGAGCACTATCTCTAAATTGGGTTTTCCCTCCTCAAAATTAGTCCTATAAATGGTAAAATCATCTATGTAGATCACCATATAGTTAGTAGATATATCTAAAAATATACTTATAATAGCTTTTAGGAATGTGGTTGGGACATTACACATGCCAAAGGGTAAGACTGAGTAGGAAAAAGTACCACATGGGCATGTGAAAGTTGTTTTTTTCTTGATCCTCTGGAGCTATTTATATATGATTGTAACCACTAAAATCATATAGAAAAGGAAAATATTTCTTTCAAGCTAGGTTGTTAATAAATTGATCTATAAATGGTAAGGGAAAGTGGTCTTTCTTAGTGGTTGAATTGAGCTCCCTATAATATACAAAATATCTGCATTTTCCTGCCTTCTTGTGTACTATAACCATGGGTGAGACCCATTGGCTATCAAAGATGAGGTAGATAAAACCATCACTTAATAATTTATGTAGTTCATTCTTAACTATATCCTTCAAAATAGGGTTACCTCTCCTATGAGGTTGTTGGATAAGTTTGAAATTAGGAGTGATGTAAATATTGTGAGCGAAAAGCATAGGTTCTAGTCCTTTCATGTCCATGTAATCCCAAGAAAATTCTTTTTGGCTACAACATAATTTTTTGATAGGAAAGTGATAAGTTATTGTTTACATTTAGCTTCCTTTCTAGACCAATTTCCATCTTAATAACCTTATCTATCATGAATAACTAGGAAATAGGAGAAGAATCCATCTCATGAGGCAATAATGAGTGAAGGAATTGGGAAGCTCGAATGCTAGGGTGTGTTCAAAGGTGGTAATATGGTTTCTAGGACACATTCCACTTGAGGACACACATGATTTTCCACTACGTATTCATTCATGATAATGGATGAAATGATCTCATCTTCTTCTTGAGAGGCTATAAATGGCTCTCAACCTATCATCATTACCTAATGGATAGAATTTACCTTTGGATCATTATCTCCCAAATCCAACCAAATTACTTCGCCATCTAGCAATAGTGGCTAAGAAGGGGAGTATAAAATCAGATTTTTAGTATGGATACTATTAGATATTGTCATCTTTTGAGACTAACAAGCTATATAGGAACTTGTAGTGGCTCACTATGGTCACCCTAAAATTAAAGGATATCCACCCATGTTATCCTTTGCAGAAAGGACAACAAAGTCTACTTCATACTCCCAAGATTTCAAGGTGACTATGACATCTTCTATCATCCCATCCAGTTTGTTAGAACTATCAGCGAGTTGAAGTATAGTTGGTGTTTCTATGAGGCTAATGATATACAATCAAGATAATACCTCCATTTTTGTGACATTTATAGATGCCCATAACTCAAATAAAGCACTTTCTACTTGTATCCCATGAATGGTCACATGGTTAGAATATTTAGCTATAGTTAAATTTTCCAATACTAAATCAAACAATTGTCCTAAGACATGAATAGTTTGTGGATCCTTCTTCTTTCTTCCTTGTTTTTTGATAGACACTTCCTTGATAGCATCAAGTAATAGCATTTGTACTATCATTTGGTTCAGTCGATTGAGAAAATCAATTACTATATGATTTTCTATAGGTTGGCCTTGTTCCATCAAGCTATCAAGAAATGAAGGTTCTTTGGCTATAGGAGAAGTCTTCTAATTTGGCACATCTTTCTATTTAGTTGGGAAATCTTAAATTTTAGTTATTATAGGCTTTTAGGGTGATAGAAGAGTAGTGCCTGACCTTAAGTGGATATCATTCAAGGAAATAGCATAGCTTTGTTGTTGTGTTGGATGTTTTGTATTGTTGGGATTAGGATTAGACTGAATTGGTAGTTGTGTCTACTTAGGAGGAGCACTAGTGGTTGCAGGATGAGGCATTAGAACCTTTTGCTGAGGTGGTGGCATTAAGGCTTGCTAACTATCTTGGGTATTTCAATTTTGGTTTTGCCGCCAACCCTACTGAGGTTGTTTCCAACCCTACTAAGGTTTTTTCCAACCATGTTGAGGTTGTTGCCAACCTTTTTGAGGTTGTTTCCAATTATTATTTCCACTAAAACCAATATTTTTCCATTGATTTTTACTATTATAACTTGGAAGTGGATCTTGTGGCCCTTTATTTTGAGCCCATGGCCTTTGTTGACAAATGTAGAGGACTTATCCATTTTCATCAATGGCTTTTAACTCAGTAGGCATTGGTTGTGTCTCCATGCTATCAATAGACTTGCATCTATAGTGTATTTTCTTTTTTGTATAATGTGGATAGTATTAAGCTAACATCGAATCATCTTCATCCTTTTCCTTCTCACTTGCATGGTATGCAACTAAGTGTCTACATAATTAATGATGTCTTGTTTGAAATCTAACAACAAATTGGATAGCTCCATCTTTGACACTCATGAACTATCATTAGACTTATGTGTCAAGTCCCTAAGTCGACTACCTTTACTGATAGTGGCTCTAGAATAATTCAAACATATACTCTATATATCAATCTAGTTTTTTTGAGTTATATCTCCTCCTACCATTAGATCTAAAGCTTCAATACTTCCATCATTTACTCCTCTCAAAAAAAAGTTTTCCTTTGATTTTTCATTCAGTTGATGTTATGTATTCTACTGCAGTTTGAACATGAATCATGAAACATAGTCTTCAAGGGTTTCATCATCCTTCTAGGACATTTTAAAAATGTCATCCCCTTTCAAATCTCAACCCCTATAGTATTCTTTTTACTTTTAGAGAAACAAGTTACTCATTGTATGCCAATATGCTAGAGTGTTGGAACCCAACTCCATGAACCATCTTAGAGTAGCTTCCTTTAAGGTGGATGGAAACAACTTCATCTTGTGAGCATAAGTTGTATAGTCATAACTTTTGCAAAGGATGTCAAACACAAAGAGGAAGGTTTTAGGGTCTTCAGTAATTAGGCAATAGAACTTGGGAAGTGTAGTAGAAGGTATGCTCTTCAAGTTTTGATTACCTTACTTAGGAGGGATAGGAAAAAGAAATGTAGGATGAGGCAAAGGAATTTTTAAAGGAGGACCTAGTGGTGGTGGTTGATAGATAACAAGGGCAAGAGGATTATCTTGGTATTTAGGTTCAAAAAACATATCATTCAAAAGCAAGGATTCTTCAAAGGATGAGGGTATTCATTCTTGATCAACAATGAATGGATTTTCAAAAGGTTCTTTTTCTTCATTCCCACTCTAAGGTTCTTCATGCCCAGGATTAAAAATTTCTTCCTAAATATTATAGGGAAGAAATCTCCCAAGGAGGTATCTTCTTTTATGCATGCAAAATAATGTAGAATTTAAACTAACATAATGACTATAGGGTTGAATAAGATTGACACCATCCCCAAAAATGGTTCCCAAAATGTCTGGCCATCTTAATACCTTAGTAAAAAAGGATTGGACATCCTTTCACAATGATTCTATTGTCAGACAGCTTCATGTGTTTTACCTAAAATAGTACATTGACTTTATTTAATTTGTCAACCTGTGAGTGTGAACTTGACATGGTGACTACAAAATATATGCTCTAATTCTTCTCTAAGTCATTACAACTAAAGAAAAGGAAATGTTGAAGGAAATTTATGCTAGAAACTAAAAAAAACTCAACTCAAAGCTGAAAGTAATGATGTAAATAGTAAACCTATCCATGCACCTATGTTCTAGGAACAATTCACTGATTTTATTATCAATGGTTGTAGAAGCAAAAAAATTCTACCTTGCAAGAAAATAAAAAAAGAAAATGAAATCTATTCTAATGGAGTAGTTCACTACCCCCCCTTGGATGAGTGAATAGAAAAGACAATCAAGATAAGAGAAATAAACTTGAACTACTCAATCTACTCATTCATGATGAAAGAATTACACTTGATTAAAAAAAATATCAAACTTTGCTACTATGAAAATAAACTTACCCTATTCTTCTTCCAAAACAATGCTCAAAGCTACAACAATAATTATTTAAAGGAAACTACAACTACTTACTAACTCTATGATCACTCCATTAATGAGGATCAATTACAAACTCATAAAGTTTGAAATAGAATTTCCATTAGCCATGAATAAATCCTCCAAGAATGTAGCAAGTTGTGGAAGCTACAATCATGTACTGCACCAACAGAAATCATATAATGAATTTTCTCCACTTGCAATGGTTTAGCAATCTAGATGACTTTCACTTAGTACTGAGGTGTTGATCTTTCAATATCTCTGGAAAGTACCTATAAAACATTTAATACACACACAACTTCCACATACATATATTTATTTCATCATCAATATTAAAGAAAAGATGCAAAGTTCAAATTACCACTCTTGCAAATCCTATTGCTACAGCAGGAAAACTACCCAAGACATAGCATGAATTGGGAAACATTTATTATCATGTAACATTACTTCATTATATTATTTTTGTCCATATATTCAAGTAAACATGGAATATTTGAACCATACATACCTACATACATACATACATACATATATATGTATGTATGTATGTATGTATGTACATAGATACATATAAATACATACATACATACATACATACATACATACATACATATATATATATATATATATGTATGTATATATATGTATATATGTATATATATGTATATATATATATATGTATATATGTATATATATGTATATACATACATATACATATATATAGATATATACATGTATATACATATATATACATATATATACATACATATACATATATATACACACACAAACACATATATGTATATATATGTATATATATGTATATATATGTATATATATGTATATGTATGTATATATATATATATATATATATATATAAACAAAGATAACTACTTGAAAACAAGATAAAAACAACTTAAAGCAATGGCCTTTTGGAGGCTCATCATTTATCATCACCACATTGCTTGAATTCATCATGAAAATGGTCATTTGGTCACCAGAGTAAGACCCAAGAAAAACTTCTAATATAAATTTTTGAATTAGCTTATCTACCTATTCCTTTTTATGTTCTTTACTACTAACATCCTTCTTCATAGGCATTTTGAAAAAATAACAACCAAATATGAGAAAACTTTGAACTTACTGATTTGAATGTTGAATGTCTATAGAAGTGAATTTTAGTGTCATCATCTTCTTCTTTACTCCATCATTTAGTTTACTTTAAATAACTTGTCCTCAATGATTTATCAACCTTGAAAACATTCCTTGTTTAATGCTCATAAATTTTTGCCTATTTCTAAATTTATTGTTGATATCTAAGGTCAAGTTTCCTATTAGTGTCTAATACTTATTTTGAAGGAAGAGTTTGATAGTCAAAATTGCAACTAAGCCATCTAGAGAAGGTGATTTATAAAGGAATTTATTATTATTTTATCATAAGATGCCAAAGTCAAAAGTTGTTGAGAACCCATGTAGAAAACAAGAGAGCATACATGTCGAGTAACACAAAAGAAACCACAAATTTGGAAAGTTAGTTTATGCTAAGTGAGTCACTTTATACCAAGTGTACTGAAGTTGATTGATAACATGCATATTAGTTATGACTAAGCATCAGAACATTCAAGTCCCGAGTAAACCAGATTCTACATATGAGTTTTTAGTTGGACAAAATATTTTGTAAATCATTTTAGCCGACTTCTCCATGACATTTAAAGATTGTAGAGATAGTTATGAAGAGAAATATATTTTTCAGAAGACATTAATCCGAAGAAATTAAAATTAACCAATAAAAAAATCATAAGGGTAAAATGACAAAAGGATGAAATATGGACCATTGATTAAGAACTAGAAATTTCTACTATTATCTATTTAATAAGGGTTCTAACCCTAACATTATTATGTATGACATATGATGAATAGTGAAGCAAAGGATTGGAAAAGCTAAGTATACAGAAAAGGAAGGCTAAGGCTAAAAGGAGCTCAGATGGAGAATCCTAGCAGTGAATGATATAACAAAGCATATCAAATAAGAAGTTTAGATTAGATATGGAAGAGAGGAGTCTATAAAAAACTTTTAGAGAAAACCAAAGGATTAGGTATTAAATCAGTTTTAATAGATTGAGTTAGGGAAAATCTCTTAATATAGTGGTTCTTATAGACCTTATTTAAATATCCTAATGGAGTCCTTACTTTATTGTAAGTCTAAAATCCTTTAATCAAGGTAAGAATGAATAGTCTTAAAATAATTTAATAGAGAAAAACCCTCATAGGATAGATAATAAGATATGATCAAATTTTAGTCTTAACAAACAAACTTTTTTTTGCAAGAGTTAATATTTGTGGCTTTCATCCCCACCCTAGTTTTACCTTCATCTTGAAGTTTTTTTGGGTTACTAAAATCGTTGTGTTGTGAGTTTATGTTCTCATGGATGTTTTGTGTAGATAGATTTTATTTATGCATTACAAGTTTATGTTTATATGGTATGAGATCTAAGATATTTGATGGATTAGGTTTGAATATAGTTAGTTGTTTTTATCATGAATTTTTTTATAGATCCTGATTCACCCCCTCCCCCTCTTAGTATCTTCTTTCCCATCAAGATTTTCAACAATTGGTATTTGAGCACAGTTCTCTTGAAAGAAGCCTAATAGCTTGATCATACAGATCTTGAAATACAGGAATACAAAATGTGAAAAATCACTAAGAACCAAATGATTGAAATCAAGATCATACTACAACTTGAAGTAGCAAAATATAAGTTAAGAAAATCCTTAAAGAAAAGGAAGGAAAGTGGTCGATCAAAAGAAGAAAGTTGAAGAAGACAAGATCATGGATGAAGAAGATAAAAGAAAAAATGCTACTAGATTGAGGAAAGATCATTTGATCTAAAAAATATTACCAACAATTAGTTGGACATGATGAACTAGTTATTAATTACAAATTAGGAGTTGAACAAAAAGGACATGGAGATTACAAAGATGAGATCACAAAGTGATAAACTAAGGAATGAATTGAGATCTAAGAAATAACTACTAGAAAGAATGAACAAACCAAGTGAATCTATTGAATACTTTCAATAATTAATGATATTTCTAAGGTCATCAAGTGATACTTTTAGTCTATGACATATCAAGCAATCTTCATCTACTAAGGAAGGAAAGTAATCAAAGAGTGGAGAGCAAAGAAATGAAAAATCAAAAGGAAAAGGAACTTTCATAATTTTGGTAAACTTAGACATAATGCCAACATTTATAGAAGAAAAAATGGTATGCAAAACCCTAAAACTAAGTTTAATGGTAAATGTTTTAGTTGCATGAAACAAGGACACCAAGAACATGAATGTAGGTCAATGACAAGTGATGCACCTACTACACCTATATTTGAAGGAAATTGTTACAACTATTAGAAATATGGACATGGTATAATTTTCATTACTATGTAAAATATGGACATGTTCCATATAATTGCATCAAGACACATTTGAGAGGAAATTACAAGAAATGGTTTATTGAAAACTTAGTTTGTTTCAATTGTATCAATGTTGGACAAGTTAATAAGAATTACAAGACCTGAGCACAAGCACGAAATAGTGAAAGAAATGAAGGAAAAGGGATAGTTGAGATGAATAAATCAAGGAAATAGATAGTAGAAGCTAGAAGTAGTGGAGAAAGTAAAGTTGAGATATCCCAATCTAATGGATCAAGTGATTACACCACATTCAACTAAGAAAAGAGGTATGTGAGGGACTTTATAATTAAATCTTATATCATATCTCAATTCCTAAATTTTTTTTTGATTAAAAGTCCACATCAAGATGAATCAAGATGCATTAGGAAAAATTTGAGAGACATATTGGGCAATGGAATATGTTATACTATATAATATTGAGCATTAGTAATACATATTGTATTTACTAAGCATTGTAATATATACTGAGAGATTACATTTGTCAACTTAATGTATTGGATAAATGAGTTGGTATTGACTAAGTGAGGTTATAGTGATCAAGTATTTGAATGGAGAGAGGTGTGAACACAACTTGTGAAGGTTGGGATAGTTTTTGTGCACCTACCAAAGTACAAATATATTATAGACCTAAATGAATAGATTGAAGATATATATTAAATTTTGGTACTCATTTTTATTTCACCAAGTAATTTTCAGTGCACAATAAATTCAAAAGCAATTTAAAGGTGATTTTAGTGAAATAAAAAGTGAATTATAGTGTGCCATTGGAAAATTGGAAGATCAAAATAAGTTTATTTTTTTAGTTCTGAGTTAAGTTATATTTCCTTGTTGTTGAAGAAATTTTTTTCAAAACCCTAGTTCAGAGATGACATCATCTGCATTTGCATCTACAATGAAAACATTGAAGGAGAGAAATGAACAAATTATGAGGAATGAGTAGTGTCCTACAAAAAATTTCAAGAAATATCCTAACATTTTATTGATTGGTGATGAATTTGGCACCTTGTCTTCAATTTCACATAGAGTATTGATGATTCTAGATGTTGGATCATGTTATATGTGTAAAGTGGCAAAAACTAGAGATTAAGAACTTCGTGTAGCATATGGAAAATTATGTGAGAATGGATTTTTGAAGGATGATTAAAAAGTAGTTTTCTTCGGAAAGGGTTGAACCATGCCCTAGCCTTTCTAAAGGTTTCCAAGGTTGAGTAGATAAAGATCATGTTGAGGTGAGTACACAACATGAAGACTTGGTTAGAGGGTGGAAAAATAAATATTAAGAAAGCTATCATATGTCAAGTTACTAGTTATCTTACTTTGGATAAACCAAAGACAATGAGAAGTGTCGCAAGGGATTTTGTCAAGCAAAAAACAAAGGAAAAGTGGATAGTTGTTGAATGTCAGTTGATAGGATTGAAGATCCATTCATTGAGTTTTCAATATAGATGAATTCTCAAAACTTCTATTACTCGAACTAACTAAATAGTGTACCTTACATTGAAGTGGACCTTAGATAAAAAATTGTAAAGAAAGATCATAGTTATGATCTTATTGAGATGAATTTATAAAAAATATCAAAGAATTTTGGAGCAATTAGCAAAGCCAAGAATGCTTAATTTACTTTTTGCTCTTTACTTGTCTATATATTTTTCTATCTACAAAATTTATTTCCCACCATCGACAGCATAGCATCGGATAGAAGTAGACTAGTTATTGAATAGATAAGTGACTTGATTAGTTAATTGGGAGACACCTTTGAAGCTATAATGGATAACTACTTTGAATAATTCAAGAACAAGATGAGAAACAGAATTTGAATTACTAAGTCAATTTTAGCTAACTATTTTGAAGATATGCCTTTTATGGTAGATACACATTTTATCTATGCACAAGATATAATACCAAGGGTTGCATGGATAAGGCCTATGCAATATGACTTGGGAAATACATGTCAAAATTATAGTAGGAAAGGTAAACTTCTAAGAGGGGGGGGTCAACTAGCAATTCAAACTTGGACCCATAAAACTTTCAAGACACATCCATCTCATGCATTGAATACATAAACTAAAATAACATATAAATCATATACATCTAAATCATGTAAACACATAAGCAATCACACATATAACACCACATATGATTACCCAGAAACTGTCCACATGAGAAGGTAAAACTGGGTTGGGGATGACACCCAAAAATCATCACTACTACAGCAATAAAGTGTATCCAATTAAAGTTTCAAAGTTTTGATCATAAGCTATGATCTACCCTATGAAAAGTCTACCATGTTAAAGGCTTACAAAGACTATTAGGTCTCACGTTGTTAGAGGGTTTTGACACCCTATTAGAAGTGTGCCTTGCTAAAGGACTTTAACTTACAATTAAGTAAGCACCCTATTAAAGGATTTCATACAGCCTATTAGGACTAGTCTATTAAGATATTTGACTGAAATCACCTATTAGAATGTCTTATCATAGATCCTTCGATTGACAGTTGCTTTCCTATTTATAGATCACCTCTAAACACTTATCTTTTTGATCCTTCTCAATTAGATGTCTCATTTTTGTATCCTTCTCTATCCTCTATTCTTCTCTAACTAATTTTGTAATTCAACCTTTCTTCATAACTTCTAAGTCTCCACGAATGCTTTGCAAACTATCCTATTTTCTCCTCCAATTTGATCACTCACCCATAAAGAGTTTAGGGCTTCATCCTCCTTAAGAAGACTATAAGACTTAGGGTTAGGTATGAATCTATGACTAAGATTCATACATCTTGCCACTTAAACCTTCCCATTTTGTAATTGCCTTCATGTAACTGCATAGGGAATCCAAATAGAGATTTGTTCTTATCTCAAAAAGATCGTAATCTATCATTAAGTTGTCTTAGAAATGGTTTACATAGTTTTTTGTGCCATTAGAAATGAATATGTCTAAATTGTGCCACTTGGCAAATGAATTCATTGATTCTCAACATGCACTATTTTTCTTCTTTGGCTTGACACCTGGATTTCTCAGCATCCACTATTTACTCAGCTCCTGAATCACTCAGCATGGTCTATCTTCTTGGCACTTGAGTGATGGGGCACATGTGTGGTTTGAAACTCATTATAACTTGGCATGGTCTAATATTTATATGTTTTTCTTAGCATGTAATACTAGCTCGGCTTGAACTACGTAAATGGTTCAAGTGTGTTGACGCTCAATTGTCAAAACCAATCTGAGATGAACAATCTCCCTCTTTGACATGATTGACAAAAACACTTGAATATACATTACCAATCTTGATCTTCATGAGCATAACATGTCCATGACTTGGCTTATATAAAAAAATTCAAAATTTCAAAATTGTGCAATAGCCTATCTACCTCAAAATCTAATAACTCCCCTTGAGTTAACAAATCTATACTATAACCAAAATCTGAGCTTCTTTCTGACTAAACTTTTCTTTGCTAAGATACTGATAGTCTTTCATGTTCTCCCTTAGCTAATATCTCTATTTTTCATGTCTCCCCCAATGCTATATCTCCCACTTTCCTTATTCTCCTTTATTCTCCTTGATTTTCTCTATCTCCACCTTTTTGACACTTATGTCAAATGGGCTACACATTGATTATGTCTTTCTCCAAAAAGAACTGATGGACCTCCATTATGATCTTGAGAATTGCATCCCAATTATCACATGAAACATCTAATGACTTGATTTGGATAGCAAGCTCAGAAGCAAGGTGCATTAGACCATCTAGAGTAGAAAGATTGAGGTCTTTCTTTAGTAGAGTCTCAGCATAGCCTAGCTCCTTTTGTAGTATCTCCATATGTGTGGTGAGAGATTCTTGTATACATGTCAATTTGGCTCTTATACTAGCCTCTTCTACTATTAATACAACTAATTGACTTTGTGTCTAAAGAAATGTCTTGAAATGCTTCTCACTCTAAGCTGGATTTGTAGGTATGGTTGCACCTAATGTAGTTATCCCACATTCTACTGTCAAAATGTGACTTCTAGTCTCTTCATTGAAATGTGTAGGATCACATAGCTTTGTGTACAATGAGAAGATATTATCAAGTACCTTCTTCACCTCTTCAACCTTAGTTGCCAGTGCAACTTGAGTTAGTGCTATCTAACTAGATATTTTCTCATTCACCTTGCCTTGAAACTTCTTTCCAATCGATTCTAAAAGTTTTCCTTTTGTATCTAGGTCTTCATTACTAACCTTTTCCACTATATCTATCATTTTTTCTATTAGTGGATTGATCTCCTCAGGAGTAGGCAAACTAAATGCATCTAGAAAGATGTCCTTAATATCTTGGAGTATCTGGTTCTACCTATATTCTCTCCTAAGAACTTCTTGATGATTTTTCCTTTTTAAGACATGTTGCAATATGCCTATTTGTTACAATGTCATAGTATCATAGTCAAACTTTGGAATAACAATTTATTCATCAAGGTCTATGTCTCCATAGTGAATTACCTTATTAACCTTTGATGAACTATGGCTTGGCACTGAGATTTGCAATGGAATTTCTTTTGTGCTCGGCTTCTAAAGAGCCTATGTAGAAGGAGTGCAAGAAGTTGGTAGGGCTACCAATGCTTGGATGGCCTCTTTCACATTCATCTTTTATGTTTTCTCATGCTCTTTAGGCTTTCTTTAATCTATAACTATAACTTGGATAGCACCTTGTTCATGTGTTGTAGGTAGAGATGAATCTATCTGTCCTATTTCTTGTTTTCCTGTAGTACCTTTTTCTTCTACTTTCTTCTTCTCAACAATATAAACTTTAAAAATATCAAACTTAGTAGATCTAACTTTTGTCACTAGAAAATAAGGTTGAATATTAGTAACTAAAGGGATGATAGAAGGTGGTTCTTGTGGATTCACCTTTTCCCTTGTGACCTCAGTTAGTGCCTTTTGTAATTCTTCTACACTAAACAAGACTAGATTTTCACAGAGTTTAGATTAGAGTTTAGATTGGTCTAGAATATCTTTGAAATATTATATAGTGAGTGGATTGATGTTTTGAGCTGAAGCATCAGGAATATCCTTTACATTTATAGTCTCAGTTGTTATACTTGTGTCATGAGGAGGACTGACAATTGGCAATTGTGTGTCATACACACTCTATTCTTGTTGTTGCTCATGCTCAGCTGTTGTAGTATCATCTTATTTCATTTTTTTCTTTCCTCCTATAGTATCATCCTTTTCATCATCTTCTTTATAATCATTACCAACTTATCATCATCTATAGTCTTTGAAGGATCAATCTCTCCTTTCTTCACTGTGGTTAATCCATAGATAAGTTTCCATATCTATGTTGACTTCCTCACAACATCCTCCATACCTTTTTGTAGAATGTTGAAGGATATGAATTTAGGTATGAACCTAACTGCATATTTTTTAATAGCATTAGCAATCTATTATTTTGTTAACTCTTGCATTACTTGGGCTAATTATGTTTCCCTAATTTATTTCTCCAAGTTTAGACAATAATGTTATTTTTGCTCAACTATGTCATAGAAACATTTAGGTAAAGAGTTGTAAAATTCTGGTGGAATTTTCTTGAACTTTTTCATCATAGTATATGTCGGCGCTCAAAATTGAAGGCCCGATTTTGAGCACTATTGAGAAATCAAGCCCCTTAAATGCTTTTTGATGACTTTGTACCCAGCTATCAAGTTGAGGTCTAAGAGGTGTTCAATGCTTGTAGCACCTTCCATTCAGCTTTTCTAAGTGTTCCATGAATTAAAATTTCCATCTTGAGTTGTTTGGTGAAGTCTTGTTTTGAGCCAATGTCATTTATGCATTTTACCGTAAGTATCAAACAGCAATAGGAGGCCCTGTTTGCATCTGAATATCTCGCACCTAGAATTTTTTTGTGAATTAAAACTTTGGGAATATCTAGTGTCCATATCTAAGAACCTATGTTTCAGATTTAAAGTCATTTTGAATCCGTTTGACTAGGTTTTGAATCCCTCAAAGTTGGTCAGTTATTGTTCTCATGCTTTTGAATTTTGAACACATTCTGGGAAGCCCTATTTGACGATTAATATTTTTGACCCAATTGAGAAAATGTTGAAATTCCTTTTATATCACATTTTAGACATCAGGGACTAATTATGTTTCAATTTTTAGCTTATGACAAATCCATTTGATCAGTTTTCAAATGTGATTCCAATCGCAATTTGTAAAGTTTTACTGGTGTCAACAAGTGCAGACTATTTGGTACCCCTGTTCTTGATGTCATAACTTGAGATCCATAATTTCCTAGATCAAATGGATTGTACCATTGTGTTTTCCTCCAAAATTACTCCAAGTGAGTCAGTTTTCAAGTCATGATGAATCCATTTGCACACTTTTCCAAGTCAATTCCATTCGCAAAAAATATTTTTTGTCAATGCTTTTAATCTACAAATTCCAAGTAGCCTACTTCAGACCTTTGCCAAATGCACCCAGTTATTTTTCATGAGCCCAAATCCTAGATTTGTACTATCCTCATGATAGAAAGCCAATGTCCCAGTTGTCATTTCCCCACATGCTCATTTGCCTAGGTTTTGAAGCCGATTTCAAACCCAATTTAGTGTTTTCTGACATGTTTATGTGCAGGTAGTTCTAAGAAGTCAACTTTGTCGATAAATATATTTTGACCCCGAATTCATCATGAGACAAAATATTATAAGGTTGAAGAATGCAGAACAAAGATTCAGTGTACCAGATTGCAAGGCTCTGTTAGTTTTTTGGGTTAGTTTTTAACGCTAGTCTGCGGACCTCCTGGCACATATTTGACAGTTGGTTGAATATTGAAATATGAGTTTTAAAAGTGTTTTCATTGGTCAAATTTGATTCTAATTAGTTTGAGATATTTGAGGTTTTAGTTGTTTAGAAACAAATTTTTTTTAGCCAAACCCACTTTCGGGCTCGACTAAGTTCATCAGACTTAGGACATTTTTAGGAACAACATGTTTTAAAGTAAAGTCAATATGCCAGTTTTCAGTTTGAATGTTGTAATTATTCTGGGGCACTTGATTACCCATATCAGTATTGTGCTCTTTGTGCAAGCAGTGACAAGACTTTGAGTGTTGTCTGGGGCAAGTTCGCAGGGGAGATTTAATGCATAATCAAAATAAGGATAACCACAAGAATTCAAAATCTCTCAAGGAAGGTTTTACAAGTATATTGGTGACAAACATCATGAGAGTGCTTTGTGGGCCCTTTTATGAGATTATAAAGACATGGAAATTACTTTTACAAAATCTAAGACCTTGTTGTGAAAAGAGTAGTCAATATATCCGATCAGCATACCATTGAAATATATGTTTTTCAAAGCTGCTTAACTAGTGAGACCCCATCCATATCCACTTCACATGTAGGAAAAGAGGTAGGGAAGAACATCGGAATGAAAAAATAGAGAAGGTCAACACCATGTCAATAAGTTGAAGTTTCCTGTAAAACAGTCATCCACACAAGCCCATAAAATGAAGACCACTCCCAATCATAGACTCATGCCTAGTAGAGGGAGTAGTTGACATTAAAAATGGATAGACTACAAAGGAAAACAAGGGACTCATGTGTAGAGATATGCAATCCATGCAATGAAGGTAGCCACCAATGAAATGAAAATAAATCTCTAGAGAAGAGGTCACATAGGTAGTGATTTAAAAGAATGGAGGTGCCTATCATGAAGCCGCTGGGGCAAGATCAGGTAAAGAGCAATCAAAGACACCCATATAGCAAACAATAGTCCACGCCATTCAGTAAAGTTTCCCATGAAGACAAGGGATCAACTCATGCAAGATTAGAAGGAAGCTCCATGCTGAAATAGGGAGTCTCACATTTTGAGGAGTTGGAGTCTGCGTGCTTTGCATTATCCCACATTGGGAGTGTGAAAGGGTTTTGAAGTTTTTATATAATGTTGTGCTAACTAAGTGTTAGTTTCTTAAGACACATGGCTTTTAAAGCCAACACCTGCTGGAGGGGCCCACCTATCGTGCCCGTGCATGACCTAGGAAAAATTTTGATAGAGCACGCAAAGAGATGATGTTGTGAGTTTGTAGGCTATTGCACCTGATCACACTATGTGTCTGCATCTGACAGTAATCGCACACCCGCAAGATCAGGATGCACGTTGGATAAGGAATGCCAAAATGCATAATTCTAACACATGGCAATGGGTCCCAGCTATCGAGGAGGTGGTGTTTCAGAGCAAGTTTAGGTAGAAATTGCCAAATTGTGACATGTGTCATGATCTGACTGGTGATGCTTTCTTGCAATACCAAGATGCAAGCCAGTTAAAAAGTGTGGGAAACTGGAAAAAAGACATGTGGCGATGGGTCCTAGTGGGTGATGAGTTGGCAAAGATCAAGAATAGTTTGAGAGGATTCTCCAGATCATGACATGTGTCATGATCTGACGGTGGGAACATACTTGCAAAATAAAGATGCTCACTGGTTAAGTATTGTAGGCATCTAAAAATTTGACATGTGTCAGTGGGATCGAGGCTGGTGATGAAGTGGCAGGGGTTGTGGCAAGTGACGGGGCACTCAAGCATTCAATCGGAGGCTACCACATGGCACCAATGGTAGATGACTATGTAGTGGTCCACGAATAAGAGGTGGAAATGTGGTGCTAGTCAAATGAAAGGTTGACCACAGATTGGAAGTGTAGGGAAAATTGAAAGTAATAAAGAATAATAATTTTTAATTATTTCCTCAAAAGAATGAACATCAGGTCATTTTAAATTCAAATGGGCCTTTAGTCTAAAGTTTCAACTTTAGATTATTTTAAATTTTTCAAATTTTCAATATCAAAGTTGCAAATCAGACTTTTCTAGCAGAGGGGTGATTTTCAAACTAAAATTTAGTGCATTTCATGTAATCAAAATATGCCTTATCATATACCGTCGAAATTGTGAGAATCTAATTTTTTTGATTCTGGGGTTGGTTTTTGCATAGAATGCCACTTATTCAAGCTATAGGGGGATTCATCTTAGGTAGCTAAATTCTAACTGTATTCAACTAATAAGAGTCCAAAACTAATTTTTAAAATAGTAATGACTTGAATATTAGTAAAAGGTAGTACAAATTTAGTTTGGGTCAAAATTTGTTTAGATTCATTTAGTCAAAACTGAGATTTCACTAGCATTTCATGAGGAAAATCAAATATTTTGATGACTCACAGGTTTTCATCATTCAGGAAAGGGTATTTGCAAAGAAGTTACAAGAATGGTGAAACAAAAATCAAATCAATGGTAGAAAGAAGAGAGATATCATTCATTTTCTAGAGATTGAATTTCAAGTGGACAGATGGTAGTTGCATAACAGATCTGGGAATTCCTTCTTACTGTATCTATATTTTTCTTTCTCTTTGTAGGAGTTCTAATTTTTGGAGAAAAAACCATTCACTATTGTGATACTAGGTCTTGGTTCTAGTTTTTGATCTGTTCCCGTGACTGTGACACCATATTTTTCAGTAGAATTCTTTTGTATGAACAGTACTAGAAGGAAAATATAGATAGTTCAAATCTGTTAGGTGTTTTTTTTGTGCTTTCATTTTCATGCATATGAATGTATAGTTTCAAGCAAGCTAATACAAAGAGCAGATGATTGAGTTTCAATTGAATCTTGTCTCCATTCTCAGTGAGTTGTAATATTTTCTGACCTTTGAACAAAGAGCCTAGGTCATAGTTACAGTCCCTTAAGCCTGTATGTTGTTTCATTATTTCTGATAATTTAAGTAATTGTGTAAATGCTTCATAGAAATCAACAGGGTTGTAGATTTATTAAGGATTATATCATGTAAGAATGAGATTCAGATTGAACATGGATGTCTATTTACAAGGTGAATGGATAGATCGTATATTTGAAGATGAAAATATGTCTTAGATATCCATATGTGTGTTTTTGATTCATAGATTTGCTCAATGGTTAAGACAGTGATCAGTTTACAAGATCACTAGGTCTTACTGCTACATAGCTAAGGTTTTGTTGAATTCAACATTATTAATCAAAAGTGTTTTCACCTTTCATGTTGAAGGACTCAAATGTAATGCCCTCACTCAGCTTCTGAGATTCATAGATCTACATTTATCTGCTGTAGGTCGATGTCTTTTCATAAGCCATTAGGAGAAATAAGGGTAAAATCTATTTAACAGATCAAGGGATATGTTTTTTGCACAGGTACAGTATCATTTGAATCTGAGGTCTACCTATCTAGGTTTAGCAGAGCCTGAAGTAGAAGAAGGGTCATGCCTTATAGTTGGCCTGTTGTGAGAAATATCATGCTAAAAATGGAAGTTAGCTGCCCCTAGACATGTCAGTTTTTCAGTGGGATAATTGAAAACCCTCCAACATTTTCAAACACCAACAAGATGGTGACTCTACTGGGGATTCTATGAAAGGCTTCATTGATAAGGTGCTAGAAGTCTCTGATACATTGTGCATATTCACTTCTATATGCAAGGTTTCATGCACCCTAGTACTTGTTTTATCCCTTTATAGGAGTATGTTGTGAGACTTGGATTTAAATTGTGTTTTATGAATGCTAATAGTTTGTATTCAATTAGTTCAGTCTCTACAAGTGCTGTTATAAAGTTTTAGAGTCAAAGGATTGATTAGTATCTTGTTCTCTTTTCAAAATATTTGAGCATCTGCAAGTTTATTTCATGCTGAAAGTTTGGTTCAAAATTAGATCAGTAATAATCTGTGTTTCAAAATATTTTCTCACATTTGTGAGTGGTGACTCTATCTCTACAACCAGTGGTTTTTAATTGTTTGTGTATTTTGGTAAGGGCTTTTAGCACATTGTTGGGTAGATCTTTATTTTTTGTTGAATTTTTTGTTTGAAAAAAGAAGTGTAGTTTGGATCTGATAGTGTGGAAGAGTTATGTTTTAGCTTTGTTTAGAGATTTCAAATTTGAGATAAATTTGAAGAGGTTTCTTCTATCTGTTGTTGTTACAAATTAGTTAGTAATTCTGTTCAAATCTAATGCAATTCATGTCTCACTTAATGTGAGTGGTGACTAAAAATTAATCTATTTACCAGTGCAGTTCTATGCATGAATTGTGCTTAGTTTCTGCAAGAGAAGACAAAATTCAAAGAGTTTGAAACATCTTTAATGGTTGTAAGATTTGTGGTGTGTTAATTCAAAAGACTTAGTAAGGATTTGATAAAACTTTGGGTCTGCTATTGTAAAAGGTGGACAGAGAACTTTTAGCCATCCGGATCTTGAGGTATTCTCATTTTCATGTATTTTCTTTTCATGAAAATTGATTGTGAAAAGTGTATTCTCCATCAAGTGAAATTTAGCACAAAGAGGAGGAGAATGATTTGATAAGTTTTATACATTTCACTAGATCAGTTTCAGCTTGTTATGATAAGTTTTTGAAGTGTATAGTTTGAAGTAATCTGGGTGAATGAGGTTCAAATTTTTGAAGAATTTCAAGATTCATTTCACCTAAGATGCAGCAAGTTAGTGAAGTTCCTAGATCCATTTCTACCAAGTAGTATATGCTATTGAATTACAATGGTATTCATGGTTTCCCAAATTTCATTCCTAATGATGTTAGAAAAAGTTTTCCTAAGTTTAGTGGGAACCATCTTGTTTCAGCTAGTCAACATATTGAATTATTCATTGATTTGATGGGTGACTATGAAATTGCTCATGACGATGTTCACATGAAGCTATTTGTTCAAACCCTAGAAGGTGATGCTAAAGACTATTTTTTTTTCTACCAGCACATTTTTTTTCATCCTAGAGTGAGTTTCATTTAACCTTCATGGAGCAATTTGGAGAATAGGTAAGCATGTCTAATTCTTATGATAAGTTTTTCAAGATCCACATTGGGAGTGATGAACTTGTGCCTCAATTCAATATTAAATTTGCTAAAATTTTGAATGATATCCCTGAGAGTTATAGACCCGATGATCAAATGTGTCTAGCTATTTACTTCAGTGCATTTGATAGCAAAATGAGTTTTCTACTAAGGGATAAAGAACCATAGACATTATATCAGGATTTTGTGACTACTAGAGACATTGAAAATAATTTGAAGCATGGACTAATGAGAAGTTATTTGTTTATGAATGATTGCCGGTATAATAGTCATGAAAGAAAAGTGGAACATAGTGTTGATGTTTTAGTTTCAAAATAGGATGTCAACACCCTTGTTGTAAGTTATAATCAGGTTGAGAATTCAAATCAGAATGTGTGTATGAGAAAGGTTAGTCCAATAGAAAATAGAAACACACATGTTCATGATGCTACAATAGTGAGTAATTTTTCAGACTTTGATAGGTTTCAGCAATATGTTGATTTTACAGATCAAACATTAGTTATAGTATCAAGTTCTTCTCATGAGAGTTATGCGTATGATGATGTTACTAATGTTTCCAATTTTGAAGTTGCTAAACCTAGACCTCAGTTTTGTGCAAGTGAGGAGGCTGAAAGTTATCTCTTTGATAATGAGTTTGGTATTGGTGATCTAACATGCCATGGAGAGTTAACATGAAGAGCACGAGTCATAGTTATCTCAATCACAATTAGAAGAACAAAGTGCATATACTTCTAATGTTTTAGCAGTAGAGGGTAAGATGTATTCTTTTAATTAGTCGAATAGGAAAGAATTGAATTCTCTTATTGATAGGTTGCATTATGTTGATAATGAATTAGAAAGATATGCATCTCAATTTGGGTATGAAGAAGTTGTAAGTCATCTTCCAAGTGATGACAATGAAGTTGTTTATCCAATGTACAAGCAAGAAGCATCATATGAAGTTGATGGTGAGAGTTTTTGCTTGAATCATAGTGAGGAAAATGACACTGTATGTTTGTCTTCATATGAGTCTAATCTTGATTGGGAAGAAGAAAGCAATGATGATAGTGAACATTCATCCAAAGGTGAAGGTATGATTTCTTCTTCTATTTTTGAAAAGGAAAGTGCATCTCAACTTTTGCATCATACAAATTAGTTAGCCAGTGAAGAAATTATGAGTGACTTTTCCTCAAGATATGAAGATAAGAAAATGTTGAGTCCAGTTAATGAATCTGAATTTGAAGATTCCAATGGAGAGTTGTCAAATGCTTTTACATCAGACAATAAAGATCCAACATGTAGTGTAGTGTTTAGGACTGATTCACAATGTGTTCGTAATGGTTATCCTAAACAAGTTTATAAAGAGGATGTGACTATGGATACTATATGTTTGGTAGAAGAAATAGAAAAGGAGTCTTCATATAACTCTAACTTTTCTTCATATGCTGAAAGTTGTCATGAGGATAAATTGGGTAGGGAATTCAAAGTATATCATAATGCTTTATATGATGAAGCTTGTGATGATCAGCAACCCATGTTTTGTCCTAATGTTCAAAAGGGATTATTGCATGGAGTCATTAACCCATTGTTTGCAGATGACATGGAGGTTTCATATGTAGCAGGGTTAGATGCAAATTGTGATACACGGTCATATTGCTGTAACATATTAGAATATTGTTCTTCCATTTCTGATATAGAATCCTCTAATGATGTTGTATATGGTGAGTGTAAAGATGAAGTGTGTGATGGAGTTGTCTTTGAAGAGAAACTAACACTTCATTGTAAGTTCTACGACGATTCAAATGAGCTAAAAGCCAATCAGCACTTCGATTATGAAGATATATTAGGTGGTTGTGAAGTGATGTCAGATTTTGATGATGATCTCATGTGTGAATATAAATTTGATTGCTCTTTTGACATTCAGCTAGAGATACTTGAAGAGAGGCAAAGTCAAGGTGAGTTGAAAATTCATGATATATATAACTTTTTCTATGGATTTGAGAATGACGACTTTGTGTTTCTGCTAGATAGCATGCATGAATTATTTAGTAGGGATGAGTTTTAGTTTGATGTCAATATTCATGAGCATGTTGATGTTCTTTTTCATAGTGAGAAAAATGTTGAAATTGTGTCAAGTTTTAAAATGCACTATGAAAGTGAAGGTATTGATTTTGTTTTTCCAAGTGATTTGTTATATGATGATAATATGATTGGTGAAACTGAAAAGAGAAGAAATTTTAGTTTACCTCATGAAAGTCTAGACAAGAATTATGTTTATGACAGAGGTAAACAATTTGGTTAAGGTTTTGTGGCCCGGGGCCATCGTGTGTGCATAATCTTGGTAGTTGTAGTTGTTTCCCTGTTTTCAATAAAGTTGTTCGAGAGAAGTTTTGAAGTTTATGGGAATGGTATGCTTCTCCCAAATATCTGAAATCTTTCCATCCATGCAAGGGACATGCATCCCCAGATAGAGCCACTATTGGTGCTCAAAATTGAAGGCCCAATTTTGAGCACTATTGAGAAATCAAGCCCCTTAAACACTTTTTGATGAGTTTGTATCCGACTGTCAAGTTGAGGCCTAAGAGATGTTCAATGCTTCTAGCACCTTCCATTCAGCCTGTCTAAGTATTCCATGAACTTAAATTTTTGTCCTGAGTCATTTGGTGGAGTCTTGTTTTGAGCCAATGTCATTTCTGCATTTTACTGTTAGTATCAAACAACAACAGGAGGCCCTGTTTCCATCTGAATATCTTGCACCCATAAATTTTTTTTGAATTACCACTTTGGGAATATCTATTTTCCATACCTAAGAACCTATGTTTCAGATTTCAAGTCATTTCAAATCTATTTGACTAGGTTTTGAATCCCTCCAAGTTGGTCAGTTATTGTTTTCATGCTTTTGCATTTTGCACACATTCTAGGAAGCCCTGTTTGACGATTAATATTTTTAACCTAGTTGACCAAAATGTTGAAATTCCTCTTGTGTTGCATTGTAAATGTTAGGGACTTGCTATGTTTCATGTTTCATCTTATGATGAATCTATTTGATCAGTTTTCAAATGCGATTCCAAATGCAATTTCTAAAGTTTTACTAGTGTCAACAAGTGCAGATTGTTTGGTACCCCTGTTCTTGATGTCATAACTTGAGATCTATGATTGCCTAGATCAAATGGATTATACCAATATGTTGTCCTCTGAAAGTACTCCAAGTGTGTCAGTTTGCAAGTCATGATGAATCCATTTGCACACTTTTCCAGGTCAATTCTATTTGCAAAAAATGTTTTTTGTTAGTGCTTTTAATCTACAAATTCCAAGTAGCCTACTTCAGACCTTCGCCAAATATGCCCAGTTATTCATCATGAGCCCAAATCCTAGATTTATACTGTCCTCATGACAGAGAACCAATGTCCCAGTTTTCATTTCCCCATGTGCTCATTTACCCAATTTTTGAAGCTGATTTCAAACCTAGTTTAATGTTTTCTGACATGTTTATGTGCTGGAAGTTTTGAGAAGTTAACTTTGTTGGTCAATATCTTTTGACCCCGAATTCATCATGAGACAAAATCTGATAGGGCACAATAATGTAGAACAGAGATTCAGTGTACTAGATTGCAGGGCTCTATCAGGTGTTTGCGTCAATTTTTAAGGCCAGTCAACAGACCTCTGAGCGCATATTTGATAGTTGGCTGAATATTGAAAAATGAGTTTTTAAAGTGTTTTCATTGTTTGAATTTTATTCTAATTAGTTTTATATGTTGATAGATCAATTTGAGGTTTTAGTTGTTCAAAAGCAAAATTTTTTTAGCCAGACCCACTTTGGGGCCTGGCTAAGTTCATCAAACTTAGGACATTTGTAGGAACAATATGTTTTAAAGTCAAGTCAATATGCTAGCTTTCAGTTTGAATGTGATAATTATTTTGGGGCACTTGATTATTCATATTAGTGTTGTGCTCTTTGTGCAAGCAGTGATAGGACTTTAAGTGTTCTGTGGGGCAAGTTCGCAGTGAAGATTTTATGCATAATCAAAATAAGGATAACCATGAGAATTCAAAATCTCTCAAGGAAGGTTTTACAAGTATATTGGTGATGCACATCATGGGAGTGTTTTTTGGGCCCTTCTATGAGATTATAAAGACATGGAAATTACTTTTACAAAATCTAAGGCCTTGTTGTGAAAAGAGCAGTCAATATATCCAATCAACATAGCATTTAAATATATGTTTTTCAAAGGGGCTTAACTAGTGAGACCCCATGCATATCAACTTCACATGTAGGAAAAGAGGTAGGGAAGAACATCAAAATGCAAAAATAGAGAAGGTCAACGCCATGTAAATAAGTTGAAGCTACTTGTAAAATAGTCGTCCACGCAAGCTAGTAAAATGAAGACCACTCCCAATCATAGACTCATGCCTAGCAAAGGGAGTAGTCAACATTAAAAATGGATAGACTATAAAGGAAAACATGGAACTCATGCATAGAGATAGGTAGTCCATGCAATGAAGGTAGCCGCCAATGAAATGAAAATAAATCTCTAGAGAAGAGCTCACACAAGTAGTGATTTAAAAGAATGGAGGCACCCATCATGAAGCCGTTTGGGCAAGATCAGATAAAGAGCATTCAAGGATGCCCATACAGCAAACAATAGTCGATTCCATTTAGAAAAGTTTCCCATGAAGATAAGGGATCAACTCATGCAAGATTAGAAGGAAGCTCCATGTTGAAACAGGGAGTCTCACATTTTGAGGAGTTGAAGTCTACATGTTTTGCATTATCCCACATTGGGAGTGTGAAAGGTTTTTGAAGTTTTTATATATTGATGCACTCGCTATGCGTTAGTGTCTTAAGATGCATGGCTTTTAAAGGCAATTCATGATTGAGGGGCCCACTTATCGTGCCCATGCATGACGTAGGAAAAATTTTGACAGTGCACGCAAGGAGATGATGTGTCAAGTTTGTAGGCTCTTGCACCAGATTACACCATGTGTATGCATCTAACAGTAATCATAGCGATCGAGGAGGTGGTGTTTCAGAGAAAGTTTAGGCAGGAATCACTAGATTGTGACACGTGTCACAATCTGATGGGTGACACTTTCCTGCATTACCAAGATGCAAGCTAGTTTAAAAGTGTGGGAAAGTAGAAAAATAAACTGTGGCGATGGGTCCCAGTGCGCGATAAGTTGGCAAAGATCAAGAGCAGTTTGAGAGGATTTTTTAGATTGTGACACGTGTCACGATCTGATGGTGGGTGCATACCTACAAAATAAAGATGGTCACAAGTTAATTATTGCAGGCATGCAAAAATTTGACATGTGTCAGCAGGGCCCGAGCTGGTAGTGAAGTGATAGGTGTTGTGGTAGGTGATAGGGCAATCAAGCATCCAATAGAAGGTTGTCACATGGTGCCAATGGAAAATGAGTATGTAGTGGTCCATGAATAAGAGGTAGATATGTGGCACCGATCAAACAAAAGGTTGACCACAGATTGGAAGGGTAGGGAAAATTTATAATAATAAAGAATAAAACTTTTTAATTATTTTCTCAAAAGAATTAATGTTAGGTTATTTTAAATTCAAATTAGCCTTTAGTCTAAATTTTCAACTTTAGATTATTTTAAATTTTTCAAATTTTAAATATCAAAGTTGCAAGTCAGACTTTTCAAGAAGAGAGGTGATTTTCAAACTAAGATTTAGTGCATTTCCTTAAATCAAAATATGCCTTATCATTTATCGCCGGAATCATGAGAATCTAAATTTTTTTATTTTGGTGTTTGTTTTTGCACAGAATGCCACTGATTCAAGCTATAGGGGGATTTGTCTCAGCTACTTAAATTGCAACTATGTTCAGGTATTCAAAGTCCAAAACTAATTTTTAACATAGTAATGACTTGAATATCAGTAAAAGGCAGTAAAAAATCAGTTTGGGTAAAAATTAGTTCAGATTCATTTAGTAAAAATTGAGGTTTCACTGGCATTTCATGAGGCAAATCAGATATTTTGATGACTCACAGGTTTTCATCATTCAAGAAAGAATATTTACAAATCAGTTACAAGAATGACGAAACAAAAATTAGATCAATGGGAGAAAGAAGAGAGAGGTGATTCAGTTGCCAGAGATTGAATTTCAAGTGGATAGATGGTAGTTTCATAATAGATTTGGGAATTCCTTCTTGCTATATCTATCTTTTTCTTTCTCTTTGTAGGGGTTCCAATTTTTGAAGAAAAAACCATTCACTACTATGATACCAGGTCTTGGTTCTAGTTTTTGATGTGTTCCCATGACTGTGACACCATATTTTTTAGCAAAATTCTCTTGTATGAACAGCAGTAGAAGGCTAATACAGATAGTTCAGATCTGTTAATTGTTTTTTTTTGTGTTTTCATTTTCATGCATATGAATGTATAGTTTCAAGAAAACTAATACAAAGACAAGATGATTGAGTTTCAGTTGAATCTTGTCTCCATTCTCATTGAGTTGTAATGTTTTCTAACCTTTGAACAAAGAGCCTAGATCATAATTGCAATCCCTTAAGGTTGTATGTTGTTTCATTGTTGCTGATAATTTAGGTAATTGTGTAAATGCTTCATAGAAATCAATAGGGTTGCAAATTTATTGAGGAGGATATCATGTAAGAATAAGATTCAGATTGAACATGGATGTCTATTTAAAAGGTGAATGGATAGATCATATATTTGAAGATGCAAACATGTCTCAGATATCCATATGTATTTTTTTGATTCATAGATTTGCCCAATGATTAATACACTGATTAGTTTAGAGGATCACTAGGTCTTACTACTGCATATCTGAGGTTTTGTTGAATTCAACATTATTAATCAAAAGTGTTTTCACCTTTCATGTTGAAGGACTCTAATGTAATGCCCTCAATCAACTTCTTAGATTCATAGATCTGCATTTAGCTACTATAGGTCAATGTCTTTTCATAAGAAATTAGGAGAAATAAGGGTAAAATCTTCTTAATAGATTAAGGGATATGTTTTTTGCATAGGTATGGTATCATTTGAATCTGAGGTCTACCTACCTAGGTTTAGCAGAGCCTAAAGTAGAAGAAGGATCGTGCCTTATAGTTGGCCTGTTGTTAGAAATGGCATGTTGAAAATAGGAGTTAGTTGTCCCTAGACATATAAGTTTCTCAATGGGATAATTGAAAACCCTCAAGCATTTTCAAAAACCAACAACATATATGGCTTCTTCTACTTGGTTCTTCACTAGTTTACCCAATTTATCAAAATCAATATGTGAAAACCATGACATGTCTACACTATTCTTTATATTTTCACATAAGTTCTCAAGATATGACAAAATATAATGACTTACCACCTTGAATTGGTTGTTGTCATCTAATTCAATCCTTTCTTCATTTGAATCTAGATGTGCCACATTTTTTCCTTTTTGTTTCTTTGGTTCTTGGCCTCCTTGTTAATTATTTTATCTGTGTCTTCTCCTTGGCCTTCTGAGTGGTTGCACAATTGTCTGTTCTAGTGCTCGGAGCAGTGGACTTGGTTGGACAATATTCTTTTCCCTTGCTACTAGGTATTCCTGAGTCTTCCTCTTCTTTGGCTTAGCAAGAGTAGGTGCTTCCTCAACTTCTTCCTTGCCACCTTGAGTTTCCTCCTCTTCCCTATCTTCTCCCATGCCTTGGGTCAATGTAAGAGGTGTTTGTAGTTGATTTTCTTCTGTTGGATACAATTTATTAATTGTGTATTATCTTTGATGTTACAAAAATTTCATAATCATTATTATTTAGTATATGTCAAGCTCACTTAGGTAGTGAAGATAGATTTCTATTTCTATTGAGTGTTCTTGTGTTTGCTAAGTTCAGAAGGTAGTATCTACTGCATTCACTCCAATGCTAAAGGAAAGTCTACTAAAGATTAGCGTTAACTAAGCTCACTTATTTAATGATGGAAATTTGGATGGAACCAGTGCTAACCTAGCTCACTTGGTTACCAAAGGGTCTCTAGTGTAAACCAAGCTCATAGTGATAGTGTTGACCAAGCTATGTAGTGTGAATCAATTTTCACACAATTTGTCGAGTCACTAGTGTAGACCAAGTTCAAGACTACTTGAAAGTGATCAGTATGGACCAAGCCTCTATGTCTACCAAGTGCATGATAATGGATTTCGAGTATCATAATCTCACTGAGCCAGTCTTCAGAACCCAAGTTTCTACACTTTGGCAGACTTTGTGATTCTGTGTAAACTTGTATTCTAGTTAACTAATGTGATGGATATTGATTATTCTAAAGATGTATTTGAGTTTACTTGTAAATATGAAAGATATAATTATAAGTTCAAGTTGTGGTTTCATAGTGTGGAAGTATAAAGTTGTGAGCATATTGAAAAATTAATAATGAAGAGAGGAAGTGAATTTGAAGGATAAGCATAATATCCTTGTGGAGAAGAAAAGCTATATTCAATCAGAAAGGATCAAGTACAAGTTAGAATAGAGATCTATAATAAGAAATTCAATTTCATTCAAATAAAGTCATCTCATTGTTACTCTCTAACCATTGTAGCAATGATCTAAATCTCTGAACAGACTTGGCTTAACAACTATTTGTAAATCCTCTAACAAGGTGGCAATTCTATTGAAATGTCAAAGACCTCTAACAAGGCCACTCCTAATAGGGTGATTAAATCATCTAATAGGGTCACACCTAATAGTGTGTTTTGTAAACTTCAATAGGGTTGGCTCCTAATAGTGCTCACTTTAGAAGAGTGAAAATAGTAACTAGTTGCAATTGGTGGTTTTCCCAAATTGGGATTCCATGTTAAATCTTGGTGTCAAATGTGTTCAAGCTATTTTATTTATGTGTTCTACAACTAATTTAAAGTAATGGTAATCGTAGATAATATCTAAAGATTTTGATGTTAATGTTTATCAAGCAATCATAGTGTTTACCAAGTTACAACATTTCTTTGTTTCCCGAGCATCAACAATATTCAAGTTTTCAAATTTTATTTTTGTACTGACATCTAAGGGATCCGTCATTTATTTTTGTAGTAACTAAATCAGCCCTCCAATCTTAGTTACTCCTCTTATATTTCTAACAAATGGTATCAAATTTTTTTGTGCTTGCAGAGAAGGTTTCAAGGACCTATGCTAAAGATTGTGATGTCTTACAGAAGAGATATTCCCAAACTAAATAGAGATAATTTTGTAGCATGACAAGGAATTATGAGGCTACATCTAGCTACCATCAGTGACTCAAGATGAAAATATCTTGATACTGAATACAAGGCTGCCATTGGAATGTTATATATTGAAGATATTACTGAGAAGAAGAACCATAAGATCATGATGATTGATATTGCTTCTGCTCTTAGTTATGTTGAATTTGATGAAGCAAAATATTGCAAAATAGCTCATGAAATGTGGACCAAGCTAAAAGATATCTATTGAGGAGATGACAATGTAAGAAGAGCTAAGGTTGAAAGTCTTAGAGATCATTTTGATCAAATGAGACTAAGAGAAGATGAGAACATTGTAAAATATGTGGAAAGAATCAAAGAAAGTGTGAGTATTATCAAGGCATCTAGAGGAGACATTGAAGAGAAAATAGTTGTAAGAAAGGTAGTTAGAAATCTTCTTTCTATTTATGAAATTAGAGTGTCTGCTATTCAAGAGATGAGATGTGATCCAAATTGTAAAATGTCTTTGGAAGCTCTAGTTGGGACATTGACACCTTTTGAGTTAAACAATTTTGATAACTATGTTCCTAGTTCAAAAGTTATTATGTTTACATTTGAATCTAAACTCTCACTCAAGAAAAAGAAAAAGAAATCAAAGTCCAATCAATCAGGAAGCAAAGAAGAAGAATGAAAAGAAAGTATAGAGAGTGATCTTGAAGTTTTTGAAGCCCTCCTTGCAAGGAAGTATTCCAAAGGCAGAGGAAAGTACAAAGCTAATGTTTCTCTGATTTGATTTTCTTGTGAAGAAGTTGGTCACATTACTACAAGGTGTCCAAATAGAGAAAACAAAGATGAAAATAAAAGTAATAAGTACAAAGGCAAAAAGAATTTCAAGAACTACGAGAACCAAATGGACAAAGGTAAGAAATCTTGTTTTATGGATTAAGATTCTGATAATAGTGAAGATGAAATGGTATATGGTACTATAAAGGATTAATATAATGATGAAGGGAATAAGATGGCACTTATCTCTCATGTTAGCAAAAATGATACATGGATTATTGACAGTGGTTGTTCACATCATATGACTAGAATAAAACAAAATTTGAAAATATGGAACCTAATGATGGAGGTACTATCAGATTTTAAAAAAATGAACCTTGTTGCATAAAAGGAAAATGGAGTATCTCATTGACCAATGAACATATATGTGACAATTCTTATTGGGTTGAAGGATTAAAGCATAATCTACTATGTATGGCACATTTTAATAACATTGGATTCAAGGTAGAATTCATGAATGGAAAGGCCAAACTATTGAATGGTAAAGGAAATATTCTTGGATCTAGCAAGAAAGCAAAAGGTAATCTATTTTATCTTGATCTTGGTGAAAATTCATGTTTTATTGCTCAAATAGAAGAAAGTTGGTTATGGCACAAAAGATTATGTCATGAAAACTTTGATAATTTGTTTAGATAAGAAACCATAAAAGAGTATGAGGTCTTCCTAGTTAAAAGAAACCTGATATGGGTCTATGCAAGAATTGCCAAATTGGTAAGATGGAAAAGTCTAGTTTCAAAAGCAAAAACTATTAGTCTGAAGAAGTCTTAGAGATTGTGCATATAAACTTATGTGGAACTATTGAAATAGAGAGTTATAGTAGAGAAAATTTATTCATTCTCTTTATTGATGACTATTTTAGAATGATGACTGTAATTTACTTAAGAGAAAAATTAGAAGCTTTTTAGAAATTCAAGTGGTATCTAGCAAGAGTAGAAAAAGAGGTTGGATCTTTTTTGAAAATTTTAAGATTAGATAGAGGTGGTGAATTCATATATAATGAATTCAGCAATTTCTACATTGAAAGAGGGATCAAAAGATAAGTATCAGCTCTTAGTACTCCATCGTAGAATGGTATAGTTGAAAGAAGAAATAGATCTATCATGGATTGTGTAAGAACCTTGATGATTGAAAATAATGTTGCTCTCAAATACTAGAAGGAAGCTATCAACACTAGAATTCATACCTTGAATAGAGTATAGTTGAAGAAAGACTCAAAAAAAACTCCAAATGAACTACGGTATGGCTACAAACCTAATGTAAGTTACTTGAAAGTATTTGGCAGTAAATGTTATATCTTGAAACAATCTAGAAAAGAAAAATTTGATGTAAAAGGTGAAAGTCATTTATTATCCAAAGTGCCTGTGTTAGCAAGATATGTTAGAAGGCATCATGCACCTAATTAGATCATTGGAAACAAATCTAATGAAACAATGACATGAAGAAAATTAAAAGTTACATGTTTACTTGTTGAATTTGAACTTAGAAATGTTAAAGATGCATTAGATAATGAGAGTTGGGTTGAAGAAATGAATGAAGAAATATAACAAACTGAGAAGAACAAAACTTGGACTCTTTGATGCAGAGCATCTTTCAAATCAACCAAATAATAGGATCCATGCTGATCTGTTCAAAATCCATTAAATAAAATCCATAATTAGAGGCATCTTACAAGGTAGAACAAAACATTTTCCAACACAAAAATATCAACCTTATTCCATTCACATATCCTAATTTCTATATCATATTTCATTGTTCATAGCTTTCAATATATAATATTTCTTTCCAAACACTTTGGAGTAATTGTTAAAAACTAGATATAGTAAAACATATTCAAATATGGTACCCATCCAATAAACTAATTGAAATTTATGGTCTTTTTATCAAGACCCATTTTCTCTGTCATAAATCAGAACCAAAACTGGTAACCCTGCCTAGGGCATCAAATATTTTTCAAAAAATAAATTTAAATAATCTCAAACAAATTCCACATTATCCATCTATGATTCTAGTTTCCAAATCTGTAATCCATTTATTTTTCCCATTCATATATAATTTTTCAAGCACAAATCTCTGCCTTCATCTTGAATGGATATCTTTAAAAACCAGTTTCCACTCAAATCTTCATAACTTTCCCAAATTTAAATGAAAATGATCCAAACTAGTTGGAAATTAAATTTAGTTCACATATATTTGCAATGAATATTATTAGAGCTCCTGAGTCACCAAAATTTGTCCGTAACACATGCTGCAACATTACTGTATTCAGGAAATCTTAAATCTGCAAATACCCATTATCACCAAAATGCCCATAACTTATTCATTTCTTCATAAAATAAATTCAAACCAAAGCAAAAAGAAAGGTTATTCACTGATCTATCCAAATATACAAATTTTACATGGTTTCCAGGATGTACATGTCCGTACAATACCTGGAACCAACACTAAAACTGAGAACCAATCAAAATAACAACTCAGAATATTACCAAATTTGTTTCAAAATGTATCTATTCCTTTCATTAATGCTTTGGTTTGACCTTAAATCTATTTTTATAGATTTTTAGTTGGTTATAACTTCCAAACCACCCTTTAAACTAACCCTTCACATTCTTTTGACCCTTTTGCATTCTTGACAATGTTTTATGCATTTTATGCATTTTTACATTTCAACTTTCATACAAACCCAACCTAGACCAACATTATGACTCAAATGACTTTAGATGGATGTCAATAGATCCATTCACCAATTAAATAAACATTTTTACATTATTTATCATATTAAGACCTCCTTTGACAACTTATTACAAATGGCTTCTCTAGCTTTTATATCTTTGTCTTCTTGAAATTTAGGTGCCTCTGCACCATACTCCTAACCTTGAGACGTTTCCAAGTCCCTTGAAAACATGGAATCAATAACCTGCAAGAAAAAATATTAGATCAAAATCCTCATCTTTTCCTTTGCTTCTTCACCATCATCACTGGATTGGTACCTCCTCCACTTTCCTATCTCTTTCACTAATGACTCCCATCAATGGAGTTATGTTGGTTGCCTCTATGGTGCTTCTCATTCCTCAGTCCACTCCTCCATGCTGCATCACAACCTCTTGTCCCTCACCTGGGAGTCCCATCATGCCTCTCTCCCTAGTCTATTGGTGACACATAAAGGACCATCCTCTCTTGCCCTAGATCATCTCCTATGATCCTTTGGTAGACCTCTCCTGTCCACCCATTGCAGCTGAGTGAACCGACACCATTCTGCAACCACAAACCTCAAAACAAGAATCCAAAATAACCCAACATTGCCTGGTGTAGATTCTATCCATCCACACACTTAGAATCTTCTGAGATTTGATACCAATCTAATGAGGAGAGGAAAAAAAAAAATTTCAATCTGTATCTCTTCCTTAATTTCTTTCTTTAAACAACAAAATAAAGGCTCTTGATCCATTATCATTCTGAAAGAAATAATTCGAAACATGTAACAAAAAAAACTATCACTCAATGCTATATCATAACTCTGCAACAAAAAACTACAAGACATCCAACCATGAAAGTTACAGAGAGGACGACACGATGGGAAACAAAAACACAAGATAAAAGAAACTGTTATAATAACACACCAATTATTACATTTTGCATGGCTCTCTGGCTGCCGCCAGAGAGCCCAGAGCCCCCATTATTTAAGTTTATCCCTTCCAACTATCGATCCCACCCATCTGCAATGAGTGAACTAGCAGCTACAACCACAAAAACTTCACTAACAATAATCATATACCCAACTCTACTCTAGCATCAAATTATGCTCGCTTTGTGTCACAGTCCTAAATGGCCAGTTTAGGCTGGGTTACAAGGAAAACATAAATAAATGGGTTCAAAGACTTGGTTCAACCCTTTGGATATCTTCTACACCTTTTATTTGTCTTTCGACACCCTTCACTTAAGTCAAATCAATCAACTTGGGAGTGTGATCCTTTGTTTTCCTTCAAATACTCAATTGTAAGGTACAATGGCACATTGGTGTGGTTATAAGCCAAGTGACCATTTGTAACCAAGGAGTCATTTTTGATGCATTCTTGATCATTTTACTGTTTTTAGGATGTTTTAGGTGGATTTGAGTCATTAGGACACATTTGAATTGAAGGTGCATAAAAAAAAAAAAAAAAAGTGCAAAGGTGCAAGAAAGTTGCAAAATGCAAAAAGTTGCTAAAGAGCAATTTTTGCAAATTTGTTGTCAAACTTTAAAAAAAAAAAAAAAGTTGTATGGTCTTCCAACCATCAAAATGGAAGTTATAACTATTGGAAGGCACTTATTTAAGGTCTCCACACGTGGGGAAGGCCATGGTACGGACGGGTGGACAACATTTGGTGAATAAAACTCAGAAATTCTGCAATTTTCTCTATTTTTTCAATTTCGTACAGCCTGTATCGATTGGTAGTGGTAAAAATCATATATTTTTGGAAAGAGGATTGAGTCAGAATTCTAATGCAATTGGTTTGAAGTTTTTATCTATTCTGTAACTAAAGTTATACCAGTTTTAGCAGAGGTAGGTCTGGAATTGCTGCACATTGAGGGTTTCAACAAGATGGCCTCCTAACTTGCAAATCCATCGTGGGATTTCAATGCTGCTTTTTGAAATGCAAGATAGGAGAGGTGACTTAAAGATGGAAGAGTTTCAGGGCTGTAGGAGTTGGGCACCTATTTTTACTAGCAAGCCCTAGGCTGAACATAGTCTTATGTCCAGTTTAGTTTTGAAGGAAAACGAAGGATCACGCTCCCAAGTTGATTGATTTGACCCAAGTGATGGGTGTATAAGGAAAAATAAAAGGTGTAGAAGATATCCAAGGGGTTGAACCAAGTCTTTGAACCCATTTATTTATGCTTTCCTTGTAACCCGACCTAAATTGGCCATTTAGGACTGTGACACAAAGCGGGCATAACTTGATGCTGGAGTAGAGTTGGTAATTGATATTTTGGAATCTCATAGGAGTAGTTGAAGGGTGTTTGGTGATGTGAAAATATTTATGGTTCTTTGTATTTTTTGAGAGTTTGACCATTGAAACTAGGAATTGTTCTAATAAAAGTGTTGGTAACAATTTGTAATTTTCAGTGTTGGGTGTTGAGAAACTTCAAAGTGGGGGTTTTTCTTGTTGTTTTGAGTTAGTAAGAACCATTTCTATCATGGGAATGGAGTTATAACCCAATATAAGAAGTATTTTCTATTTTAGGCCTATTTGGTGTTAGGGAATCCGTAATAGGTGTGATTGTCCCAAGTTGTTTGTTAACCCTAGGTTTGAGGGGTGGGCTTGTGAAGTGGAGTCCACTTTGAGGTAGAGTCTACCAATGTTAGAAGCCATTGGGTCAGTCATTAACCTTGGAAGAAGGCCTAGTTTCTGTTTGGAGGTTGGAAGCAAGTTAAAGTGTTTATCGGAGTTGGAAGAAGAGTTGGTGCTTTTGTTGCATACTCTGCACCAGAGTGGTATTAGAGCCACTAAGAGCCTGATTGGAGAGGAAAGATGTCAGATAATGAGGAAGGAGAGAGGGGTATACCTCTCAGGATCACAAATGTGGAATTGGCCAAGTTGGTCAAAGAACAAATGGCAGAAAGTAGAGCAGTAAGGGAGGAAAATAGAAGCATGAAAAGAGAACTGGAAAAATTGAAGGGCAAGATGGCTAGAGAAGTCATGGAAGACTCTGAAGGAGAAGAAGAAAGGACTAAAGTTAGAGAGCCTAGGTAGGTTAGAGATGAAATGCCTGCAAATCAAAGAGCCATGTTGGAGGCCCTAGAAAGGGTAGGAAGAAAGGATCAAAGATCAGACCTACCTATGTTCAGTGGTAAGTTGAATCCAAAAGAATGCATGGAGTGGATTGAAGCACTTGAAATCACTTTGAATGTGATAATGTGCCAGAAAACCAAAAGATAAAGGTGGCTAAGTCTAAGATGAAAGGATCTGCCCTTAGTTGGTGGAATTTTCTTCAAAATGAGAGAATAGAGGAAGAGAAGGCACCCATAGCCACGTGGAAGAGAATGAAATCAGAGATCAAGAAACAGTTTGTACCAGAGGACTATGAAGTCCTAATGCATAAAAAGTTACAAAGTCTCAGGCAAAAGGACTTGGATGTAGGAGCATATACAGAGGAGTTTCATAAACTCACTCTAAGGGCTCAAGTTCTTGAAAGTGAAAAGAAAAAGTTGGCAAGATACTTGAATGGGCTCAAGTACTCTATCAAGGATGAACTAGTTTTGTTCAATCCTAAGACCATTCACCAATGTTATCAAATGGCCCTCAAGATTGAGGAGAAACTCAAGAGGAGAAGTGATTCCCATGGAAGAGGGAGAGGAGGAAATAATAGAGGTGGAGGAAGATTTGGGGGCAGAGGTTCATCTAATATATCTCAAGGTGAACCTAGCAGTAGTCAAGAAAAATCAGTTGGAGAATCCAATCCTAGAGGAGGATTTAGAGGTAGGAGACCTAATGGGAGAGGAAGATTTGGAGGAAGGACTCCAGGGGTATTCACTGGAAGGTGTTTTACCTGCAATCAAATAGGGCATAGATCCTCTAGGTGTCTAGAGAAAAGGGGCAGCAGCAGTCAAGAAGGAGATAGAAGAATCCACTTGGCTCAAGAAGAGGATGCACAAAGTGACCAAGGAGCAAGAGGGAATGCTGATCCAGAGCGAGGGGAATATTTAATGTTCAATAGAACCCTGATGAAGATAGTTGCAGAACAAGAACCTCCCCAAAGGAAGACCTTATTTAAGACCTTGTGCAAGGTAAAAGGTAAAGTGTGTAAGGTAATTGTTGATTCTGGTTCAACTAATAATATTACATCAATAGAGATGGTAAATAAGCTTGGATTGAAGAGGTCACCTCATCGTAACCCTTACAAAGTTTTGTTGTTAAGTAAGGAGCAACAAGTTGTTGTTAATGAACAAGTTAATGTTGAATTTCAAATTGGGGAGTACAAGGACAAAATTGTTTGTGATGTTGTAGATATGGATGCTTGTCATTTGTTGTTAGTTAGGCCATGGCAGTATGATGTCAATTCCAAGCATGATGGGAGGAACAATGTCTACATCATCACCAAAAATTGGAAGGAGTACACTATGACACCATTGCTAGAAGATGGAAAGGAGACCCAACATGAATCTAGTGTAATGATGGTTGGGGAGAAGAAGTTTTTGAAGACTCTCAAGGTGAAGAAAACCCCATGCTTTGCCATTGTAGTAAATCCAAGACAAGAGGATAAAAAGGAGGAAGGCAGATTAGGAATAAGGAATGTGGAACCCAAGGAAGTGAGGCAGCTTTTGGATAGATACAAGGAAGTTATTTCGGACCCTGCTACTGATACCTTGCCACCATTTAGAGAGGTAAGTCATTGTATTGACTTTATTCCAGGTTCTACATTGCCTAATAAGCCTGCCTATAGGTTGATACCAGAACAAAACAAGGAATTAGCAAGACAAGTTGAGGAATTGCTTGCAAAAGGGTTCATAAGAAAGAGCATCAGCCCTTGTGCAGTCCCTGCTTTGTTGGCACCTAAAAAGGAGGGTACATGGAGGTTGTGTACGGACTCAAGAGCCATAAACAAGATAACCATTAGATATAGGTTCCCAATGCCTAGGATGGAGGATTTGATGGATCACCTAGGAGGGGCACGGTACTATTCCAAGATTGATTTGAAAAGTGGTTACCACCAAATTAGAATAAGGGAAGGAGATGAATGGAAAATTGTCTTCAAAACTAATGAGGGACTTTATGAATGGATGGTGATGCCCTTTCACCTTTCTAATGCCCCTACTACATTCATGAGACTCATGAATGAAGTTTTGGAACCTTTGATCAATCATTTTGTTGTTGTATATCTTGATGATATATTAATTTTTAGCAAATCTAAAGAGGAACATCTAACACACTTGGAATTGGTTTTGAAGAAACTTAGGGAGAAGGAATTGAAGATAAATTTGAATAAATGTGTCTTCATGAAAGAAGAGTTGGTGTTCCTAGGTTTTGTCATCTCCAAGGGCAACCTCAAGATAGATCCAAAAAAGGTGGAAGCAATCCTCAACTGGCCTACACCAAGGAATGCAAGTGAGGTAAAGAGCTTTCATGGTTTGGCAAGCTTTTATAGAAAGTTTATTAGAGGTTTCAGTAATGTGTGTGCCCCTATGATTGATCCAATCAAGGGTGGAAGAAAATGTAAATTTGCATGGACAAGAGACGCTGATCAGTCCTTTGAGTACTTGAAGAAAAGGGTTGCAGAGGCACCCATCCTTGCTCTACCTAATTTCAAGAAGGTATTTACTATTGAATGTGATGCAAGTAATAGGGCCATAGGAGGAGTCCTAAGTCAAGAAGGTAAGCCAATAGCCTTCTTTAGTGAAAAGTTAAATGAAGCAAAACAAAGATATTCTACATATGATTTAGAATTGTATGCTATGTTTTAGTCTCTAAGAAAATGGAGACATTATTTATTTCCCAAGGATTTTATTGTCTATATAGATAACCATGCATTGAGTTTCTTGAATAGATAGGAAAAGTTGAACCACAGGCATGTGAAATGGACAGAGTAGCTTCAATCATACACCTTCACTATTAAGCATAAAAAAGGGGAGGCAAATAAGGTTGTTGATGCCCTTAGTAGAAGGAATTTGACCATTCTAGAAATGAGGTTGGAGAATGTGGGATTCCACTCCATAAAAGACATGTATGAAAGTGATGAAGACTTCAAAGAAGCTCATCAAGTCTGCAGGGATATGACAGGGCAGTACCATAGCATTTATGCAGATTTTATGTTGCAAGAAGGATTTCTCTTCAAAGGGAGTCAGCTATGCATCCCTAGAGGATCCTTGAGGTAGAAAATTATAAAGGAGAAGCATTGTGGGGGTCTAACTGGTCATTTTGGATTGGACAAGACCCTTGAACTAGTAAGAAGATTTTATTACTGGCCTAGGATGCCTACTGATGTAAGAAAGTTTGTAGAGACTTGTGTGATTTGTCAAAAGGAAAAGGGGAAGACTTCTAATGGAGGACTTTACACCCCGTTACCTATACCAAATAGGCCTTGGGATGTTGTAAGTTTAGACTTTGTACTTGGATTTCCAAGGACCAAGCAAGGCTATGATAGTATTTGTGTTGTAGTAGACCGGTTTTCCAAGATGGCACATTTTTTTCCATGTAAAACCAGTCATGATGCCTCTTATATTGCAGGTATCTTTTTCAAGGAAGTAGTAAGACTACATGGATTACCATTATCCATAGTCTCGGATAGAGATTCTAAGTTTCTTGGGCTTTTTTGGAGGACTTTGTGGAGAAAACTTGGTACAGACCTCTCATTTTCATCAGCATACCATCCACAATCGGATGGCCAAATGGAGGTGGTTAATAGATCATTAGGAAACCTATTAAGATGCCTTACTAAGGAAGATGGATCATCTTGGGACTCAATCATAGCACAAGCAGAGTTTTCTTATAATGATTCAATGAATAGGACAACCAGATTGAGCCCATTTCAAATTGTTTATGGCACTCATCCTAGAGGGGTAATGGAGGTTAGAGATGTCAAATCTATGGAAAGAACCATTGCTCAAGCATGTGATTTTGTTGAGGTGATGAAGGAAATTCATCAAGAGGTCAAAGATAGGCTAGGAAAAATGACAATGAAGTATAAGGAAGTAGAAGATACTAAGAGGAGACATCTTCAATTTGAAATAGGAGATCTTGTTATGGTGAACCTTAAAAAGGAAAGGCTTCCTAAAGGTAAGTTTACTAAGTTGATGATGAGGAAAATAGGTCATTTTAGGATCTTGAAAAAATGTGGACACAATGCCTATAAGGTGGAGTTGCCACCAGACATAGGGCTCTCCAATACATTTAATGTGTCTAATGTATATCCTTACAGAGGTTCTCAGACTGAAACCAGTGGCATTGAATCAACCACAATAGATAAAGAGATCATGAACTCTCTTCCCAAGGCAAGGGTAGTCACTATAGAAAGTTTTTTAGATAAAAGAGAATGAAAAATGACTAGGAGGAAGGTGTACATGGACTACCTCATCAAATGGATAGGTAGACTAGTTGAAGATGCAAGTTGGCTATCTGAATCAACTATAAAGAAGATGGGATACAACGTGTCCACATTACCAACTCAAGAGACTTGAGTTTCTTTTGGCCTAGGAAGTATGGTGTAGGGCACCTAAGGCTCTTAGGCATGAATTCAAGGTGTTTAGTATGTTAGAGTTGTTAGGAATGAAGTTTGGTCCATATTTGTAATGAAGACTCAATTGTAAGGTACAATGGCACATTGGTGTGGTTATAAGCCAAGTGACCATTTGTAACCAAGGAGTCATTTTTGATGCATTCTTGATTATTTTACTATTTTTAGGATGTTTTAGGTGGATTTGAGTTATTAGGACACATTTGAATTGAAGGTGTGTAAAAGAAAAAAAAAAAAGTGCAAAGGTGCAAGAAAGTTGCAAAATGCAAAAAGTTGCTAAAGAGCAATTTTTGCAAATTTGTTGTCAAACATAAAAAAAAAAAAAGAAGTTGTATGATATTCCAACCATCAAAATGGAAGTTATAACTGTTGGAAGGCACTTATTTAAGGTCTCCACACGTGGGGAAGGCCATGGTACGGACAGGTGGACAGCATTTGGTGAATAAAACTCAGAAATTCTGCAATTTTCTCTATTTTTTCAATTCCCTACGGCCTGTATGGATTGGTAGTGGTACAAATCTTATATTTTTGGAAAGAGGATTGAGTCAGAATTCTAATGCAATTGGTTTGAAGTTTTTATCTATTCTATAATTAAAGTTATACCAGTTTTAGCAGAGGTAGGTCTGGAATTGCTGCACATTGAGGGTTTCGAAAAGATGGCCTCCTAACTTGAAAATCCACTGTGGGATTTAAATGCTGCTTTGTGGAATGCAATTTAGGAGAGGTGACTTAAAGATGGAAGAGTTTCAGGGCTGTAGGAGTTGGGCACCTATTTTTACCAGCAAGCCCTAGGCTGAACATAGTCTTATGTCTAGTCTAGTTTTGAAGGAAAATGAAGGATCATGCTCCCAAGTTAATTGATTTGACCCAAGTGAAGGGTGTAGAAGGAAAAATAAAAGGTTTATAAGATATCCAAGGGGTTGAACCAAGTCTTTGAACCCATTTATTTATGCTTTCCTTGTAACCCAGCCTAAACTGGCCATTTAGGACTGTGACACAAAGCGGGCATAACTTGATGCTGGAGTAGAGTTGGTAATTGATCTTTTGGAATATCATAGGAGTAGTTGAAGGGTTTTTGGTGATGTGAAAATATTTTATGTTTCTTTTTATTTTTTGGGAGTTTGACCATTGAAACTAGGAATTGTTCTAATAAAAGTGCTGGTAACAATTTGTAATTTTTAGTGTTGGGTTTTGAGAAACTTCAAAGTTTGGGTTTTTCTTGTTTTTTTTAGTTATTAAGAACCATTTCTATCATGGGAATGGATTTCTAACCCAATCTAATAAGTATTTTCTATTTTAGGCCTATTTGGTGTTAGGGAATCCGTAATAGGTGTGATTGTCCCAAGTTATTTGTGAACCCTAGGTTTGAGGGTTGGGCTTGTGAAGTGGAGTGCACTTTGAGGTAGATTCTAACAATGTTAGAAGCCATTGGGTCAGTCATTAACCTTAGAAGAAGGCCTAGTTTCTGTTTGGAGGTTGGAAGCAAGTTAAAGTGCTGATCAGAGTTGGAAGAAGAGTTGGTGCTTTTGCTGCATAATCTGCACCAGAGTTCCAATCTGATGCAGAGCATCTTTCAAATCAACAAAATAATAGGATTCATTCTGATCCCTTCAAAATCCATTAAATAAACTCTATAATTAGAGGCATCTTACAAGGTAGAACAAAACATTTTCCAACACAAAAATATCAACCTTACTCCATTCACATATCCTGATTTCTATATCATATTTCATTGTTCATAACTTTCAATCTATAATATTTATTTCCAAAAGCTTTTGAGGAATTTTTCAAAACTAGGTATAGTAAAACATATTCAAAGAATGTACCCATCCAATAAAAAAATTACAAGTTATGGTATTTTTATCAAGACCCATTTTCTCTATCATAAACCAGAACCAAAACTTGTAACCTTGCCTAGGGCATCAAATATCTTTCACAAAAAATATTTAAATAATATCAAAACAATTCCACATTATCCATATATGATTCTAGTTTCCAAATATGTAAGCCATTTATTTTTCCCATTCATATATAATTTTTTGAGCGCAAATCCCTGCCTTCATCTTGAATGGATATCTTTAAAAACCAGTTTCCACTCAAATCTTCGTAACTTTTCCAAATTTAAATGAAAATGATCCAAACCAGTTCAAAATGAAATTTAGTTCACATATCTTTCTAATTAATATTATTAGTGGTCCTGAGTTGCCAAAATTTGTCCGTAACACATGCTGCAACATTACTGTATTCAGGAAATCTTAAATCTGCAAATACCCATTATCACCAAAATGCCCATAACTTATTCATTTCTTCATAAAATAAATTCAAACCAAAGAAATAAGAAATTTTATTCACTGATCTATATAAATATAAAAATTTTACATGGTTTCTAGGATGTACATGTCTGTACAATACCTGGAAGCAACACTAAAACTGAAAACCAATCAAAATAACAACTCAGAATATTACCAAATTTGTTTCAAAATGTATCTATTCCTTTCATTAATGCTTTGGTTCGACCTTAAATCTATTTTAATAAATTTTTTAGTTGGTTATAACTTCCAAACCACCCTTTAAACTAACCCTTCACATTCTTTTGACCCTTTTGCATTCTTGACAACGTTTTATGCATTTTATGCATTTTTACATTTCAACTTTCATACAAACCCAACCTAGACCAACATTATGACTCAAATGACTTTAGATGAATGTCAATAGATCCATTCACCAATTAAATAAACATTTTTACATTATTTATCATATTAAGACCTTCTTTGACAACTTATTACAAATGGCTTCTCTAGCTTTTATATCTTTGTCTTCTTGAAATTTAGGTGCATCTGCACCACTCTTGTTCCTAGACCTAAGGATAAAAATGTAATTGGCAAAAAATGGGTGTTTAGAAATAAGCTGAATGAATATGAAAAAAATTTCAAAAATAAAGAATGATTGGGATGTAAAAGCTATTATCAAGAAGAAGGTATTGATTATGGTGAAACTTTTGCTCCTATTGCAAGACTAGAAGGTGTTAGAACTTTACTAGCTTATGCAACACACAGGGGATTTAAAGTGTGTCAAATGAATGTCAAATCTGCATTATTGAAAGAAATTCTTGATGAGAAAGTCTACATTTAACAAACAGAAGGTTTTGTAGACCCTAGAAAAAGAGACATGGTTTGCAAATTCCAAAAAACATTATATGGTCTCAAGCAAGATCTCAGAGCTTGGTATGAAAGACTACATAACTGTTTGGTACAGGTTGGCTTTCAAAGAACAAATGAAAACAACAAACTATATATCAATGAAGGACTAGATAAGAAGATTTTATTGGTAGAAATATTTGTTGATGATACTTTATTTATAGGAAATGATGACTTGTTCAAAGAATTTTTAGAAGAAATGACCAAAGAGTTTGAAATGTCTATGTTTGGTGAGATAAAATTCTTTGTTGAATTGTAGATTTAACAAAGCAAAGATGGTATCTACATCACTCAATCCAAATATATTAAGAACCCCTATGTCTATTAGGCATAAAATTTCAAAAAATGATGATTCCAAGGTAGTAGATCAGACCACATATAGATCAATGATTGGAAAACTATAGTATGTAGTGCATACAAGGCCTAATATTGCATTAGCAGTTGATATGGTGGAAAGATTCTTAGAAAATTCCAAAGAAAATCACATGATGGAAATCAAAAGAATCATGAGATATCTAAAAGGTAAAAGACTAGTGTCTTGAACAAGCAAGAAACAAACTTGTACATCTCAATGCAAAATAGAGGAAAAATATGTGGTAGCAACATTTACTTGTTTAAACATTGTTTGGTTCATATAATTTTTGGAAAATATGTAGATAGAGATCAAGGATCTAGTTTTCATATATAGTGATAAAACTAGTACAATCAATATATCAAAAAACCCAGTGATGCATTCCAAAACAAAGCACATTGCTATAAAATATCACTTCTTAAGAGAAATAGTGCAAGATAAATATGTCAGATTGGAATATATTAATACAAATGAATAGATTGTAGACATATTCATGAATCCATTACCTAAATATGCATTCATATATATAAGAGGTATGCTAGGGGTCATTCCCCTACCTGAAGCTCACTAAATTAAGTTTAGTGATATATCAACCAGAGCATGTTGAAGATCATCAATTGATGTAGAACTAACAAGGACATATTGAAAATGAATCAATGCTTGAGGTCCATTGATATCAATAGATTTTTTTGTCTTTGGCATGTGTTGTCAAAGAGGGAGAAATTTTCAATAAGTAGAAGTGTACAGAAGTTTTCTGACAGAGGGAGGAATCTAAAGGAAAGAAAGAGTTCACACTGATAGAGGGAGTTCTCATGGATGAGAATTAGAATAAAGCAAGGGATATATTCCTTACTTTATTCTTGCTCCAAAATTTTCATTATGCTATGATATGTTGTGTTGCCATCAATACCAAAGAGGGAGATTTTTGGATACAAATTATTAATTATGTGTTGTCTTTGATGTTACACAAATTTCATAATCATTATCAATTAGTATATTTTAAGCTCACTCAGGCAGTGAAGACAATTTTTTTGTCTACTGAATGTTCCTATGTCTATCGAGTTTAGAAGGCAGTATCTATCGAGTTCAATTGGGCATCAAAGAAAAGTTTGTTGAAGATGAGTGTTAACTAAGCTCACTTAGTTAATGAATGAAATTTGGATGCAACTAGTGCTAACTAAGATTACTCAATTGCTAAAGTATTTCTAGTGTTGACCAAGCTCATAGTGATAGCGTTGACTGAGCTATGTAGTGTGAATCAACTTTCACAGTACTTTCCAAGTCACCAGTGCAAAATGAGTTCAAGACTACTTGAAAGTGATTAGTATGGACTGAACCCCTACATCTACCTAGTGCATGGTGATGTTAATCATCGATAGTGGATGTTGAGTATCAAAACCTCTCTTAGCTAATCTTTAGAACCCTAGTTTCTACACTTTGGCCAACTTTGTGATTCTGTGTAAACTTGTATTCTAGCGAACTGAGGTGATGGATATTAATTATTCTAAAGATGTATTTGAGCCAACTTGACAATATGAAAGATATAAGTGTAAGGTCAAGTTGTGCTTTCAAAATGTGGAAGTATAAACTCCTTATGAACTATGGTATGGCTACAAATGTAATTTAAGTTACTTGAAAGTATTTCGTAGCAAATGTTATATCTTGACAAAATCTAAAAAAGAAAAATTTGATGTAAAAGGTGATGAAGGCATATTTCTAGGATATTCTTGTAGAAGTAAAGCATTCAACTATTTGAATCTATCTACTCATAAAATCATAGAAAGTGCACATGTGAAAATTCATGAGTTTGCAGAAAGGAGTGAAGAAGAAAACAACCAAGAACCAAAGGATTATAGAAGATTTGTTTTCTATGAACCTAATATTTTTCCAAACACATCTGAAGGAAATGAGGCTTCACCTCCCAATTCCCCAAAATCCCAAATAGCTACCGAGTTCCATGTAGTGCAACCTTAATCATAGTTTGAAGAACCCAAGTTGTAGTTAGAGGTTACTGAGCTAGTTCAAATTGAGTCTACTATAGACAGTGGGACACAAGCTTGACATTAATGTTCATAATGAAATCAATGAAAGTCATTTTTTATCCAAAGTGCCTATATTAGCAAGATATGTGAAAAGGCACCTGATCAGATCATTGGAAATTAATTTGATGGAACAATGACAGGAAGAAAATTAAAAGGTAGATGTTTACTTGTTGAATTTAAACCTATAAATGTTAAAGATGCATTGGGTTGAGGCAATGAATGAAGAAATAGAACAAATTGAGAAGAAAAAAACTTGGACTCTTGTTCCTAGACGCAAGGATAAAAATGTAATTGGCACAAAATGGGTGTTTAGAAATAAGCTAAATGAAGATGGAAAAGTTTCTAGAAACAAAGCAAGATTGGTATGTAAAGGCTATTATCAAGAAGAAGGTATTGATTATGTTGAAACTTTTGCTCCTATTGTAAGATTAGAAGGTGTTAGAACTTTACTAGCTTATGCAACACATAGATGATTTAAGGTATATCAAATGAACATTAAATCTACATTCTTGATGAGGAAGTGTACATTTAACAACCAAAAGGTTTTGTAGATCCTAGCAAAAGAGACATAGTTTGAAAATTGCCCAAAGTATTATATGGTGTCAAGCAAGATCCCAGTGCTCGGTATGAATGACTACATAACTATTTGGTATAGATTGGCTTTCAAAGAACAAATGACAACAATAGACTATATATAAATGAAGGACTAGATAAGAAGATTGTATTTGGAAAAATATTTGTTGATGATAGTTTATTTACGAGAAATGATGATTGTGTAAAGAATTTTCAGAAGAAATGAGCGAAGAGTTTGAAATGTCTATGTTTGGTGAGATAAAATTCTTTGTTAGATTGCAAATTTAACAAAGCAAAGATGGCATCTACATCACTCAATCAAAATATATTAAGCAGATCAAAATGTATTGGAACCCCTATGTCTACTGGGCATAATATTTCAAAAAATGATGATTCCAAGGTAGTAGATCAAATCACATACAAATCAATAATTGGAAAACTACAATATGTAGTGCATACAAGGCTTGATATTGCATTACTAGTTGCTATGGTTGCAAGATTCTCAGCAAATTCTAGAGAAAATCACATGATGGAAATCAAGAGAGTCATGAGATATCTAAAAGGTACTAAAGATTATGGCTTATGGTACAAACTTGGAGGCAATTTTTCCTTGAAGGTGTTTACTCATGCTTATTGGGCATGAAGTATTGATGACAGAAAGAGCACCAGTACTGGGGAATTCTTTCTTGGTAAAAGACTAGTGTCTTGGAGAAGAAAGTAACAAAATTGTTCATTTGAATGTAAAGTGGAGGTAGAATATGTGGTAGCAACAGTTAGTTGGTCAAACATTATGTGGTTCAAATAACTATTGGTAGGTATGAAGATGGAGATCAAGGATTCAATTGTCATATATTGTGATAACACTAGTGCAATCAATATATCAAGAAAATCAGTGATGCATTCCAAAACAAAGCATATTTCTATAAAATATCACTTCTTAAGAGAAATAGTGCAAGATAAAGAAGTCAGATTGGAATATGATAATACAAAAGAATAGATTGCAAACATATTCACCAAGCCATTACTTAAAGATGCATTATTGTATCTAAGAGGTAAGCTAGGGGTCATTCCCCTATCTAAAGCTAAATAAACAAAGTTTAGTGATGCATCAACTAGAGCATGTTTAAGATCATCAGTTGATGTAGAATTGACAAGGACATATTGCAAATGAATTATACTTGAGGTACATTGATATCAAAAAATTTCTTTTCTTTGGCATGTGTTGTCAAAGAGGGAGAATTTTATTGTCATATCTCATAAGAAATTTCTCTAAGTGGGAGAAGTTTGCAGTAAGAAGGAGAAGTGTACAGAAGTTTTCTGATAAAGGAGGAAATTTGAAGGAAAGAAAGAGTTTACAATGATAGATGGAGTTCTCATGGATGAGAATTAGAATGAAACTAGGGATACATTCCTTACTTTATTCCTGCTCCAAAAAATTTATTATGTTATGACATGTTTTTCCATCAATACCAAAGAGGGATATTGTTGGATACAATTGATTAATTGTGTATTGTCTTTGATGCTGCACAAATGTCATAATCATTATTAATTAGTATATGCTGAGCTCACCCAAGCTGTGAAGACAGTTTTCTATGTCTATTGAGTGTTCCTGTGCATGTCGAGTTCAGAAGGAAATATCCATTGAGTTCACTCGGGCATCAAAGGAAAGTCTGTTGAACATGAGTGTTAACTAAGCTAACTTAGTTAATGAAGGAAATTTGGATGGAACTAGTGCTAACTGAGCTCACTCAATTGCCAAAGGATCTCTAGTGTTAACCAAGCTCACTGTGAAGAACCTCCTTATAGCAATATCGTGAGAATGCTCGAAATAACAGAATACAAAGTGATAGCAGAACTCAGAATGAATCTACTGATCGTAGGCCACTTCGAGGGGGTAACCTCCTTTGAGCAAGCTCAATACAATAAATTCGTCTGTGCCCATCAAGGGCCTCAACCTATTCTTATATACTGAGTACGATCTAGAAAAGTAATACTACCTATTCATGTGGGATAATAAAATATACTCACGGGACGACTTACAAAGCATATGCATCCATCAACACTACTCTAACAAAATAAACAGAAGGAACACACAGGTTCCTAACATCCCCTCTCCCTTAGAAAAAAGCTTTGTCCTCAAAGCTTAAGGTGTGGAAATTGTTGTTGAATCTGAAGAAGGGGTTCCCAGGTAGCATCCTCTGGTTGCATGCCATGCCACTAAATCAAGACCTCAGAAATGGAGCGAGAGCAAAGCTGGCGAGTGCGCTGGTCAATGATTGCCACCGGCTCCAGGATAATGGATCCTTCCGTATCCATTTCAGGGAGAGTAGTTTGTACTCTGACAGTGGTACCCAGAACTTTCTTTAGACAAGAAACATGAAAGACTGGATGAATGTGGGAAGAAGGAGGAAGTTCCAGTTTATAAGCAACTGAACCAATCTTCTGCAGAACCTTATAAGGCCCATAAAATTTTGGGGCCAGCTTATGACGCCCTTTCAGCTTTAGGGAGGATTGTTTGTATGGCTGTAGACAAAGAAAAACCATATCCCCAACTTGAAATGAGCGCTCAGAACAGTGTTGATCTGCTTGCTATTTCATCCGATTACGGGCCATGTGAAGATTATCCTGTAAGGTACGAAGAATCTGATCCCTGCTGCGGAGAACTATGTCAACTGCCTGGACTGGTGAGCTGTTGGGAGTGTAGGGAAGGAGCACTGGAGGTGCCTGACCATAGACTGCTTCATATGGAGTCATTTTAGAGGCAGTGTGGTAAGAGGTATTGTACCACCATTCAGCTAAAGGGAGCCACTTGGCCCACTGATGTTGCTGTTCGGAAGTGAAGCAACGAAGATAAGTTTCCAAGCATTTATTGACAATTTCAGTTTGACCATCAGTTTGTGGGTGATAGCCCGAACTCATCTTCAGTTTGGTGCCAGTTTTCTGAAACAGTTCAGTCCAAAAATGACTGGTAAAAGTTGCATCACGATCAGAGACAATGGAAGAAGGGAGTCCATGAAGACGAAATATCTGGTCCATGAAGATTTGTGCAACAGAGGAGGCAGTATAGGGGTGGCTGAGGGCACAAAAATGACTATATTTTGAGAGACGATCAACCACAACCAAGATCACTGTCTTGCCACCGGATTTAGGAAGCCCTTCAATGAAATCCATAGAAATATCAGTCCAAATCCGTGTAGGGATGGGCAATGGTTCAAGCAAGCCAGGAAGGAGGGTTGTTTCACCCTTGTGGCGTTGGCAAGTATCACATTCAGCCACCATCTGTTGAATCGTCTGTTTCATCCCTTTCCAAAAGAAGTTTCTCCTTGCTCGCTCATAAGTTTTGAGGAAGCCTGAGTGCCCTGCTGAAGGAGAAGCATGGAGTTCATAAAAAATAGCCTGATGTAGAGCTGGGTTCTGAGGAAGCACTAGCCGACCCTTGTATCGAAGAGAAGCACCATCCCAAGAGTAATGTGGTATAGCAGAAGGATTATTGGCTAGCTGGTGAATGATTTGAGATAAAGAAGAGTCACTGTCATAGCCCTGCTGAACAGACGCTAACCAATTGGGAATGGGCATAGAAATAGCGGAAAGGGAAGCTTGATTATCAAATGTGCGAGAAAGAGCATCTGCCACAATATTCTCCTTACCCTTCTTGTAGGTGATCTCATAATCATACCCCATGAGTTTGCTGACCCATTTTTGTTGTGTAGGAGAGGATACCCATTGTTCCAGGAAGTATTTCAGACTTTGGTGATCGGTTCTGATGCAAAAATGACTCCCTAAGAGGTATGGTCGCCACTTCTGTACAGCATGCAAAATAGCCATCATTTCTTTTTCATAAGTAGAGAGGGCTAGATTCTTACCAGAGAGGGCTTTGATAGTGAACGCAATAGGATGGTCATCTTGCAGGAGAACAGCACCCAATCCATTGCCGCAAGCATCACTCTCAATAGTGAAGGGTTTGGAAAAATTTGGCATCGCGAGAACAGGTGTACTGCACATAGCCTGTTTCAGTTGTTCAAATGCAGTCTCAGCAACAGGAGTCCAGGAGAAGGCATCCTTTTTTAACAGAGCTATCAATGGTGCTGCAATTTTCCCGTAATCTTTGACAAACTTGCGGTAGTAGCCAGTCAACCCCAAAAAACCCCGAAGGTTCTTGAGAGTTTTAGGATGCGGCCAAGTTTTCATGGCATCTATTTTTGTAGGATCCACCCGCACGCCATGGTGTGCAACAATATGCCCGAGATACTCCACTTCCTCCTGGCCAAACACACATTTAGATAGTTTTGTACAGAGTTGATGATCAGAGAGAGGTTGCAAGACAAGCTCCAGATGATGGAGATGCTCAGCCCAAGTTTTGCTATATATGAGGATATCATCAAAGAAGACCAGAATGAATTTCCGGAGGTATGGTCGAAATATGTTATTCATCACTGCCTGAAATGTTGAAGGAGCATTCGTGAGGCCAAAGGGCATGACTAAAAATTCATAGTGACCATCATGTGTGCGGAAGGCAGTTTTAGGTATATCCTCCTCATTAACCCGAATTTGATGATACCTAGAACGAAGATCTAACTTGGAGAAAAAAGGAGCCCCATGAAGTTCATCAAGAAGTTCATCAACAATTGGAATGGGAAACTTGTCCTTTATAGTGAGATGATTAAGTGCTTGGAAATCAATGCAGAGTCGCCAGGACCCATCTTTTTTGCGAACAAGCAAAACCGGAGAAGAAAAGGAACTGGTACTAGGGCGAATAATACCTTGCTTCAGTAAGTCACGGACAAGTATCTCGATTTCGGTCTTCTGATGAAATGGGTAGCGGTAGGGCCTGATGTTGGGCAGAACACTGCCAGGAAGGAGCTGAATACGGTGGTCCTCTGGACGAGAAGGAGGTAATCCCACAGGTTCAGCAAATACACCAGAATACTTGTCCAAAATGTGTTGGAGATCGGCAGGAGTGCTAGAGACTGCTGATGGCTGCATCTGAATGGAATGGAGCTGAGCGATGACACCATGTGAATTCTTCTTAAGAAGTTTTTCCATACGGTGTGAACTAATGATGCTGAGAGACCCTAGTTGTAAGCCTTTCAAAGTGTGTTGGTGCCCCTCGGCTGAAAACTGCATCCAAAGTTCAGCAAAATCCCAGAGAATGGGGCTAAGAGTGCGTAACCATTGGGCACCCAAAACCACATCACAGCCACCTAAGGGTAAGGCAAACATGTCAGAGCGCATGTTATAATCTCCAATAGAGAGACGCACATTGTGACATTTCCCTTTACAAGGTAAAGTGCCCCCATTGGCAATCATGACTTCAAAGCTAGAGCAGGGATGGATAAAGCAATCAGCCTGTTTGGCTATTCGTGGATCAATGAAGTTATGAGTGCTACCAGAATCAATGAGTATAGTAAGAGGGATCTTCTTGAAGAAACCCTGGACCCGCATGGTTTGTGGAGTAGTGAATCCTGCCAAAGCATGGACAGATATCTCTGGTGGAGCTTCTGGTGAAGGAGGTTCAGGCTGGTGAGGCTCAACCTCATCATCCACTATTTCCTGAGCATCTACATATTCTTGCAGTTCCGGTGGAGAATCCACATCCAAGAGATAGAGCTTTTGCTGAACACATCTATGGCCCCGAGACCATTTCTCATCACAATTATAACAAAGCCCTTTGTCTCGCCTGACTCGCATCTCTGTTTCAGACAAGTGCTTGATCGGAGTAGTTCTAGGAGCTGGTATGACTGGAGGGTTGTGAGAACCTGTATTTCTGAATGGAACAAAATTAGATCTGGAGCGTTGTAGAGCACTAATCTTGTCTTCCGCTAACTTAGCCAACCCAAGGGCTTCCATCATTTTAGTAGGTTGAAATATTTTGACTTCTGAGTGAAGTGCATCCTTCAGACCACTGACAAAACAACTACGGAAGAATTCATCAGACAAGCCCTCTGTGTGATTAGCTAATTTTTCAAACTCTGTCTGGTATTCTCTTACAGTGCCTGTTTGACGTAGTTTAGTGAGTGCTCCTGTGAAATCATCAAAGGAACTAGGGCCAAAGCGCTCCAAAATGAGGGTGCACAATTCTCTCCACGTTGGGCCTACATTAGCCTTGATGTACCAACGGAACCATTGAAGAGCTTCATGTTCCAAATGAAAAGATGCAAGGGGGACTTTGTGGTTATCCAAAGTATTATGCAAGCTGAAATACTGCTCTGCCCTATAGATCCATCCAGTCGGATCAGAACCATCGAAGCGTGGAAAATCAAGCTTTGGTCCACGGAAATTGCCAGAAGAGGACCCAGTATCTCCTGAATGGTTTCGACTCATGGCTGACTGCTGAAAGTTAAGACCCAGAATTTTGTCATCCAGATCTTGAAGTTTGGTTTTGAGGGATGCAATTTCCTCTTCCATGATTTTTGCTCCTGTACGCGTAACAACCATAAAGCAAGGTTTTTTTTTTTTTTTTTTTTTGGAATGGGTAGAAGATGAGAAACAAAAACTTTTTTAGTTACGGCAAACTTGGATTTGGGTAAAACTCATATAGGAAATGGGTGTTCGACGGGTGGTGGGAGACTATCTAGGGACAAGGGAAAAAGAAAAATGAGGGTTTCAAGGGTAGGGAGGCGAAATGAGGCGAACAGTCCAAGAGGGATAAGGGAGCAAAATGAGGAATTGAATCTTGTGGCTCAGTTTGGTGGCGATTGGATGAGAGGTGAAAAAGATAGGGCAAACCCTAAAATTAGATAAATGAGGGATTTAGGGCTTTGATATGTAAAATTTGGGGTTGGGTCGCCAAGGAAGGAAGTATGCGAAATGATATTGCAGACGTTCTGCGGAAGTATGAGCAGAAACAAAAAGCAAACAAGTCAACTTAGAAAAATTCACTCACAGACAGAACAACTGAAAAGAGTTATTGCAATAACAAGAGATATTAGAAGTGAGAGGAACCTGAAGGCCACGACAGAAAAAAAATTTGATGTAATTTCCACCCAGCGAGCCCAAGAGAGTGCTCTGATACCAGATGTGAAGAACCTCCTTATAGCAATATCGTGAGAATGCTCGAAATAACAGAATACAAAGTGATAGCAGAACTCAAAATGAATCTACTGATCGCAGGCCACTTCGAGGGGGTAACCTCCTTTGAGCAAGCTCAATACAATAAATTCGTCCATGCCCATCAAGGGCCTCAACCTATTCTTATATACTGAGTACGATCTAGAAAAGTAATACTACCTATGCATGTAGGATAATAAAATATACTCACGGGATGACTTACAAAGCATATGCATCCATCAACACTACTCTAACAAAATAAACAGAAGGAACACACAGGTTCCTAACACTCACATTGATAGTGTTGACCGAGCTATGTAGTGTGAATGTAGTTTCATAGTATTTGCCGAGTCACTAGTGCAAACTGAGTTCAAGACTACTTGAAAGTGATCAGTATGGACTGAGCCTCTATTTCTACCAAGTTCATGATGATATCAAGCATTTACAGTTGATTTTGAGTATCAGAACCTCATTAAGCCAATGTTTAGTACCCAAGTTTCTATACTTTGGCCGACTTTGTGATTCTATGTAAACTTGTATTCTAGCTGACAGAGGTGATGGATATTAATTATTCTAAAGATGTATTTGAGCCATCTTGACAATATGAAAGATATAAGTGTAAGGTCAAGTTGTGGTTTCAAACTATGGAAGTATAAATTTGTGATCATATTGAACATTTAATAATGAAGAGAGGAAGGGAATTTGAAGGATAATTAGAATATCCTTGTGGATTAGAAAAGCTATATTTGATCAAAAAGGATCAAGTACAATCCAGAATAGAGATATGTAATTAGAAATTTAGTTGAATTCAAATTAGGTCATCTCATTGTCACTCTCTAACTACTGTAGTAGTGATTTAAATCTCTTAACATGGTTGGCTTAATAGCTATTCATAAATCCTCTAATAAGGTGGTAGTTCTATTGAATTATCAAAAGACCTCTAAGAAGGCCACTCCTAATAGGGTGATTAAATTCTCTAATAGGATCACACCTAATAGTGTGTATTTTAACCTTTAACAGGGTTGGCTCCTAATAGGGCTCACGTCAAAATAGTTAAAACAGTAACTAGTTGCAATTGACAGTTTTCTCAAATTGGTTTTCCATGTTAAATCTTGATGTAAAATGTGTTCATGCTATTTCATTTATGTGTTTTGAAACTAATTTAAAGTAATGGTAATCATAGATAATATCTAAAGATTTGCATGTTAATGGTTACCAACCAATCATAGTATTTACTGAGTTGCAACATTTCTTTGTTTGTCGAGCATCAACAATATTCATTTTTTCAGAGTTTTTTGTTTGTACTAACATCTAAGGGATCCATGATTTATTTTACTAGTAACTAATTTACCCCTCCTCTTTGAGTCACTCCTCGTATATGTCCAACATCTTCTTCCTCTTCTTCCTCTGCACCCTCTCCAAATTTTGCATTAAGCTTCTTCACTATCTTATCTTTCATCTTAATGGCTGATGCAATTTTCAACTCCATGGTAATCTTTGACTTTACCATCTTATAGTTGCCAAATATCTTTGCACTTTTATAAATTTCCTTTACTAGTAGTATTGTGATGGCTGCTGAAGCTTCATCTATGTGGTCTCAACAATCCTACCCTTTTTGTGGCAGCTTACACAAAAGTGTAATCAACATCAACAAGAAAGAATATATCATTATAATGTTTCTCAACTAAAGAAACTACTATCCTCATTCTTTCCTTCATTGATTTCTTGAAATCTTCAAAGTAACCAATCATCAAGGTTTCAAAATTTTCTCCCATTTGCTCAATGTACTCATTGATCTGCACAACAACTAACCTATTTCTCTTCCATCCAATAGTGCCAAAAGAGGGGAATGTATTTTGCACATAAAACAATATGCAAACCAGTATAGAACCAAACATGCATTGTCCACTCTTGGTTTTCCTAATTTCTCCAAGTTTCTCCATTAGTTTTTGCAATTGAAGCTCTACTAGATCATATGTATGATCTTTCTTTACAATCTTATAGCCAACATCCACAGCTATACAGGGTACACTATTCAATCTATTAGATTGGTAGAATTTATGTCAAATTACCCTTACAAAAAAGTCTAGAAAAGGATCAGTAATTGTGTCTATAGTCATGCCTCTCTTATTTCACTTTGGTCTAGTGTTCTTCTCAATTACTTCCTTGGAATCACTTCTGAGTGTGTTTGGCTGATCTATGGTTTGGTAGCCAATAACCCTATGAATTATTCTCTTGGATATTTTGATAGGTCCACCATCTAGCCATAAGGAACCATCATGAATTTAGCTTAACACAATTCAAATCCACTCAGTCTTAAATACACTAGGAAAATCTAGGGTAGGCATTAAACCCTTTCTCTCAACAATTTTAAATTCTTCCTTTAAAACACTATTTTCACACAATCTATCATAAGATTCTCTTATTTCTAAGTCTCCAATGCTACCAATTTTTCCATTATAACATTTCCTCACATCTTGAACCATTATTACATTTGGTGAGACCATTGACAATGTGCTAGAAGGATCTTGTTTATAGGAAATGTCAGGAATGGCCTTAAAAACAGGTTGTTTAACTTCATTACTAACTAGCTAAACATGTTAAAGCTCCTTCCCTTAAACATTTTTGAACTACACACCATTTTGTCAAACTAGTGTTTTTGGAAATTGAAACAACATAACTCATCTTGTGATAAATACCTTGTGAAATCTAAAGAACTGGTGTGAGATCACTATCAAAATCTCTACAAATGCTTTGAATAGGTGTCTGAATCACCTTCTTCTCTACTTGCCTTTGTTTAATATCGAAATGATGAATAATAAAGAAAAATTGATCATATACCCTTCAAAAACCTTGCATTTAATGCTTAGTGCTTACATAGTTGTAAGCACGACATCAACCAATTTTTAGGTTCATTCAAGATCTATTGATGTTCCGATCACTTGACAGCTCTTATGATTTTAGCAACAACTAGCATTCCACTTAGCACACATAGGAAACTTTTCATGCTTGGAAACAACATGAAAAAATTAAAGTTTTATCTTGAATTTCTAATAACATCTTGCATCTTTTATTTATGCTAATGTAATCTTTTCAGAAATTTTTTTTTTTTTAATTGATGTATGATATAACCTTTAAATATCAGTCCCACATACCTCTCGATTGCCTAGTTTGATGAGGTGTAATCACCTAACCCATTAGGTGAGGGGATCTCTTCTCCATTTCATGTACTACAATTGTCTTTCCTTGTTCATGCCTTGTTCATTTCATTTTAGACATTTTCAACATCTACCTTGCCTTTTCCTTTATTAAATTCACAACTTGGTGCTTTTGACCTTGTTGGACAATACCTACTAATGTGACTAGTCTTCAAATAGCTAAAACATGTGGTTTAGCTTAACCACCTTTTCTAGTCACCTCTGAAGTGTGTCCTAATATAATTCTCAAGAACATGTCCATATTCTTGATAGCAATGACAGCTATATCTAGTATTCTAATCCCAATTATAAGAGTTGCCATAGTTCCTTACCTTTGTTTGTGTGTTTGATGACCACATAGATTTGGATTTGTATTCAAAAGCTCTATGTTCATAATTCTAATAGTTATAGAAATATCCTTCAAATCTTGGTGTGTGCATGGTCTTGGTTCTGCATTCATGTGTCTGATGACCTTGCTTGTTGCACTTGTGACAATGAACCATGCTCTTAGGTTTAGCATTCTAATTTGTAGCTTTTTTCCTGCACACATTAGCAGTATGTCCCTTCTTACCACAATTATGACAAGTAGGTTTGGAGTCCTTACCTCTGTTGTTCCTTTCTTCTATACTTTTGTATGACTCTCCTTCCTTAGTGCTTGTGTATCCAAGTCTAGATGTATCATTGTTAGATCTAGGGGATCTCATTAGTTTGTCAAAGTATTTGATGGATTTATTAGGTTAGTTGAAACTTTCAAAAAATTATTTTCCCTCTTTAGGTCATTCTATAGTTGTTCATTCTGCAACTTCAATGTTGTTATCTCAATGTCTTTGACATTTAGTTCATAGTTGGCATTCATCATTTGACTTAGGGTATCCAATTGCATGTTGGAAATCTTGATTAGTTCTGATGATGTCTCTTCCAGTCTATTGGGAAAAACTCTTTTTTATTCTTCAATCATGGCTTTGTCATCCATGGATTTCTTCTTTTGTTCACTCACCTCACTTAGCATTATGGCATGTGATTATTGCTTTAACTTGAGATTTCTTATTTCCTCAGTTTGGATCTTATTCTTTTCCATTAGATCTACAACTGTTACACCATATTCATTTGAGTCTCCATCTACTAATAGCTTAGTAGTGTCTGTTTCTTGGTATTGTGTGACATTCTCTCCAATTGAAATGCATTTCCTTCTCTTCAAGGAATTCTTTAAATATTCTCTTTCTTTATTTAGTTGTTGTAGTATAAGATGTATTTCAATTTTTTGGTTCTCAATAGTCTTTCCCAACTTGTAGACTTCCATTTCAAGATCTTTCCTCAGAGATGTAAAGCTTCTTTTTTAGAGAACAAAGCTTTGATACCAATTTTTGGAATTACAATACGAAAGATAAATTTCCAAGAGGGGGGGTGAATCAGCAATTCAAACTTGGACCCATAAAACTTTCACCACACATCCATCTCATGAATTCAATAAATAAGCTGAAATAACATGTAAAGAAAATACATCTAAATCATCTAAACACATAAGAAATCACACATATAACACCAGATATGATTAGCTAGAAACCCTCCAAGTGAGAAGGTAAAACTGGGGTGGGGATGACACCCGCAAATATTCACTACTGTAGCAATAAAGTGTATCCAATTAGGGTTACAATGTTTTGATCATAAGCTATGATCTACCCTATGAAAGGTATTCCTTGTTGAAGGCTTACAAATATTGTTAGGTCTAACCTTGTTAGAGGATTTAAACACCCTGTTAGAAGTGTGCCTTGCTAAAGTACATTAACTTACAACTAAGTAAGGACTCTAATAAAGGATTTTGTATAGCCTATTAGGACTTCTTTGTTAAGGGATTTGACTAAAATCACTTGTTAGAATGTCTTAGCCTAGATCCTACAATTGGCACTTTCTTGCCTAATGACAGATCAACTATAAACACTTATCCTCTTGATCCTTTTTGATCAAATGTCTCAATGTTGTATCCTTCTCTCTATCCTCTATTCTTCTCTAACTGATTCTACAATTCACCCTTTTTTCATAACTTCTAAGTCTCCATGAATACTTTGTAAACTATCTTGTTCACTCCTCCAATTTGATCACTAACCCATAAAGAGTTTAGGGCTTTGTCCTCCTTAAGAAGACTAGGAGACTTAGGGTTAGGTATGAATCTATAACTGAGATTCATGCATCTTGCCACTTAAAAATTCCCATTTTCTAATTGGCTACATGTAATTTCATAGGGAATCCAAATAGAGATTCATTATTATCTCCAAAATATTGTAAACTATCCTTAAGTAAGCTTAGAAATGGTTTACATAGTTGTTTGTGCCATTAAAAACAAATATGTCCAAACTATGTCACTCAACATATGAAGTCACTAATGCTCGACATGCACTGTTCTTTCTGCTCTGGCTTGGCACCTGCACTACTCGACATCCATTGTTTACTTGGCTCCTGAATCACTCAGCATGGTCTATTTTCTTGGCACTTGAGGGACTCAGCACATGAGTGGCTTGACACTCATTATAACTCATCATGGTATAATATTTATATTTTGTTATCGGCATGTATTACTAGCTCAGTATGAACTAAGTAAATGGTCTAAGTGTGTTGACACTCACTTTTCAAAACCAATCTAAGATCAACATGACACATTTATCTATAGCCCAAAAATATTTTATAGATAGATTCATGCCTAAAGAGAGGGCTTTTTGGTCATGTTTTTACCTTATATTTTTCCTGAGTATGTCATTCTACGAATGTACCTAGTTTTTATTAGAAAATTAGGGTTTGGATCCTTTTAAAATTGTTAACCCTAAGGAAAAACCTAATCATTATCCTAAATTTTATTCCCTAAGTAAGCCCTTTGGGTCATGTGCCTTCACTTTTAAAATCCATCAGGAAAATCATTTTCTTTGGAAAGGTATATTTTTTCGAGAACCTTTTAAAGAATTTTCATTTTTACTTCATAATTTATTGAAATATTCCTTACTATTAGACCTTTTTAAAATCTATGATAGACATGTTGTCATTATAGAAACTTCTGTTCATTTTACTTCATGTGACATGGCAACCAAGCAAGTACTAAACCTAGGTCCTAGTTAACGAAAGCATGTTTATGAAGTGATTTTCTCATGTCGTTATATATTTTTAGATCAACGGTTATCACTATGTCACCACTAAGAATTGCAAGGTTTTTACCAATCACAACATGGCGACCTCCCACAAAAGAGAAACATGATGGGGCCAAAATTGAAGATAGGCACCATAAAGTTTGTTTATCATTAATAGGCTTCATCAAATGATAGAATGTTAGAAGTGTTAGGTACAGTAAATAAAATATTATAGCAAGAACATGTTGTCTTCACAATGTTAGATTTATTCTAAGTATATGGTGGTTTCTATGTCACCGCCAGAAATTATCAGATCTTCACTAGTTGCAACATATAGACCTCCCATGAAAGGAAAACATGGTGGGACCTAATTTCAAAAAAGTTATGCAAAAAGGATTAACTATTATAAATGACCATCCCAAAATGTCAAGGTGGTCTAATGTCACCTACCACTTGGATTCACACTCAAAAAAAGATGTTGGGTGATTGGTATCATTAGATCTTTATTAGATTGATAGTGAGCACCATGTCAACATAGAAACTTGTTCAATATTTAGTGCATGTGACATGGTGACGAAGGGAAAATTAGAAGGACCCACCATAGATGTAATAAAATAATCATAAAATATTCATGGTCTAATCAAGGTTACATCAATGATGGTACCTATCTCACTATGACTATTTTCTCGATGTTTATGCATAGCGATATAGCAAAAGCGTGACATGTGTCCAAAAGTTCCAATGGGCCTAGAATAATTTTTTAGTAGTGGAAGGAAAGGTTTATGTGGTGAAATTTGATTGGGTTGATTGTCAACCTAGCCTATTGAAACTAAGTCACCTATGATTGTATTCCTAGATCATTAGATTTTTTAAAATCGATAGCTTGGTTTCAAATTTAGAAGGTGATGCCACCTTGTTTCTCCTTAGAAGTAATTTACAAAAACTGAAAGATCCCCGTGTGAACTAGAACTAAAGATATATCACAAGATTTCACCAATTCTCTATGTAAATGAATTTTAGAATTTTAGAAAGCTAAGAGCCAATTGAAGCATTGTTTCTCATAGGGTTTAAATTACACAAGATTTTTAGTAGCCATCATTTGTTGAAGAATTTCAAGAAGGGTAATGGGGAGCCATGTAAGTTTCTCAATTCATTATATATATCGAAGTATTCTAGTATTCTGCAAATTTTATCAAACATGCCTCCAAAGAAAGTTTTCTCAGGAAAGGTAGATTATGGAAGTAGAAATATACATGATGATCTTCTTGAACTATTGTTTGAGACTACAAATGAGTCTGCCTAGATGAAAAAGCTAATTTCTATGAACCCTAGGCTCAAGATTGCAGATGGCCTATATGATAGAGAGAATTGGGTTAGGGATGCTTCTCCTGCTAAAGTAGGGCTCCATCTTTTTAAGAAGTGGATTTAAGAAAGAAAATTGTTTGCTCCCCATGGGAATATTTGGAATTTTTATTTGGGAAAAATAGTGGTCCCTAGTGTTTTCATGGATGTTGATCTACTCAGAGCCATTGCCCAAAATTATGACCCAACAACTAGGATAGTGAGAAGAATAGATGGGGAATGCCTAGTAAGAATAAATGCTGAAGAAATTTGAGAAGTTTTTGGTTTGGAAACACTTTGAAATTATCATGAGACCATTGACCTATGAGGAGTAGAGAAAGAATACTTGTCTAAAAGGGATAAAAATGAGAAGGGTACATTGAGGGCACACTTGGGCTCAATTGGGAATTTTCCATTGGTTACAAAATCTACTAAAGAGCTATTTAAAAAGAAAATTTTCACTTCTAGGGCCATAGAAATATATATGAATCTATATAGGGTTTTTGGCAAGGATGAACAAATTTTTGTGCCAATAAAATTTATGTATATGATGACTCAAATCTCTTCTTTTTGTGTGGATATTATTTTTTATTTTTAATCCTATATAGCAGAAGAGATCTACATAGGATTAGTTGTAATTAAAAAAAGAAAGGTGGAAAAGACTTTTGGCCATTACTCATTGTTGATGCATATGTTCTTATTGAAGGGGGTAACCTATTTTGAAAAGGAGATGGTTTTTAACCAAAAGTATGAAGAAGAGGCTCTCCTAATCCAGTTGTGAAGTGAAGACATGACCTAGAATGTAGAGGATGCTAGTTTTGTCAAATTTGACAAGTATTTTGCATCCAAGTTAAGATGCCTCATGTATTAGAAAGAAAACCCTATGGTGATAGGTTAGCTTAGCAACTATTTTGTAGATCCTTTTAATAGGTGATTAAATCCTTTAACAAGGTAACACTTCTTGTAAAGTGTTTACAAATCCTCTAACAAGGTAACATTTAAAAGTGTGTTGTAGCCTTTAACAGGGTGGACCATCATAAGTGGTTAAAAATTATTGCTACAGTAATTTTTGTGGGTATCATCCCCACCCCAGTTTTACCTTCTTATTCCTGGAGGGTTTCTGGGTTACCAAAATCTGAAGTGTTATGTGGTGATGCATATGTGTTTCTCATAATTGTTTGATGTGTTTATATGCATGCAATCTACTTTTAGTTAAAAGATTATATGGTCAAAGTATAGTACTTATGATTCACCCCCCCCCCCCCCCCCCCCCATGTATTGCCCTACAAAGTGCCTTTCAAGCTAGGGATAAATGAGATGTTGTGGCAGATAGGGGGATTGGAGAAATCACAATTGGTTAGAAGAAATAGAGGCTCAATTTTCCCCACTTGTACTGTGGCCCACCATTTCATAATCACAAAGGGTGGTTAGTTATTCTTGTATAAATTCCTAGACCAATACAAGATGGTTGTATCTCATCTCCATTTTTGTGATATTGAGGGATTTTTTGATGTGTTTAGATGAAGGGCTAAAGTTGATTCCAAAAATCATGAACCCTACTTTTTTGAATATATAATAAGGAATGAGTTCTCCTTGCAAGAGAAAGAGATTAAGAAGGAAAAGTGGAGGGTTTATTCTAGAGTTTTAGAATTCATTCATTGTTTTGATAATAATTACAAGCCTCTAGTTGAAGCAAAAATAGAGGTAGATAGGTCAGATAAACTAATGACCACTTTTCCTAAAATTATGGAGGTCATGAATGAAAAGAAACTATTCTTTATTAATTATTTTCTAAAAAAAGCCAAAGAAGTTACGAGGAGGTTATACTTTACTCCTACATTAGGATTAGGGTAATTAATTGTTCAAAGGAGATCTAGTTACAATATAATTCAAAATATAAGGGCCACTATAGATAAAAGAAAATAAATAGTAGGGTCAACTAGTGTTGTTCTTGAGGAAAGACACAATAGCCCTCACCCAAGAGGTAGAAAATAATAGAAGAAAAAACACCTCAAATTGAGGAATATTCATCCACTCAATCCCCATTACAAATAGGACATGAACAACTCATTAGGGAGTAGGTGGAGCAGTTGGGATCCCAAGGGGGAGTGTTCATTACTCAAGTAGAATTAAAAGAGGGAAATCCTTGCTAACCTCCAATGCCAAGCCTTTAGTTAACTATGGTAGATTATAGAGGAAGGGAGTTGGACCCTATGATGGAACAAGCTCGCCATGAATTTATTTCTAATGATGATTTTATCAAATCCAAAGACTTTTACCAATTTTCTTGGAGAACAAACATTGGAATGTTTGAGGAAAGATGCAAGAAATTGAAAATAAAGCATCCAGAGATGGAAGAGGAAAATGTACAAAACCAAGTAAAAGAAGAGATGATGCAAGAATTCAAGAGCTTGAATGTTAAAGAAGGGGGACAAATGATAAAGGAATCTAGGGTATTACTACTACCCAATTGGGATATTGTAGATGCTATGGTTTTTAATTCTGTTACAAATAAAATGAGTTCAGAGGAAAAGGGGAAAAAAGAAATGAAAGGTGATAAATTTAGTGAGGACCATGCTACATTGGTCATTTGGTCAATGATAAAAGGATCTAGAATTGACTCTTCCCAACCTAACGATATTGGTCTGATATGCAACCTAATTGTGAAAAGAGTTGAAGAAACTACTAATGTAGAAGTTGCACATCTAGGTGTTGGATCAACCAACTTTACCCTAGCCACAACTCAAAGAGATGAAAGGGAAAGGATGAAATTACAAGATAAGTATGAAAATGTTCTAGCTTCCTATAATAAAGAAGTTCAAAAGAGGATTAAACTGGAGAATAAATTGATGGGATGATCCACCAGGCAAAGAATCACTTATCCTCATGAACCAATGGAGCCTTTTAAATCCACTCCTCTCATTGAGATTCCAAATACACCACAAAGGCCACAATATTATATTTCAGAAGATTTTGAAGAAGAAAAGAGTAAACTATGGGCATTGCATGTGGAACTGGATGTACAATATGAGCATAAGCTAAGGAAAACTCTAATGTACTTAGTTAATAAAATTGATTGGCCCTCATTTTATGAGCAATTAAAAAAGACAGTAAATATATGAGATAATATAAAGGAAAACAATGAAGCCTTGAAGCCAATTATCAAAAAATGGAGTAAAATGAGTAAAGAGGTTAGTCTTTTATGTTTTTCTACCATCAGTTTATCTTATGAGCATATAGAGAAAACTTATGATATTGCCAATGATCTCTTAGAATTTGATGACAAAAGAGTTCAGCTACAAAGGAGAATTGATAATTACCTAGAAAAATATAAGAGTGTCAACTTTAGACTATTTCCACATGCTATAGATAGAAAAGATAGATTGAAAAATAAGGAAGAATGGGCCTAGGAATTTGATGATTTATTGTACCTTTGAATGAATGAAGTTATAAATGAAAAAGGAAATGCATGGTGGGCAACCACAACTAAGGAAGTTCTAAAAGTGCAATTATTCTTTGATTCTTTAAGGAAAGATTTTGATGAAATTGACCAAATTGTAGAATATGTTATAAAGAAATAGCATGACACTCTACAATTTAATTGGCTAGATGACACACTTTTTGACAAGTGGATGCCAAATTTTGCTCATGTTGAGTAGTTAGAAGGTACTAAAACTGATGATGATGAGGAAATGGAACAAGATGAGGTACAAATTATTGACACATTAGCAAAAGAAGAAGAAGACAAAGGTGAACAACCAATTGTAATTGAAAGCATAGAAATCGAAACTGGTGACTTGGTAGAAGAGAAATTAGATATAATTTGTGTCTTATCAGTTCATGATGAAATAAATGGAGAGCCTCAAGTTGAAGTAAGTTTGTAAAAATCAAAGCTAGATACATCACAATCAATTCCATTAGCTACATCTTCTAAGGAGACACAACAGCAATAAAGCCAATCATAAAATTTTCATCAACAGAGAAGGGTAACAAAATGATGCAGCAGAAAATCATCCCACCAAATAATATTCATGATTAAAGACATTCTGTTGAACAATTTTTTGTCCTTTATGACAGTACCAATGTAAATATATATTTCATTTTAAGGACAGTTGTTAGTTTCTCTATGCTTGAAGCTTGTTTCATCTCACACTATATAAGTGAGATCTCAAGGCTAGAGAAGGGGTCCAAAGGGGTCCAAGACATTTAAAATTTTAGTGTTACTAAGTATTGTTCAGTCTATTTTCTTGATGCAAACTTTGTGATGTATTTTCTCTACAAGTATCTGAGAATACATTGATGTTATAGGATCTTGATGTCTTATCTTGAGTCATTTTTTATTTCTATTACAATTGTTTTACAATTTTCAAAGGAAATTAATACAATGATGAACTGTCCCCATATCTTTTCTTCCTAAATTGTATAATCAAAGCTTGTTCAATTGAATAAGAAAGATAAAAGTAGAATAAAGGAATTGAATAATTTTTGGTAAGTCATAATATATTTTTCTAGATAATTACAACCTAACCCCTGCAACCCCAATCAATAAGTGACAAAAAAAAAGTGGAAATATTTTCATGATATACATTAAAAGGAGAAATATTCAAGCAAGGGTGAAATCCAAATATAATCATTCTAGAAACAAAGGGAAGATGAGACAAGGGGGAGACATAAATCATAGTTTATAGACATGTATATGGGTATGTGCATGATCATGTTCAACCAAACTATGGCCTTAAGTGGTAGTGAAAAACCAACAAATCAGGGTTATGTCAACTTGACACATAACTTTAAAGTGGTTTTGGACTTTATATCCAAAAGTTGTAAGAAAATAATTTGTAGAGAATTGAATCTAGTTTCTAAACTACTAGGCCTTATCTACAAAAAAAATTATTTGATCAGTCAAAAGTTTGGATTTTAATGCAGTACTACAAAAATTTCAAGGAAAAAAAAAAAGTAGGTGTATGTCTGACCACCTTAATCAAAATCAAATGATAATATTTTTTAATATAATTATAGATATAAAAAGTAGACTCATGCCTAGATGTTACACATATTTTTGGGAATTTGTATTCCAAATAAATAATTAATTGTGAATTTTCTACTATACTATTTTCATAATTTAAAAACTCCCATGTCTAACCACCTTAATTAGTTCAAAAAAAATTCAAAATTAATTTTTTGTTTATTTTTTTCTTATACTAGTCGAAGCATAGAATGTGACACATCTTTTGGATTCACAAATATTATACAGTTTGAAAGTTATAACTATTTTTCAATCAGTATGTCAATCAAGACTTTGTAGCTAATTCCAATAGAAAATAATTAATAATTACTCACTTAACTCATAATTTGACAGACATTATATCAATGGAAAGCTGAGAACTTTCTCAAAAAACCTTTTTGTTTCATCAACTTTGGATGAAAAAAGTTGTCAACTACATTGTTGAAGTCAAAAAACATGCAACAATAGGCAAAAAACATATTTTTGGGATATTTTTGGTGTTTACCATGGAGGGTTGGCATCTAGAGAAAAACCAAGCCTAATCAGGCACCTGTTCCTGAATCAGGTATACGTTCCCACATCGAAAACACTTTTTTTTCAAAAAAAAATTCAAATTCTTATATAATAGTATGACCCCTTTTTAGGATCCTTAATATGTTTTTCAAAGGCTTTAGGACCCTTAACCAAACATATATTGGTTCCAAAGGGTCAAAAGGGGTCATAGGTTACCCTTTGACACTTTTTAACCCATTCAATCACAACATGTGTGCTTATGGTTCCTAGGACCCCTAACCACATAAACAATGTGATCTAATGACTCAAAATTTCCATAGAATGCCCTATTACCCTTTTTGACCCATTTGATGACATTAATTGTGCTTAGGGGTCATAAGATACTCTTTTACCCATTTCAACTCATTTATACACATAATATATATTCCTAGTACCCCTAGCAATAAATGTTCTTATTGGATTAGTCAAAAGGGGTCATAGGAAACTTAATGATCCCATTCGACCAATTCAAACACATAATTTATGTCACTAAGGGTCCTAGGACCCCTGGAGACATATAATATCATGAAATGTGTCAAAATGTGTCATAGGTTATCCTCTGACTCCTTTCAACCCATATAAATGATTATAATATATCCCTAGTGGTCCTACGACCCCTAGAGACATATCTTATAATGAAATATGTTGAAAGGACTCATAGGTTATCATGTGACCCCTTTCGACCCATATAAATTATTATAATATGTCCCTAGGGGTCTTATGACCCCTAGAGACATATGTTGTAATGAAATGTGTCAAAAGAGGTCATAGGTTATCCTATGACCCCTTTTGACCCATATAAATTATTATAGTATGTACCTAGGGGTCTTGGGACCCTTAGAGGCATATGTTGTAATGAAATGTGTCGAAAGGGCTCATAGGTTATCCTATGATACCTTTTAGCCTATATAAATGATTATAATATATCATCACATTTCCTATATATGACTTAAACAATATGACAACACATTTCCTATATATGAGTTAAACAAAATCGCATTGGAATAGATCCAAGAATTGCAAAGCTTTCTTAGTGGAAAGACAAAGAAGGAGCAACTAAGAAGAAAGAACAAAAACAAACAAGTATTGCATAATATAAAGGATATTTTTGCTAATGCATTTCATATTTCTAATGTTGATGAGATATATCAAATTTTGGTTCAACTAGTGTATATAGTTGATAAGGTTCAAAAAAAGGATATAGAGACCAATGAAAAATTGATGAGATGGTCTGAGAAGAAATTTGAGCACAAAGTTTTGGAGAAATTCTCAACAGAAATTGCAATTAGGTAGGTTGAACTCTCTAACCTTACCACTCAATTGGAAGGAATTTTTAAATTCATTCATTCCTTATATATGAAACTTTTTGATGTTGATTTCTTCACATTTGAGAAAAAATGTTCTATTGATTTGATATAGGCATATATGAAGGTGTGTGCTATTTCACTAAGCAAGATCAAGCTCATCTTCATACAATATGGTGGAATTTTATCAGTAAAGATTAGCCAAGTTAATGGCTAGAGATAGTGGCACAAGGAATAAATTAATTTCAATTTAATTCATGCTCCTACTCCATTTGGAGATAACTTAAAGGGAAATATATGTAGCTAATAATTTAACAACAAAAGATCCACATCTTTCAACTGCGGAGAGCTTAATTGATCTAGTTTCTCCACTAGAGATTCACATTCAAGTCATGGGATAAGAAAGAGACAAGTAAAATAAAGGAATTGAATAATTTTTGTCAAGTCATCCTACATTTTTTTGGATAAATATAGCCTAACCCTTGCAAACCCAATCCATAAGTGAGAAAAAAAAAGTGGAAATATTTTCATGACATACATTAAAAGGAGAAATATTTGACCAAGAGGGAAATCCAAATACAATCATGCTAGACACAAAGGGAAGATAACACAAGGGGGAGACACAAATATGAATTTATAGACATGTATATGGGTATGTGTAAGATCATGGTCAACAAATCAAGGTTATGTCAACTTGACACATAATTTTAAAGTGGTTTTGGACTTTATATACAAAATTTGTACGAAAATAATTTGTAGGAAATTGAATCTAGTTTCTAAACTACTAAGCCTTATCTAGATAAAAAATTATTTGATTGGCCAATAGTTTGGATTTTAATGCAGTAGTACAAAAAATTCAAGGAGAAAAAAAAAGTAGTTGTATGTATGACCAACTTAATAAAAATAAAATGATAATATTTTTTAATATAATTATAGATATAAAAAATAAAATCATGCCTAGATGTTACACATATTTTTTGAAATTTTTATTTCAAATAAATAATTAATTATGAATTTTCTACTATACTATTTTCATAATTAAAAAAATATCACGTCTAACCACCTTAACTAGTTCAAAAAAATTCAAAATCAATTTTTTATTTTTTTTCTTATACTAGTCAAAGCATAGAATGTGACACATCTTTTGGATTTAGCAAATATTATACGATTTGAAAGTTATAGTTATTTTTCAATCAGTATGTCAATCAACACTTTGTAGCTAACTCCATTAGAAAATAAGTAATAATTACTTACTTAACTCATAATCTGGCTTACATTATATCAATGGAAAGTTGAGAATGTTCTCAAGAAACCCTTTACATTTCACTAAATTTTGATGAGAAAAAGTTGTCAGCTACATCGTCGAAGTCAAAAACATACACCAACAAGCCAAAAAAACATATTGTGGACATTTTTTCCATTGACCATGGAGTGTTGGCATCCAAAGCAAAACCCAGCCTAATCAGGTACCTAATAGTATTAGGTACCCATTCCCAAATTGTGTATCTGTTCCCAAATAGTATACCCTTTTCTTAATTTTTTTTTTTTTAAATCATTTTTTTTTCAAAATATTTTATAATAATATGACTGCTTTTTAAGATACTTAATATGTTTTTTAAAGGCTCTCAGACCCTTAACCATACATATATTGGTCCCAAAGGAACAAAAGGGGTCATAGGGTACCCTTTGACACTCGTTAACCCATTCAATCACAATATGTGTACTTATGGTTCCTAGAACCTGTAACCACATAAATGATGTGATCTAATGACTGAAAATGGCCTTAGAATACCCTATGAGCCTTTTTGACCCATTTTATTACATTAAGTGTGCTTAGGGGTCATAAAATACTCTATTACACCTTTCGACTCATTCATACACATAATATATATTCCTAGGACCCATAGGAACAAAAAATTTTATTTAATGAGTTAGAATGACTCATGGGAAACATTATGATTTCATTCATCCCATTCAAACACATAATGTATGTCCATAGGGGTCCCAAGACCCCTAGGAACCTAATGCCACTTTAGACCCATATAAATGATTATAATATGTCCCTAGGGTCTTAGGACCCATAGAGACATATGATATCATGAAATGTGACAAAATGTGTCATAGGTTATCCTATGACCCCTTTCTACCCATATAAATGATTATAATATATCCCTAGTGGTCCTAAGACCCCTAAAGACATATGTTATAATGAAGTATGTCAAAAGGAGTCATAGGTTATCTTGTGACCCCTTTTGACCTATATAAATCAATATAATATGTCCCTAGGAGTCTTAAGACCCCTAGAGACATATGCTATAATGAAATGTGCTGAAAGAGGTCATACATTATCTTATGACCCCTTTCAACCCATATAATTGATTATAATATGTCCCTACACGTCCTAGGACACCTAAAGACATATGTTATAATGAAGTATGTCAAAAAGAGTCATAGGTTATCTTGTGACCCCTTTCGACCTATATAAATGATTGTAATATGTCCCTACAAGTCTTAAGACCCCTAGAGACATATGTTGTAATGAAATGTATTGAAATGGGTCATATGTTATCTTATGACCCCTTTCAACCCATATAATTGATTATAGTATGTCCCTATAGGTCCTAGGACCCTTAAAGACATATGTTGTAATGAAATGTGTCAAAAGGGTTCATAGGTTATCATATGACCCCTTTCAACCCATATAAATGATTAAAATGTCCCTAGGGGTCCTTGGACCCCTAAAGACATATGTTATAATAAAATGTGTTGAAAGGGGTCATAGGTTATCCTATGACCCCTTTTGACCCATATAAATGATTATAATATGTCCTTAGGGGTCTTCGAAGTCCTAGAGACGTATGTAGTCATGACATATGTCAAAAGGGGTCATAGGTTATCCTATGATCCCTTTCAACCCATATAAATGACTATAATATGTTCTTAGGGTGCTAGGACCCCTAGAGACATATTTTGTCATGAAATGTGTCAAAAGGGATCATAGTTTATCATATGACCCCTTTTGACCTATATAAATGATTACAATATGTCCCTAGGGGTCCTAGCACATCTGGAGACATATGTTATAAAGAAAGTTGTCAAAAAAGGTCGTAAGCTATGAAATATTTTGACCCATATAAATGATTATAACATGTCACTAGGGGTCCTAGGACCCCTAGAAACACATGTCATGATGAAATGTGTTGACAGGTGTCATAGGTTATTCAATGTCCACTTTTGACCCATGTAAATTAGTATATAATATATTTCTAATAGTCCTAGGGCCCGTAGGGTCATATGCTATCATGAAACATGTTGAAAGGGGTCAAAAGGTTATCCTATGAGTCATTTTGACCCATATAGACAATTATAATATGTCACTAGGGGTCCAAATGTGTTGAAAGGGGTCATAGGTTATCCTATGATCCTTTTTTACCCATATAAATAGTTATAATATGTCCTTGGGGGTCATAAGACCCCTAGAGACTATTGTAAATAGTAGAGGAGTAATTGAGAGGGGAGAGGTGAATCAATTATCACAAAGAAAAGTCCTAGATCCTTTAGATGTTAGTACAAAATTAAGTTTGAGAACTTAATACTGTTGATGCTCAAAAAACAAAGAGATGTGGTAACTCGGTAAATACTAGGATCACTCAGTAAACATTAACATGTAGAACTTTAGATATTATCTATGATTGTAACTACTTTATCTTAGTTGCAAAAAACATAAAAGAAATAACATGAACACATTTGACACCAAGATTAAATGTGGAAACCCAATTTGGGAAAACCACCAATTGTAACTAGTTATTGTTTTCACTCTTCTAAAGTGAGCCCTGTTAGGAGCCAACCTTGTTAAAGGTTGTGAAACACATTGTTATGTCTAAACTTGTTAGAGGATTTAATCATTATGTTAGTAGTGGCCTTGTCATAGGTCTTGAGACAATTCAATAGAACTACCACCTTGTTAGAGGGTTTAGAAACAACTATTAAGCCAACTCTATTAAGAGATTTAGATCACTATTACAATGGTTGGAAAGTAATAATGAGATGACCTAATTTGAATACAACTAAGTTGGTAATTACAGATCTCGATTCTAGCTTGTATTTGATCCTTCTTGATTGAATAGATCTTTTGTGCTCCACATCGATATTCTGTGTATCCTTCACTTCCTCTACTTATTCTTAAATCTTCAATTTGCTCACGCACACTTCCATATTTTACATCCATAACTTGACCTTAGACTTATATCATTCACTTTGTCAAGTTGGCTCAAATAAAACATAGAATAATTAATATTCATCACCTTAGTTAAATGGAATCAATAGATAAATCAATTAAGCTTAATACAAAAAAATAAGAAAATCCTTCATTACCTGACCCTTCTTAGTAGACACTGACTCAGAAATAATTTCTTTTGTTAACCAAAAGAAGCTCAATTAACATTGTAAACTAATGAAAATCCTTCGCAATTGAGTAAGCTTAGTTAACATTGGTTCCATCCAACTTTCCTTCATTAATCGAGTGAGCTTGGTTAACACTCATCTTTAGCAAACTTTCCTTTGATGCCCAAGTGAACTCAATAGATACTATCTTAACTCGGTAGACACGAGAATGCTTACTAGACACAAAAAATTGTCTTCACTACTCGAGTGAGCTCGACATATATTGACTGAAACTGACATAAAATTTGTGTAATATCAAAGACAATACACAATTAATCAATTATATCCAACACTCTCCCTCTCTGGCATTGATGGAAACACAAAATTTCATAGCACAGTAAAATTTTAGAGTAAAAATAAAATAATAAACATATCCTTAGTTTCATTCAGACTCTCATCCATGAGAAATTTCTCTGTCAATGTGAGCTCTTTCCTGTAAACTTTTGCACACTTCTACCTCTTACTACAAAATTCTCCCTCTTAGATAAATTTCTTTTGGGAAATGATAGTAAACTTCTCCCTCTTTGACAAAAAATGCTAAAGACAACAACTTTGTTAATATTAATATACCTCAAGTACTAATTCATTTGCAATATGTCCTTGTCTATTCTACATGAACTGATGATCTTCGACATGCTCTAGTTGAAGCATCACTAAACTTCATTCAGTGAGCCTTAGATAGGGGAATGACCCCTATCTTACCCCTTAGATACAAAAATGCATCCTTAGGTAATGGCTTGGTGAATATGTCTGCAATCTATTCTTTTGTATTAACATATTCCAATCTAACATATTTATCTTACATCAATTATCTTATGAAGTGATATTTTATAGCAATGTGCTTTGTCTTGGAATGCATCACTAGGTTCTTTGATATATTGATTGCACTAGTGTTATCGCAGTATATGACAATTGAATCCTTGATCTCTATCTTCATATCTACCAACAATTGTTTGAACCAAACAATGTTTGAATAATTAATTACTTCTACCAATATTCTACCTTAGCTATGAGTTGAGATGTACAATTTTGCTTCTTGCTTATCCAAAACACTAGTCTTTTACCAAGAAAGAATGCTCCACCACTAGTGCTCTTTCTATCATCAATACTTCCTACCCAATCAGCATCAGTAAACACCTTCAAGTCCAAATTGCCTCCAAGTTTATACCATAAGCCATAATCTTTAGTACCTTTTAGATATCTCATGATTCTCTTGATTGCCAAAATGTGATTTTCTTTGGGATTTATTAAGAATCTTGCCACCATACCAACTGCTAATGTAATAGTAGGGCTTGTATGCACTACATATTACAATTTTTGATCATTGATTTGTATGTGGTCTGATCTACTTCCTTGGAATCATCATTTTTGGAAAGCTTCTATCTAGTAGACATAGGGGTTCCAATACGTTTTGAATCTTCCATTTCAAATTTCTTTAATATCTCCTTGATATATAGATTGATTGATGTAAATGCCATCTTTGTTATGCTATAACTACAACCGAACAAAGAATTTTATCTCTCCAAACATAGATATTTCAAATTCTTTACTCATTTCTTCTAAAAATATCTTGCATAAGTCATCATTTCCTTTGATTAAATTTTCAACAATAAAAATTTCTACCAATAGAATCTTCTTGTATGGTCCTTCTTTGATATACAAGCTAATGTTGTCATTTTTTCTTTCAAAGACAATCTGTACCAAATAGTTATGTAGTCTTTCATACCAAGCTTTGGGAGCTTACTTGAGACCATATAGTGCTTTGCGTAATTTTCAAACCATGTCTATTTTGCTAGGATCTACAAAACCTTCTAGTTGTTCAATGTATACTTCCTCATCAAGAGTTCCATTCAAGAATGCATATTTAACATCAATTTGATACACTTTATGTCCTCTATGTGTTGCATATGCTAGTAAAGTTTTAACAACTTCTAATATTGCTACAAGAGAGAAAGTCTCACCATAATCAATACCTTCTTCTTGGAAATAGCCTTTACATAACAATCATGCTTTATTTATGGAAACTTCTCCATCTCTATTCAACTTATTTCTAAACATCTATTTTGCACCAATTACATTTTTATCCTTGGGTCTAGGAACAAGAGTCCAAGTTTTGTTCTTCTCAATCTATTTTATTTCTTGATTCATTTACTTCACCCAACTTTCATTATCCAATGCATCTTTAACATTTCTAGGTTCAAATTTAGCAAGTAAACATGTACCTTTCAATTTACTTCTTGTCATTGTTCCATCAGATTTGTCTCCAATGATTTGATCAAGTGCATGATGTCTTCTAACATATCTTGCCAACGCATGCAATTTGGATAATGAATGAGTTCCATTTATTTCATCATGAACTTCAATGTCAAGTTTGGGTCCCACTATCTATGACTTGGGTCCATCAGACTCAGTTTGAACTAGCTCGGTAGCCTCTAACTGCAACTTGGTTCCTTTAGATTGTGACTCAAGTTGCATTGTATGCAACTTGATAGTTGTTGGAGATTTTGGAGACTTGAGAGATGAAGCCTCATTAGATTTAGATTTAATTGGAAAAGTATCAAGTTCATAGTAAACAAATCTTCTATAATCCTCTAGCTCTTTGCCACTTTCTTCTTCACTCCTTTTCCCAAACTCATCAATTTTCACATGTGCACTTTCTATGTTTTTATGAGTAGACAAATTCAAACATCTATATGCTTTACTTCTACAAGAGTATCTTAGAAATATGTCTTCATCACCTTTTATGTCAAATTTTCTTTTTCTATATTCTTCCAAGATATAACATTTGTTGTCAAATACTTTCAAATAACTTACATTAGGTTTTTAGCCATACCATAGTCGATAAGGTGTTTGATTTGAGTCTATCTTCAACCGTACTCTATTCAAGGTATGAACTGCAATGCTGATAGCTTCTTTTCAATATTTGAGAGCAACATTATTTTCAATCATAAGGGTTATTTTACAATCCAAGATAAATCTATTTCTTCTTTCAACTATACCCTTCTACTAAGGTGTACCAGGAGTCAATACCTATCTTTTGATTCTTCTTTCAATACATCAATTATTGAATTCATTGGAGTGTAAATCACCACCTCTAGCTGATCTCAAACATTTTAAACCTTTTCTATTTTCTTTTTCTACTCTTGCCAGATACCACTTGAATTTTTGAAAGGCTTTAGATTTTTCTTATAAGTACATTACAATCATCATTCAAGAATAATCAACAAAAAATAGAATGAAAAAATTTTCTCCCCTATAACTCTCTATTCCAATAGGTCCACATAAATTTGTATGAACAATTTCTAAAACTTTTTCTGACTAGTAGTCTTTTCTTTTAAAGCTAGTCTCTCCCATCTTACCAATTTTGTAATTCTTGGATAGACCCATGTCAGGCTTCTTCAAACTAGGAAGACCTCTTATTATTTTATTTTTTCCTATCTTAACTAGATTATCAAAGTTTACATGACATATCCTTTTGTGTCATAACCTTCTTTCTTCTACTTGAGCAATAAGACATAATTTTTCACCAAGATCAAGGTAAAATAGATTACCTTTTTTTTTTTTCTTGCTAGATCCAACCATATTTCCTTTACCACCTAGTAGTTTGGACTCTCCATTCATGAATTCTACCTTGAATCCAATGTTCTTCAACTATGCCACACTTAGTAGATTATGCTTTAGTCCTTCAACCCAATAAGCATTGTCACATATAAGTTCATTGGTTAGCAAGATGCATCCTTTTCTTTTTATGTCACAAGGTTCATTATTTCCAAATCTCACACTACCTCCATCATAAGGTTCCATATTCACAATTTTTTTTTTAAATCTCTAGTCATATGATGTGAAGAATCACTATCAATAGTCCATGTATCATTTTTTCTAACATGAGATATAAGTGTCATTTTATCTCCTTCATCATCAAATTCATCTTTCACATCAATATATATCATTTCATCTTCACTGTTATTAGAATATTTAGCTATAAAAAAAGATTTCTTACCCTATCCTTGAAGTTCTTGTGGTTCTTGAAGTCCTTCTTTCCTTTGTGCTTATTTTTTTCCTTTTTATCTTTGTTTTCTCTATTTTAACGCCTAGCTGCAATGTGACCAACTTCTTCACAAGAAAAGTGGATCAAAAGAACTTTACCTTTGTACTTTCCTCTACCTTTGGAATACTTCCTTGCAAGTAGGGATTCAAAAACTTCAAGATCATTATCTAAACTTTCTTCTAATGTTCCATCTTGTTCATTTCCTAATTGACTAGATTTTTATTTCTTACCCTTTTATTTGAGTGAGAGTTTAGCCTTAAATGTAGATTCAATATTCTTTGAACCAGGAACAAAGTTATCATAGTTGTCTAATTCAAAAGGTGTTAATCTTCAAACTAGAGCATCCAAGCCTAGTTTTATATTTGGATCACATCTCATTTCTTGAATAGTAGACACTCTAATTGCATAAATAGGAAGAAGAGTTCTAAGCACTTTACTTACAATAGTTTCCTCCTTAATGTCTCCTCTAGATGCTTTGATTGCACTTATATTGGCCTTAATCCTTTCCACATATTTCTCAATATTTTCATCTTCTCTCATTCTCATTTGATCAAATTGTGCTCTAAGGCTTTTTTCTTTGGCTTTTTTTACATTGTCAACTCCTCCATAGATATCTTTCAATTTGTTCCATAGTTTGTAAAAGGTTTTGCAATCTTTTACCTTGTCAAGTTCAACATAACTGAGAGTAGATGCAATATCAATCATCATGATATTATCATTCTTCTTTTCAACAATATCTCCAACTAACAAAGCTCCAATGGGACTCTTGTATTTAGTATCAAGATATTTGAAACCTGAATCATTGATGGTATGTAGATGTAACCTCATAAGTCCTTTCCATGATGTAATCTTGTCTCTATTTAGCTTGAGAATCTCTCTTTTGTAAGACATCCTAATCTTTAGTTTAGGTCCTTCAAACCTTCTCTACAAGCAACAAATGGTCTGATACCAATTGTTGGAAATATGAGAAGAGTAACTAAGAGGGGAGGGGTGAATTAGTTACCACTAAAATAAATTCCAGATTTGTTAGATGTTACTACAAAATTAACTCTAAGAAATGGATATTGTTGATGCTTAGCAAACAAAGAAATGTTGTAACTCAGTAAACACCAAGATTCCTTGATAAACATTAACATGTAGAGCTTTAGATATTATCTATGATTACCACTACTTTAACTTGGTTTCAAAACACATAAAATAAATAGCATTAACACATTTGACACCAAGATTTAATGTGAAAACCCAATGTGGGAAAAATACCAATTGCAACTAGTTATTATTTTCACTATTCTGAAATGAGCCCTATTAGGAGCCAACTTTGTTAAAGGTTAAAAAAACACATTATTAGGTGTGACCTTGTTAGAGGATTTAATCATCTTGTTAGGAGTGACCTTTTTAGATGTCTTAAGACAATTCAATAAAATTACCACCTTGTTAGAGGGTTTACAAATAGTTGTTAAGCTAACTCTGTTAAAAGATTTATATCATTGTTATAATGGTTAGAAAGTAACAATGAGATAACCTTCTTTGAATGTAATTTAATTTCTAATTAAAAATCTCAATTCTAGCTTGTATTTGATCCTTCGTAATTAAATATATGTTTTTTGCTCCACAAGGATATTCTTCCTATCCTTCACTTCCTCTAGTTATTCTTAAATATTCAATTCATTCACACATAGTTCCATATTTTACATCCACAACTTGACTTTATACTTATATCATACACTTTGTCATGTTGGCTTACATAAAACTTAGATTAATTAATATTCATCATCTTAATTGGCTAGAATCAATAGATAAATCAATTAATCTTAATACAACAAAATAATAAAATCCTTCATTATCCAACCCTACTCAGTAGACACTAACTCAAAAATGATTTCCAATGTTAACCAACAGAAGCTCGATTAATACTACAAACTCCCAAAAATCCTTGGCAACTAAGTAAGCTCAGTTATCATTGGTTCCATCAAACTTTACTTCATTAACTAAGTGATCTTGGTTAACACTCATCTTCAGTAGACTTTCCTTTGACACCCGAGTAAACTCGATAGACACTACCTTCTAAACTCAACAGACAAAAGAATGCTTGGTAGACACAGAAAGTTTTCTCCACCGCTCGAGTGAGCTAAACATACACTAGCTGAAATTGACATGATATTTGTGTAACATCAAAGCCAACACATAATTAATCAATTTTATCTAACAGAGACATATGTTGTAATAAAATATGTTAAAAGGGGTCATAGGTTATCCTATGACCCCTTTCAACCCATATAAATGATTATAACATGTGCCTAGGGGTCCTAGAAACCCTAGAGACATATGTTGTAGTGAAACATGTTGAAAGCAGTAATAGGTTATCCTATGACACTTTTTGACCCATCTAAACAATTATAATATGTCCCTAGGACTGTTGGGAACCCTAGAGACATATTGTATAATAAAATGTGTTGAAAGGGATCATACATTATCCTATTATCCCTTTTGACCCAAATAAATAACTATAATATTTCCCTAAGTGTCCTAAGACCCCTAGAGCCATATGTTGTAATGAAATGTGTTGAAAGGGGTCATAGGTTATATTACAACACTTTTTGACCCATATAAATTATTATAATATATCCCTAGGCATCATGGGACCCCTAGAAACATATGTTATCATGAAATGTGTCGATAGGGGTCACAGATTATACTATGACCCCTTTCTACCCATATAATTGATTATAATAAGTCTCTAGGGGTCCTAGGAACCCTAGAGACATATGATACCATGAAATATCTTGAAAGGTGTCATAGGTTATCCTATGACCTATAAAGACATATGTTGTAATGAAATGTGTCAAAAATAAAAATCATAGGTCATCCTATGTCCCCTTTTGACCCTTATACATGATTAAAATATGTCCCTAGGGCTCCTTGGACCCCTAGAGACATATGTTGTAATCAAATTTGTGAAAAGGGGTCGTAGGTTATCCTATGACCCCTTTCAACATATATAAATTATTTTAATATATGCCAAGGGGTCATAGGACTCCTAGAGACATATGTAGTCATCAAATGTGTCTAAAGGGGTCATAGGTTATCCCATTATAATATGTCTGTAGGGGTCCTAGGATCCCTAGAGACATATGTTATAATGAAATGTGTCAAAACGGGTCATCGGTTATCCCATTACCTATTTCAACCCATACAATTGAGCATAATATGTTTCTCAAAGTCCTAGGACACCTAGGTATATATATTGTCATGAAATATGTTGAAAGGGTTTATAAGGTTATCCTATGACTCCTTTCAACCCATATAAATGATTATAATATGTCAATAGGGGTCCTAGGGCCGCAAGAGACATATGTTCTAATGAAATGTGTCAAAAGTGGTTATATGTTATCCTATGACCTATTTTAACCCATATTAACAATTATAATATGTCTCTAGTTTGTAATAAGACTCGTATAGACATCTATTGGAATCAAAATTTTCAAATAGGGTCATAGGTCATCCTATGGTCCCTTTCGACCCATATAAGTGATTATAATATGTCCCTAAGGGTCCTAGGACCCCTAGAGACATAAATTGTCATGAAATGTATCGAAAGGGATTACAGGTTATATTATGAAACCTTTCAACCCATATAAACAACTGTAATATGTCCCTAGGGGCCTTGTGAACCCTAGAGATATATGTTGTAATGAAGTGTGTTGAAGGGGTCATAGGTTATCTTATCACTCCTTTCGACCAATATAAATGATTATAATATGTCCCCATGGATCCTAGGGCCCCTAAAGACATTTTATAATGAAATATTTTGAAAGGGGTCATAGGTTATCCTATGACCCCTTTCGACCCATATAAACAATTCTAATATGTCCATAGGGGTCATGAGATCTCTATACACATCTGTTGTCATGAAATGTGTGGAAAAAGATCATAGGTTATCTTCTAACCCCTTTCAACCCATATAAATGATTATAAAATGTACCTAGGAGTTCTAAGACCCATAGAAATGTATTTTGTTAAGAAATGTGTTGAAAGAGATCATAGGTTATAATATGACTCATTTTGACCCATATAAATGATTATAATATGTCCCTAGGGCCTTGGGACCCTTAGAGACATATGTTGTAATGAAATGTGTTAAAGGGGTCATAGGTTACCTTATGACCCCTTTTAAGTCATATAAATGATTATAATATGTCCATAGGGGTCTTGGGACCCTTAGAGACATATGTTGTAATGGAATGTGTTGAAAGGAGTCATTGGCTATCATATGAACTCTTTCAAACCATATAAATGATTCTAATATGTCCCTAGGAATTTTAGGACTACTAGAGATATATGTTGTGATGAAATATGTGAAATGGAGTCATAGGTTATTATATGACCTCTTTTGACACATATAAACAATTATAATATGTCCCTAAGGGTCCTAGGACCCCTAGAGACATATGTTGTCATGAAATGTGTCAAAATATGTCATAGGTTATGGTATGACCTCTTCCAAACCATAGATATGATTATAATATGTCACTAGGGGTCCTATGACCCCTAGTGACATATGTTGTAATAAAATATGTCAAAAAGGTTTGACCCATATAAATAATTATAATATGTCCTTAGTGGTCCTAAGACCCCTAGAGACATATGTTTTAATGAAATGTGTCGAAAGTGGTCATAGGTTATCCTATGACCCCTTTCAACCCAACTAAATGATTAAAATATGTCCCTAAGTGTCTTAGGATCCCTAGCAACATATGTTGTAATGAAATGTGTCAAAAGTGGCCATAGGTTATCTCATTACCCTTTTTGACCAATATAAATGATTATAATATGTTCCTAGGAGTCTTAGGACTCCTAGGGAGGGACATATGTTCTAACGAAATATGTCAAAAGGGGCCATAGGTTATCCTATCACCCCTCTAAACCCATGTATATGGTTATATTATGTCGCTAGGGGTCGTACGAACCCTAGAGACATATGTTTTAATGAAACATGTTGAAAGGTGTCACAGGTTATCCTATGACCCACTTTGACCCATATAAATGATAATAATTTGTCACTGGGGGTGTTGGGACCCCTAGCATGTTGTACTGAAATGTGTTGAAAGGGGTTATAGGTTATCGTATTACCCCTTCTGACCCATATATATTATTATAATATGTCCCTACTTGTCCTAAGATCCCTAGAGCCATGTGTTTTAATGAAATGTTTCGAAAGGGTTCATAAATTATACTAGAACATCTTTTGACCCATATAAACAATTATAATTTCCTTAGGGGCCATAGGATGCCTAGAGACATATGTTATCATGAAATGTGTCAAAAGGGGTCATATGTTATACTATGACCCTTTTCTATCCATATAATTGATTGTAATATGTCCCTACAGGTCCTAGGACCTCTCATGACATATGATATTATGAAATGTGTCAAAAGGTGTCATAGGTTATCCTATGACCACTTTCAACCTATATAAATGATTATAATATGTCCCTGATGGTCCTAGGACCCCTAAAGACATATGTTGTAAAGAAATGTTTTGAAAGGAGTCATAGATTTTCCTAGGACCCTTTTTGTCCTACATAAATGATTATCATATGTCCCTAGGGGTCTTGGGACCCCTATAAACATATGTTATAATAAAATGTGTCAAATATGGTTATACATTATTCTATGACCCATTTTGACCCATATAAATGATTATAATATGTTGCTAGGAGTCCAAGGACCCCTGGGGACACATGTTGTCATGAAACATGTCCAAAAGGATCATAAGTTTATCATGTGACTGCTTTTGACCCATATAAATGATTATAATATGTGCATTGGCGTCTTATGACCCATAGAAACATATGTTGTAATGAAATGTGTTGATGACCCCTTTAGACCCATATAAATTATTATAATATGTGCCTACAAGTCTTTGGACCCCTAGAGACATATGTTGTAATGAAATGTGTTGAAAGGGGTCATAGGTTATCTTATTACCCCTTTCAACCCATTTAAATGATAATAATATCTCCCTAGGTGTCTTACGACCCTTAAAGCCATATGTTGTAATTAAATGTGTTGAAAGGGGTCATAGGTTATACTACGATCCCTTTCTACCCTTATAAATGATTATAATATATCCCTAGGGGTCGTAGGACCCCTAAAGACATCTGTTATCAAGAAATGTGACGAAAGGGGTCATAGGATATACTATGAACCCTTTCGACCCATATAAATTATTATAATATGTCCTTAGGGGTCCTAGGACAACTAGAGACAAATGATATCATGAAATGTATCGAACAGAGTTATAGGTTATTCTATGAACCCTTTTGACCCATATAAATTATTATAATATGTCCCTAGTGGTAGAGACATATGTTTTAATGAATTATGTTGAAATGGGTCATGAGTTTTCTTATGACCCCCTTTGACCCATATACATGATTATAATATGTCCTTATGGGTCCTCAGACACCTAGAAACATATGTTGTAATGAGATGTGTCAAAAGGGCTCATAAGTTATCCTATGACCTCTTTCGACCCATATAAATGATTATAATATGTCCCTAGTAGTCCAAGGACCCCAAGGGACATATGTTATCATGAAGACATGTACAAATGGGTCATAAGGTTATGCTATGACTCCTTTCGATGCATATCAATAATTATAATATGTCCCTATAGGTCTTGGGACCCCTAGAGACATATGTTGTCATGAAAGATGTCGAAAGGGATCATAGGTTATCCTATGGCCCCTTTCAACCCATATAAATGATTATAATATGTCCCTCGGGGTTCTCGGACCCCTAGTGACATATGTTGTATTGAAATGAGCTAAAAGGGGTCATAGATTATCCTATTACCCCTTTTGAATCATATAAATTATTATAATATGTCCCTAGATGTCCTAGGAACCCTAAAGACATATTTTGTAATGAAATGTGTCGAAAGGTGCCATAGATTATACTATGACACTTTTGGCCCATATAAATGATTATAATATTTCTCTAGGGGTCATAAGACCTTGAAAGACATACGTTGTCATGAAATATGTCAAAAGGAATCATAAGGTACTCTATGACCCCTTTCAACTCATTGGAATACATGATATATTTTTCTAGTGGTTGTAGGACCCTTATGAACATATGTTATCATTTAATGGGTCAAAATAGGTCATAGGTTACCCTATGACCCCTTTCAACCCATTTAAACACATGATTTATGTCCCTAGGGTTTGTAGGACCCCTAAGAACATATGTTGTCATATAATTTATTGAAAGGGGTCATGGGGTACTCTATGACCCCTATCAACATATTTTATCATTTAATGGGTCAAAAGGTGTCATAGGACCTCTTTTTACACCTTAAAAAAGAACATATATTGCTTGGGGTCCTAGGACCCTTATCATTATGTGTGTTGTGCTCCAATGGGTCAAATTTTGACCCATTACATGATAACATATGTTCGTAGGGGTCCTAATACCCTAGGGTAATACATGTTGTGTTCCAATGGGTCAAAAGGGGTCATAGGGTCAATTGGTCATGAGATATATGAGCCCTTTCAACCCTTTTGAACACAACATAGATGTCTATAAGGGTCTTAGCACCCCTGTTAGCATATGTTATTATGTATTAGGTCAAAAGGGGTCATAGGATACTCCATAACCCGTTTCTACCCATTGAAACACAAGATATATGCCCCTAGGCATCCTTTAACCCTTAGTAAGATATGTTGTCATATACTAGGTCAAAATGGGTCATAGGGTATCCCATGACCCATTTGGACTCATTGGAATGCATGTATGTCCTTAGTGAGACTTGTAGGAACATATATCATCATATAGTTTATTAACTTAGGTTACTAATATGTATAATATATAATCATAATATATATGATTAATAATTAGGGATCTCATGACCCATTTGGACTCATTGGAACACATGTATGTCCCTAGGGGGACCCCAGGAACATACATCATCAGATAGTTTATTAACTTAGGTTAGTAATATATATAATATTTAATAATATATAATAAGTAATAACTATATATAAAATAATTATATAATAAATAATTATTTTCTATATAATAAGTAATAATTAGATATAAAATAATTATATAATATATTATTATTATTTAATACTATATAATAAATTTTAGTAACTATATAATAATTGGTTCCCACTCCATTTACATTTGAATTTGTTGCCATAATTTTGGAGCATAGATCAAGTTCCCATTCTCAAATCGGATACCCATTCCAAAATTGGATACCGATTCTCAAATTGGATACCCATTCTCAAATCAAAGTCCCAATCAGGCAAGGAATTGCATTTTTTGTTTGGTACCAGGATGGGTGGGGAAAAAGTCAAAGAGCATTTTAAAACGCATTTAGGTGTTTCTAAACTACATGTTTTTCACATCGCCAATTTTTGGCACACCATGATCATGCACATAGCCATATATTGTGTACCAGAGACTAAGTTTTTAAGACTGAGTTATATTCACAGGGGGAGCATTATTTTTGCATGGATAACCAATTCATGACAAAGTGTTTCTACTACTAATGTTAAATAGGGAGATTGTTGATCTCTAAGGCCAATTTTCCTATTAGTGTCTAACATTTATTCATTTCCAAGGAAAAGTTTGACAGTCATCACTAGCACACAACCATCCACAGAAGGCCACATTGAAAAACACTTGTTTATATTTTATCATAAGTTGAGCAAGTCAAAGATTGTCAAGCACCCTAGTAGAGACTAAGTTAGCATGCACACCAAGAAACATAGAAGAGATCGAGAATTTCGAAAGTTAGCTTATGTTGAGTGAGTCAGTTAATGTCGAGTGCATAGAAGCCAAGTGATAGCATGAATGTTAGTTATGAATGAGTGTCAAAACATTCAAGCGTCAAGTAAACTAGTTTTTACATATGAGTTTGTAACTGTACAAACACTTAGGTAAATCATTTTACCTGACTTATACATAAAATTTAAAGATTTTAGAGATAATTATGGACAATATTACATATTTTTTCAGAAGGCATTAATCCTAAGAAAATAAAATTAACCAATTAAAAAATTAGAAGTCTAAAATGGTGAAAGGATGAAATATGGATTGTGTTGGAGTTGATGAAATCCAACTCCGAAGATGCCCAAAATCACCTGCATGCAAAAACCTGTCAAAAGGAAGCCAAGGAAGGAAGAGCGGGGAGTTAGGAAAAAACCCTAAATGGACATGAGAGACAACCAAATATGCAAACACAAGAAAATATGTATTTACAATATGTTGAATGTGATATTGTGATGTGAAATAAAATGAGGGAGCTCAAATATAAAGAGCTCAAGGAATCTCATAGAACAAGCTAGAAGACACTAGGAGATAATTGTGACAACTAAGCATACATCCATATGAGGTGGAAAGTCCTCAAACAAGGTGAGAGGATAAGTATGACTTAGAAGAGAACAAACTCTTGTATTGTCAACAACTTATAACAAACTCCTAGACTACAAATAATAAATGAAATGCATTTACCTAGGTAAGCTTAAGTAAATAATTAGTAAATTAATTATTTACTCTAACAACCCTTCTTAAGTGCAAAGTAGGGAAATGCCTTAAGCTCACAAAACTAAGAAATGTAGAAATGGGTCTCGAAAATAAAGCCATGTTAGGTACCCATGTACAATGCAAAGAAATGAAACCTCTGAAAATGGAGAAAGAGAGAAAACCACGTGGGAAAAAATCTCCCCCAAAAAGAGGTAAAAACCTAGTGAAGAACTAAAGAAGCCTCTAACTAGGGAAATGTCTCCTAAAATAGGAACAAAGAGTGATCATGAAGAACATCACTGAAGCATGAAGAAGCCAAAAAATCTACCATCAGAAAGAAAATTGTTGATCTAAAAAACCACCAAGGAAGAAGATGGCATGAACTGAGCATGTCTATATGGTAGATGTTCCATCTCATCGAAATGCATAGGTAGCCAGCCACTACAATCACCTTGTATATAGGATCAACCACTGAATACATAGCTCACACTAACGAACCATCAAACCATGGATCCATTAGAACAAAAGCATAACCCTCCCTTAATGTAGATGGGGTGAGATGATAGGCAATTGAGAATGTGGGTAAAAAATCTCTTGTAGACGAACCAAGAACAACGAGAGAGGGAAAGAGGTACGAACACCCATAAAGGAATGGTTAAACTAACTCTACATGGGGCTAATGTCATGAAAGGGACACTAACTTGACAAACATAGAAGGCCTAAAACAACAGACAACTATCCCCCCATGGTGCTTTATAAAAATAGTACAAGTACAACTAACTCAAAACAACATTCATGACCCTCAGAATGCAAGAACGGCACTTTATTTTAGTGCATTACATAAAAGTGCTTCAAAATGATAGCTACAATGATCAAAACCAAAAACAAGTTACAAAAAGACAAAGTATAGCCCAAGACAAAGGAAACCATGCCAGGAAAATGATCATCGGACCTAAAACACCCAAGATATCCACCATAAAGAAAAAATGCCAAAAGCATGATAGAACAAGCATGGGCAATAAAAATGAGGAGAAAGACTACATTTTTAAAAAGATGATAGAACCAGCTTTCCAAAAGCATAACATTTTCAAAAAACTGACATAGGACGCAAAAAATATACAAGCCAGAGTCAAAAACACAACTTTGGACTTCAACTAAAAAAAGGAAAATAAAAATGCATGAAAAGCTAAAAAATACTTACACCAATGTCTCTATCTCAGAACCAGCTTTTTGACGCTTCTTTCTGATCAAAAAACTTTTGTATGCTCAAGTTATGGACAACAAACTAAGAGTAGGTCAAAAAGGACCTAAGAGAGGTGCAAGAAGAATGATGATGTAGTGCTGATATCATGCTGATGTCTGCATTTTACTGTCCTAAATTTTATGGCTTGCAGACCATCACAATAAAAAAAATGCCATGTGGCAGGTCCACGTGGTAGCCACATGGTAGAAGTTGATGTGGCAAGTAACATGGCAAGGTCCACGTGGCAAAGTGCCATGTGGCACCCATGCCACATGTCACCCCTGCAACATGTTGACTAGGCTATAAATGCTAACATAGGCTGCTAACTATTCTATTGTTAGAGGTTGTAGACCAAGGCTGAGGACTAGTAGAGCGATGAGAACCAAGGGCAAAGTGGAGGCTGCGGTGGTCGAATCAGGGGGTGTTGCCTGACGCAGGTTGTCGACTAGGCCATGGTGCTGCCATGGTGGCTCAGTAGCTATGGTGGCCTGCGGGCTGAGTGCTGGTGGTGCAGCGGTGGTTTTGTTGTGGCACAGTAGTGGTTGGTCAAATTTTGGGTTTTTTTTTAAAACAAATTGTCAAAAATTATTCGTACAGTCTGTACAAAAGCCTTGCAACAAAAAGTTTTTACTTGTCAGAGCTTTGTCTCCAAAAATGAAAAGCTTTATATGAATCCTAACTGCAAACGGTCTTTTGGTTCCAAGGGTAGCATTTTTTTGGGCTCAATGTGCTTCAAAAATTGATTGTTCCCTTGATTTGAAGAAAAAATGCACAAACAAACTAGGGTTTGTGACTCCAAATCATGGCTTCAAATCCTTCAATGAAGCAGCAACAAGGAGGCTCTAATACCATGTTGGATTTGATACAATCCAACTCCAAAGATGCCCAAGATCACCTGCATGCAAAAATCTGTTAAAGGGAAGCTAAGGAAGGAAGATCGGGGGCCTAGGGAAAAACCCTAAACAAACATGAAAGACATCCAGATATGAAAACACAAGAAAATATGTATTTACAATATGATGAATGTGATATTGTGATGTGAAATATAATGAGGGAGCTTGAATACAAAGAGCTCAAGGAATCTCCTAGAACAAGTTAGAAGACACTAGGAAATAAGTGTGAAAACTAAGCATACACCCACATGAGGTAGAAAGTCCTCGAACAAGGTGAGAGGATAAGTATGACTTAGGGGAGAACAAACTCCCGTATTGTCAACAACTTATAACAAACTCCTAGACTACAACTAATAAATGAAATGTATTTACCTAAGTAAGCTTAAGCAAATAGAATAAATAATTAGTAAATTAATTATTTACTCTAACAGATTGTTGATTAAGATCTAGAACTTTCTACAATTATCTATTTAAGAAGGGTTCTAACCAAAAAATTGGTATGTAATTTTTATGATGAATGGTGAAGTGAAGGAGAAGAAAAGCTAAGTATAGAGTGAAGGAAGGATAATTATCTAAGGAGACCATATAGAAAAAACTAGGAGTGACAAACATAATAAAGAATCATATCAAATAAGAATATCAGATTAGATATTGAAGAGAGGAGATCCTTAAACAACTTTCAAAGAAAACCAAAGTATCAGGTACTAAATTAGTTTTGATAGATTGATCCAAGGCAAATCTATTAATAGAGTGGTTCTAACAGACCTTATTTAAATCTCCTAACATAGTCCTTACTTTATTGTAAGTGTAAAATCCTTTAATCAAGGTAAGACCTAATAGTCTTAAAATATTTTAACAGAGTAGACCCCTCATAGTGTAGATCATAATATATGATCAAATTTTAGCCCTAATAGCAGAACTTTATTATTTCAATAGTAAAGATTTGTGGGTTTCATTCCCAGCCCAATTTTACCTTCATCTTGAAGTGTTTCTAGATTATCAAAATATTTGTGTTATGAGTTTATGTTCTCATAGATGTTATGCTTAGATAGATTTCATTTCAATATTATTAGTTTATATTTATATGATATGATATCTAAGATATTTTATGGATGAGGTGTGAATATAGTTAATTATTTTAATAGTAAAATTTTTTATAGATCTTGATTCACCCCCTTCTATTAGTATCTTCTTTCACATTACAATTTCCAAAATTCATGCCTTGATCGATATGTCACAATATTGAATACTCGACCACTTGCTATGAGTGAAGCCATTAATGTTTTGATTTTAGGATATCTTTTATTAATATTTTTTCCTCTATAGACTCATATTTTGTATCCTCATTTGAAATCGCAAAAATTTAAAACTTGGAGTTCTTGTTTTTCTTGTATCCCCGAAATCATGAAATTGAATCATTTCTTCCTTCATTATTCTAAAATTGCAAAATCAAAAAATGGCTTTTAACTATATATCAATTTTGTGTAATCGGACCTTGTTTGTTGGATACAATTGTTCAATTGTGTGCTATCTTTGATGTTACAAAAATATCATATCAGTTATCAGACAGAGTCTATCGAGCTCAAAAGGTTAGAAAAGAAGGTTTACAATGTCTATCAAGCATTCTTAGACTTTACCTTGTGTAGACAATTATTACCGAGCTTTTAAGGTTAGCAAAAGAGATTTAAAGTCCACTAAACTCACTTGATCATCAAAAGAAATTGTGGCAAAGAACAGTTCTTATAGAGCTCTCATGGTCAGTGAAGGAAATTTAGTTCTTACTGAGTTCACTCAGAAACAAAAGGTTTTCGTAGAATTTGTAGCATTAATCAAGTTTAGATTGTTAAATCGGGAAATTATTTCTGGAGCAGTGTTTACTGAGCAGGGTCAGCCAATGAAGGATTTTATTATTTTGGGAAAAAAGGTTTATTTGTTTAATGTAATATTTGTACCTAACTAATGTATGATTTATTGGTAAATGTAACTTGTAATTAAGCCGACTTGACAATTTGTATTGTATAAATAAAAGGTCAAGTTGTGGATTCTAATTGTAGGAAACAAGTATGCAGTAAGCTAATTGTGTGAAGAGGTAGTACAAGTGAATTTTGAAGAAGGATCAAATATCCTTGAAGGAGAAGTAGAGTTGTATTTGATCAGTGAGGATTTTTTGAAACAAAGTAGAGATATGTATTAGCAAAGTTTAGTTGCATCTCATTCAAGTCACATATTGTTCCTTTCTCACCATTGTGGCAATATTTCCTAAATCTCTTAAAAAAGTTGGCTTAACAACCATTTTGTAAATCCTCTAGCAAGGTGGACAGTTTAGTTGAATTTTTCTAAAGACCTCTAGCAAGGCCACTCCTAATACGGTGATTAAATCCTCTAACACCATCACATCTAATAGTGTGTTTTGTAACCTTTAACAAGGTTGGCTCCTAATAGGGCTCACAAAATTGGTAGCTAGTTACTTGGTGGTTTTTCCCGTATTGGGTTTCCACATTAAATCTGGTGTCTCTTGATTTTATGTTATTTACTTTTGCATGCATGTTAATAATTGTGAATGCTTAAAGATTAGTAACAGGCTAATCTACCGAGTTACAACATTTTTGTGAATGTTCACCAAGTGACATTAGAAAGTAACTTATTGACATCTAAGGGATCTATCGATTTTTTTTCTAAGTAACTAATTCAACCCCCCTCCCCCCACCCCCTCCCCTCCCCCTCTCCCCAACCCCTTAGTTACTCCATCTATAATTCCAACGTTGTTACCTTCTTCCCCATTTGCCAAAATTAGTGAAAATTTTAGTTTTTAAGGGAAATTTTAGCATGTTCCTTGAGCCTCACCTGAAGAGGGTTAGGACCCTTATTACCACATATTTGGAATCTAATGACCCACTCAACATTCTCAAAACTATAATCCTCCAAAAGGTTCCAACTTATGGAATGTTAGTTTAAATTATAGATCCGTTGTCTTGAACAAACTAACTTGGAAGATTACCATGGGAGACAAGGCAAAGGGTTACAAAATTATCATTAAAATGGCTAACCTTCACTCAACCTAAGCGATTTTGGAAGTAAAACTAGGTATATTCCTCAATAACTATGATAAAGAAGTTACAGAACCCTTAACTGGCTAGAGATGAAAAAAAAATCTCTTTAACCCCCTCATGAGGAAAAGGTATTAACCAAAACCCTTATAGATAGAAATATCACCTTTATAGGAAAGGGAGGCATCCTTATATGGGATTTATTTAAGAGTGGTGAGTACAATACAAAATATGGTTATAACTATATCTCTAACTTAATATTCCATCCTAAGGTAGATCTACCATATTCTCTATGATGGGATTCCCTTTTCTTACCTAAAGATGGAGCCTTCTCTTGGATTTTCCTATACGAAATGATTTTAACCATTGATAGAATGAGGAAAATTGGTATTCAAGATCCTCCCTATTTCCTTCTATGTGAAACATATGAGGAAGATTTGGATCACATCTTATTAAATAATTCCTATGCCTCTAAGTTTTGGTATTGGTTCTTGGGATAATTGAAATTCAGAATGACTTGTCATATGTCCTTATTGTCTAATTTCCTTTCTTGGCCTAAGGTAAATTTTGGCAACATATACTTTCATTTATGGATATTATCTTTCTCCATAATCATGTGCGAATTATGGAAGGAGAAAAAAAAAGAGTCTAAAAAAATTCTAACATGACTTGTAGGTAACTAATTACAAAGATTGAAGTCTCCATTACGATATTATGAAATTATTTATTTAAATAGAACAAATCCATTTGTTCCATCTTTTTCTTCTTTTTATCTTTTACTTTATGCCATGCATTACCTGCAATTGTATTCTAATGAAACTATTTTCTTTGGATTTCCTTAGGACCTAGCTCAAAAAAGGATGTTTGATTCATGTAGGGTGGCTAAATAAGAACCCTAAATGAGAAAATCCTCAATGAATGAGAGTGTGTAAATAGATGGATTACAATCAAATATGAAAGTAAGGGATAATGAGAGTAAGAGGAAAATGAGAGGAGAGGGGGGAAATGAGGAGATAAGAGGTGGGAGGGAGAGAAATAGGAAAAGAGGAGAGAATAGGGGGAGATGAAAAGATACAACAATAAAATACCTGTTGGAAATTTAGATGAAGTAACTAAGAGGGGAGGGGTGAATCAGCTACCACAAAAACAATTCCAAAAATCCCTTAGATGTCTATAATGCTTAATTACTGTTGATGCTCGATAAATAGTGCAGGAATACTGTAACTCAATAGGTTAACTAATTATTAATCATCTAGCATTCATAGTAGTTAATATGCATGCAAAGGTTAAATAAATGAACACAAGAGACACCAGATTTTATGTGGAAACCCAATATGGGAAAAACCACCAAGTAACTAGTCACCAATTTTCACTCTTCTGAAGTGAGCCCTATTAGGAGCCAACCCTACAATGCACATTGTTAGGTGTGACCTTGTTAGAGGATTTAATCACCCTATTGGGAGTGGCTTGGTTAGAGGTCTTAAGAACAATTCAACTAAACTATCACCTTGTTAGAGGATTTACAAAATGGTTGTTAAACCAACTCTGTAAGGAGATTCTAGATTCACTATTAGAATGATTAGAAAGCAACAATGAAGTGACCTAAATGATATGCAACTTATCTTTTGCTGATTACAGATCTTTGTTCTGGTTTACTAGATCCTTACTGATTGAATACAACTTTGCATCTCCTCCAAGATATTTAATCCTTCAGCCGAATTTGCTCAATATTCGCTTATTCCATCTTCATTCATATATCACCACACTTCAATTCACAACTTGAACATCTATATATATACATTTTAGATTATCAAGTTGGCTCAAATATAAGTTACAACAACTAAAAAAATCATTACAGCAGTCAGCTACACTCATTGCATGAAACAATTGAACTTAATATCAAAACAATAAAATCCTTCGCTCGTCGACCCAGCTCGGTAACCACTGCTCAGAATGGTTTTCTAGTGTTAACCAAGTGAGGCTTGGTAAACATTGCAAACCCTACAAAAATCCTTTGGAGCTAAGTGAACTTTGTTAACACTGGCCTTCCTTTGCTGACCTTGTGAGCTCAACAAAAGCTAACTTTTTGCCACATTATGTTTGATGACCTAGTGAGCTCGGTAGACATTGAATTTCCTTCGTTAATCTTGGGAGCTCAGTTAACAGTAACTTTCTGCTACAAAATCCTTTGATGTCTGAGTGAGCTCCATAAGAACTGACTTTTCTTCGTTAACCTTGGGAGCTTAATTAACACTAACTTTCTGCTACAAAATCGTTTGATGCCCGAATGAGCTCGATAAGAACTGACTTTATTTGTGTAATGTTCAGGAACGTTCGATAGATACTATAAATTTCTTTGCTAATCATCTGAGCTCAGTAGACTCTGTCTGATGACTGATATGACATTTTTGTAACATCAAAGACAATACCCAATTAACAATTGTATCCAACAATACCACCATTAAAGGGAAAGATACCAACATCAAGAAAACAAAATGAATCTTATTTAATCATTGCTTCACATTCAAACTATTAAAAAAAATAAGAAATAAGTATTTTGTTCTAATATGTAAGCTCATTTTGATTAGATTGGGTTTGGTTTTAGTTCAATGGGTGATTACTATAACTTTTATTGTTGTACTAATGATGATTGTCATCAAGAATGAGAACATGTTCCATACTTATTCTATAGTCTTAGGTATTGTGACAATGGAAATGATGGAAACTATAATTAAAATAATTATTATGTTGTCATTGATGTCAAACCTACTTGAGAGACATTTACTAATATTATAGAGCGCCAAATTTTTCGATTCATCAAGAGGGTTTGAAAAGAAATATAACTAGATGAACTAGTGAAGTTGTTGATTAAAAGGAGCAAGTGTGTTGGAATTACAATGGGAACTTGATTAGTTAGAATTTGACAAGATGATGTATTCATTAATCATTATATGAAGTGAAGAAAATATTTAAGCTAAAGTTTACAAGAGAAGATAAGCAACTGAGAAAAATGTTAAGTTTGATCGAGTGACAATTTTACTAGGCGATTGAAGCAGAAGAATAAGGAACTTAGGAGTTAACTAAGAAAATAGTTTTAGCCGAGTGATACTTATGGCTGTGAAAATTTAAGAAAGAAAATGAAATAGTGACTGAGCATAGTGAAGACTGAACAAGTCAGTGAAAGTTGGGAAAACAGAAATAATAGTGATTGAGCTACATAGTGTTGACCAAGACAAAAATACATCGATGATTGAGTGTTAGCAAAATAACTATTAGTGAAGGAATTGAGTTTGAGGCCAACATAGTTGAATTTTCAGATTAGTCAAAATAAATGGATGATAAGGATTGATGAACTCATTTATTTAATGCACAAATTGAGTTTTCTATATGATCAAAGGAAAGGATTTAAAGGGAAGTTTCTAGAAATATCAAGGAAGTAATAGAAGGAAAAAATGATAGATAGATTTGATGAATCCAATCAAACCCTAAAAACTATGGTGATTTTTAAGCAAAAAGAGATCACATATACCTACATAAGGAGGCATAAGAGATTTTTTTTAGGGTTGGTTCATTGTTGATTGGTGATTTTGTGGAGAACCTATTAAAACCATAGTATTAGAGGAAAGGTGAAAAGATTGGTGAAGTGTGATTTCGTGAAGGGTTGCCAAGTATAATAGAGATCGAGATATTATTGAAGTCTAGTCAATGGACCAAAAAATGAGTAAAATGGAAATATGAATTTGCAAAGTGAATTGTATCTTTCAAGATCAAACTTATTGTTACTCTCTAACCATTGTGATAGCGAAAAAAATTTAATCAAGGTTAGCGTAACAATAATTTTGTAAACCCTCATTTTAATGGAATGATCCAAAGTACTCTAACTAGGGGACTCCTAATAGGGTGATTAAATCCTTTAACATGGTCACACCTAATAGTGTATTTTGCATGCTTTCATAGGGTTTCCTCTTAACTAAGCTCATTTTAGCATCTTGAGTGAAAATTTGTAGCATGTTACTTGGTGGTTTTTCCCAAATTGGGTTTCCATGTTAAATCCTACTAGCAAACTTGTATGGACATTATATGTGTGATGCATGTTATTCACTATTTTTTTAATTTACTATTAGTTGGCATATACTAAACATAGACCTAAGTGATGAATGAATATGTTAAGTGGTTGATGAGTTGTTATATGGATTGTGTGGTTTTATGAGTTTGTAAATGTTTTTTTAAGATAGTGAAAGTTGTATCAGTACATCTAGACATGAGCATAATTTATTCATCCCCCCCTCTCGGTAATTATAAACATTCTAACAATTGATATCAAAGCCTTGCTACTTATAGGAAAATTTTGAAGGGACTTAGGCTAAAGATTAAGATGCACAAGAGATAGGTACATAAGCTAAATAAGGAGAACTTCCCATCATGACAATGAACAATGAAATTGCATCGATCTAGAGTTGGAGATTGTACATTGTATTACCTAGAAAATGAATACATTGAAGTTCCTAGACCTATGAGTGTATAATAAATGAATTAGAAGAAAGAGCATGTAATCAAATGATGATAGATCTAGCATCTTTCCTAAGTTATGTTGAGTTTGATGATGTCAATTAATGCACTTCTACGAATAAAATATGGGAAGGGTTGACACAAATACATGGATGAGACAAAAATGTGTTAAGGGCTAAAGCTAAAAGCTTGAGAAGTACGTTTGATGACATGAGAATGAAAGAAGTTGAGACTGTTACATAGTATTGTAGCTAAATCAAGGAGCTTGTGAATGTTATCAAAGGTGTTGGAGGAATTATCTAACGAGTCTATGATAAATAAGTTATTAAGAACTTTGCTTCATATCTATGCAATTAGAGTATCTATAATATTAGAATTAATATGTACCCTTGGTAATGATATGATCGTAGATAGTTTGATTGGTAGACTCACTAAATTTTATCTTATCAAATTTTGATAACTATACAATATCTAGTATTGAACGTGCTTTCAAGTCATAACAAACCCTTCATGGATTAAAAAGAAAGAAGAAGAGCAAGCATGTAGATAGTGATAGTAAATCAAATGATGATCTTGATGAGTTGGAAGCACTATTGGAAAGAAGGCTACCGAGAGGAAAAGAAAAATACAAAGATAAACTCCCTATTTGCTGATATTGTGGCCACTGATCATGTAGTAGGGGTTGATGTTGTGGCCCCTTCTCAAATAACATAAAACCAAAATTGTAAAAACACTAAAATGGTCAATTTTAGAGGTTTTCGTAAAATGTTGTTATAAGCAGCTAAGATGCATAATACATTGTAATATTGGTAAACATTTTTTCTAGATAATAGAAAGGCTTAAGGTCATGTAGGTGGACACAGCCTAGCTTTTTGGTGAACCATGTTAAATCTCTATGTTTTATGTGTTCTTTATGTTTTCTTCTATTATTTTTGCATATAATTGTTTATTCTTATACTATTCCAGATCTATCAAGCCCTAACAATTGGCATCAAAGCAGGGTTTATTGCTATAGATTGATAGGATTTTCAGATTTGAGTGGGAGAAATGAAGGATTTGAGATTCAAGATTGAAAAATTCAATGGCCAAAATTTCAAGTTATGGAAAATGTGGATGGAAGATTACCTGTATCAAAAGGATCTGTGGAAGCCATTAAAAGGAAAAACAAAGAAATGTGGAACCATCATAGACAAAGATTGGGAGATCTTGGACAGGAAGGCATTGGGATCTATTCAACATGCCTTGTACTATCTATAACGTTCATCATATAAAAGGTAAAAATAATAGTAAAGTTGATGGATACATTGGCTATATTATATGAGAAACCCACAGCTTCAAATAAGGTATTTCTTATGAAGCATTTGTTTAATATGAAAGTGGGTGAGGGAGGTTGTATAGAGAGTCATTTAAATGAATTTAACATAGTTACTAGTCAGTTGTCATTTGTACAAATTTCATTTGATGAAGAGGTTAGGGCTCTCCTAATCATATGTTCTTTGGCATAAATCTAGAATAACTTGGTTATGGTTGTAGGTAACACAATCTTTGTTTTATATACTTTTAAATTTGATGAAGTTGTTGGTGTTATCCAAAGCAAGGAAATGTGATAGAAAAGCATACATGAAGCTTTGACCTCATTAGGTTCTTCTTTAAACGCGGAGAATAGAGGAAGAACAAGGGAAAAAGGAAAAGGGCCTTTGCATGACAAGTCATGAGGGAAGTTAAAGAAAGGGCATTCTCAATCTAAACCAAAGAAAGATTTTTGATACTGTCGAAAGCCTAATGACCTAAAGAAAGATTGTTTCTCAGAAAAACAAATAAGGAGACAAAAATGAAGATAACAGTAAGGAAGATAATGTTGCAAGTAATACTTTAGAAAATGCTTTAATCTTATATTTGGATAATGTTAATGATTCTTGGGGGCTTCATTGCATGCTACACCCCATAGAAAATATTTTGAAGATTATGTTCAAAGTGATTTTGGACAGGTATATTTGGGTGATGATGAGCCCTATCCTATTGATGGGAAAGGAAAAATAAATATCAAGTTTCCAAATGGAAATAATTGGATACTAAAAGAGGTAAGGTATGGCCCTAATTTAAGAAGAAATTTAATTTATGCTAGACAATTGGGTAGTGAAGGATGCATATTCATGTTTTTAGACAATATCTAGAAGGTCACTAAAGGTTTATTAGCCGAAGAGAAAGGTATGAAAGTCGGGACATTATATCTGTGTATTGGTAACACTTATTCTACCTTAGCTACTACTAATAATGTTAATGTAGGGAAATTTACTATACATGTTGCAAGAACAAATTCAAAAATGTGGCACCATAGGCTTTGGCACATGAGTGAGAAAGGGTTGAAAATCATTCAATCTAATTATCTATTACTAGGACTAAAAAATATTGATTTAGAGTTTTGTGACAATTTTCCTTATGGGAAATAGAAAAGAGTCAAATTTCTCAGAGTTGTGAAAGAAAAGAAGAGTGAGAAGTTAGAGCTAGTGCATTCAGATGTATGTGGACAACTCAGGTATCATCTCTTGGTGGCTCTAGTTATTATGATGATTCAACTAGGAAAACATGGGTGTGTTTCTCAAAATAGAAATATGATGTTTTTGAAGCATTTAAGAAATGGAAAGCTTTGGTTGAAAATGAGATAGGGAAGAAGTTGAAGTGTCTTAGATCTAATAATGTAGGTGAGTACTATAGCACAATCTTTGAATATTACTATTTTATAAATGGAATTCAAAGGAAGAAGATTGTTCTAGAAACCCCACAAGAAAATACGGTGTCACAAAGAATGAATAGGGCAATTGTGGAAGGTGCAAGGAGAATGAGATTGCATGTTGGTCTACCTCTTCATTTCTAGGCAAATATTGTAAATACTATTGTTTATTTGATAAAAAAAGGACCTTTAGCCCCTTTGGAAAGTATTATTCTAGAGGAAACATGGACTACGAAAAAGGTAAATTATTTGTTTATCAAAACTTTTGGTTGTGAAGCTCTTTTCCATGCTAACAAAGAAAATAGAACCAAGATTGATGCTAAATCCCTAAAATGTACCTTCATTGGATATGGAGTAGATGACTATGGTTATTGCTTATGGAATTTTGAAAATCTTAAAATAATCTGAAGTAGAGATGTTATATTCAATGATAAAGTCATGTATAAAGAACAGTTGTAGGAAAAGAAGCATAAACAGGTTAAACAAGAATATGTGGTGTTGGATGAGAATCCTAAAACTAAAAAGCCACTAGTACCTGATGCTTAGAAAGAACATGTTATTCCAAAAACTCTTGTTTGTGTTAGACATTCTAAAAGGTCAAGTAGACCTCCTGAAAGGTTTTCTCCTTCTTTGTATTCCATTTTATTGAATGATTTTGGTGAGCCATAAGAATATGAAGAAGAAATGTAGATGGATGGAAAACAATAGTGGAAGTTGGCCATGAAAGAGGAGATGGAATCCTTGTTGAAAAGTAATAGTTGGGACTTAGTCCCTCTACCTAAGGTAAAAAGAGCCTTTCCTAACAAATGGGTTTATAGGTTGAAGGAGGAAGATCAGGGAAAGAAAAGGTATAAGGCTAGACTTCTCATAAAGGGTTTTGCAAAGAAAAAGGGTATAGATTTTGATGAAATATTCTCCCTTGTTGTAAAACTCACATCAATTAGAATTGTACTAAGTCTTGTGGTTGTAGATGATTTGCATCTTGGACAACTAGATGGCAAGACAATTTTTCTCCATGGACATTTGAAGGAGGAAATTTACATGCAGCAACTAGAGGGATATGAGGTCAACGCTAAGGAGAATCTGGTGTGTAGGTTAAGAAAATATTTGTAAGGCCTAAACTAGGAAACTTGAAAATGGTACTTAAAATTCAATAATTTCATGGTTGAACAAGGGTACCATAGATGTCATTATGATAACTATGTATATTTTAAGAGACTAGATAATGGGAGTTGCATTATCCTATTACACTATGTTGATGACATGCTTGTTGTTGGGTCCACGATGCAACAAATAAATGAAATTAAACATAAATTAGCAAGGTTATTTTCTATGAAGGATTTGGGTGTTGCTAAGAAAATCCTTGGTATGAGAATTACATAGGATAGGAAAAATAGAACCTTGAATTTATCCCAAACTGAGTATATAAAGAAGGTGTTGAAAACATTTAATATGCAGGATGAAAAAGTAGTTAGCATACCGTTGGCTAGTCATTTCAAATTGACAAAGGAAATGTGCCCAAAGAAATAGGAAGAGATAGATAAAATGTCTAACTTCTTCTATTCATTAGTAATTGACAGTCTGATGTATGCAATGGTATACACACAACCATATATTTCACATGTAATGGGATTTTTTTGCAAGTATATGAGCAATTTAGGTATGGAACATTGGAATGCTGTCAAATGGATTCTCTAATATTTTAAAGGTACCACTACAAAGGCATTATGTTTCACAAGATCTAGTTCCGGTATAAGTAGATTTGTTGACTCTAATCTGGAAGGGGATATTGATACAAAGAGTACTACAGGACATGTTTTCACTATAAGGGGTACTATAGTTAGTTGGATTTCTAGATTGTAGAAGATTAATGCCCTTTCAACCATTGAAAATGAGTATGTAGCTACTATAGAACCTATCAAGGAGATGATTTACTTAAAAAAAAATTTAGAGGAATTGGGTTAGAAGTAGGAAGATAACCCATTGTATAGTGATAGCCAAACTGTCATTCATTTTACAAAGAATTCTTCTTTTCATTCAAGGACAAAGAACATATAGCTCAGGTACCTTTTTATAAGGTATTTCCTTGAAGATGGCCAATTGCAGATTGAAAAGATTCATAGACATGAAAATCCTACAGACATGTTCACGAAGGCAGTCCCCAAGGAGAAATTAGTTTCCTGCTTAGCTTCTATTGTGCTTCTTGACTAATGATCTTGGACGTACTACACAACAAAGTCTTTTATCTAGTGCAAGTTACATGTACTACATTGTCATCTGGTTTCAATCTCCAAGTGGGAGATTATTTGGTGTGGAGACTTATTAGTCTCCAAGTGGGAGATTATTGATATTGCAGTAACTGATCATGTATTGGGGCTTGAGGCTATGGCATCTTCTCTGATAATCCAAAATTGTAAAAAATCTAAAATGGTTGATTTTATAGGTTGCCCTAAAATATTGTTATAAGTAGTTCAGATGTGTAATGCATTGTAATGTTGGTAAACATTTTTGTTATATCATAGAAAGGTTGAATGTAATGCCTACCCCTAGTTGACTTTTCTAATTTGTTTTAACCAGATTATTTTAGGCCTCTTCTATTATTATGTTTTATGATTAGTGGTGGTAGATTACCAGAATTGATTAATTGTATTTCATATTCAGTTAATATATGTGTTGATTTACTTCAGTACTAGTTATTTCAATTATTTCATGATTGTTTTGATGATGATATATATGTTCATTTAATGACTTTTAGTTATCTCATGATGTTAGTTAAATGAATGATTGATATGTATTTTATATGGATACTTACCTCATGCCTGCATGTGTATGGTGTGCATGTATGTTTCCTTTATGTTTGATGTTTCTGATGTGGTTGAGGAAGAGAGTCGTAGTCACCTGATAGTTGGGATCACATGATGCACCACTTCTTGCCATTTCCTATGTAGTTTAGAATATATGTGTTTGTACATACATGGATTTTATGTAAATTGTAGGTACCAAGTATTGACTTCACTGAATTGCTAGGATGACTGTACCCTATCATAGTACTTCAATTGTGTAACTAGGGAGCTAAATCTTGAGTGCAAATCCTAAACCCTAAGCCAGTTGTCCTAGAAAGTAGGACACATGTCTAAGTTTTTTTACTTGTCTAAATTCGTCAAGTGACATGAATTCGTGATTTTGACCGTAGAGTTTCATTTTGTCCTTTGTCTTTAGTTGAGTTGTCATTGTTTGGTTTTGTGTGTCTGTCATGATTTTCTATTTCAATTAAATTAAATTAAAAGATAATTTAATGATTTAATTCAATGAAATTTTATAGAGAAATTTGATATTAAATTATATTTAATTAATTGAGAAATTAATTAAATAAAAAGAATTAAATTTAAAGGATTATATTAAAGTTCCATTTTTGGTGTATTTATATTTAGTATTTGAGCTTTTGGGTGAGAATGTGTAAGATTTTTTAGCATCAACATTTTGGATCATACTCCATGATCCATCATCAAGATTTTAGTGAGAGCGCTAAGAATGTAGAAGAATAATATGTCGCAGACTAGGCTAAATAATAAAAGAAAAGAGAAGGGCAAGGAAGAGTCGCATGTAAATCAAGAGAAAAGACAAATAAGGTCAAGAAACCAAAAAAACTACAAACTACCAACTGAAAAAGAAATAAAATAGAATTAAATAAAATTAAATTTTTATTATAAAGAAAGAAAAAATAGAAGTAAAGAGAAAATAACAGCATAAAATAATGATAATAATAATAATAATATGTATTTATACTCTCCTATTTTCTTCTTTTTCACTATTATATATATAAATATTCTTATATAATAGTATATATATATATATATATATATATATATATATATATATATATATATTAGGTTGGTTTTTCTTTTCATCTCATAACCTTTATACTTATTTTTCATTTGTATTTGTCTTTAATGCCCACCACACTCTCCTTTTAGCTTTGTGTTAATTGCATATTTAATTTTTATGCTCTATTTGTTTATTCTTAAGTTATTGATTTATTTGTTTATTTCTTCATTTATTCATTTATCTAACTACTTTTTATTTTATTTTTAAGTATTATTAATTTCTTTCTAAGTGAGTTTGTAGTTTTTTTGTTTTTTTTTAAATTAGATCCTTATTAAATTGGTTTTCATTTTATTTTCATACCCCTATCTTTTCACTTGTAGTTTTCTTCATTGTCCTCTCATTTAGGTTATACATTGACTCAATTCCTTTTTTAACTCTTATTTAGTTTCTTTTATTTTCTTTTTTCTTTTTCCTTTTTTGATTAGTAAACAGCCAAGGCCTTGATTATATTAATTAATAAAATTAATAAATTACATCAGAGTACCTTCATTCAAACAAGCATTGGTAAGAAAGAACAGAGAAGAAAACCTCTAGTCTTGCCCGGGACCTTATTCCTATAATATTACATCGTAAAAGGGGCATACCCCAGTCTTACTACCTCAAGTGTTACTATTAAAAGGAAAGATTTTAATCCAAATAAATACAATAATTAGAGATTTTGAAAATTAGTTGGGACCAATTGTAGTTGAAACATTCCAACCACTAGTCTTTAACATCCCTCCATAATTGAGTGATACTCTCGTCCCTACCTTTCTAACCTAACAATCAAATTTGTTAGTAATAGTACTGCAATAATATTTTTGAATATAAAGGATACCTTGGATAACATAAATATTTATTTTCCTTTGATTTATTAGTACTATTTCCTACAATGCTTGAAATACCTTTTCATCATGATAAATATTATCCACTTCTTTATTAAACAAAAACTTTAAGGTAACCTTAATTGTTAACATACAATACCTACCAAACAAATACCTTTTACATTGTATTTGATATTAATCTTTCACTTAACTCTTCTCTGCTATACTAAGCTATATTAATTTAGGAGACTCATTATAATTCCTATAATATTCTCAAACCAATGTTAAACTTCCATTTCCTCTAACAAGCCAAGTGGCTAGTCTTAAACTGTTGTGATAACATAGCCAATACCTTAAGCTTAAATAAAAATAGATCACCTATGCTTAAATGTGACAAACTGGATTAATTTTTACTTAATACTGATAAATACCTTTGAGACTAAAATTCTTTACTTAATCATTTGGTAATTAAGCTAAAATGAAAGTTGAACCCAGATCCATCATACCCTTCCAAGAAGGGATTTGAAGGTAGAGTACCCTTCTCAGTGTGAATCCTTTTTTCTTAAAGATAATTAGATTTAGTATGAATTACATTAAACTACTCATCATAAACCATACTTCAAATTGTAAATTCCAAAACAATTATAAATGAATATGTTAAGCTACATTACTAAAGTAATGAATTACAAATCCTGATAAGCATACAAAAATAGTACTACCTCAGATATGTAAAATAAAACATATTGTACATATATTCTATGTTCATACTAAATATAGTGATATACAAGCATCCACAAACATATTATCAATTGAGGGCTTCTAAACTACCCATTACTTGACCACCATCCACTATTGACCTTCTACATTTTACATCCAAGCCATAACCCTAATGAGCTGACAAAAGATAAAAAAAGACTAGAGATATAAGAAACCTACACTAAGACTGATAGCTTTATGAAAATAAAATGATCCTTTAGCAAAAATACCTAATTCTTGAGAGTGACTATAAACATGACCCAACCATCTTACCTAAATAAAGTAGATAGAGAACTTGAACCAACATCTCCTCTAGTCACCTTACTTTTTCCAAAACACCATGATAACTTCTGCAAAATCATTCAAGTTTCCTACTTGGAAGCAGGGAGGAAATTCAAAAGAGGGCCTTTCTTTGGTAAACTTCTCAATATTGGGGGTACATAAATCCAGCCTCTCTAAATCACCAAAACCTACACCTAGGTGAATATAAGCCTTAAAGAGGCCAAGGAAATTACTAAGCAAGTCATTTCTAAGATTTGTCGTGATCTTTATCTAGTGTAGGAGGAAATAAAAGCATGATTCCATCTTGGGCAAGACCATGTTGAAAGCTACTATATCCCTAATTATTAAGGTAGGTCTCTTGGGTATATTTTCCACTACAAGGCTGCCTGGAGGGTGATTCATGTACATCTCGAGGAGGGGCACTCTCAAATCTTCATCTAAACTCATGATAACTTCTATTACACCGTGACACCAAGTGGAGTCAAAGATATTCAAGAAAAGTCTTATCATGGCCCATTTTTTGATCCTAGATCTACCCATACATCACATGAATGTGCCTATTATATCACTATTTATCCTCCATGTGTACTCATACTTAAAGACACCTTCATTGATGGACCTATTGACTGGAATGCAGATCATTCCATCAACTGGCCTGAGGATATGGTTCCATCATTTAGGTTTGACATTGCCTTAAAATGCCATGGTGTGGACCTCATCAGTGTGAAAAACATAGATACTGGTGTCCATTTCTAAAAGTAGCAAATTGAGTGATAGAGACCAAGCACTTTATCAATGGATAAATCCAAGGCAAAGTCTCTAGAGGCTTCTTAACTAACCTGCATAAATACGAAAGCTTGACAACACCTTAGTATAATTACATAGGCATACTATAACTGTGGAACATTATGTTTATCATTATAAAGAATGACATCATCCTAAATGTCTATTACAAACCTAATAGTAATCTATTTCTACCTAATCAATGACCTAAAAAAGGCATCCCAAGGATTCCTATGTATACCATGATGTCTTTAGAGTAGAAACTCTTAATCACCTAATTATTAAGTGACCCACAAGTTGTCTATGTGGAAAGATATATTATAACTTGCTAATAGGCCATATAACCTAATCTTATGTATGGATTGCCTAATCTAGATATACTAAATTAAATTTGTATCCAAATTTTGGATGTATCTAACTTGATGTAGAAACTTGAAGATAACAATAGAAAACTTAAAGTTAATTTCCCATCTCTAAATTCTAATATGTTGATACCATCAGAACCTTTGCAGCCAAAAGGTCTAGCTTCTAATTACCTTCTCAGTATATATGACATATCCTTATGTTTTTAAACCTATCTAATAGATAAATAACTTCTTCTAATTTAGAATTAAAGACCCAATTTGGTGTAGCTCTATTCCTTATTGCATTTAGAATTATTTTAGAGTCACCTTCAATGAAAATTTTGGATAGTCCTAGATGATGACATAGCTTCAGCCCTTCTTGTAATGCTTCCAACATTGCTAGGTTATTGTAAGTAGGGCTAATGGGCATTGCTTTTCTAACAATCCACTAACCTGTGTCATCATTAATAATACAACTGATTTCTATTGACGCTAGATTACCTCTAGCTACAACATCAAAGTTAAGCTTTTCCCATCCCTTTAGAAGAGGGGTCCATTTGCACCTTTCCCTCACCTCCTTGCTTTTCTTAAAATAAATGAGAGGAGGATTTATCAAATAAGGCCATACCATTTTCATTTGTCTATCCCAAATATAAAAGGAGCCTTCTTCTATTCTAGTCTTCCTAAGATAAGAGTTAGCTATTTCAACTATGCTAGTTTCTAATTTTTGAAACAACTCTTCTGAGTTTAGCTCTATATCACTAAAAATTCTTTGGTTACTTTCCTTCTAGACTTCCCACATGAGGATAGAAGAATAGATGTTCCATAGCTTACTATAGATTCCCTTGCATAGATTGGTGGGCCACCCTTTGAGAAACTCATTTAGTGATTTAGGTAGCAGAGAGTACCAACCTAACTTTTGATGAAGTCATTCCCAATAGACTCTAGAGTATGGGCAACTATATAGTAGATGGTCACCATTTTGATTGTCATCCTTACAAAGAATGCACCTCAAAGGGCCTACAATACCTAGTTTATAGAGTCTATCTACCATCAGAATCCCATTTTGAAATGTTATCCATAAGAAAAAAGCTTGCCTTCAACAAATAGGCCAGATCCCAATAAAGTTTAAGTGGGATTTCCACTTCCTCCCACTTCTTGAAATTTATCAGCACTTTATATCCATTTTTCACACTAAACTTGCCATCATTTGATGCCGCCCAGATAAGCTTGTCATTCCTCTCTGTCTACCTAGTTTTTCTATCTTTTCATATTCCTTGATCTCGGCTGAATCCAACTCTAGATCTTTCAGAGGTATCCAAATCCATCTAGAGTGTTCTTCTAAAGTAATCTTTGTTTTATAATCACTCACTTTTCTACCCCACTGACTAATTATTTTCTCCTTAACTTTACTTGGGATAAGATTTTTGTCTATTGGTGGATGCCCATCCCAAGAGTCTTCCCAAAAAGGGCATCATCCCCCTTGCCAACATTCCATGTTTGATATTTTCCAACAAGCTGTCAGCACCTAACCGTGAAATTCCAACTTTTTAAACCTTTAGGGAGGGTCTTTATTATAAAAATCAAAATAGGGTCTTTTTCTTTTAGATACTTATTGTAGAAAATTTTGGCCCATTTATGATCTCTTTCCATATATGAGCACAATATTAATTTATCCCCTAATGCTTCATTTTTCCATTGAAGATTCTTGATTCCTAATCCTCCACACTCCTTGGGTTTGCAAATACTGTCCCATTTTATGAGGGCCTACTTTTTGGATTCCTCACAATCACTTCAAAGAAAATTTCTAAATTTTGACTCTAGCTCATGATCGAGATGCTTGGGGAGAGGGAGGTAGGAGAGTGGTTATGTAGGGATGGCCGATAAAATTGAGCTAATCTTAATACTCTCACCCACTTGTGTGAGCCATTTATCTTGCCAACATCCAATCCTTACTTCCACTTTCTTCAATATATTGTGCCAAATTTTGCTAGACTTCACATCCTTCTCTAGCTCAATGTTAAGATACTTGCATGGGAATGAACCATTTTTATATCCCATAATCTGACAAATCTAATTTTCTACCTTAGAATAAGTATTGATAAAATATATCTCCAATTTTGAAACATTTATTTTTTGGCCAAAAGCATTCATATATTTCTCTATGATGGATTTTAACATAATAGCCTATTCCTTTGAGCTTTCACCTAGCAAAATTGTGTCATCTGCATATTGTTGATGAGTTATATTAGGGATATTACTGGTGATAGTGATACCTTTAATTTCCTTTTTTTTGTAAGCCTTAGTAAGAGATCGTCCAAAGGATTCAGCCATGATTATATATAGGAACAAAGATATTGGATCTCTTTGTCTAATAACACTTGAGATCTCTAAAAAACCTTTGAGGAACCCATTAATAAGGATCAACATTTTGGGAGAGGAGATGCATCTAAAAGTAAGGTTAATCCATTGGTGGGAGAAACCAAAAGATTCTAGTGTTTTTTATAGGAACCGCTAGTCCACCATATCATAGGATTTTTGAATGTCAAGCTTTATGAACATACATGCCTCTTTAATCTTTTGAACCAAGTGAATAGTTTCTTGAATTATAAGAATGCCATTCAAAATAGCTCTACCCGGAATGAACCCTGTCTGTTCCTCAGAGATAATTTTTGGGAGGATTAATTTAAGTTTATTTGCTAATATCTTTGAGAATAGTTTATAAATGGTATTACACAACACAATAGGCCTAAAGTCTCTCAGAATCTCAAGCTTTTGCTTTCTAGGAGTTAAAGTGAGAAAGGAATAGTTAATTTCTGATAGCACAGATCCACCATTCCTAAAAGCTTCTATTGCTTCCAAAAGATCTATGCCAATAATGTCCCAACATTTCTGATAGAAAAATGCTTGAAAACCATCTGTATTCATGTTGAAAACCACTATTCTAACTTCTTCTAGCATTATCAATTTATTTAATGCTTTATTGTCCTCCACTGAGACTAGTTTGGGAATTACTTTAAGAAAATTAGCTTGTGCTACTCTATTTGTCCCTTCTAAATTGTTTTTTTTTTCTTAAATGATCCACAAATATCTCTACAATTTTTCTTGATTTATCAGTTGAGATACCCAAATGATTTTTTATACTCAAAATTTTACTTTTAGTTCTACTATAGAGGGTAGAGTTATGAAAAAATTTAGTGTTCCTATCTTCCTCTTCTAGCCACCTTTCTCGTGACTTTTGTCTACAATAAATTTCTTCTTTGGATAATATATCCTCTTGTTTGGTGAGTAGTTCCTTTTCTAAAAGATAGTTATCATTATTCATACCATTCTTAAGAATATCTAGATTTAATTTCTTTAATCTATCATTGATGACCAATTTTTCTTTAAAAGTGTTGTTGAAGTGCTCTTTGTTCCATCTAAGAATCTTTTCTTTGAGCATCTTTATTTTGGACACAAAGATAAACATTCTAGATCCCTCAAAATTACCTTGTGACCACCATTATTTGATATTACCTAGAAAACTAGAGTCTAAGAACCATATTTTTTCTCATTTAAACAAATTTCTAACAGGTTTATGTGGCTTTGAAAGTTCAATTCTGATTGGGAAATGGTCAGAATGTGCAATCGGTAGAATGAAAGATTAAATACTTAGATTGTTTGTGTCTAGAACCCCTTTGCTAATAAACCTATCTAATTTTTAAACTATATATATATATAGATATATATATATATATATATATATATATATATAATCCTTCCATCTATTGTTCCATGTAAAATTCCCATTGTTAAGTGGTACATCAATCAGATTATGAGTCACACCATTTTTAAAAATATTTAGTGGATAGAGGAGTTTGTTGAGATCCCCCAATTTTTTGAGTCAAGTTTAGAATAGTATTGAAATGTCCTCCTATTAATATTAAAATTTTCTGATGATCTTTCATGAATAGGCTAATTTCTTCCCAGATTGATTTCTTCATTGTATTGCTGGTTGGACCATAAATATTAATTAGAATAAACTCAAGGTTAGATTTCAAGCTTTTGACTGTGCCACTAATACAATTATTCTTTGATCTTAAAATATCTAAGCTAACTTTCCTATGGTTCTAGATGACACCTAAACCCTCAGATGCACCTTAAGAATCTTGCATACTAATATTCCAATTATTTAACTTCTTCCCTTATTTAATTCTTTATGTCTTATTTAGTTTAGTTTCCTATAATAAAATAATTTAGGATTCAAATAATTTTATGTTTTTTTTAAGTAATATTTTTTTGCTAGGAGCATTTAAGCCCCTAGTATTCCATGTGGTGATCTTCATGATTCCTGGGGAAGGTTCTTCCCCTTCCCTATGTTAAAGAGATGATTGATTTTTTTGCTATTCTCAAACCTGAACATCTACTTCTCTAAGTTCCTTGAGCAATTTCCTTCCTCCTTTTAATTTCAACCTACCAAAATTAGGAGATTTAAGCCCTTTCTAATTCTTAATTATGCCCAACTATTCTAGATTCTCTTGTGCACTCTTAACTATCTTAGACTAATTGTTCTCCTTGATCTCTTTTTCTTTATTACCCAATTCTTTTAGTAATTGTTCTATTATGCACTAATGTTCCCTGGAAACTCTATCCTCAACCTCACAAGACTTTTTGGCTACCTTGTTAGTGGTGTCTTTGTTTGGCTTATTTCCTTCTTCAAAAGATAAAAGGTCCCTTCTCAGGTCTTCAAAAATATATTTTTTTGCACCCAACTATAGTACTTGCTACAAAAGTTCTTCTCTCTAAGAGATATTACATTTGTCTTCAATTTTGAAGTCAAATGCTCGAATCAGTTCCTCTGAGAGTCTTTCTATATTTTCCATTTCCTCCTCTTTTAAAGCTTCTACTTCCATGTCTTCATTTTCCTCCAATTCCTTATTTAGAAAATCTTGGAGGTCTTGCACTTGAATGTCTTTAGACTTATTTCCATGTGATGTGCTAAATTTGATCTTATCTTCAAGGGACTCTCTAATTAGAGTGGGGGTTTGCTAGAATTTGGTTAGCCACATTATAATCTTCTTGTCTAAATCTAAGATGATGAGAGGGGCTTCTTTGACCTACTACATATGTACCTTCATGTTTTTTTTTAGTATGTTTACTCTTTTCATTCACTCATCCTTCTTCAAATAAATTTTAATGTTCCATATCATCAATATTCCTTTGAGGAGTAACAAAGCTATTTTTATCCACAAAATTGGTTTTTGAAAAATTCTTTTGTTTATTATCTAGCTTCATATCACCTTTCCTATCCTTGACTTTCTTTTCTTTCCTTTTATGGTTTTTAATGGGAACAATTATGCTCTGTATTTTGTCCCTTTTGTCTGATGTGGGGGACTTTTTCAAACTGAGAATGTGATTATCCTATTCCACCACATCTAATGAACATAGTTTATCTTTTATTTTTTTGAATTTTTGAGAATTTTAGGTTGAAGACTTCATTTATTATTCTCTTGTGTTTTTATAATTATTTCGTTCTGATTTACAATGATTTGGAGTGAAGAGTTGTTAAACTTTTTTGCATCATCCTTATTTGACTTTTCTACACTTGCACTACCTAACTTATCTTTTCTGTTTATTAAGCCAACTTCCTCATCTGGACATTCCTCTTGTATCATTCTTTGGTGCGTTATCCTAATCATAGGGAGGGATACATTGAGATTTGATGTAGTGTTTAGTGTCTTCAATGAGATCTTCCATTCATCATCGAACTTAATTATCTCTTTAATTTTGCCTGCGTATCTCTAAAAGTTTAATTTATATGTTGATCTATTGGTGATGATTTTGATTGGTTTGAGATTCTTATTATTTGCACTACATTTGATTAGGAATTTTATGTTGTTACATCTTTCAAAGGAGGTTTCTAATCCAATCAAGTTTCCCACTGAACATACTATCATTTTAATAATACCTATTTGATTTAACTTCAAGGAGATAGGGTTTATGGAGAACCATGTTGGTATTAAAAAATTTAGATTATCTTTAGTACAGTTTGGTATCCATTCAAAAAAATTAATTGCATGACCCTTGTAAAAATAAGCAGAATCAAATAGAAAGACATTTTTCACATCCTCTTCACTACAATGTATGAAAACCAATCTATCAGTGTAATGAGAAATACTTACTTGATAGCTGTAGTAATCCTCCAACTAGTGAATTAGATTATGTAGCCCATTCCAAAATGTGAACAAACCAACATTCTAGCATACTTGTGAACAATCTTCACTATCTTGGTTGCTAATAATTAGGACTTTATCTTCTTATTCTATTGGTGTGATGTAGAGGGGCTATGGGATTGAAGAATTTGGGGGATAGTAGTGTGAGGAGGGTGATGACCTATGATGAGGAGGAATGTAGGATTTTGGGGTATTTTGAGCTTTGTATTCCTGAATATGGCTTGAAAGGTCAAAAGATGGTTTGATGGTGAACCCTATCTGTTGCGTATAAATGAGGTTAAGGTTATGTCTTACATATTTTTTTTAATTAAAAAAGTAAATCTTCATGTCTAGGCTAAACGTTGAATGAATCAAAGGAGGATCTATGATTGAAAATTGATGAGGATGGATGTGACTATTGCGATTATTGGCTCCCCACTTAGCGTAAAGATCCTGAACTTTGTTTACCTCTGGATCCTATAGATCAGCTAATGTAGTGAAATGGTTTGAGGTCTTTACTGCATATGTTGAACTTTCTTGAAGATTGTCACTCGCAGGTTCCTGCCTTTGTATGCTTCCGAATGTGTAATTATTTGATCTATTGACTAGTGGAGGCGTTAAGCATAATTTTGAAAACCCATGTTTTTTAGGGTATACATTCCTGCATTTATAATGATTAATTGCTTTTGAGTGAATTTTTTTTGCACTTCTAGCTTTTCTGCTTTTTGTTCTACTCACCATTTTTTCTTGCTCAAATGGTAATGGAATATAATCTATAATTGCTTAGATATATTTTATTTTATTTTTAATTCTTATTTAGTTTCTTTTATTTTTTGGAGTTAGTTGTTTTCTTTTTTCTCATTCACTTATCTAATTATTATTATTATTATCATTATTTTACATTGTTATTTTGTCTTTACTTCTATTTTTTCTTTTTTTATAATAAAACTTTACTTTTATTTAATTGAATTTTATTTCCTTTTCAATTGGTGGTTTGCATTTTTTTTGGTTTCTTGATATTATTTATTTTTTCTCTTGATTTACGTGTGACTCTTCCTTGCCCTTCCCTCTCCTCTTATTATTTAGCCTAGTCTACAACATATTATTCTTCTACATTCTTAGCTCTCTTACTAACATCCTAATCATTGATCATTGAGTATGATCGAAAATGTTGATGCTAAAAAATCTTTCACAATCTTACTTAGAAGCTTGAATACATAATATCATGGATTGTGGAAATTTGTTGCAATTAATATTAATATTTATTTAATTTAATGATAATTATTTAAGAGTTTATCTTAATAATAAACTCTAAATAATGTTATTAATTAAGTTAATGAATATATTATTAAAAATGTATTGTGAATTAATTAAATAAAAGAATGAGACTTAAAGATAAAGTTAGGGTTCTAATTTAGGCACAATTATATTTATATAATTTAATAATAATAATTTAGGATTTTCATTCTAAATAATAAACTCTAAATAATATTATTAGCTGAATTAAAAAATATTATATTAAAAGTGTCTCAAGATTTAATAAGAGAGAGTACACAATTATTTAATAAGGTTTATTTTAATCAAATTGCATAAAGCATATGCATGAAATTAAAATATAGTAAATCAATCAAAGGGAGAAAGAAAAATAATTTAATAAAGATGTTTTAAATTGCTAAAAGAGTGTGCATGAAGATGTTAAAGATAACAAGTAATAAAAGTAATTGATCAATGAGTTCCCTCTCGTGATTGCATAATCAGAGCCCGAGATTTAGGGGAGAACTCTTTATTAGAGATCTAAAGCTCATTATGTAATTACATAGGTTTTGGTGGAGCAATTTCAGAGAGGATGGTTTTTAGAAAAAAAATGGAATTATTGTGTGTTCTGTGTGTTTGTCATTTTAGCATCAAATCTAGGTAGGATCTCATGGTTTAATTGTACAGTGAATTTCCATTCTTCAAATTCTTGTCTTCTTCATGTTTGGATAAATTTGTTTTCATAATTTTAGATTTGGTTGAAACCCTTGTGTTGACATTTATTGTTCTTTGTACTTGATTTTGTCTATGAATTAATTAATCAAATTAAAACCCTTGTTTGTTAAATAGAGATCAGAAACCCTTGTTTGATTTAAATTGGGTGGTTCACAATGGATTTGATTAAATTCAAGATAGGGATTCTAAAAAGGAAACTAGTTTTAAATTACTTAATTTAATTGTTTAAGTTTTTTTTCTCTATCAGATCTAGTTTGGAAAGTTTCCACTTTTAGTAAGTTTTTGTTGGTGTAAATAGGTATTTACTATTTACACTTTACTTAAATTTATTTAGGCTAGTGCATTATTTTATTATTTATTTTCATGAGACACTTAGGAGTTTGTGCACCTTTTTGAGTTGTCATGTTGACAACATAGAATTATGCAACTCTAATTGTGCACATGGTGTCTACAAGACAAGAGTTTGTATCATTCACAGAGTTGTCATGTAGACAACATAGTTATTCATGCTCCTAATTTAGCACATAAGTTGTCTACAAAACTGATTTGCATGTCATGCCATTGTAGGCTTATCCTCTCATCATTGCACTTAATTTTGTGCTTAATGGAGGATAACCCATATTTGGTGGACATGTGTCTGGTTGTATGACTTATCATGATGTTGATTTTGAGGCATTCTAGATGCATCTCAGAGGCCTTTATATTCAAGTACTCCTAGTGTACTTGTAGATTGTATTGAATACTATGCATTTATTCTAATCATACTCTAGTCTAATTTGTGCTTGTGTTTTTGAGTTCTTTGGTATTGGGTGAATATTGCACTAAGGAAAATTCTTACATAGTATCAAAGCTGAGGGAGGCACTCATCACATAGCCATTGAAGACCTTATTGATTCATCTCTGAAAGGGACTCAATTCAAATCTATAGCACCAGCTGCAATTGGGATCATCTAAAGTCAAAGCGAACCTTGCCATTGCATCCAGAGCGATGATTCAGTGAGGATTAACTATAAATTTTCTTATTTTAGGCCATATTCAATCGGGAGGCAAATTTTTTTTGTAAATTAGAACCTGACGGCTCGATTTGCACACTGGGTATGGTCTTTTATCATTCTGACTAATTCATTTTTGGATCTAATTAATTCTACATTTTTTTCTCTATATATATTTTAGAATTTTTTTTGAACATCCAAATAGAGAAAAAAAATTAGCATAAGCATCAGCCAGTCACACCGTAGCCCTATGCTTAGAATATTTCGCAAAATATTTTTTATTGTTTTGCAAAAATTAATCATTTGGCAGGCATTACATTAAATTCCTGACAGTCATCTTTGCAAATCTGGTCTAATATTCCTACCACCAATGGCTAAGCATTTTATATTCACAACAAGCAGCCAAAAACTAGTGGTCACAACCAAGCGGTGAGCTTTGTTTATACTCTCACCGCAAGCCTTTGTTTTTATATAACAAATACTCAAATTCTTAGGAATGTGGAATAATTATATTATCCCTCCAATGACAGGATAATTAATTTGGCACCATTTTTTTCCCAAATTTGGCATTATTATCAAGTTTATGGCACCCACGTGAAGTGCAGTGACCCCCACGCTACATGGTACTTAACGTACAATGCACAAACTAAATGACATGCATGAGATCCTCGTTGAGCCATGTGAGAAAACTAGTGCTGACACACAGACAAATCACAATCAGCCATGTGGTGTCACTATTGGCTCCTGTGCTATGCTATCCCCATAGAGCTTCCGATACGTGGTAGCCACCTAGTCACCCACGTCAGCACTCTGCAAATGAGTTAGCCCATGACATCAACCTATTGTATGCCACCTAGATAGTACAATCAACAAGCCTAGTCATTGACCATATGCTGAATCGACCATACACATAGGAATTTTCCATACTATCCATACAGTACAGACATATTTTTTTGTACCATTGACATCATCAGTCGTATAGGGTGACATCATCACAGGCCTGCACAGAAGCTAACGTCAACAAAATCCGATGCTAAATTTGATAGTCATCTAACTATCATTCCAAGGCAATTTTTAACTGTTCTGATGACAATTTGACCATCAAATTTAACACATTATTTTCATCTCCCGACCCCTCTTCATATGTAGTTTTGATTTGGCAACCCAACTTCAAACCACCATAACTAAGTCATCCACACTCCAAATCAGGTGTGACTTTTTTTGATTTTGGGTAAAACTTCCTAAATTTTTTAGTGGTGTAGCTAGTTTCTGGTTTTGGTGCATATATTTATCAGAATAAGTATTTTTTGGTGACTATAACTGTCTAATCCTACTTTATGCAACTTCAAACACATTGTACAGGCTCATATGGACTCCTTTTCAGGTTCCATTTTTTTTCAAAGTGTATATTTTTTCTTCTAGTTTTTAGATCTATAGTCAAATTGTAGTCTTGTGTGGAAAAAAATACCACTTTCAGAGATAGGTCATGTTTTGCATTGTATTGCTTCACAATTGTTGTAATTTTGAGCTACATTGTAAAGGTCCAGACTTGTACTCTATACAAAGGTTGTAATCAGAAAAATTAGAAAGCCCACTTTGTCCATTTTGACAAGTGGCCCATTGTAAACCCACTATATATAAAGTGCAAAAATTATTCATTTGGGGGGGAGGGATTTTTTGATTGAGTGAAAAGGGGGGGTGTCTACTGTGTATTGTGTCTACTTGATCTTGTGTTCTTGCATTATGGGTTATTTTTCAAAATCAAATCCACACAATTATGCTACTTGAAAAGAAAACATTAAAGAGCCATTGGTAGAAAATAGTTTATTGTGTTATGTCACTGGTGTGGCAAAGAAACCTCCTACCAATGCTAATGAAGCTTGGAAAGAAGACTGGGAATCCAAATAAGAGATCACCCTAGGAACCTTGTTGAAAAATATCTCTGATCCTATCAAATTTCACATTAGGAAGCTTATCGATCCAATAGAGGTGTGGGCTAAACTTGAAGCTTTGTATGGGACAGTAGATGAAGACATGGCTTACACCATAGAGGATAAACTTCTCAAGTTGGATCCTAGAAATTTTGACACCATCAAAGAATATCTTACCCAAGTAGAAATGTATAGGGCACAACTTAAGGATTGTGGTGAACCCATTAAGGATGGAAAGATGATCAAACACATCATTACTCATCTTTCACTTGAATATGCTCCTTTTGTTTCTAGCTTTAATACACACAAATTGACAATGGGTAGTGCCTATGTTAAGCCTTCATTCAAGAAATTCTCAGAAATGTTGATATTAGAACATGACAATCTAGTGGGTATGGGAATTCTAAAGTCTTCCAAGACCAAAGCCTTGGTAGAAAATGAAAGTAATTCAAGTGGTAAAACCTCCAACAAGAAGTAGAAACAATGGAAGGTGAAGCCACAAGATGACACACAATAGTCCTCCTCAAAAAAATCTTCGTCAAATAAATTTTCTTCCACTCAAAAATATTCTTTACAAAAAGGAAAATCTTCTTCCAAAAATAATCAAAAGGGGAACAATTCTAACAAAAAGGAGAAGAAAACTTGTTCCTATTGTAAGATGAATGGTCATGAAGAACATGAGTGCAAGGATAAATAGATTGATGAATTGGTCAACATAATGAGGAAACAAAAAATTGATGTACTAAATGCATATGAGGATAAGGGATCTTCATCCACTTCAAAGGGAAAGGGATAAGCTTTAGTTGCTAGTACAAACAATTTAGAAGAATGGGTTCTTGATTTAGGAGCAACACATCATATCAGTGCTTCAAGGGAGCAATTTTCCTCTTTAAAACCATCAAATGTACCTTACATCTATGTGGTCAATCATACTCAAATTGAAGTAGAAGGTAAAGGGAATGTTGAGTTGGAAAATGGCATATTCAAGGATGTACTACATGTTCCTAACCTTAGCAGCAACCTTCTCTTCATCTACCAAATAACTCACTATGGGTGTGGCAACAAAGTAGAGTTCCTCCCCAAAATAGTAGTGGTGAAAAATCTTAAAGATGATTCAATGGTGGTAGTTGGAAAGCCAAATTGTGAGACTAGACTTCATTATTTCTCACATTTTCTACCTAAGTTAACTTCTCTTGCCTTGTTGACTCATTCAAACACATAAAGTAAAGTATGGCATGAGAGATTTGGACACCTTAGTTATTGCTACCTTCAGCAACTAAGAAACAAGGAAATGGTCATTGGTCTACCTCAATTCAACTTTTCAGAGGGTGTATGTCCGAGTTGTGAAGTAGGTAAACATCCTAAATGGAAATATGACAAGGGGAAGTCTTGGAAGGCAACTACTATTCTAGAATTGGTTCATAGTGATGTAGCTAGCCCATTTCCAGTACCATCCTTTGGTAAGGCCCACTATGTACTCACATTTATTGATGACTTTTCATGATACACTTGGGTCTTTTTCCTAGGTCATAAAAGTAAAGTATTTGATAAGTTTATCACCTTCAAAGATCAAGTTGAGAAAAAATAAGGGAAAGCCATCAAGATCCTAAGAACAGATAATGGCAAAGAATATATCAACTCCAGGCTTATAAAATTTTGTACACATGAGGGTATAGATCTTCAGCATTAAGTTGAATACATGCTACAGAAAAATGGTGTAGCTGAAAGAAAGAAAATAATCCTTAAGTGACTACTTGCATGCTTCAACACAAGTCTCTAGATCAAGTTTTTTGGGCTGAAGCCATGTGTTGTGCCAACTACATCCAAAAAATGAGTTTGGATAAGGCCTTAGATGGAATAACACCTTTTGAGGCATGGTGTGGCAGAAAACCAAGTGTAAAGCACTTCAAAGTTTTTGGTTGTCCAACATGGGCAAGGATACCTCCACAAAAGTGAAAGGCATTAGAACCACAAAGCACACCATGTATATTTGTTGGCTATCCTCATCATCTCAATGCATACAAACTAATGGACCCAGAGACACATGAAATCTTTTATGAGAGGAGTGTTCAATTTGAAGAAACATGTCCAAGTTCGGATTCTTCAACTCCTCCTTCTTCCTCCTTCATTGATAGTGATCATAGTGATGACAATGACTTGGAAGATGAGATTCCTCCAACCTTGACTTATAGGACACCACCTTTGTAGCGTCAACAAATAGTTGAGGCCATTCCTTCTTCTTCTTCTTCCACTAAACCTCATTGGGCACAACAAACTCTTAACACAACAGGTTCATTGGTGGGAAATCCTTTAGACAGTTGGAGGACTAGGTCACAACACAATTCATTTCCACACGCATATATAGCCATTGCTTCATATCAATGGTCTTTTAAGGAAGCATCATGGATTCTAGAATGGGACAAGGCTATGGAGGAAGAATATAATTCTTTGATGAAAAATAACACTTGGGACTTAGTTCCCCTTCTTAAGGGAAGAAAAGTGGTTCGATGTAAGTGGATTTATCAAATAAAATTTGTTGTGAATGGAAGTGTGGATAAACATAAGGCTAGACTACTTGCCAAAGGTTTCTCATAGGTTCTAGGTATTGACTATGTAGGAACTTTTGGATGAGTTTCCAAGATTAACTCCATTCACCTAACACTAGAAATTGATGCAGCTCAAGGTTGGGTTGCACACTAGATGGATGTTAAGAGCAGTTTTTTGAATGGTTATCTTAATGAGGAAATTTATATGGAGCAGCCACAAGGGTTTGTATAGGATTCTACTATGGTTTGCAGATTGAATAAGTTTATTTAAGGTCTAAAGTAGGCTGCTTGGGCTTAGTATGCCAAAATGGATTCCTTCCTCCTTTTAGCAGGTTTCACCAGATGTCACTCTGATTTGAATGTTTATATTATTCAAAAGGATGACTGTCATTTGATCCTAGTTCATTATTTTGATGACTTGATCATTATAGAGAGCACTTCATCCATCATTGCTAGTATCAAGACCTCTCTACAGGACAAATTTTTCATTACAAACTTGGGTTTGCTACATTACTTCCTTAGCATTCAGATCACATAGTATCTAGTAGGGATTTCACTTTCACAACACAAGTATGCTCTTGACTTGCTTTCTAGGTTTCAAATGAGTGACTACAAGCCTACTCCTACTCCCTTCCTATGAGGTGTCAAGCTAGAGGCTAAGTGTACCACTCCACTTGTTGATGCTACTTTAGATAGACAATTAGTTGGAAGTCTTATCTACTTGACACATACACACCTTTATATTGCTTTTGTAGTTGGCATGGTTTCACGCTTTATGCAAGAACCACATGAGCTTCATTGGAAGGCTACCAAGTGCATTTTATGCTACATAAAGGGTACATATACACATGGGATACATTATGTAGGAGGTACATGACTTCATCTAATTGGATACACAAACTCAGACTATGTAGGGGACTTAGATTCTCACAAGTCCACTTAAGGGAAAATATTTCACCTTGGTTCTAGCCCTATTTGTTGGCAAAGTAAGAAGCAAAACAATGTTTCTCTTTCTTCCATAGAGGTCGAGTATCAAGGAGTTGTTAATGTAGCTATAGAGGCTCTTTGGTTACAACACATCCTAGAGGATTTTGAATTTGATCTACCTATGCCTAATGGTATTCATTGTGACAATCAAAGTGCCATTGAGATCTCTAACCATCTAGTTCATCTTTAGTGGGCTAAGCACAATGAGGTTCATATGCACTATATCAGAGAGCTTATACATGAGTAGATCATTGCACTTTATTACTATCCTATTAGGATAAACCATGGATAGAAATAAAAACTACATGCAAATATAACCAATAACAAAAAATAATAGATCACATAGAAATGAACACAAGGCACCAAGATTTAAAGTGGTTCACCCAATCCCTGGGCTACATCCATCAAACAACAAGTTTGATCTTATTACAATCCAGTGATTACCACTTGATTACAATCACTAATCCCTTGCAACTCAATACCGCCACAAGAGCCAATTTTGCATCACAACATAATGAAAATACCCAACCCTAAACCCTTTTATACAAGTATTAAACCTCTTTAGGGTTATAACATGTCAGCCATATGTCGGTCATAATATGTCGGCTACAACGTCGGCCATGGCCCATAATATGTCGGCTAATTATGAAGTATGTATAGTACTTTCTTGATTAGTCACCATAATCTAACAATCTCCCACTTGGGGACTGATCAAGCTCCACACTAAACAACAATCTCCCACTTAGAGACTGATCATGTAGCAATAACACTACCACATGGGACTCCCACTAGATAAAACCACCCTAGACTCTATTGTTCTTTTATTCATGTTCAGTCTAGAAGACCAACTGAAGCTGAAGAGGAGTTCAACTTCTCCCTTGTTACAACCTTTTTCAACATATCTACTAGATTTTCATTTGTATGGATCTTAGCCAGCTTTAACTATCCATCCTCCAAAACTGACTGGATGAACTTGGAGACTGATCTTGTAGCAATACCACTACCGCATGGGACTCCCATTGGATCAAACCACCCTAGACTCTATTGTTCTTTTATTCATGTTCAGTCTAGAAGACCAACTAAAGCTAAAGAGGAGTTCAGCTTCTCCCTTGTTACAACTTTTGTCAATATATCTGCTAGATTTTCATTTGTATGGATATTAGCTAGCTTTAACTGTCCATCCTCCAAAACTGACTGAATGTGTTTGGTCTAAGAATGTAAAGCTGAATTCTTTGCAAGATGAATGACACTCTGACTATCTGTGAACAAATAATTATCCTTCTAAGGATGTCCCAATTCTTCCAAGAAGAACTAAAGCATATCATCTCCTTTGCTACCTCTGTAGTGGATAGAGCATTAATCTTCTATAACCTAGAAACCCAGCTCACAGTTGCCCCACCAACAATAAAGACAACCTATAGTACTTCGCTTGGTATCAATATCCCTTGCCAAATTTGAGTCAACATAGCCCTATAAATCAGTAGTAGAGCCTCCAAAGTGTAAACACTTATTGGATGTTCCTCTCAAATATTTGAGAATCCACATGATAGCATTCCAATGCTCAAATCTTGGATGACTTATATACCTGCTTACGACTCCCACTGCATGGGCAATATCTGGCCTAGTGCATACCATAGCATATATCAAGCTTCCTACAGCTGAAGCATAGGGTACCATGGACATCTTATCCTCCTCTTCCTATGTCTTAGGACACATCTCTTTAGTAAATTTCAAATGACCAAGTAAAGGTGTGCTGGCAACTTTAGCATTCTCCATAGAGAAACGTTGCACCACCTTCTCAACAGAATCAACCTGAGATAGCGTCAATGTTCTATTCTTCCTATCTTAGCCAATCTTCATCCCAAGGATTTTTTTTGCTACCTCCAAATCCTTCATAGCTGATGCATGTGCTAACTTGCATTTTAGCCCCTTAATATGATCCATGTTAGACCTAGCTACAAGCATATCATCAACATATAAACATAAAATAATGTAGCTTTCATCATCTAACCTCTTAATATAAACACAATAATCTGAATGACACCTATTTTAGCCATGCTCATGCATAAACCTATCAAATTTAAGATACCATTACTGAGGTGCTTGCTTCAAGCCATATAAACTTTTCTTCAATTTGCACACTAAGTTCTCCTTACCTTTGACCTCAAATCCCCATGGCTGAGCCATATATATTTCTTCATCCAAATCACCATGAAGAAAGGCTATTTTAACATCTAACTGCTCTAAATGCAAATATTTAGTAGCCACAAGACTTAAAACAATAGCGATAGAAGTCATTTTAACAACAGAAGAAAATATCTCATCAAAATCAATTCTCTTTTTCGGAGAAAATCTTTTTACAACTAACTTGGCCTTAAATCTTTGCTTACCTCCTTCCTCTTCTTTCAACCTATAAACTCACTTATTCTGTAAATCCTATTAACCTGTAGGCAACTTGCACAAATCCCATTTCTTATTCTTGAGCAAAGAGTCCATTTCATCTTTCACTGTAGACTCCCACTGAATATTAGTATCCACTTGCACAGCTTCATCATAACTTTCAGGTTCACCAGCATTACTAAGTAAAATAGAATAAAAAGAGGGAGAAAATCTTTGTGGAGGTCTAATTTGCCTCATTGACCATCTAAAATTCATTGATGTGTGGGGTATTTGTTTTTATGGTTGTTGCACATCATGGGGAATGGCTAGAACATCAGCTTTTGGAATATCATCTAGCACTACATAATCATCTTCTTTCTTCTCATGATGCTACAACAGATATTTGTACAACACTTTCTCATTGAATATGACATCCCAACTTCTAACAATTTTATGATTTTAAAAATCCCAAAGCCTATAACCAAATTCATTAATGTCATATCCAACAAAGACACATTTCTTTGATTTAGCGTCTAGCTTGGTTCTATTTTCAGAGTCTATATGAGAAAAAGATTCACAACTGAAGGTCTTGAGAAAAGAATAACTCACCTTCTTAATAGTTCATGCCTCCTTTGGAATACCACAGCCTAAAGGAGTAGAGGGACCTCTATTAATCAAATATACTGTAGTATTGATAACCTTCACCCACATGTGTAAGGGAAACCTAGCATGCAACCTCGTGCTCCTTGCATGCTCCATTATAGTCCTGTTTATGGGTTCAGCGACTCCATTTTTTTGTGGAGTCCTTGGAATAGTTTTCTATCTACAAATACCATTAGTGGAGCAATAATCTTCAAATTCATGACTGCAATACTCACCACCATTATCAGATCTGAGACATTTTAATTTCTTACCAGTCTAATTTTCAACCAAGAATTTCCATTTCTTAAAAGTTTGAAATACATCAGATTTCTATCTAAGGAAATAAACCCATACTTTTCTAGTTGCGTCATCAATAAATGTAACATAATAGTGAGAGTCACCAAGGGAAGATACCTGAGCTAGTCCCCATACATCTATATGCACAAGCTCTAATTTCTCCTTTTTGTTTTCCTTCCCAGTCTTTACAAAACTCACTCTCTTTTGTTTTCCATACACAACTTTCACAAAAATCCATATTAACACATTTCAGACTTGGTAAAACTTTCTTTGAATGAAGTACTTTCATACCTTTCTCACTCATGTTCCCAAGTCTGTTGTGCCACAATACTGTATCACAATCTACACCAGCTATTTGTTCTCCCTGCTCAACTACAACAATTGTTCCTGAACATTCATTTTTCTCTGAAACAATCAAAGTAGAAGGAACAATATGACCTGTACAAAGATATAAGGTTCCTACTTTCACACCTTTTTCTACTACAAGAGAACCTTTTGAAACCTTCCAATTTTTATCATTAAAAGTAACTACACAAACCTCATCATCGAGTTTCCCCATTGAAATTAAATTCCTACTCAGCCTTGGAACATGTCTTACCTCATGTAGTAGCCAATGATTCCCATTCTACAACTTAATCTTAATTTTTCCCTTTCCAAAAATTTGACAGGGTTCATTATCCCCCAAATAAACAAGCCCAAAATCCCCTTGGACATAATCAATGAAATAACCTCTATGAGGTGTGGCATGAAATAAAGCACCAGAATCTAAAACTCATGAATCATCAACACTTTCTAAAGACAGAAGCAAAGCATCCTCTTCGGATTTGTTACTCACCACGTTTGCCTCTTTGTCTTCATCTGATTTATCTCCTTTAGTTTTCTTTCAATTCTAGCAATCTTTCTTTTTGTGCCCTAGTTTCCCACAGTACCAACAATCATTTGGTCCTCTCGATTGAGACCTCCTCCCCTTTGACTTTCCTCTTGATTTCTCACTATTTTAAGAGTTATTTCCTCTCTCAGTTGTTTTGCCCCTACTTTGTGCATTCAAAGAACTTCCTGATGTAGATCCACCTAAGGATTTCCTATGAGTTTTCTCACTCAAAACAACACCTATTACATCATCATATTTTAGGGTACTAGATCCAGGAACAGAATTACTCACCCATTACTAAGCCATTCCAGCTTTCAGGCAAAGAACACAAAATCAAGAGAGCCTTAATTTCTTCATCAAAATTGATACCCACAAAAGATAACTGACTAGTAATAGTATTAAACTCATTTAAATGATCTGCAATAGATCTACCTTCTACCATTTTCATATTAAATAAATGCTTCATGAGAAATACCTTGTTTGAAGTGGAGGGCTTTTCATACAGTGTCACTAGGGTTTTCATCAAATATTTTGTCATCTTTGCTTTTGTAATATTAAATGCCATCAATGGTGCCAAGCATAGCTGAATGCTTTCGAGTGTCTTTCTATCCAAAAGATCCCATTCAGCCTTTGACATAGTTCCCTGATTCTTGGCTTTTCCTTCCAACAGCTTTCATAAATCCTTCTGATATAGATAGTCTTCCATTTGCATCTTTCATAACTAGAAGTTCTACCCATTAAACCTGTCAACCCTTAGCTTACCCTCATCTGTCATTGCTCCCACTCAATCATGAGACTCCCACTCTATTGTGAAACTTTCTTGCTGAGGATAACTGAAAAACAACTAGGCTCTGATACCACTTATTAGGATAAACCACAGACAGAAATAAAAACTACATGCAAATATAACCAATAATACAAAATAATCGATCACACAGAAATGAACACAAAGAACCAAGATTTAATGTGGTTCATCCAATCCCTGGGCTATGTCCATCAAAAAGCAAGTCTGATCTTATTACAATCCAGTGATTACAACTTGATTATAATCTATAATCCCTTATAGCTCAATACTACCGCAAGAAGCAATTTCACATCACAACATAATGAAAATACCCAACTCTAAACCCTTTTATACAAGTATTAGACCACTTTAGGGTTATAACATGTTAGCCATATGTCGGCCATAATATGTCGACTACAACATCGGCCATGGCCCATAATATGTCGACCATAATGTGTCAGCTAATTATGAAGTATGTATAGTACTTTCCTAATCAGTTACAATAATCTAACAATCTCTCACTTGGGGACTGATCGGGCTCTACACTAAACAACATATCCTATAATAGAGAAGGTCACTAATATCTTCACCAAACCATTCACTAAGGTCAAATATACTCATTTACAAGATCTCTTGGGGGTGCAAGATGTTGCAAAAAGGGGAGTCCCTTGACTTCTCTCTTCTTCTTCTTCTGGGAGAGATTTTTTCCTCATCCAAGGTCTTCTTCTCGCTTGCATGTTCTTTATTGTACTCATCTCTCTTTTCGGAGGAGGGTTTTCCCATGAGGTTTTTCCTCTTTCTCTACTTTATGGGAGATTGCATTGCATCATTATAGCTTTGCTTTTGTACATTGGTACCTAACATGGCCTTGTAGCCAGGACTCATCATGCATTTGTGAGCTTAACTGCATTCCCCTAAGTTGCACTTAAGGGAGGGTGTTGGTGTACATAGGTATTTACTATTTACACTTAAGTTTTCTTAAGCTATTGCATTATTTTATTATTTATTTTTATGAGACACCTAGGAGTTTGTGCACCTTTTTGAGTTGTCATTTTGACAACATAGAAGTACACAGCTCTAATTATGCACATGGTGTCTAAAACATATGAGTTTGCATAATTCACTGAGTTCTTATATAAACAACACATTTATTTGCACTAATTTAGCACATGTTGTGTACAACACTGATTTGTGTGTCACACTATTGTAGGCTTATCCTCTCATAATCACACTTACTTCCATGCTTAATGGAGGATAACGCATACCTGGTGGACATGTGCCTAGTTGTATGACATACAATGATGTTGATTGTGAGGCATTCTAGATACATCTCAGTGGCCTTTATATTCAAGAACTCCTAGTGTACTTGTAGATTGTATTGAATACTATACAATTATTCTGATCATACTCTGCTCTAATTTGTGCTTGTGTTTTTGAGTTCCTTGGTTTTTGGTGAATTTTTTCCTAGGGTGGATTCTTACATTTTTTCATTTTTACTAAGTTTACATTTTTAGTAAGTTTTAATTTTTTGAAAAGTTTCTATTTTTAGTAATTTTTTGTTTTTTGGAAAGTTCCTATTTTTACTGAGTTTTCATTTTTAGTAAGTTTCCATTTTTAGTAAGTTTTGATTTTTAGTAAGTTTATGTTTTTAGCAAGTTTCCTTTTTTGGAAAGTTTTTTTTTTTAGTAAGTTTCCATTTTTGAAAAGTTTCTGTTTTTAATAGATTTCTATTTTTGGAAAGTTTTTATTTTTAACATGTTTTCATTTTTGGAAAATTTCTATTTTTCAAAAGTTTCTATTTTTGTAGGCTTCTATTTTTGTAAAGTTCACATTTTTAGAAAGTTTCTATTTTTAGCAGGTTTATATTTTTGAAAATTTTCTATTTTTAATAGATTTCCATTTTGAAAGTGTCTTTTTTTAGCAAGTTCCCAATTTTTTAAAGTTTCTATTTTTAGCAAGATTTCATTTTTGGAAAGTTTCCATTTTTAACATGTTTCCATTTTAGGAAAGTTTCTATTTAAGCAGGCTTCCATTTTTGGAAAATGGAAGGCTGCTAAAAATGAAAACTTTCCAAAAATGAAAACCTGCTAAAAATAGAAACTTTCCAAAAATGAAAACTATTAAAAACAAAAACTTTCCAAAAATATAAACTTGAACACTTGAACTAGTTGACTGAAAATGAAACTTGAACTGTTATATGTATCTATTTCAAACTTGAACACTTGAACTAGTTGAACTGAAATGAAATGTAAATAGTGTTATGTATCTTTTGCAACTTTAACACTTGGAAACTTCAAACTTGAACACTTGAACACTTGAACAATTGAAACTTAAGACTTGATTTCTTGAAACATAGACAAAGACAAAACTTGTGAGTTGGATTTCAAACATCTTTTCTTATAATTATGTTGTAAGGTAGTATCGCTTTGAATGTTTTTGCAAATATTATGTTGTTCTTGTTTGGGTGTTTTTAGTGGAATTAAAAATTTTCAAACCAAAACAGTTTGAACAAAAAAATTTGAAGCAGTGGAAGTGTTGAACATGAAACTTAGAAACTCATAACATTTATGTTCTTGACTTTTGATACATTATAACTTTTATGTTTTCCAATGGATTTAGAGATGTTGATCTTTTGTTTGGAGTGTTTTAGGGAATCTATTTTGGTATTTGTTAAAAAGATGAATTTTGGATCAATACGATTTTCAATTTATTATTAAACCAGAATCATATTTCTCTAAATGAGTAAAAGTGTATACATAGTTAACTTATTTATACTAGCTTCATAAATGAGCTTTTTGTGTGACATTTTAGATAGTACTCTTTGACTTTTAGTTACCCTAATCATTGTAGTACACTTCCAGGAGTAAGCCTAAGTCTAAGGGAGTGGGTGTAATGCCTACCCCTAGTTTAGTTTTATCTTTCTTGTAGGCTTCCAAGAGTAAGCCTAAGTCTATGGGGAGTGGATATAATGCCTACCTCTAGTTGACATTTTTTATTTGTTTTGACCAGATTCTTTTAGGCATGTTCTAGTATTATGTTTTATGATTAGCAGTGCTAGATTACCAATATTGATTAATTATATTTCATATTTAGTTAATACATGTGTTGAGTTACTTTAGTACTAGTTATTTCAATTATCTCATGATGTTAGTTAGATGAATGATTTATATGTGTTTTCTATGGATACGTACACCATACTTACATGTGTGTGTGTGTGTGTGTGTGTGTGTGTGTGTGTGTGTGTGTGTGTGTGTGTGTGTGTGTGTGTGTGTGTGTTTTCTATATGTTTGACATTTCTGACATAGTTGTGGAAGGGAGTCATAGTCACCTACTAGTTGGGATCTACAAGATGTAGCACTTCTTGCCATTACTTGTTTAGTTTAGAATATATGTGCTTTTACATGCATGGATTTTACGTAGATTGTAGGCACTAGGCATCAACTTTCTTGAATTGCTAGGATCAGGGTACCCTATCATAGTATTTGAATGGTGTAAGTGGGGAGATAACTCTTGAGTTTAAATCTTGAACCCTAAGCCAGTTGTCCTAGAAAGTAGGACAAGTATCTGAGTTTTTTTACTCATCCAAATTCTTCAAGTGACATGAATTCATGATTTTGACCGTAGAGTTTGATTTTGTCCTTTATCTTTAGTTGTGTTGTCATTATTTGGTTTTTTGGGTTTGTTATGATTTTTTGTTTTAATTAAATCAAATTAAAAAATAATTTAATGATTTAATTCAATGAAATTTTATAAAGAAATTTGATATTTAATTATATTTAATTAATTGAGAAATTAATTAAATAAAATGAATTAAATTTAAAAGATTATATTAAATTTTCATTTTTGACATATTTAAATATTTATTTAATTTTATGATAAGTATTTAAGAGTTTATTTTAATAATAAACTCTAAATAATGTTATTAATTAAGTTAATAAATATATTATTAAAAATTTATCATGAATTAAATAAAAATAGATGGATTGGGAGCAGGAGTGATTTCAACGAGGGCAACAATGTCTACATGCAACATGAGAGGGAAAGCATGGAGGATGTGCAAGTGAATGCTCAAACTTTAGGTAGCATGAAGGATGGTTTTATGGGGAGCAAAGTAGGAATTGTTGGTCATTAAATTGAAATGATTGAACAAGAAACCAATGATCTTTGCCTTTTTCAAGGGACCATGAATAGTTCATCCAACAAAAAAGGTTTCAAAGACAAGCATGGGGGAATGAGAGGAAATGGGGAAAAGATGCACAAGGAAAAAAGTTAGGTCTGCACAAAGTCTGATAGATTTTACTTCACCAAAATTATTCATAAGTATTACCAACCAAAGCAAATTCAACAAGAATGGGCAAAGGAGGCAGAACCAATTAGAGAGCCTCCCCAAAATAGTGATGCTACAATCACCTATGAGGTAGCATCTTCCATTCAAATCGATATTGAAAAATGGAAAGAAACTATTGTAGAGCTATAGAAGAAAGCCTTCTTTTTCAAATGGCTTGGCCCATGGCCTTCTATCACAAAGATAAGACTGGGCTATAGTGCAATATGGGGCAAGGATTGTAGGTTAAAAACCCTAACAAATGGTCTTTATATGGGGTTGGCCCCTAGTAAAGAAGACAATTTAGCCATCCTAAATAATGGACCTTACTTTCTAGAGGGCCAAGGAGTCTATCTAAAAGATTGGGAACCAAACTTCAATCTAGAAAAAGAAAAGGTGCAAGTTTTTCCTATATGGATAAACCTTCACAATCTGCCACTAGAGTATTGGGGAGAGGAGGTTTTAGCTCTGATTGGGAATATGATAGGAACTTTTATCAAAATACAGGAAGTTTTGAACTTAAAGGATTTATCCACTCACCCAAGGGTTCTATTTAATATAAAGGAAGGCAACCCCATCCCTGACTATGTAACCTTGTGTAATTAAAAAGGAGTGTTGAACCAGCCTATCGAAGTATGGGAAGGGGTGGAAAATTTGATTCCAAAGGAGGTGATACAAAATAGTAGGCTTTCAAAGGGAAGGGTTTGGGGGTTGATAAATTATTAGATGAGCTAGAATGGATAGAATGCCAAAGAGATATGGAGAAAAGGTCTAATAAACAAAATCCCTTAATAGACCCCAACAAACAACTAGAGAACTTAAATGCAATAAGGATAGAAGCTGAAATGGAGCATGCTTTTTTGGTTTTGGAAGAAAGAGAGCAAGGGGATAATATGGTCTCAACTCAAGTGGTAAAAGAAACACCTATGCAGCATTGGCAAGAGAAAGAGGACAATAATCCGCAAAAGGAAGGCTTGGGCCCCCAAGAGGAACCATCAATGCCAAGAAATGTAATGTCACCTCCCTCAAAAATCCTTGTTTTGAAAAATTAGGTAGATAAGAGTCCTCCTTTATATTTAGATGCATACTTCAAAGATTTATTGGGCACATTGATGGGGACACCCATGATTAGAAAAGTACAAAAGGAAATGTTTATGCAAGAAGAGAAAAACAACTTCTATAATGATGTAGAAGTATCACGAAGTCAAAATCTTAATGTTTCTTTTGAGGAAACAATGGATAGAAGTATCATAAAGGAGGCAGAAGAGCCCACTCGGGAGGAGCATGATGGGGAAGATACCTTAAATGATTTAGGCCTACTAGAACATCCAAGAATACTAGATGAAAGATCTATAGAGAAAACTAGCTCTAAAAGGTAGAAACCAAATGTAGGGAGTAAATAGAAAAGAAGCCCCAAATCAATCAAGATAAAACTAGAATTGGTAGGCAATGCAGTAAGTCAATCCAAAATTTTAAGATCGAGAGAGGGTTTAGCCTTTTCCTGAGAGCCATGAAAACCCTATCATCGAATGTTAGGGGCTGTAATTCCCCTAACAAGATTCAATTGATCAAAAGATATCTTGATCAATCAAAATTAGACTTGGTGCTCCTACAAGAAATAAATATTAAGGAGGAGGATTTTGCATTTTTCAAGAGTAAATTTAAGGGATGGGATAGTTTGCTAATAGGGGCTCAGGGTGCTTTGAGTGGAATGGCTATTTTATGGAAATCAAAACTATTAGAAGTAAATCTTATCCACAATGACACAAATTGGCAATGGATTAAAATTTATGTGAAATAGTTACACTATTCCTTTTCAGTGTTAAATATATATGGCCCAAATAATAATTCTCAAAAAAGGACATTATGGTAGGCCATTGTTGATAAACTACAAGGTCAAGACAATGAGGTGGCTATTTTAGGAGTTGATTTTAATGCAATTTTAAACCTAAAAGACAAAAAAGGTGGGAAAGGGTGGAGTTTAGAAAGACAACGAGATTTCAGCAATTTTGTGAATGATAGTCGACTAGTGGAAATCAATTTCAAGAAAGGTGATTTTTCATGGACAAATAGAATACATTGTTTTCTACATATAGCTTCAAAACTAGATAGATTCTTTGTGACAGGCAACTGGGAGGAGGCAAATTGGTCTTGCTCTATAGAAATCCTCCCTTATCAAGGATCAAACCATTACCCTATATTACTAAGAGTTCAAGATGAAAAAACTTTGGATAGGTGCCCTTTCAAATTTGAAGCTATGTGGCTAAAAATAAAAAGCTTTGTAGATTTGATTGTTGAATGGTGGGATAAAGCTCCAACAAGTAAAGGTAATAAAACTTTCACTTTTTTCAAAAATTTACATTTTCTTAAGGAACAATTAAAGATCTAGAATAGAGAACATTTTCATAATATTTTTTTATAAGAAAGTGGACTTAGAGAAATAATTAAAAAATTTAAGCCTCTGAGTCATTGAAAATGGTATGTTTGAAGAAGATTTTAAGGAAGAGAAAATTCTAAGAAAGGAACTAGACAAGTGCCTTGCTAAAGAAGAATCTTTTTGGAGAAAGAAATCAAGGGAAGTTTGGTTAAAAGAGGGTGATAGAAACACTCAATTTTTTCATAATTCAGTCAAAAAAAGGAGGGAAGCTAATAAAAATTTTGAAATGCAAAATTTAGAAGGAGCTCTCATACAAAATATTGAAGAAACTAATGCAGAGGCAATAAACTTTTTCTCCGAAAAGAGCCAACAGGAAGAACAAAATCTAAATGAGGTGGAAGAGGTCTCGTGTGTCATCCCGACCTTGATTATTGAGGCTCAAAATAAGACCCTAATGTACCTAGACAAAGAATGTGAAGTTTATGAAGCTTTAAAAGGTCTCAGGAGGGACAAAGCACCAGGCCTAGGTGGGTTCCAGCAATGTTTTTTCAGAAGCTAGGTTTTATTTTTCAAAAAAAACTTTGTGAAGTGGCTGAAGAATCAAGGCAAGGGGACTTCATTCTTAAAGATTTCAATGACACATTTATAGCTCTAGTTCCAAAAAAAGCCGCACGGGTGACCTTTGAAGATCACAGACCAATATCCTTATGTAATACAATATCTAAAATTATTTTGAAGGTCATGGAAAATATACTTAAATAGGTCTTAACCTCTATCATCTCGAAAGAACAGAGTGGATTCTTTCCAAGAAAATCAATTTATGAAGGTGTCGTTGTAGCATGTTAAGAAATCCACTCAATTAGAGCTTCTAAAATACAATCCTTGATGGTCAAGTTAGATATAAAAAGATCCTATGATGAAGTTGATAAATTTTTTAAGGCAGTTTGGGTTTGGATAGGAATGGCTAAAATGGGTGGAAAGCTACATTTTTACTCCCCATTTCTTAGTACTCATAAATGGAAGCCCTCAAGGATTCTTTGAATGAGAGAAAGACATGAGACATAGGGATCCCCTATCCCCTTTTCTCCTTATTATTATGGGAGAAGTGTTGGGAAGGTTAATTAAAAGACAGCGGGAAAAAGGGTTATGGAAAGGGATTAAAATAATAGAGGCAATGGAATCTCTAACTCATTCACAATTTGTAGATGACACATTTTTAATAGGAATAGAAAATGTAGAGCAAGCAAAGTCTATGAAGAAAACATTATAACTTTATGGAAGAATATCTCAACAGTTTCTAAATTGGAATAAATCAAATATTTTCTTCTTCAACACACAAAAATGTGTTAAAGTTAGAATATGCAGGATATTGAATATGAAAAATTGGAACAATCTGATAGATAAATGCTAGAATAAAATTAAAGGATGGAAAGAAATATGGATGTTGTCAGCAGGCAGAATCCTAATGCTCCAAATAGTCATCTCAGCAATGGCCGTATTTGCAATGATGTGTCTAGATATTCCCAAAAAAGTTGTTAGAGTTTCAGAACAAAATACCCTTATTAGCATGGGAAAAGATTTTCTAACCCAAGGATAAGGGTGGGGCTGGGATTCAAAATTGCCAAATTATGAATAAAGCTTTGGGAGCTAAACTAATATGGGCAATGTATGAAAATCCAAAACTTTACTTGGTGAGAATTCTAAAAGGAAAATATTTGGATTCAAATGAAGATCACAGGATTCTAATGGTGCAAGATCCACCGAAGGGATCAGTAGTATGGAATTTTATGCTTTCTTACAAGTAGATTATTGTAAAAAATATTTCTTGGTGTATTGGAGATGGGAAACAAGCTAAATTTTGGGAGGACTCATGGAATGGGCATGAAATTTTGGAGAAGGATGAAAAATTTAATGAGATAAAAGCCTACTTTAAAGAAAAGTGGGGGATTTTTGTGTCTGACTATGTGGAAGAAAAGGAGGGTTTGGAAGGAAAAGCATGGTGTTGGAAGGATTTCTCAAGGGAAGAGCTGACAGAATAGTAGAAGCTACAAATGAGAAGCATCTTAGAAGAAAAAAGTTTTCTTTTGAGCTTAAAAAAAGATAAAATTATATGGTGTGGATACTTATTAGGAAATTAATATATCAAATTAGGATATAATATGATAGCTAAAACATATAATGATGCTTTCATATCAAAATATCTTTGTTGGACCAAAGATATACTACCCAAGGCAGGAGCCTTTTCATGGTTAGCTTACAATGGAAGAATTTTAACTACAGAAAGGAATAGGAAAATAGGCATAATAGGACTATCAAGATGCCCTTTATGTAAAAAAAATGAAGAAACTTTAGATCACCTTTTGGTTCAATGTTATTATGCAAGAAAATGTTGCGATTTGGTTCAATTTAAATTGAGATGGCAAGGACCAAGATCCCAAAATGTAAAGGAGATTTTGATGGTTGGCCAAGGGGGCATAGAAAATCTACCCTCTAAAGCATATGGTTAGCGGCTCCATCACTGATTGTTTGGGAGTTGTGGAAGGAATGGAACAAAAGAATTTTTCAAGGAGTAAAGGAAAATATGAGTAGATGTTTAAGTAGGATAATTAATGCTATTAAAGAGACAATAGGTACCTAAGCCAAAAAAAAAGGAAAGCAATGTAAATACGCTACACAAAGGAGGATAGTATTTTAAAAGCCTCATGGCAAGGGATAAGATTTAAATCTCCCTTGGCAGCACTGGTAACCAAAAAGAAAAAGAAAAATTCTGAAAGGATAGCATGAAGAGCTCTACTAGAAGGATGGATAAAAGAAAATTTTGACAGAGTTGCAAGTGGAAACCCATGAGCTTTGGGAATTGGGGTCATTTTGAGGAATAGTGTAGGAAATTTTATTTTGAAAGGTGCTAAAAAGTTACCCATAGGCACTAGTAACATAGTAGAGTGTGAAGTAGCTCTATTAGTAGTAAGACTAGCTAGAAAGGAATGGGTCAAAAAGCTACATTTAGAATGGGATTCCCTCTTAGTAGTTCAAGAAATTTCAAAATTACAAATCAACACATGGCACCTTCAAATGGAAATTGATTTAATTGTGAATGAAATTTGAAATTTTGAGGATTTTAAGATCACTCACATCAAGCATGAAGGGAATATGGAGGCAGACACTTTATCAAAATGGGTAATATCCTTAAATCATGAAACAATGTGGATCAAGCATTCATATTTTGGAGTAGCAATTAATCATTCTTTACAATGATTATGCAATGAAAAAAAATTAAATGAAAATTCTTTCCAAGGATAGGCCAATCAAAATATGGATTTTGAATGCAGATTTAATTGGTCCTTTGGCATGTGCGGTAAGTGAAAATTGTGCAACAACAGAGGAAGAGTAGGAAATCAAATGCTAACACATTATTTCAAGATAGAGCCACACATCAAATTGTGAGAAAGGCTCTTTAAATATTGAAATTAGATAGTGCATTGTATAATTCTAAATTGGGAATAAAGGTTTTTGTTAAGTTTCAATGGAGCTGAATTTCACCTTCAAAATAGAGAAGCGACAAAAAGCACTTTTTGGAAGGGTAACAGAGTGATGCATCAAGAAAATGATTAAGTGCCCATCAAAAGAAGTCATTCAAGTGGTTCAAGAGACCCTAGGTCCCTTATTCCAAGAGGCTGACCACTGTTGGAAAGTGTAGGTAGACATTGTGGCTATGTTGATGGCATGGAGACTTCAAGTGGGTGACCATGAACAAAATGTGGCTTGGGTTATGGAAGCCCTTTTTAATAAAGCTTTAATTTTTTAAATGGGGGTGCTTCTAGAGTGGGCACACCTGGGATGGGCCTTTTGCTATAGTGAATGTTATGAAGATGATGACAAAGGGAGGGAGAAAGGGGTTCTTCCCTCTGTAAATTGGCCAAGGGGGAAAATGGAAAGAGAGGCTTATATCAATCACCATCATCTGGCATGGGATAGTCTGAAGAATTCTATTTGGCTCTAGCATGAACAACACAGAAAAGCCATTTTCCCAATTGCTTTTCCAAGGAAGAGAAGGTCTAGAAGAAAATTTTGCAAAGCTTAAAGCATTGGCGGACACTCCCTCTTTTTGTTTTGAAGATCATTCAACCACATTTTGAAGTAGGGTGGATAATGGGGTTGTCTTGGCCAACAGCAATGGAAGGTAGTGATTTTGTGTAGCGAAGGGCCTATGGAATGAAGGGCATCATAAAGAAAGGAAGAATGGTGATGAAGACTTGGGGAAAATTTTGAGTAGACAACTATTGAAAACAAATTGGTTAATTTTGGCTTAGTGAAAGTTTGCCAATGTTTTGCTATGTTGAGGTCATCATGACCTAGATAGATAGTAGCAATAAAGGTTTTTTAGTATGCTTATAAATAGTTTTTCAAAAGCCTAATTAAAATTTGTTATTGTAAGGGTAGTATAGGAGGTTAAAGGTATATTGTAAATGGTGGTCCTCAAATTTGGAGAAGCTAGACTTTTGTGCTATCCATGTAAAACATATTATATCAATAAAATATAAAACTATTACCAATAAAAAAAAAGTATCATGAATTAATTAAATAAAAGAATGAAACTTCAAGATAAATTTATGGTTCAAATTTAGGCGTAATTATATTAATTTAATTTTATTATTATTATTTAGGAGTTTTATTCTAAATAATATTATTAGTTGAATTAATAAATATTATATTAAAAGCGTCTTGTGATTTAATAAGAGAGAGTAAGCAATTATTTAATAAGGTTTATTTTAATTAAATTGCATAAATCATATGCATGAAATTAAAATATAGTAAATTAATCAAAGGGAGAAAGAAAATTAATTTAATAAAGATATTTTAAATTGCTAAAAGAGTGTGCATGAAGATGTAAAAGATAACAAGTAATAAACAATAATTGATCAATGAGTTTCCTCTCGTGATTGCATAATCAAAGTCCCAGATTTATGGAAGAACTCTTTATAAGAGATCTAGAGCTCATTATGCAATTATACAGGTTTTGGAGGAGCAATTTTAGAGAGGATGGTTTTCAGAAAAAAGGAATTGTTGTGTGTTCTGTGCGTCTATCGTTTTAGTATCAAATCTAGATAGGATCTCATGTTTTAATTGTACAGTGGATTTCCATCCTTCAGATTCTTGTCTTCTTCATGTCTAGATAAATCTATTTTTAGAATTTTAGATTTGGTTGAAACATTTGTGTTGAAATTTATTGTTCTCTGTTCTTGACTTTGTCTGTTAACTAATTAATTAAATTGAAACCCTTGTTTGTTAAATTAAGATTGGAAATCCTCATTTGATATAAATTGGGTGATTCATAATGAATTTAATTAAATTCAAGATAGAGGTTCTAAAACAAAAACTAGTTTTAAATTACTAAATTTAATTGTTTAAATTTTGTTGCTCTATCAGATCTAGTTTGGAAAGTTTCCATTTTTAGTAAGTTTTTCATTTTGCTAAGTTTACATTTTTAGTAAGTTTGCAATTTTAATAAGTCTCCACTTTTAGTAAGTTTCCATTTTTGGTAAGTTTATGTTTTAGTAAGTTACAATTTTTGGAAATTTTCTATTTTAAGTAAGTTTCTATTTTTGAAAAGTTTCTTTTTTAGCAAGTTTCTATTTTTGGAAAGTTTTTATTTTTAACATGTTTTCATTATTGGAAATTTTCTATTTTTAGTGGCTTTCTATTTTTGGAAAGTTTCTATTTTTAACAGGTTTTGATTTTTGGAAAGTTTTCATTTTTTTAAAATTTGTATTTTTAGCAAGTTTATATTTTTGGAAAGTTTATGTTTTAGGTAGCTTTCCATTTTTGGAAAATTTCTGTTTTAGATAAGTTTCCATTTTTTTAAACTTTCTATTTTTCGCAAGTTTCTATTTATGAAAAATTTCTATTTTTTAGTAGTTTTCCATTTTTGAAAAGTTTCCATTTTTAGCTAGTTTCTTTTTCAGAAAAGTATTTCCAAAGTTCAATAAATTTAAAATTATTATGTTAATAATTGATAATTATTATTATTATTAATTTTAACAAATAGTTTTTAAATTTGAAATTTAATTATTTGAAAATTTTATTTATTACTTTATTATTTAAATACAATTCTAAAGTAAATTAAAAATAGAAGAAATTAATTAGGAGAATTAATGTTTTCTTTTATAAACTTGGACGCATTTATATGGTTGAGATATATGAAAAGGATTTGTAATACTAGAGAAATTTTATTATTTGAAAACCTTAGTAATTATAATACTTTGACAAAATGAAAACTAAAACCCTAGTTTTGAACATTGAATCTTGTGTTTGTTTTGCTAATGAATTAAACTATGAAACTATGTTTAAGTAACTTTATATGATATGTTGAATCATATGACATTCTACTGAACTCAACAAACCTTAGTTAATTTGACAATTAGAGAAATGAAATTGAAACCCAAATTAAGATCAAAAAATATTATGAACTGATATACTTGATAACGAAACTAGAAACTTGAAAACCTATAAGTAAAAATGGAACTGGTGTGTTTTCTAAACCTAATATTTTGTGAAAATTACTTTTATATGTGCTCTTTTTTTATGTGTGATTTTACTATTGGGTGTTGGGTTGACTTAGTACTTTGACCAAATCAAGACATTTACTAGAGGCTCAGGAGTTCTATTTTGTGATGTCATGATGATGTTTTAATTATGATCTTTTATACTCAACCATGGTCATGTGTCTTGTATGCTCTATGATTTGTTTTGATCTATTGATTTTTATTGATTTCTAGTGTTCTTTTGTGAACCTGAGGTGACTCGTGTGACCTATCTATTATAACCTTTGAGTCTTCAATCAGTTATTTTTGGAATTTCTTTCTAGTCACTTGTATAGGACTAAGGTGGTTGTATGATTTATTTTTAGTGATTTCATGTTGTGACATGGAATTTGTTTATGTGTACTTAATTTTGGGATCAATCCTATTAGGATGATCATATTGGTGGAATCTGTGATTATGATCTATGATTTTTGGTATTTGTCAGTTGCTTGTTTAAGAACTGATGTTGGGTATGTGGTCTTTTGAGATCTTTCTCATTTTATTAAGCTTACGATAGGTTATCTATATGTCATGTTGGGAAGTGGCTTGCAATGGAGGTCGAGGCCCTAAAGTGGCTGATGGGTAACCTATTGTAGGTTATTTAATAAGTTATAACATTTCATTAAATGGGTTTAAAATGTATTAATAAGAGTCATTTCTTTCCTTGCCCATGCCTTGAGTGCTACTGCAAGCTAGGATGGGAGTAGAGAAGATGCTTGGTTGTGACCATGCTTTGTTAGTATGCCTTGTCAATATGAAAGGATACTAGTGCTGCATAGAGTCACTAGGGAGTAGGGGATTAAAAGACTAGTCAAGTAACCTTAGAGTTGGTTCATGTGATGACACTTTTCCATATGCATAATAGATTTCCTATGTGACTATGTTGCCTTTGGGATTAGTTGATACTTGTTTCTTTGTACCCTTTGAGATAGTTTTCTTTCAAGTGATTCCTTGAACCTAGATGTTGGTTTTTGACTTTTTAGTTTGTTATCCTGTTTGGGACTTGAGACTATCTACTCAACATGGTGAGAGTGGACCTTTTTTGGTTCCATGAGATTGGGTGGTAGTGCTTTTTCTTATACCATTGAGATCCGACCATTGGATGCCATTGTTGGATGTGTTTGTGTAGATGTTCCATTTTATCTAATCTTATATTTCTATGATGGATGGTTATATTGTCAATGCATTATATTTGATTTCATAGATCTCACAACATGTTGTAATCTATTTCATGATGTATATTATTTCAGTCTCTCATACCCTGTGACTTGTATAGTGGATGATTGTGCATTCTATTTATTGCCAAGTGGCATCATATATAATTCTAAACAATTTAAATGGAATTTATACTTGTAGTTATTCTTTAATATGGATATATTGGATTTAGTGTTAATTAAAAGGAAATGTGATTCATCATTATGGGACCCTTAAGAGTTGTAACCTATTTATGTTAATTTCTGACCCACTATATTATATTTGTTGTTGTTAAGTTATTATCTTTATAAAAAATGATTTGAAAACTTTTTAAAACTTTAGGTTAACATTTTCTGGGTCACATGGTGGGCTATTACATTGAAGGCTATGTAGGTGGATGTAGCTGAGGTTTTGGGTGAACCACATTAAATCTATATGTTATTTGTGTTCCTTTTGTTTTCTTCTATTGTTTCTACATATAACTATTTATTGATATATTGTTCTAGATCTATCAAAACCTAACACTATTATCTATTTTACACATAACAAATTCAGTCATATTTTTGTAAGATTTCTAGATAGTGTTGAGAAGGAAGAAAGGAAGGACTAGAAATACCAAGGAATGAGAGATAAAAGAGACAATATAGGTAATAAAGACTATAGAGAATAAGGTAAGAAGTCTTGTTATATTGCTGAAGAAGATGGGTCTAATAGTGATTATGATGTAAATGATGAAGAATTTTTGTATGTTGTAATAAAAGATAAATCTAATGTAGGAGAGAAAAATGCATTGATTTCACATATAAATAAGAATTATACATTGATATTTGATAGTGATTATTCCCATAATATGAATGGTCATACAAGTATGTTTGAAGAGTTGGAATGTTATAGTTGAAGCTGTGTTAAGTTTGGAAATGATGCACCATGTTATGTGAAAGGTAAAGGATCAATTATAGTGAATGATAAGATCATATATCGCAATGCATATTAGGTTGATGGTTTGAAATATAAATTGTTTATTGTGGGATAACTAAATAGTAAAGGCTACTAATTTGGGCTCCAAAATAGGAGGGAAAATATTTATGATGCTTCCGGTAAACTAATTAGAAGTGGTGATTAAACAAGAAATAACTTGTTCTGTCTAGACCTATATGAAGATACATGTCTATTTGATAAATTTGAGGATATTTGGTTATGTCATAAAAGACTATGTCATGTGAAATTTGAGAATTTGATAAGCATTAGTAAAATGAAAAGAGTTAGAGGAAACTTGATAAGGTAATGTGCAGGCAATGTTAGATGGAAAAAATGATGAAGTCTAGTTTCAAGAGAAAGACTTATTGTTCCAATGATATTTTGGAATTGGTTTATACTGATTTGGGTGGTACTATTAGAGTGGAAAACTATTATGGTGAGAAATATATTATTCTATTTGTTGATGAATTCTCTAGAATGATGACTATGACATTTCTCAAAGAAATATATGATGCATTTTGAATGTTTAAGTGGCATTTGGCTAGAGTTAAAAAGGAACCAAGAAAAATCTAAAGTTCTTGACATCAAATATAGGAGGTAAAATAATATTAGATCAATTCAACATATTTTGGAATGATAAAGGAATAAAAATACAAATGAGTACACCAAGGATTCCACCACAGAATGTAATACCTAAAAGAAGGAATAAATCAATCATGGACTATGCAAAGACATTGATGATGGAGAAGAATATTTTACAAAAATATTACAGAGAAGCTATAAGTATTGTAGTCTATACTTTAAACCAAGTCCAATTTTAGAAAGGTACACACAAAATTCCTTTTGAACTTTTTTATCACTATACATCTAGTGTCAATTAATTCAATAATTTTGGAAGCAAGTTTTACATACTAAAAGATAGAAGGAAAAGAAACATTAATTGAAAGAGTGATGAAGGTATATTCCTAGGATATCACACTAAAATCAAGTCATATAAGTGTTTGAATTCTAATACTAAAAAAAATTGTGGAAAGTGAAAATGTTAGAGTTGATGAATTTTCGGAAAGGAATGAAGAGGAATGCAAGAAAGAGCCCGAAGATTATAGGAAATTTTTCTACATCTATGAGAGAGAACCGAGTAATTTAATAGAAAAAAAAAAAGAGGTTGTCGAGCATCAATAACCTTTTACTGTCAAGGTTAAGCAAAAAATCTCTACCAAGAATTAGTAGGTTGTTGAGCATCAAGCATGAGGAGCCGAGTCTTAAAATGAAGAAGCCAAATATTAGAGAGAGGAAATAGAATACCACATAGATAATAGCAAGTTGTAGCTAGAGATAAATGATGAAGATGAACAAGAAGAACCTATTGAACCATAAGAAGAGAGAATACAAAAACCTCTCTTAGAAAAATATATGAGAAGGAACCATACATAAGACCAAATCATTCGAAGAAAAGATTCAGAAGTCATGACAAGAAGTAAGTTGAAGAATGCTACATGTTTTTTATGTGAGGTTAAACCTAATTAATTTAAATATGCTAGAATGATTTAGAATAACTGGGATGAATTAGTTATACTCAAGTCTATATATGCTAATTAAAATTTTGAACTCTTCAAACAACTTAGATCTAATCTCTAATCCACCTAGTATCTATATAGTAAATTATTAGGAACATAAAATTGCACTCCATTGTGACAATAATAAGAAACTTGAAGAATGTTAAAAATTAAACAAAAAATATCTCAAATAACATTGACACAAGTATGATACCAAGATTTAATGTGGGAACCCAATCTAGGAAAAATCACTAGCAACATGTCACTAGATTTTTACTCTTCTAAAGTGAGCTCTATTAGGAGCCAACCCTATTAAAGGTTACAATACACACTACTAGGTGTGACCTTATTAAATGATTTAATCACCTTGTTAGGGTTGGCATTGTTGGAGGACTTAAGAAAAATCCATTAGAATGTGACCTTGATTAAAAGATTTACAATGAATTTTAGGTTAACCTTGACTAACTGATTTCAATTGATACATTGGTTGGAAAGTAACAATAGGTTAATCTAAATAAATACAAATCACTTTGAAAAATATAGATTACATTTTGGTCGAACAACTGATTCATTGATTGGCTTGTATTATCATCTCTATCACTGAATCATGTGGAAATTGTTCAAGCAATCACTCTTTTCCTCAACACTTCACTGTTCAACCTTCTACTCAAGTTTTCCAATCAATATATTCAACAACTGCTCCGACCTCTTTAGGTTAATCGTTATGCCTCCTTAAATAGGTAGCTTGATCTTTTTCCACTTAAAAACCATTGTTGATCTTAGGGTTAGGTCAAATTCATTGAACCCTTCCATTTTTTCATTTCCTCCTTCTTCTAGAAACTTCTCAAAAATTATCTATAAATCCATGCCTAGTAAATCCCACACACAATTCCTCTTGCATTAACTATTCTAGCTCATCAATCCTTATCTTCAACATGCTTTACATATTTTAAGAATTTAACTGTGTCAGCTAGGAATCTAAATTCCTTTAAAAAATGTTGAAATGTTGTCACTTGGCCAATACTCCATTCCTCAACTTTAGTCATCACTAGATAACTTAGTCATCACTAATCTATCTTTCTCAACTTACATTACCTTCACTTGGTCCTTTCACTAGCGCAAGGTCCAACTTTTCAATACGTTGTCTTTGTTGGCACTCTTTTGATCCTACATTTTCTTAGCTTATCTTATTCACTCAGTCAAGATTAGCATATCTTAGCTTCAAATATAAGATCATTAATATTTTTTTTTGAATCTCAGTTAAGCCTATGTGTATTTTCTTCATTGATCATACAAAGTTGTGTCACCTTTCAGGATGACTTATTAGAATGACTGAATTTGAGTATTTCTATTTAAAAGTCTTTTTTTTTTAACATATGATCTAGATAAATTCATTCTAGCTAAGTTATATATGTTCTCCCACTTTTCCAATTGGAAATGTCTATTAAATACATGTTTTATACTAGTTTGTATCCAATTACTAAAGAAATAAAATTATTTCAGAAAAGTGACGTTTCAATAACTCTAACTATTTTTATGATTTTTTTAGAAATATATATAAGCATCATTTTATAGTGCTTGGAGTCAAGAATATTCCGATATAGAGTTTATAGTGTTTTTCTTAGATATAGTATATTCTAATTAAAAATTTCTAGAACCACATATTTTAACACTTGAAAAGATGTCAATTTTGAGAAAGAAAAAAATATAAGATCATATCAAAAAAATCTAAAATTTATATGATGTTCTAAAGGAGAGAGTCCTCTTCTAGAATGTATAATTTTTCTCCAAGTTAGAATATATTTGATTTGAAAAATGTGGTAGGAAATGAAAACTATCAATTTCAGATGAGTTGAGATTTCAATCCTTATAAAAGATAAAATATAGGTCTAAACCTGATTTTGATTTTAGATTTTTATAGATATATATGTTATCTATAACATAGTCTAAGATCAAAGGGAAATAATTTTATTTCCATATAGTTTTGTGGTAGGAGCTAGACCCCTAATTTTCAGCATTTTCAACACCTAAAAAACTATCTATAAAAAATAGGAAAATATATCAATTTTTATTCCAACTAATTATTAAAAATTATAATTTTAATATTCATCCATTTATACACATTTTATTAGTTTACTTCATTCCCAAATTCAAAATAATAATGCCAATTTTATGTTATTGAAGGTGAACAATTACTTTTGTTAGCCTTTTCCTTTTCAAAAGGGTGACATAGGTTTGTGCTTTTACCCATGTATCTTCTAGACTTGAACTCAATTATTCTCTCCACTTAGTGTTATGATTAAACACCACATTATCTTTTCAAAGTCTAATTGATCTAGTACCCATTGTAATTCTACATAACTCAACCTTTCCACTAGGTCCTCTTTTCATCTCATCTTTTCAAATCCTCTTTATTAGTCATCTTGATATGGAGATCTACTTAGGTAGAAACTATCTTTCCAATAAGGTTGGACATTAATGAAAACATAAACCTTGTTCCAATTGTAGTTTCCAGCAATATCTCTCTTTGGCATTGATGGAAATACCTCTAGTTACCATATAATCCAAAACATTTACTTTGTAAAATGCAATCCCTCTATGTTAAGTATCAAATCTTCATTACAAATCCTTAGTTTCATTCTGATTCTCATGTTGGCATTCAAAAAACTCTCTTTTTAGTTTCATTCTAATTCACATTGATACAACTTTGATATGAGAATCCTCTAGTTAAAATACCTCTAGTCATAATAGCACATAGGCTCCCTCATGGATATATATCCTATGAAATTCTTCACTATCTTTTGATGGCAACACCTACACTATTCTCTTTATTTATACATTCTCCCTCTTTGAAAAACCTCTTCCTATTTAATTCTTCATTCATGTATGACTTCTTTCATCTGTGATCTCTTCCTCTTGGATTTTTCTTCTTGAGGTAATTGACATACAATTCTTTCGCTTTATATACATTATTGATGGTAACATTATATACCCTCCCTCTTTAACAAAAATTCCAAAGAAACTTTCAAACATAGTTCAACATCTTCTACATTTAGATATCTCTTTGTAGTTTCTCTATGTTAGTTTGTGGTGATTGATCAGGGAAGTACATAAAAAAAATTTACTATTCACTAATTCACTACTAAAGTTTGGGCTAGTATTCACCAATTTATGGCCAACATATTGTAACCCTAAAGCAAAAAAAATACTTGTATAAAAGGGCTTAGGGTTAGGGATTGTATCATTTTGAGTGATGCAAAAATTGGTTCTTGTAGTAGTATTGAGCTATAAGGGATTATGGATTGTAATTAGGTTGTAATCACTGGATTGAAATAATATGAGACTTGCTATTTGGTGGACATAGCCCAGGGATTGGGTGAACTATGTTAAATATTGGTGTCTTGTATTCTTTTCTGTCTGATCTATTATTTTTTGATATTGTTTATATTTGCATGTAATTTTTATTTCTATCTAAAATTTAATTCTAACAATTTTTATTAGAGCCTAATTGCCTTTTAGTTATCCTCTATAGGAAGGTCTCATGTTTGAGTGGGAGCAATGGAAGATGAGGGTAAGTTAAGAGTTAACAAATTTAATGGAGAGAACTTTCAGTTACGGAAGATGCAAATGGAGGACTATCTCTATCAAAAGGATTTATGGAAGTCATTGGAAGGAAAAACCAATAATTAGGGATCTATGTCAAATGATGACTAGGATCTTTTGGATAGAAAGGCACTTGGAAGCATTTGATTATGCCTGGCACCATTGGTGGCATTTAATATTACAAAAGCAAAGAAAATAGAAGAGTTGATGGAAACCCTAAAGAAATTGTATGAAAAGCCCTTCGCTTTAAACAAGGTATTTCTCATAAAGCATTTATTTAATAAAAAAATGGTAGAAGGTGGATCCGTTTCAAATCATTTAAATGAGTTTAATACTATTACTAGTTAGTTATCTTCTACGGGTATCAATTTTGATGAAGACATTAGGGCTGTCCTAATTTTGTGTTCTTTGGTTGAAAGTTGGAATGGCTTGGTCATGGCTATGAGTAATTATATTTTTTGATCTAGTATCCTAAAATATGATGATGTAATCGGTGTTATTTTGAGTGAGGAAACTCATAGGAAATCTTTAGGTGGATCTACATCAGGAAGTGTTTTGAACATACAAAGTAGAGGTAGAATGACTGAGAGAGGAAATAATTCTAGAAATCATGGGAAATCAAGAGAAAAGTCAAAGGGGAAAAGGTCTCAATCCAAAGAATCAAGAGATTGCTGGTACTATACAAAATCAAGGCATAAGAAGAAAGATTATTGGACTCAAAAGAACAATGAAGGAGATAAACCAAATGGAGACAAGGAAGAAAAAGTGGTAAGTAACAAATCTAAAGAGGATTTTTTGATTTTTTCTTTAGAAAGTGTTGATGGTTAATGGGTTTTAGATTCTAGTGCTTCATTTCATGCTACACCTCATAGAGGTCATTTCATTCATTAAGTCCAAAGGGATTTTGGGCTTGTTTATTTGGGAAATAATGAACCCTATCAAATTGTTGGAAAAGGAAAAGTTAAGATTAAGTTGCAGAATGGGAATCATTAGCTACTATATGAGGTAAGACATGTTCCAAGGCTGAGTAGGTATTTAATTTCAATAGGGAAACTCAGTGATGAGGGTTGTGTAGTTACTTTTATTGATAAAAATTGGAAGGTTTCAAAAGGTCCTCTTGTAGTAGCAAAAGCTTTGAAAGTATGGACCTTATATCTTTGTACAGGTTATATTGTTCCTTCTACTTTGATTATTTCAAAGAAAAATTAATGTTCAGGAATAGTTACTGCTGTTGAGAAAGGAGAACAAATAGCTACTATAGATTCTGATACAACATTTTGGCACAATAGACTCGGGCAGATGAGTGATAAAGGTATGAAAGTACTTCATACAAAGAAAGTTTTACTAGGTCTAAAATGTGTTAACATGTATTTTTGTGAAAGTTGTGTGTATGGAGAACAAAAGAGAGTGAATTTTGTAAAGAATCGGAAGGAAAATAAAAGTGAGAGATTAGAGCTTGTGCATATAGATGTATGGGGACCAGCTTAGGTATCTTCCCTTGGTGGCTCTCATTATTATGTTACATATATTGATGATGCAACTAGAAAAGTATCATTTTATTTTCTTAGATAGAAATCTGATGTATTTCAAACTTTTAAGAAATGGAAATGCTTGGTTGAAAATGAGCTGGAAAAAAATTAAAATGTCTCAAATCTTATAATGGTGGTGAGTATTGTAGTCATGAATTTGAAGAATATTGCTTCGCTAATAGTATTCATCAATAGAAAACTATTCGAAGGACTCCACATGAAAATAGAGTGGTTGAACGAATGAACAAGACTATAATCGAGCATGCAAGGAGCATGAGGTTGCATGATGGGTTGCCCTTACACATGTGGGCAAAGGCTATCAATACTATTGTATATTTGATTAATAAAGGTCCTTATACTCCTTTGGGCTGTGTTATTTTAGAGGAAGCATGGACTACTAAGAAGGTGAGTTATTCTTTACTCAAAACCTTTGGTTGTTAAATATTTTCTCATGTAGACTTTGAGAATAGAACCTAGCTAGAAGCTAAGTCAAAGAAATGTGTATTTCTTGGATATGGCATTAATGAATTTGGTTATACACTTTGGTATTTTGAAAATCATAAAATTATAAGAAGCAGGGATGTCACATTCAATGAGAAAGTTTCGTACAAAGATATGTTGCAGCAACATGAAAAGAAAGAAAATGATTATGTAGTGTTGAATGATACTCCAAAAGCTGATGTTCTAGCAATGCCTCATGATGTGTAACAACTGCAACAACAAATACCACACACACCAGTGAATGTTAGATGGTAAACAAGGATAATTAGACCTCTAGAAAGATTTTCTCCTTCCTTGTATTCTATTTCACTTACTAATGCTAGTGAGCCTGAATGTTATGATGAAGTTGTACAAGTCGATACAAAGATTTAGTGGGAGTCTACAATGAAAGAAGAAATGGAATCTTTGCTAAAAAATAAAACATGATATTTATGCAAATTGCCTGTAGGTAAAAGGGATTTATAGAATAAATGGGTTTATAGATTAAAAGAAGAGGATGGAGGTAAGAAAATATTTAAAGCTAGGTTAGTGGTAAAAGGATTTGCATAGAAAAAAGGGCATTTATTTTGATGAGATATTTTCTCCTATTGTTAAGATGACTTCTATTTGCACTATTTTAAGTATTATGGATACAAATTTTCATTTAGAGCAACTTGATGTTAAAACAACCTTCATTCATGGTGATTTGGATGAAGAGATATATATGGCATAGGCATAGGGATTTGAGGTCAAATGCAAGGAGAACTTAATGTGTAGATTAAAAATAAAATTATATGTCTTGAAACAAGAACCTTGGTAATTGTATCTAAAATTTGACAATTTTATGCATGAGCATGGATATAGTAGATCTCATTCATATCATATTATTTATTTTAAGAGGTTGAATGATGACGACTACATCATTTTATATTTATATGTTGATGATATGCTTCTAGCTAGGTCTAACATGGATCATATTAAGGGGTTGAAATGCCAATTAGCACATGCATTTTCTATGAAGGATTTGGGGGCAGCAAAAAAATTCTCTTGTATTAAGATTTATAGAGATAGGAAGAACAAGAAATTGACACTATCTCAAGCTAATTAGGTTGAGAAGGTGTTGGAACATTTCTTTATGGAGAATGCTAAAGTTTTCAACACACCTTTACCTGGTCATTTGAAGTTGACTAACGAAATGTGTCCTAAGACACAAGAAGAGTAGGATAAGCTATCCAAGGTACCCTATGCTTCAGCTCTAGGAAGCTTGATGTATTCTATGGTATGGAGTAGGCCAAATATTGCACATGCAATGGGAGTTATTAGTAGACATATGAGTCATCTAGGAATTAAGAGTTGGAATGTAGTTAAATGGATTATCAGATATTTGAGAGGAACATCCAGTAAGTGGTTACACTTTGGGGGCTCTGTTAATGACTTACAGGGCTATGTTGACTCAAATTTGGTAGAAGATAATGATACTAGGTGGAGTACTATAGATTATATATTTACTATTGTTGGGGAAGCAATGAGCTAGTTTTCAAGGTTACAGAAGGTTAATGCTTTATCCACTATAGATATAGAGTATGTTACTACTATAGAGGTATCCAAGGAGATGATATGGCTTTAGTTCCTCTTGGAAGAACTAGGACACCCTTAGAGGGATAATTATTTATTTATAGATAGTAAGAGTGCCATTCATCTTTCCAAGAGTTTAGCTATGCATTCAAAGACTAAACAGATTCAGTTGTGGTACCATTTCATTTGGTCAGTTTTGGATGATGGACAGTTAAAGATGGATAAAATACATATAGATGACAATCCAACATATATATTTACAAAGGTAGTGACAAGGGAGAAGCTAAATTCCTCTTCATCTTTGATTGGTCTTCTAGATTGAATAGGAATAAAAGAACATCAAAGTCCAAGGTGGATTGATCTAGTAGGAGCCTTATGGAGTAGTGACATAGCTACAGGATTATTCTCCAAGTGGGAGATTATTGTCTTGTGTGGAGTCTGATTAGTCCCAAGTGGGAGATTTTTACTTTCTGTTGACTGATTAGGGAAGTACTATACATGGTGTAACCCTAAAGTAGCAAAAATACTTGTATAAAAGGGCTTAGGGTTAGGGATTGTTTCAATGTGAGTGATGTGAAAATTGGTTCTTGCAATGGTACTAAGCTATAAGGGATTATAGATTGTAATCAAGTTGTAGTCACTGGATCATAATAATATTAGACTTGTTGTTTGGTGGATGTAGCCCAAGGATTGGGTGAACAATGTTAAATCTTGGTGTCTTGTGTTATTTTTTGTATGATCTATTATTTTTTGATATTGTTTATATTTGCATGTAACTGTTATTTCTATCTGAGGTTTAATCCTAACACTCTAGACTAGGTTCATCTTTTTTCATCTCTCTTATGACTGATTCAACATCTTGCGCTTCTATCTTGACAACTTTAGGAAAGTCCTAAAGTGTGAGCTTCTACATCAAGTTGTAAAATATTCTGATAAAAACATTCTATGTAGAGAACTATCTTAGCTTAAGTAGCTTCAGTTAGGAGAATCACCTTTAATTTACCTCTTAGATATTAAATTTTATCCTTAGGTGAGGATTTTTTGAATATATCGCCTGTATGTTCCTTTGTATTTAGATACTCCAATCTCACCTCTTTGTCTTGTACCAACTCTCTCAAATAATGCTATTTGGTAGGAATATGTTTGGTCTTAGTATGTATCATAGGATTCTTAGATATGCTTATAGAATTTAGATTATCATCGAATATAAAAATAGGTTCACTGATCTCTTCCTTTATTCCTTTCAATAGTTTCTTGATCCATTGTTGAAACAATTAACTATTATTTCTACATATTCAACTTTAGTTGTAAGTTGGGAGGTGCAATTTTGCTTCTTGCTTGTCCATGAAAATAGTCACTTTCCTCAAATGAAAGCTTCACTACTTGTACTCTTCTTGGCATCAGTATTTCCATCCCTATTTTCATCTTTATAAACATTCAATTCAAAATTTTAATTCTTATTGTAATACAATTCACAGTCTTCATTCCTTTCAAATATCTCAGTATTATTTTCACAACCATCATATGATTCTCCTTAGGATTTGCAATAAATCTAGCAACAATCCCAACTATTAGTGCAATAATTGGTCTTTTATGAACAACATAATGCATATTTCTAATCATTGATCGATATAAGGTTTCATTCACATGAGTAGAATCGTCATTCTTTTAAAGTTTACATCTAGTAGTCATGAGTATTCCAACTAGTCCTGAGTCTTTCATACAAAAGGTTTTCCTTATCTCCTTGATATATTTTGACTGAGTGATGTAGATACATTTCTTTAGTTGGTACACTAATAAGGCATCAAATAAATTAATCTCTCCAAATATAGACATCTCAAACTCTTTCCTCATTTGATCTGCAAATGATGTACACAATGTATCCTTTCTTGCAGATATGATATCATCAATAAATATCTCGACTAGCAAGGTCTACAAGGAGCAAAAATGATTTCATCAATCACAGAAGGTGATCTACAATAAAGAATCTAGTAAAGTTGTAAGTTGATCTATTGGTTCATCCTAACAGGTGAATCATTCTTGTAAATCCTTTAACAAGGTAGACTTAACCGTCTTTATTCAAATCTCCTAATAGAGTGCATACTTGTAAAGTATGTTTGTAAATCCTTTAACAAGGTGGATCTAGCAATCCTCTGTGCTCCTAATAGGGCAGATCACTAGAAGTGATCATTGTAAGCCTTAACTGGCCAACTTCATACTGCAGTAACGAAGCTTTGTGAGTATCATCCCCACCTCAGTTTTACTTTCTATTTTGGAAGGTTTCTGGGTCACTAAATCTCTATGCATATATGGTTTAAATTTTTAATAGTTCTTTTATGCAGCAGGCTAGATGAGTGAATGTTGTATATGATTATTCTAAACTGACTTAAAAGTTTTATTCTTACTAATTCACCCCTCCCCTCTCAGTAACCTATTATATCTTGAATATTTCCAACAATTGGTATTAGAGCTTTTTGGTTCTCAAGACAAAGTTTGACAGCTTGAGCAAAGATCTAAGTTATGGACATATTCAGACTGGAGAAATTTATTGAAAATGAAAAGTCAGATCTAGAAATGGCCATGGTTCAACTCAAAGAAGCAAAGGAGCATCTTTCTCAATCCCTAAAAAGAAGAAAGGAACTTGAAAGACAAATGAATGACCATCACTATGTTGAAGAAAAGATTGAAGATTTGTTACCATCAAGTAGTTTAGAAGAAACTAACAAGGCAATCAAAGAACTTCTAGAAAAGAATAGATCTCTACAAGAAGAGGTAAGAAAGCTTCAAAGAGAGCAAGAAATACAGTCAATTAGGCTATGTGATGTTTTGGAGCAAAGAAACAAAACACAAGAAGAATTGGAAGATAAAAGCCATAAAATTCATAATCAATCCCATCAGCATGAAGACCTTATAGACCAACTCTCTAATGCAAATGAACAAATCAAGATTCTCAGAGTACAAAATGAAAGAATAAGGAATGATTTAAATACTGAAAAGAAAATCAATGAAAGCTTGGAAAATGATCTAATCTCTGAAAGGAAAGTCAATGAAAGAATGATGAAATCCCAAGCAGATATGAATCAATTAAATCAACAAAATGGGGAAAATCTTTATAGACATTAAGGTAAAGCTGGTCTTGGATACAAGGAAGAAGGTGAATCCTCCAAACAAGGTGAACAAAGGAATCAAAAACCCACTTGTAATCACTGTGGAAAGTTAGTTCATACATCAAACAAATGCTGGAGCAACGGAAAAGCAAAATTCAATGGTAAATGCTTGAATTGCAATCAGCACGGTCACAAAGCAAATGAGTGCAAAGAAAAACCAAAATTTGAAGGCAACTGTCACAAATGTAAAAAACATGGTCACAAGGCATTCCAATGTAGATCCAAATCATTCGATCCAGCTGAACAACTTGTCAAAGCCATATTTGGATGGGACTACAACACCTAGTGCAGATGTCACTATTGTGGAGAATATGGACATACTGGCATAAATTGTGCAAGACATCATCTAAGGAAGAAGGACACTACTGTAAGGTGCTATACATGTGCATAACTTGGTCATATAGCTATAAATTGCATGAATATAAAAAGAATTGAAGATGAGAAGAAAATCAAGGTAGACAACATTCGGAAGCAAATGAAGCAATACTGGATTCCACAATCTACCGAACAAGATAAGTCAAGCAATGGAAATATCACTTGAGAAATGAGTGACTCCACCATTTTTTATTAATATTCATAAAAGAAAGTATGGAACTGCATCCTCCAAGAATTATCCTAAACAGTTCCACAAGAAGAAAGATGATCAGAACAGTATTCAGATACACTTTGATCCTAGACTTAACTGAGTTCAGTCGAGTGCAATAAAGTTTAACTTACCGAGTTATATCAACTGAGCAAGGTCAGTTCGTGACCTTACCGAGTTAGGTCAGTACATGAATGTTTTCTTTTGATCACTAAGTTGGTAGTATCTACTGAGCAAGTGGATGACAACTTGTCATTTCATCTACCGTCGTACCAAGCATTTATGATGAATTTTTTGTCAAAAAGGGCAAAATTTGATCTCATTCTTCACTACAAACTTAGAGCTAAGCTATCTTCTGCAATTCCAGAGCAAGCTTAAAGCAATTTTGAGAAAATTTTAAAGGGTGAAGAATCTGTTTAGAATTTCTCTTCACTTACCGAGCAGCAATGGCATCCAGAAGTAGCAGTTCCAAGGCAAAGAGAGGGTCAGAAATGTTGGTTAAAGGTGTGGAATGGAAGGCCCCGAACTTCAAATTGGCACCAACAATTGTAGAATCACTTGATCCTAACAGCGCTCAGTCTCAAATTCCTCCAAAGGTACTCCTTATAAATGACATTCACTCTCATTTCAAATGTTCCATTCAAGAACTTGGAAACCTAGAAATTGATAATGCCCTAGGAGAAATGACCGTAGATGGAAATTTGAAACTTGAGCATAAGCATCTTGAAACAAAAGGGTTAACCCACATTTCACATTTTCCAAGGAATTTTAAAGTTAAATGGGTTAGGTATGTACTCAGTAGAGTTCACAACGGGCAATTGTGGTTAGAGAAACTAGTGCTTATCAAAAAGAAAATGATTAACAAGATTACTGGCCTTCCCATGTTGAGGAAAGCTAAGTCTACCAAAACCCTAGGTCGGGAAGAATTGCAAAGGCTAACAAAAGCAGAATGGGATGGTAGAGGACTTAAGCTCAGTACAATAGCTGATGCTGAATTAAGATTTGGTATTCACGTCATTGCTCATAAAATTTACAGTTCGAGCCATCCAAACAGTGTACCTTGTGAAGTAGTAGATTTAGCATATAAGGTAGTAAAGAAGAATGTTGAGTTTGATATGTCTAAATTGCTTTTGTCTCAATTTAATAAAAATATGGAAATCATAAGGACTTCAAAGAACAACTCCTGCAAATTCAGTTCACTTTTGATCTATTTATTCTTCTATGTTCAAAAGTCTTTTCCATCAAAAGGATCAGTAGTATGGGGAAACGATATTCCCATTCTTTATCAAATAAATGAGTTTATTGCAGAGTTAGGTGAAAATTTTGACAGTTTTTTGGATAATTACTTTGAAGATTTTAAGGAAAGAATGAACAATAGGTTCTGGATTCCACCTAAACTAGTTGAGGAATACAAAGAAGATGTATGCTTTATGGTAGATTGTGACAAAGTATACACATAGGAAATCAGGCCCCGAGTTGCATGGGTGAAACCTCTTCCTTATGAGGTCAATATTGATTAAACCAGAGATATCATAGAAGCACTGGTGAATGAACTAGTAGACCCAAAGGAACCAGTCTTTGGAACTTATGATGAAGCTAAGGCCAGAATTGAGCTTCAAATCAAAATCCCTTAGGTCATTAGCAAAGGAAAGAGGAGGATTGCAAAGCTAAAAATAGAAGTTGGTCCTCTAATGATTACTAAAGGGAAAGGAGAAGATGATGAAGAAGAAGAGGAAACCGAGTCAGAAAAAGTAGAGGAGCCTCAACAGAATAAAGGTAAGGTGATTATCACCAAACCTAAAAGGCAAGCTACTGCAGTATTCTCCAGGAGAACAAGACAAGGGAAGAAGGAACCTGTACTTTTCAAGCCTCCACTCACATTTGAGGCAAGGTTGAAGCAATTAGAAGTAGGTGCTAGCTTCACAAACTTCAAAGCATTGAAGTTTGAAACAAGATTAGGACAGGAGAAAATGCAGATTGAGGAACTGCTATTGAGTAAAATGGGAAGATAGAAATACTCTTCAAACGAGATTGCCTCTCAGATCCCTAAAGAGCTATTGGAGAGGTTGCAACCAAGATGGGAAATTGTAATCAAGGCTATCAAGGATATCTTTGAGCAAACCCTAAAGAATCTCCTACCGAGTCTCACTAATGAAGAAGTGAAGAAATCGCTGAAAGATCATGAAGGTAATATGATGATTAGATTCCACACTTGTTTGATACTAATCAAAGACATTGAGCATGTTGTAAACGATGCAATAAACATATGGAAAAATATCTATAATCTACATAAATCCAGTGAGGATATTGTTGAAATCAAGGACAATGACATCAGTGATGACGATGATATTGAAGATATTCCAGGGGATCTGCATTCAATGATGATAAATGTTGAAGAAGAAGACAAGGAAGATGAAATGGAGGAAGAAGAAGCTAAACAAGCTAAGGAGGAAGATGATCCTGTAAAAATTGCAGCCAAAGTCATTGCATCTCTTCCTCACTCTCCACCTAAAGTAGCTACATTAACTATGGAGATAGCTTCTACTGGTGATATTGTGTGCACAACAGCTTCATCAATTTCTCAATCTTCACCTGTCTCCTCTTAGCTCCAGGTACCATCTATGCAAGTGTCTACCACTTTATCAACTAGGCTATAGCCATCTTCATTGATCGAGTCATCATCATCTACAACAGTAAGTTCATCAAGCATATCAACTTCTACTGCAGAGTGTATAGTGAATGTACCCATTGGTACTTCAATTTTGACAATTTCATCTGCTCCAATTTTTGCATCTGTTAGTTCCCCCATTCCAACCTATACATCAATCTTGGGAGGAACATCAATTTTTGATGCTATTGGAACTTCTCTCAGTCTTCCTCTAGTTAGTCCTATTCCAGTTTTGTTAGCCAGTCCAGCCTCATCAACTATTGTTTCAGTTTTAAAGGGAAAAGGTGAAGTTACTACAGGAAAAGCAAAGAGATACATGTATTCCAGCAAGGCAGTGGATGAGGAAATAGACTTGGATAAGGAAATTGTTATTCCTAAGATAGATTTGGATATTGCATTAGTCAATGAAATGAGAATAATCAATCAGCTATTAGAGCAGAAGGCAAGGCAAAAACAACTGAGGCATGAGAGAGACCAGGAATATAGTATTATTGAAAGTGCTAAGAATATTCTAACAGAGGCTATAGGTGTTGAAGTAGATTCTACTCAACACATTTTGATTTAGTTAGAGGAGGCTATATATAAATTGAATGAGGATACCTCCGGCCAAGAAAAAATGATTGAAAAGGAAAAGAAGAAATTTGACAATAAGGTGCTTGAGCACATTGCTCAACATATTGCATTAAAATAGGTAGAATTGTCTACAATTTTGAGTAATTTTGAACATTCTTTTAATAATGTAACTTCACTTTTTGGCAAACTTTGTGATGTTACCAAGTATACTAAGGAAATCAAAGAAAAGTTGAATAAAATTGATGAGGATATGAAGGTCAGTGCCCAAATGTTGCAGCTTGACCACAATTCAAGTTCATCCCATCATCTCAGAATAAGATTTTTGTCAGAGAAATAGGCAAAATTGTTGAGAGAGGAAGCAAGGATCAGGTGTACTCTGATTGACATCCAAAATATGATCCTTCTTATCATGGACACAATGTAGAAGCATACTGCCCATTCCAAAAACATTGATTCATGAAAAAAACTTCTCAATTACAGATCATATGATTGAACTCTCTGTAGAAGTTCAAATAGCACTCTCCACCAGCAAACTTTTGCAAGAAAATTGGGATAAGACATTGGCTCTTATTCTCAAGAAACATTTTGAGTTTATCTCTCATTATGGAATCTTTGTGTAAATATATATTGTTTAATTTGGCATTATTATCAAAAAGGGGGAGATAGCACAATCCAAGAGATAATTGTGCAAGAGATATGTGTAAACTGTGCATATTGTATGGGGTAGATAAATGTAAGAAAGATATGTGTAATAAGACTTGCAAAGATCAATTTTGAAAATTCAGAACTTTATGTCAATTTTTGCACATAAAATTTGAGTCATAATTGTTTTTGTCGCTAATGCCAAAGGGGGAAATTGTTGGCATAAAGTTATTTGCCATTACTGACAACACTCATCTCACAGTTCAAACCAAGCACTGAAGACATAGGTCAAATCGAGCGTCGAAGATATAGTCCAAACCGAGCGTCGAAGAAGAATTGTCTACAATTTTGAGTAATTTTGAATATTCTTTTAATAATGTAACTTCACTTTTTGGCAAACTTTGTGATGTTACCGAGTATACTAAGTAAATCAAAGAAAAGTTGAATAAAATTGATGAGGATATGAAGGTCAGTGCCCAAATGTTGCAGCTTGACCACAATTCAAGTTCATCCCATCATCTTAGAATAAGATTTTTGTCAGAGAAACAGGCAGAATTGTTGAGAGAGGAAGCAAGGATCACGTGTACTCTGATTGACATCCAAAATATGATCCTTCCTATCACGGACACAATGTAGAAGTATACTGCCCATTCCAAAAACATTGATTCATGACAAAAACTTCTCAATTACAGATCATATGATTGAACTCTTTGTAGAAGTTCAAATAGCACTCTCCACCAGCAAACTTTTGCAAGAAAATTGGGATAAGACATTGGCTCTTATTCTCAAGGTACATTTTGAGTTTATCTCTCATTATGGAATCTCTGTGTAAATATATATTGTTCAATTTGGCATTATTGTCAAAAAGGGAGAGATAGTACACTCCAAGAGATAATTGTGCAAGAGATATGTGTAAACTGTGCATATTGTATGGGGCAGATAAATGTAAGAAAGATATGTGTAATAAGACTTGCAAAGATCAATTTTGAAAATTCAGAACTTTATGTCAATTTTTGCACATAAACTTTGAATCATAATTGTTTTTGTCACTAATGCTAAAGGGGGAAATTGTTGGCATAAAGTTATTTGCCATTACTGACAACACTCATCTCACAGTTCAAACCGAGCACTGAAGACACAGTTCAAATCGAGCGTCGAAGATATAGTCCAAACCGAGCATCGAAGACATAGTTCTAACTGAGTGAAGAAGCACTTAGTGTTAACCGAGTAAAGATGCACTTAGTGTTAACCGAGTGAAGATGCACTCAATATTAACCGAGTGAGGAAGGACTCAGTGATAACTGAGCTTAGGAGGTTAACAAAGAAGTTAGTTTCTACCGAGTGACACTATATCTACCGAGTCACCAATGGTTACCAAGTTCCAGGCAACGTTGTATGACTAGTATGAACCGAGCCCCTACCTCTACCGAGTGCATGATGATGTCGAGTAACGTAGTGGATTCCGCATATCAGAAGGTCATCAAGTCTGTCTAATGAACCCGAGTTTATTTTACTATTTGGCGGACTTAGTTATATTTTGTTTACTTGTGTTTGGCCGACCTTGCATGAATAATTATTGGAATGATATATATATGTAATGTATTATATCATTCAATAAAAATATATATATATATGATATACAATATTGCATAAAAAAAGGAGGGACATAAGATATGATATGAGAAGTGGAATATATGGAATTATGATAATGCAAATTTGTCAGCAGTAAAGAATACTCAACAAGGTCTACAAGGAGCAAAAATGAGTTCATCAATCACAAAAGGTGATCTACAATAAAGAATCCAGTCAAGTTGTAAGTTGATCTATTGGTTCATCCTAATAGGTGAATCATTCTTGTAAATCCTTTAACAAGGTAGACTTAACCATCTTTATTCAAATCTCCTAACAGAGTGCATACTTGTAAAGTATGTTTGTAGATCCTCTAACAAGGTAGATCTAGCAATCCTCTGTGCTCCTAACAGGGCAGATCACCAGAAGTGATCAATGTAAGCCTTAACTAGCCAACTTCATACTGCAGTAATGAAGCTTTGTGGGTATCATCCCCACCCCAGTTTTACTTTCTATTTTGGAAGGTTTCTGGGTCACCAAATCTTTGTTCATATATGGTTTAAATGTTTAATAGTTCTTTTATGTAGCAGGCTAGATGAATGAATGTTGTATATGGTTATTCTGAATTGACTTAAAAGTTTTATTGTTATTGATTCACCCCTCCCCTCTCAGTAACCTATTATATCTTGAATATTTCCAACACAATGATCACTTATTTTTTCTTGGCATATTTTTCTTGACAATTCAAATGCACTTCCTGATAGTCAGCACAAGTTTTCTAATGCTTGACACATTGTTGTTGGAACTTAGCATGTAATGGCTGCTATTTCTTAGAAACTTTCTTCTTAGATTTAGGTAAGGTATTCGGCTCACCTCAATCAATGTATGTCAAATTTTTATAATTTACAAGTTCCTTATTAAATTCAACTTTATTTTTAATCCATATTCATCAAATTTTACATTTGCACTTTATACAACTTTGATAGTGTTAGAATTGAAACACTTATATTCTTTTCTCTTAGTAGAATAACCTAAGAATATAACTTCATGACTTTTTGCATCAAGTTTTCCATTTCAATTATCTTTAAAAATGTAGCATTTTCTTCCAAATTTTTTTAAATATTTCATATTAAGTGGATAACCATACCATAAATCAAAAGGTATAATATGTGTACTATTCTTGACTTGTACCCTATTCAAGGTATAAACAGATGTATTTACAACATCTCTCTAGTACTTAGGTGCAACATTCTTCTCGATCATCAATGTTCTAGCATAGTCCATGATTTATCTATTCATCCTTTCAACTATACAATTCTATGGAGGGGTCCTAGGTGCCAACATTTGTCTCTTGATTCCTCTATCATTGTAGATCTTAATATAATCTATGGTCTCATCAGATAGGTCTAAGACACTTTAAGATTTTACTTGTTTCTCTATTAACTCTCGCTAGATAGCACTTAAGCATTTGAAAGGCATCATTATTTTCCTTAGGAAGCATCACAGTTATCATTCTAGAGTAGTCATCAACAAATAGAATAAATAATTTTTCACCACATAAGCTTTGCACACTAATAAGTCCACAAATTTTAGTATGAACTAGCTCTAAAATAACATTAGAAGAATAGGTCTTGCACTTAGAACTATACTTTGTCATTTTTCCCGATTGACATTTCTTACACATCACATTATCAGGTTTCTTCAATCTTGGTAACCCTCTTACTTTATTCATCTTACTAATTCTTATGAAATCATTAAAGTTTACATAACATAGACTCTAATTCCATAACCATATATCATCATATTGTGAAAACAAGCATGTCTCATCAGATAGGTCAAGATAGATCAAGTTACCTCTAGTTCGGTCTCCACTTCTAATAAATTCACTAGAACCATTGTAGATCTTAGCCTTCTTATGCTGAAATTCAATTTTGTAGTCTAAACTATTCAAATATTCCATACTCAATCAATTATATTTAAAACCTTCAACCCAATAAGCATTATTGCATCTAATATTATTAGTCAATTTAATTGAGCCTTTACCTTTGACAAGACATGGTGCATCATTATGAAACTTAACACTACCACCTTTATAATGTTCAAGGTTTCAAACTTACTATTATCATTAGTCATGTGAAGTGAGGAACCACTAAAAATTTTCCATCTATCACCTTTACTCACACATGAAACAAGTCTATTTTTCTCATCTTCATCAAAATCATCTTTCATAGCAACATAAAAAATTTCTTCATCATTACTATTAGAATAATCACCACTCTCTTCTTCAGCAATGTGATAAGACTTCTTACCATCACCTTTTAAGTCTTCTTATACTTTGTTTTCTTTTGCAACTCTTCTTCCTTTGAAATTAATGTGTTTACTTTCATCCTTGTCATCTCTCTTAGGACATCTTGCAGCAATATGACCAACTTGATTGCATGAGAAATAGATTATAGGGAGTTTATGTTTGTATTTTCATTCACCTCAAGTAAGTCTCCTAGCCATTAATACTTCAAGATCCTCAAGATCATCATTAGAAGATTCACTCTCACTAACTTCATAATTTCCTCTCTTCTTCTTGGACTTATGTAAAACCAATTGTGACTTGAAAGAAGATTCAATAAGGACATTAAAATTATCAAAATTTGACAATTCAAAAGTAGTAAGTCTACTAACCAGAATATACGAGGTTGGATCATTATGAGGAGTACTGCTTAGTTCTTATATAGAAAAAATTTTAATAGCATAAATAGGAAGTAAATTTCTCATTATCTTGTTGATCATATTTTCATCACTAATATTTCCATCATCTCCTCTAATAGCATTCAAAACTTATTCGATTTTTACAACATATTGAGCAATGTTCTCACCTTCTACAATCTTCACGTCATCAAAATTTCTTCTCAAGATTTATTATTTGGCTCTTCGTATATTATTATCTCCTCCTTGAATTTTTACCAACTTTTCCCACATCTTCTTTTATGTACTACAGCCCTTTATGTCATCAAAATTTGAATAGCTTAAGGAAGATGTAGTCTACAACATTATATGATTGTGTTCTTGTTTCTCCTTCATTTGTTGGATTGTCAAAGGTGTAAGTATAGATACATAATCTTTCTCAAAGTAGAATACTATTAAATCTCCAATTCTAACAATGTGAAGCTTCATTAGACTTTTTCATGCATGGAAGTTCTCTTTGTACAACTTGGGTATCTCCTTTCTATACATCTTGATCTTTAGTTATAAGTCCATTATAAAATTTCTCTATAAGCACTAATACCAATTGTTAGAATGATTTAGAATAATTGAGGGAGGTGGGGAGGGGGGTGTGAATCAGTTATCCTGGGGTCCACATAAAGTGAATAACATCCACACAAGTAAGATACTAGAATTTAACATGGAACCCAAATTTGGGGAAAATCACTAGGAACATGTCACCAAATTTTCACTCTTCTAAAGTGAGCTCTATTAGGAGCCAACCTTATTAAAGGTTCCAATACACACTCTTATATGTGACCCTATTAAATGATTTAATCACCCTATTAGGAGTGGCCTTGTTAGAGGATTTAAGAACATTCCATTAGAATGTTTCCTTGACTTAAGGATTTCAACTTATATAATGGTTAGAAAGTCATAGTATGTTGATTTGAATAAATACAACTAATTTTTCATATACAAAGCAAAATTTTTTACATCAGCTAATTCATTGATTATACTACATTATCATCTCCATCACTAATTTTCTTGGAAACCCTTCAAGCAATCGCTATTCTCAACAACACTTCATTGTTCAATGTTCTACTCAAGTTTTCTAATTAACATAATTAAAAACTGCCCCAACCTGTTTAGGTATGCTAAAATCTCCAAGATAATCAAAAATAGGCGCTCCAATCAACCTACGAATCTAAATTCTAGTAAAACTTTAGAAATTGCATTTGGAATTGTATTTCAAAACTAGTCAAGTGGATTCATCATAAACTCAAATTTGAAACATAGAAAGTATTTAACCCATAGAATATAATGGTAAGGGAATTTTTACATTTTTTGCAACTAGGTCAAAGTTACATTTAGTCAAATAGGGCTACTTGTTGAGTGTCTTGATTGACAACTCGATGGGTTTAGGTTATTAGAAATGGAATCAAGTTGGAAAACTTATTTGATGGATTAATTAGGACTTAAAATTTCACATGACTAATATAATTTATGACTTTATTGTAGTAGTATGACAATTTCCTCAAAATACTCAATGGGTCACAGAATACTTACTATTAAACAGAGCCTCCAAAATTAGTATGCAAACTACGTCAACATGACATACAATTAACAACCAAATTTAGGGAAATAAAAACCCTATCATATCTTATTAGAATAACTCAAAATATGAAACATGAGGTCTGTTATATGCATACTAAACTCTCCCAAAATTTTAAGTCATTACTCTAATCTGGGTGCAAGATATTCAAATACAAACTGCCTCTCTGAACACATTTTGACACTTGGGCAAAAATGCAGATTTGACAAGTGCTCATAATGACACCTCACAAAATAATTTGCAACTTCAAACGAATCACATGATATCTTTTTACATGTTAAATGAAAGGTCTTGAATACCAAAAATACAACATAGGCCTCCAAATGATAATAATGTATATAGGAATGAAGAGCATTTATAGGGGCTCATTTTTGAAAAATTTTCAAATGTGGTACTCAAAATCATTTCACAATTTTGAGTCCCAACAGTGGCTCTGCCGAGGGATGCATGCCCCTAGGGAGCATGTAAAGAATTAAACATCTCTTGGTTGAAACACCACTACAAAATAATTTATTTAGCAACTCTTTATTAAAAGAAAACTAGATAAATGATGGCCTTCACCCATCAAAAGTTCATCAAAGATTCTTATCTCTTACAAAGACTTGATTTTTACTTCCATTTTCATGAGGAAAGTTGAAAATACCACCCTCATTAATTTCACCCATCATATTAGCTTCTTTAATCATTTCATTAGGAAAAAAATAATCAATCTTGTCACTTCCATAGTCCATATACAAAGTAGGAGCAAATACAGAACCTTTCTCACTACAAAAATATGGATGAGAATACTCATGGTGTTCTAAGGAAATCTAAAAATCATCCTCCTAAATTTCACAAATCTTATCAGACTAAAACAAAAATTATTCATACTCGACCAAGATATTCACACATACCATGGAGATCATACTCTACTTGACCAAGAGAATCACACATACCATGGAGTTGTAAGTCTCCTTGTTCAACCAAATAGCATTAAAATAGGAAATCTAATTTGTATTCACAAATATCATTAGCATCAAAATCTGAAATCACCTCACCGTGCTATGATATGTCAACACACTTCTCAAATAACTGGTTACAAATCTCATGAGAATGCTCACCATTAAAGTCTTGACAAAGAGAAAGGTGATCTTTATTAAAACAAGAATTGTATAATTCATTGGAAAACTCACAATAGGTGTCATTAACCTCATTGTGACTACCAACATAAGAAAGTGTATAATCTGATTTTTTACTACAAATAGACATATTGTCATCATGAAAATAAAATATATTTAGCCAATGTTCCTTTGCATTCTTCAAAAAGTGTCCTAACAATACCATTAAGAGACCTTTTATAAACATTGCGACAAAGTGTGGTCTAATAAGCATCAATTTCTTTATCATAGAAGTTATTATCAATTACCTTCAAGTCATTTTCAAAACTACTATCATGAACATTTTCAGAACATGAAGAAAACAAATCAGAATCACCACTACATGAAAATGTAACATCCACTTCACCAACCAAGCATGTAGAATATAAATCAACAATATCTTCATTATCTTCTTCACAATGACTAATAGGTAAAAACCACCAATCATCCTTCAAATTATCAATTGGTGCTGATGTAAAACCATCTGAATTGAATGCATGTTGATAATTATAATCATCTATTGTAGGAGTTAAATTATAGATGGATAAAAATTGAAACATGCTCATTTTCAACTTTACCATATGTTGTAGATGATTCAACCAATGGTTTGAGATCATGAATCTCAAGTATAACCTCATGGTGTTGCTCTACATGATTAAGTGAATCATCCTTGTGTATAGTGCATTCACCTATCATTTTTAATCCTGATTTGTGTAGATAAATACTCTACAAGTTTTTCATCTATAGGATGATTTACATAATGTGAAAATGGAATTTTATTTTCATTTTTGGAAGAATATCTCATACCCTAAATTGTAAAGGAATACTCATTCTCATCAATGCTCTCTTCTTCCCACATTGGATTTGATTCATAGAAAGATAAATCAGAACCATCTATGTCATTACTATCACTTGAATAACATGTTTCAGCCTCCTCTTCATCATGGCATTGTGGTACATATGAGGAACTCTTATATTTATGTGATACTTCCTCATGCCATAATGGAGTAGAACATTTGTTTTCATGAATTGAAATATAACTTTCAGCTTCTTTGCCCACATAGGATTGTGATGCATATGCTACAAATTCTTGATTAGTAACATTCACAACATAATGAAAAATGTTTAAAGGAGAAATAACTACTACAACCACTCTATGCATTTTAAATTCATTAGGTTGTTCATAGATATCAGGATTGGAAACATTGCCCACTGCTATAATATTATGAATGTATGCATGATTATCGATACTAGAAGAAACGTTACTATAAAGTAAGACATCCTTGCCAATACATATGTTCAAATCTAAATTTACAACTTGATTAGCCACTATAGCAGGGACACCCATAGTTTTATTTGATACTAAAAAATCCATATGGCATTGATCCTTACCCTCAAATGCCTCTTTCCAATAAAATTTATGATGCAGATAATCTTATAAAATAACCAATCAATAGGATCCGTGTTGATCAATTCAACATCCATTCAACAATTTCATAATTTATAGGCATCTCATGTGGTAAATAAAATATTTTTATTGATACTTTACCATTCACATAGCCTTATTTATATTCCTAATTATATTAAATTCATAAAAAAAAATTCTAAAATGTTCTTGCAAAAACTTTTGGAGAAATTTATGTTATATAGAAATCATTTACAGATCTTGTGCTTATTCAAGCAACAACATGAGAATTATAAACTTATTCAAGCTCATTTTGAGAAACCACACTAGAAAGAATATTTGGAAGACCAAGAGTCACAACTTATAATCCACCTTTTACAATGAGAAAAATACAACCAATATAATTTCGCAAAGATGTCTCTCTTGGGATTTGAACTAGGGCCTCCGTAATGAGATCTCATTGCTTCAACCAACTAAGCTGAACCCCTTGGACATTTGAATAAATTTATCAATACTAGGCCTATTAAAATATATCCAAAGCTGAGCCCAATCCAAAAAATCATTTACAAGATACAATCTCTATGTTGAGACCCATTTTAACTATCATAAACCAAAAACAAAACTTGTCACCCTACCTCGTGCATCCAATATATTTTTGAAGAAAAAAATAGAGGAAACCAATTATTTTAATTTTTTGAAAATAAACCATTTGTGATTCTAGTTTTAGAATTGGCAAGTCATTAATTCTTCGAATTCATAAAACATTACACATGCACAAATATTTTCTTGCAATTCCATCAAAGGTATTCAAAAAATATTTCTCACTGAACTGTCATAACTTTCACAAATCTAAATGAACTAGACTCAAACCAAATGTAAATGAAAGTTAATTCATTTATATTTTTAATGAAGATAATTATAGGTCCTACTTCCAAATATGTCTATAGGTTAGATTCTTTAATTTGACCATAGTCATGGAATCTTAGATCTACAAACAACAACTTGCACTAAAACTTCTATAAATTACTCATTTATCCACATTACCACTCTAAAACAAAACCAAAATGAATGTTATTCATCCTATTTTTTAAAAAAATCCCTTTTACAATATTTATACTTAGTACAAGCCCACATAAGACCTAGAAACAACATAAAATTACTTAACACCCATAAAAAAACAAGTTTGTAAGAAACCAATTGATTCAAAATGATCTTCCTCTTTTCATTCATGTTTGGAATGATCAATAAAATTATTTTATAGTATTTTTGGTGGATTTTAACTTCCCAACCACCTTTTAGAGAAATAACCCTCCCCTTTACAACATACTCGCATCTTTTACAATATTTTTATGCATTTTTGCATTACAACTTTTTTATGTCAATGTGACAACTTTGTAATTTTAATTTGACACTTAATAAATATTTGCATGGACACTTGAACCACCCTAAAATAGACTTTAATAGATATTTTACATCAATTTTAGCCTTTATTATGCATTCTTTAATAATTTGACCCTCTTGACCAAACTAGGAGCTCAATAAGACAACATTGAAATTGTTGTACAAATTCCTTCACATATCCTTACATATGATTTGAATGATTTATTTTATAAACTTTGTGCTCCTACACTATACTCTCAACCTTAAAAAATTTCCAAGTATCTCAAAACATCAAACCAATAACCTACAAGAGAAAAATAGACCTAAAATCTTCACCTTTGTGTTCATTTTCCTTTGCCTCTTAATGCCTTTATAAAAATGCTCTTTTCCTTTAAGGAGACAAAATTTTCCTCAAAATAATATTCTTAAATACTACTTTCATTGGAGTATTAGTGTTTGCAACTCCATACTACATTATAAGTTTGTAGATACACCTTTACAATTGTTGCTTCAACTCACCTCAAACAACTCGCTCATGTGTCTTACCTAGGAGTCACATCCTTCTTCTTTTCCCAATATTCTAGCATCCATTGGACCTTCCACTGGCCTTTATAGAAATTCCATAATTGCAATACCTTCAATTTCCAGTAAGGTGGATGGTAACCTACAACCAAAAACTCATTAACAAATCATACCAAATCTTCAAGGTCCCGGTGTGGATTGCCTCCTTCGATGCTCTACCAAAACACTCATGTTCTTAAAGATATAATACCAATATTAGAAAGAGAATTATTATAAATTAACTAACCAATAGGATCCATGCTACTCCCTTCAACATCCATTCAACAATTTTGTAATTTATAGGTGTCTCATGAGGTAAACAAAATTAGTTGATCAATACTAGACCATTCACATAACTTGATTTATATTCCTAATTATTGTATTTATGACTTTTTTTCCTAGTATCTTTTTGAAAAAAAAAATTGAAAAAAATTATCTAAACTAGGCTTACTTATACATATATAAGTCTGAGCCAAATTGAATAAATTATTTCCAAGTTATGGTCTCTGCCCCAAGACCCATTTTCACTCTCATAAACTAGAAACAAAACCTATAACCCTGCATAGGGTATCCAATATTTATCTCAAGAAAAATATAAATGGCACAAAAAAAAATTACATAAAAAATTTATGAGACTAGTTATATACTCTATAAGAAATTAATTCTTCTAATGTATAAATAGTTATACAAGGACAAATCTTTTCCTATGACTCCATTCAAGGTATTCAAAAACCATTTTTCACTAAACTATCTCCAACTTTCAAAAATATGAATAAACATAACTCAGACCAAAAACTAAATGAAATTTTATTCACATATCTTTCCAACAAATATAAAGGTCTTGTGTCTTCCAAATGTGTCAGCATCAAATGCTTCAATCTGACCATAGTCATAGAATCTCATATCTATAAACAATAACTTATACCAGGACTTCCATAACCTACTCCACATAATCATTGCAAACTAAAACAAGTATTCATCCGACTATCAATAAGATATACTTTGTACAATATTTCTAGGTCATACAAGCCAATTGGTTCAAAATTATCTTTCTCTTTCCATTCATGCTTGGAATAAATAATACAATGATTTTATGGTTTTTCTAGTGGTTTGTAACTTCTCGGTCACCTTTTAGCCAATAATCCACCCCTTTACAACATACTTGCATCTTTTACAATATTTTATGCCTTTTTACATTACAACCTTTTATGTCAATGTGACAACTTTGAAATCTTAACTCCAAAATTAATAAATATTTGTATGGACACTTGAAAAACCCTTAAGTGGAATTCGATAGACATTTTACATCAATTTTATCCTTTATTCAACACTATTTCATAATTTTACTATCTTGACCAAACTAGGAGCTTAATAAGACTGCATTGAAAATGTTCTATGAATGACTTTAGATAGCCTTACATATTACTCAAATGACTTATTTCATAAAATTTATACTCCTACACCACTTTCTTATTTAAATGACACTTAGTTAATCCATATTTCATGATGTTTTCAATCTCTATTATAGTCATGATTTCCTGATGCAACATCTTAGGTTCTTTATCCCTTAAAAAATAGCTCATTTTCCTATAAAATACATCAAAGTAAATGAATATGTACACTTGATTATTAGGCCTACAATTTTTAGGGATATTTCCTAAATCTTATCCAAATCTAATGTTAAAATTAGGAACCATCTCTTCACTTTCAATCCTAATTTTTAACAAGTTATTAAATGCATCATTACTCTCTTACCAAATTGCATCATGAAGGCTAAATGTAACTCACTCCAAGATGAGATAGAACATGCTCATAAAAATGAAAACCACTTCTAAGTATCATCCTTCAAATTCTGAACAAACAACTTCATGTGAACATCCTCATGATCAATCTCAAAATCATCCATTAATTCAAAAAAACACTAAATATGATGACATTGAATCATGATGTTTTGCACCAAAGCTTTGCTAAACTCTCTCTAATGTCATTGGCAATAAAATTAGGGAAACCATTGATACCATTGAAACATAATAAAAAATACTTCCTGGTAGAGAAGGACATATAAACATATCTAGTGGGTGTTGGAAACCTAATTGAAAAGATAATTATTGAAGAGGGAGATTGTTGTAAAGAAGGAAGATTTTTGATAGAGAATATTTTCAATCATTATTTTCTCACTGATGTCAAACCTATTATTTTTTGGAATGACAATTTCTTATAAGATCCAAGTACTATCACTTAGTTTATTGATGAAGAAGATTTAATCCACAAAGATGTAACAAAAGCACCTAAGGGAAAGGTTGAGTTATGATTTTTTAATTAAGTACAAGGATTAGTTAAGACAATGGTATAATAATGTATTGAAACCGTACTTGAAGATACAGATGCTAGACACACTAGAAGAATAAGTTGTATCAAGGATGTCTACAAAGCTTAACTAACTTCATTAGTGAGTTTTGAGCAAGCTAGTTAATGCCAAGCAAGCTTTTAGTTAGTGTCGAGTGCTATAGAAGGAGCCAAGCAAGTTTAGGTGGCAAGTAAAGTAATAGGTGTCGAGCTTCAAAAAAATTTAGTGGATACGGAGTGAATCCACAATAGTTGTCGAGCATTAGTAAAATGTAGTTGATTCCGAGTAACACAGTATCTATCGAGCACTAGAATTTCAATAGTGCCAAGCTACTGTATTATTTGACAAGTAAAAGATTCACCAAATCTAAGCTGACATTGCTGTTACCTTGAATTTTGTAAACCAGATGGAGGATAAGGATGATGAGCTACATGCATAGAATTTTAGATAAACCATTTTTAGGTGAATTCAGGAGGATACTTCATGATGTTTTAAGAAGGAACAAAATATGGGTTAGATTCAATGAATCCTACCTAATCCATTTAAATTGAAATTAAAGGAGGGAAGAATTGAGGGGGAAAGAAGATTCTAGACTTCTATTTAAGAAGTCATAGGCCAAGAATCAAGAGTTGTTGGTGTGCCAAATTGTGAAGTTGTTGAAGGGTGTCAAGGAGAAGAAAGAATAAAGAACAAAGGCTACTTTGATAAGTGGTCAGAAAGAAAGGATTACACTAGTATATTGAACATGGAGACTCAAGGAGACAAAGATTGAAAAGGGAACAAGCTATCAAAGTTGCAAAGAATGAAAACCAAGAAAATTGTGCAGAGTTGAAAAGTGATTTGAAATTTACAAGTTAAGTTTTAAGCTATATCAGGTCAAAAGCCTTTATTTTTACTCTCTAACAATTGTGTCAACTAGGGTAAAATCCAATGGACTTAGGTTGGTTTAATAGCCATTTATAAATCCTTTAACAGGGTGACATTCCAAGTGAATGTTATAAATTCCTCTTGTCAGGCCCACTTCTAACAGGGTGGTTAAATCCTTTAACCAGGTAACATTTAACAGTGTGTTGCAGCCTTTAACAGGGAAGGCCTTTCATAGGGCATCACTTCAGAAGAGTGAGCTTTGAGTAGCATATTACTGGTGTTTATTTCCAAATTGGGTTTCCACATAAATTATAGTGTTGTGTGTTGATTCTTCATGTGTTATGCTTGGATGTTGATTTAGAGTAACTTGCTAAGTAGGAAAAGTTTAAGCTTGGATGAATGAATAGTTTGATGGGCTCACTTTACTTGATGAAAATGTTTTATTAGGAGATTTAGAGCTTGAATAACTAATTCACCCCCCATTTTAGTTATTCTAAAGAATTTATAAGAATTGGTATCAGAACAATCTACTCATTTAGTTTAAAGATACTAGAAGTAGGAAGATCAAGATATCCAATAGAGAAGTTCCCAAGCTCAACAAAGATAACTTCATTGCATGGAAAAGTCTAATGAAACTGCACCTTGGATCAATAAGTGACTATGCAAAAACTTCAATTGGAGTGGAATATGTAGACCCAACTGTTGCCCTTACTGCAAATGATTTGAACAAAAGTAAGGAGCATAATCAGGCAATACTGGAGATTGCCTCTGCCCACAACTATGCTAAATTTGATGACATCGAGGGATGTGATTTTTCATTTGAGATGTGGAAAGACTTGTTTAATATCTATAGAGGAGATCAAAATGTTTAAAGAGAAAAAGGAGAAAGCCTTAGAAGAAAGTTTTATGACATGAAAATGGAGGAAGGAGACAATGTTGCTTAATATGCCTCTAGAATGAAAGAAGTGATAAGTGCAATAAGAAGTTTGGGTGGTCATTTGGAAGATGATACTATTAATAGAAAATTCTGAAGAACACTACTCCCCATCTATGCTATTAGAGTTTCAACCATCCAGGACTTAAGATGTATATTAGGAAACACACTGACCTTTAAAGGGATAGTAGGAAGACTTATTGCATTTGAGTTGTCCAATTTTGATAACTACAAACCTAAGAATATTGAATCTTCTTTCAAAGCCAAGCTGATATTGAAAGACACTGAGGAGGTGAAATCAAAGAAGAAGAAAATGGGAAAATATGCATCCAGTGACAATAGCATGGATAAGGAAGATGTGGAACAATTGGAAGCATTATTGGCCAAAAGATTTCATAGAGGAAAAGGTAAATTCAAAGGTAAGCTACCTATCATTTTTTTTAATTGTAATGAAGTAGGTCATATTGTTGCAAGGTGTACATAGAAGAAGAACTACAAAGAAGGAAAAAAGTACAAAAACAAAAGAGAAGATGATAGCAAAGATTACAAGGACAAAGGAAAAAGATGTTATATTGTTGAAGAAGATTCTGATGATAATGATGATGAAGTAGTCTATGTAGCCATGAAGGATGAATCAGAAGAAGATGAGGTAACAACACTAGTAACCTATGTGAACAAAAATAAAAAGTCGATCATAGACAGTGGATTCTCACATCATATGATAGGAGACATAAGTAAGTTTATTACCTTTACTTAGTATGAAGGAAATAGTATTAGATTTGGAAGTGATGCTCCATGTCAAAACAAAAGAAAATGTTCTATTAAACTTATAGAGATAATCTCATGTGATAATGCATACTGTGTTAAAGGATTGAACTACAATTTTTTGAGTGTATCATAGCTAGACAATGTAGGTTGCAAAGTAGAATTTGGAAACAAAACTACCAAAATCTATGACACTGATGGAAATCTAATAGGAAAAGGTGAACAAACTAGCAGTAACTTGCTTTACTTAGATATGGAAGATGCAACCTGTCTCATTGTAAAACTTGATGTTGTGTGGTTATGGCATAAAAGGTTGTTTCATGTTAACTTTGATAATTAGATTAGTATCAACAAAATGAATAAAGTCAGGGGGTTTCCAAAACTAAAGAAGCCTGAAAACACAATGTGCAAACAATGTCAACTAGGAAAGATGACTAAGTCAAGTTTCAAAAGAAAAAACTACACCTCAAAAGAAGTATTAGGGTTAGTCCATACAAATTCATGTGGCCCAATAGAAGTGCAAAGCTACTAAGGAGATAGATACATAATGCTATTTTTGGATGACTACTCTAGGATGATGACTACCATATTTTTAAAACAAAAATCTGGTGCATTTCAAATGCTTAAGTGGTATTTGGCCAGAGTTGAAAAAGAAATAGAAAAGAGTGTAAAGTATCTAAGATCAGAGAGAGGAGGAGAGTTTACATCAGAAGAGTTTGAGACATTTTGCAATGATAAAGGAATTAAAAGACAAACATTAGCATCAAGAAATCCATCTCAAAATGGCATTGCAGAGAGAAGGAGTAGATCAGTAATAGATTGTGCCAGAACATTGTTGATGGAGAAAAATGTTGCTCTAAAGTACTAGAGAGAAGCTATTCGCACTACAGTTTACTCCTTGAATCAAGTCCAAGCCAAGAAAGGTACAAATGCAACACCTTTTGAATTATGGTATGGTCACTTATCTAATGTAAAACATTTCAAAGTATTTGGTTGTAAATGCTATATTCTTCAAGATACTACAAATGGAAAGTTTGATGCAAAAAGTGATGAAGGCATAGTCCTTGGATACTCCACTAGAAGTAAGGCATATAAGTGTTTAAATACTAACACTAACAAGATTGTGGAGAGTGCAAATGTAAATTTTTATGAGCATACAGAAGTCCAAGTTGATGAATCTAAGAAAGCATAAGAGTATAGATCTTTCGTATACTTCTATGAAGGAATGCCTACTGAAGATGATTATGTCAATCAAGTTGGGAATCAACAAAAAATTTTAGTATTAGCTGAGTCACAACTAGTGAATGCTAAGCTAAATTTAGAATCCAAGTTACAAAATGAAGAAAATGCACATTGTCACTCTAAAGTTAGTACAGATGAGAGAGATGATGAAATACTTGAAAGAGATGTGTACAGTGGCTCTGAAGCTGAAAGATTAGACATCGAAAGAAGGACATAACCAAGACTATCCAGATATGTGAAAATACATCACCCTATAGAACAAATTATTGGTGACAAGGAAGCTAGACCAATGACAAGGATCATAGTAAGAAATGAATCATGTCTGTTGAGCAAGATTGAGCCCAAAATAGTGAAAGATGCACTACAAGATGATGATTGGTATAAAGCTCTGGTAGAAGAAATAGATCAAATTGAAAAGAACAAAACCTAGACCTTAGTTCCAAGGCTAGCTAATAAGAATGTTATTGGTACCAAATGGGTATTTAGGAGCAAGATTGATGAAAATGGTGACATCACAAGAAATAAGGCTAGACTAGTCTGCAAAGGTTATGCACAAGAAGAAGGACTAGACTATGGGGAAATATTTTCCCCTATTGCAAGAATGGAAGGAGTTAAAAAATTACTTGCATATGCTACTTACAAAGGTTTCAAGGTCTATCAAATGCATATTAAGTCTACTTTTATGAATCTCATACTAGAAGAGGAAGTCTACATAGAACAACTCGAGGGATTTGTTGATGACAACAACAAGGATATGGTCTACAAACTACATAAAGAACTGTATGGGTTGAAGCAAGCACGTAGAGCATGGTATGAGAGACTACACAAATATCTTGTAAAGATAGGATTTAAGAGAACAGATGACAAAAACAACCTGTACATCAAGGTAGAAAAATGTAAATATATTCTAATATCTGAAATCTTTACTCATGATATAATATTTGGAGGAAAAGATGTTCTATACAAAGATTTTGCTGACCAAATGAAACATGAGTTTGAGATGTCAATGTTTGGAGAAATCAAATTCATTGTTGGATTGCAAGTGCATCAACTAAGCATGGTATATTTGTGACCCAATCAAAATATATCAAGTAGATACTCAAGACATTTGGATTAGAAGATTCAAAACTAGTCAACACACCAATGGTAATAAGACATTAGCTATCCAAGAATGATGAATCAACTAAAGTGAATCAAACATTGTATAGATCAATGATTGGAAAGTTGTAGTATGTTGTGCATAGTAGACCAGACATTGCATTAGTAGTTGGAATAGTGGCAAAATTTTCTGCTAATCCAAGAGAAAATCATCTAATGGAAGTGAAAAGAATATTGAGGTACTTAAGAGGAACTGATGACTTTGGCTTATACTACAAGAGGAGTGAAAATTTTGAGTTAAAAGCCTACATTGATGCAGATTCTGGAGGTAATATCGATGACAGAAAGAGCAGTAGTGGAGGAGTAATTTTCTTAGGTAAAAGATTGATTAGCTAGACCACCAAAAAGAAAAGTTGTACCTGACAGTCTACATCACAAGTTGAGTATGTTACAATTGCTATTAACTACACCAATATTATATGGATCAAAAATTCATTGCATGTTATGAAGGAAGATGTAACTGAAACTATTATACTCTATTGAGATAACATAAGTTCCATCAACATATCAAAGAATCCTATGATGCATGTGGAAAGAAAACATATTGTAATTAAGTATCACTATGTGAGATAATTGGTGGAAGACAAGAAAGTGAGAATGGAATATGTTAGTGCAAAGTAATAGATTGTTGACATCTTCACAAAAGAATTACCTAAAGATGCATTTGAATATCTTAGAGGAAAGTTAGGGGTGATACCCCTAGCCAAGGCTACTTAAGTAACAACAAAGATTTCCCTACATCAAATTAGTTGATTGTTGAAATGTTGTGAATTGATATAGAGGATACTTACATAGAATTTATTCCTAAAGTAATCAAAGTGAATAAGTTACAAATTAGTCACAAGCAAGGTGATAGAGGGAGAAATTGGAGTACCCATAGATGCTGAAATAATATGTCTTTGGCATTGTTGTCAAAGAGGGAGAAGAAGGAAGAAATTGATCAACAACATTCAGTTGGAGAGGTAGGGAGACACTAATCAAAGAGGAAGAAGTAGCAAGAAACTGATAAAATATATAGCATCAAATGGACAGAGGGAGAAAGAATGTAAGAGAGAGTCAGGAGCAATACAAGATCAAAGTGAACAGTTGTAAGCCATTAGAAAAGAGGAAAAAAAAGGATGTTCAGGAAGATATAACAAAGATATAGCAGAAAGGAAAGAAAGAAGAAACAATAGCTAAGGGGGAGAAGTAGAAGTAAAGTAACCAGGATACAGATTAGAGAGGGAGATGTAAAAACTGATGGTAATACAATTTCTTTTTGGCATTTGATTTACTATTTTAACCTAGTTAGCATTTTGTTAACTTGATCGATTAGTTTGGTTTGCCATCAATGCCAAAGAGGGAGATTGTTGGAAACCTGATTGAAAAGATCATTCTTGAAGAGGGAGATTATTGTAAAAAAGGAAGATTTTTGATAGAGAATATTTTTAATCATTGTTTTGTCAGTGATGTCAAGCATGCTATTTGCTAGAATGACAATTGCTTATAAGATCCAAGTATTATTACTTAGTTGATTGATGAAGAGAATTTAATCATCAAAAATGTAATGAAGGCACCTAAGGGAAAGGTTGAGTTATTATTTTGCAATGAACTACAAGGATCAGTTAAGAAAAAGGTAAAATGATGTATTGACACCATACTTGAAGATATAGATGTTGGCCACACTTAGAAACACTAGAAGAATAAGTTTTAACAAGGATGTCTACAAAGCTTAACTAACTTCATTAGTGAGTGCTAAGAAAGCCAGTTCATGTTGAGAAGATTTTTAGTTAGTGCTAAGGAAATGCAAAATCTAGTGTGTGTTGAGCGATACAAAAGGAACCAAGCAAGTGCAAGTGTTGAGTAAAGTAACATGTGTTGAGCATCAGAAAAACTTAGTGAATGTCAAGTGAATCCATAGTAGGTGTTGAGCATCAATAAAATAAAGTTGATGTTGAGTAACACAATATATGTTGAGCACCAGAGTTTCAATAGTCCCGAGCTGTTACATTATTTGAAAAGTCAAATATTTGCCAAATCTGAGCCGACATGGTTGTTACCTTGAATTTTTTGAACTAGATGGACGATAAGGATGATGAGATGGAGGCACGAAATTTTAGCTAAACTATTTTTATGCAAATTTAGGAGGATTCTTCATGACGTTTCTAGAAGGAACAAGATATGGGTTAGATTCAATGAATCCTACCTAATCTGTTTGAATTGAAATCAAAGGAGGGAAGAATAAAGAAGGAAAGAGGATTCTAGACTTCTATTTAAGAAGTCACAAGCCAAGAAGCAAGAGTTGTTGGTGTACCAAATTGTGAAGTTATTAAAGGGTGTCAAGGAGAAGGCATCAAGGAAAAGAAAGAACATAACATAGAGACTCTACTCAATAAGTGGTCAGAAAGAAAGGATTGCATTGGTATATCAGGCATGGAGACTCAAGGAGACAAAGCTTGAAAAGGGAACAAGCTAGTAGAGTTGGAGAGACTGAAAGCTAGGAAAATTGTGTAGAGTTGAAAAGTGATCTAAAATCTGCAAGTTAAGTTGTAAGCTATATTAGGTCAAAAGCCCTTGTTGTTACTCTCTAAAAATTGTTTTAGCTAGGGTAAAATCCTATGGAATTAGGTTGGTTTAATAGCCATTTGTAAATCTTTTAACAGGGTGACATTCCAAGTGAATGTTCTAAAGTCCTCTGACCAAGCCCACTTCCAACAAGGTGGTTAAATCCTTTAACCAGATCACATTTAACTGTGTGTTGTAGCCTTTAATAGGGCATCACTTTAGAAGAGTGAGAATTGAGTAGCATGTTATTGGTGGTTTTTCCCAAATTGGGTTTCCATGTAAATCACTATGTTATGTGTTGATTCTTCATGTGTTATGCTTACATGTTGATTTATAGTAACTTGCTAAGTAAGAAAAGTTTAAGCTTGGATAAATGAATAGTTTGATGGGCTCACTACTTGATGAAAAAGTTTTATTAGAACATTTAGACCTTGAATAACTAATTCACCCCCCACCCCCCCCCCCCCCCCCCCCCCCCCCCCCCCCCCCCCCCCCCCCTCTCTTAGTTATTCTAAAGAATTTCTAACTGTGGGTTGCATACTTAGTGGCATGGAACTTGACACACTTCACAAACATGAAATTCACGCAGCAAAACAATTTTCAAATCTATAAACATGCAACAAATCTACAAATTTACTCTACAAGAATTTGATTTAGATACTTCAATTCTTAAAGAAAACAATGTTGAAACTATTTCCAATGAAGTATATGAAACATCATTTATCACTTCTCATACTTAGTGTTGATCACTTGACAGAGAAAATATTTATCCAAAAAAAATTTACTCAGCTGATATTATATTTTCCTAGCTTCTACTATTTACTTGGTAAATAATAACATAGCTCATCTTCAACTATAATTTCCTTAATGTTCTAATTGGAAGCTCAGTTAATCCTATGTATATATTCTTCATTGATCATCTCTTCTAGGCTTAAGTCAACTATTTTCTCCTCTTAGTGTTATTATTAAACAACACATTATCTTGGCAAAGTCCAACTAATCAAGTGCCCATTGTAATTCCACAAAGCTTAACCTTTCCACTAGGTCCTTTTATTATCTCTTATTTTCAAATCCCATTTATCAATAATCTTGATATGACACTCTACTCAAGTAGAAACTATCTCACCAATAATTTTTGATGTCAATGAGAATATAATTTTTGTTCTAGTTGTAGTTTCAAACAAAAGATGCTTTCAAGAATGAAGATTAGATTAATGAAATGAATGAGGAAATTAATAAAATAGAATAGAAGAAGATATGGAAATTTTTACCCAAACCAAAGGAAAAGAATTTGATCAGTACTAATTGGGTATTTAGAAGCAAGATGAGAAGAAATGCAAAATTACATTAAATGTTATGATGAAAATATCTTACATATTGATGCAAGAAGTTACACTTTAGCATCTTCCTAAATATTGTTAAAAGATGGACATAAGCATTAGAAGATGAGACTGTAAATAGTCAGGTTTAAGATGATAGAGGCAATGATCTTGCAATATCAATTAGATAGTGATTAAGAAGATTAAATGTATGATGAAACAATAAGGGAGAATAAATTATATCTTTTGCATTGTTGTTAAATAGGAAGAATAAATATAGATACCATCCTATATAAGAATAAGTGAGGGAGATGTATATTTATTTACCATTCATATCTAGATGGAGAGTATGTGCTAAGATATAAGAGGGTGATGTGATAATTACCATCGATTGGTATCATAGAGGGAGAAGTGTAAGTGGTCAAAAGATGAGAATCAGAATGAAACTAAGCATATTATTGAAAATATTTATCAAATCACATAGTAAGTTGATAATAATAAATCATTAGAATGTCTTTTGCATTTGCATAGTAACTAGATGTATTGTCATCAATGAAAAAGATGGAGATTGTTGGAGACTATAATTAGAACAATTTTTGTGTTGGCATTGATGTCAAACCTATCGGAAAGATATTTACTAATAGTGTAGAGTGTCATATATATTGATTGATGAAAATGACTTAGAAAGAGAGATAATCAAATGAACTAGTGAAGTTGTTGAGTAAAGAGGAGTAATTATGTTGGAATAACAATGGGGAGCTAATTAGTTAGTCTTTGACAAGATGATGTCTTCTTTAATCATTATGTGAAGTGAAGAAGATAGTCGAGTTTATTTTTAGAAGAGAAGACAAGAAATTGAGAAACACACTAAGCTTGATTGTGTGATAGTTTTACTAGACCATTGAAGCAATAGATTAAGGAACTTAGATGTTAGCCAAGAAAACAATATTAGACTTGATAATTATGGTCGAGAAAGTTGAAGAAAGAAAAAAAGGTAGCAATTGAGCATAGTGAAGACAAGAAAGTCAATCAAAGACAAGAAATACATAATAGTAAAGAGCAAGCTATAAAGTGTTGACCAAGTAGAACATAGTGATAACCAAGTGTTGACAAAATAATAGTTTTTGAAGGAAACAAGTTTGAGGCTAGAACAATTAAATTTTTGGATTAGTCAAAATGTGTGGATCATAAAGATTAATGAGATGGTGTATTTAATGCATGAATTGAGTTCTTTATGAAATCAAAGGAAAGGATTTCAAGAGAAGTTTCTAGAAGTATCAAGAATGGAGTAGAAAGAAAAATTATGGATTGATTCGATGAATCTAATCAAACCTTAAAATCTAGGGTGATATTTAAGAGGAAAAAGATATAAGCTACCTATTTAAGGAGGTATACGAGATATTTTTAGTGTTGGTTCATTGTTGAGTGGTGATTTTGTGGAGAACCTATGAACAATAGAGTAGTACAGGGAAGGCAAGAATATTGGTGAAGTGTGATTTCTTGAAGGGTTGCCAAGTAGAACAGAGATGGATATATTATTGAAGCCTTTTCAATGAACCAGCAAATAAGTTGAATGGAGATGGATGGAGATCAAAATTTGCAAAGTGAGTTATATCTTTACAGATCAAACCTATTGTTACCTTCTAACCATTATGATAGTGAAAAACCATTAATCAAGGTTGACCTAAGAGTCATTTTATAAACCCTTTAATTAAGATGACATACTAATTTAATGATCCATAGTGTTCTTACTAGGCCTCTCCTAACAAGGTGTTTAAATCCTCTAACAAGGTTACACCTAACAGTGTGTTTTCTAACCATTAATAGGGTTGGCACTTAACCGAGATGACTTCAGAAGAGTGAAAGGTGGTGGCGTGTTACTTCTAGTGGGTTTTCCCAAATTGGGTTTCTATGTCAAATCCTAGTGTCAAACATGTCTAAATTTTATATGTGTGATGCATGATATTTACTATTATGTTATTTACTATAAGTTAGCATATACTAAATAGAGAGCTAAGTGATGAATGAATATGTTATGTTGTCAATGAGTTGCTATATGGACCGAATGGTTTTATGAGTTTGTGAAAGTTGTTTGAAGATGGTGAAATTTGTATTAGTACATCTAGACTTGATGATAGTTGATTCATCCCCCTCTTAGTTATTCTAAACATTCTAATAGGTAATAATTTTTGCCTGACTATAGGAAATTATAGTACCCAAATGAAAATTCTTGAGTATTGAATCTCTAGAATGTGAATAATTAATTTTGGGTAGGCACCCAAATAACAAAAAGGTTCAATACTGAATACCCAATTTTCTTAATATAGAAATATAGCTCTAGAAAAACACCGAAACACCAAAATAGCCATTCATAGATTGAGCATTTTTTTAAAAACCTCATAAGTTGTGGAAGTGAATTGAGAAATGGAAAAAACTATGATGACATATGGGCATCAAGTGTAGAATATATAAAAGAATATTTATGTGTACACAGATGCAACATACCTAACCTATCCTTCAAAACTAAGTTACGATGATTCCCACAAATTTGGAAACCAATATGAACTTAAATTCAATGAGGATCACACAACTACATCATTGCAACACCCTTATTAAGATAAGTTCAATCCAAAGGTAGAAAATTGAATTCAATCGCTCAAGGTAAATTTTATTTTACTTGAACAAGTCTAATCAGAAGTAGTACACTAGATATATCATGATTAGAAAAACTCTATAAAGAATTTTAATTATTTTTTTCCCAATTTAATTTAAGTTATGTAACCTCTTTGCTGTGCATTTGAAAAGCTTTCCTATAATTGTAATGGTCATCCAGACAATATTTATAGATCCCTAGAAGTCAGTGAAAATAGTTCATTTCCTCCACTTCATCATGTCAAACATGCTAGCAGTACATAATCTCCATAGTTGTCACCAAGACCTGCACGTTGTGTATCTTTGATCACCATTGTGTAGAAATATATATCCCAAGAAGCTTCATGTCAAGGTTTGTTGTGTTGTAGAAATCCCTATGGCTAGAGCAGTTGTGTGTCTGCATGTTTGAGAGAAAAAGATGTGAAGGGAGAGATAGAGAGGAAGGGAGTGGAAGGAGGAGAAAAAAATAAGAGAGGAGAGGAGAAGGAAAAGATGAAAAGGTGGAACAATAATGATATATGAAGTAATAGATAGAAAGATAGCTATATGTATGTATGTATGTATATATATATATATATATATATATATATATATATATATATCTATATGTATATGTATATGTATATGTGTGTGTGTGTGGGTGTGTGTGTGTGTGTGTGTGTGTGTGTGTGTGTGTACACACGCATATAGAGGGGTTTAAGATAAAGAGAGGAGATAAGATGGAAACAATGAGTCTATGTGTGTGACTAAACATAATTTAAATGTAGGGGTAGGGAGCTAGATAGAGAGAGTTTTTAAATTTGATGGAAATATATCAATATAGAAATAGAGAGGGATAGAGATCCATAACATAGTATAGCATAGTATAGTGTTTGATATATTTCTTGACTATTGGCATAAGCATTGTAATGAAAATGTTTTATGGGCCATATTACTCAAACTACAAAACATAATCATAACCAGAAATAAAATAATAACTATTTAAAAAAATCATCAAAGGTATACAAGGCTATAGATTTAACCCTTGCACCCTTAAAAGGTCCATGTGCTAGTTACATTTTAGGAGAGATTAACAACTTTATAAACTGATAAGTAGGAGATAATTTCCACCATAAGTCCAATTGTGATATTTTGATATTGATAATTTTACCTCTTACAATTATATCACCAATTTACAAAGGCTTACAACTATCTATCCAAATCTAATATGATTTGACATGCTGGTACACTACCTAGAAGTAAGTTTTTTAATTTTAAAAATTTGTAAGCATACTCATAAGTAATTTTTTTATTTATAAACATTTTTCCTCTTATTGCCTAGCCAAAAAGTCAAAAAAAATTAATATAACCATTTTGAAAAAATGCTCACTGGAAATAAACAAGCTTAATTAGAAAAATAAAATATCTTAAAAACATTAAATATTTTAGTAATATTTATACAAACCCAATCTCCAATGATAATTAACTGAAAAACAAACATTAATCTATCCGACGGCATAATAATTCCAAATTGAAAAGAAAGCATTAGACCTTGCAACATCCTATACTACTAACGGTTTCCTAAGATTTTAATAACCAAAAAATACCTGCTAATCTCTTACCAATTCAACCGGTTGATCTGCTTTTCTCCAGAAGAAATCGAACTCATTTTTTGTCGAGACATCAATATGCGAATTGGATTTCTCCTCCTTAGTGCGATCTTCCTTCAACTGTGAAAGAGAGTTACTCTCTTTTTTCCATTTTCCACTACAATGCAAACAAAAAAAATACCCTAACGTGACCAGTGAATTCAATTTTAAATGTTATTATATTGTGATATAGAGAAACTTAAAGAAGGAACCCGCAAAAGAAGGCTCAAATTACTGATACAAGAAACTGTGTACGGATACTCCGATGTGCCTACACCATGTTCATGCATGTAGCGACTCCAAATCCATCCCATCATTCATACAAGTACCTAAATCAATAAAAAAAATCATCAATTATTCCCGACAGGTGGCTTCAACTTGGTTTTCAAACCCAGTAGGAGGGAATACTCTCTAGGTTCAAGTAAACCCATGGATTGTGTTTTAAAGCACACAGAAATCCTCGGTTTTCCTGATTTACATGTGTGGGCGAGCCACAAAATCAGCGGCTATACCGGGCAAAACCAATGTCAGAGACTTGTTGATAAGCTTGGATAAATTTTCAGAGTACCATCATGGTAAACTCCTTCCTACGTCAAATGGCGTAAATCTTCATTTCCACAGAAGACGAAAGCGTGGTAAGTAAAATCGAAGCCCTAGATCTTCAAATGGGCATAGAAGCGTCCCTCTGCCAAATGGGCTGCAGTAATCAGAGACCCAATAAAGGGAAATAGGGTTTGTTTTCGAACTTCTAATTCAACGGAGGAGGTAGCACTTGTCTGTGATCATGAAGCTAATTAAATTTGAGGGGAAAAAAGCCAAGTTCAACTTTCCAGAACAAGTCAATGCAAAAGATGACTCTACGAACAAGGTAAATGTTTGCCTTCAATCTGTGTTACGTATAAGCAAATCTTCTAGTTATTATCTTCACAATAACAAGGAGGAATATGAGGTAAGCAAATGTTTCAGTAATTACCTGTATAATAAAGAGGCATTCCAGTTATTTTCTGTTCCAAATCAAGATATAGAAAGAGAGTAGCTAATCCCTTATGTGCATTTGGGTTATTTTCTGAATCAATGGGTTTTGATTTCATGAATCACAAGTCATAAGTTATTGTCTTAACCATCTGTCTCTTTGGATAGCAGTTTTGTGGACGTAAATGAACTCGTTACTCAACTGGAATCTCTCACATCGTTTGAAATCAGCGATGGCCTTTTCGAGTGGGAGCAGCTTTGTATGAGTCCCCTTTTTGTGGGGAGGGCGGAATGAGCTTCTGCGGGAAAATCTTCCTGATCAGACGTGGATCGAAAGTGAGTAAGGCCTACTGACTGAAATTTGCTGAAACCAGGTTTTTTGTAAGCTTATCTTCCTTCCCCTTATTATCTCTGGAAAATAGATGTTGATTCTTTGTTAGCTTTTTATAATTTTTGTGATATCTCAGAATTTTTGTTTTAAATATATTTAACAAAAACAGTTAAGGAGGATGGGGTAAAATGTAGTTAAATGATAAAACCAAAGTTAGTGTTCAATCAATGAATTCCGTTTAAATTGTTTTGGACCGGAAAATGGCATGAGAAATTGGAAAGTACATTTTGAAATATTAAGCTATAAGATGGACAAATGGTAAAAATCAGGGGAGTAGGGACAGATGGAATTATATTCTTGAAATGCAAAGAATCTTCCCTCTTGATCACCAGATTTTAATTATGGTTTTTATATAGAGGATTTTTTACCACTTTCTTGTTCATTCAATTTTTATTTTGTTAATTTTTTTAACATGTTCAGATATTGTCACCCTTAAAGGAGACTCAAGAATGGGAGTCAAAGGTTCACTATGGTATAATTTGATGTAAAGATTAGAATTGTGTTGAAGGTTGGTATTTAATAGTTTTATTTATGTATTTTGGAAAGGTTTTGCTAGCAATTTGTTGCATTTGAAGAGAGATTATATTTTCAAGTGTTTGATAATAACATAGTGGCATTTCATAAATTGTGTGAAGCTTCTCTATACTTTGAAACAGTTTATTGTATGAGTTGCAATAAAATTTACTTGTTGTAAATCCAAGCAATTCTCTAAACCTCTTTCATATATTTTTACCTATTTAAAAGTTTAAATAGACAAGGATCATATAAGTAGATTTAATTTTAAAATAATATGAAGGATTTTCAAGTGAAATATTGTAGTTCTAGTAAGAATTACATCTAGAGTAGCATAAAATGTAGAAGAAAATTTTAATCATAGGCATGATTTATAAGGGTGGAAAACTTTGATTATGAATCATTTTTTTCAATATACAATGTGAAAGACTTGAGTTTGGTGAAGAAATCTATGATAAAAACACATAAAGCACACTGACCCATGATTCACTACTTAGCTTGGCTGAAAACTATCATCTTCATTACAAATATAAGAACATAAGTAGCATGCTTCACTCTATCTTCCATCACAATATATAGTTCCCTTGAGAATGACTAGTTGGCATCCAATTTTCACCTTTCTCTTTCTAGAATTTTTCACTTCACACCAGTTGCTCAAAATGTCATGTCCCCATTTTAACAAGACCTTAATAAATATTATAAGAACTATTGCTAAGTAATATCAATAAAAAAACTAAATATTAAACTAGAATATTAAATATAAATATAATTATAATTATAATTAATTATAGCCAAATAATATTTACTATTCTATATAAATCTCATAATACATATGATAGTAAATATAAATGATAAATAACTAAATATATGTAATTATTATACTATAATGTATAAAACTAATAAAATAAATGAATAATATTCATATTGCTAATACTATTAAGAATGATAATATCATTAATATTATTATAGATATAATATATGTAATGTATAATTAAACTTATATAATATAATCTATATATTTATATAATATATATTGTTGTTAATTTAATAATTAATATAACTATTATATTATAAAAGGACACAACTATTACCATTGAAATATATAAAGAGGGAATAAAAACTTTGGTAAGAGACCATCACATAGAAGAATAGGAAAAATATGAGTATAGTTTTAAAACCTAATGTCCTAAATTGGGACATTACAATTGGTATGAGTTCATTGATCTTGCCATCCTGTGAAAATGTTGCACAAGAATTACAAACAATATTAATAAATTTACATCCTCTAGGAAAATCAACATGATATTAGAATAGGCTTACAAAAAAGATCTGATCAAATTTGAATAAGAGGTCAAGGAAACTTTCTAATGTAGTTTCCAAGAAGTTAGATAATGATCTTTTGACAAAGCTAAATTTGTTATCTACCCTGATATGTTGGCATGATACCTCATTGAAATGACTAGGTTGGAAACCTTTGAGAAAAGAGATGATCATTGGTGATCATGATAAAGTTATTTGTGACTTCTGCAAGAAGTCGCTATCACGATTCACCAACACTTCTATCATTAGGATTGGCATATATCCTCTGTTATCACAAATATGAAAAACGGTGATAAGGCGACCTAGATACAGAAAAAAAAAATACATTATTTGGGATGTAACGATAATGCCTATAAATAGGTAATCAAAATTGATAAGGAGGAAAATAGCAGATACAAAGGATGAATGATAGGACAACAATCACAACTATAATATAAGAGAAAGTAAGAGAAAGTAATATAATGTATATAATTGCGATTTTATTCTAGTAATCTTTCATTTACAAAACAACAAATAAAAAATGCATCATCTTTAACATTAATTTCTTTCTTCTTCAACAAAAAAAATTCTATGAAGGATTTTGATCTATTTAATTGTCAAGCAATTGCATCAAGTTCATTAAATGAACATTAATTTCATAGTCATTTAAATAATGAAAATTAGATGGATAAATTGAAACATGCCTCCAAGTGCTTTTTATGTCTAGAGAGGCAGAGGCATATACAAGAGAGGCATACACAATGGCCGAAGCAAATCCAACAGAGGAATGTTCTAAGAAAGGGAAAAAATTGGATGACAGTTACAAAACAATATTTAAATATTAAAAATGAAATAAAAATATAAAATGTCATTTTTCCAGAAAAAAGATTTGGTGTAGATTACAAATAAGATTTGGTATAAGTTTGTTCTTCATAGATGTAACATAGAACAACACAATGTGCTACTGCATAATAAACTAAATTATATTTCATTCACTTTTTTTTCATATCAATTGCATTACATAATGCCTCTATTTATAGAGGTCTTAGATCATTTCTAGAAACATCTAAATTAGCTGACGAAACACAAATAGATTTTTCTAGAATTATCTATGACTACCAGAACTATCCAGCAATTTCTAGAATCTTGTATTGGGAAATTATAGATTCCAACACTCCCCCTTAATTTCAACCTCAAAAGTTATTACATACAAATTCTAAATCCCTTTTTTTTTCTGCTTAATGCCAAAATGCCATCTTTCAATAATCTTCATATTTTGACTATCACTTGCCTCATCTGTCACAAATTTTGATAACCTAACTCTAATATATTTCCCAATGTTGTTGTATTTCTAATTACTTTTGAACATTTATACCTAAATAAACCGATCTTCTGCAAACTCAACTTGTAGCTCCATCCATAATCCATTTTTAAGCACTTGTCCATACAAATATTTTTACACTCCTTACTCCAACACATCTTTTCACCATGACTCTTTAAGCCACAAATATTACATGGATGGAGATTCCAACATTTTTCTTTTGTCTGTCCTTTCCTATTACAATTTGAACATTGCATATATTTTTTGCTTTGAACAAATTTGTTTGAACCAATGACATCATTTCTTTCATCTCCTGCATATCCTAATCTTTCATATTTTTGTCTCACTATTGGTAGAATAGATTCTATGATTCCTTGTTCATTTTTTTCCAGTCCTTTACCTTTGTAATCTATTTTCTTCATGATATTGCAACCAACATTCTTATCATCTGAACTGATAGTATTTGATGTCACATTTTCACACTCTTTCTTGCATTCTTTATCACAAAATACTTCAATAGAATCATACTTTTCTAATGATGAAATCTAGGACAACTTTGATACCAATCTAAAATTTTTTACAACCTTCTATCCAACCAAGCTTTGATACCACTTTGATGAAACCCAGGATAGCTCTAATACCAATCTGATAGATGTAACATAGAACAACACAACGTGCTGCCGCACAATAAACTAAATTATATTTCATTCACCATTTTTTCATATCAATTGCATTATGTGATGCCTCTATTTATAGAGGTCTTAGATCATTTTTGGAAACTTCTAAATTAGCCGATGAAACACAAATAGACTTTTCTAGATTTATCTACAACTTCCAAAACTTTACCTAACCCTATCGAGCAATTTCGAAAATCTTGTATTGCGACTTTACATTTCATTTGAGGGAAAATTACACATTCCAAAAATTCTTCCCAAGCACATATTTTTTGTGTCACCTATAATGGCTTCCAATCTTTACTCTGAATCATTAGTTTATTTGAATTTCTTGTCTCATTTTCCCATTCTAAATTAGCGTGAGAGAAAGCAGTTTTCTTTAGATGATTATTAGAAAAAAATTATAGGGCGCTTGCAAATTTAAGTTGATTATAATAAAAAGTAAATGTAAAGGCACTAGTCCTTCTTCAATGTTGTGCAGACTGTTTCAGCATTGTTCGGAGTAAGTCAAGTTTGCAAAAATGAATTGTAAGCTGGGTGACAGGAACTATTCTTCATGCCAGCATCTTAACTTCAATAAGTATATCTTTAGGGATGAATGTATATCTAATATAATTTTATTGATGCCACTGGTTTTCGAGGATCAACATATATGTTATTTTGTTTTCCTTAATATATGTCAATCGATTTTTGATGTACTGTTGAGGTTCAATGGCTTTAAAGGAGGCTAGCAACCAGGTCTTATTAGGAAACAAAAATTTGGTGATGACCTTCACTTAATTGTTAAACTAGCAAGCTTTGTGCCTCTACTGTGTGAGAAATATCAATTAAAATTTAAACTCACAACTCAACCCTAAACCTAAAAACTTTGCTCGGCACATAAATATTGCTCGGCACATGAAGGTGCTGAGTGCCAGTTTTACTCGGCACTGATGGTGCCGAGTGGCAGGTTGATCGGCACTTGAACAAAAGTGCTTGGCACAGGAAGGTGCCAAGTGCAAGATTTACTCGGCGCTTGATGGTGCCGAGTGACAGGCAATAGGTGCCAAGTGAACTCAGCACAAAGAGGAGCTCGAAAACAAATGCCAAGTATGCTTGACTCACAAAGGGAATGCTCAACAACAATAGATGCCGAGTGAGCACGGCTCCAACTAAAGTTTATAACTTAGAAAATTTCAGCGTGAATGCATTCACCATTAAAACGAAAGAGCTAAAGCTTTAAGCTTTCATAAAAAATTTCTCGAATGCAACATACAAGGAAAGATCAATAGATTCAAGTATGCTTGCTTCCTTTCTATTCAACTGAGATTCAAACTATGACAAAATCTGGGAGCATTCGGCTTCAAACAGAAAAATCTAAAATAACTCTAAACTGATTATGCTTCAAAAAACTTTAAACCTACAACTCTAATGGCTGCATACAAAGGTGCCTGGAGCAATCACTACTTCAAGGGGACAAATCTAACAATGAAAGAATTTCAGAGTGAGCAAGCGAAACACGTGCAACTACAGGCACAAACTTCTTTCCTTCTTCCTTCTCTGCTCAGCTCTGCAACTTCTCTCCGATCTGCTTGATCTGCAAACTCACTTGAATGAATGAATAACATTCCTTTTGTCACATTCTATTTTCCCTCTCAAAGTTCAAATTTCAAACTCTCACCTACCAAAAATGAATGTGTGTCGTTCATGGATGCCTGTGGTGACCTAATAGAGTAGATGGGCATGGGGCTCGAGGACAACTTGCATGCATTGACATTTAATTTCCAACACTCCCTCTTTATCTCAAGCCAAACAAAACAAGGATCACAACTGATCCAAATCAACTACACCAAGACTCTATCTTAGGTACACAGAAGGTCCAATGCCTAATGGATTGGAAAAGATATCTGCTAGCTACTGCTCAGACCTGCAAAATTCCATCTTGATATCCCCATTCTCCACCAACTCTCTGATGAAGTGATATCTGATCTCTATATGCTTTCTTCTCCCATGGAAGACTTGATTCTTGGACAATGCAATTGATGAGATGTTGTCGCAATAAATTGTAGTTCCATCCTCTTGCCTTTCATTCAAATCTATCAAGATCCTCCTTAGCCAAATTGCTTGACATGCTGTTGCATTTGCTGCAATGTATTTAGCCTGTATTGTAGATTGAACAACAATAGGTTGCTTCTTGGATGCCCATGAAATTGCACCTAATCCCATATGAAACATGTATCTGGAAGTGCTCTTCCTATCATCTAAACTTCCAGCCCAATCACTATTAGTGTAACCAACCAACTTGAAATCATTTACTGCAGTATAAAAAATACCAAATCCCTTGGTACCTTTCACATACCTTAGGATCCTTTTTCCCGCTTGCCAATGGGAATCCTTTGGGGTTTTCATAAATCTAGAAATCAGACTTACTGGATGCATTAGGTTTGACCGAGTTGCAGTCAAATATATTAGACTTCCAACCATACTCTTGTATAGTGTTGGATCCACTCTCTTGCTAGAGTTTTCCTTGCTCAACTTCGTACCTATTGCTGTTGGTGTGGGGGTTGCCTTACTATTCTGCATTTTGAATCTCTCCAAGATCTGCCTTGCATACTTTTCTTGAGAGATGAAGATGCCATCATGCATTTGTTTTACTTCTATTACTAGAAAGTATTTCAAGAGACCTAGGTCTGTCATTTCAAATTCACTTTTCATGGCCTCTTTGAACTCACCAATTAGAGCCTTGTTATTTCTAGTAAAAATCAAGTCATCTACATACAAGACAACAATCAATACATTACCATCTGTTTCCTTGATGTAAAGAGTGGGATCACCATTGCTTTTGCTAAAGCCATTGCTTATCAAATATGAGTCAATCCTACTGTACCATGCCCGTGGAGCTTGCTTGAGCCCATAAAGAGCTCTCTTCAACCTATATACTTTGTTCTCTTCACCTACAACTTCATAACTAGGTGGCTGCTCCACATACACTTCTTCTTTCAATACACCATTAAGGAAGGCAGACTTCACATTCATTTGAAATACCTTCCACTTGTGCTGAGCTGCAATTGCTATGACAACACGCACGGTTTCCATTCTTGCAACTGGGGCATAGGTCGCATCATAATCTCTTTCATACTTTTGTTTGTAGCCTTTGACTACCAGCCTTTCCTTATACCTATCAATCTTGCCTTCAAAACTGCATTTGGTCTTATAGACCCATTTCACTCCAATCACTTGCTTCTTTGGAGGCAATTCAGTTAGCTCCCATGTCTCATTCCTTTCTATAGCATCTATTTCCTCATCTATGGCCTTACACCATTTCTTCTCCTTAATAACTTCCACAAAATATATTGGATCACTATGAGAAAATAATTTAAAATTAACACTATCATCATAATCTTCATACCTTTCATCTTGGTATAACTCCCTAAGACTCTTGGTCTTTCTTGCTAATAGGGAGGAGAGTGTGGGATTAGAATCTTCATTGTTGCTGCATTGCTGACTAGGTCGGTCTTCATAGGTACTCAGCACTAACACTCGGCACTGACACTCAGTCATGCCTAGAAGAGCTCGGCAATGTCTGAATTTGCTTGCCTTTTCTTCTATTTGTTCCTTCTTCTTGATGTTCATCAGCATCCTCTTCACTCATAATTGGCACTTTACTTGATGTTCTCGGTGATTCATCAGTTGAACCATACCAAGACTAATTTTCAAGAAATTCCACATCTCTTGAAAGCATCATCTTGTTGTTCTATGGGTCAGACAATCTATATGCCTTTGATTCTGGGTTGTACCCTGTGAAAATGCATTTCACACCTTTGTCATCAAATTTTTGCCTTTTCTCTTTAGGAACATGTGCATATGCTACACATCCAAACACCCTTAAGTGTTCAACTATCCATCTTATTCGTGACCAAGCTTTCATTGGAATTCTGTCACAGATTGCCTTTGTAGGACACTTGTTAATTAGGTAAACTATTGTTGCTACAGCCTCTCTGCAAAATTTAGTTTGGAGACTTTTCTCTTTCATCATACTCCTTGCAATTTCTACAATGGTCCTATTCTTTCTTTCAGCCACTCCATTCTACTATGGTGTATAACTGGCTGTGAGCTCTTTCTTAATGCCATGTTTCCTACAAAAAAGTTGTAGGTATACTCCCCTCCTCTATCTGATTTAAGGACCTTGATATAATGTCCACATTCTCTTTCAGCCTGGGCTTTAAATTCTACAAATTTATCAAATGCTTCAGAGTTATTCTTTAAGAAATACACCCATGTCCTATGACTGAAATCATCAATAAATGTCATGAAATAAGTACTCCTCCTAATGGAAGTAACTTGCATAGGAACGACTAGGTTAGTATGCACTAATTCTAATGGATATCTAGCCCTCCTAAAATTTCCAGAATTAAAGGGAAGCCTATGTTTCTTACCCAAAATACAAGCCTCACACTTGTCACATGAATTTCCTATTCGTGGCAAACCTTCTACCATTCGTTTATTTGCCAATAAATTTAAACCAACATAGCCAAGATGACCATACCTGAGGTGCCATAGCCGTGAGGGGTCTTCAATCACACTCCTTAGAGCTGATTGTGTCGGAGGTGCAACACAAACTTAAGATGAGAAACATGTCTCAATCCTCAAGGAAAACATTCCGTTCTTGGTCATTTGAACTACTACAAGTAAGTTCTTGCTCCCATCTTTTTCATGAATGATACAACTATCATTCTCCATCAGCACTTTTTATCCGTTTTGAATGAGTTGACCAATGCTCATCAAATTGTGCTTCATACCAGGGGAAAAATACACATTTTTTATTTCCCTTTTCTCACCTTTCTTGGTGCAGACCATAATAGATCCTTTGCCCACAACTGGTAGGGTTCCATTATTACCCATCTTAATTTTTGATTTGAAACTCTTGTCAATGAATGAAAACAAGGTTTCGTTACCACTCATGTGGTTGCTACAACCACTGTCGAGGTACCAAACCTGAGGGCTTCCTTCTTCACCAACATTACACATGATGAAAGCAACATCATTGGGTCCACTTCCCATGTTCATATTAGCCACATTTGCTTGTCCTGACTTATCATTCTACTTCTTCTAGCATTCATTTGCATAATGCCCATATTTATGAAAGTAGTAGCATTCTACATTACTCTTATTTGAGTTGTAGTTTTTCTTACCTCTTCTTGAAGTATTTTGTGAGTTACTTGCTCCATCTGCTCTTCCTGAGCTTTCTGCTGTAGCATTTCTTTGTCCTCCATTTCCTCGGCCTCTACCTCTGGAGTTTCTGCCTAAGCCATTTCTTCCTCTCCCCCTTCTTCTTGGATTTGTCTGACACTTGAATGCTTGCTCTTGGGAAGATGACGAAGTAGATATGTTGATCCTATGCTAATGGGTTTGAAGAGAACCCATCAACTCATCCATTGTCAAAACAGTGAGGTCTTTTGCCTCTTCTATGGTCATGACCAAATGGTCATATTTATGAGGTAAACTCCTCAATATCTTTTCCACTATCCTTTGCTCTTGATAGTCTTCTCCATTTGACTTCAATTGATTAATTACATTTGAGGTCCTTGAACTGAAGTCTGCAACCGATTCATTCTCCTTCATTTGAAGGTTCTCAAATTCCCTCCTTATGTTTTGTAGCTTTACTATACGGACCTTATCAGTCCCCTTGAAGTTGGTCTCAAGGATATCCCAAGCTTACTTTTCATAATTTGCTTCTGCAATCTTAGGGAATATAGACTCTGTCATTGCTGCTTAAATAAGACTTAATGCCTTAGCATCCTTCCTCCTTGACTCTTTCAAATGAGACTTTTGTGCATTTGTGAGGGCAACGTACTGAGTTGGATCAGTCACATCATTGAATCCATTAACCACAAACTCCCAAAAATCATTTGCAACCATTATGGTCTTCATCTTCTTTGTAAATGTATCATAATTTTGTCCATTAAATGATGGTGGCTGCTGCCATATCTTTCGTGCATCTCTGCCATGATAAATATCCCAAGAAAATAAATGCCCTAACTCACTATGGATTTGGGGCCTCAAAGCTCTGATACCATGTGAGAAATATCAATTAAAATTTAAACTCACAACTCAACCCTAAACCTTAAAACTTTTCTCAGCACATAAATATTGCTCGGCACATGAAGGTGCCGAGTGCCAATTTTACTTGGCACTGATGGTGCCGAGTGGCAGGTTGCTCGGCACTTGAAGAAAACTGCTTGGCACAAGAAGGTGCCGAGGGCCAGATTTACTCGGCACTTGCTCGGCACTTGATGGTGCCGAGTGACAGGAAACACGTGCTGAGTGAACTCAGCACAAAGAGGAGCTCGACAACAAATACTGAGTATGCTCGGCTCACAAAGGAAATGCTCAACAACAATAGATGTCGAGTGAGCATGGCTCCAACTAAAGTTTATAACTTAAAAAATTTCAACGTGAATGCATTCACCATGAAAACTAGAGAGCCAAAGCTTTAAGCTTTCAAACAAATTTCTCAAATGCAACATACAAGGAAAGATCAATAGATTCAAGTATGCTTGCTTTCTTTCTATTCAACTAAGATTTAAACTATTACAAAATCTGGGAGCATTCGATTTCAAGTAGAAAAACCTAAAATAACCCTAAACTGATTATGCTTCAAAAAACTTTAAACTTGCAACTCTACTGGCTGCATACAAAGGTGCCTGGAGCAATCACTGCTTCAACAGGATGAGTCTAACAATGACAAACTTATAGAGTGAGCAAGAGAAACACGTGCAACTGCAGGCACAAACTTCTTTCCTTCTTCCTTCTCTGCTCAACTCTATAACTTCTCTCTGATCTGCTTGATCTGCAGACTCACTTGAATGAATGAATAACATTCCTTTTGTCACATTCCATTTTCCCTCTCAACGTTCAAATTTCAAACTCTCACCTACCAAAAATGAATGCCTGCCATTCATGGATGCCTGCGGTGACCTGATAGAGTAGATGGGCGTGGGGCTCGAGGACAACTTGTAGGAATTGATGTTTAATTTCCAACATACTAGGCAGTCATACCCTAGGTCTATAGTGAAACACATTAAGTGTTAAGAATGTTTAAGTCATGACAAAATACAAGAAATTTTAGGTGGAATTTTAATCTCTGCTATCTAATAATTAGTACACTTTTATTAAACATATAAGTAGTAAATATGATCTATTACATATCATTGTCATAATATATAACTTTACTATTTTAATTAATAGAAAATTGACTATATTTTTTATTGTTATTAATTGTTAATTGGAATCTATTAACTAGTATTTACCATAGATTTTCTAGTACAGTTTAATACCTTTTGTTGATAATGTATTAAGAAAACATATATGATAACTTTTATGAAATAGTTTAATTATTTTTTCATAGTTATGCCTCTGCATATTTATCAGTTCCTATTTAAATTTTCATATTAATATATATTTGAAGTATGAATCATCATAGTATATTTTACACGAGTTGCATTTGTATATTGTTTCAACAATATATTACTTTCTCTTATATTGTGATTTGATGTCAAGATCAGGAGTCAAGATCATTATATACATGAATATCTCTTTGACCGCCGAAGTAAAGAATAGTAATTATTTAAACTAAATCTCTCTCAAACCATGTCAATATAAGAAATTCATCTGGATGGGAGGAATCAAGTTAGATACAATCAGCTGCGTATGGATTTGCAGAAGCCACACACCATAAATTATACATGATATGACGGGGGTGTTCAGTGTGAAAAATCAAACTATTGCAGTCACTGATTATTAATCTCCTATTACAAATGATTATTAAACTGCTGAAAATAAATTCCCAGCTAATATCAAAAAATAACACAACTGCAGCTTCACTTATAAAATACGGAAAGAAATGCACAACACAATGAACACAATATTTTCAGACAAATTGTCCTTGGAAAAACCCCTAAGGGAAAACCAGTTCTACAGATGAGGAATTATATTAAACTTCAGCAAATCAAGAGATACAAAATTCCTTGCCTCTTACTAGTAGAACTCCGACAACCTCCTAATTTATCCCGCTGATATTCCCCACTGCTATTCCCGCACTAACACTATGCCCTTGCTAACACTACAAGACTGTTTGCTAACACTGCAAACGTTTCTCCAAAGCTTCTTTTTGTCCAAATGACCCAATGACCCCTTTCTATACTACTCCTGTTGGTAAACCAATGAACGAGATTAAATCTAATCAATGGCTGAGATTAAGACAACTCGACGGCCAATAATAGAATTGGTTGCAAAGTGTCCAAAAGGAATCACTAAAATTAGTAAGTAATAACCATGTACTAATTTTTGGCAAGTGGACAAACAGCTTTGCAAACCACCCATAAATACAACTGCTATTCATAGATAAGGACGAATAGCTGTCCAAGCTACCCATAAATAGTGCTGCTATTTTCGGGTCAAAAATAACAGGTGTCCAACTAACAATAATTAACACTCCCTCTTAGCAAGGAAGTTGTTCTGCATGACACCCATCTTATCTTTGAAGAAGATAAATTTGGCCTTTCCCAAAGCCTTCGTCAGAATGTCTGCTACCTGCTCATCTGTAGGTATGTATTGTAGTCGAACAACTCCTCTTTGTACACAATCTCTAATGAAGTGATATTTGATATCTATATGTTTAGACCTATCATGAAACACTGGATTTTCAGATAACTTGATGCAACTCTGATTGTCACAATGTATCACAGTAGTCTCAACCTTCTGACCAAACAAGGCTACTAACAACTTCCAAAGCCATATAGCTTCACATGTCGCCATGCTAGCTGCTATGTATTCTACTTTTTCTGAACTTAGAGCCACAGACTTCTGCTTCCTGCTGAACCAAGATACAACTCCTGATCCCAAGCTGAAACAACACCCTAAAGTGCTCCTTTTTTCTATTGTACTTCATGCCCAATCTGCGTCAGTATAGCCTATCAACCTGATACCTTCACCTCAAACATATCTGATCCCATACTCGAATGTACCACACAAGTAACATAGCACATTCTTAGCCGCTATCCAATGCATTCTCTTTGGTTCAACCATGAACTGACTAAGAGAGTTTACTGCAAATGCTATATCTGGTCTAGTGTTGACCAAATACATAAGTGAACCAATCAACTGTCTATATAAAGTGGGATCTACTTCTTTCTCCTTAGATGTATCTACCTTCCTCCAATTCGTGATCATGGGTGTAGACATGGCTTTGCAATCCTCCATCCCGAATTTCTTCAAGATTTCAATGCAATATTTCCCTTGACCAAGGAAAATTTCACCATCTGTCTGCCACACTTCCATGCCTAGAAAGTAGTACATAAGTCCTAAATCCTTCATCTCGAACTCTTCTACAAGGTTCCTCTTGCAATCCACTATGAGCCCTAGTGAACCTGTAAGAAATAGGTCATCCACATAAAGAACAAGAATGAGAATCTCACCCCTAACCATCAAGTAGTAGAGGTTAGCATCTGCTTCACTCTTCACAAAGTCCATTTTCTGCAAGTATGTATCGATGCGCTCATACCACGCTCTAGGAGCCTGCTTGAGTCCGTACAATGCTTTCTTCAATCTGCACACGTGGGTCTCTTTGCTGTGTGCTACAAAGCCTTCTAGTTGTTCTATGTATACTTCCTCCTTCAACTCACCATTGAGGAATGCTGTCTTGACATCCATTTGATGGATCTTCCATCCCATCTGTGCTGCAAGTGAGATTATAGCTCGTATAGAAGTATACCTGGCAACTGGAGCAAATGTCTCCTCATAGTCTATTCCCTCCTTCTGAGAGAACCCCTTTGCCATAAACCTAGCCTTGTATTTCTCGATGCTACCATCTGCAACATGCTTTATCTTATAGGTCGAGCATGATCCAACTACAACCCTATCTGTTGGTCTAGGTACTACCTCCCACACATCATTTTGCATTATTGAAGAATATTCCTCAACCATAGCATCTCACCATAGCTGATGTTCTGCAGCTTCCTGATAGCTAGAAGGCTCACTATCTACCAAATGACTAACTAATACCACATAGTCATTGAACTTGGCTGGTTTTCTTTGCTGTCTAGTACTCTTCCTAGGAGCTCCCACAAACTCCTGAGTATCCCTTTGTGTATCTGGAACCACATGGTTCCTGCTGCCAACTGTAGAGGATGAAATGTCAACCTCTAAGTCTTCCAGATGCATTTCCTGTTGCACCTGTTGCTCCATACTCTGTGAATCTTCACTAACTGAGTCTACACTCGTACTGGTAACTGTACTTGAGCTTTGATGCCCTTGACTTGGTCTTGGAGCTTCTGTTGGCTTCTCACTCTGATCATCTGCTGGCAAATCTCTGGATCTCTTGAATGCCTTGTCCTCCATGAACTTGACATCCCGTCTGACAATAACTCTTTTAGTCCCCGGAATGAAAATCATGTATGCCTTTGAGGTCTCACTGTACCCAACAAAGTACCCCCTCTCTGCAGTCTGATCTAACTTTGTACATGTATCTCCAGGAATATGACAATATGCCAAACTCCCGAATATCCTGAAGTGACTAACATCTGCCTTCTTCCCTATGAAAGCCTCCTCTGGTGTCATCTTCCCTAGCACCTTGTGTGGAACTCTATTCTGAATGTAGACTATTTTATTACACGCCTCTGCCCATAAGTAACGGGGCATGTCCTGGTCATGTAGCATAGCCCTTTCTGCCTCCGATATAGAACGGTTCTTCCTCTCAGCAACTCCATTTTGCTGTGGATTGTAAAGAACAGTCTATTCTCTCTTGATTCCTTCTCTGGTGCAGAACTCCTGGAAGACATTTCCTTTGTACTCGCCTCCATTGTCTGACCGAAGAACCTTTATCTTCTTTCCTGTCGAGTTCTCTACAAGAGCCTTGAACTCTTGGAATCGACTGAAAACCTCATCTTTAGTCTTCAAGAAGTATATCCAGGTCTTTCTAGAGAAGTCATCGATAAAAGTAACATAGTACTCATATCCTCTGAGAGATTTCATTGACATTGGTCCACAAACATCTAAATGTACTAGATCAAGAACACCCTTAGATCTGGTGTCACTCCTTGGAAAATATTCTTTCACAAACTTCCCCAACATACATCCCTTACATACATCGTCATGCTCTGTGCTCACCTCTAGAACACCTGTCACAGTCTCATGAAGCAATCTAAGTGCTCCATGATGAATATGGCCCAACCTCCTATGCCATAGCTCTCCAAGATCTCGAGGATTATTGTTGCTCATAAGTGCCTTAGGAGTATCAAACTGCAATCTATAAAGGCGACCACTCCTAACTCCAATAGTTATGGGTGATTTCCAATCCTTATGCTTAATCAACACATGTGTCCCTCTAAAGAGTACATTATACCCCCTATCCTGAAGAACAGATACAGAAATCAAATTCATACCTAAGCCCGACACATATAACACATCATGAAGAGGAATTATCTTTCCATTCTCCCTCTGAAACTGAATAGTCCCTTTCCCAACAGGGTTGAGTTTGGACAAGTTTCCCATAGAAATCTGGATGTTGGTGTCCTCCTCCTTGTAACTGGAGAAGTACTCTCTAACTCCTGTCATATGAAATGACGCCCCACTATCTATATACCAAACACACTGTGAGGTTGAGCTAACCATACAAGCTATGGGTGCAAACTCATCTTCCATTCTACTAGAGAGTTCTTCTGCACTTGTTGAAGCTGCCACCTGCTTCTTACCCTTTTTCCTCTCTGGGCAATCACTGACATAGTGGCCAAACTCGTGACATCCAAAGCACTTGACCTTAGAAAGGTCCTTCTTCTTCTTTTCACTTTGTGAATTTGATCCTTTGCTAGATTCCTTCTTTTCTTTCCCTTTACCCGCTAGGGCAACGTTCTCTTGTTCCACCTCATTTTTCTGACTCTTGTTGGCCCCATTGACAAGACTTAGTCTAAACTCCTCCTGAGTGGAATTAGTCCATAGTCGATCCCAACTCGGTAAAGTATCTCGTCCACTGACAAATTGAACAAAGACACTCCATTGTTTAGTAAACCCATTTAGGGCTATTCTCACTAGCTCATCATCACTAGGGCTATCTCCAACAGCTGCTAACTCATCCTTGACAAGTCTGAGCTTGGTGAGGTAACTTGTGACGTCTTCTCCCTGATTCATCCGGGTATTCTTTAGCTTCTCTCTGAGAATCAACTTCCTGTTGGTGGTAGCATTCTGGTACAGATTTAGAATGTCGTCCCACATCTTCTTTGTTGTATCTAGCTCTGAGATATGTGGAACAATATGATCCTTGACACCATCAAGGATAATCCTCCTCGCTTTGGCATCGTCCTTCCTATATGCTGCAAGCTGTGTTGCATCCGTTGGTACAGGTACACCACTGGTAGCATAATCCTTGATACCATTCTCTTCCAACAATAAAGAAATTCTGGCCTTCCAGACACAAAAATTTGAGGCACCATCCAATCTATCCTGATCTCTCAAACCAGCTGAAGCCATCTCAAGGGTTTAAAGCAATAATAAATCTAAAGAGATCAAAATTTCTTTGCTAGGGCAAAACTCTTCTACCCTTAACAATGCTCTGATACCATGTGAAAAATCAAACTATTGCAGTCACTGATTATTAATCTCCTATCACAAATGATTATTAAACTGCTGAAAATAAATTCCCAGCTAATATCAAAAAATAACACAACTGCAACTTCACTTATAAAATATGGAAAGAAATGCGCAACACAATGAACACAATATTTTTGGACAAATTGTCCCTGGCAAAACTCCTAAGGGAAAAACAGTTCTACAGATGAGGAATTATATTAAACTTCAGCAAATCAAGAGATACAAAATTCCTTGCCTCTCACTGGCAGAACTCTGACAACCTCCTAATTTATCCCACTGATATTCCCCACTGCTATTCCCGCGCTAACACTGTGCCCTTGCTAACACTGCAAGACTATTTGCTAACACTGCAAACATTTCTCCAAAGCTTCTTTTTGTCCAAATGACCCAATGACCCCTTTCTATACTACTCCTGTTGGTAAACCAACGACCAAGATTAAGTCTAACCAATGACTGAGATTAAGACAACTCGACGGCCAATAATAGAATTGGTTGCAAAGTGTCCAAAAGGAATCACTAAAATTAGGTAATAATAACCATTTACTAATTTTTGGCAAGTGGACAAACAGCTTTCCAAACCACCCATAGATACAACCACTATTCATAGATAAGGACGAACAGTTGTCCAAGCTACCCATAAATAGTGCTGCTATTTTTGGGTCAGAAATAACAGCTGTCCAACTAACAATAATTAACATTCAGCATAAATTTGACATAGAATTGAGCGTGATATGCTTGTTTGTGTCAGGAAAATATAGGCATGAGTATCCCCACGGCAATGAGAACTAGCGATATCCATAAAATGAGATATTTTAATTCTATAAAGTCAGCAATCAAAGTTGGAAAGTGAAATTCATCACAGACATCAAAACATTACTCTTGGAGACCATTGTTTTACTATTATCGATTCCTATTGGTGTCAACCCTATTTGTAGCAACATTGATGAAGAGATGACGTAAAGTACAAACGAAAAAAAAATATCCCTACAATAGATGACACGTTGATACATGACAAGACAACATAAATGAATAATACGAAATGAAGGACTAATAAGTTGTAGACAATTAGAATTGGTTGAATGATTGACTCCGCCAACTCCACCAAAGAAGTGATATATATATATATTGAATAAAGAGAATTTCAAAGAAAATTGTTTCAAATCTATAAATTATTAAAAGTGGTATAATAATTATTTTGAGGAAAAGATCAAATTAAAAGAAGATTCTAAGTGAGCCAAATACAAAGAAGAGGATGAGAGTTAAGAGAAAATTGAAAATGAAGTTTATAAGTTGTAACCTTAAGAAACAAACTATGATTTGAAATTTGGAATTATATAGAAAATTAATTAACGTCTTAAAAGAGACACTATTCAAAATATTTTTCCTTAAATTCATGATGGATAGGGAGTGTGCACAGGGTGAGGAGTAAATGGGTGACGTTAGGGCATAGGAATTTCAATATGGATTTTAAGTTCTGAGGGAGCTCCAAGCTAAGCGTGTCCAAACTTGAGCAGCAATAAACCTTCCATCCATAATGAAACTAAAACATGTACTTATAAGGTAGGGGGTGTGCATAGAGGAGAAGTAAATAGGTCAAATTGGGGCAAGAGAATCCCAATATGGATTAAAAATCTGAGGGAGCCCCAAGCTAAGCATGTCAAAACTCAAATAGCAATAAACCTTCCATCTATAAAAAATTAAACATGTTCCTAGTGGGTAGGGAGTGTGCACATGGGGAGGAGTAAATCAGTTGCGTTGGGGCAAGAGAATCCCAATATGGATTAAAAATATGAGTGAACCCCAAGCTAAGCATGTCCAAACTTGAGTAGTAATAAATCTACCATCCACTATGGAAGTATACATCCTACTATAGTACTAGCTATAGAAAATGTGCATCTTCAAGAACATTTCATTTCAAGATAGGGGAAAGGAGCATGACATTCACGATCAAAGTGGCAAAACATTTCCTTACCCTTTTCTTTATTTCAATTTGAAATCTAGATTCTAACATGTATACTATGTGTCTACGTCATGCCTTTATGCATCAATGTGTTTTCTTCATGTCTTCTTTGTGTCTTGATGCATTCATTTGTCAACCTTGTGTTTGCATTGCATCTTCATGCATTAATGTGTCTACTTTGTGTCTTCATTCATATGTACATTTGTTGATTACTAATATGTGGACTTTGCAAGTGTTTAATACATATGAAGGGAAGAAAGGAGTTTGAGTTATAAATCAATTAGGATCATACTTATTGCTTTAGGACAAGTAAAATTGAGAGGGGCGAACTTGTCATGTCCCCATTTTAACAAGACCTTAGTAAATATTATAAGAAATATTTTTAAGTAATATCAATAACAAAACTAGAATATTAAATATAAATATAATTATAATTATAATTAATTATAGAGAAGTAATATATACTATTTTATATAAATCTCATAATACATATGATAATAAATATAAATGTTAAATTAAACTAAATATACACAATTTTTATAATATAATGTATAAAATTAATAAAATAAATGAATAATATTCATATAGCTAATAATATTAAGAATGATCATATCATTAATATTATTATAGATATAATATATATAATGTATAATTAAACTTATATAATATAATCTATATATTGATATAATATATATTATTGTTGATTTAATAATTAATATAACTATTATATTATAAAAGGACAACCCTCTTACCATTGAAATATATAAAGAGGGAATAAAAACTTTGGTAAGAGACCATTAGATAGAAGAATAGGAAAAATATGTAGAGTATAGTTTTAAAACCTAATGTCCTAAATCAGAACATTACACAAAATATCAAGTCTCCCTAGATCACTCAGCATGACATATAACTAAGCCCTACAATAATTTCCATCTATTTAAAAAAGTTAAGTCATTTATATATATCAACAATACATTGTTGGAATAAATCATAATTTTAAAGGTGAAGTCAAATGTACACCTTTATCAATGTTCTAAAATGGGATACATGTAATGATCCATTTCATCATTTCCAAATTATTGAAAATTAATAGAGATTTATATGAACCACCTTCCTTCACTTACAAAAAAGATCTTAAAAAAATTACATATGATTACGAAATTACTTTATGGTCGATCAAGCTAAATAAGGGTCTACTTGAGGGAAAAGATTCCAAGGATAAGAAGAAAGGATAAGAAGAAATACTACTTATAGGGATGCTAGATGGGTATAATCAAATTGATGGAAAAGAACCTAAGATTGTTAAAAGGTAAAACCTTTAAAAATAGTTAGAGACAAAAACATAGATAGATAGTTTTGATACTCAATAACCTTCTACTTGTATGCTTCTTTTGGATAAGCATGGAGCCTATAAGTTAAGCATGAAGTCTTAACATGTTAAAAACAAGGAACTCTCACCATGAATGTAGATAGGGGCATAGTAATTAAAATATATAAAGTTTCAATCTTTGAGAAAAATAAAAATTAATTTTTTATAATAATGATAGTAAAATAAAAAAATGAGTATGTTATGAGTTGATTCTACTTCAATAACTTTCACATTGGATTATCAAGTAGTCAAATTATGTAAAAACGTAAAAGAGTTTGTATTGTGAAAATTTGTTATGCTATAGTAACATATTGAAGATAATTATTCACATTTCAAATATTCACATTTCATGTACCAAGATTGGGTCCTATATTATTTGGAGACATGTATGGCTTTCCACTTGTTGTTTTGATAATTCTACATCTTCATATATTTCTTAGCTAGTTAGTAGTATTTCCTTGTTTAATTTGTGTCTTCTACAAGGGAATTAGAAGTGATACTTTATCTCTAATTTTTATACCATGATAAATCTTTCTTTCAATGGGATAAAAATATATCCTTTGGGATCACTGTTGTAGAAGAAACCAAAAAATATGATAATTAGAATATTGAGCTTACTATAGAGCTTAATTAGTTGACTCATTTTCTATAGAAGTACTATTTACTCCTCTTTTTTTCTAAAGTACCAAGTAATATTATTAGGTAAGACAAAGTATAATTAGACTAAATTAACATTAAATTTATGTATACAATCAATAATAATTTTAGACAAAGAAAACAAATTTATGAGAAAACTAACATCAAAGACCAAATGACAATAGAACACTTTAAATAAACAATGTAGTTCAAATGTTTTCGGTGACATACCAAACCAATTAAATTTTATTCTCAAAAATACATTTTAGAAAAAGAAAGTAATTCCATCTAAAAAAAATCTTAGGCTACACATGCTTAAGTAGAAGATGTTTCAATATGATTTTCCTTATTAAATACGACTATCTTAAATTCGTCGAATTCTGTAATCATAAGATATATTTTGTTGACAAGGAAAAAAGTAATTTTACAACCACATTTTCATATCATTTTGTCTAATATATATCTATCACCTAGTAAATATACATTCCAATTCTCAGTTAAAGTACTCAAAACCATGGTATAATTTTTCATTTTAGAAGAATGGAAATAATACAAAGTTCTGAAATGCTTGTGTACAAACCCATGTTAAATGGTGGATAATAGTATCCCAATTGAGATCATATGTAATGCCCCACCTAGAGATCCTTCAAACAAGGATGAAATAAAAGCCAAGATAATTTTTTTTAAAACAAGTGTAAGCACACATGACAACAACATACACAGATCACATATATCACAACAGAAGACTTAACCACCATCCGGGCAACCAATGGAGCTCCTGATGCCAATACCTAAACTGACACAACAGTAACAAAACAAAAACTAGAAAATGACAAACAACACAAGAATCTCAAAATTGCCCAACTAAGGTAATTTAAGGTAACCCAAAGGGTACTAGAAACTCCAAAAATCAAACATTCAAAATTGAGGCAAACACCTCCTATTTTTTTTGTGAGAACTTACATTTGACAAATTTTCCCATGAAAGTGCCACATGTCACGCAAAGGAGTACCTTCTCCTGCAAAGATGTGCACAATGATGCAAGCATGTGTTTGGTTGTAGAACTAGAACACCAAAAACTAGTGTAGGGTTTCATGTGAGGAAGTGCCCAGCCATGTGAAGAAACCCACTACATTGCATGAAGTCTCACATCCTCCTGCGAGAAAGTGCAATCTCATCGGAGATTCTAAATCAGTATGCAAGCACAAAAAGTAGTAAAAAAAGATAGGATTTATAAGTTATGAAATTCCTGCACACCGGGGAGTACTAGATCCATATTTTGAGGTGAGAATACTTGACAAATGCTAAAAGATGGAAAGCTGAAATCTAACCATCTAATAAAATAACGAAGGGAAAAAATAGAAACAACATCACAATCTACTGAAAGCAACATCGTAGTAACTGAAATAACATCGCAATGTACAACACAACCAAACTAAGTATGCAGTTCCTCCCAACCATCAATAGCATCATAAGACCATCATGGGCCCTAGCCATCCCCCACATGTAACAACCCAAGCCATTGAATAGATTGTCAGTACTATCATAATAGGGATGTCACTACTAAAACATGATACAACATAAGCATAAGATAATCCTACAAATAGATAACATCACCTATCACATGCTAATCATTATAATAAGGAAATGTGTCAGTAACTAACATCATCTAAACATGATATACTAGAATTCCAATGAAAGCATTAATTACAAGAAAGTATACTCTAAAACCTGAAGTAGCAAGTGAACACATCTAGCAACGGTCACACTAGGACACTAGACCATCTCTATACACTGGTCACTAGTAGTGGTGTAAGTAGCTATGCTTCCCAACCACATGGTATCCACAGGTCCACACTCACCATGCTAATGGAGATAATGATCCAACCACAAACACATGTAAAACAAACATCCATGGCTAACACACACGCCAATCAATGTGATGACTGAATCGAAGACATAGACATTGCATAAACTATAGGTCCTAGTTAAACACCTCAATGGGCCACTAAGTAGGGGCTAACATCATGGAGAGTTGCTTGGCATCAACAAGCCCAAGCTGGTACTAGCAGCTCTCCACTTCCCAATGGAAGGAGCACATCCTAAATCATTTTATTATCTTACGTTTTATTACCACCCAATGTGTTATTTAGTTATCATTTATTTACAGAGCTTCTGCATGCCAACCCTTAGGAAATAGACACTGAGTTGTGGAGATAGAATCCCCCTCCATATGCTACCCTACCCTACCCATGCTCATCCAATGATGAGTGTCCTTAGGCATGAAAATTCCCAACCCAACCTCAATGATCATAACTTCAGGAAGTACCACGAAAGATCAGGCTTCACAGGTCACTCAACAATTATATATGCATGTACTCATGTGTGGTGCACAACCATCAAAAACATCATAACACAAGGACTAGATGAGAACACAAGCAAAAAGTCACTGAACCAAAAGTAGTCTTTGGAGGACTGATGCAACATGCATCCCAATGCAACATAAAAATGCAATAAAGGTCTAACCAACATCCAAATGGATCGTCTAAGCCTGAAATCAAACACATGCCATGAAAATTCAAGAAAATAGGGCAGCACACAAAATGAGGTAAAAACCCTAGAATTTGGAATTTTTTTGAAATTAAAACCCATTTGGCCTTTGTGTACAAAACCCCTGAAAATCCAAAAAGAAAGTTCAGACACTTTATGCAGAAATGGCTAGCATAACAACTCAAAACCCCAAACCTCCATCTCAAAAATAGGGAAAACATTCATACCTGACCAATTCGGAAAAATTAGCAAAACATAAATAGAGGGGAACACTAGGTCTCAGCCTCCTAACATACTACTACAAGAAACAAATGCTGAAATGGAGCAAAAAAATTGAAATGAAAAGGCCCTACCTAATAGCAAAGGGGCTGAAACTAAAAAAAACACAATAAAATAAAATGCCTGCTAAGCCTACCAGAAATTGTGGCAAAGCAAGGTCTTCCTAAGCTGGATCCAATGAGACTGATCTCATGAAAAACCCATGCTCATAGCTCCCAGAACAAGTAGAAATTGAATCCTTCACAAGAGGATTCTAAAAAAGCTCTCAAATTTCTTTTTGTATAATTTTCAAAAAGCGGGAAGTGAATAATGAAATATCTTATTCAATACTTATTCACTTTTCAATTAAATAGTCAATTAGGGCAAATAACTAGTTACAGTAGTTAAACTCTGAATCAACCCAAACGAAAAAAAGTTATTCTCCATAATAAAAATTTACCTAAGGGAAAGCTACCAAAAATTAAATCAGAAAAGATTTAAAGCTCAAAAATCAAAAATCATAGAAAATCACTTAATCCTTTTATGACAATGCGAACCTCTAAATCCACAGATATGCTCATTGGTCTAATCACATAATGCATATGAGTGTAAATTTACTAATCACTGAAATGTTTTAATTAAAAAAATTAAAATAAGGATACATCAACCATATAGGGATGACATTGGTAAAATATGAAGAGTTGAACCACTAACTCCATGTGCCACTACTAGGGATATGAATCCTACACACGATCAAGTGCAATTTCATAATAATATCATAGCCTAAGAAATTTAATGCATTAAATACCTAACTAATCCATTTACATCACTCTCATTTGCACAAAGCATAAAGGTACAAGAATGTCATAAATAACCATAGCATAAAATTTATCACATAAAAAAATAAAAAATATGTCCAAATAAACTAGATAATCAAATATCATCATAGATCTACTGTCATCTCAAAGTGGCATCAACATGCAATATGATAAACTGAACATCATAGGAATATAACATCTATGATACTAAATCAAAGTATAACATTCAACCCTAAGTCATCTCAAAGTACAAATAACAATAAGAGTATCAAGTATCAAGGTACAAACTACAAACATGAGAGGCACTACATCATATATCATTAGTCATTGGTTGGTATTCATGACGAGGTTATATTAAAGTGATATTTTCTTCTTATGTTACTTCATTTGTAATGCTCTCATTAACCTAGGATTTAGTGGATTGTGGTATCCTAATTTGAATTAGGTATCATTAGGTAGTAGTTAATATTCATGTTTGGGTTATATTAGAGAGATATTTTCTTCTTATGCGACTTTTCTTGTAATGCTCCCATGAACCTAAGTTTTGGTCAAAGATAGTATTCTAATTGGAGGTAGGTATCATTCTAGGACATCATTGTTACTCGTGTTTTGATTAAATTGGAAAGATTTTTTTCTTCTTATGTCACTTCTTTTTTAGATAGATTTATTGTTTATAGGGTAGATTTATTTTCTTCTAGTTCTATTAATACTACCTTTCATCCTCTCTTTCTATTGTGGGTCATATGGAGCTAGCAATTACTAGCTCTTATTCTTTTGGTAGTGGATTATTGAGCTCGTCCTTTTTGTGATTGTTTCTCATAATCTTTACTAGATTTTTTTAGGATTTGTATTTCCCCTCCACATTCCTTTGAGAATATTTGATGATAGAGTTTTTAATTGTAATTTCTTTTCAATAGTTATCTTTAGATTGAATCATTCTTGGACTATTTTTGTTGTTTTTCAAAGAGCTCTTAAGATTTCAAATTTATGTAATATTCATTGATCACAAAATTAAGGTTACATAGGCATTTAGACAAGACTTGACCAATAAAGAGCAATAGCTAGTTGACAACGATTAGAAAATCTAGTACATAGTGAGATATATGAGAAATACATCCAAAAACTGAATAGGGCATCATATAAAGTGAAATAAAATCCAATCCATTATGATGAGAATGTCATCCATCTCCTTATAAACATCTCTTGGAAGCATCTAGAAATTTACAAGTACATGTTGACAATATCAATCATTTCATTAATTTTTTAATTTGTGTCCCATATTAATTAATTAATTAATTAAAGGTCCTCATTATTTTATTTTATTTTTGGGACCTATTAATTAATTAATTAATTAATACATTAAAATTAAGCATATGACAAATCATTTCTGCCCAAATATTTCTTGCCCTTAAGAAATCTATAATTGAATGAACTTTTGTGAACTCTATGATCCAAAACAAATCATGTGAGTAGAGTGAGTGTAATGACATTCAAGACTCATTCTCTCACATTGTCGACAAAATTATATTGTGCCACTTTGATATAATCATTGTCTAGTCCGTAGTCTTCAAGATCCCAAACATGCCAGACTTGAAATTCATTGATGTAAAACTTCTTGATTGCCATCTGCAAAGGATAGACTTCATACTCAAGTGATGGTCAAAATTGTTCCTTCAATTCATTTTCAGTTATGCCTACACTTCTAAGTTTGTTACTCCTTTTATGTAAGTCCAGATCATTACCCATACACTCTAGAACATTTTTAGATGTGTTTTCCTTCCACACAATTACAAATTTATGAAAATCCACTTCAACATTGGCTTGCTAGTCATCCTTTTTCAGATCTTTGATTTTGTCTTGTTCCCTAACCTAAAATATTTCTCTGTCATCAATTTTGTTTAAATCATCAATCATTTTTCCAATTTCAATATTTTGATTGTCTTGAGAATGGTGTTGTTTTCCATTTGGAGGGAAAATAAGAGTATTTTTCTTGTCTTTATCCTTTGATGTTTGTATGAATTCATCTTGTACCTACTTAGCAATCTCCTACTTTAGACCATTGTTGAAGAGTTTATTAATGTGAGGTGACAGATACATCATTCAAAATTCTATATAATCCTTTGAATATATCTCTCCCACCCATTCACCAATCACCCAATCTTGCTTGATTTTCTTCAATGTCTCAATGAATGTGGGAGTTTACATTTCCTATGACTCTACCCTAGGAATGAATGTTACCATTGATGGCTTTCTGCATGTTAAGAGGTTGAGTGCATCTTAACCAATCAACCCATTACTTGGCACCATAATCTAAACTCAATGCCCAAAATGCTAGCAAGATCACTAGCTTTGATACCACTATAATGTTCCCATTCAAGTGGTGAGGTTGGCATACCGATATGTTGGCATGTTGCCAGGAGTATGAAGAGTGAACAATAATATTGTACATATACCATATAGATGTGAAAATACCTAATATGAATTCATAAATTCACACATCTAAATATAGTGGAATTGCAAATGCAAGTAATATTCTCTAATCACACACTTATGGTTACATATGCATTTAGACAAGATCTAACCAAATACAGAGCAATCGCTAGTTAACAATGATCTTAGCAACTCTAGCACATAGTGAGATATCTAAGCAATACCTCCAATGACATAATAGGGTGGCGTCAAACTACCAAAATTGCAAGGAAAAAATAGGCAGAATCTTCAGCATCTAGAAATTTAAAAGTAAATATTGAGAATATCAATGAACTTATTAATTTGAATCCCATGTTTATTAATTACATTAAAATTGAAGACATCACAAACTAAACTAAAAATTAAAGTCCCACATGGACTAGGTGTGCTATGGATACTCTTTTATGCATAAGCATATATGAACATAGAAAACTACTTTAATTTTAATAAAGACATATACATCAACTGAATTCTATGTTCTACAAGAAACATCATCATAGTACTACATCAAGAAGGTTGACCACTACTCTAATTAGTATCTTGAAAAAAACTGCTAAATCAAGTTGCAAATATGATTTTTATGTTTATGATAGTTTTAAAATAGTGTCAATTTTCTTGTATGATCTTGGGTACTTCATTTTTTAGGGCTATTTTTGCACGTTAAAACTAAGAATATGATTTATTAGAAACTTCACCGCTTATGATGTATGCTTACTCCTCTTATCCGTCTTAGATGTACTCTTGTTTTCTATGGCTTTAGCATCACATATCTAATAATTTTCTAATAGATTTATGTTATTTTTGCTATCTTATTCTCAGTTGGGTAGAATATTAGACTTTTAATATTTTCTATATTCCTAACGGTTTAGGAGAAAGTTAGTTTTTGTTTAGAATTTATAAACCATCATAAATATTGAAATAATTAGATTGACCATGCTGCTCAATAATGCATCTGATTTCGGGTTCAGGTATTTGATACCTGTGTAATTTTTGTTTGACTATTATATTTCTCGTTCAACATTAAATTTAGATTTTTTATTTTTTAATTTCTAAATGAAATTCTTCACATAGATCTTCTTGTATAAAAATTTTAGTTTAAATATGAAATCATATTCTCTAGTGCATCATCTCATTTATTTCTATATCTTATATCAGTTCTCCCATAGAAGTTGGTTTTCATCATGTTCATCATAATCAAATATAGTCTATTAGATTATTTTATTCCTATTATTATGAGTGATTACAAGATATCATTAATAACTTTATGAGATTTTATAATTATTGTACTTGCTGTAGGCAATATACTATTGCATTTAGTTTCGATTTTTCAATTAATTTGCACCAATCATGAATGACAATTTTTATGTAACTAACATGTTTCTAAAGTTTTGAAATTTATTGATGAATAAAATATATTCTAAAAATTAATTTTCATCACTATAATTGGCTGTTTTGATTTTGTCTTATAGGACCCCTTTGTTTGGAGATAGCTCCATTACTCATTTTCATAGCGTAATTTAGTTTTTACAAATGCAGTCATAATCTTTTAATTTTAATTTTCATTTTAAAACACATTTAATTTTTTTTTAAAAACATTTATCCACCTAATTTTAGAAGTTGAAGTTTATATTGAAACCCACTCAAATATTTTTATATTCAACTTTTATATTGAATTTTTATATTGAATTTTATATATTTACCTAAATTTTTTTGCTATCCAAATATTATTCTAGAAATCTTATAATTAAAAATTATTAAATGAAAAGTATTTTTAAAAATAAATCTTTAGATATTGATATCTGTAAGAGAGAAAAAAAAAATATTTTTAAGTAAAAGTTAAATTAATCACATATTTCATCTAAAAGTAAGATTTTGGATCTAGTTCTTTCTTAAGTTTTTTGATTGGAAAGTATATGTAAAGTTAATCTACATATAAATTTAAAATTCTATATTTGAAATAGGTCTTTTTAGACTTTTCAAGTTCTAAAACTAAAATAGAATAATATATATTGAAGGAAATGAATAAACATAAAGATTGTTTCCTATTTAGTTTGAATAAAAGAATTAGACAAGAGTGGAATTCAAATGAAATAGTGGAAAATTAGCAGTGTTCTTTTTGAGCTATATTGTACTTAAAAATTTATAGAATCTTCCAACAATTCAAATTTATTAGCAATTCCATAGTCCACTTTCTTTATCAAATGAGATTTTTTTTTACTAGCATTGATTTGAATCTGATTCTAGGAGTTTGCTCAGAAATGAACTTCCACTTGGTTAATTCCATTGATTTCATAGTTTTGAACTTATTACTAGATTATTGTTTGGTTTCAACTTCCACAAATAAAACTGAGGATTTAGATGAGATTATTTATAAAATTATTATTTATTTAACTATTTTTTAATATTGAAATTAGATTAGTTGATTTGAAATACTTATTTGAATAATAATTTTATCATACATCTATATTTTAATAATACACTTACTCTATTGATTAATTATTGTAATATTTAATTACTATTTCTATTACAATAAATTCCTTGTGAAGTACATGGCACTTGTTAATTACTCATGTTAATTATATTAATTTATCAAGAAATTGAATTTATGAGATAATTTGAGATATATCATACATGGTCTAATAATGAGGAAATGCGATTAAAAATTATAACTTCAAATTTTATAATGAATATTTTTTTAAATGAACATTTGATTTAAATATTTATTATATATTGATAGAATAAAAATATTAACTTTTAATTATTTTTAAATAATACAAAATACATTAATCACCAATGAAATATTAATTGCTAGAATTTAAAACCTAATACAAATCTTATTCAAAAGATTAAGATAGGGGGTATTACATAGTATAAAACCAACATTTCAAATTAAATAGGATACTTATAATATAATGCATATTCGTCAAAAATAGGGATTGCACAAACTCATAATGCATAAACAATGAAAGAAACTTAATTAGATGTTTTGTGGATCTAATATATAAGTTCAACAATGAAGTACAAACTTAAAAAAAAAAAAGAAACAATATTTTTTTACATTTAATTTTAATTCAACTATGTCAAATATTAACACTTGATTTTCTATTATAGGAAATATTTTAATATTAATAGATTTTTATTATCCCTTTAAAAATATATTATCATTCTACCAAGATTGTTTAGGACATTATTAATCTTGATTCATTTTGTACCAATGTTATTAATCTAGCATGTTGCTTCTTTTTCAAGAATATAGATAGAAACCAAGAGAAATGGGGGGCTGACCCCAAAGTATGACAAGGTTGAAAGATCAGTCAAAGGTTACCTCCCTATCATCTAACCAATACCGTTTTTATACTTTGAAAAACTAAAATGATCCATAATAGCCCTAACAACATCAATCCTTCTATGATCAAGTAGATAATCAAGAAAAGTATTCCTGAGGGTATAAGTTCAGATTAAATGATATCATTATATAAATAGATAAAAATAGCCAACTAGGTTAACTACCCTCTTTCTTATCCATTTCCTCAACATCCTTCACCTTAGGTCCATCCATGTCTATAGTTACCCCCTCCTCCTTGAAAGGTTTTTCTATGAGGGTCTTCATCCAATCCTCTACTAGGAAGCCATACATGGAGTGGGAAGTCCCACTCTCCATGCCCAAGTCCTTCACATCCTTGTTCACCTGTAGAAAGTAAAGAGTGGTAGATGTGGAATGCATCACTTTAAGTGAGAACTCAACCAAGGTTTCAAATCTTTGGTAGATCCCAGAATGATTATCTGCCAAATCCTTCATTGACTATTCAAGCCTGTCAAGTAGGGCTTTGCAATGACTCCAGTCATGGCTATGCTCTCCCTTCTTTCCCCTCTCTTTAGGAGTTTCCTTCATGGGGAAAGTAATTTCCTCACCATTTCTTCTAGTCAAGGAAGGGTTAGCCTCCATGGTATTAGAAATATGGGAGGGGTTGGGAGGATTGGAGCCAGGTGTCTTGCCAATGTCCTTGTGGGGTTTCTTCCTCTTAGGGAGTTTAATGTCACTTTCAATAGACTCCAAGTTGAAGACCTAATTGCGAGGGGACTTAAACTTCTCCAATTTGAGGAATTTGCTAGATATATGAGAACTCTATTTTCTCTTCCTAATATCCATGTCAAAGTTGGGGGTTTTTTTTATTTTTTATGGCTAGGGTTAGAGCCAAGGTCAAGAGAGACTTGGGGAGTAGTAGTAGGTAGAGGGTTAACCACGAGTGGAAAGTCTTGGACAAGGTGATGGGTATATGATGGGTATGCAAATTATTTATGAAACTCTAGTGGATGAGGTAAAAGGGTTTTCCCTCCTCCTTCTTTCTCCTTGCCTTGAAAATACTATCTTCTAAAGAATTCAGCAAAAGGAATGGAAAAGAGATTTGATCCAAATTTCTAAAATGGTTGAGGATGGGGAAATGGTAAAAATTAAGTACCTAAAATTGATCCTACAGGGTAATGTACCTCATAATAGCATAACAAATGTCATCCCAAGTCTTAGCAAGGTGTTTCCTGGAAAACCCACCTTGTATACAAACCAGTTCTTCATTAAACTTGAAGAATTTTTGTAGGATGGTTTCATCATTCATAGGAGCTTCTTTGTATTAGTTCTTTCCACCCATGGGGAACCCACAAACCCTAGAAATAAGATCCTTAGTGATTTCTAAACTCATCCCATTGACAACCACTCTTTTGTCATTTCATGAATTAAAATACTATATAGAGATGTTTTCCTTGTGTTTTATCATCCCTTCCATAAATGATAATAGGTTTCCCTACCACAGATAAACAATTGCCACTTCACTCTTGTCAATGTACTCCTCCATTCCCACAAGTTCAACATGATTGTGTTGGTTCCCATACCACCACCGAATTGAACCATCAACTCTTCATATTTTTCCACCAACTCCTCTAAATTTTTTGACATCATCATGTTGTACATAAGGAAATTTTTGAAAGTTAAATAAAATATAATTAAGAAGAAAATGTAGTGGTAGTAGAAAACCATCATAATGCCACAAGGTTTCTCAAAGCCCAAAAAATCTCTTTCCATGGCACCTGTTAATTTTCACTTTCTTTCCATAATCACCCAATGTTAGTTCTAAATGTAGTGGGGTATGACTGATGTGTAATTATTATCTTTTTTAGTCAGCTTTTTGAATCTAAGAAAATCCATTACCTTTGTCCTTTTGTGGAAATAAATAACATTTTCAGAAAGGAGATCATAAAAGTGTATCTAAATATAATTTTTCCAAACTTAAACTTTAAGAGACCATTTGCTTTCTCGACTCTGTGAAAACTTGAAGACATGCCAATTGGTGTGAGGATTCATAGGAAAATGTTAGAAGTCCATTCACACTCCATCAACAGTTTAGTTGATGATGAAATTAGGATGTTGTCCACCCATTTAGTTAGCCTCATGACACTGTGTCTAAATTTAACCAACTCATTTGCCATGCCATTACCTTCATGGTAAATATGATTGATTCCTCCATCAACTTAAAAAATTTCTCAATTATCATGTTGATCACCCAACTACTTTGATTTTCCCCTTTTGTAGCTTTGATAATTAACATTGAATTCCATGTTTCCTCCTGAGTCTCAATCCTTGTAGAAGAGCTAAGGCTTCAGATTCATTATTTGAGCCACATCTAGAGTTCTAGAACAAGCCATAAGCATTTTTTGTATAGAATTGTGTAAAACATCCCCAGAAATAGAACTTCCCATCATGGTTGAGCCATCTAAATTAAGTTTGAACCATGTCTCGGGGGGAAAGTTCTAAGCTATATTCTTCCTAGAAAATGCTTTGGAGTTATCAAACTGTATCACTATTTGGGCCACTTCCTAGGCAAAAGCCCACTACATATCAAGTCTACCTGGGGGGTTCGGGTGGGGAGAGGGGTCACGTTTCCATTGCCAAATTCAAGTACATTTATTTAGGAGTTTGATAACTTGCTATGCCACCCCCAAACTCATAACAACTTTATCCTTGAATATTTTGTTATACCATTCCTTCCAGATTTCCCATTAAACATTAGGAGGAGTTACTAACCATAAGTTATTTAGGTATGGATGGGAAGATGTGCTATTCCAGTGAACAAATTGTTGTAGAACTTCATTAACACACTACTCAATTCCCTAATAGATAAGTACCTCTCTCCACACCTTTGAGACAAAAGAGTAGTGAATAACAAGGTGTGGTATAGATTCTACGTCTTGAAGACAAAGGACACAATAGTTTGAAAGTTGACATCCTCTTCTTTGGAGATTGTCCATTGTAAGGATAGACACATGTAAATTCATCCACTAGAAAAAAATTATCTTTGGAAGGATCCATGGGTGTCAAACCTTTATCCAATCCCCTTGGGCCACCCCACCCATGATGGAGTAAACATACAAACCATGGAGCCCTTAACTGAAGCAAGGAGGGATCCTATAATTGTTTAGTAGGTTTTAAAGTTCTAAACAAAGACCCACCCCAGATGAGCTAGATGTTGGAACCCAATCCATTGGTGATCTAGGGTGATATAGTTTCGGGTAATGGATCCATAAGCTTTGATACATATCTCACGCAATGGGAAGAATTTAGTGTGCTTGAGTGGGTAATCTTGCATCCATTGATCTTCCCAGAAATCAATGGTGTCACCTCTCCCAACAATCCAATGGCACCCTATCTTCATAAATATTCAGGCATGCATTATATTATTCCAAATTTTAGAGCCCTAGCAGCAAGCCTAGGTCCATAAGGCATGATGAGATGACACTCCTCTAAGGTACTTAGCCCTCACATTGTTGTACCAATTATGCATTGAATTGATCAACCTCTAGCCAAATTCGGTTAGAAGGGCCTTATTCATATGTCCAATCCTTCTTATATTTAAACCTTTGAAGTCCTTAGGATGATATATTTTTTCCTAGGTAACCAAACTCATCCTAGTTCATTCTTCAATATCGAACCACAAGAAGTTTTGCTATATTTTTTCACCGATATCTTTGAATCTGCCAAGTAGTTTAAAAATAGAAAGGAAGTAAATCTGGATGCCCTATAGAGAAGCAAAGAGAAGTTGGATTTTCCCAACGCTACTCAGAATCTTGCCTTTCTAGCCCACTAGTTTTCTCTAGAAGAATTCAACAAGACCATTCCTAAACTAATTTCAAACTTCTTCAATTGTGGCTAGGACCAAAAGATAAGTGTCCAGGAGAAATGCTTCCTAGCATTCCAAAATTTGAGTAACCTTACCTCTCAAGATATTATTAGTGTTGAGGAAATAAAATTTTATTTTCTACTAATTTATGCATTTTCCAGAGACCTTTGAATACCAATTTAGGATAGTTTTCCACTCCCTAGCTTCATGAATGAAGGAAATACAAAATAAGAAGGTGTCATGTGCAAATTGATGAATAGTTTTAGGAGGACATAGGGATGCAGGTCTAAAACCTCTTAACCTATCAACACTATTCATGGAAACCAAATTTCTACCAAGGAAATTCTCCACAATAATGAAAAGATATAGGGATGGCAGATCACCTTAACATAGCCCTTGAGATGAAAATAAAATATCCTCGAGGAGTCCTATTAACAAGAACCAACAAGGTGATAGTATTAACCACATTTTTTATAATTTTGATAACATTTTCATTAAAACCAAGTTTAGAGAGAATAGAAATGAGAAATTCCCTCCTAACCTTATCATAAGTTTTGGAAATATCTTTTAAGAGCTATACTTGGGTTCTTGCTCCTATCCTAGAGTAGATAGCCCCATGTGTAGTTATGACCGTATCTAGAATCTGCCTCCTAGGGATGAAACTATTTTGGTAGGGACCAATGAACTTATCAAGGAGGGGCTTGATTTGGTTTAACATAATCTTGGCAAGGATTTTATAAATCATATTGCACAGACTAATAGTTCAAAAGTCCTCCAGATGAGTAGGGTTATCAAACTTAGGGACAAGAACAATGAAGATCTAGTTGAGTTCCTTCAATAAATTACCTATTCTGATGAAGTCTCTAGTGCCATTGATCAAATCATACTTGATAATATCCAAGAATTCCTGAAAAAAAGTTAGGTAAAAAATATTAGGACTAGGGGCTTTGTACTAATTCATGCTAAACATGGCTTTTTGACTTTCTCTTCCTTGACCTTAGTAGTCATCTCCTCATTCATTTGGTTATTCACAACCGGGTAAAAATATCTCAAAATATCATTTTGCATGTTATTGTTTACCTACACAATAGGGGAGTCATAGAGATCCTTGAAATAGAGATTTGCATTACTTTCCATCTCCTCCATATCATTAATCTCCTAACCATTATCATCCACTAACATGTTAATGGTATTACATTTTTTCCTTCTTGAAATTGATCTATGGAAAAGTGTCGTATTTTGATCTCCCTCCTCCAACCACTGAACTATTTATCTCTATTTCTAGAAAAATTCCTCTCAATTTAGGAGTGTCTTCAATAAGTTTCGATACTCCCTCTCCTCTTGCTAATGTTCAACATTAGGATTTACCTGAATAAGTTGGTTTTGGAGGGATTTCAACTTCTTCTCAGTAGGTTTCTTCTCTTTGGAAATTTTCCCAAATGAGGATTTGCTCCATCCCCACACTTCTTTTCAAATTTGTTCATTTTTTTTGTCAATATGGAACATAGTCATTCTGTCAACAAGATCCTTCCACCACTACACAATACAGTCTCTAAAATTAGTGTTTCAGTGCAACATGATTTCATACCTACGAGGTCTCTTTCTAGTAGGTTGATTCTCCAACCAAGAAAATACCAACATAGAGTTATCCAAAATGGTCCGTAGCTCCACATTTAAGGAAGAATGTTGAAGAATATCCCAACCAAAAGAAATAAGAGCCCTATCAAGTCTAACCTAAATCAAAATTTTGCCAAATCTATTATTTTACCAAGTGAATGCAAGAACTGGACGAACAATATCAATGAAGTCATTCCTTCTAAAAAAGGTCTCCAAACATTGCATATTATTAGAAAAGTCTTCCAAACCACCCATGTAATGATCCCATCTGTTGGCCTTCACGCTCTCTAAAGTCTAAGTAGAGGATAAGAAGAAATTAAATTAATTTCTTATAAAGTCATTCAAATAAAGATTAAATGGTGACTTTGTATTTAATTAATTTAATTATTTACAAGGGAGTAGCTTCTAGGGTATGTATTAATCATTGCAAGGATGGAAGCCTCTCGTGATTTAATTAATTATTGCCAGGGAGGAATTTCTAGAGACCACATTAATTATTGGAAGGAGGAAGCTTCTAGCTCTTGCAATTAATTAATGTTTTAGTTCCTTCTAGAAGGATGAAGAAAAGGATAAATAGTGCTAAAAGTCATATTCATGATGATTGGATGATTATGACTTGCATTTGATAAGAGCTTGGATGTGTGAATCACACGTCTTTTGGCAATAGAGGATGTTCATTCTCTATTGTAGCATTCTAGACGTCATTCTCTTAGGGTTTGACCTTTGGAATACATCTCTTTGTAATTGATTGTAGCATTCTTAGCATTAATATATTTTCAGCCTTGGTTCAGCTTTGGGCATTCCTGGGTGTCCATTATAGTGGTATCAAAGCAATAAGTCCTGCCATCTTGTGGAGATCTTCAACATCTATGTTTGAGCATGTGACAAGGGCTTTATAATTTTTGCAATATCAGAGCTATTAGTCCTTCCATTACAGTGGTATCAGAGCTATTAGTCCTATCATTATAGTGGTATTAGAGCTATTAGTCCTGCCATCTTGTGGGGTTCTTATAGGGAATTTGGAATAGCGAGATAAAGGGAAAAGAGTTTGACAAAATGTATACTAGTCTAGATCAAGAAAGTGTAATTTTCATGGTACTAAATACATTACAAGAGCATAACAAGAAAATGGATAGACAAATGGATATGATGTTGTAGCTTATGGCTAGACAGATGGGCATCAATATTGACAATCTGTATGTTGCTCCAGTGTAGAAAGAAGTTGTTTCCTTAGGTGGGATTGAGACAGATATAGAGCCACCTAGCTATGATGCTAGTGATATGGAGTCCATCGATGTGGGATTAGAAGAATGCAAGGATACTATCATATCAGCAGCCACTTCTATGTCAGTTGAACCATCCAACAAGGAGTTTGGCAGTATACATGCGATTGTAGATGTGTGCTCTGATGATAGTATACTTGTTATTGCTAATGAGGTGAGCAATATAGTGACAGAGTCATATTGTACTATCGATCAACAAAGTGTTAATGTTCACTCTTGGGATAGTACTATGTTCAACATGGATGCAACATTGTCTTATGAAAATCTAATGTTTGAGGCTGATGTTGATCATTCACCTGAGTGGAGTTGGGGTCAGTTTTCACAATCTACAAAGATTCAGTTTTGTGTTGCAGAAATTGGGAAGAAGATGTTTCCTAGAACTTTTATGGAGCTGCCTTCTAGTGACATCTAGACTTATACTTCATCAACATAAGTTTTGGGAGCTAACTTGCAGGACATGTGGTTGGTCTTAATGATGTTCATTTGTAGTTTGTTTAATGTCCATATGGATATCATATATTACTTCAATTTGGATCCAAGTGGAGGTTGAAGTTCATTATGTTACTTAATTGCTTGAGGAAAAACAATTTCAAGGTGGGTGGATTTGTAATGATCCCATCTTTTGGCCTTCACGTTCTCCAAAGTCTAAGTGGAGGATAAGAAGAAATTAAATTAATTTCTTATAAAGTCGTTCAATTAAAGATTAAAAGGTGACTTTGTATTTAATTAATTTAATTATTGCCAGGGAGGAATTTCTAGAGAACACATTAATTATTGGAAGGAGGAAGCTTCTAGCTCTTGCAATTAATTAATGTTTTAGTTCCTTCCATAAGGATGAAGAAAAGAATAAATAGGGTTGAATGTCATATTTTTGATGATCAGATGATTATGACTTGCATTTGATAAGAGCTTGGATGTGTGAATCACACTTCTTTTGGCAATAGAGGACGTTCATTCTCTGTTGTAACATTCTAGATGTCATTCCCTTAGGGTTTGGCCTTTAGAATACATCTCTTTGTAATTGATTGCAGCATTCTTGGCATTAATATAATTTTAGCCTTGGTTCAGCTTTGGGCATTCCTGGGTGTCCATTACAACCCATTTTCTCCAATGTATATACAGGGGGGTTAAAATCCCCCATGCATACAATTATTTCTTGTCTTACTGTCTCAACCACTTTATTAGCCTCATACTAGACAACTATTCTACCATTCATAGTGTTGGAGGCATAAAAGTTGAAAAGATTCCAACTAACAGCTTGGGAGGTGAAACTTGTGACCATAAAATCATGATTAATAAAGGTGACCATTCCCACCACCTTGTCTATGTTCCACATCATGGAAATTTCATTAGAGGTGCCATTAGCCTTATTGTAAGAAAATTTATCCCCTAGCCAAATGTAAGTAACAACTCTAAAGAAAACCTATTTGGTCATTTTAACTTCCTAGTAAAGAATCAAGTCAGATGTAAGCTCTATAATATTTTGTTTTATTTAATACTATTTCCTTAGGCTATTCAGCCCTCTCACATTCCAAGATATGAGATTCATATTTTATGATATTGAGTTTCCTTTAGGGCCTTTTGTTTCCCCTATGATATATCCTTCTTTGTTTCCTTTTCACATACATTCTTGGTTAGAGTTCTCTGAATCCTCATGGATGACCCTACATCTGCCTTATGTCCTCCTTTAGGCTTCTTCTTCAAGACCATCCATTCAACATCATTATGGTGTCACGATCCCAACCTCATCCCTTATGGTGTCAGAGCCTTGCACTCAACAAGACTTGATTCCTGGTGGGCTCTTTGTGAACCATTCAAGTTCACCAGTAGACCAAGGGCCCAATGACAATTTGATATTTTTTGTATATACTACCAATTTATAATTATTTAACAAGTTTCTAATGTGTATCGTTATTAATTTAGAATTTTTTTTAAAAACACAATTGAATTTAGAAACCTATAACTAGGTTTTTGTATATATTGTTAACTTATATCTATTTTATATTTTCATAGTTTTCGCATGATATTTAATCATATATTATAAAAATAATTAATTATATATAATTATTTTTTTGGATTTTTTTTTAAAATAAAAATATATCAAATTAGAATTTTTTTTGGTAATTTCAAATTTTTTCAAATATTAATAATTTGGCTTTAATTTATTTAAAATATTTAATAATAAGAAAATGTAATATATATAGACAAGTAGTGGTGACCATCAAATTCTAGGCCTACTCTAATGTATGGGTTTTTGAAATTAAGAAAGCAAGTAGCTTAGTATGTGTTGTATCTGACTATATGTCAACCCCCTTAATGCTTTTTTATTCAAAAAAAATGCAATCTATATATTTTTCATAGTTGAACTAATACTCAATGACTTAGTAAAGTAGTTATCTTAAATCTATCTGAAGTTAAATTTAAATTTATAAAATTATTACACCCACAAATTAAATTAACCAATGAAATTACTAAAAATTAAATTCCTACTATTATCTATCAACATATAGACATAAAAATATACTACCCAATAATACTTAGATTAAGGACAAACCAATACAAATAAGTAACACATAAAAAAATTGATTGTTAGACCTTATAACATCCTAAATTACTAATGCTTTCCTAACATTCCAATAACTGCACTAAGAAATTTCCTGAATTTTGAACAATGAATAAAACTTTAAATGTTATTGTTATGATAGATATAAGGAGAACTCAAGAATGAAACTAGCAAAGAAAGCTCAAATTAGTGATAAACCAAATAGTATGCATATACTCCGATGTCTCTGGAGTAAATCTACATCATGTATTCCTTAGTTTTTTGATTTCCTTTAGTGATCACCTTCTGAGGAGGGTAGTAAAATTAAAACCAACTAGATTTTATAGTAAAAGGAAAAAGAAAACAATATGTTAACTACTTCAGACACAAATTTCAAGAATTATAGTTTTTGCCTTTTTAAAATTAGTATCCTGGGCATTATTTTACAATATAAACAATGTTTGGTCATGTAGTATACCTATGAACATGATGATGTAGGGGCATCCTGGGTTTCCTTGTAATCCTACACTTTTTTTCTTTTTTCTAGTTGCTACCAAGTGACTCTTTGGATGCTGAGCTCATTTGGATATGAAATACTGAGTGATTTCTTTGGTTGCCGAGTGATTCTTTGATTGTCAAGTGATTCCTTTGGTTGTTGATTCCTCCATGGTTGCCAAGAATTGAAGGATGTTGAGTTTGTAGTTGCTATTGAGTGACTCCTTAGATGCCATGCTGATTTGGATGCCAAGTTCTAGTATTTTGTAGAGCCTTCATTTTATGAGTTGTCTGTGTCTAGTTCCACTTTGGGCTGACCTTGTCATATTTAATTTTGATATAGGTAATTAATATTTGATGTGACCTGACTTGTGGCTATGCATGCAAGATTTAATTTTGTGATAGGCTGACCTATGGCCACACTAGTATTCAAAGAGGTCTAGGATTGAGTTTTAGGTAGATTAGTAGATGAGGGGGAAGGTAGAATAAAGGATATGTGTCTAGAAGTGCAAGTTTGTAGCTGGATCATGAGTCTGAAGGTTGTATTTTGTAATTGGTCACAACCCATAAGACCTTACAACTAGGCAGGTATGCTAAATTTTCTTATGAATTAATAAGAAGTATTTTGTTCTCTCTCTTCTTAGTGTTATTCTCTATTGTTTGCTTCCATTGTGTTTTCTTTTTTAGGTGGTTTAGATAGCTGGGAGTGCCTCTAGCTTTAGTTTTCAATTCCCTCCCTACATCAGGTGGTATCAGAGCTTGAGGTTTATCCTTGTGGTGATTGGATTGTGTAGAACCTTAAGTGAATTGGGTTATAGGGTTGTAGATCTGCAGATTTGACCTATAACTTGATTTGTAAAAATGGTTCGAGGTAGAGAAAATGTTGATAATGCAATATTAGATACATTGAGAAAAAATATAGCCAAATTAGATGTTGTAGATACATTGAGACAAATTATAGCCAGATTAGATGTTGTAGATACAACCCAGAGGAGAGGATCACATCTTGATGATGTAAGTGATGATTAAGTAGTAGCACCAAACCCTGATCTAAAACTTGAAGAATACCAAGATGAAGCAAGATTGTTGAGATTATTGTCTAGGGAAAATTCAAAGTGTGTTGTAGAAGTTGTCTCTTATGACGGAAAATTGGACACCAATGCTATGTTGGATTGGATCTCTAAAATGGAGAAGTTCTTTGAGTATGAAAATGCTCTTGATTATAGGATGGTGAAAATTTCTATTACAAGATTAAAAGGTAATGCCTCACTGTGCTGGGAGCATTTGTAAATTGATAGATAAAGGAGAGGTAAGGAGAAGATCAAAACATGGGTGAAGATGGTGAACAAAGTAAAGAAAAATATTGAGAAAGATGCAAAATTTGAGGCAAAGAGACATGCGTGTGAAGGAGTATACTAAGGAATTCTATAGATTGGACATCAAATCTGGACATGTGGATGACGATGTTGAGAAAATTGCAAGGTACATAAATGGATTGAGATCTAGAAATCAATATGAAACAAGTTTTGTGAAATTGGAAAGTGTGGAAGAAGTGCACTAATATGGCTTGCAAGTTGAAGAGATCTTGACAAATAAGCATGAAAAAAGACAAAGAGGTAGAGGTGGTAGATTCCAGAGAGGCAGAGGTAGATCTTATGGTGAAGGTGGACAATTTGACATTTTTTTGCAAGATAAATGCAAATCTAAATGGAAGAATGACGAGAGAGGCAAGATTGAGTGGAAAAATGGTAATTCCTACCAAGGAGGTGCTGGTTCTTATTGTAGACACCTAAAAATCCTTTAAAAAATAAAGTATTTTTATTTTTTGAAAAAATCTCTGATGACATCATCATTTATTAATTAATTATTTAATTAATTAATTAATTAATTTTTATGCCATTAAATCCCTTTATCTTAATTAAAAATATTTAATTAAAGAATCCCTCCCAAAAATGTTTAAATCTTATTTAAACATTATTTCCTTATTTAAACATTATTTAATTAATAAATTGACCAAAAATCCTAAAATAAATTAAAAATTTATTTTTTGCCCAAAACTTGGCCAATTTCCTTATGACCAATAATCTCTTCCAAAATCTTCTAATCCTTCCTTAATTTCGATTAAAGGCTAATCCCATCATTTCCTACCCCTAATCCCAACTCAAAATATTTAATTAAGATTAAATATTAATCCTCATGTTTATTAAAAAAGTTTTAATAAATATCTCCTCAACCCAAACCCTTGAAATAAATAAAACTTTATTTATTTCGTAAAAATCTAATTTATCCTCATGCTAAGAAGTTCTAGACTCTTCTAGAAAGTCTTCATCCTCATCCTAGGAAATTCTAGACTATTCTAGAAAGTCTTTATCCTCATCCAAAGTCTAGACTCTTCTAGAAGATGTCTTTAAACCTAATCCTAATCCCCTCCTAACCTTGTCACATTCCCTAAACATGGGTTAAGAATTACTGACCCAAGCCAAAGTTAACAAATATCTCCTCCTTCACCCACCCTCATTAAATGCCATCCACTTGCCTATCCCTAAGCTAATCCTAAACCATCCTAATCCATCCTCTAATCATTTGCACAAGCCTAAGAAAGCTTAAAACCTTCCTAATCAAGTCCAAGTCGAAATTGCTCTCATCACCCTCAAAATATATCAACCATAAAACTTTATGAAGTCCACTAGGTCATAAATGACTCTTACAAGCCCTTTTATTGCTCTTACAAGTCATTATGAGGGTCTTTATGAAAATTTTATCCCTTGAACCTCCTTTGTTGACTCATCCTTCCCCTTTCCTCCATCCTCTCACCATGTGACATGTGTCATTCCTTGATTGGTTGTCAGGAAGCACAATCCATGTGCTCTCCTCTCATGCAATCTAAGCCCTCCATGAGCTTTTTCCCATCCTTGCATCTTAGCCCTCAATCCCTCAAGCCTCTTGCCTATAAATTGGATCCTTCCCCTTTGCAAAATAGCACAATCCATGAAATAAAGTTATAATGCTATTTTGAGAGCCAAATCCATACTAAAGCCATCTATCCACACCAAAAATCCACAATCATCCATTGAAGCCTTTGGAAGCATATTGAGCATACATCCTATTCATTTAGATAAAGCTACTCAACAAGAGAGCTTCTTATTGAGAGAGTCCATTAATGGCTCATATTCTCAATTGAGAGCTATCTTAGTCTATCTTGAAGTTTATGAATTTTGTTTAGTTTGTAGAAGCTTTATTTAAATTTGGTTTCTATTAGCATACTAACATTGCTCATATACACTTATCAAGGAAGAGGTAGTTCTTATTGTAGAAGTGATGTTCATGATAATTGTTTCAGATGTGGTAAAGATGGACATAGATAATTTGAATGTAGATCCTCTAAAAGTGGGCAAGGTAATAGAAATACTATGATTCAAGGAGATGATGAGGGTTCACCAAGTGGACTTGAGGCTAGAGAAAATTTGATGGTGATAAGAACCTTATGTAATAAGCTAAGTGATGAGGAACCTATCCTTAGGATAAGTCTTTTCAAGACAACATGTAAGATGGTTGGAAAATGTTGCAAAATGATGATTGATAGTGGAAGTTCTACAAATTTGGCATCAGAAGAGTTGGTTACAAATTTGTACTTAAGGAGGTTGAAGCATCCTAAACCCTACCATGTTTCATAGATCAAAGGTGAGCATAAGATATTTGTAAGTGAGCAATGGCTTGTGAAGTTCAAGATTGGATGTTACTTTGATGAAGTTTTGTGTGATATTATGCCTTTGGAATGTTGTCATATTTTGTTGGGTAGACATTGGAAATATGATATATATGTTATACATGATGGAAGATTAAATCAATATACTCTTTGGATGAATGGGAAGAAACAAATATTGCTACCTTTGATCAAAAGTATAGATGAGGTTAACTATACTACTATAAAAATTTGCATGGTCAATGGGAAACAATTTGAAAAGGAAATGAAAAATAATAAAATCTATTTTGCTATAATTCTAAGAAGACCAAGTTGTGTCAATAATAACTGAGTGATAGAAAAAAATGTTAACCAAGTGACAACTAGTAGTATAGATCAAGTACGAGAAGAAATTACAGAATTGCTGAAAGAATATAAAGAGATTGTTGTAGAGGATATAACTAATGGTTTACCTCCAATGAGAAGTATAAGTCATTGTATGGATTTGATTCCTGGAGATAGTTTGTTGAATAAAGCACAATATAGACTGACACCTATAGAGAATGAAGAACTTAATAGACAAGTGCATGCGTTATTGTAGAAAGGTTTGATCAGAAAATGTTTGAGTCCATGTGTTGTACCTTATGTATTAGCACCTAAAAAGAATGGAGAATGGATAATGTGGATTGATTTTAGAGCTATTAACAAGATCATAGTGAAATATGGGTTTCTTATGCCAAGGATGGATGACATAATGGATTGTTTGAGCGGAGCAAATTATTTTACTAGGATTGATTCGAAGAGTGGCTATAATCATATTAGAATTAGAGAAGGAAATGAATGGAACATTTCTTTTAAGATAAAAGGTGGTTTGTATGAATGGTTGGTTATGTCTTTTGGTTTGACTAATGCACCTAGTACTTTTATGAGGTTAATGAATGATGTTCTGAAAAGATTCTTAGGTAATTTTGTGATTGTTTATTTGAATGAAATTTTGATATTCAGTGAGACTAAGGAAGAACATCTTGAGCATGTTAGACAAGTATTGAAAATTTTGAAAGAGGAGAAGTTAATAATTAACTTGAGAAGTGTTCTTTTATGGAAGAGGAGTTTATGTATTTAGGATTTGTGGTTTTAGATGATGGTTTGAAGATGGATCCTACGAGGGTAAAAGCAATTTTGGAATGGACTACAACTGAGAATGTGGGTGAGGTAAGATCATTTCATGGTTTGGCTAGTTTTTATAGGAAGTTTATAAGGAATTTTAGTTCTATTTGTAATGTTATGGCTGAGAGAATGAGAGGAGATAAAAAGGAATTTAAGTGGACACATGGAACTAATAAGAGTTTTGGGACTTTGAAACAAAAGATTGTTGAGTTACCTATATTGGCTTTACCCAATTTCAATAAGGTATTTAAAGTTGAATGTGATGCAAGTGGTAGTGCAGTAGGAGCTATATTAAGTCAAGAAGGTAAACCTATGGCTTTCTTTAGTGAGAAGTTGAATAATGCTAAAATGAAGTATTTTTTGTATGATCACTAGTATTATGCTATTGTTCAAGCATTGAAGAAGTGGAGACATTATATAATTCCTAAGGAGATTGTTTTGCATACTGATCATAAAGCTTTATAGTACTTGGGAAGCCAACATAAATTGAATCAAATACATATGAAGTGAGTTGAGTACTTGCAGAATTTCACATTTTTCATTAAGCATAAGATTAGAGTTACTAATAGAGTTGTTGATGCATTGAGCATAAGACATTCTTTATTGACTAAGATGAAGGTTGAAGTTATTGGTTTTGATGACATGAAAGAGTTGTATGATACTGACTCTAATTTTTTTAAGGCATGGAGATAGTGCAAAGCACAAAATGTAACAAATCACATAAGTATGATGAATATTTCATTCAAGAAGGTATGTTATTTAAAGGAATTCAATTGTGTATCCTTAGAGGTTCTATGAGATTGAATTTGACTAAAGAAAAATGTAGTGGTGGATTGGTTGGACATTTTGGAACTGATAAGACATTGAGTTTGTTGAAAGAGAAGTATTATTGGCCGTAAATGTACAAGGATCTTCAAAAATTTGTAAAGAGTTATGGAGTTTGTCAAGTTGCAAAAGTTGTAAGTTAGAATACTAGTTTGTATACATCTATTACTATTCCTAAAAAACCTTGGAGTGAAATAAGTATGGATTTTGTTCTTGGATTACCTAAGGTAGTGAAGAGGTATGATTCTATATTTGTTGTTGTGGATAGATTTTCTAAGATGACTCATTTCATACCATGTAAGAAGACATTAGATGTTCAGCATATTGCTGAAATTTTCTTCAAAGAGATTGTGAGATTGCATGGATTACCAAGAAGCATTATTTTTTATAGAGACAATAAGTTTGTTGGTTATTTTTGAAAGACTTTGTGGAAGAATATGGGTATTGAGTTGAAGTTTAGTCCTAGATTCCATCCACAAATAGATGGATAGATAGAGGATGTGAATAGAAGTTTTGGTAATTTTTTGGAATGTTTAATGAGAGATAAGCCAAGCAATTGGGAGATGGCATAGGCACAAGTTGAATTTGCATATAATAATCACTAGTAAATTTGGACCCAATTTTTTAACAAAATTGGTAAAAAATTGGTTCAAAATTTACTAGTGAATTTTGTGAATAGGAGTAAAAGGATGACACCTTTCGAGATTATTATAGGAATGTAGCCTAGAGGAGTATTACATTTGAGGGATGTTGTTGGTGAAGAAAAGAGAAGTGTTGTAGGGGAAGCATTTGCTAATTTTATGGATTCTTTGAATAAAGAAATGAAGTTGAGGTTTGAACAAAGTAATCAAAATTGTAAAGATAATACTGATAAGTCCAAAAGAAATCATGTTTTTGAAGTTAGTGATGAGGTCATGGTTCATTTAAAGAAATTAAGATTTCCTATTCGGACATACAATAAGTTGAAAATGAAGAAATTTGGACCTGTTAAAATCTTGAAGAAGTTTGACAGTGGTAATACTTATGAAGTTGAGTTGCCTAATGACATGGATATATCTCCTATATTCAATTTTGCTAATTTATATAAGTATCATGAGTCAAATGATGAGGTTATTATATCTAATGATTATCCTAAGAAGTAGATTGACGAAGTTGAAAGGGTATTGGATCAAATAATTCATAAGAGCACAAGAGGAAAAGATTACTATGAATATCTAAGGAAGTGGAAGAATAGACTAGTTGAAGATGTTACATGGATTTCTCAATCTAAGTTGGATTCAGCTCAGGTTATGACACTACCATGATTCAGGAGTATCATTTCTCCAACCTTGCTTGTCTGATGTACGAGCATCCTTGGGGTCCTTGTAATCCTACACTTTTGTTCTTTCTACAATTTACTATCGAGTGTCTCTTTCGATGCTGAGATCATTTGGATGTCGAGTGCCAAGTGATTCCTTTTTTTCTTGAGTGATTCTTTGATTTTTGAGTGATTCCTTTGGTTGCCAAGTGATCCTTTGGTTTCCAAGTGATGCTTTGGTTGTCAAGTCCTCATGGTTGCTGAGTGTTGGAGGATGTCAAGTTCATAGTTTCTTCCAAGTGACTCTTTAGATACCAAGCTCATTTGGATGTTGAGTACCAATATTTTGCAAAGCCTTCATTTGTCAACTTGTCTATATCTAGTTCCAATTTTTGGCCAACCTTGCTCATATTTAATTTCATTATAGTTAGCTAATAATTAATGTGAGCCAACTTGTGACTATCCATGCAAGATTTAATTTTGTGATAGGCCAACCTGTGGCCACACTAGTATTTAAAGAGATCTAGGATTCAGTTTTAGGTAGAATGGAAGATGAGGGAGAAGGTAGAGTAAATGATATGTTTTTGGAAGTGTTAGTTTGTAGCTGGATCATGAGTCTAAAGGTTGTATTTTGTAATTGGCCATAACTGAGAAGGCCTTATAGCTAGGCATATAGGCTAAATTTTTTGATGAAACAATAAGAATTATTTTGTTCTATCTCTCCTTGATGTTGTTCTCTGTTGTTTTGTTTCGTTGTGTTTACTCTCATAGGTGATTTGGATAGCTGGGAGTACCTTTGGCCTAGTTTCTAGTTACCTCCCTACATTACACTACATGTCTAATGTGTTTTCCTTGATACATGTTGCAAACTGTAGACTAGTAGTTAGTGACTCCCAATCCATCATATCATTCACACAAGTAGCGAATAATTGAGGGGTAAAAAAGAAGAAATGATTCTCGACAGGTGGCTTCATCTTGGCTTTCAAACCCCACCAGAGGGGGACCTCTTGAGGTTTAAATAAGTCCCTAGTTTATGGTTTGGAGCACACATAAATCCTCAGTTAGTTTTTGGTTTACATAGGGAACATGTGTGGGAAAATTGTAAAATCAACTATTGTGTCTAGAAAAACAATGACTAGAGACTTGTTGATAAGATTTAACAAATCTTTAGAGTACCATCATGGTAATGCCCTTGCTAGGTCAAATAAAGTAGTAGATCTTCATTGGTAGAAAAAAGAGGAAAACATGGAAAGAAAATAAAATGAGAAGAAAAGGAAGGTACATCACAAATATGTAGGGCTGAATTAGAAACCCAACATTGTCCAAAAAGGAATTTGATTTCACCAAACATGATATTTCAAATTCCTTTTTGATTTTGGCATAAAATCATTTACATAATGTTTTTCTATCTTCAAATATGATATCATCAATAAATATCTTAGATAACAGTACTTCATTGTTATTACCATTCTTCAAATATAGATTGTTGTTATCATTGTCCTCTCAAAACCAATTTTCACTAAATAGTTATGTAATCTTTCATACCATTGTCTTAGTGCTTGCTTCAATCCTTAAAGGGCTTTGTTTTGTTTACATACCATGTTCCTCTTGTCTGGATCTACAAATCCTTTAGTTTTTTCAATGTATACTTCTTCCTTTAGTATACCATTTATAATGCATATTTGGCATCCATTTGATATACCTTAAGATTCTTGTAAGCTAAGTATGCAAGTAGAGTTCTGATTCCTTCAAGTCTAGCCATAGGATTAAAAGTTTCTCCATAGTTAACTCCTTCTTGTGCATAACCATTGCATACCAATATTTTTTGTTTCTTTCTACTTCAACATTTTCATTGAGCTTGTTCCTAAAAACCCACTTTGTTCCAATGACATTTTTTTCTTTAGGTCTTAGCCCTATGGTCCAAGTATTATTCTTCTCAATATGGTCAATATCTTCATTCATAGCTTGTATCCAATCTTCATATTCTAAAGAATCTATTATTTTTATTTTTTGGTAAACATGGTAGTGCCATTATTTTTTACTAATTAATTAATTTTGTTCAATAAGGCTCCAAGAGGAAAGAAGTAGTGAATAAACTCCCTTCTTAGCCAAAATACAAATGTACATATACCTAAAGAGTATAACTATTAGAAACATAAGATGAGTAACTAAGAGAAGAGAGGTGAATTAGTTACCAAGAAAATAAATCCCAAATCCCTTAGATGTTAGTAGAAAATAAAAGAAACCAAAACCTCTAGAAACAAAATACTGCTAATGCTTGACAAACAAAGAAAATGTTGTAACTTAGTAAACACTATGATTTCTTGGTAAACATTAACATGAAAATATTTAGATATTATCTATGATTACTTTAACTTAGTTTTAAACACATAAAAGTAAATACCATGAACACATTTTACACAAATAATTTATTGTGGAAACCCAATTTGGGAAAACCACCAATTGCAACTAGTTACTCTTTTCACTCTTCTAAAGTGAGCCCTGTTAGGAGCCAACCCTATTAAAGGTTACAAAACACACTATTAGGTGTGACCCTATTAGAGGATTTAATCACTCTGTTAGGAGTGGCCTTGTTATAAGTCTTGAGACAATTCAATAGAATTACCACCTTGTTAGAGGATTTACAAATAGCCGTTAAGTTATCTCTATTAAGAGATTTAGATCATTGCTACAATGGTTACAAAGTAACAATGAGATGACTTGAATTGAATTAAACTAAATTGCTGATTATAGATCTCTGTTATGGCTTGTACTTGATCCTCTCTAATTGAATATATATCTTTAGCTTCACAAAAATATTCTACTTATCCTTTTCTTCCTCTGCTCATCACTAAATCTTCATTTTTTTCACACTCTCATCCATCAATGATTACATTCACAACTTGACCTTATACTTATATCATCCACATTATCAAATCAACTCAAATACAACTTCGAATAATTAATATTCATCATCTTACTTTGGTGGAACCAATAGATAAATTAATTAAGCTTAGTATGCCAAAATACAAAAATCCTTCATTAGCAGACTTAGCTTGGTAGACACTAACTTAGAAATTATTTCCTATGTTAAACAATAGATACTCGATTATCATTGTATATTTATTAAAATCCTTAGGCAATTGAGCGAGCTCAGTTAGCATTGGTTCCAGCTAAATTTCCTTCATTAACTAAGTGAGCTCAGTTAACACACATCTTCAACACACTTTCCTTTGTCTCCCAAGTGAACTCAGTAAACACTACCTTCTAAACTTGGAAAATAGAGGAATGCTCAGTAGACACAGAAAACTATCTTCACTACCCGGGTGATCTTGACATACACTAACTAAAACTAATATGACATTTTCGTAACATCAAAGACAATGCACATTTAATCAATTGTATCCTAAAATCTCCCTCTTTGGCATTGATGGAAAGACAACATGTCATAGAGCAATGAAATTTTAGAGAATTAATAATGTAAGAAGCATATCCTTAGTTTCATTTTGATTCTCATCCATTAGAACAACCTCTATTAGTGTGAGTTCTTTCCTATGGTTAGATTTCTCGTTCTGTCGAAAAACTTTTGAATACTTCTCCCTCTTAATGCAAACTTCTCCCTCCTAGGGAAATTTCTTATGAGATATGATATTATAACTTCTCCCTCTTTGACAAAACATGCCAAAGACAATAATTATGTTACTATAAATGTACTTCAAGTAATGATTCATTTGCAATATGACCTTTCCAATTCTGCATCAACTGATTGATCTTCAAAATACTTTGGTTGATGCATCAATAAACTTCATTTAGTGAGATTTAGATAGGGTAATGACCCCTAGCTTACCTCTTAGATGCATGGATGCATCTTTAGGTAATGGCTTGGTGAATATGTTTGCAATCTATTCCTTTGTATTAACATATTACATTCTGAATTCTTTATCCTACACCAATTCTTTTAAAAAGTGATATTTTATAGCAATGTGTTTTGTTTTGGAATGCATTACTAGGTTCTTTGATATATTGATTTCACTTGTGTTATCATAGTATATAACAACTAGATCATTAATTTTTATCTCCATACCTACTAATGATTGTTTGAACCACACAATGCTTGAACAATTAACTATTGTAGTCACACATTCATCCTTTGCTATGGATTGAGATGTACAATTTTTCTTCTTGTCCAAGACACTAGTATTTTACCAAGAAAGAAAGCTCTAGCACTAGTGCTCTTTCTATCATCAGTACTACTTGCCCAATCAACACCAGTAAACAACATTAAGTCAAAATTGCCTCCAAGTTTGTACCACAAGCCATAGTCTTCAGTATCTTTCAGATATCTCATGATTCTTTTGATTTCCATCATGTGAATTTCTCTATAATTTGTTGAGAATCTTGCCAACATACCAAATGCTAATGCAATATCAGGCCTTGTATGCACTACATACTGCAGTTTTCCAATCATTGAAACGTATGCAGTCTAGTCTAATATCTTGGAATTATCATTTTTGGAAAGATTATGTCTAGTAGACATAGGACTTCCAATAGGTTTTCATTCTTCCATTCAAAATCTCTTCAATATCTCCTTGATGTGTTTGGATTGAGTGATGAAGGTACCATTTTTGTTCTTTTGTATCTACAATCCAAAAAATAATTTTATCTCACGAAACATAGACATTTCAAATTCTTTACTAATTTCTTTTGAAAATGCTTTGAATAAGTCATGATTTCCTATGAATAAAGTATCATCAACAAATACATCTACCAATACAATCTTCTTGCCTGGTCCTTCTTTGATATACAAACTGCTATTATCATTTGTTCTTTGAAAACCAATATATAACAAATAATTATGTAGTCTTTCATACCAAGCTCTGGGAGCTTGCTTGAGACCATATAGTGCTTTCTGTAATTTGCAAACCATGTCTCTTTTGCTAGGATCTACAAAACCTTCTGGTTGTTCAATGTAGACTTCCTCATCAAGAATTCCATTCAAGAATGTAGATTTAACATTCATTTGATACACTTTAAATTGTCTTTGTGCTACATATGCAAGTAAAGCTCTAACATCTTCCAATCTTGCAACAAGAGCAAAAGTCTCACCATAATAAATATCTTCTTATTGAGAATAGCCTTTACCTACTAATCTTGCTTAGTTTTTGGAAACTTCTCCATCTTTATTCATCTTATTTCTAAACACCCACGTTGTACTAATTACATTTTTATCCTTGGGTCTAGGAACAAGAGTCCAAGTTTTGTTCTTTTCAATTGGTTCTATTTCTTCATTCATTGCCTAAACCCAATTTTCATTTTTCAATACATCTTTAACATTTATTGGTTCAAATTTAGAAAGTAAGCATGTATCTTTCAATTTGATTCCTCTTGTTGTTCCATCATATTTGTCTCCAATGATTTGGTCTGGTGCATGATGCCTTTTGACATATTTTGCTAACACGGGCACTTTGGATAACAAATTACTTCCATTGATTTCATCATGAACTTCAATGTCAAGTTTGGGTCCTACTATCTATGACTTAGGGCCATCAGACTTAGTTTGAACTAGCTTAGTAGCCTCTGATTACGACCTGGGTCCTTCAGACTATGACTCAGATTGAAAAGTATGCAACTCAGTAATTTTTGGAGATTTTGGGGACTTGAGAGGTGAAGCCTTATTTCCTTTACATGTGAATGGAAAATTATCAGGTTCATAGTAAAAAATTCTTCTATAATCCTCTAGCTCTTTATAGCTTTCTTCTTCACTCTTTTATGCAAACTCATCAATTTTCACACGTGCACTTTCTATAAATTTATGTGTAGACAAATTCAAAAACCTATATGCTTTGCTTCTGTAGGAGTTTCCTAGAAATATGTCTTCATCACCTTTTACACCAATTTTTCCTTTTCTAGATTCTTTCAAGATATAACATTTGTTGCTAGATACTTTCAAGTAACTTACATTAGGTTTGTAGCCATATCATAGCTTGTAAGGAGTTTGGTTTGAGTCTTTCTTCAACTGTACTCTGTTCAAGGTATGAATTGTAGTGTTGATAGCTTCTTTCTAGTATTTCAGAGCAGTATTCCTTTCAATCATCAGAGTTCTTGCACAATCCAAGATAGATCTATTTCTTCTTTCAGCTATACCATTCTATTGAGGTGTACCAAGAGTCGATACCTATCTTTTGATTCCTCTTTTAATTTAAAACTTATTGAATTCATTCGAGATGAATTCACCACCTTTTTATGATCTTAAACATTTCAAACTTTTCTAGTTTCTTTTTCTACTCTTGCTAGATACACTTGAACTTTTGAAAAGCTTCATATTTTTCTTTCAAGTATATTACAGTCATCATTCTAGAATAATCGTAAAAAAAAGAATAAAAAACTTTTCTACACTATAACTCTATATTCCAATAGGACCACATAAGTGAGTATGAACAATCTCTAAGACTTCTTCAGAGTAATAGTTTTTGCTTTTGAAACTAGTCTTTCCCATCTCCCCAATTTGGCAACTCTTACATAGACCCATGTTAGATTTCTTCAAACTAGGAAGACCTCTTACTCTCTTATGTTTGCTAATCTTAACTAGATTATCAAAGTTTACATGACATAGCCTTTTGTTCCATAACAAACATTCTGTTAATTGAGCAATAAAACATGAACTTTCACCAAGGTCAAGATAAAATAGAGTAACTTTTGTTTGTTTGTGAAATCCAACTAGATTTCCTTTTCCATCTAGTAGTTTAGCATTTCCTCTTATGAATTCTACATTGAATCTAATGTTGTTCAACTATGCCACACTTAGTAGATTATGCTTTAACCCTTTAACCCAATAAGCATTGTCACTTACAAGTTCATTACTGAAGGAGATATGCCCTTTGTTAGGAATAAGGTGCCTCAACCTTGTATAATTCTTATTCTTATTATTATTTGTTTTGTAAATGTATTTTTGCAAATAATATGTAAATGTGAGTGTACATGTCTAGTTGACATGTTGATCACTTACATGTGTCGGCATCTAGAAGTGTGTGAAGGAGATCATGGCTAAAATGGTCATGATGGATTCCTATGATGCATAAGAGCTATTTAAGGAATGACCTATGATAGGTGTAAGAGAATCTTATGACATGGGGCCTATTTGGGCACCCAAGAATGAGTGGTTGGTGTGTGTAAGAGATTATGCCAAAAATAGGTTGGTATGATAGATTCCCTTACGCTTCTCTTGTGATCGCTATTTTTGGCAGATTCTATGACAAGCTATCATTGCCTATTCAAGGGATGGATGCCCTTTTCTTGGTATTGCATGTACATGTGGCATTGTGCATGGTTCTTGGTGGTTGAGCCATGAAAAATGCCCAAATCCTTTGTGGGTATTTTGTTGGGTCTTAAGATGTTCATAAAAGTAGTATTGCATGTTGTAAATGAAAGAGAGAGGAAGAGGATAGTTGCAGGTACTGAGGTGTTGTTGGAGTCTTCTATTGTTGCTATTAAACTTGTATTGCAAGTGTATTGTAACCTTGTGTTGAAGATAATACATTTTGTAGGTTTTGAATGGGTGGGGTTGTTTTACCGAAAGGTTTTTCGCCATCGGCAAATCTTTGTGTTATGTGTTTCTTTCTCTGTGTATTTTTTGTATGCATGGTTGGCTGCAATATTGTTGTTTATATGATATTGAATCTATAAGTGAAGAAGATTTTAATAGGATTTGCACCATACTTCTCTTAAGATATTAGTGTAGGAAGCTATTTCCGCACTTGAGTTTCCTTACAAGTGGTATCAGAGCCTGATCAACTTTTGATCCTAGTTGTTGGGTAGGGTATTTTGAGCCAATCTCAAGTTGAGTGGGAGTCTTGTGCAAAGAATTCTAAATCTTATTTTCAAATTGAGATGGCGAGTTCATCATATGGAAGAATGGAGGTGGAGAAATTTAATGGCACTAATTTTGAGTTGTGGAAACTCAAGATGGAAGACATTTTGGAAGATCGTGTCCTATGGGAAGTGACTTTAAATGCTACAAGACCAGAAACTATAGCTCAAGTAGATTGGGATATCAAAGATCATAAAGCTAAGGGTCTCGTAAGACTTTGTTTAACCAATGCAATCCTTCTGAATGTTCTAGATGAGAAAACTGCATATAGTTTGTGGGAAAGACTTGGGGCCATGTATCAGGCCAAATCTTTGGTAAACAAGTTGTTCCTAAGGAAGAATTTCTACTCTCTATGAATGGAGGAATGTGGATCCTTAACGGATCATTTAAATGCATTTAATATATTGGTTGCATAGTTGACATCAGCTGGTGTCAAGTTAGAGGAGGAGGATTATTGCTACACACTTTTGTGTTCTTTGTTGGATTCATGGGACCATCTTGTGATGGCTCTTAGAAGCACATTAGTCACCTTCAAAATGGATGATGTGGTGTCTTCGTTGCTATTAGAGGAGATGCAGAGAAAGGCTTCCATCTTGACAAAATAAGCCCTTGGTATTGGTGGGAGATCCACAGAAAGAGGGAAGAAAAATGACAATAAGTTTGATAATAAGGGTAGATCCAAATCTAGTGGGAAGTCAAAGACTTCCAATAAGTCCAAGGAAAAATGTTGGAACTGTGATAAACTTGGGCACTTCCATAAAGATTGCAAAGAGCCGCAAAAGAAGAAGAAAGGTTCAGATTTAGCTTCAGAAAGATCTCAAGAAGATGGTGATGCACTCATCGTAGCTTTGGCAGCCAATGCATCTACTGATGTGTGGTTGGTTGACACGGATGCATCTTTTCACATGACCTCTCATCAAAACTAGTTCTCAAAATATGAAGAGTGCAATGGTGGAAAGGTGTACTTGGGTGATGATTCTCACCTAAAGATAGTTGGACGTGGAAGGGTCACTATGAAATTTCTTGATGGACAAGTTAAGGGAATCAATGGAGTTATGCACATTCCAGATTTGGCATGAAACCTATTATCTATAAGTATGCCCAATGATGTAGGTGTGCAAGTTGTTTTTTCAAAATAAGGATGCAAGATGATGAGAGGATCGATAGTGCTTGCAAGGGGTACTAGGACAGGTACCTTATTTTAGCTAGATGCATGTATTCCTCTATGTAATAGTTCTTCATCCTCACCATCTGAACAAGTAGTGAAGAATACTTTGGTTATTGGTTTTGATGGCAATGCAAACACATTGGAAGGTAAGCGTCCTGCAAAAAAGACAATGTTGTGGCATTTGAGATTTCGTCACATTGGTAAAAAGGGTCTCAAAACCATGATAATTAAAAATCTCATTGAGGGGTTAAATTATTGCAATCTCGAGTTCGACTTCTATGAACATTTTTTCTATGGTAAAAAAAATCATGTTTAGTTTTACTCTAGTTCTCACCAAACTTCTAATGTTTTGGATCTTATTCATTCTGATGTATTTGGTCCTGTAAAAGTTCCTTCAATCTCCAAGTTTGTATTTTTTGTATCTTTCATAGATGGTTACAATAGAAGGACATGGATTTATTTCCTTAAAAGTAAGACACAAGTCTTTAGTTGATTCAAGGAATTTAAAGCCCTTGTAGAGAATCAGACTAGTAAGAAGATTAAGTGCATGAGAATTGACAATGGTGGTGAGTTTTGCTCAATAGAGTTTGAAATGTTTTGTAAAGAACAAGGTATCGAGAGGCATAAAACAACTCCTTACACCCCATAGCAAAATGGAGTTGCAGAGAGAATGAATAGGACATTCATGGAGAAGGCTAGGAGTATGCTTAGTGGAGTTGGTTTAGAACAAAGGTTTTGGGCCGAAGTTGTGGCCACTACTTGCTATCTGGTTAACAGATCTCCTACATCAGCCCTTGTTGGTAAGACACCCATGGAGGTGTGGTTTGGTAAGAAGCCTTCAATTAGACATCTTCATGTTTTTGGTTGTGAAGGTTATGCACATGTTCCAAAGGAGAAAAAATCTAAGTTGGAAAACAAAGCTGTTAAATGTATTTTCATCAGGTACAATGCTAGTGTGAAAGGATACAAGCTTTGGGATCCTATGACTAGTAAGGTGTTGTATAGTAGAAATGTTATTTTTAGAGAGATAACATCTTCTCCTATTGTGCTACAACTAGATGAAAAAGAAAAGGAAAAAGATGTTGTTCAGTTGCCTCCTACCCCTGAGAAGACTGAACATAGAGACCATGTTGGGTCTAATGATGAGGAGAGCTCTAGCAACTCTAATAGTTTAGAAGAAGAGCAAGAACAACCTCAACCTCAGCACTTGAGGAGATCCATGAGAGAAAGAAAGAAACCAAAAAGGTTTGGTTATTCTATGTTAGATTCTAGTTGTGCTTTTTCTTTGATTACTAACACTGATGAGCCTAGATCTGTGAAAGAGGCTTTGGGCATGGAAGATGCAGGTTCCTAGATTGAGGCTGTGGATGACGAGATGGCTTCATTAGAGGAAAAAAAAACTTGGGACCTTGTACATTTGCCTAAAGGAAGAAAATATGTTGGCTATAAATGGGTGTTCAAGAAGAAATTCTATACAGATGGCAGTGTTGAAAGGTACAAAGCTAGATTGGTTGCAAAGGGGTATTCATAGGTAGAGGGAATAAATTATGGTGAAATATTCTCCCCTATTGCAAAGTTGACATCCATTAGATTTATATTATCTCTTGCTACATCATATGATTTAGAGATAGAATAGATGGATGTGAAGACAACTTTCCTTCATGGTGATTTGGAGGAAGAGATTTATATGTCACAGCCTGAGCACTACATTGTTAAAGGTAAAGAATCTTTAGTTTGTAGATTAAAGAAATCTCTATATGGTTTGAAGCAATCTCCTAGGATGTGGTACCTTAAGTTTGATTCCTTTGTGTTGTCAATTGGATTTGTAAGATCAAAATTAGATCATTGTGTTTATTTCAGAGTTGAAAATGATCGTCTTCTTATTGTTGCATTATATGTTGATGATATGTTATTGTTTGGGAAGGGTAAGGGTATGATTTTTATTTTAAATCTTAGTTGTTAGCATAGTTTGAGATGAAAGATCTTGGGGTAGATAGGTACATCTTGGGTATGGAAATCAGTAGAGACAGGTCTAACCAAAAACTTTTGTTGAGTTACAGTAAGTATGTGAAGTCTGTGTTGGATAGGTTCAACATGGAAGATTCTAGACCACTATGTGTTCCTATTCCTGTGGGAACAAAGTTATCTGTAGATGATTGTCCGAAATATCCTAGTGAGATGGAGGACATGAGTAGAGTACCTTATGCTAGTGTAGTTGGAATTCTTATGTATACTATGGTGTGTACTAGACTAGACATTGCCCAAGTTGTGGGAGTTCTGAGTCGATTTATGGCTAATCTTGGATGGGTACATTGCGATGCAGTTAAGCGAGTATTCAGATATTTGAGGGGTACATCAGATTACTCCAAATTTTACCATTGTAAATCTTTTAGATCTCTGCATTTAGTTTGTATTCATGGGTTTGTGGATTCAGATTGGGCAGGTGATATTGACCGCAGGAGATCCACTAGTGCTTATGTGTTCACTATGTTTGGTGGTGCCATCAATTGGATGAGCAAGCGACAACCTATGGTTGCTTTGCCCACTATAGAAGCTGAGTACATGGCTGCTACTCATGCTTAAAAGGAAGCCATTTGGATTAAGAGAGTGTGTTCTAATGTTGGTGTTGATGCAGAACAGATTACTATTTGGTGTGACAGTTAGAGTGCTATTTGCCTTGCAAAGAATCCAACTTTCCATGCCAGAATGAAGTAAATTGATGTGTAGTTTCACTTTGTGAGAGATATGGTGGAAGATAGAAAGGTAAATTTGGAGAAGGTGAATACTACAAATAATATTACAGATGAATTAACGAAAAAATTGGCACTAAGAAGTTCAGATGGTGTTTGGAGTCTATCGGCCTTTTGGCCTATAGCAGTTAATTCCTGTTGTGTTGCTGCTGCTCTTACTAGGTGTTCAACAAGTGGGAGAATGTTGGAAATAAGGTGTCTCAACGTTTTATAATTCTTATTCTTATTCTTTTTTTTTTTTTAAATGTATTTTTGCAAATAATATGTAAATGTGAGTGTACATGTCTAGTTGGCATGTTGATCACTTACATGTGTCAGCTTCTTGAAGTGTGTGAAGGACATCATGGCTGAAATGGTTATGACAGATTAATATGATGCGTAAGATCTATTTAAGGAATGAGCTATAATAGGTGTAAGAGAATATTATGACATGGGGCCTATTTGGCCGCCCAAGAATGAGTGGTTGGTGTGTGTAAGAGAATATGCCAAAAATAGGTTGGTATGATGGATTCCCTTACACTTCTCTTGTGAGTGCTATTTTTGGAAGATTCTATGACAAGCTGTCATTGCCTAATCAAGGGATGGATGCCCTTTTCTTGGTATTGCATGTACATGTGGCATTGTGCATGGTTCTTGGTCATTGAGCCATGAAAAATGTGCAACTCCTTTGTCAGCATTTTTTTGGGTCTTAAGATGTTTATAAAAGTAGTGTTGCATGTTGTAAATGCAAGAGAGAGGAAGAGGAGAGTGTGCAGGTACTAAGGTGCTACTGGAGTCTTCTATTGTTGCTGTTAACTTGAATTGCAAGTGTATTGTAACCTTGTGTTGAAGATAATACATTGTGCAAGTTTTGAAGGGGTGGGGTTGTTTTACCAAAAGGTTTTTCCCCACCGGCAAATCATTGTGTTATGTGTTTCTTTCTTTGTCTATTTTTTGTATGCATGGTTGGCTACAATATTGTTGTTTATATGATATTGAATCTATAAGTGAAGAAGATTTTAATAGGATTTGCACCATACTTCTCTTAAGAGATTAGTGTAGGAAGTTGTTTTCGCGCCTGAGTTTCCTTACACCCTTTACCTTTTATGCAACAAGATTCATTGTTTCCAAATCTTACACCACTCCTATCATAAGGTTCCATATTTTCAAATTTTTTTTTATCTCCAGTCATATGATGTAAATAGCTACTATCAATATTCCATGTATTATTTTTTCTAACATGAGACATAAGTGCCATTTTATCTCCTTCATCACAAATTCATCCTTTACATTAATGTATACCATTTCATCTTCACTATTATCAAAATATTTAGCCATTAAATAATATTTCTTAAATTTTTCCTTGTGGTTCTTGTAGTTCTTGAAATCTTTCTTGCCTTTTTACTTAATACTTTTCCTTTCATCTTTGTTTTCTCTATTTGGACACCTAGCTGCAATGTGACCAACTTCTTCACAAGCAAAGTAGATCAAAGGAACTTTTCCTTTGCCTTTGAAATAATTCCTTGCAAGTAGGGCTTCAACAACTTCAAGATCACTTTCTAAAATTTCTTTTGATGTTCTTTGAAGTAGGAACATAGTTATCAAAATTATCTAACTCAAAAGCTATCAATCTTCCAACTAGAGCATCCAAAGACATTTTACAATTTGGTTCACATCTCATTTCTTGAGTAGTAGATACTCTAATTGTAGAAATAGGAAAAGGAGTCCTAAGAACTTTACTTATAATAGTTTCCCCATTGATGTCTACTCTAGATGCTTTGATTGCACTTACATTGGCCTTGATTCCTTCCACATATTTTGCAATGTTTTCATCTTCTCTCATTCTTATCTAATTAAATTATGCTCTAAGGCTTTATAGTTTGGATCTTTTTACATTGTCATCTCCTCCATAGATGTCTTTCAATTTGTTCCACATATGAAAAGCAAATTTGCAATCCTTTACTTCATCAAATTCAGCATAACTAAGAGAAGATGTAATATCAATCATCATGATGTTATGATTCTTCTTTTCAACAATATCTTCAATTGATAATATTCTAGTGGGAGTCTTTTATTAAGCATCGAGATATTTGCAACTTGAATCACTGATACTACCCAGATGTAGTCTCATCAATCCTTGTCGTGCTACAAAATTGTCTCTATTTAGTTTGGGAATCTCTCTTCTGTGGGACATCCTAATCTTTAGCTTAGGTCCTTGAAACCTTCTCTACAAGCACCAAAAGATCTAATACCAATTTTTGGAAATATAAGAGGAGTAATTGAGAGGAGAGTGGTGAATCAATTACCACTAAAATAAATTTCAGATCCCTTAGATATTAGTACAAAAAAAAGTTTTAAAAAATTGAAATTGAATACTACTAATGCTCGACAAACAAAGAAAATGTTGTAACTTAGTAAACATCATAATTTCTCAATAAACATTAACATCCAAATCTTTAGATAAAATCTATTATTACTTTAAATAAGTTGCAAACTCATAAAATTAAATAGCATGAACACATTTGACACCATGATTTAATGTGGAAACCCAATTTGGGAAAACCACCAATTGCAACTAGTTATTATTTTCACTTTTTTGAAGTGAGCCTTGTTAGGAGCCAACCTTGTTAAAGGTTACAAATAACACTATTAGGTGTGACCCTATTAGAGAATTTAATCACCCTGTTAGGAGTGGTCTTGTCAGAGGTCTTGAGAAAATTCAATAGAACTGCTACCTTGTTAGAGGATTTATTAATAGATATTAAGCAAACTATGTTAAAAGATTTAGATCATTGCTACAATGGTTAGAAAGTAACATTGAGATCACTTGAATTAAAAACAACTGAATTGCTGATTATAGATCTCTTTTTTTTCTTGTACTTGATCCTCTCTAATCAAATGTATCTCTACAACTCCACGAGCATATTCTACTTATTGTTTTCTTCCTCTGCATATCACTAAATATTCAATTCATTCACACTCTCATTCATCCATGATTACATTCACAACTTGACCTTATACTTATATCATCTACATTGTCAAGTTAGCCCAAATACAACTTAGAATAATTAACATTTATCATCTTGGTTGGCTAGAACCAATAGATAAGTCAATTAAGCTTAGTATGCAAAAAAAGAAAATCCTTCATTAGCTGACCTAGCTCAATAGACACTAACTCAAAAATGATTTCCTGTGCTAACCAATAGATGCTCGGTTAAGACTGCATACTTATGAAAACCCTTAGGCAACCAAGTGAGCTCGATTAACACTAGTTCCATCCAACTTTCCTTAATTAACTGACTGAGCTCAATTAACACTCATCTTCAACAAACTTGTCCTTTGTCTCTGAGTGAACTTAGTAGACACTACCTTCTGAACTTGGCAAACACAGGAATTCTCTATAGACATAGAAAACTATCTTCATTATCCGAGTGAGCTCAACATACACTGACTGAAATTGATATGACATTTGTGTAACATCAAAGACAACACACAATTAATAAATTGTATCCAACAATACCAAACCATGATAAGACTACCAACCTATGACTAATAAGAATTTATTGTTGTTTTAGGCTAAAAATCACATAATAAGCATGTGTCACCTTTGAGTTTTCTTCTTGTCATCACACCTAATTCAAAATATCTAATGATTTTATTAGTTTTATGATGTTTTCCCAAATATTTTCCTAATACAGGTAGCTTTCTTCTTAATTCTTCTTCAGGTTCATCTAGAAAAACAATCTCTGGCTCATTTTCCTCTTACTTGTTCAAGTTCAGGTTCAAGTTCTGAATGCTCAACATTCACTATCTAACTGTCGACATTGTCTGTCTATGACTTGACATCTTTAGTCTATTTCTTGGCACCAACTCTTTGTCATTTGAAAATTTGCATTTGCATTCCATCATTTCCTATCTGATGGGAACTTGAAGCTTGACTTTTCTATTTAGTTTGCTTGCTAGGAGCATCATCATCCACATCTACATGAATGTACTATAGTCTTCAGGTTTTTTATTATATGAAGCATCAGCTTTTTCTGTAAACTTATCAATTCTCACATTTGTACTTTCCACAACTTTGTTACTAATATAATTTAAACACTTTAGCTTTTCTTTTTGTGGAATTACCTAAGAATATGCCTTCATCACTCTTTGCATCAAGTTTTCCATTCCTATTATCTCTTAGTATATAGTGTCTACTTCAATGTTTTTTGAAATATTTAACACTAGGAGCATAACCATACCATAGTTCAAAAGGTGTAGCATCTATAGCTTCTTGACTTGAACTCTATTCAAGGCATAAACAATAGTACTAACCGCTTCTCTCCAATATTTTTGTGATGCTCCTTTCTCCATCATTAGTCTTATTGCATAGTCAATTATTGATTTGTTCCTTCTTTTAGCTATCCCATTTTCAGGAAGGGTCCTTGGTGTTGACATATTTCTTTTAATTACTCTACCATTGTAGAATTTATTGAACTCATGTGAGATGAGTGCACCACCTCTACCAGATCTCAAACACTTTAGACTCTTCCCTATTTCTTTTTCAACTCTGGCTAAATACCACTTGTAGACACCTAAATTTGATTACACCGCTTTAGTAATCCTATTTAGTTATCTCTAAAGGCATCATTAATTAAATTTTTATTTAATTAATCCTTTGCCATCCCTAGTTGATTAATTTAATTAATCAGCTATAGTCCTAATTGATAAATCAAATAACCTATTATTTATCAATTAAATCCTATTCTTCTATCTAATTCCAAAAATCCCCATTTATTAAATAAATCTATTTGATAAATAAAATTTTCAAATCTAAAAACCTCTAACTTATCCCTAATCCTCCATTTAGCCTAATCCACCCCATCCACCCATACTAACCTAGCTTAGCCACTAACTCACCCAACCTCATTAATGTCATCCACTTGCACATCTCTAACATCTCTAATCTAATCCTAAACCCAAGCCTAATCCACCCCCTAATGTTGTAACATTCCTTAAACAAGTTTAAGACTTTCCTAATCCAAACCAAAGTCTCCCCTCAAAAATCTCAACCACCAAGTCATGAGTGCTCTTACAAACCATAAAAGACTCTTACAAGCCCACTCATGACTCTTACATCCATCTTCCACACTCTTCCCTCTTCCACACTCATTCCTCTTACATCTCTCTTACATACTCAGCTCCACTCATCATGCCTTTAACCAACCCTTTACCCTACCCTCTCACACTCATCCTCCTTGTGACAAGTGTCACCTTCCCATTGGTGCTAAACTAGCACAATCCTTGTGCTCCCCTTTGAGTGCATCTTAGCCCTCCTTAACCATCTCCCCATCCTTGCATCTAAGCCCTCCATCCCTCTACCCCTTGGCCTATAAATTGAATCCCATCCCAAGCCATTTTATCAACAATCTCTGAGCTAAAGTTACCATGCTATTTTGAGAACCAAAGCCATCAATCTTACCCTTATAATGCCAAATTGAGAGCTCACAAAGCTACCAATTTGCCATTACCCACCTCCATTGAAACAACTTTTGAGCATCTTGAGCATACATCCACATCAAAAGGACACATCTACAGAATCAAGAAAGCATGGAGTATTTTCTCTTGTGAGGTTTGCACTTTTTGTTTTTCTTTTCTTTGTCTAAACATATATGTGAATTTAGTTTTTGGTTTGTGAATGTTTACTTTATTTGTTAATATTCTTTGCATACTAAATCTTGTTCTACACCACTTGAATAAATAAAATAAATATATTTAACTTTAAGAAACATCAAAGTCATCATTCTAGAGTATTCGTCTAAAAATAGAATGAAATATTAATCTCCATAAAAACTTTTAACATCAATTGGTCCACATAGGTCCATATAGACCAATTCCAAAATATCATTACCAGTATAGATCCTATCTTAACACTACACCTGGTCATTTTTACTAATTGACATTGTTTACACATAGCATTATTAGGCTTCTTTAGATTAGGAAATCCTCTCACTTTCTTCATCTTACTAATATTCACCAAATTATCAAAATTCACAAGACATAATCTTTTGTGCCATAACCAAAATCTTCTTATTGTGCAAACATACATGTTTCTCCTAATAGGTCTAGATAGAATAAGTTACCTCTTATCTATCAACTAGTTCTTATTATCTTACCATCACTATCATGTATTGTGGCTTTTTTATTGTGAAATTTGACTCTGTAACTTGATTTGTTTAGCTGTGAAACACTTAAGAAATTATAGTTAAGTCCTTCAACTGAATAAACATTTTCACATGTTATATTGTCAATAAGTTGAATAGTGCCTTTACCTTTTACAATACATGGGACATCATTACCAAATTTAACACATCCACCATTGCATAGACCAATATCTTCAAATTTTTCCTTATCACCACACATATGACTAGAACATCCACTATTAGTTATCCATCTATCACTTTTGTTCACATAATAAATTAATGTACTTTTCTCATCTTCATCAAAATCTTCTTTCATAGCAACATAGACAACTTCATCATTATTACTTTCAGATTCATTATTAATATTTTCTTCAGTAATATAAAAGCATTTCTTACTTTTTTCATCCTTTCTTCTTCTATAGTCTTTGTCATCTCTTCTTCCTTCGTACTTGTTTTCCTTCCCTTCATTATTTTCTTCTCTATCATGACATCTAGAAAAAATGTGACCAACTTTGTTGTATGAAAAAAAAATGATTTGTAATTTACTATAGTATTTACATCTTCCTCTTCCAAGCGTTTTTGCAATGAGGGCTTCAAGTTTATGAATCTCATCATCTAAACTATCACTTTCACTCTTCACATGTTTTCCTTTTTTCTTAATAAGAATCAGTTGTTGAAAGAAGATTCAATGGTAGCAAATGTGTAGTTATCAAAATTAGACATCTCAAAAGTATTAATTCTACCAACTACACCTGCTAAGTTTAAATTGTTACCCAATGTGCATCTCACTTCCTAAATAGTAGAGACTCTAATGTCATAGATGGGGATTAGAGTCCTTGATGCCTTTCTTATCACTATTTCATCTTCAATTGTTCCATTTTCTCCTAAAATACCATTAACAACCTCTTTAACTCTTGTGTAGTATTGTACTATGTTTTCACGTTCCATCATTTTTATATCATCAAACTTACCTCTCAAGGTTTTTATTTTGGCTCTTAGTACATTTTCATCACCTCCATATATTGTCTTCAATATTTCCCACATCTTCTTTGCAGTATTGCAATATTTTAGGCCATTAAATTTAGCATACCTTAGGGCTGAGGAAATTTCCAACATTTCATGGTCATGATCTATCTTTTTTCTTAATTCTTCAACAATTAGAGGTGTAATTGTTATGTGTCTATTTTCATTTCTCAGAAATTGACAACAACATCATTGATATTGGATATGTGAAGCTTCATCAAGTTCTTCGATGTAGGAAAGTTATCTTATTTAGCATGGGTACATCTCTCTTATTTGTCATGATCTTTAGCTCTAGGGTATATGCAAGATCATGGTCAACCAAACTATGCCCTTAAGTGATAATAAAAAATTAGCAAATTAGGGTTATATATCAACTTGATGTGTAATTTTCAACTTTTTATTAAGCTTCTATAGAAAATATGAGAGAAAACAATATATAGGAAATGGGATTTAGTTTCTAAAATACTAGGCCTTATATGGAAAAAAATAAAAATTGTTTTGTCAAAATTTTGATTTTTAATGCAATAGTACAAAAAATTTAGGACAAAAATAAGAAGTAGATGTATGTCTGACAACTTTAAGTAAAATCAAATGATAATATTTTTCAATAAGATTCTAGATAAAAAAGGTAGACTCATGCCTGGATGTGACAAATATTTTTGGGTATTTTTATTCTAAATAATTAATTAATTATGAATTTTCTACTATAGTATTTTTGGAATAAAAAAATCTTGTGTTTGACCACCTTAACTAATTCAAAACTCTCCAAAATTTAATTTTTCTTATTTTTCCTTATAGTAGGAGATGCATATTTTGGATTTTAAAAATGTTGTACCATTTCAAAAGTTATAGATATTTTTCAATTAGTGTGTCAATTAACACTTTATACATAACTCCATTAGAAAATAAGTAATAATTACTTAGCAAACTCATAATTTGACAAAAAATACATTTTCAAAAAGCTAAGAACATTCTTTAAAAACTCTTTTCATTTCATCAAAATTGGGTGAAAGAAATTCAGTAGGTACATGTTTGAAGTAAAAAAAATACACAAGAATAGGCCAAAAATATATTTTTGGGACATTTTTAAGTTGACAATGTAGGGTTGGAATCCACAGATATACTAGGCCTTATGAAGGTATTAATTTTTTGGTTTGGTAAAAATATGGGTGGGAAAAATGTTGGAATATATTTTGAAATGCTTTGAGGCATTTTAGAACTACATATTTTTTGGATTGGCACTTTTTGGCACACCATGATCCTATACATACCCTTTAAGTACCTTCAAAATTTTCTCTGTAAGCACTGAGATCTAATAACAATTTTTAGAAATGTTTATAATAACTAGGGGGGAGGGGTAAATCAGTTACTCAAGGTCTATATATACCACTTGAACATTTAAACATTAAACACATCACTATTCTGGTTAGCCAACATATCTTGTTATTACTCGGTCACTATTGTAAAACTATCATAAACTTAACTTGTATTGCTTAATGAAAACATCATCTCATGTAAAACACTCATAAGACATTAATCATAGTTTGACACTAGGATTTTTGGTGGAAACCAAATTTATGAAAAACCACTAGCATCATGTCACTCTTTTTCAATTTTTCAGTATGAGCTTTGTTAGAAGCCAACCTCATTAAAGGTTACAATACACACTATTAATCGAACCTGGTTAGATGATTTAATCACCCTATTAGGAGCAGCCTTAGAAGAGGAATTTTATCATTCCATTTAGAATGCCACCTATTTAAAGGATTTACAAAAAATTTTAAGTCTTCAAATGACTATTAGGTCAACCTTTGTTAAAATGATTTGAATATAAACATTTTACATTGATAAGAAAGAAAACAATAGGTTTTGATCCATGTGATTACTACTCACTTTTTCTAGTTTAGATCTTTGTTTGATCATTCTATTGGTTAACTCTAAAGTCTTTCACTGTCATCTTTGATCTTGATTTTCTTAGATAGACTTCAATAAATTAGTCCACTCTTCACCAAAAATTAATCCTTCTTCTGGAATTTACTTATCTCCAAAAACATCACAACTACAAGCTTTTCTCTTTAGCTTGGCATCCACTCATATGTATCTCATTAAGTCTTTCTCTATATGTCTTCCTTCACATACTCACACTTCTTCATCCTTTGTTTCTTTTTGTTTTTCTGTGTTGCTTTTATTTGGCTATGTACCTCCTTAAATAGCCAATCTATGCTTTACCATTTTCTACATCCAGTGTAGGTCTTAGGGTTTACAATAATATTCAACTCGATTCAATGTATTTGCAAATCTTCTTGATCATCTTAGTATTTGCAGAACTAACTTAGGCTTAGTTGACACTAGAATTACTCAAAACTCCTTAGTATTTGACTCTTTTTCTCAGTTAGGCTTATATCTTCCTTTACATAAAAAATTTTGTTTTCTTATCAAAGTCTATCTAATTAAATATCCACTATAACTCCTTTTCATAACTTCAACCTTTCCTTTAGGTGCTATAGTTATGAGTAACTCTCAAATCCTCTTCATCAGTCAAATATATATGACATTTAGATTATGTAGCAATATTTCTCATCCATAGATTTGACATCAATGACAAAACAAAAATTGTTCCAATTGTATGTTTCCAACAATAAAATCCACACAAGTTTGACACTAGAATTTAAGTTGGAAACCCAATTTGGAAGAAAACCACCACCAACATGTCACCAATATTATAACTCTCCTAAAGTGAGCTCTGTTAGGAGCCAACCTTGTTAAAGGTTACAAAACATACTGCTAAATGTGACCTTGTTAAAGGATTTAATCATCCTATTAGGAGTGGCCTTGTTAGAGGACTTTACAAAACTCTATTAAAATACTACCTTGATTAAAGGATTTCAATGGTAATACAATGGTTTTATTGTAACGTCATATTTTGATCTAAAAGATACAGATCACCTTGCAAATATAGATCACAGTTTGGCTCACGTATCAATCCAGTGACTGGCCTTCATTGTCCTTTTTTTCTTATATTTTCTTGGCAACCCTTCAAGAAATCACTCTTTACCTCTTCACAATTGTTATTCATCCTTCTCCTTAAGTTTACCAATCAATAACATCAATAACTACTCCAACCTTTAGTAGGTATTCACACTCTCACTACCTTTTGACCTTAGGCCTTGTACCTCCTTAAATAGGTAATTGTGATCTTTTTCACTTAAAAACCATCATAGATATTAGTGCTAGGTTAGATTCATCAAATCCTTCCAACATTTCATTTTTTTAATGTTCTACAAAATTTTCCAAACTTCTCCTTGAATACTTGCATAGAAATGTACAAACATGGTATCCCTTGATTTAAATATTCTATTCATCCATCCATATCTTTAACACAAATAACATATTCCAATAAATCACCTCTATTGGCTGGACATTACCATTCTCTCATAAACTTTAAAAATATTGTGCCTTGGTCAACACTATGTTTTGACACTCAATTATCACTGGATTACTTAGTTTCTAGTTGGTCAATATTGATGCTTGGTTGACACTATCTCTATGTGACATTTGTTACAAATGTAAATGACAGAATACTTGCTTGATTAATCAGAGATCGAAACGATCAATATATACAAAAGGATGATAGAATAGAATAGAAACATTCTATTCTACACTACAACTAAATATTAGAAACATTCTAATATTTATAGTAAACTACAATAGTGAGCATTAAAGATTATTCTAATACCCCCCCATAATGCTCAATCTATTTACTACACCAATAGATCCCCTGAATTTAACAAACTTGTCAAGACCAAGGGGTTTTGTGAAAATATCTGCTAGTTGCTCTGAGGTAGGGACATAGAGTAACTGAATGGTTCCATCTTCTACTAATTGTTGAATATAATGGAAATGAAGCTCTATGTGCTTGGTTCGTTCATGAAACACTGGGTTTTTGGCGAGTTTGAGTACTGCCTGATTGTCTGAAAACAAAGAAGTTGGACCCGCTTGAGAAATATGCATATCTGCAAGCATCTGACAGAGCTAAACTGCTTCACAAGCTGCCTTGACAGCTCCTCTATATTCTGCTTCTGTAGAGGAGAGGGCATGTGCCTGTTGCTTCTTACTGGTCCAAGTAACTGCTGCACATCTGATACTGAACACATAACCAGAAGTAGATTTCCTATCATCAACTGAGCCGGCCCAATCAGAATCGGCGAATCCATGGAGCTTAGGAGTAATACTCCTTGTATAACAAAGACCATAATCTGAAGTACCCTGTACATAGCGTAATACACATTTTGCTGTAATCCAATGATCAGTCTTGGGGCTTTTCATGAACCGAGAGATGTAGCTGACTGCAAAACTGAGATCAGCTCCAGTAGTAGTAAGATAGATGAGACTACCTACTAGTTGCCTAAAGAGTGTTTCATCTACAGGAGGAGAATCATATTGTGCGGACAATTTCAGACCAGTCTCCATAGGAGTGGAGGCAGGTTTGCAATCCTGAATTCAAAACCTGTCAAGCAAACTTCTGGCGTACTTGGACTGAGACAAAAAATACTGTTGTCAGTCTGCCAAACCTCAATACCTAAACAATAATGAAGCAATCCAAGATCGGTCATGTCAAAAGTTCTGCATAGATCCTGTTTGATATCTGAAATCAAATGTTCTGAACTCCCAGTAATGATCAGATCATCCACGTAGACAACAAGAAAAAGAATTTCATTACCAAGGTGTTTAATATACAAATTACTATCTAACGGGCTGCACTGAAATCCCAGAGTAACCAAGTACTGATCAATCTTTATGTACCAAGCCCTAGGAGCCTGTTTAAGACCATAGATGGCCTTCTTGAGTCTACATACTTTTGGTTCCGAACCGGCAACCTTAAAACCTGGGGGCTATGTCATGTAGACTTCTTCCTGTAATTCACCATTGAGAAAAGCACTCTTCACATCCATCTGATGAACTTTCCAACCATACTGAGCTGCAATGGCAAGAAGAATACGAATAGTACTCATCTTAGCTGTTGGAGCAAATGTCTCCTCATAGTCAATGCCTTCATGTTGGGTGAATCCTCGAGCAGCAAGTCTGACTTTGTATTTGTCCAAGGTACCATCTACATGGTACTTGACCTTATAGACCCATTTACAGCTAATGGGTTTCTTCCCAAGAGGAAGATTTGAAAGAACCCAGGTGTGGTTCTTCTGAAGACTTTGAAGCTCAGCATCTATTGCATGTTCCCATTCTGGAATTCCTTTGGCCTCTGCATATGTTTGGGGCTCAGGGATACTATATATGTTTCCCATAAGAGCTATATTAACTGTGTTGTGCTGAATGCTCTTATTTTTGGAGGTTCTACCCTCAATGAGTTCATCAAGATGAAGATCACTAATCATTTTAGCCCACCATTTTGGCCAAAGAGTCGAGGAGCCAATATCAAATGTTGTCGAGATAGCTGTATTATCAGGAGGTGGCTGAGGTGGTGTATCAGTAGCATCAGATGACTCATGTAAAATAGAAGAACCCAAGTCAGAGATTGCTGAAGACTGAATCTCAGAATGCAGTGGAGAGTCAGAGAGCAGAAATGGTCCAAGTTCCTCATCAAACACAACATCATGACTGAAGATTAAATGATCAGTATTTACATCAATCAACCGATAGGCCTTATGTGTGTAACTATATCCTATAAACATAAGTTTTTGGCTTTTGGAATCCAACTTAGTGCGTTTGACATCAGGAATCCATACATATGCCAGAGAGCCAAAAACTTTCAAATGGTTGATATTAGGTTTGCGACCAGACCAGGCTTCCTCAGGAGTTTTATGATTAACGGCAAGAGTGGGTGACCGGTTAAGAAGATAGACTGCTATGGATACTGCTTCTGCCCAATATTTTTTGGGAACATTTCTATGTTCTAACATAGCCCTAGCCATTTCTATGATGGTATGGTTACGACGCTCTACAACACTATTTTGTTGAGGAGTGTGAGGTGTGGTGAGCTGACGTCTAATGCCATGAGTAGTACAGAAGACAGAGAAAGAAGATGAACAAAATTTCCCCCCATTATCGATCCTAAGAGTACGGATGGAGGAACCAGACTCTTTTTCTACTAGAGCTTTAAATTGCTGAAATACAGGAAAAACATCTGATTTTTGCTTAAGAAAATATACCCACATTTTGCGACTAAAATCATCCACAAAGAGTAAGAAGTACCTGTTCTTGGAAATAGAAGGAGTATTCATAGGACCACATAGATCAGTGTGGACTAACTGTAGCACTCTAGATGCCCACCATGATTCGCCATTCGTAAATGGTGTCCTATGTTGCTTCCCTGCTTGGCAAGCTCCGCAAACGCGATGGTTCTGGGTCTGGATGTTAGGTAGGCCATGGACTAAATTATCCCGAGCAAGTTGTGCTAGATATTGCATGTTCAGATGACCATATTGCTAATGCCAGAGGCTGCTGAGAGTGGATGATTCGGCGATGAAGGCATGCTCAAGAGAATATCCTGAACATATAAGTCTATAAATACCATGATCCTCAAGATTGATAGCAAGGATAGTGCGAGAAGCACGATCAATAATTGAACACTTATTTCCACTGAAGACGACATCCAACTGAGGAGAGTGCTTCATAATCTAACTAACAGACAGAAGATTATGTTTCATGCTAGGAACATAACATACATTGAGAAACATGAGTTTTCTTCCTCCAGACTGAATCTGAACATTGCCTTTTCTGACAATATTGTATTCTTCGCCCCCTCCAAAGATGACTGAATTAGAATAGGGAGTGAATTCAACAAACCAATCACGCCTATGAGTGAAATGTCGAGAGGCACCAGAATTGATGTACCAGGCAGAAGATTTCGCATGATTTGTAGGTATGCTGGCCATAACGGCATGATAGAGAGATTCTTTCTACTCTGAGTGCTGGACAGCATTGGCTTGCTGTTGAATTGAGTTTGACTTCTGATGTTGTTGATACAGATGGTCATAATATGCAAATGTCTCAAATGGCACAAATTTTGAGGTGAGAAAATGAATGACCCAAAAAAAATGGAGAAGTATACGGACAAGAGCTTGAAAAACCCAAAAATAATACACTATCAAAATTCGGATCTGCTGGCTCAAAAATTAAGGCACAAAAATTGAGACACCCACAAAAATTTGATGAAGACCCATTAAAGATCTCGAAAAACCCACAAAGAATCTGCAAATAGAAAAAAATTTCTAGACCCACAAAGTAAGGTTTTGGGAAAAACCCTAATCGTTGGCTTTGAAGGTCGATTTAGCAAAAAAAATGGTGGTTTTACAGTCGACCAGTGCTGGAAGGAGGTCACGGCAGGATGGAGGAGGTCATACGAACACCAAAAAATAGAACACCGATGCCTAGAGGTCACACGAATGGGCAAAAAACATGACCATAAACCTGCGAACGTCGGACCTCCAATAAATCGCGAACTTGCAGAAATAAATGGTGGATTGACGTCTTTGCAACCAGAAGATATTTGTCTTGATTGATGTCAGTCGCAAGCATAGACCAAAGATCTGCCATTTGTAACTGAGATGCAGATCACCAAGGAACAAGAAACGTGATTTTTAAAAAACCATCGATTTTCAAATTTTCTAGAGCCGCGATTTTACCATAGAAAAATGTGATTTACAGTCATCCAAACCCTAGCTTGAACTAGGTATAACGAAGAAAAATTATTTAGGAAGAAATAATTTCGAAAACCAGGTCTAGATAATTTCAATAATAAATTATTATTTTCAAAGAAAATTTAACCTCGCTCTGATACCATGTTACAAACGTAAATGGCAGAATACTTGCTTGATTAATTAGAGATCGAAATGATCAATATATACAAAAGGATGATAGAATAGAATAGAAACATTCTATTCTACGCTACAACTAAATATTAGAAACATTCTAATATTTATAGTAAACTACAATAGTGAGCATTAAAGATTATTCTAATAACATTTACTATGGCCTAGTCGACACTAGCATCACTCAATAAACATTGCATGTGCCTTAATCTTCTATTTATTTTCTTGGTCAAGCCTATACATTTGGCCAATCTTTGTTAAGTTTTGCAAGGATTCAGTACAATTTTCATTTTCACTTGATGGTGTCATGGGGGGGGGGGGGGGGGTGTGTTTGAATTAGAATCTACAATATTTTTCACAAATTCATCCACATCTATCTAGAACTTGTGCATGCAAAACTATTAATGTAAAATTTCTTTTAACATCTAAATCAGTTCAATTACATGCATGAAAGTAATAACATATATCACAATATTTTTTACCTAGAAACCTTGTAAGGTGAAGATAAAACTACGGTGGAGATGACACCCACTAATCTTCACTATTGTAGTAATAAAGTTAATGTAAAATTTCTTGTAACATGTAAATTAGTTCAATTACATGCATGAAAGTAATAACATATATCACAATATTTTTTACCTAGAAATCTTGCAAGATGAAGATAAAACTAGGGTGGAGATGACACCCACTAATCTTCACTATTGTAGTAATAAAGTTAACAAGTTAAGGTTGCATTGTTTAACCATAAAATATGATCTACTTTGTAAGGGGTCTATCATGTTATAGACTTAAGAAACTATTAGGTTTCAATTTATTAAAGGATTTGACACTTACGAGTAAGTAAGAACTCTATTAGGAGATTTAAAAATATCTATTAAGACCACTTTGTTAAGAGATTTACCCTAGTTCAAGTCTATTAAAATTTATTTAGTACTTGACTCTCAATTTTTTGTGCATGTTGATTTTGATTCTATTAGAAATAATAGTCCACCAAGATAGCTAAGAGAGGGAAGTTTGAATCAATGATCCAATAATTAAAACATTTATCTTCTTTAAACAGACAAGCCAAGTGATTCAAAAGCTAAGTAAGTAGTGCATGCTGAGTGATAAAAATGTTGAGTCATAGTATAGAAGATAGTATATGCCAAGCATTAGAGACTTCAGATGCCAAGTGATGTAACACCCCAACCTTGATTCCAAACCCCAAGCTTGCTTAGGGATTCCATAGGTCATTCACCTAACCCACTAGGGATTCTACACACCCTATGCTTCCTAGGATCTTTCTCAAGAGATCCTATTCCTTCAGTTGGAGGCACACCAACAAAGTAACATAATTGTTCACTAGCCTTCCCTAGTCCACCATCAACCCTCCAGCCCAGCGAGACCTCCAAGGGTGCTAACTAGCCATCTATGGTTTCTTTGAACTCCTTCTAACATCCAATATCCCAAAAAAATTCTAATTTAATGGGCACATTCAACCCACAAGGCTTCAAACACCAAAATGCTCCAAAAAGGCTACTAGGAATTAGCCCTCCTAAATAGTCGGCAACAAGATTTCTTAGAAAACTTCTTAACAACCCTAAAATTAAATTATATTTATGGATACCATTTTTAGAGTACCTGAAGATTCTATAATTTTCCAACCCCCAAACTATCCGTACAACCAAAGTATAAAATTTGGCTTAAAATGAGGATTTCAAAGGCTTTATCGCTGTTGTGATAGAAAGCCACCTTAGAAACCTTTCCAAGACCTCTCCTTTGGAATAGAGAAAAGTTAGACCCTCCTTCTTAATTTCTATGTCACTAGATTGAGGCATTTGAACTCGCAATCCCCTCCATAGCTTGTTTTTCAGACTATGATCCTTAGCCAAGTTGCATTTGGCTTGCCTGGAGCATCACTTTAAAAGTGCTTGCTACTATTTTCAATGGCCCTCCTTATTGGTACATAATTTACATGGACCTTAGTTTCAAGTACCAAAATACCAGAGGTTTCAAATGGTGGGAAGTGGCCCTAAGATTCCATTTTTGAAATGCAGCCCTGTTCAGGACAACAAACTGTCTAAAACAAAATTGAATTTTTAAACCACAACAAAATGATTGAAATGATAAAAAAAAGTGTACACAAAGATTTAAAACAACATTTTAGAACTTTTCCCACACAAATATCAGGCCATACAATCCACTTCTATTGAAAAATGCTTCAAATGCATAAAATCAACAACAAAACCATGTGCAAAGTCCATACAAATGCAAAATTCATCAAAACCAACTTCTCCACCTTGTAAAAATCCTTCCATTTGACCTCTAATAGGCTCCCTCACATGCAGTCCACCAATTTTGATGGCTATGGCCTTCCAACCAACCAATATGAAAAAGTTGCAATGTTGTCATAACAACATTGACAAGTTTTGAGCAACTTTTGCACTAGAGGGAATTAGACCCTCTAACTTGCTTGAAGGACCACATAGAAATATTAAATGACATATATGAACTCCAAAAACCTATTCAACCCTTTAAAAGTCTATTTTAGTCACTTTATCACATTTTGGATCTAAATCACCTAGTGAGCATCTTTACGCCTATAGACCCATTTTGGATCGTTCTAGCTTAACCAACCTTACCTAAGGACTAGCCTAGTCCTATTATTGCACTAGTGATGTGGCTAGCGTCACTATAAGCCAAAAATAAGGAAATACCTAGGTTTCAAACTTAGCCTACCTAGGTGCTCCTATACCATACTCCCCCCCAAAGGAAAGTCTAGTAACTCCAACTTGAAGTAGGTCCAAAGGAATTCCCAGCTTCTTGAACTCAATTTTAGCCACCCAAGTAGCCTCTAAATTAGGTTTTCCCTTCCATTTGATAAGATGCTCAAAGTACACCTTGTGCCTAGTTGTGTTTGTGGGTCTTGTTTCCAATACCTTCTCTACTTCCAATTTGATGACCTGAGGTGTTGTAGCAGGGTCCACATCTTCATGAATATCTATAGTAGTTGGAGATACAACACCCTTGAAAGCTACCAAATCTTGAACATTAAAGATTGGTGATATGCCTAGATCATGAGGTAAATCCACCTTGTAAGTATTTGCTCCATACCTTGCAAAAATCTTGCATGGTCTTATCCTCTTCATTTGCAACTTGGTGGGAACACCTTTTTGGATTCTTGCTTTGTTCAAATGTACCATGACATAATCACCAATAGAAAATTGTATATCTTTACTCTTTTCATCTAATTTAGCCTTGAGTTTTTGAGTGTTCTCTTGGATAGTTTGCCTAACTTGGTCTTGAATTTGCTTCATGGTTTGAACAAAGTCTTTACCTTGTCCACTCCTCTTATCCACATCTCCAAGATTCCCCAACTCACACACACCTCTAGGATGCATGCCATAAACCACTTCAAAAGGGATTTTTTCAGTTGTTCTATTTTTGCTATCATTTTATGCATATTCAGCTTTTGAAATCACCATATCCCAAGACTGGCCATACTCCTTTGTAAGGAACCTTAAGAGGTTGCATAAGGTCCAGTTAACCACTTCAGTTTGACCATTTGTTCAAGGATAGTAAGCTAAACCAAAAAACATGTTAGTACCAAGCCTCTTCCATAGAGTTTGCCAAAAATGACTCATAAATTTCACATTTCTATTTGAAACAATACTCATAGGGAGTCCATGAATCCTAAACACCTCCTTAAAGAACAAATGAGCAATATGACTAGCATCATTAGTAGTCCTACAAGGAATGAAATGTGCGATTTTGCTAAACCTATCCACCACAACAAAAATGCTATCAAATCCTTTCTTGGTTTTGGGTAAGCCAACAATGAAATCCATACTTACACAATCCCATGGATGATTAGGAATTGGTAAAGGTTGGTAAAGACCTACATTACGCATACCTCCTTTTTCTTTCATGCATATGATGCATTGCTCTACATACTTGGTAACATCTTTGACAAATGTAGGCCAAAAGTAGAATCTTTGTACAAGTTCCAAAGTTTTGCTCATGCCAAAATGGCCACTTAAGCTACCATTATGTTTCTCTTGAATGAGATTCTCCCATATAGATCCGTTGTGAACACACAACTGGTTACCCTTGAAGAGTAACCCATTTTGCAAGGTATATTCTAAAATGTTGCTATGAAAATGGTTCTCAAAATCTGAGCATACCTTGTATGCTTCACCAAAATCTTCATCATCTTTATTGAGATGTTTGAATCCTTCTATTCCCATGCTATGGAGCTGACTTATTGGATTGTCATGAGCCTTCTATTGAGTGCATCTGCTACTTTCTTAAGCTGCTCTTCCTTGTGCTTAATGGTGAAAGTGAAAGCCTGCAAGTATTCCATCCATTTCAAGTGCCTATTGCATAATTTCTCTTGGGTTTTTATGTAACTAAGGGCTTGGTTGTCAATAAACACCACAAACTCCTTAGGTAACAAATAATGCCTCCACTTCCTAAGACATTGCACTATGGCATACAACTCCAAGTCATAAGATGAATACCTCTTTTTGGCTTCATTAAGTTTTTCACTATAAAAAGCTATGGGCCTACCCTCTTGACTCAAAACACCACCTATGGCTAAACCACTTGCATCACATTCTAAGGTGAAAAACTTCTCAAAGCTAGGTAATTGCAATATAGGATGAGTAGCTACTTGTTTCTTCAATAACTCAAAGGATTTTTCATCCTCTAGCATCCACTTAAATTTGCTTTTGACCCTTCCTTTGATATAATCTAACAAAGATGCACAAATTCCACTAAAGTTTCTAGCAAACTTCCTATAGAATTGTGAAAAACCATGAAAAATTCTTACCTTAGTGGCTATAGTAGGTGTTGGCCAACTCAAGATAGTAGCGAATTTCTCTTTATCCATCTTCAAAGAACCTTTGGATACAAAAAAATCAAAATACACCAACTCTTGTTTGAAAAATTCACATTTCTCAAGATTAATAGCCAACTTCTCTTCATGAAGCATCTTTAGGACTGCCTCCATATGCTTGAAATATTCTTCTTTTGTCTTTCTATAGATGAGAATATCATCTAGGTACACCACCACAAATCTATCCGTGAAATCTTTGATCACTTCATTCATGAGTCTCATGAATGTGCTAGGATCATTGGAAAGACCAAATGGAATTACAAGCCACTCATAAAGACCATCATTTGTCTTAAATGCTGTTTTCGATTCATCTCCCTCCTTTATCCTAATTTGGTGATACCCACTTTTCAAGTCAAACTTTGTGAAGTACATAGCACCACCTAGACAATCCATTAGGTCTTCAATCTAGGGTATGGGAAACCTATACTTGATTGTGATCTGGTTTATTGCTATTGAATCAATAAAAGGCCTCCATTTTCCTCCCTTCTTGGCTGCCAAAACCATAGGAACGACATATGGGCTTATGCTCTTTTTAATTAGGCCTTGATCCAAAACCTCTTGAACTTGTCTTGCAACTTTCAAATTCTGATCTGAGGTGAGTTCGTAGGTTGCTTTATTAGGTAGAGAGGCACTAGGAAAAAATTCAATTTGATGGCTTATGACTCTCCTTGGAGGAAAAGTAGATGGTCTACCATCACTCACAATTTCCTTCTACTTATCAAGAAAAGTTTGCACTTCAAAAGGCAAAGGTTCTTTCATTGATTTTTCTTCATTTTCAAACTTTAGTATGATAGAAAAACCCTAATTTCCCACTTGTTTAATTTCCCTTAAGAACTCCTTCTCACCACACAACAACACTTTAGGAACCTTTTGTTGTATTCCCTCTTCTTCTAGTAAAGACTCAATTTTGAAAGTCTTACCTCCTTTCTTAAATTAAATGGAGTTTTCTCTACCATCATACTTCATCTCTCTACCAAATTGTCAGGGTCTACCAAGAAAAAGATGACATTCATCCATGGGCAATATATCACACAACAACTTGTCCTTGTAGCTGGCTATGGAGAATTCCACACAAGCTTGCTCATTAACGAAGATACTTTGCCCCTTATTTAACCAAGTGACCTTGTAGGGATTCTAATGAGGTATCCTTGTCAATTTTAGATTGGTAAAAACTTCTTTAGAGATGACATTATCAATGGATCCTGAGTCTACTACTACCTTGCAAAATTTCCCTAGGATCTTCCACTTTATCCTAAATAGAGCTCTTCTAAGCCTAGGTTCATCAGGATATGGTTGCTTGATCATCACCCTCCTAAACATGTGTTTCTCACCTTTTTTAGACTCAATATGGTCTATATCATTATCCTTGTAACTTGTATTATCTTCTTGTGCATATGCTAGCCTTTTATCTTGGCTTGAGGAAGAGGGTTTCTATGGGCACCTATAGGCAGGATGGCCTAGTTGACCACAATTGTAACACTTCATTATTGGAAAGTAAGAGCTACTCCTACCTCCTCTACCCCTACTTGATCATCCTTGATTTCCTCTCCCTCTATAATAACAATGTCTTGAAGAGTGGTTACTAGTTTGCTCCATGGGTTTGCTTTCTCCTTGGTTCTTTTCATCACTACCTTTGCCTTTGTAGCATCCTCTTTGATTTTTCTAATTTTTGCCTTTGCCTCTATATTTGAAGTTAGAATCTCCTTTCCTCTCATTCTTTTCTTCTACCTTATAAGCTAGTTGATGACATCTTTGGACAATGGTAGGGGCCCATAAGCTAAGCTCCTCTTGAATGTTCCACTTCAAGCCACTGAGATACCTTGCTACCTTGAGTGACTCCTCTTCTTGCTTCTTTAATCTCAAACACAACCTTTGAAATTATTCAATATAAGAGGTCACATCATGATCTTTTTGCTTTAGTCCTTGCCTTATTTTATGGAGTTGGATCTCAAAGTCTTCAAGTACGAAGTTCTCCTTGATTTTTTTTTCCATAGCACTAACATTTGCAATTGGATTCTTGCCCATGCTAACTCTTTCATCTTGTAAATTCTTCCACCATGTTAAGGCTGAGCCTCTAAGCCTTGACATAGCCACCTTAACCTTCCATGCCTCTGAGATACCCTCAATCTCAAAGTGGTTCTCCATACTCTCTAACCAATCCATAATGGCATGAATATCCATCTTACCACTAAAACGTGGAATTCCTTGCAAGGCTTTACCTCCCAAGGCTTTGACTGCCTTCAAGAAAGGTTCTTCTTGCAAGATAGGATCAGGTTCAGGTATGATTTCTTCCTTTGCTACCTTCTTACCCTTCCCATCTTCTTCTTCTTCCCTTTTCCTGGCTTCCTGTACAACTACATCCAGTTTTTGCTTCACCTCTTCTAGTGCTTCTTCAAGAAATCAATTTCTTTCCTTTTGTTCATTACCCTCTTTAGATAATTGAACATTAGTCAACATCATGGATTCACCTACTAATTCTATAGCTTCAGACATCCACTACCTTTTCCCAAATCATTAACTCACTCTGATACCACTCTGATGTAACACCCCAAACTTGCTTCCAAACCCCAAGCTTTCTCAAGGCTTCCTTAGGTCATTCACCTAACCCACTAGAGCTTCTATACACCCTGTGCTTCCTAAGATCTTGCTCAAGAGATCTTATTCCTTTAGTTGGAGGCACACCAACAAAGTAACAATATTGCCTCACTAGCCTTCCCTAGTCCACCATCAACCCTCAACTCCACCTAGACCTCCAAGGGTGCTAACTCATCATCTATTATTTCTTTTGACTCCTTCTAACATCCAAGATCCCAAAAAATTATTATTTAATGGGCACATTCAACCCACAAGGCTTCAAACACCAAAATGCTCCAAAAAGGTTACTAGGAATTAGCCCTCCTAAATAGTCAGCAACCAGATTTCTTGGAAAACTTCTTAACAACCGTAAAAAAATTATATATATGGATACCCTTCTTGGAGTACCTCAATATTCTAAAATTTTGCAACCCACAAACTGTCCGTACAACCAAAGTACAAAATTTGACTAAAAATGAAGATTTCAAAGGCTTTATCACTGTTGTGATAGAAAAACACCTTAGAAACCTTTCCAAGACCTCTCCTTTGTACTAAAGAAAGGAATAGACCTTCTCCTTAATCACTATGTAGCCAGATTGAGACATTTGAGCTCTCAATCCCTTGCATAGCTTATTTTTCTGATTGTGATCCCTAGCCAAGTTTCATTTGGCTTGCCTAGGGCATCACTTTAAAATTTCTTTCTGCTATTTTCAAGGACCCTCCTTCTTGTTACATAAATTATATGGACCTTAGTTCCAAATCCCAAAATACCTAAGGTTTCCAATGGTGGGAAGTGGCCCTAAGATCCCATTTTTCAAATGCAGCCCTGTTTAAGACAACAAACAATCTAAAACAAAAATGATTTTTTAAACCACAAAAAAATGATTTAAATGATCAAAAAAACTATTGAAAAAGATTTAAAACAACATTTCATAACTTTTTCCACACAAATATCAGGTCATACAATCCACTTCTATTGAAAAATGCTTCAAATGCATAAAACTGACAACAAAACCATGTGCAAAGTTCGTACAAATGCAAAATTCATCAAAACCAACTTGTCCAGCCTGTAAAAATCCTTCCATTAGACCTCTTATATTCTCCCTCATGTGCACTCAACAAAATTTGATGGTTATGGCCTTCCAACCAACCAATATGACAAAGTTGTCAAAATTGCAGGAAAAAGTTGCAATGTTATCATGACAACATTGACAACATTTGAGCAATTTTTTCTCTAGAGGGAATTAGACCCTCTAACTTGCTCCAAGGACCACATAGACACATTAATGACATATATTAACTCCAAAAACCTATTAAACCCTTTAAAATCCTATTTAAGTCACTTTCTCACATTTTGGACCTAAATCACCTAGTGAGCAACTTTAGGCCTGCAGACCCATTTTGGATCATTCTAGCTTAACAAACCTTACCTAAGGACTAGCGTAGTCCTATTTTTGCACTAGTGATGTGGCTAGCATAAATACAAGCCAAAAATAAGGAAATATCTAGGTTTCAAACTTAGCCTACATAGGTGCTCCTACACCACCAAGTGACATAGTTTTGACATAGTTGTTTGTAATGGCACAAACTACTATGTACATTTTTGGGCTGACTTAAAGATGAATTATGATATATTGGAGAGAAGGAAAAATTTTAAGTTGGATTTCCAATGTAATTACATGCAGCCAATCAGAAAAAGGGAAGGTGTAAGTGATAAAATAGATGAATCATAGGTATTCATTCATACCTAAGCCTAAGTCACCTATGTCTTCTTAAGGAGGAAAAAAACTACACTTCACATGAATGTGTAAGGAGTGAAGGGAGAAGTTTGTATGTGCAAAAAAAGCATTCATGGTAACTAAGGAGTTATGATCTGAGATTGCATTACAAAATTAGTTAAAGGAGAATAGAGGAAGGGAAGAGCATATAGTAGAGAGACATCTGATCAAGAAGGATCAAGAAGACATTAATTTAGAGGTGATCTATTATAAAGAAATCAAGTGCTAATTGTAGGATCATTGTTAAATAATTCTAGTAGGTGAATCAGTCAAATCTCTTAATAGAGTAGTCATAACAGGCTATATTGAAATCCTTTAACAAGGTGCTTACTTAATTGTGAGTTCAAGTCCCTTAGCAAGGAAGACTTCTAATATGGTGTTGAAATCCTTTAACAAGGTGAGACCTAATAGTCTCTGTAAGCCTTTAACAGGGCATACCTTTCATAGGGTAGATCATGTCTCATGGCCAAAACATTGTAACCTTCATTGGATACACTTTATTACTATAGTAGTGAAGATTTGCAGGTGTCATCCCTACCCAAGTTTTACCTGCTCATTGGAGAGTTTTTGGATAACCATATTTGGTGTCATATGTGTATGAATGATTATATAATTACATGATTTAGATATACATGCTTTACATGTTATTTCAGTTTACTCATTGAATGTATGAGATGGATGTGTGGTGATAATTTTTATGGATCAAAGTTTAAACTATTGATTCACCACCCCCCTCCCCCCCACCCCCCCCTCTTATAAGTTTACCTTTCCTAAATTGTAATTCCAATTGGGAAACCCTTGATCAAAGGGAAAACTCTAGAGGGAATGACACCCACAAGATAATGTACTAATATAAATATTTCTTATTAGAAGATGGACCTTGTTAGGAGTCTATTACAAAATTTAGTACAATGAGTCCCTATTAGGATACTTTGAATACCTATTAGGAGATTCTAACCCTATTAGGATTTGTTCCAACTTTGTTAGGAGTTGTAGTACAATGTATGCAAGAAGAGCCCACTGCCCAAACATATAATTTTAACAACAACAAGAGCTCACTACTTAAACAAGTAGTTTACTATTATCTTCTCCTTTCATTTTTCCTATCAACTAGATCAATCACTTTCGAACCTTATAGACCAGCTCACGAACCTCAGATCTAAATATCAAACCTTGAATCACTCAGCAAAACCTCAGCAATGAAGTTTTCTTCACTTTCACATTATTCTACTCGACTTTGCATTATGCTCTTTTTGTTTCTTATCAATAATTCAAATCCACACATATGATAAAGGAAAATGTGATGTCCCTCCTCACATGTACTTATTGAATATGTATTTTTCTATTAAAACTATTGTAGGAGATTAGAATGGATATGAAATAATGTTTTATGGTTTAGATGTCCTAATAAAAACTGAGATCCTAATACATTCATGTTTCAAATAGTCAGTGATTCGAGCACAAACTACATTATCTTGACTATTTAAACATTACAATTTCACTAATGATGACACTAGGAATTTTCACTTGATGATAAGGGTGTCGATTTTGATACCCCGATGGTTAAGTTTTATGTTCCAGATAGTTTAGTATTCCTTAAACGGTGATGTTTATGATGTTAGGTATATTCATGCCGAATGATGATTTTTCTAGCATTTTAATCTAAATTAATGAATAAGTTATGTTATATTGATTATGTGATTTTTGATGATTAAATGTGAGTAGAAATGAATTAAATAGTTAATGATATGAGAGATTCATGTTTTGATTTATGTAACTATCCACATAATTTTTGAATATATGTATGTAATTTTCTTGAGATACTGATGTGTGCAATGAGTATGTAGGGTATTTTAGCCAAGGAAATCTAACGAAGAAATGAAACTAAACCCTATGTACCATTTGTTGAAACTAGGGTTAAATATGATGAAGGATATAAACCCCACTATTCATATTTTATTTGTATTGTGCATTGAATGAATGTATCATTTTGTAATAAGTAAATGTTAATGTTCGTAACAGTGTCTTTATGGTGTCACTTGACACTTGTGAACTATATATGCATTCCAACATGATAGTTAGGGTTAACCAATTGACCTAAACATCTAAGTCAAACTAGGTTAGTGAGCTTTTTGCTAATCACTGAGTAATCGAGGTTAATTACCCTAATCAAGATTAGTGAGCAAACTACATTTTTGAAGGTTGTTAGAATGTCCTAAAATTTTCTTAGCTTTTGATAGGACCCTAATTAATCCTTAATGCCTAAAATAAGGAAATCTAAGTACCCAAAGGGTGTGTGTATGGGTTGGGGGCATTTTCCACCTCCCTAGCCCCTTTTGTTGACTTTTATGGTCACTCAAAAACTCCATTTTTTGGTTTATTGCGAAAATTGAAGGATTTCATCATGGGTTGAAGGACTTTAACTCCACCTTGAGGTTAACCTTAGGTTTAATTGAGTTAGAAGCCTCTAGAATTTTAGGCATGTGGGGGAGTTATTGCCTTTTTGAGATGGTTGAGTTATAATCTTATTTAGAGGCATTTTTTAGGGGGTTTGGAGTGTTCACCGAACCTCTAGTTTTAGAGGGATTTTCAGAATTGAAGGAGAAGGAGAGGAAAGCTAGCTCTTCTCAAACTTGTTCATTGCCATAACTTGTTTTCTTGAAGGTAGGAATACTTTACCTCATTTTGGTTTTATGTAGTGCTTCATGTTTTAGTTTTATTACGTATGTATATTTGTATGTGTGCTAAGCATGTTGGGAGGGATTGGAAACAAATTTTCTTCAATGTTTTTCCTTTGTGTTTGGTTTGAATTTTGAAGGTTTCTTTCATGGGTGTTTGGCATTACTCACCCTCGGATAGGGCAAAAGTGGCCATTTTCAGGGAAAGGTCTTCAGTTGGACTGTAATAGTGTAGAGTCTCTTCTTAGGATGAGAAGAGGGAGAGAGGGTAGGGTGTTATAGGCCCCTACCTATTAGCACAAACTATGTATGAGTTTTGGCATGTAAGAATAGAAGAACAAAAGTTCTTCTGTTACAACCCCGATTTAGCACCTGGTTTGGTGTTGTGTCTGACATCTCCTATTGGAAAAGTCCACCTTCTCCCTAGTTTTGATTTAATGTCGAATCTATTGTGAAAACCCAGTATGGGAATGAATGTTTGATGTTGTCTCCTTCCTATGTTTGTTTGTCACCTAGTTAATTTTCATTCTGTCCACGATCTTATTGACGTATTGCAGAAAATGAAAGGAATCCCTTGTTAAGGGCCATGAAAGGAAATTTAAATTGATTGTTGGAATTCAGTTATGTTCAGGATTGAAATCTTGTGTAATGTAAAGTGTATTTTTTAAATGTTTTGTTGTAATGGGAATGATCTTGGGTTTTCTTCCCCGGTTCTTTCTCAAGGGAGTCCTTGAATCAGAAGATTGAATAAAATAAGTATGAAGTGGCTCAGCCACTATTGTTTCAAAAAAAAAATGATAGTCCCTTAAATTGGAGAAATATTTCATTGATTATTGCATTGTTTCTAGGGCTCTTCCATTATGGTTATTGTTAGTAAATAAAGCTAAAGGACATGACTATTTAATTTGGTAATTTACATTATAGTAAGAGTAAAAAGTTAATCCTTTGTAATTGAATAAATGATGAAGAAATTATGGTATATTACTCTATATATATAATTGGTGAAATATTTTTCAATATGAGATCAAGTGAAACTTAGATTGTGAACATAGTGTTCAGAATAACCCACTTCTGGGGTATGATAAAATGCTCAGTATTTGATCCTATTGATTTATTGGATTAAATAATAGACAATTAGTTAGTAATCCTATATAAAACTTAAGAACTTAGTCCCTAGGTAATAGTACTATCTAAATTAACATTCTAATGCATGACCCAACTCAAATGAATTAAATCATTATATTGGAAGTTGATAACAAGATAAGAAAATAAGAATTATGAAACTCCATTTTTTTTCTGGGAGAGCATATTGACTCTCTAGAAAATGTATGGGCAAGTAATGACTAGTCTCAAAGAAAAAGAAAATCACAAAGTATATTCTTCTTGCAAGTTTAAAATAGAAAATTAAATTAATAAATATATAAATATATATTTAAATGAGAAAATCTATACACTCCTATCCTATCTTGACCATCAACTAAACTTTTATCATAACTCCTTTCCCATGTGGGCATAGACAGTTATGACCTAAGGCAATTCCATAAAGCTGACTTTGGCACTTGATGTGATTGGTGGATGTTCCTTGCAAAAGTTGTTTAACACTGCATCTTCCTTCCTCCAATGTGAATTGCACACTTTCCCACTAGAGGGTCACGTCAACCAAGGTGATGAAAGGTTATTTTTAAAAAGTCTTCCCTCCACCCAATTTCCTTGGAGAGCCCCAAACAAGAAGAGTAATTATGTTGACATTCTTGCAACACGTATTACAAGATTTGACTGGATATTCCTGGCCAATGTATGCTTGGATGGTAGGTTCTTTCCTTGGGTATGCATACCTAGTCTTATGTTGCATGCCCAAGGTATCAGGTAGGGTTGTTGGGTAGTGGCCAAGTGGCCTAGGATGGTTTCATGGGTTAGTGATTAGGTGAGTTAGATCAGCTTAGGATCTTTTAGATTTAATGTTAGATTTTTAATTAATTTTTAGGTTAGTACTACTTTTTAATATTTGATAATGTTAGAGGTTAAAGTTAGATGTTAGTATGGGTCATAGGAAGTAAGAAGTTAGTAGGCTAGTCAAGTGAGTTAAGGTGAGAATTGTGGATTAGGTAATTTAATGGTGTAGGTAAATTTGTATGTTACATAAAGTCTTAAAATTAAATAAGTATGCCTTTTAACATTAGTATATGTTAAATATTATAATTTTGTTTTAAATAATTAGTTTTTAGTTTAGGTCTTAGTATTAGGAAAGATTTTAGTAGTATCTTTAATTAAAGATTTATAAATTTAGTTTAGTATTAGTATAGTTAGATTTTATTTGTAAGTATTATTATGTATTAATAGTTTAGTTATATTTTAAATTTCTTTAATTAATAAAGTTAAGTTTTTAGATTAATAAAATTTATTTATTAAATTATATTAAAGCTTAAGTTAGTATTAGTGTAGGAAATTAATTAATTTTAGGATATTAATTAGTTTCAATTTAAAAGTTTAAGATTAAATTTAGTATAAATTATGTAACATTAAAGTACTAGTTAGTAAGTTCTTGTTATTTATGTTTCGAATAATTGGATTTATAGTATTTAAATGGTCAAAAAAACCAATTACTTGTATAAGTTAATTGATATTTTTACTTAAATTGCAATTTTTATGATTAATATTAGAATATTTGTTTATGTTCTAGTTAACTATATTAATTATTTAATTATGGTTTTGATTGGAAGGATTTTTTTTTTGCGTACATTAAATTTAATAAATTTTAGTTATTTGAATGATAGATGATTAGGTTATTTAGTCAGTCCTTTGAGTTTATTTTATTTTTTTGAAGGAGTTTTGATTTATCATTTATTTTAAATCATTATTTGAAAAGAAAAGAAAATATTGGTGTGTTTTTTCCTTTTATTTTGAGCATGATAGAAAATTTCCTTCCTTTATAAACAGTCCATAAAACAATTTCCTAAGTTAGTTGTTAGACCTTCTAAATTAATTATTATAGAAGAAAATTAAGAACACATTACACTTAGCGATATCATATATCTTCCACCTTGCAACTTGAATAACTTTCTGTACACATAATATTATGATGAGAGAACTTAGCCACATTATCTCCAACATGTCTTCTTCATGTCCTCAACCTTGATCCTTAAGATATCAACTCTACTAAGAGATATAGTAAGTTTACTAAAACATGCCTTTGAAAACTCTATCTCAAAACATATACCACCAAAACTTACACAACTTCTTCTAAACTTATCTTTTCTTCTTCTAACATTAACTACATATACCAGATATTCAAAAGTATCATGTGTAACTTGAGTAGTTATAATACTCAACTAGCCATCCATACCTACTTGATCTTTCCATTGTTCTTCTATTAGATACAATAGAAAATTGCTATGTTGACCTCAATGACAAACTCAATCATGAATTTATCATAGTAGTACTCCCCCATAGGAATATCATCATCATTCATGCTTCCAACCAATTTTCTAATAGATTCTCCTCCTTACTAACTTATCCTTTCCTTTGATCTAATAAGACTTGTCTTTTCATTTCATATTCAGTACTAATGAATAGGTCAATTTATTTTTTAGATGTTAAAAATCCCTCGAATAACTTATGATCTTCTCAATCCTTCATAGTATAATGCTTTATGTTTAGACATATACTAGATTCTCTTCTATGACCATCTTGTCATGTGTATGATCTACGTTAAGATCATCACTATTTAAATATTTCCATAAAGAGTTTTCTAGATGGTTATATGTTTTTCCTCTTCATCTTGATTGTTGAACATACACATAGGGATATGTGATCCACATCATGTAGGTGTCTTGTAAAAACCTCTTCAAATATTAAATAAACCTTCCATGTCAACCTGATAATAGTTCTACCTAAAACTCAGTTCCATTATGGAATTTTATGTATACTCTACATTGCTCAACATTTATTATTTCTATTACTCAACATTGTTTTTGCTTGACCTTTGTTAACATTTTGATTCTTGACATATATTGTGTATGACACATACCACATCACTCAATACTTATATAATTAGAATTTACTTAGTCGTTGATAACTTGCTTGGTTGCTAATTAGCTCGATACATATAGAAAATTACTCTGTGAATATACACTTACTTGACTTCTATAGAATTTCTCAGTACATACTATCTTATGCACATGACTTGGCCTATGTAGAGTAGGTCAATCATAGTGATGACCCATCTAACTCTATATTTTAAATGACTAAGTGGTTGACACTAATAGACAACAATGGTTAGGCATACGAACAATCTCCCCCTTTTACATTAGTGGAAAAAATACTTTCTCATAGTTACATCACTTTTTCATATGAATACAATATGATAAAAATAGCTCCCCCCTAAGTCTTATGACCTATGAATAATGAATAAATTCATTACAACCGTTATAGTATACATGCATATCAATGCTAGATCCTACTAACTCTAAAATAATACTATTGGATGCCTTTATCTCATCCTAAGTTTTATCTATGTCTTCCTAAATATTGTCTATAAACCTTGGCACATCACACAAAATTATGTACAAATGTTGTAATTTTTTTGTAAGATTCATCATTATATGTGATTTCTCTTGCAATAGCACTTTCTTCTTAGCTATAGTTATGAAATTTTTTCTGACAACCTTGATCTCAATTCTTCTTACTGACCAATCCATTAACTTCTCATTGGATTCAAAATTTTTGGCACTTACTTGATCAATTATATTTCGAAGTTGATCAATGATTAGTGTTCCTTCATATAAATTTTGTATGTCAAAACAATAAAAAAAAAATTTATTTACATCGTATAATGTTCATTGCTAATTAATTTTCTCTCTCCTTAGCTCTTCTTGTCTCTTCTTCTTCTTAAAAATTTCTTGTACAATTTTTTTTTCTTGTAAGGTAATATTTTCCAGACCAAATTGTGCCATCTCAATGATCTCATGTAGACTAACCTCAATATCTAGGGAAATGTATTTTATTTCTTTTCTCTTCCTATTTAGTGAAGGGGTGGTGTTTCTTGGGACTGCGTTCAGAGTAGGTGAGGGGGTGTCACCACTCTTTCTTGCTCCTATATCTATGCTCAAGATAGCAACAATCATACTTGGTTCAACCTTATTTAATTCTTTATTTTTCTTAGTCTGAGGTGCTGAAACGATTTTGAAATTTTTATTGTTTTCTCCATCTTCATCATCTTCTTCATTTGTAAGCCTTGATTTCTCAACTTCTAGAGTATCAGGAGTGCTAGCATGTATAGGAGACATGTTTCCATGTGGACTTAGAACACCTAAGCTTTCTCCACTACCATGTTCCCCATTAATGTTCATAGTATCTACCTTCTTTTGTAGTTAACCCAAAAATACTCTTCCACAAAAACTTTCTTTGTTGTTGTAGAACTTCATCTTTATTTAGTAGTATCAAGAACATTTTGTATTTAGGAACAAATCTTCTCCTATGCTTCTCTAAAAATGTGTCCTTTTGTTCTTGTGAGAGATCAGGTATAAGTGTGGCCAGTGTGTCATTTCTTATGTAATTTTCTACTTCCTCAACCTATTGTCATCTTCTCTCTAATCTATCATATAGATCCTTGGGTATCTTCTTCTCTATTACACTAGGGGCTAGTTTTTGATTTTCAATACTTCCTACTATAGCCTCCTCAACTTTATTTCTATCATCATTATCTAGTGTATCTTATCTCATATATCTGGAACTAGATAATTCTATATATCTTTTTAGGCTATCACACACTTCTTCAATAGCCTTGATCTTCTTGATAGGTGGTCCTCTAACCAATCTCCTTCTTCTAGTTTGAGGTTTACTTGGTTCAATAGACTATCCCACTTTTTTCTTTCTCGACTACTTGGCATTAGTAGCTTCCTGAGTCCTTTGTTTATTTGGTGGTGGAGGTGTCATTTCCTTCTTCTTCTATGTTATTTGAACCTTCTTTCTCAATGGCATGACAACAATTAGGGCTTTACCCTTCTCATATTCTTCTACTTTATCTTTCTCATCACCACTATCTTGTCTTTTTGTCTCCACCAAGACCTTGTGTTATTTGCAATGATTCTTTTCCCTTGCCTAGGGTGTCATTTTAGCTTCTAGGTCTTTAATCTTCTCCTTTATTTTCTTCTCCTTGGAAGCTATCTTGATGTTTACTATTATCCTTCCCTTTTCTTATTCATATCTTTTGAATGGTTTAGCCTTGATGTCTATTTCTTCTTTCAATAATGCATCAATGTTTGAACTTACATCATCACTACCTATCTCATACTTAGAGGTTTGTAACCATGCCTTCCTTGGCTTCTTTGCTTCTATAGATGTGTTGTCTATATAAAAAATGAAACATATGTCACTATATCTTTTTGTGATCAATTTCTCTAGAATTATCATTCTCCTTTTCATCCTTCACATGAATTTATCAAAATAGTATTCATCGCATTTTTAAAATTATCTCCTAATTGAGTAATAAACTCATTGACTTGCCTTGTCACTATTTTATCTTGTTCCCATACAACATTACCTATAATAGGAAAATACTTTTTGATATAATAGAATATACAAACAATTAGGGAACTAAACTTACACATTTAATTCTTTGCCTTTCTTATTGATGATACATTTTCTGTTAGTTATAACATTTGTAGCTCATAAAGATCATACTCATGATCTTTCATTACAATCATCCATGCTTTGTCCACAACCATACATGACATAGTATTCAATCTTCTCTATTAATTTTCCAATACAGGGTTAGGTGTTCATCACCATGCCACATGCCATCTAGATAGTAGATAGTAGATAGAGGGGGGTTCATTTCTCATCATGATGCACTCAAGAAAAATTCGGGTGGCTCTAGCTTCATCCTCCCCCCCTGTGCATGTTGTCATGGATTTTATTTTTCTAGTGCAGTGTCGGCTAGATTCACAACAATAGATGGGACCCCTACATGTAGGTTCATTTGTGAGTAATGAATCTCAATAAAAAATCTATGAGTGGATTAGAAATTCTTGTAATTGAAAAACCATGTCCATTCCACTCAGCTCCTAGATTTGGCTTAATTTCTCCTCTAGTCAAGTATTGCATACTTTTCTTCTTATATAGGGTTGGATAACCTATTAGCCAATGTATAATTTTCTTTGTGATCTCCATCAGTCCATTTTGCAACAAGTACTTCATATACTAGACTCTTAAAATAATTTTGATCCATTATATTATGAAATTTCTTAGTAATTATATGGCTTGAGTTTGTTACAAATGCTTTAAAATAACTGAGATGGCGGGTGGATCAATTATTCAAGGTCTAAATGTCCAATTAAAACTACTCATCAAGTAAAGTGTGCCCATCAAATTGTTCATTCATCCAAGCTTTAAACTTCCCTACTTAGCAAGTTACTATAACTCAACATGCAAGTATAACACATGAAGAATCAACACATAACATAGTGACTTACATGGAAACTAGATTTGGGAAAAACCACTAGTAACATGCTACTCAATTCTCACTCTTCTAAAGTGATGTCATATGAAAGGCCTACCTTGATAAATGCTATAACATACTGTTAAATGATACTTGGTTAAAGAATTTAACCACCCTATTACAAGTGGGCCTAGTTAAAGGACTTTAGAACATTCACTTGGAATGTCACCCTATTAAAGGATTTATAAATGGTTGTTAAACCAACTGATGCAAGACCATCCAGAGGTATAAGGGAAATCCTATGTCATCCAAAAAAATGTACTTAGGCTTAGTTTATGTTTCATATGTTTTCATTTTTGGATACCCATTTGGGTCAAATAAAGGTTCCAACTCTCACAGTTCCACTATTAGTGTTCTGGGTTAGAGTTTTTAATCACCTTTGGATACATGTAAATGTAAAAAAAGAGAGTATGTAATTGAGCCATCATTTTGGTGAACTAGAAGGTGTAAATTGGCCAGATGAATGTAATTGTAATTTAAAGAATTCCATAAAAAGAATCAGGTCAAAAAGCCACACGGTTTGAGAGTTATTGTAGTTTTTCTATTTTTAGAGACCTCCTAAGAATGCTTCAAAGTTAGGTTAGGGGCATTAAATGACCTCAAAAAGGGCTAAAAAATGGGGGATGAGTGAAGCTCCTCCATAGGGCTATAGTACACTTTGAGAGCTTTTCAAAAATGTAAACGGTTTGTCAATTGGAGCTACAGTTCAAAAGTTATGCCTCCCGAAAGTTCGATTACCGTTTCTAGATTCTTCTAATTTTGTGCTGACTTCTAATGCAACTTCTAGAGCCTTCTATTTGGTTGGTGGATGCCAACTAGCACTTTATAGAATGTATTCCTAATCCTTAACCCTTTGGGGTCTATTTAAGGACATTTTTGGCATTGTAAAAGGCAGTTCAAAGTTGAGTTTGAGAGAAGGTACTAAGAGAATAATTTATCTCCAGATTTATGCTATTGTAAGCCCATAGGGCATGTTTTGGAGTCTATTTCTCTACACTAACTGTACTAGCATATTATCATAGTTAATAAAATTTTTCCTTTTCTATTGTGTCCATTCTGTGTTTGGGTTGTGTCCCCATCAAGTGGTATCAGAGCTGGTTTTCCTAAGTGTGTAGATAGAGTGCCAACTGTGAGGCAGTTTGCACCAAGACTGTGTGGTTGTGGGATTGAGTTAAGAAGATGCCTCCACAAAGAGAGCATGGTGGAATGACTAGACCTATTAATCCTAAGGAGGTTAGAGCCCTTCAAAGGTAGGTACAAGCATTGTAGGAGGAGCTCCATAGAGGAACAAATGTTGCTGCAGGCGACGAAAGTGAGGATGACAATGAAGAAGAAGAAATTGGACAAGAAGGGGAATTTGACAGGGAAGTTCTAAATCAGGTAGAGGAAATTCTTTTTAGGGCCATTACTAAGTTTGGGAAAAGACCTACAATTAATGTGGGTGTATTTTTTGGAAATTTAAAACCAGATGAGTTTATTGATTGGATCAATGAACTGGAAGAATACTTTGAGTATGAGGATATTAGGGACCCAGATAGGGTTAAGTATGCAAAGGAAAAACTAAAAGGACATGCCAAAATCTGGTGGCAAGAGGTTCAATTGGAAATAAATAGAAGAGGAAAAGATAAGATCACAAGGTGGGATCGCATGGTGGACAAACTAAAGAAGTAGTTCATTCCTGTTGACTACGAGCTTGATTTGTTTAAGAAGATGCATGGGTTAAAGCAAGCAGGAAAATTATTCCAGGAATATACAAAGGAGTTTTATTGACTTTTGATTAGAGAAGGGCATGTAGAAGCAAATAAGGAGAAGGTTGCTCATTATATTAGTGGGTTGCGACCTAGCATCCAGTAGGAATTAAGTTTGTTAAGAATGACCAGTGTTGAAGAAGCATAACAGTTTGCCCTACGAGTTGAAGATAAGCTAAATAAAGGGTTTGAAGGGAGACAAAGAGGGTGTGTTCAAGGAGGAAGCGGTAGTGGTAGGTCATCTGGAGGTCAAAATGAAACCCAAAAGAAAAATTAAAATGTGGGTACAAGCAGGAACTAGAGGAACAAGGGCTTCAACGGCTCCCGTGATCAAGACTTTGGAAATCAGAGAGGAAGAGGTAGAGGATCTGGACAAGGAAGAGGAGGCTTCTGTGGTACCTATTTCCATTGCAATGAAGAAGGTCATCATGCCTTTGAATGCCCTTAATGACAAGGAAGGACAGATAGGAGAGCTGAGGGTCAAGTTGGGGTTGCTCATGTGGATGAGGATGCACAATCATCACATTCAGAGGATGTAGAAAGAGGAGAAACTTTAGTAAATGAAAGGGTCCTACTAAGTGGTGAGATTGAACTAGGATAAAGGAGGATTTTATTCCATACTAGGTACAAGTGTGAGGATAAATTTTGTGTTGTGATCATTAATTATGGTATCACTGATAACTTGGTGTTAGAAGAGATGGTCTCTAAGCTGAAGCTCAAGAGGGAGAAACACCCCTAGCCCTATCAGATCACTTGGGTAAAGGATGATCATAAGGTCTTGGTAAGTGAACAATGTTTAGTGAAGTTCAAAATTGGTAGTTACCATGATGAAGTACTCTTTGATATTATTCCAATGGATGTCTACCATCTATTCTTGGGAAGACTGTGGTAGTTTGATAGGCATGCAGTACATGATGGTCATGCAAACACATACTGTCTAACAAAGGATCGAGTTCACCACAAACTGAAGCCCATGAAAAAAGAAGGTGAAAAGGTATGTAGCAGTGCTAAGATTTTTCTTGTTGATGGAAGAAATTTTTTAGAAGGCATGAAACATTAGCGTATGTGTTATGCTTTGATCCCTAGGAAAGATAAAGAACTTAGTAGTGAAATACCACTTGAAGTTTTAGATTTACTAGGTAAGTTTGGAGATATCATCTCTGATAATGTTTTAAAAGGATTACCACTGGTAAGGAAAATCAGTCTTCAGATAGATTTAATCCTAGGAGCTAGTTTGCCTAACAAGGCTGCTCATAGGATGACTCCTACTGAAACTGAGGAGCTAAATAGACAGGGTTAGGAGGTATTGAGGAAGATCTTGATTCAGGAGAGCCTGAGTCTATGTGCATTACCTACAGTACTGGCACCAAAGAAGGATGGAGGGTGGAGGATGTGTATAGGCTCTCAAGCTATAAATAGGATAACCATCAAGTATCAGTTTCCCTTGCCAAGAATGGATGATCTTATGGACTGCTTGAGTAGAGCTCAGTACTTCACAAAGATAGATCTCAAGAGTGGCTATCATCAAATATGGATATGAGAAGGAGATGAGTGGAAAATAGCCTTCAAGACAAAGGAGGGTCTTTATGAGTGGTTAGTCATGCCCTTTGGATTGATGGAGGCCCCAAGCACCTTCATGCGGCTTATGAATGAGGTACCTAAGAAGTTCTTGGAAAAATTTCTTATTGTCTATTTGGATGATATTTTAATTTTCAGAAAGACCTTGGAAGAACATTTATTGCATATTTGTAGTGTCCTTGAAAGGTTAAGGAAAGACAAACTGTTAATTAATTTGAATAAGTGTGTCTTTGAAAAAAGGGAGTTAGTCTACTTGGGGTTTGTTATATCACCTAAAGGTCTCAAAATGGATCTAGAGAAGATAAAAGCCATCTTGGAATGGCCTACTCCAAGTTCTGCTACTGAGGTAAGATCATTTCATGATCTGGTTAGTTTTTACAAGAAGTTCATTAAGAATTTGAGTGGCATATGTGCACCCCTGACTAACACAATAAGAGGGGATAGAAAAGAGTTCAAATGGACTACAGTAGCTGCGAGAAGGTTTGAATTACTAACGAAGAAGGTGACAGAACAACCTGTGTTGGCACTTCCATATTTTAGAAAGGTGTTCTAGGTGGATTTTGATGCTAGTGGCAATGTTATTGGGGCTGTATTAAGCCAAGAAGGTAACCCTATTGCATATTTTAGTTAAAAGTTGAATGATGCGAAAAAGAAGTATTATGTTTATGATCAAGAGTTCTATGCAATAGTTCAAGCCTTAAAGAAATGGAGGCATTATTTATTTTCAAAGGAATTTGTTTTGTATACTGATCATCAGGCATTATAGTACCTAAATAGCCAAGGTAAATTGAATTAGAGCCATATGAAGTGGGTAGAGTTCTTGTAGAGCTATACATTTGTGTTGAAGCGTAGAAGTGGAAAATCTAACAGGGTTGCATATGCACTAAGTAGGAGACAGTTGTTGCTTACAGTAATGCAAGTTGAAGTAGTTGGGTTTGATGAACTCAAGAATCTATACGCTAAGGATCCTGATTTTGTTGAAGCATGGAAAGCTTGTAAAGAGCCTACTACTATAGACATAACTAAGTGGCTAGACTATCTGATTCAGGATGGTACGTTATTCAAGGGAAGTCAATTATGTATTCCAAGGAGTTCCATGAGGGAAAATTTGACTAAGGAGAAACATAGTTGAGGGATGGCAGGACATTTTGGTAGAGATAAGACCATTGCCATTCTTAGAGAACATTTTTTTTGGCCTCATATTTCATAGGATGTGAAGAAATTTGTATAGAGTTGTCAGGTTTGTCAAGTGGCCAAGGGATTTAGTCACAATACTGCACTATATCAGCCATTGGTTGTTCCATCAAAGCCATGGGAGGACATAAGTATGGATTTTGTTCATGGATTGCCGAGGAGACAAAGGGGTAATGACTCAATATTTGTGGTGGTTGATAGGTTTTCCAAAATGGCACATTTCATTCCATGCCACAAAACTCACGATGTTGTCCATATTGTAGACTTTTTTTTCAGATAGGTGGTAAGACTACATGGTCTCCCAAGGAGTATAGTTTCTGATAGAGATACTAAATTTGTGAGGTATTTCTGGAGAACATTGTGGAAGAAGTTGAGAATAGACTTGAAGTTTAGTTCCACACATCACCCATAGACTGATGACCAAATAGAAGTGGTAAATAGAAGTCTAGGCAATTTACTGAGATGTTTAGTTGGGGATAAGACCAAGGGATGGGATTTGATTCTACCACAAGCAGAATTTTCTTACAATAACTCTGTAAATAGGAGTACTAGAAAATCACCATTCCAAATTGTATATGGAAGTAGCCCAAGGACTGCACTAGAATTGAGGAAGATAGAGCAAGGGGAGAGGACAAGTGCTGAAGCTAAAGAATTTGCTAAACATATCAAGTGTCTACATGAGCAGGTTTAGGCACACATTACCAAGATGAATCAAGAGTATAAAGCTAGGGCTGATCAAAGGAGAAGACATAAGGAATTCCAAGTAGGGGATCTAGTCATGGTACATTTACAAAAAGAAAGATTTCTAGTAGGTACTTACAACAAGCTGAAAATGAAGAAATTTGGCCCCTGCAAAATTTTGAAGAAACATGACTCAGGAAATGCGTATGAAGTAGAGCTGCTAGATGGAATTCACATTTCTCCTATCTTCAACATTGTAAACTTGATAGAGTATCATGATGATGGTGTAGATGAGGAGCCGATGTTAGAGCCATGTCCAATTCCTGCTTCTAAGAAGGAGGAGATAGAAGACATTCTAGATCATCATGTGGGTAGGAGTACCAAAAATAGGTAGTATGAAGAGTATTTAGTCAAGTCGAAAGGATGGCCAATAGAGGACTCAACATGGATATCAGTAGCTGAGGTTTCCCATTTGGGATTTCCTCTACCATTCATAAAGTGACAGGGTCACTTTTCAATCTACCTTGGGTGTCTAATGCAGGAGCATCCAAAGGTATAAGGGCAATCCTATGTCATCCAAAAAAATGTACTTAGACTTAGTTTTTGTTTCATTTGTTTTCATTTTTGGATACCCATTTGGGTCAAATGAAGGTTCCAACTCTGACAATTCCACTATTAGTGTTATGGGTTAGAGTTTTTAATCACCTTGGGATACGTGTAAATGCCAAAAAAATAGGAGTATGTAATTGAGCCATCAATTTTTTGAACTAGGTGTAAATTGGATAGATGAATATAATTGTAATTTAGAGCATTCCAGAAAAAGAATCAGGTTAAAAGGCCCCACGATTTGAAAGTTATTGTAGTTTTTCAGTTTCTGGAGACCTCCTAAGAATGCTTCAAAGTCAGGTTAGGGGCATTAAATAACCTCAAAAAGTGCCAAAAATTAGAAAATGAGAAAATCTCATCCATAGGGCTATAGAGCACTTTGAGAGCTTTCTTGAAATGTAAACGGTTCGTCAATCGGAGCTACAATTCAAAAGTTATGCCTCCCGAAAGTTTGGTTACCGTTTCTGGATTCTTCTAATTTTGTGCCGACTTCTAATGCAACTTCTAGAGCCTTCTATTTGGTCAGTGGATGCCAACTATCACTTTCTAGAATGTATTCCTAATCCTTAACCCTTTGGGGTCTATTTAAGGACATTTCTTGCATTGTAAAAGGCAGTTTGGAGTGGAGTCTGAGAGAAGGTACTGGAAGAAGAATTTATCTCCAGATTTATGCTATTGTAAGCCCATAGGGCATGTTTTGGAGTCTTTTTCTCTGCACTAAGTGTACTAACATATTTTCATAGTTAATAAAATTTTCCCTTTTTTGTTGTGTCCATTCTATGCTTGGGTTGTGTCCCCACCACCAACGTAATTCCATAGGATTTCACCCTAACTGATACAATTGCTAGAGAGTAACAATAAGGGGTTTTGACCTGATTACAACTTACAACTTGTAGATTTTAGATCACTCTTAAGCTCATAACACTTTGCCTAGCATTTAATTTGTTCAACTTTGATAGCTTGTCCTCCACTCAAGCTTAGTCTACTTGAATTTTCATGCTTAATGTACTATTGCAATCATCCCTCTCTGACCACTTATCAAAGTAGAGTCTTAGTGCTCTATTCTTCCTTCTCCTTGATGTCTTCTCATTAACACCCTTCAACCACTTCGCAATTTGGCACACCAGAAACTCTTATTTCTTAGCTTGCAACTCCTTAAAAAGAAATCTAGAATCCTCTTTCCTGCTTGATTCTTCCATACTTTAATTTCAATTCAAATGGATTAGGTAGGATTCATTGAATCTAACTCATATCTTGTTACTTCTAGAAACATCTTGAAGTATCCTCCTGAATTCACTCAAAAATAATTTACATAAAATTCTATGGCTCCAGTCCATCATCCTTATCCTCCATCTAGTTCACAAAGTTTAATGTAACAACCATGTCAACTCAAATCTGGTGAATTTTTGACTTTTCTAATAATGCAGCAGCTCAACACTATTGAAATTCTAGTGCTTGGCACATACTATGTTACTCGGCATCAACTAAATTTTACAAATGCTTGGCACCTACTATGGATTCACTCAGCATCCACCAAGATTTCTATTTTCTCAGCACCTTCTATATCACTTGGCACTTGAACTTTGTTAGAGCTTATATTTATTTTTTTGTTACACCCTAGCATGTTTCAGTCCCAAGTCTTCCCGTTGAAGTTGAACTTGAAGTTGTAGTTTACTTCAACTTTAGTTTCAAGGTCTTGTTAGCCTACCATGTGATAAGAGCACTCTGTTTTCTCGAGTCAACCTTTGTAAACTTGAAGTCAAAGTTGATGTTGAAGCCCAATCACTCAAAACTTCAACTTCAAGTTCAGTGTTGGCTTTGCCCACTAACAATTTTTGTATGTAGATCAAAGATTGCTAAGCCATTCCAAGGTGGGTCCTAGCATACTATTTTATAAGGCATCTAAATTCATAAGTGAACAAATTTAAGGTGGTACATGTTCAAGTCTAGCAAGATTTGATGGATTATTAACAAGGTCATTTTATGATTAATTGTTATGGGAAAATATGTGTGGATTTGACAAGGTATTTAAAACAGGACACCCACAGTGCCTTTTCCAATGAGTGTCACACAAATGAGTAATGATGGTATTTACTTGTTAAATCTATCCTATGATCCTCTATCCAAATCATTCCTTAAATGCACTCTTTTAGCCTTTCCCACTCATCTCATCTTCTCCAGAAAAATCTCGGCGCAATTGGGTAAGAAAGGGCAAATTTCAAGCTGTGTCTCTGCCAAACTGTAAGCGCATCTCCATTTCCCCTTACATTTCAATTTTGCTTTACTTCATTTTCAAAGTATTTGAAGCTATTTCCTGTAGACTTGTTTTCATAACAATCATGACACATTTTCAGCAAAAAATGCCCAAATTAGAAAAGCTACCATTACTTAGTTCCTTGCCTAAAATTCGTGATACATTTTTTATTAATAAAAATTTATCTAACGTTGTTGAAAGAACCAAAAACACCCAGTCGAGTCCCATCTACCAAAGGCTAGTTGATAGTGGTTTATTAGAAGCCGCCTCTTTTCCCATTGCAATCCCATGCCTAGAACTCATCCTCGAATGTGCAAACCATTATGACCCTGTTCCAAGATGCATTATGAAGGTCTTAGGAGAAGTAATTGTCAAAATTAGCAGAACCAGTGTCTATTTGGCCTTTAGGATTCCTCACAAGGAACCCTACAAACCATGGACATTCGAAGAAGCTGAGTACCTTTATGCAAAAATGAAAAGAAGCTATGACACCAAGATAGCCCAGTCCTGGCTTTTGAAACCAGCAGATGGGGGTTCAAGATTTCCCAAGCCATTGGCCGTTGAACATTTTATCAAGGAAGTCTCAAACATTGTCATCCTCCTGAATAGGATTAAGGAAAATGAACATGCATTACACTAGGAGTCTTGGATGTACTTCTTCATATAAAAGATAGTTGAGGGAGTCAAATTCAATGATCGGTCAGACTTAATAGCAGAGAACTTGCATAAGGGCATGATAAATGTTACCAACTATGGTTTTTTTTTTCTGGTCCTCTTATCTGATTTACATCCTAGCAGCATCTAAAGACTAGGACTATCTTCCACATATACCTTGGGCAGTTAACATGCCTATCTACCAATATTACAGAGATCTCCAAGAAGACACAGTATGCAAAGAGTTTAAGAAGGTCAATGATATCTTTTTAGGGAAATTGGTATTTGAACTACAAGGTCAAAAAAATGATAGGATGTCAGAAGTAGCCATGCAAGTTGTGCAAATTTATGGTTGTTATTTCATTCAATTTTCTAGATTTACATATATTAGAGTGGGTGGTTTTCCCAGTGAACCTTTGGAATTACTGCGCTATTGTTATGATTCTATAGTGTTGTTAGAGATGTGAAGGCAGTTTGCTTCTCTTGTTGAGTTCTTTCAAATTTCCAAAAAATCCTCTTCAGTGTTCGTCTCGATTGAAATTGGACATTATAGATGCCCCAGTTTAAAAGAAGCCATATTTTCAGCCAAATCATTAACCCACTTATGTTTTAAGTCCTTCACCTCTCGGTCATATTTTTACTACACCGGCTTTATTAGAAACAATGTTAAGAATGTAGTCTCTCTGTTTCATTCCTCACAATTAGAGGATTTATGGGCAAACTGTCATTATGAATTTGAAGTGAGGAAGAGGCTATGGTCACACTTAACCATTAAGCAGGTCATCATGTTTAATGTGAAGTTAGATACTTATGGGCTGAAAGATGATGATTCTAAAGAGGTACTTGATTAGTTTTACATGGATCAGATTGAATACATGCCTATCCCTGAGATCGACTAGGAGAAAAGAGAAGAAAATGATGTATATGCCCTTACCAAGGATGTAATAGTTAGAACTAACAAATGGATAAAATCAAAGGCAGCGGCCACGCCAAGCTTTTTTGAGAAGTCTTCAAGAAGTAGAGATAAAAGGACTACCCAAAAGAAAACTAATCAAAGTGTCCCTGAGTCTGTTGTAGGTCCACCTGATGTTGAACTTGCAGTAGTCCCAGAAATACTTCAACTTCAAGTTCAAGAGGGGACTCCAAAAAGCAAAAGGATAACTTGCTCGAGCACAAAAAAGGCATCGATCGCTAGAAGCAAGAACACCATAACTATTTACCTCGAGGTAGTGAAAGATCCACCTATGGTAGACAATTTACCAGAATATCAGATTTTGTCAACAACTACTAAGAATCAGCAAACTAATCTTACTCTAGTCAAGTGTTCCTCAACTGCAAAAAAAGATCAAACAACACCTAAGTGGCTAGAGACATCAATGGAAAAGAAAAGAAGCATAGTTCCAATATCCATGCCAATTGATTATCTGGTTAGCAAGTGCCTCGATAAAATGCCTAAGGTAAAGAAAGCGAGAACAGAAGTGAGGATCAATTTTGATAAATCTTTAGGATGATGGGAAAAAGAGATAGCTACACCACTAGTCGGAAGCTCTTGTGATTCCATAGTTGAAGCCCGATCACTCAAAACATCAACTTCAAGTTCAGTGTTGGGTTTGCCTGCTAATATTTTTTGTATGTAGATCAAAGATTGTTGAGCCATTCCAAGGTGGGTCCTAGCATAATATTTTCTAAGGCATCTAAAGTCATAAGTGAACAAATTTAAGGTGGTACATGTTCAGGTCTGGCAAGATTTGATGGAGTATTAACAAGGTCATTTCATGATTAGTTGTTATGGGAAAATACGTGTGGATTTGACAGGGTATTTAAAATAGAACACCTACGGTGCCCTTTCTAATGAATGTCACACAAACAAGTAATGATGGTATTTACTCACTAAATATGTCCTACTATCCTCTATCCAAATCATTCCTTAAATGCATTCATTGAGCCTTTCCCACTCATCTCATCTTCTCCAGAAAAATCTCAGTGCAATTAGGTAAGAAAAGGAAAATTTCAAGCTGTGTCTCTGCTAAACTATAAGTTCATCTCCATTTCCCCTTACATTTTGATTATGCTTTCCTTCATTTTGAAAGTATTTGAAGCCGTGTCCTGTAGACTTGTTTTCATAACAATCATGACACTTTTTCGGCAAAAATACCCAAATTAGAGAAGCCGCCATTGCTTAGTTCCTTGCCTAAAATTCATGATACATTTTTGGTTAATAAAAATTTATTTGAGGTTGTTGATAGAACCAAAAACACCCATTCAAGTCCCATCTACCAAAGGCTAGTTGATAGTGGTTTATTAGAAGCTGCCGCTTTTCCCACTGCAATACCATGCCCAGAACTCGTCCTCGAATGTGCAAACCACTATGACCCTGTTTCAAGATGCATTACGAAGGTCTCAGGAGAAGTAATTTTCAAAATTAGGAGAACTAGTGTCTATTTGGCCTTTAGGATTCCTCACAAAGAACTCTATGAACCATGGACATTCAAAGAAGCCAAGCATCTTTATGTCAAAATGAAAAGTAGCCATGATACCAAGATAGCCCAATCCTTGCTTTTGAAACCAGTAGATGGGGGTTCTAAATTTCCCAAGCCATTGACCATTGAACATTTTATCAAGGAAGTCTCAGACATTGTCCTCCTCCTGAATAGGTTTAAGGGAAATGAACATTCATTCCACTAGGAGTCCTTGATGTACTTCTTCATACAAAAGATAGTTGAGGGAGTCAAATTCATTGATTGGTCAGACTTAATAGTAGAGAACTTGCATAAGGGCTTGATAAATGTTACCAACTTGGTTCATTTTTCTTGTCCTCTTATCTAATTTACATCCTACCAGCATCTAAAGATTGGGACTATCCTCCACATATAGCTTGGGCAGATAACATGCCTATCTACCAATATTACAAAGATCTCTAGGAAGACACGGTATGCAAAGAGTTTAAGAACGTCAATGATGTCTTCTTAGGGAAATTGGTATTTGAACTACAAGGTTGAGAAAATGATAGGATTTCAGAAGAAGCCATGCAAGTTGTGCAAATTTATGGTTGTTATTTCATTCAATTTCCCAGATTTACATATATTAGAGTGGGTGGTTTTCTTGGTGAACCTTTGAAATTACCGCACTATTGTTCTAATTCTATAGTGCTGTCAGAGATGTGTAGGTAGTTTGCTTCTCTTCTTGAGTCCTTTCAAATTTCCAAAAAATCCTCTTCAGTGTTCTTTTTGATTGAAATTGGACATTATAGATGCCCCAGTTTAAAAGAAGCCATATTGTCAGCCAAATCATTAACCCACTTATGTCTTAAGTCTTTCATCTCTCAGTCAGATTTTTAATACACCAGCTTTATTAGAAACAATGTTAAAAATGTAGTCTGTTTGTTTCATTCCTCACAATTAGAGAATTTCTAGGCAAACTATCATAATGAATTTGGAGTGAGGAAGAGGCTATGGGCACGGTTAACCATTAAGCAGGTCATCATGTTTAATTTGAAGTTAGATACTTATGGACTGAAAGATGATGATTCTAAAGAGGTACTTGATCAATTTTACATGGATCAGATTGAATACATGCCTATCCCTAAGATCGACTAGGAGAAAAGAGAAGAAAATGATGTATATGCCCATACCAAGGATGTAATAGTTAGAACTGCCAAATGGATAAAATCAAAGGCAGTGGCCACACGAAGCTTTTTTGAGAAGTCTTCAAGAAGTAGAGATAAAAGGACTACCCAAAAGAAAACTAATCGAAGTGTCCCTGATTATGTTGTAGGTCCACTTGAAGTTGAACTTGAAGCAATCCCAAAAACACTTCAACTTCAGGTTCAAGAGTAGACTCCAAAAAGAAAAAGGATAACTCGCTTGAGCACAAAAAAAGCATTGATCACTAGAAGCAAGAACACCATAACTATTGACCTTGAGGTAGTGGAAGATCCACCTATGACAAACAATTTACCAGAATATTAGAGTTTTTCAGCAACTGCTAAGAATCAGCAGAGTAGTCTTACTCTAGTCAAGTGTTCCTCAACTACAGAAAAAGATCAAACAACACCTAAAAGGCTAGAGACATTGATGGAAAAGAAAAGAAGCATAGTCCTAATATCCATGCCAATCAATGATCTGGTTAGCAAGTGCCTCGATAAAATGCCTAAGGTAAAGAAAGCAAGAATAGAAGTGAGGATCAATTTTGATAAATCTTCAAGACGATGGGCAACAGAGATAGCTACACCACCATTCAGAAGCTCTCATGATTCCATAGCTCCTCAAGATTATCAAATAACCAAGGTTGACCTAGGAAAGGGAAACCGTGAGACAGATATGAAATTCTTTAAGGCATCTAATAAGAAGATTGCAGAAAGAGTGTGCAAAGATGGGCATGACAAGCAGGAAATGAAAGAAATGATTAAAAACATGTCTCAATATATTAATGCTATCCTTCACCCTGAGGCTAAGCCAATCAGTGAAATGTCTACAATCATTGATGTATCATCTACATCCAATCAACAATCTCTAGAAAATTTGCACAAATGTAAAGGTGTGGCAAAAATAGCGGGCGAATGGGTTTTGGATGTTCTGCACAACACTTTAAAACACATAGGTCACTTAGACCAATCCTCAAAGGAGATATTGAACATTCCCAAAAAGGTTGAAACAATCAATGAGGGATACAAAAAAGAAAGGAACAATTGGTCCAAAATAGTCATGTGGCTGGAAGACGTGCTAGAACTTGGTTTACAGAAATTTCAAGCAGAATGCCTCGTAGCCGATCTTGATGAAAAAGCCCTATATGTCATCAAAGACTGTATTGAATGGAGAAATGAAGTATTGAAACAGGGAATATCTGACATCAGAGAAGCTCTACAAGAGCTCAGAGTCATTCAATAGATTATCCAGAATGATCTTAAATGGTTTGCCAAGAAATTCATGCAGAGGGATGATGACTCCATTCCCAAATCAAATGAGATATCAAAGAAGCACAAAAGAAATTTCAAGAGTGGCAAGATAAAAAGATGCTGGCTAAGCAGGACTTCTCCAACATGGCACATATCGAGGCTATGTTTATCATCAACTTAAAGCACTTGGAGATGCACTAAGAAAATGTCACTGAGTTGAAGAAGATAAAAGAGGTTTGGAAGCAGAGATTCACCTAGATTGGCTTGCCACACCAATTGGTTATTTTGGCCTTTTTAGTTTCTTATGAGATGTGGAAAACAAGAAAGGCCAAGCCAGTGGTGACAGTACTGTATGAGCAAGACAAGGGGTTACGCTTGAAAGTGTTTAGTTATATTTTCTTGGTCATTTTCTTTCAGTTACCTTTTTCAAGATTAGAATTTCTTTGCAAGAGATGATTAACTCCTGGCGGGGTAATTTTGGCTTTGGTCTAGCCCCATGCCTATAAATGTAATAATTAGCATTGTTTAAGGGGTTAGAATTTCTCCAGCAGACCGATAGATAGAACTACTTTTGTTTATGGTTTTATTTCCAGTTTAGAAGTAACATTTCAAAAATTCAGCAGATATATGAAACTCTACAGTTTGATTTTGGGTTGAAATTAGCTTTGTAAGTGGATACTATTATCTGCTTATTCTTTGGTATTTCTATAGATACTATTTAAGCTTTTAGCTGCGCATTATATTGATTTTGAAATTGTCAACTCTGAATTTGGAAATTCCGTGAGAAATTGGTTTATGAAATTTGCCTGCTCGATGATTTAATTTTCAATTATGTGGATCATTTTGATAATTAAAATCAAGTGGTTCTTTTTCATTAATTTTTTTTTGTATTGATGAGATGAAATAAGTTGTTTCAACACCTCCAGTAGATTACATTCTTGGAAAGTTATTCTGTTGAGTTTATTTTGTTAAAACTTTCACTACAATAAAGGTAGTTGCACCTATTTCCATTGAAGAAATTTTAAGCAGAGAATTCCTAAGTTCCTCAGATAGGAATTCATTTGTTAGTTTACATTCTTTTCTCTATTTTTATATATGAACATTTATGGGAAAAACTGTTCACTAACAAACTTTACTAGGCACCTGAAGTTCACTCGACGCACACTATATTTTGTATTTGCTTACCTTGAATTAAAAATTTTCTCAGCTTTAACTACCTTGCTCGGTACTCACTAATGAATTTAGTTAAGCTTTGCAATTAGCATTGTTTCAACTTATACTTCTAAGATTTCTAAGTGTCTCCAATCTCTCTATCTTCGAGTGTATTATTAATACATCATTTTACCATTGTCTTAACTGATCCTTGCACTTCATTACAAAACCATAGCTCAACCTTTCCCTTAGGTACTTTTGTTACATCTTGTTGATCAAATCATCTTCATCAATCAGCTAAGTGATAGTACTTGGATCTTATAAGCAATTGTCATTCCAACAAATAACAACAAATTTGACATCAATGGCAAAATAATGATTGAAAACATTCTTTATCAACAATCTCCCTCTTTGCAATTAATCTTCTTCTTACAATGACCTTTTCAATCAAATTTCCAACAATCTCCCTCTTTGGCATTGATGGAAAACCAAACTAATCAACCATTAGACCAAACTATTCAACCAAGTTATCAACATGCTAACTTGGTTAAAATAGTAAGTCAAATGCCAAAAAAATAAAATGTTACCATCACTTTTCCCATCTCCTTCTCTAATATGTTATCTTGATTACTTTACTTCTAATTGTCCCTTTTAGCTATTGTTTCCTTCTCTTTTATTATTCACTTTGATATTGTACTACTCCTGACTTCCTCTTACATTATTTCTCCATCTATCCATTTGAATACATTTGATCAGTTTCTTGCTACTTCTCCATTGAATGTTGTTGATCATTTTTTGCATAACTTCTCCCTCTTTGACAACAATGAAAAAGACACATTACTTCAACATCTTATCATGCAAGTATATTATCTTCTAGAACTTCCAATTTCTCCCTCTACCACCTTGCTTGTCACTGATTTGGAACTTCAACACTTTTATTACTTTAGGCATGAAACCTAAAGTAAGTATACTCTGCATCAATTTATAATATTTCAATCCAGTCATTTGATGTAGGGCAATCTTTGTTGTTCCTGAAGTAGCCTTGGCTAGGGGTATTGCCCCTAACTTACCTCTAAGATACTCAAAAGTATCTTTAGGTAATTCTTTTGTGAAAATGTCAACAATTTTTTCCTTTGAGCTAACATATTCCATCCTTACTTTCTTATCTTCTACCAATTCTATTATATAATGATACTTAATTGCAATATGCTTTGTTTTGGCATGCATTATAGGGTTCTTTGATATGTTGATGGCACTTGTGTTATCACAATAGAGTATCATAGGTTCAATTAGCTCTTCATTCATACCTTGCAACAGATGTTAGATCCATAAAATATTGGTACAATTGATAGCAGTAGCAACATATTGAGCTTATGTTGTGGACTATGAGGTGCAATTTTCCTTTTTGCTAGTCCAAGTAATCAATCTTTCGCTTAAGAAAGTGCTTCTCCACTAGTGTTCTTTTTGTCATCAATATTACCTCCCCAGTCTGCATCAGTGTAGGCTCTCAACTCAAACTTTTCACTCCTCTTGTAATACAAGCCAAAGTCATCAATTCCTTTTACGTACCTTAGAATTCTTTTGACTACCATAAGATGATTTTCTTTTGGGTTTGTAGAAAATCTTCCCACTGTTCCAACTACTAATGCAATGTCCAATCTACTATGTACAACATATTGCAACTTTCCAATCATTGATCTATAAAATGCCTAATTTACTTCAGCATATTTTTCATTCTTGGATAGCTTATGTGTTGTTACCATTGGTGTACTCAATAGTTTTGAGTCTTCTAATCCAATTGTCTTGAGTATCTCCTTGATATATTTGGATTGGGTTACAAATATGCCATGCTTTATTTGATGTACTTGCAATCTAACAAAGAATTTGATTTCTCCATACATTGACATCTCAAACTCATGTTTTATTTAATCAACAAAATTTTTTCATCGAACATCTTTTCTTCCAACTATTATGTCATCAACAAAGATTTTAGATATCAAAATATCTTTATGTTTTTCTACCTTGATATATAGGTTTTTTTTGTCATTTGTTCTCTCAAATCCTATCTTTACAAGATATTTGTGCACTCTCTCATACCATGCTCTAGGTGCTTGCTTCAAACCATAGAGTGCCTTATGCAATTTTCAAACCATATCCTTGTTGTTGTCATCAACAAATCCCTCTAGTTGTTCTATGCAGACTTCCTCTTCTAGTATATGATTCAAAAAAGTAGACTTTACATCCATTTGGTAGACTTTGAAACCTTAATAGGTAGCATATGCAATTAGTGTTCTTACTCCTTCCTTTCTTGCAATAGGGGCAAATGTTTCCCCATAGTCCAATCCTTCTTGTGCATAACCTTTGCAGACTACTATGGCCTTATTTCTTCTTGTCTCACCATTCTTAGCAAGTTTTTCCCTAAAGATCCACTTGGTTCTAATTACATTCTTATGAACCAGTCTAGGAACTAGGGTCCATGTTTTGTTCTTCTCAATCTGATCTATCTCCTCTTTCATAGCTTTATACCAGTCATCATCCTGTAGTGCATCTTTCACCATTTTGGAAACAATCTTTCTCATCAGACATGATTCATTCCTTAGTTTGTTCCTTGTCATTGGTTTGGCATCCTTGTCACCAATGATTTGTTCTGCAGGGTCATGTCTTCTCACATATCTAGATAGTCTTGGTTCTATCCTTCTTTCCATGTTTGGTTCTTCAGCTTTAGAGTCAATTTGCACATCAATGTCTAGTATTTTATTATCTATTCCATGTGTACTATTTTTAAAGTCAGAATGTGCATTGCTTTCATTCTACAACTTGGATTCTAAATGCAGCTTGGCATTTACTACTTGTGACTTGATTGATACTGTAACTTGTTGTTGATTCCTAACTTGGTTGGCAACATTATCTTCAATGGACATTCCTTCATACAAGTATACAAAAGATTTGTATTCTTCTAAATTCCTAGACTCATCAACTTGGACTTCTATATGCTCATCAAAATTTACATTTGCACTCTCCACAATCTTGTTAGTGTTAGTGTTCAACCACTTATATGCCTTACTTCTAGTGGAGTATCCAAGGAATATGCCTTGATCACTCTTTGCATCAAACTTTCCATTTCTAGCATCTTTAAGAATATAAAATTTACAACCAAATACTTTGAAATGTTTTACATTAGGTGAGTGACCATACCATAATTCAAAAGGTGTTGCAATTGTACCTTTCTTGATTTGGACTCGATTTAGGGTGTAGAATGTAGTACTTGCAGCTTCTCTCTAGTATTTGAGTATAACATTCTTCTCCACCATCAATGTTCTAGCATAGTCTATCATTGATCTATTCCTTCTCTCTACAATGCCAATCTGAGGTGGAGTTCTAGGTGTTGATGTTTGTCTATTGATTCCTTTATCATTAAACAATGTCTCGAATTCTTTTGATGTAAACTCTCCTCCTCTATTTGATCTCAGATACTTCAGACTCTTTCCTTTCTCCTTCTCAACTCTAGCCAAATAACACTTAAACATTTGAAATGCATCATATTTTTTCATTATGAACATAGAAGTCATCATCATAGAGTAGTCATCCACAAAAAACATTATGTTTATATCTCCTTGGTAGCTTTGTACTTCATTAGGCCACATAATTCTATATGGAATAGCTCTAATACTTCTTTGGAAATGTAGGTTTTTCTTTTAAAAATTGACTTGGTCGTCTTCCCTAGTTTTCATTGTTTGCGCATTGTGTTTTCAAGCTTCTTTAGTTTTGGCAATCCCCTAACTTTCTTCTTTTTGCTGATGCTAATTAGATTGTCAAAGTTAACATGACACAACCTTTTTTGCCATAACCAAACATCATCAAGCTTTACAATGAGATAGATTTCATCTTCCATATCTAAGTAAAATAGATTACTCCTAGTTTATTCACCTTTTCCTATCAAATTTTCATTAGTATCATAGATTTTGGCCATTTTGTTTCCAAATTCTACTTTGCAACCTACATTGCCTAGCTATATTCAATCCTTCAACATAGTATGCATTGTCACATGAGATTTTTTCTATAAGTTTAATAGAACCTTTTCCCTTGATTTTATAGGGAGCATCATTTCCAAATCTAACACTATTTCAATCATATTGAGTAAAGGTAATAAACTTACTTTTGTCTCCTATCATATGATGTGAGCATCCATTGTCTATGATCCACTTGTCATTATTGTTCACACAGGTTACCAATGTTGTTGCTTCTTCTTCATCTAATCCATTCTTTATGGCCACATAGACTACTTCATCATCATTCTCATTGGAATCTTCTTCAACAATGTAGCATCTTTCACCTTTTTCCTTGTAATCTCTTCTATCATCTTCTCTTTTGTTCTTGTACTTGTTTCTTTCTTTGTAGTTCTTCTTTTGTGTACACATTGCAGCAATATGTCCTACTTCATTGCAATTAAAAAAAATAATAGGTAGCTTACCTTTGAATTAACCTTTGCCTCTATGAAATCTTCTAACCAATAATGCTTCCAATTGTTCCACATCTTCTCATCAGTTCTATTATCACTGGAACCATGTTTTTCTTTTCTACTCTTCTTCTTTGATTTCACATCCTTAGTGTCTTTCAATGTCAACTTGGCCTTGAAAGTAGATTCAAGACTCTTAGGTCTGTAATTATCAAAATTTGACAACTCAAATGCAGTGAGTCTTCCTACCATCCCTTCAAAGGTTAATGCATTTATTGGTGTACATCTTAACTCCAGGATGGCTGAAACTCAAATAGCATATATAGAGAGTAGGGTTCTTAAGTATTTTTTATTGATAGTATCATCTTCCAATTGACCAACCAAACTTCTTATTACACTTACCACTTCTTTAATTCTAGCAACATATTTAGCAGCATTCTCACCTTCCTCCATTTTCATGTCATCAAACTTTCCTCTAAGGCTTTCTCTTTTTTCTCTTTGAGCATTCTAATCTCCTCAATAGATATTTGACAAGGCTTTCCACATCTTAAATATAGAATCACATCCTTTGATGTGATCAAATTTAGCATAGTTGATTGCAGAGGCAATCTCTAGCATTGCCTAATTGTGCTCCTTCCTTTTTTTCAAATCATCTGCAGTAAGGTGTCCAACTAGATCTACATGTTCCACTCCAATTGAGGTTTCTTCATAATCACTTATTGATCCAAGGTGTAGTTTCATTAAGCTTTTCCATGCAGCGAAGTTTTCTTTGTTAACCTTTGAAACTTCTCTCTTGGACATCTTGATCTTCCTAATTCTAGTGACTTTAAACTAAATCAGCAAATAACTCTAAGACCAATTGTTAGAAATACTTCAGAATGACTGAGAGAGAGGGGGGGGGGGTGTGAATCAGTTATTCAAGGTCTAAATATCCAATTAAAAATTTTCATCAAGTAAAGTGTGCCCATCAAACTATTCATTCATCCAATCTTTAAACTTTCCTACTTAGCAAGTTACTATAAGCCAACATGCAAGCACAACACTTGAAGAATCAACAGATAACATAGTGATTTACGTAGAAACCCAATTTGGGAAAAACCACTAGTAACATGCTACTCAACTCTCACTCTTCTAAAGTGATGCCCTATGAAAGACCTGCTTTGTTAAAGGCTACAACACACTATTAAATGTGACCTGGTTAAAGGATTTAACCACCCTATTAGAAGTGGGCCTGGTTAAAGGACTTTAGAACATTCACTTGGAATGTCACCTTATTAAAGGATTTACAAATGGTTCTTAAACCAACCTAATTCCATTGGATCTAACCCTAATAAATACAATTTCTAGAGAGTAACAATTAGGGGTTTTGACCTAATTATAGCTTACAACTTATCTTGTAGAATTTGGATCACTCTTCAGCTCATAACACTTTGCCTAACTTTCAATCTCTTTAGCTCTATCAATTTTTCCTCCTCTCAAGATTTGTCTCCTTGAGTCTTCATGCTCAATGTACTAGTACAATCATCTCTCTCTGACCACTTATTGAAGCACAATCTCAGTGCTGTGTTCTTCCTTCTCCTTGATGTCTTCTCTTTGGCACCCGTTAGCCACTTTGCAATTTAGCACACTAGCAACTCTTGCTTCTTATCTTGTGACTCCTTAAATAGAAATATGGAATCCTCTTTCATGCTTGTTTCTTTCAACCTTTAATTTTAATTTGAATGGATTAGGTAGGATTCATTGAATCTAACCCATATCTTGTTCCTTCTAGAAACATCTTGAAGAATCCTCTTGAATTGCTCAAAAATGGTTTACATAAAATTTTGTGCCTCCAGCCCATCATCCTTATCCTCCATCTAGTTCAAAAATTTTAATGTAATAGCCATGTCAGCTCAGATCTGGAAAATCTTTGATTTTTACAATAATCCAATAGTCCGGCACTATTGAAATTATAGTGCTTGACACATACTATGTTACTCGGCATCAACTACATTTTACTAATGCTTGGCACCTAATGTGGACTGACCTGGCATCCATTAAGTTTTATGTTTTCTTGACACCTTCTATATCACTTGACACTTGAACTTCATTTGGTACCTAAAGTTCACTGAACACACACTAGATTTTGTATTTACTTGGCTCTAACTGAAAATTTGCTCAGCTCTAACTAGCTTGCTCTTCACTCACTAATGAACTTAGTTAAGCTTTATAGTCAACCTTATTTCAACTTATACTTCTAAAGTTTCTAAGTGTGGCCAACCTCTGTATCTTCAAGCATATTATCAATATATCATTTTACCATTGTCTTAACTGATCCTTGCACTTCATTACAAAACCATAACTCAACATTTCCCTTAGGTACTTTTGTTACATCTTGTTGATTAAATCCTCTTCATCAATCAACTAAGTGATACTACTTGGATCTTATAAGCAATTTGCATTCCTACAAATAGCAATAGGTTTGACATTATTTGCAAAACAATGATTGAAAAATTCTTTATCAATAATCTCCCTGTTTGCAATCAATCTTCTTACAATCAACTTTTCAATGAAATTTCCAACAAAGTTAACCCTTTCCTCTCAACAATCTGAAAATTGTCTTTCAAAGATTGTTCATTACATAGCTTCTTATAGGCTTCCCTGATTTCAAAATATCCCACTTCTTTAATTTTGCACATATAATAACTTCAAACATCATTAATCATATTGGCTTTTGGTTGTATCAATGATAATGCACCTATTGAGTCACCTTTTACAACAATCTTTAGAATAGAACAAAAATTAGTCAGAGGAGAGGCATCACTTCTCACTAGTTGAACTTAACTAACCTTTTGACTAATTGCACTAGTCTATGAATCTTCCATGATCATAACTAGGGTTTGATGTTCTTCCTTCTCTGGATACTTGACACTCTTACACACTCTTTACTTGTTCCCTTTTGACTAATTCCACTAGTCTATGAATCTTCCATGATCATAACTAGGGTTTGATGTTCTTACTTCTCTAGATACTTGACACTCTTACACACTCTTTACTTGTTCAATCTTCTTCATCAACTCCTTGAAATCTTTGTTGTTTTCTTGAATTTTTTTAATCACTATGAGATCTTGAAACATATAGATGCAAGACATAAAGTAATGCATTCAAAATTTATTATATACCTCTCCTTTGATTGATTAGGTTCAGCATTAAGGTTGCACACTTCATTGAGTAGAAGCCAGCTAGTGCAACAACTTGGTCTCCTACATAACCTTCGATCTCTATTGGAGTGATCAACCTATGTTGCAACACTTGGTCAACACAAACATTTTATTGATACTGAACAATGTTTCATAAAAAAATTTCTCATGCATCTTACAAATGCATATATTAACTTTTGGTACACAATTATGTAAGGAACTTGTTGGAGTTTGAAAACTACTAGGTAATGAGAGACTTGATACCATGATGGTGAGGACTCAACTTAGTCTAAGGGCTAGCTATCTCCTATGTTCAGTTGAGAACTCTTTATATTCGTGTCCAACTTTAATAGAATCACCAAGATTATCTATAATTTACGTTGTGCAAAACGAAGGCAAGTGCACCTAAGGGAAAAAGGTGATATATGATTGTTTTTATGGTTCTTTCCTTCAAATCATTTTATCACTAATACTTTCCTTCTCTTTAACTTCTATCCCTTATAGCAAAAACATGGTCACGATTCTTCTGAAACTTTTTCAAATTACTCTAGATTATAATAGCTAACTAGAACATATAGAGGATTATTGTAAGTTTGTATTGACCTGCAATTAAACTCTTAACACATGAACGTAAAAATTCATTTGATTTTCAATTTTATGCTTCATTGCATCCTTATGATCTCTTCAATATGCAATTGAATATATGATCAATTCCCTATCCATTGGTATTTAGAGTCTGCTCAACATATTTTCACCTAATTAATTGCCTTATAATCAATTATATTAGTTGTTAACCTTAAACCCATTCTTATGAATATTCTTCTTATATGACTTGAAATCCTACCACTTTATTGAAGCATTTACTTAATTATTTGAATTAAATGCAATAGTAAACTAATATACAACTTATCCTAGTTGCTTTAAATTGCATAAAACTTTCTCATACAATCTCAACATAACCAATATATAAAATAGAGACATAATTTAGAGAAAATAGATGAGGTAGAAAACTCCCTTTGTATTAATCCTCCTTGAAAATTATACAACACTAATTGTAACATAGAAATACTTCAAGGTATGACAACTTCCCATTCAATATGTTCTTGTATTCTCAAATTTGTAGATGAATACATCAAAAAATTAACACTAAAGACTTGACTAGACCAAATGCAAGACTACATAACACTAAAAATTACATAAATTTTGGACCTCAACTTCACATCTGTAAATATCTTTAGATGGGAGGATAGTTGTCAAAACACTATTCAAAAATAAATACAAAGATATTTCTATTCTGTTACAATACAAAACATTCTCTCTACTTGGATTAAAACTTTGGAGACAATTTAAAAATTTGGTAGGTGGTATTTTTTAGAAAATTTGGTTTGTCTTCAACTCTTATCACCATCTATGCCTTTTTTTTTTCTATTATGTCTTTAACTGCATCCTAACTACATCCTCTTTCTCACTAGTCAGTATCACCGGATAGTAGGACTTTTATGTCTGCAATAAGTTCCCATATGATAATATATGTATCCACATCTAGCCAAGTGGCATTTTTGACAAATTCCAAGTCATCCAAGCATTTGTTCTACTTGGCATTTTTTATTGTTTTGATTTCAATAGTTACCTTAGAAATTTCTTCTTCTACCTTGTAAAGCACATTGATCATAACATATACTGTTGTACCACTTGCTTCATTATTGCGATAAGACAAAAACCTGTGATGATCTAGAATTTCATCAAGAGAAGATGACCATTCTACCCAATCTCAAATTTTTCCCTCACTGTCCAAAATTATGGGTACAAAATTAGGTGTACCTACAATAATCAACTTATCTTATTTTGGATTAATTGCATCTTTCCACCAAAGGAACCATTTAAATATTTTATTTCATAGATCATCTTCTTGGTGTTTACAATTGTTACTTTTGGCAAATCTTTCTTCTATGGGAGAAAAGGGACTAAACTATCAAAAAATTTCATGTAATAGCCCCATGTATTAAAAAGTGGAGATAATAGGGAAATAACCTCTGAACACCTATATTATGCTTCCTCTAATGCAACATAACTATGATGCTCATTTTGAGAGATTGTCTTCTCAATCAACAAGCTTTTCATTGTTCTAATTTATACATCCTTGCTTGCTTCTAAGTCATCTTCATCAACTTCCACTGCATGGCCTAATGTTTCCCCTTTTTTATGTGCTTGGACTTTTGACTACACACCTTTTTCATGGAGTTTTCTAGTAGTTCTAATAGTTTTCTTCAATGATGCTACTTCCATTTCTAGTTTAATAGTCTTTTTCTCCAAGGCATATGTTATCTTCATTTCCTCTTCATATCTTCTTCTTGTCTTGATAAATTTTTCATATGTTGTTTCTAGTTGGGCCTAAAGAGTATCCATCTTATCCTTTCCCATTAATGCTACGAAAGTCTGCATCCCATATATTTGATCACTAGAAGTAGATTGTGCATACCAGAAAATGACATTCCCCCTAAGGGATTTTTTGATATCCATTAGGGTAGACTTATCATGCTCTAGAGATAAACTCTATATTTCCATCATTTGAGCATCTATGTTATATCCTAACCCTCTCATCTCTCCATACTAATTTTGATATTCAAATAAAATTGATCTCTCTTGTCTCCTCATTTGATCTAGCAAAAAAGATGAGCTAATATCACATCCTGGAATACAATCATACTGCTCCTTTTCACCAAATCTCTTGCCTCTTTAATAGTGAGGGTTTCACTAGCAGGATCATATTCTTGCAATTTCTGCGTTAACCCAACAACTACTTCATCAGAATCTCTAGGCTTCATTTGTAGAGCTAGTTTATTTTCCTTTATTTTAAACAAGAAATTTTTTAATTCATCAGATTCGATGAAATTGTCATCACTCATAAAGTCATGAGCTTCAATAATCCTATCATCAACCATTTGAGCCTCTAGCTACAATTTCATTATTCTCTACTCATCATGTGATGCTTGAGAAATCAAGAACCTCCTTCTAATATGATCAAAGTATTTACTACCCCTTGGCAAAATCTAGAGGGCCTTTTGCTAAGCCATTTTTGGAAATTCTACCATCTTCCTTTTTTTTCTTTGTTATGCCCATTTAGAACTCTTAGGAATATCCTCTTTAGGTTGATCTTCTCTAGGATGCTCTTCATCATCAAAAACATCAACCTTAATCTCATCATCGAAATACTCATGGTCAATCTTTTTCTTGATTACCTTAGGGACTTGAGATATTAATTCAGCAAAATTCTCCACACATTTCTCCAATTTGGACTAGTAGTCTTCATCGAGATAAAAATCTTTGAATGGTGAACTTTCTTTTCTCATTTCACATTCAAAGCTGATAATATCCCTAAACTTGATCATCCTTCCCCTACAAATGTCCTCATTTAACCTGTTAGCAATAAAATGAGGTTTTGTGGGAGGAAAATTGTACCCCCTCATGCTCTTCAATGCATATCTAACTACATTGAATGGATCATAAGTTTTGGCTAGCCTTGTAAGAATTTGGCTAAGGCCAGAATTCACCCAAGAACTAAAGAACTGAACACAAGCACACAATAGACCAAAATAGATAGAGTATGATCAGAATGACGATATTCATTCAATAACTAGATTCAAGAGTACACTAGGAGTGCCTAATTATAAAGGCCTCATGAGAGCTTCTAGAATGCATAGAAGTTAGCATCATGATATGTCATACAACTAGGCACATGTCCACCAGATATGGGTTATCCTCCATTAAGCACGGGATTAAGTGCGATGATCTGAGGATAAGGCTACAATGGTGTAGCATGCAAATCAGTGGAGTAGACAACATGTGCTAAATGAGGAGTGTAGAAAATTGTGTTATCATCATGACAACTTAGTGAATAATGCATACTCCTTTGTTGTAGACACCATGTGCATAATTAGAGTTGCGTAACTCAATGAGAGTTCACAAACTCCTAAGTGTCTCACCTAAAATAATAATAAATAATGAAAAATAATTAAATAATGCATTAACCTAAGTAAAACTTAAGTAAGTGTAATAAGTAAATACTTATTTACACCAACAAGCCAAATTGGCAGCTTAAAATTTCTCAAAAATGCATTGATTTCCTCAATCAAATTTTTACCTGTTGCAAAATCTCCTACCTTAGTGCATCTACGCAAAAGGGTTCCTTTCTTGACATATTTTTCCAAATATTCTTTGTTCAAGGAAATTAATTACCAAAATACTTCTACAAACCCTAATCTCTTAGAGACATACTTGGGTAGGAGATGGGGTGGGTGAGGGAATCCAAAGATTCTTATAATAGTATACTCTTGAAACAAGAAAATACTTCCCCAATCACATGTTAACTGCTTTGCAACATCAAAGCACATTTTAGGTTTAACAACCTTTTTGACACTCCTAGGGATTCTTTCAATTAATAACCCTATCATTTTAAAAACTGGATAACAAAAATCATTATAAAAAGAAATGACATTAGAATATGGGTAGAACATTTTCCATACCCTTGTCCATCTTTTTACTGGCATCCTCTCTCCCCATTCTTGTGTAGATTTGAAGAAGGTCTAATCAAATGTATCAACATTCTTGAATAAGATCAAATGCATGATTAGGGAATAATGAAAAAAAATTAAAATCCTTCAATTCTCCTTTCTGGGTAGTAGTGATCTTGTAATGGGTACATTCGATGATATATTCCAAAAAAATATACCCAAAATTATGATTTGGGTCTTGGAATTCAAAGCCATGACATAATGTTCTCTTGATGCATTCATGCTTCCATCTACACCTAGGGCTTTGTTGAGTCCAAACATAATATTTTGAAAGTATCTTTGGAAGAATTCAAAGTGCATAATCTTTTCAGTGTCTTTCTTCTTTGGAATGTCTTCCATGTTCTTCTTTGTCAAAGGAATGTCTCTGGTCATATTCCTGGTCATGTAGAAACTCTTATGATTCTTGAAATTTTAATTCAACTTCTCTATTTCAATTGGCAATGACATAGGTCGACAAAAATCGAATGCTTTGATGTATGTTTCTTTATCCTAGGATAGGAAAATTCTTATATCCCTTCTATGGAATGACATACTAATAAGATTATAGAACTTGATCAATGCTTTCACCAAGTCCACATCTAAAAACACTTTTGGCATAATTAACTTGCCTAGGTTCCTTATGTAAGGGTTACAAACTAAAACCTTTGCTACTCTATTCTTGTAGAAATACTAAAACAATTCATACCCTATTTTGGGCATTGGTGGAACTAGGAAAAACATGTATACACTCTTCTACAAATGTGCTTGAAACGTTTGGTGGTGGAGTTGGGTCTTCAATTACTGCTTGTGCAATTAATTATCCTTCTCACTGAGCTAGTAATTCTACCAACTAAATATACTGAATGTTGAAAAGTCACTGGATAGATTCATCACTTGGCTTTTAACTATTATGTGAACTATTGCAAACTTGTGCCGGTCTTTAACCTTAGCTATTCTTAACTTATCATCACATGTTCATAGTATCAATTTGGCAATTTTAGTTAAATCTTGTGAAGGTGTGAGCCATAGCATTTTCCACTTCACGACCTTTACTCAAAGTTATTCATTAACTCTATTGATGGTGTGTTAGTATAAAATCATAACTGTAGTGATCAATCAAGCACTTCATCACAACTTAACAAATTACTTGCATCAAACCTCTATGAGCTAGCAATAAGGATTTATTCTAACTACTAGGCATCTTTCATTGTTTTGCATCCTAGACATCACCTTCATTTTATATCCATGTGATCATGCAATCATGGATTTATTTGCCTACTTTATTTGATGTACTGCATTGCGGCTTAAACCCTTGACTCAAAAAGTAATGATATGAAGGTGTGACTAGAAGCTTTTGCAGCCTCGCTTCATTAACTTGAGGTTTCTTTAATCCACTTGTGAAGATCCATATTCTTATAATTCTTAAGCATCAATGCCTTTTCACACCCTCGCAACTTAGTCTTCACATTTTATCTGATCCCTCACGATATTGCACTAACCTCTCTATTAACTACTTCCTTTTATTCACATAGTTGTAACTTAAGATATTTTTAATGATTTATGACCTATGACCTTGTGATGATGGTTTAGACTTAACCCTCTTCCTTTTATCATAGTATCACTAATTGAAATTACTTTAGTTTAAAATGACTTTTGATCATGTTCTCTCTCTTATTTCTCATGTTTGCATCTTCAGCCTTGATGTTATTGTTAGCCACTGTGAAGCTGCATTGAACTCAAAGTAACCATTTTGCCCTATTTCGACCTTGGAAAAGGTTAGTAAGAATATTAGAGTGATGTTGCAATTATTGAGACTTAGCAACATGGAAACTTGAAAAGATAAGATATCATAAAATACAAATATCAAACATTAGGCCAAAACTTAGGGATATAAAGGTATAACAAGGTTCTTCACATATCTCTTTTCAAAAGAGAAATGTATTTCGAATGAACTCAAATGGCATAACAATAAAAATATTTGACCCAGGTTTTTTTCATCCTTTTAGAAATCCTAAGTATTTTACACATAATTCTTGTGATGTGAATATCAGGATTTAACTGTGTGATTTTGAGTCAAACTCGATGACCCATGTTTCATGAGTAGTGATTCAACATGAATCCATCTCTCATGAGAATAAATGGAACACTTAGCACTCATTGGATCTAGGTGATGCTCACAAGGGTGAAGCACCGGGACTTCCCGGGAGGTCACCCATCCCAGTACTACTCCAGCCTGAGCGCGCTTAACTACGGAGTTTCCTCCACAATTAAACCCAAAGCTTGCAACATAATTCTTCCTGACTTTTACATATTTTAACAAGAGTGTAGGCAAATAAAAAATCAAGCCAATAGAACTTATGTATGAAATATCATTTCGGTATATAGTTCCATACATACCACTTTTCCTAAGTTAGAGATGACATGATCACCTTCTCCATTGGATTGGGTGACCTCATCTCCATTAGCTCCACTATTTCCATCTTCTATTTTCCTTTTCCATTTTTGGTTTGTTTTGAATCCCTCACTTTCTCAATGTCCACTTTGTCGTTGGCTTTCTCCTTTGTCTGATTTTCAGAGTGGAGTTGAGTCTTATAATTATTTGTTTGATGTCCAAACTTGTGACATTTAGAATATGTATTTTTAGAAGCATAATTCTTCTTCTTTTGATTTAGCCAGTAGGGTTTTTCCTTTGATCTACATTCAAATTCTCTATCCACATATTTGTGGTAGTCATTGAAGTATCCTTTAAATCTAGGTGTATTCCTTAGTCTTGACCTAAACTCATGTATTTGATGTCCATGTTTCTTGAAGTAAAATAATTAACTAATAAACTTAGGTTAATGATTTTTCATACAATATTTTCTTCAATAGATATTTGTAATATGACCAATTTTTCCATAGTGATAGCATTATGGTTTGTCTTTTGGCTTTGCATATCTCATTGGCCCATTCCTTGATGATTCTCATTTCTCATTGCATGAATGTCCTAATCTATTGGAATATCTTTATGACTTCATAAGTTCTTCAAAATATTTCATTGCTTCCTTTAGTCTATTGAATTTCTCCACAAATACCTTTTCATTCTTCAGTATCTCATTGTGAGACTTTAAGTTTGCAATATCTACATCCTTGTGATTTAGTTTCTGATTTGCAGTCATTAGTTGATTCATCAAATCCATTTGAGGATTTTTCATCTCCTACACATCTAATATCCTTTCTTCAAGTCTCATAGCCATTACCCTTTTGTCTTCCTCTACCAGTGTCATGCCTTCTTTACCTTTCTTTCTTTGTTCAGTCACTTCACATAGTCTTACTGATTGGATTTCATTTTCTCTTTTTAGTTTTCTTATCTCTTCATTGATGACTTTTTTCCTTTCAAGTAGCTCAGTAGATGCACTGGAATTAGGATTGACTGGTTCAAATATTCCATTAGTCTCAGCTTCTTCATAAGAGTATTTCTTTATTTAGATGGCAATTTCCTTTCTCATTTTTAGGGAATCCTTCAAATCTTGTCTTGCCTTCTCAACTTTCTATAGTCTGAGTTGAATATTAATTACCTAATTGTCTATAGTCTTGTCTATTTTGAAGGCCTCCATCTTCCAAGATCTAATCTCCAAGATTTTAAGCTTCCTTCAAAGAACTAGTGCTCTAATACCAATTGCTAATTTATGGAGGAGTAAAGTAGATACTAAGAGGGGGGTGATGTAGAGCTCTCCCTTATAAAGGAAACTAGGTTGTAGTGTGGCCTTAGATTTCTCCAAGTACCCCAAAATAGATTCAAGAGAGGGTTCTACACCATTAGAATAAAGTTGATCATAAACATGGCCTAGGCACCCTCAAGAGTACGACTAGGTTCACTAACAAAGAAAAATTTAAAAATAAGGTTTATTCTGAAAAGGGGAACCTCCATGTTTAAAGGTGAATGAAAAGGTTCCTAGATATTCAATAGGTTCAACTTGATGGGTTAGAATAGCCTAACATATGCCAATAGTCTCAAGCGCCAAAACTGGCCTTTAGGCTTAGGTGTCTCAATTAGCCATGGTATTTGTGAAGGAAGTATACATTGGGCTATTGATTAGGATTAACCATCAATTGAGAACTTAGAGGAGTCTATTATAGATCATATCACACCACTAGAAAAGTTTTTTCCATCCCCTAAGTGCCTGCAAAACTTGAATCCCTGTTGTCCTACACCAAGCACATAGAGATATTTGGCTTAGGGTTGGCTTGAAAAATTAGATGCCTTCCCTTCCATCTCCAATCCTCTAGGAGTCATATAGTAAATCCTCCTAACTTTCATTTTACAAAGTGGCATGGAGTTTCCATGGTGGAAATGCAAGTTAAGGCTTTTTTCCTAAATCTTGTCAATGAAATGAGGGTTTTGGTGCACTCGAGGAAAATTGTTAAGTATCTCTTGATGCTTATCATGTCACTTTTTTAAACCACATGAATTCTTCTCCCATAAAAATTAAGACTCAAAATAAAATATTCATTTTTCTCTACCAATCCATACCAATTGGCATACTTATATTTTACAGTGAATTACAAGGAAAAATGGGATCCTTTATTGATTCAAATTCCAAAATTACATATCCTTTGCGTGTGTGTCTTCCACCCATGTAAAAGGGCTATTTAAATACTTTTCATAACTAATCCAAAGTATTTTCAAATTTTGTGATCGTCGGGAGTGATTAAGTGAAATTTTGTTAAATGTAATGAGAAACTATCAGCCTTTATCGAGTAGTGAGTGTTTATTTTTTATTTTTTTGTACTATATATAGATGAAGTCCATAACAATATCAAGCTCATAAAGTTAAGAGACTAGATCAGCTGATATATCTCACAAAAAAATCCAAAATATGTTAGCACATATTACTTCATGATCGATACATAAATAACATCTCTGACTTTCTATAACAACAAATCAACAAAATAAAATATCACTAACTATCCGAAACTATCCATCAAAGCTTAGTTTCTGCTTTCATTGTAATCTTCCCAACTCCAATGCCCATGAGGATGGGAAAAAACTAACAACTTTTCATATCACAATACCTTTTTCTGTTGAAGAAGATCTTGTTTCCATGTTTCTTCTTATATCCTTCTTAGATTTTTCCTCTGTTTCCTTAGCTAAAAAAATAAAACATTAGCTACCTCAATATTCCTACGCTGATTAATATGCTAAAAAAATAGAGAATTGTAATAAGGAGATTTATATATGTCAATCCCTCCTACATAGGTGATTGGGATGTTAAGAACCAGGTAGGCTTCTTTGGCGATCGTGTAAATCCAATTAGTATGAGGGATTTGCTAATATAATCTCAGAGAGGTCCAATCAATAAGTTGGTCCAATACCTAAAGCAGAAAATAGCAATCTTGACCGACTTCTTAGCAGAACAACCTTGCAGTAGGGAAAGTTGTTTCCCCTATACTTGAGGTTTCACTTGATTGATCCTTGTCCCATAAAATTTATCCCTAGCTTGGAGGAAATTGCAATTAATGACCTTATATTTGATAAGCTCTTAAGCTTTTCATAAACTTTGAAGACCTTGGACCCAATAGGGTAATGACCTACCTATAGGTAAGGAGATCACTGAAAGACAAGTCTTTTTAAGTTTATAGTGTTTTTCACCCTTAGAAATAGAAAGAGCAATGTTATTTCTCATTAGCACTTTACAAGGTTCACTGCCATCAAGCACTTTGATAATCCATTTAATAGAAAAAGCAATTACTTGCTTTCTCAGGTCTTTAAGACCTAGACACCCCAATCTTCTATCCATGTAACATTAATCCCACTTCACAGATTGCCTTTTCTTGTTGCCTTTTCCATCAGCACAAAGGAAATTTCTGATTTTTTTTCTAAACATCATTAACCTGACTATTTCCAAAGAGCCAAACAGATGCATAATATAGATAGTAGGATGATAAAATCTTTTGATGAACTTGAATAAGAGAGAGACATTGCCTGTTCCAACCTTCCAATTTTTTTCTCCACGTTATTCGTAACCCATAGCCACATATCCTTTTAGTTTTGGTTAATTGAAGAAGAAATTTAAAAGCATCTCATCTATTTATGAGCTCCACCCATTAGAAATCACACTTTTTGCACTAGCTTGGGGGGACCTTCTCATCAACCTAACATATTAGATTATGTCTTAGATATTCTAGCACCAGAGGCAAGACAAAGGAGGTCCAATTTATTAATTAAGTTATCAACATTCTCTTCATCTAGCTACACAAGCAAGGTTGTATCATTGGAAAACTAGATATGTAGGAGGTCTTCATATTTTGGTAGCATAATAATTGTGATTCTAGGAGATCTTACATCATCCATAAGGAGATGATATACAACATCAGCTATAGTAACAAAAAGAGCAGGAGCTAGGGGTCAGCCTATCTAATAGATCTTTCCAAGGGGAAAGCCTCTGATAAGACCTCATTAGCATCCACTTGAGCAGAAGTACCTTTTAGTAAGATACTAACCATCCTATAGCTTTGCTTAGGAAATCCAAATGCCTCTAAACCATCATCAGGAAAGTGCACTCCACCCTATCCTATGCTTTTTCAAAATCTAATAGAACAACATATGTTTATAAATGTTGTAGGGCTTAAATTATAATATTGGTATCTAAGGTTGGGGCCTAGAACTATATCACTTTTACATGTATATCATATTATGATTTATCAGGTAGGTTTATATTAGAATTAGAGTTTATAAAATATCTTAATATCATACGTTTGTACTCCAAAGTTGAGTCCCAAACATCTTTGTTGGTATTTGTGCTTTTGAAGTTTTCTTTTGTGTTCATTTTGTGTTGTATTAGTTCATTTTCTAAATAAAAATTGGTTCCCATATTTAACTTTATTATCACTTGAGAACTCACTAGTGTTATTCCAAGGAGTTTTAGGTAGGAATTGTAACAAAGCAACCATGTGCTGAATCAATTTTATTAGTTTCTATGGACTTTTATACTGATCTGAATTACAACATTCATGCGAATCCAAAATGTTTGTAGTTTTTTAAACTAAATTTTTGTAAAATGTGCTCCAAAAAGTACTTATGAGGATGAAAGTGATGATGATATAGATCTAGATGAACAGTTTGGTACTTCAAGTACTACACCAAAAGTGTTAGAAGAAAATGTCAGTGATGATGAGATTGTTGAATCAGACATTGAACTTGACAATGAAGGAGTTGTTAAACCAAACAATAACCCCCAACAGAAAGTAAGGCTTGGATTTATAATATTTTCTATTAAAAACTAAAATATGTATGTCATAGTGCATTCTAAGTCCAAGTTAGTATTGATTTTAGAGCTTCTACATGATTGATGCTATTAACATCAACTCCTTAATTAAGGTATGTAGTTACTGACAGATGGGAGAGGGATCCCTCTGTTGAAGTAACTGAAGAGCAACAAGATTCTACCCAAGCAGCCAAGGGCAAAGCAATGGAGGCAATGTCAAACGGTATAAACTCTTTGCTAATAGAATCCCTAGAGTGGCTGTCATATATTATTTCTGGAAGGGTATCACATAGATTGCCTTTTGCATTTGTTCTAATCTCAGAGTTTATCAGTTGACTTGTAAGAGGCTATAAACCATCTTCCAAAAGCCATTATGTGCATTCCCACATTTACAATCCTCTATGCTAACCAAGGTGAAGGCATAGCTGCTAATTTAATGATTCTTTAGTATACTATATTGGCATAATTCTTAGACTGCGTAAGAGATCGTACGAGAACAAGTTACTGATACGAGACAACATAATGATTTTGCAGTTGGTGTATATGTTAAGATGAGGAAGCCCAATGCAGCCATTTAGGATGCTAATGTTGCTATTAATGTTTGTACAACTCTTTAATAAGGCTTATGAATTTTTTTTTTCATCCTATCACTTTGTTAAGGCGTTAATGCACTTCACCATTCCTTGGTTTTGTCTCCAAACCACATTAAAGTCTGGGGGAATATGCTTTATTACTTCAAACAATCTAATCCAATGTTTATAACAGTAGAGTTCTATTTATTAGAATATGATACATTTTCTATTTTGGTATGTCCAGGTTACATACTCCATATTCCTTATATATGGTTTAGTTTCTTTTTGTACTAGTCTAGTTTTAATCGCTTCAAAAAAATTTAAATGACTATTGTTTGGAATTATCAAGTATAGATTAACCCACACTCTACCAAAGGCCACAAAGCGTGAAGAATGGCAAGAACAATGCTGGGTAACTGGGAAAAAGTTGCCAAGGATCTGCATTTGGCATCAAGTCTTGATTATGATGAGGAAATTGCAATTATTTTAAAGAAGGTAACAAGGCATTTGCAATTGTTTTAATTAAGGTAATGAACAATCTATATGCATAGTAACAAACATTTAGAGATGTTGGGTGATAATAATTTGATATGTACACACAGGTTGAACCAAATGCACATAAAATTAAAAAGCATCACAGGAAATATGAGCGACTACACAAGGAAAGAGATGATAGAAAGAAAGAAAGTGATAGGTAACGTTGCCGAGCTCGAGTAATATAAAGTCTACACTATTATCTTTTTTTATAACTTTCATAATGCATATAGCTAATAATGGCCCTAATTCATTTTAAGGCTGCCTATGAGCAAAACAAGAAAGAAGAACAATCTTCAACAGGTAGGAAATTAGGTGGAATGCCTGGGGGCTTCTCTAGTGGAATGCCAGGTGGAATGCTCGGTGGAATGCCTGATATGAGCAAGATCTTGAATGTTTTGTTGATCAACTTATATGGATGGTTGATTTAACATCTATTTTCTAGATTTCAATTGAGAAATTAGTTGGAGTGCGGTTCACAAGAAAGGTGCTTTGTTGATCAACTTATATGGATGGTTGATTTAACATCTATGTTCATGTTACTTCTTGTTGATTAGTAATAGTTAGTGCTTTTGGTCTACAAGTCCTAAATTAAATTTGGTTCTTATCAATTTTCTTAGTGTTTTTGGTCCATATATCTTTTTTTGAAAGGTTAGATTGAGCTTCTAAAATAATTGAAGGTTTTTTCCTTTTTATTTGCAATCAGATTAATGAATAATGTGAAAGAGTTCATAATGTCTAATTTAAAGTTTTCAATTGTCCTTTTGGCCTGATTCAATTGTAGTTTTATAACCCAAAGCACATGCCCCTAGAGGAGTTCTTGAAACCTATCTTAGTTGTTTCATTGTAATCAGAAATTAGATTTTTTTGATTTATCTATAATAATTTTATATTTTTTTCATAAGTTATCTATATTTTGTACCTCCTTTTGTTTGCAAAGCCCATGACATAAAACTTCATTGCTTCTAGTAACTTAGTAGCACAAGATGAAGGAGATGTTAGTTGTGAGATTCTAGACATTTCAAGAATTTGTTGGAAATGTTTTCTAAACATAAATCTCAAGAATGGTTGTCTTTGTATTGTGAGAACATGGGTGAATCCTCTGTTCATCCATCTCTGTGTGGCATACTTGATAAGATCCTCTGGCCTGAGAATACTCACACACTTCCTGGTCCATGAATATGGTATGATCTTTGGTCCATTCCATGCCTCAGCCCACCTTGGAGACTGACTATCCTCTTTAATCAATCCTTGGAACGCTTATTTGCCTCATAGCCCATGAGCATGAGAGGATTTTTGTTCAATCCATGTTGGGTTAGTGTACATGAGATCTCATGAACTTGGAAGACTAGTAGTCCTTATTTACAATTCATTTCTAGTAAATTGAAAACTAATTTCATATAGAAATTTTTTGTATGACTCTGCTATTAAATACCCTTCAAAGGAAATGCAATTAAATTCATTGAACATTGCCACATTGGTCTTAGGGCTGGCCTTTGAGCTCATTATTTTATCCACATTCTTTGTTTCACATTTTATTGATTTAACAATCTATGCATGACTCAAGAGCACCATCATAGAAAGTAGAAAAATGAGGCATAGTAGTTAACAGACATTGTTTAATGCAATTGTAATCATGTGACAATACTATTATCATTTTAGTCTACTAAAATGAATTTTTATAAGTATGCTTAAATTTTAAGTAATCACACAGGAGAAATGGGTCTAGTAGCTTTCATAATTTATGTTCACTTCTATTAATTTAAGTATATTTTGTAGTGGAATAAGAATCCACTTAAACATGGTAGGCACAGACACAAGTTTTGGGTGTAAAGATTATAATTGGCCATGTAAACCAATTATGGATCATGTTTTGTTCCATATTATTCACTTCTATGCTCATTATGATAGTAATTGTATCATAGCTAATCTAGCTTATTTTAGGTCCACAATTTGACAAATAAGAGGATTGGTAGGTCAAGTAGCAATTTAAAAAAAATCTTTAAGTTTAATCTGGAAAAGTTTCAGAATAAAAACATTTTATTGATCAGTATTACACACTATATTTTGTAGAAACTAATCAACTTTCCAATGGGTATATTACTATTTTGTGTTCGTGAGCTGGTAAATGTTTCACTAATTATTGGTTCTTGTCAAACAGTGTGGCCAATATGTGGGTTGGCTTGTGGTTTTATGAGTGTGCATCTTTTATAAGTACATTTATTGCTATTCTCTTTTGAACAAATCAATATTTGCAAAATAGTGTGTTATTTTCTTTCTTTTAGTAACATGTCTCTATTGATAGTCCTCCATGGATGGAAGACACCGAATTCATATATCATACTTTGATAGATAGTTTGGGATAGCTGAGCTTATTGTGTATGCATTAATCTCTATGTATATGTGAATATTTATTAATGCAGACCATACATAGAGAGTCTTTTCAAGCTATCTTTGTGTGCAGCTATGCAACTTTACACATCTACAATTCATGATGTGAATGACAATCTTCATCCTGATAATGCTATTTTAAAATTTAGGACTTCGTCTTGTTATGTGTTATGATATATAATTAATATTTGTCAAAATTTTAGGAAGAAGCTTGCACGGAGACTTTTGTTTGATAAAAGTGCAAATGATTATCATGAAAGAAGATATTTACAAAGCTGAAGCAACAATGTCATGGTCAGTTTACTTCTATAATGCAGGGAATGGTATGTTGCATCCTACATAAATAAAAAACTCACTCTGATACTTATCAATGAAGTTAATCTAATTGTAAATTGTCTAAAAATAAGTGTCCTTGTATGTAGGTCACAGATTTAACATTAGTAAAGGAGAACCAAGGGCATTTTGATGATTATCTTAATGAAAATTCTCAAGCACATCCTGGCATAGACTTGATTGTGATAATTTTGACAACTGGGTTTTGTTCGAGTTACAAATCATTTGATCTTAACCTGCCGGCTAAAATGGTATGCCCATTTTGTATATAGTATACCTTTTAAATTTGCCAATTTCTAAAGCAGTTTCACATTTTTACCTTTACTACCTAATGTAGGTAAGATGCATAGAGGTATTCAAGCAGTTCTATCAGACAAAGACAAAGCATAGAAAGCTTACATGGATATATTCTCTAGGTACTTGTAATATTAATGGGAAGTTTTACCCTAAGCCTATGGAACTTGTTGTTACTACTTACCAGGTAATTTCCTTTTTGGTTGATTACTGACTGACAGTTGGGTTCTTTGATTCATATAAAATGGCATTATAGGTCATTTTCTACTGATCATAATTGTGAATTTCTTCTTCCAGTTCCTGGTTAACAATTAGTTGGGTAGGATAAGTTAAAGCAATGGTTAATGTCATTAATTGTTAATGACCATAGATTGATAATTTGATTCATTTGCTACTTATGATATCTATTTGAAGGAAAAATGAAATTGATGTGTTATAGAAACCATAAACATGCAAAGTGAATACATCACATTTATCAATGTCAGTTTCCTTGATATATCTGGAATTCACTTCTTTTAAATTTTTCCTTGTGTAACTTACTTTGTGGTTATGATAACATTTTCCTTGTGTAACTTACTTTGTGGTTATGATGCGTAGGCATCCGCATTGTTGCTATTCAATGCATCTAAAAGGCTAAGTTACTAGACTCAATTGAATTTGACCAATGAAGATATTGTCAGATTGCTACATTCTCTTTCATGTGCGAAACATAAAATTCTCAATAAAGAGCCAAATACAAAAATTGTGGCACAAACAGATATCTTCGAAGTCAATTTAAAGTTCACTGATAAGATGAGGAGAATTAAGGTATGAACTCTGATATCACAAATTGTATACTATTTTTCCTATCTGTTTTTAACAAAAACTAATGCATGTGGAGATCACATAGGAATTGGTTTCTACCTGATTGTAGATTCCACTCCCACCAGTGGATGAGAAAAAAAGGTGATTGAGGATGTGGATAAAGATAGACATTATGCAATTGATGTGTCAATTGTAAGAATTATGAAGAGTAGAAAAGTTTTAGCACACCAACAACTTGTTATGGAGTGCGTTGAGCAACTTGGATAGATTTTCAAGGTGAATTGCCTGATTGGATGCTAGATACAAAAATGAATTAGTTAACTTATGAAATAAGGCTATTAGTTTGCTAAATTTAATATTTTTTGTTCATGCAGCCTAATTTCAAGGCAATCAAAAAGCGAATTGAAGACATAATAACCCGAGAATACCTGGAAAGGGACAAAGATAATCGTAACACTTTTAGATATCTTGCCTAGAACTACCTAAATGGGTGCTTAAGGATCTTTGCTGTAGAAGTCTTTTTATTGACTTCTACAAGTGGAGGGTTGTGATTAACAAGTCATGATAAAAATGCTTTCAAAACGGCATCATTGCTAATGTAAGTAGTGAAGGCTATCGAGGTGCCTTGGTAACGAGGTTAGTTTCTTGAGAATTCATGATTGGAGGATAACCTTGAACGTCTCTAATTGCCAAAGAGTTGAATCATTATTTTTGTTACTGTGGTATAACCTGGTTTTTAAATGCTTAAATGTGTCATAACTAGGACCTGTATCTGTTGAGTGGGACAATGGATGCTTCGATGCCATCAATGTTATAGTTGGTTTTTCTCCAACATGCATTGTTGGATATGGGCCCAAAGTTATTATGATTACTTTTGACAATTTTTGAATTTGATCTGTAATATTTTGGATTCTATTTCAAAAGATGAAATTGTTTATATTTGTAGTCTATTTAATGTGGCTACTTTTCCAATTCTGTGTTAGATGGTAAACATTTTAGTACAACATTAATGATTTTTGGTGGTATTGCATTTTATATTGGGCCTTCTAGGTAAATGATTTCAATAATATTTTCTAGTATTTCAAGAAGTAAAGCTAGCGATGGGATATGACTGATGTTACATACAAATACTTCATCTATTATGTTGCTATTAATATTTTACCAGATTGCCAAGTCTATTGGAATCATTTTGTTTATATGATCTGATCACCTATGTGAATTAGTAGCATCTTCTGACCTCATTAAAATCGGTGAAGTTGCACAAAATTTGGGATGGAATAGCTGCAAACTGAAGTAATTACTTATTCCACAATCCATCATAATACAATTCCCTCTAGATCGCTCAAAATAGGAAACCTGCTAGATCGTTGTTTTTCTGTGTCCAAGTTTTTCCCCTTACAGCCTCTGTTAAATAAAATGCACAAGCCTTTGGTATAGCATTTGTTCCAAGACGATGGACTAGAAACTCACCATTAAAGATGACCTTCACAAGTCAAGTTTGTTTTTGGTTTGTAGTTACAAATCAAGAGTGGGGCTGTTTTCTATGGTCAAGTTTGTTTGTTACTGATAAATAAGTTAGCTCTAGTTTTGTATTCTGGTGTGACGAAGGTTTAAACATGGATTGATAGAAGAATCTCCGCTTTATGGGACATGAAGCTTTTCATCTACTTTGTTTGTGTGTAGATGTATTGACTGGCCAAATTTTGAATGCAGCATATGTATCTTTGTGGCATTCTATAAAATAGTTCATAGGCAAGGCATGTGAACTATTTTATGGAATGTCTAAAAAAAATTTTGACCAACCATTGGTCGAAATTTTGATCAATGCTTGGCAACTTTCTACCGAACATTGGTCAAGATTTTGATCAATGCTTGGCAGTTTTCCACCAAGCATTGGTCAAAATTTTGACCAATGCTATGCAATTTTCTACCAACATTGGTCAAAATTTTGACCAATGCTTGGCAGAAATTGTGCCAACAATTTTGAAAGTTTTTGACCAATGTATTGGTCGAAATTTTGACAAACCAGTAAGTTGGTCAAAATTTTGATGGGAAAAATTTCGACCAACTAGGGTCAAAATTTCAACCAATAATGGTCAAAAAATGAGCCCAAATGTACTAGTGTAACCAAGTTGTGTTGGTTAACAAAGGGATTCCCTGTGTTAAACGAGTACATAGTTAAGAAGCCTAAGAACACACCTACCCTATCCTACAACTAAGATGTGCTTAATGACCATAGTCAAAATTCCATGGTTTATAGATCATGAAATGGGGACTAGGTCTTACAAATAGGTTTATTTTAAACAAGAAACTACTTCTACCTATTACAAATATCTCTTAGGCACAAATTCCCTTAAGAGGAACTCATTAAGAGTTAGATATTGTGGATGCTCTAGAGAGTGAAGGAATAGGTGCTCTCACACCATACTCCCTTGCTCAAAAAACTCATGTCCCACTCGAGGATATTTGCTGAAAAAAAGAGTCATGCTTGGCAATGCATTCTTCACTCATCTGTGTAGCATATATGTCTTGAAGGCCCTTCCATTTGACCAAGTACTTTGTATATGTCTTCTTTCTTGTCTTCTTTACCACCTTGGAATCCAAAATTTTCTCCAATTGATGTGGTTGGCTAGGTTGAAGATCCTTGATCCATTCTTGTTCATCAACATCCTACATTATATCATTAGTTCTTGCATCACCATTGAAAGGGATGAGATCAAAAACATTAAAATAAGAGAATTGGTATGGTTGGGGGCAATTGAATTTCATATGCAAAATTCCCAAATTTGTGCAATATTTGATAGGGTCAAATCTTTGTCATCTACAGTTTTGTGTGTCCCCTTGGTAGCCTTTCTTTGTTCAGATAAGTTCATACTTGACCACCTTCCTTGAAAAAAACATGTCTCTTTTTCTTGTCTACTTGTTGTTTTTATTTTTTAGTATTCTTATTCATAGTGTCTTTGACTTGATCATGAATTTGTTTGATCCATGCTGAGAATTCTTCACCTTGTGCACTAGTTTTCAAATCACTTGGTAAATCTCTCAATTCTATGACTCCTCTATGATGAAGTTCATAGTTCACTAGGAATGATGTCTTCCCTATTGACCTATTCATTGAGTCATTGAAGGAAAATTCTACTTTAGGAAAGATCACATCCCATGTCTGCACATGTTAATTTTTTAGAACTATGAAGGCTGTCTAATGATCTATTGACTACTTCTTCTGTCCATTTGTTTTTGGATGATAGGTAGAATTGAAAGATAAATATGTTGCCAACTTTTTCCATAGGTCCTCCAAAAAAGACCTTGGGAATTCACATCTCTATTTGAGATAATGGATGTTGGCAATCCATGAATCTTGACCACTTTCTCGAAAAACAAGTTAGAAATGTGTGAAGCATCATCATAGATTTTCTAAGGGACAAAATCAGCCATTTTCCTATATTTGTCTACAATAAAAAAAATGCTATCAAAACCTTGTCCTTGTCCTTGGAAGGCCTAAGACAAAATCCATCCTCACACTATCCCATGACTTTTTTGGAATAGGTAAGAGTTGATAAAGACCTTGGTTTGTCATTACTCCCTTGACTTTTTGACATATTGTGCAAGTTTCTACAAACATTCTGACATTACTAGATAACTTTGTTGAGTGATAATTTCTCCTTAGGAGTTCTAGATTTTTGTCAATCCCAAAGTGACGTCTTAAATGCCACAATTCTTCTGTTTGATCAGATTTTCCCTTATGGAGCATCTTGGAATGAAAATTTTTCATTTGAACAAGAAACCATTCTACAAAAAATACTCATAATATGTTGTGTTAAATGCATCAGATAATGTAGAACAATCCTTATGGATTTCCCCAAAGTCTGGATCATCTTTGTATAGATGTTTAAGGGCATCAATCCCCATGCTTTCCACTTGAACTTCTTCAACCAAGGTGAATCTCTTGTTGAGAGCATCTATTACTTTGTTTGTACTGCCTTTCTTGTGTTTAATTAATAATGTGAAGGCTTGGAGTTTCTCAACATATTTCATGTGTGTGCAACTCAATTTATCTTTTCTATTGAGTAAGCTATGTGCATGATTATCTATGTAGACAATGAATACCTTAAAAAGAAAGTAGTACCTCCATTTCTTGAGAGCCTAAACCATAGCATATAATTCTATGTCATATGTGTTGTATTTCTTCTTGGCATCATTGAGTTTTTCAAAGAAGAAAGCCATTGGTCTTCCATCTTGATTGAGAATTGCACCTATGGCAAGGTTGCTAGCATTAGTCTCCACTATAAAAAATTTGTTAATGTTAGGTAGTGCCAAGATTGGATATTGTCTATTCTACCCTTCAAGCATTTAAATTTTTCATCTACTTGAGTTGTCAATTGAAACTTTTTCTTCTTACCTCCTTTGATGGTATCCAATAGAGGTGCATATATGTGACTAAAGTTGTCAACAAATTTCTTATAAAATATTGCCCATCCATGGAAGCTCCTAACCTTCCCTATTATCTTAGGTTCTTTTTAGATAATGATAGCCTCTACCTTTATAGGATCCATCTTCAAGGTGCTTTTTGAGATGAAAAATCCCAAGAATGTCAATTTTATCTACATGAATGCACACTTTTCAATGTTGATTGCTAACTTCCTTTCATGTAGTCTTTGAAGAAATTATTTCAAATACTTCATATGCTCTTCTTTGGTTTTTTGAAGATCAATATATCATTTAGATGGACCACTACAAAATTACTTATGAAGTTATGAAGAACTTCATTCATGAGCCTTGTGAAGGTACTAGGGGAATTGATTAAACCAAATGACATGACAAGTCATTTATATAACCCTTCAATGGTTTTAAATATTGGTTTCCACTCATCTCTAGGCCTCATCCTTATCTAATGATAGCCTTATTTAGGAAAAGTAGCATGCTCCTCCAAGTTGCTCTAATAGATCTTTAATCCTAGATATAAGGAACCTATACCTTATTGTTATTTTTGATTGCCGTAGAGTTAGTTCAAAGTCTCCATTTACCATCCTTTTTAGGGTCCAATATAATAGGGACTGTGTAAGGGCTAAGACTCTTTTGAATGAGTCCTTTACCCAATAGATCATTAATATGTCTTCATACCTCTACATTTTGATCAAGGGTGAGTTTATATGCAACCTTGTTGGAAAGAGAAGCACTTGGTATGAAGTCAATCTAGTGTGAGATGTCCCTGCAAGCACCCCTTTATACTCCTATAGTAGCTTATTTACTTCCTTAGGCACTTCTTGAATGACTTCTTCCATCTTAGGTTTGGGGACTAAGGCATACCGTATTTGAGAGTCTTGGATGGTGTTCATCATTTCTTGTTCACCTGCCATGATGACTAACTATTGTTTGGGTTTCTCTTACTAAGCTTAAGGGTTGGGAAGAAGATTATATTTGTGACCATCTTTAGTAATTTGGTATTTTTTGGTGACACCATCATGTTTTTCCTTAAGGTCATACTTCCATGGATGACCTAGAAAAAGGTGAAAAATGTCCACATCTACAATGTCACAAAGGGCTCTATCCTTATACTCTCTTATTGAAAAATCTACCCAAGCATGTTCATTTATTAGTATTTCCCACCCTTTTGTCAACCAAGATACATGGGAGGGATTAGGGTGGGGTTTTTTCTCTAGATTCAACTTATCTACCATTTCTTTAGATACATGATTTTCAATAGGGCTAGAATCAATAACTACTTTACATACCTTTCCATGGCTTTTGCAATTGGTCCTAAAGAGAGTCTTTCTTTACAGAGGCTCCACTAGGAAGGGTGCTTGAATTAATATCCTCTTCATCATGAGAGTATCCCATTCTTCACAAGTATATTCTCTAACACTTCCATCATCATCTTCTTCTTGAAAATGATTGGTTCTTCTCTCTCCTTGATTGTTCTTCTTCTCATGACACTTGTTTGTATAGTGGCCCATCTGGTTACAATTGTAGCATTTGATTTACCCATTGTTTCTTCCACCATTTTTGCCTCTTCCATTATCTCTACTTCCTCTATATCCACCTCTTTAGCTACTTTATCTTTGTGTATTCTCCAAGTTAAAATTTCCTTGACGTCTATTGCCTTGTGTTCCTTTACCCCCATAGTTTCCTTTTCCTCTATAATTCTTTCTTTTATTTCTACCACTTTTTTCATTCCTTCTTTTGAACTTATCTTCAACCTTAAGTGCAAATTGGTAGCATTAGTTTATAGTGGTAGGAATTGTCAAACTTATTTCATCTTGAATGAAAATCCTTAGTCCTTTCATATACCTAGCAAGTTTCATACTTTTAGGTTTAACAAGTTTGGATTTTATCACCAACTTCTAAAATTCTTTAGTATAGCTAGAAATTTCCATCTCTTTCATCCTCAAACTCATTCTCTTCTTATGAAGTTGTACTTCACAATCCTCATGAACATAGGTCTCTCTGAGTAGAGCCACCATCTTCTTCCATATCATGACTAGATTCTTGTTATTCTTCACACTATCATCTTGAGTGAAGTTCCACTATGTGAGTGCAAAGCCCTTGAGTCTAGACTAGGCAATCTTCACCCTTTGGTTCGCAAGGATGTTTTCACAATCAAACAAACCAATTAGGGCATCTATCCAATCCATTACAACCTCTAGGTCCATCTTCCTAATTTATGTGGGAAATTCAAGCTTAGAATCCAAGGTTCTCCTCTTCATAGATTTCAAAGTCCTCACAAGAAGCCTCTAGTCAATAGGACATTTTTCTTCCTCCTTCTCAAGGGTTTCTTCATCTCTCCCTTTTCTGACTTCTTCAGAGTTCTCACTACTTGGTTATGAAGCTCTTCTTTAAGATTATCTATTTCTTGCATCATCAACTACATCTCCTTGTCTCTTTGTTCATCTTTCCTTACTTTTTGGTCTCTCAAGTATTTCATAATCTTCACAATGGCCATCCTTGAAGATAACCCTCCATCATCTTCTCCTTCCATGGTGTTATCAAATCCTTTACCCTAAGGGATATTAGGTTTCTCTAATACCACTTGATGTAGAGCTCTCCCTTATAAAGTCAACTAGGTTGTGGTGTGGTCTTAGATTGCTTCAAATACCCCAAATGGAGTGAAGAGAGGGATCTAAACATTTAGAATAAAGTTTCTCATAAACATGGCCTAGGCACCTTAAAAAGCACAACTAGGTCCATATGCACAAAATCATCAAATTCTAGGTTTATGTTTAAAAGGGGAACCTACATGTTTAAAGGTGAATGGAAAGGTTCTTGAACATTCAATAGGTTCAACTTAATGGGTTAGAACAACCTAACGTATGCCAATAATCTCAAGGAGCGAAATTGACCTTTAGGATTAGGAGTCTAAATTACCCATGGTACTTGTGAAGGACGTATACATTTTCCTAATGATAAGGATTAACCACCAACTGAGAAACTAGAGTGCTTTATCAAAGATCATATCCCACCACTAGAAATATTTTATCCATCTCCTAAGCACCTAAAACACTTCAATACCTATTGTCTTGCACCAAATACATAGAGATGTTTGCCCTAAGGTTGCCTTGAAAAATTAGATGCCTTTATTTTGATCTCCCATTGCTTTGAATTCCTATGGTACATTCTCCTAACTTTCATTTTACCATGTGGCATGGACTTTCCATGGTGGAAATGAAAGTTAGGGCATTTTTTGGCCCAAACTTGTCAATGAAATGAGGGTTTTGGTTTACCCGAGGAAGAATGTTAAGTATCTTTTGATTGTTATCATGTCACTTCTTCAAACCATGTACATTCTTATCCTAAGAGAATAAAGATTCAAAAGAAAAAAATCATTTGTTTCTTCCAATCTATACTAGTCCACACACTTACATTTTACAGTGAATTACAAGGAAAAAAAGATCTTTTATTGATCAAAATTACAAAATTACATATCATTTATTTGTGTGTGTGTGTGTGTGTGTGTGTGTGTGTGTGTGTTCCACCCACCTAAAAGGGATATTTGAAAACCTTTCCCAAATAATCCAACCAATTTTCAAAGGTTTTGATCATTGGAAGTGATTAATTGAAGGTTTTTTAAATGTAACAAGAAATTGTCAACCTTTATCAAGTAGTTAGTGTTAACCAAGCTCACTTGAGCATTGAAGATAGCTTCCCCATATGTGTCAAGAACTTAGTGTTAACCAAGTTTGGAGATAGTGTTTACTAATTTGGGTTGGTTAATGAAGGAATGTTGGCATAAACTCTATACTATCTAAGCTAGGTCAGTTAACAAAGGGATTCCATGTGTTAACCGAGTACACAGTTAAGAAGCCTAATAACACACCCATCCTATCTTAGGACTAAGATCTTCCTAATGACCATAGTCAAAAGCACATAGTTTATAGATCACCAAATGGGGACTAGTTCTTACAAGTGGGCTAATTTCAAAAAAGTAACTACTTCTTCACTAGGAGGAGGGGTGAATTAGAGTCTATAACACTTTTCACTTTTCATAGATTCATCCAAATCAATCAATAAATTAGGCATGCAAAACTATAAATGTAAGCTTGCTTGTAACATGTAAATCAGTTGAATTACATGCATGAAACTAATAACACATGATAAAATATTTTTTTTCCAAAAACCCTCCAAGGTGGATGACATGCACAAATCTTTACTATTGTAGTAACAAAGTTAACCAATTAAGCTTATAATGTTTGACCATAAAATATGATGTATTGTGTAAGGAGTATGTCATGTTAAAGATTTAAGAAACTTATAGGTTTCACCTTGATAAAGGATTTTCAACTTACAAATAAGTAAGGACTCTATTATGAGATTTATAAAAATCTATTAAGACTACTCTATTAAGAGATTTACCCTAATTCAAGTCTATTAAAACAAATTCAGTACCTAATTCTCAGTTGACTGTGCTAGTTGATTTAGCGTCTCTTCCTTACTAACTGATCCTCTCCTTTGATCTAATAACACTTGCATTTTCCATTCGCATTCATTGCTTATGGATGGATCACTTTCTCTATTAGATGATAATATAACCCTTAAATAACTTCTAGTCTTCTCAATCCTTCATAGTATAATGGTCCATGTTTTCACATTTACTTTTCTCTTCTTTGACCTTCTCGTCATACATATCATCTAGGTTAAGATCATCACTATTTAAACATTTAAATAAAGAGTTTTCTAGATGGTTCTATGTTTTTCCTCTTCATCTTAATCATTGAACATCCACATAAGGATATGTGATCCACATAATGTAAATGTTTTGTAACAACCTCTTTAAATATTAAATAAATCTTCCAAGTTGGCCTAATAATCATTTTGCCTAAAACTTAGTTCTATTCATGACTTTTATATAAACTTTGCATTGCTCAACCTTTACTATTTTTTTTCTTAGTGTTGTTGTTGCTTGACCCTTGTTAACATTCTAATGCTCGGCATATATTGTATTCATTACATACTACGTCACTTGGTAATTATATACTTGGAATTTCCTTGGTCGCTAATAAATTTCTTGGTTGTTGATGAGCTTGGTATATATAGAAAATTACTTTGTTAGCATACACTTACTCAACTTATATATAAATTAATAGTACATACTATCTTATGTACATTAATCAGCCTATGTAGAGTATCTTGATTATGGGATGACCATTTAACTTTTCCTTTTAAATGACCAGGTGATTAAAACTAATAGACAACAATGTCTAGAGGTACCAACACAATCATCTAGATATATCACTCAAATTAGTTAACAAACTATCTAACCAATAAATTTTGACATCAATGACAACATAACAATTTTTCCAATTGTAGTGTCAAACAATCTCCCACTTTGGCAGTGATGGACATACCTCTAGTTACAATGCAATCTAAAACATGTACTACATCAAGAAATCTCCCTTTGTGTTTAGTATATTATCCTATTCATACCTCCATCTATCAGCATGTTGGTTAGTCACCACTATGAATAATCCATCCTACTAAGGCTGAGAAATATATATATATATAAAGTTTAATACAGAGAAATTTTTATTGTTGAGAAATTTTATGGCCACTTATTATTCCTATACATGTCAACTGAGATAGAATTTAGTTTGTGCCCAACAACATAGATTTAGTTCACATTGATTTATATAGTGAATGTTCAACATTCAAAAGGTGAGGGACAACATGAAGAATTAGTCATGACTAAGCATTAGAGTATTCAAGTAATGAGTGAACCAATTTAGATATATTATTTTGGAATTGCACAAATAATGATTTAAGCATTTTTTGGCCAACTTATTGCATATTTGAATGATAAAGGAGTAATCTAAGAAGTTGATTAAGCATTATGAGTTGAATCATAAATTGGGCTATGCAAGGTATTTAACCTATCAAAAAAATGGAAGGATTAAGTGGAAAAAGGGAGAAATATGGATCATTGGACTTGATCTTGAACCTTCTATATTTGGTTATATAAGGACAATCTGAACCCTAACTTCAATATATGTAGAGTGTATGTGTGAGAAAAAAAGTTTGGATGCCTACATGGAGTTTGAAGCTAAAGCAAGATAAAATAACCAAGTAGAGTGGTGAAGTGCACAAAAAAATTATATTAGATCAGAGAAGGATCAAATAGTGGAAAGAGGAGATCCTTAATCAAGTATTATAGTGCTAACTAAAAAATCATTAAAGAATATATTTTTATTGGAGTGAATCATGGTAAATCTATTGATTGGTCCTAAAATACCTATGTAAATCTCCCAATATAGTGCTTACTTTTTGTAAGTTTTAAATCCTTTAATCAAAGTAGACTAAAAAATATGTATAAGGTCTTACCAGGGTAGACCCATCACACGATAGATCATTAGAAGAAAACTAAATTTTTGCCCTAAGATGTTAACTTTATTACTATAGTAGTGAAGGTATATGGGTCTCATCCCCACCCTTGTTTTATCTTCATATTGGAGTAAATTTGGGTAACCAAATCTCAATTATTTAAAATTTACTTGTATGTTTATGGTTGTGATCAATAGATTACATCTGTTAAATATTTATGTGATTTTTAATATTGATGAGAAAAAGGTTCGTCGTGAAAGTTATCAGTTTTATAATTTTTTAAGAAGGTTAAAAGTGTTAGGATTGCCAAGAAGATCAAATAAGGAGATATTAATGAAGTCCACTAATTGAACAAGTAAATGAGTCAATTTGAGATTTGAATTTGCAAAGTGACTTTTATCTTTATAGATCAAACCTACTTTTACTTTCTAACTACCATGATAATAAAAATCCTTTAATCAAAGTTAACCGAATAATCATTTTGTAAATATTTCAATTAAGGTAACATTCTAATGGAATGATCCAAATTCCTCTAACCAGGCCTCTCTTGACAGGGTGAATAAACCCTTCAATAAGGTCACACCTAATAGTATATTTTGTAACCTTTAATAGGGTTGAATCTTAAATGAGCTCACGTCAGAAGGGTGAAATGTGGTTGCATGTTACTTGAGATTTTATCTCAAATTGGATTTCCAAAAAAAATTCTTTTATAAAAAATGTTTGAATGTTATACATGTGTGATATAGGGTATTTGCTTTTGTATTATTTATTGTTAGTTGGGATATACTAAATAGAGAGCTAAGTGATGAATGAACATGTTAACTTTTTGATGACTTGCTATATGGAATAAGTGGTTTTATGAGTTTGTTAAATCTTTTTGAAGATAGGGAAAGTTGTATTGGTACATATTGACCCGAGGATAAGTAAATCACCCTCCCTACTCCCACTCTAAGTTATTCTCAACATTCTAACAATTGGTATAAGGTTTGTGGTGCTTCTAAGGAAATTTTTAAGGGTTTTAAGATAAAGATTAAGATGTACAAGAGAGAGGTACCTAAGTTGGACAAGGAGAACATCCTAGCATGGTAATGAATGACAAAATGACATCAATCTAGAGTTCGATATTCTACATTTTTCTACCCAGAAAATGAATACATTGAAATTCCTAGACCCATGAGCGTTGAAGAAATGAAGGAGAAGTAGGAGCACAATCAAATGATGATAGATTGGGCATCTTACTTGAATTATGATAAATTTGATGATATGAAGGAATGCACTTCTGGAAAGAAAATAAGGGAAAGGTTTTTTAAGATTCATGGAGGAGACAAAAATGTTTTAAGGGATAAAGTTGAAAGCTTGAGAGGAAAGTTTAATGACATGAGAATGAATGAAAGTTAGATTATTGCATAGTATTATAGCTAACCAAAGAATATTGTGAATGCTATTAGAGGTGTTGGAGGAATCATATCTGATAAGGCTCTGATAAGAAATGTATTGAGAAGTTTACTTCCTATTTATAAAAGTAGAGTATCTATAATTCAAGAAATGAGATGTACCCCTCATAACGACCTTACCTTGGATAGTTTTATAGGTAGACTCACTACATTTTTATTATCAAATTTTGACAACTATACACTATCTAGTATTGAATATTCTTTCAAGTCACAAATAACCCTTGATGGATGAAAAAGTAATAAGAAGATAAATCATGTGGATAGTGATAGTGAATTAGATAATGATCTTGATGGGTTAGAGGCACTATTGGAAAGAAGGATATCAATAGAAAAAGAAAAATACAAAGACAAACTCACTATTATCTATTTTAAATGTTAAAATGTTGGTCATATTGTTGCAAGATATCTTGACATAGATAAGAAGGAAGAAACAAGTACAAAAAATGATGAGGAAGGAGAGACAAAATAGACAACCAAGATAATAAAAGCTACAAAGGAAAAGGTAAGGAATCTTGTTATATTGTTAAAGAAGATGGCTTTGATAGTGATTCTAATGCAAAGGATGAAGAAGTTTTTTATGTAGTAATGATAGATGAATCTGATCAAGATGAGAAAACTACACTAATTTTATATACAAATAATAATGATAGATGGATAATTGATATTGATTGTTTCCATCATATGGCTAGTGATACAAGGAAGTATGAAAAGTTAGAACATTATAATGGAAGTAGTGTCAAGCTTGCAAATGATGCACTATTTTATGTGAATCGTAAAGGATCAATTATACTGAATGCTAACATCAAATGTGATAATGCTTATTGGGTTCATAGTTTGAAATATAAGTTGTTGAGTGTGGCACAACTAAAAAATTTAGGTTATCGAGTTGAATTCCAAAACAAAAAGGAAAATATTTATGATTCTACTAGTAAAGTAATTTGAAGTGGTGCTCAAACAAGGGGTAACTTGTTCTATGTAAAACTATTTGAAGATACTTGTCTATTTGGACAATTTGATGATATTTGGTTATGGCATAAGAGGCTACATCATGTGAACTTTGATAATTTGGTAATCATTAGTAAAATGAAAAAAATTAGAGGATTATCAAGATTGAGAAAAGATGATAATGTAATGAGTAAACAATATCAGATGGGAAAAATGAAAGCTCTAGCTTCAAGAGCAAGACTTATTGTTCTGATGATATTTCACAATTGGTTCATACTAATTTATGTGGTCCTAATGGAGTGCAAAGGTATTATGGTGAAAAATATTTCATTCTATTTTTTGATGACTTCTCTATAATGAGGATTGTGATATTTATTCAAGAAAAATATGATGCATTTCAAAATTTTAAGTGGCATTTGGCTAGATTTGAAAAGGAAAAAATTAAAATTTGAAGTGCTTGAGATAAGATAGATGAGGTTAATTCATATAAGATTAGTTCAACATACTCTGGGAGGAAAGAGGAATAAAAAGAAAAATATATGCACCAAGGCCTCCACTACATAATGGGATAGTTAAAAGAAGTAATACATCAATAATGAATAGTATAAGGATATTGATGATGGAGAAGAATGTTTCACAAATATATTGGAGATAAGTTGTAAGTATAGTAGTCTATACTCAGAAGTAAGTTCAATTTGAGAAAGGTAAAAAAAAAATACCTTTTGAACTTTGGTAAGGCTATACACCTAATGTCAATTATTTTAGAGTTTTTGGAAGTAAGTTTTACATACTAAAAAATGCAAGGAAAGGAAAAATTGAGGAAAAGAGTGATCAAGGTATATTCCTAGGACATACCACTAAAAGAAAGTCATATAAGTGTTTGAATTCTAACACTAACAAAACTATGGAAAGTGTGAATGTTAGAGTTCCTAGATTTACATAAAACAATGAAGAGGAATGCAAGAAAGAGCCTAAAGATTATAGTGACTTTGTGTTCATCTATGAAGGAGAACCTAGTACCTTACCCAAACCAAAGTAAGAGGTTTTCAAGCATTAGTATCCTAGGACTATTGAGGTTCAATAGAAAACATCTATGAAGCATTAAGTTGGATGAGCTAAGCCATAGAATAAAGAAGCCAAAAATCAGAGAGAGGAAATAGAACACCACATATACAATGTCGAGTTGCAGCTAGACATAAATAATCAAGATGAAAAAGAAAAATAGAGTGAACCACAGGAAGAGAGAAGACATCAAACTATCCTATAAAAATACATTAGAATAAAATCTTCACTAGGCCAAATTATTGGAAGTGAAGCTTCTAGAATCATGACAAGAAGTTTAAGAATGATACATGTTTTTTTATGTGAGGTTGAAGCTAAATCTGTTAAATGTGATTTGGAGAATGACCATTGAATTCATGCAATGAATGAGGAATTTGATCAAATAGAGAAGAACCAAACATGGACATTGGTACTAAGACCAAAAGAGAAGAATGTGATTGGAACTAAGTGGATATTACAAAGAAAGCTAAGAAGAGATACATTATTGCATCAAATGTTATTATTAGAGTATCTTGCATATTGATGTAGGATTTCATAGTTTAGGAGCTGCCTGATGATTGTCAAAATATGGATAAAAGAATGAGAATATGAGTCTACAAAGTGTCAAGTTTAAGATGCTAGAGGTAACGATCTTTCTATATCAGTAAGCCAGTGACTAAGAAGATGAAATGTATGATAAAACAATGAGGGAGAAAAGAAGATGTCTGTGGAATTATTGTCAAAGAGGAAGAATATGTATAGTTACCATATTATATCAAAATGAGTGAGGGAGATGTCTATGAAATTACCATTCATAACCAGAGGGATGGTATGTGCTAAGATATAACATGGAGATATGACAATTATAATCAATTAGTATCACAGAGGGAGACGTGTAAGTGGTTGAAAGATGAGAATCAGAATGAAACTAAGAATTTTAATGAAAATATGTATCAAATAATAGAGGTAGTTGATTATGATGAATCATAAAAATATATTTTGTATTTTCATTGTAACTATAGGTGTTTGTATTAATGCCAAAGATGGATATTTTCAAAAACTACAATTAGAATAATTGTTGTGTTGGGATTGATGTCTAACCTATTTAAGCTCAACATTTACTAATAGTGTAAAGTGTCATATCTATTTATTGATGAAGAGTATCTAAAAAAGATAAATAACTAGATGAATAGTGAATTTTTTATGAAAGGAGGAGCAAGTATGTTAGAATTACAATGGGCACTTGATTAGTTATTCTTTGACAAGATGATATATTATATTATCATTATATGAATTGAAGATTGTTGAGTTGATATTTAGAAGAGATGACAAGAAATTGAGAAAAATACTAAGATTTACCAAGTGATATTTTTACTAAGCTATTGAAATAGTATATTAAAGCGCATAGGAGTTAGCTGAGCAAATAGTCTTAGCTGAGTGATAGTTATGGCTAAGCAAGTTGAACAAGGAAAATAAAGTAACAATTGAGCATAGTGAAGACCAAGAAAGTTAGTGAAATCCAAGCGAGATAGAAAATTAGAGATCAAGATACACAATTTTGAATAAGTACAAGAGCACAACAATGCCAAAATACATGGATGATAAGGATTAATGAGTTGGCGTATTTAGTCCATTAATTGAGTTTGTAATGAATTAAAAGGAAAAAATTTAAAGAGAAGTTTCTAGAATTATTAAGAAAGGAGTAGAAGTAATAAATTATCGATATATTTGATGAATCTAATCAAACTCTAAAATATACTATGATGTTTAAGTGGAAAAAGATGAAAGTTACCAATTTAAGGATGCATAAGAAATGTTTTATAGGTTTGGTTCATTGTTGATTGGTAATTTTTTGGAGAATTTGTGACAAAAAAAGTAGTAATGGAAAGGTGAGAAGACTGGTGAAGTTTTATTTCTTGAAGGGTTTCCAAGTAGAACAAAGATGGAGATATTAATGAACTCTAGACAATGAACTAGAAAATTAGTTGAATGGAGAGCTAAATTTCAAAAGTGGGTTGTATCTTTATAGATCAAACCTATTGTTACTTTCTAACCATTCTATAATATGTATATATATTATACATATAGAATTTCTCTCTATATATTATGTAACATATAATATGTATATAGCTTGTAGTGTCCCCATGGATGAGTCCCAAGAATTAAATTTTATAATTTATAATTGAATACTGTTAGAATTCTTTTAGAATAACTTAGAAGTGGGGTGAATTAGTTATTCAAGGTCCAATAATGTCCAATACAATTTTTTAAATAAAACAGGGGTGAATCAGAAGTACTAGCCTTTTTACTTTCTTGTCAAATCCTTAATGGCATATAATTGAAATTATCATGCATGCAATTAAACATTAAACAATCATTAAAAGTAAAAATTCATCACACCATAACACAAAGGATTTGGGTGACCCAAAAACCCTCCAGGAATAAGAAGATAAAACTGGAGTGGCGATGATACCCACAAAAATTGATTTCAACCACTTTTGATGGTTTTCCCTATTAAAGGCTTTACACATTGTCAGATGTGACCCTGTTAAAGGATTTCTACACCCTATTAGGAGTGTGCCCTATTAGAGGACTTAAGAACATTCAACTTAGAATGACACCCTATTAAAGGATTTACATAGAGTTGTTAGGCCCACCACAGTCCATGGGATTTACAATCACTTTCTCAAAAGGATCTTTTATCCCTCTCTAAGGATCTCCTATCCTTCTCTTGAGGATATCTTATCCTTCTCCTGGGGATCTTCTATCCTTTTCTTGAGGCTTATCTACCTAGCTGTTAAGCTAACCTAGCAATGTAGGATTTCAATGTCTAATAAAATGGTAAGAAAGTATTAGAAAGGTTTTGACCTGATAATGATTGCAACTCTAACTTTGCAGATTTCATATCACTCTTTAGTTCTTTTCTTTGCTTGAATTTTCTTCCTTGCAATGCTAACAACTTTTCCACCCTTCAAGATCTATCTCCTTGAGTTCTTCTACTCCTTATGCCAATGCACTCTATGGTCACTTGATTAAATCAGAGCCTTAATCCTCTGTACTTACTCGTTGTATCCTCCTTTTGACAATTCACACTAGCCTTCTCTAGGCTTCTTTACATGACCACACTTTGATCTCTGACCTGTAACTCCTTATAAAAAAGTTTTGTTCTTCATTTATAGCTCAAATCTTCCCCCTCAAATCTTCATGCTCAACAATTTGATTTGATCTAAGAGAATGATATTGTTTTCCCTCCAAATTGTTTCTTCCACAAACTTCATGACAAGTCCATCAGTATTTGCTCAAAATTGGTTTGCATGGTTTACATGAAATTTTGTGACATCTACTCATCATCCTTATCATCGAGCTAATTCACAAAATTCAATGTAACAAACTTATCATTACTGATTTGGTGAATCTTTTTGTCTTATCAATAATGCAGCAACTCAGCATCATTGGTTTATTGATGCTCGACACCTTCTTTGTGACTTGGCTTCTACTACATTTACTAATGCTCAACACCTTCTGTATTACTTGGCTTCTACTACATTTACTGATGCTCGGCACCTTCTGTGTTGCTCAGCTTCTACTACATTTACTGATGCTTGACACCTTTTGTGTTGCTCAGCTTCTACTACATTTATTGATGCTCGACACCTTCTCTATTACTTGGCACTAGAAGATTTTTCTCAACACCCAAAGGATTGCTTAGCATGCATTGAAGTTGAACTTGCTTGGCTTTAACTAGCTTGGTCGGCACTCACAAATGCACTTAGTCAGGTTCTACAAATGACTTAGTTAAACCTTACATCTTTGATGTGTCTTAGTGTTTCCATTCCTTGTGTCTTAGAGTATGTCATCAATACACTATTTCATCAATGGCTTAGCTGATCCTTATACTTCATTACAACATCATAACTTCAACCTTTCTCTAGGTGCTCTAGTTACATCTTATTGATTGCCTCCTCCTTGTCAATCAACCAATTGATAGTATTTGCATCACTTAAGCAATTGTCATTCCTACAAGTAGCCAGTTTGACATCAATGACAAAACAATGATTAAAAACATTCTTTACCAGTTCCATTATTCTTCATTCATGATCTTTTCAATCATTTCCAACAAATACAATATAATTTTTTTCATATATAATATATTTCTCTATAAATTAAAATTCTTTTTCATGATATAATAAGATTTTTTTTTTATGCTTGAGATGCAATATGATACTTTTTTAATGTTATATTTGGATTCTTGGTTATGTTTACACTATAATTTTCTTAGAGTTCAATTATGACAAGGGTTAGACTTCATTTTCTTATCTCTTTATCTATTTCTCCCCCTCTCACCATCTTTTCTTCCTTATGACTATTTATATCTACCATATGCCTATGACATTTTCCCAAACACTCTTTTATGCATACCCCACCTCCCCCCCCCCCTCTCTCTCTCTCTCTCTCTCTCTCTCTCTCTCTCCCCCCCCCCCCCCAACTACTATATTTTGAGAAATATGTGACTAAAATGTTTAGCCACACCACTTAAAATATCAATCATGTGACTAAAACTAGTCAAATTCCATTATTTCTTTGCAATCTATAGTTATAGGTGACTAATTTGGTCATTGGATAAAATCACTAGTTTAATCAAATGGAAACTACTAAATAGACTACCAAAAAAATGACTAAAAAGGTGACTAGATAATTAGTCACTAATTATTAGTTATTTATACTTCATCTCTTCACTTTTTCTAATATTTATATATAAATGGATTAGATTGATTTTATTTTCCATAACTCTTTCATGACACTTAGACCTTCTCTTTTGCATACTAATTACGGTTCACTTTATATCTTCCATAGTATAAGACACTTTGTTAAATGTCTAGGGATATTTTATGAACCATTTTGTGCTCTACAATCAATATTGCAAATTGATTCAATTTTCATCTAAGTGATATATCAATAAGTATCTGAATTAATAGGTTTTTTAAACTAATTTAGTTCTCTCTTATTTATACTACCTATTTAAAATTTTAATTTTTTATTCCAATATTCATAATTAAAAGAATCAATAATTTACAAGCCATACTTTTATTCAACCCATGTCAAATGATGGTGAATAGAAGAACTCAATATTCAAGCCATCCTTAGATTCCAACTTCCTTTATTTGAGAGGTTAGTAAAGGAACCATAATCTTGTCATGATGCAATTATCATTATAAGATAATTGTACTAAGGTTCTCTTTCTCACTTTGGTATTTTTAACCCACTACAAAAATAAACCTAAATTAATAGAGAAGATTACATCTAGAGTATAAATATTGCACAAATGGGAATTATCTACAACAATATTTCAAAGCAGTTCAATAGCTTAAGATATATAAGATAAATTAAAAGCTTAGTCTTTTAGTTTTTTAATTATTACTTTAATTATCTTGTGAACTTAAATTAGAATTTAAAATAACTATAGTTTTCTAATATTAAAAAGTAAAGAAAAATAAATAAGACACCTTCTATGCATCACACAAAAATAGATTTTTTATTATTACTATTTATTAATAAAAATTAAAATTAATTAATTAAAAATAGAAATCATATTATATTTTTTATTAATTGATAATAATTCCTAAAAAGATGAATTTGTGATGTGGTATTGAAAAATATTTTTAAAAACAATCATTTTCATTCGTGTGAAGAAATTAGCAATGGAAATAGAATGAAGGATGTAGAGGAAAAGGCTGAGAAATGGCCATTGTACAGTGGTCCATTCTACAACACCCATTTTGCAATATCTCTTCTTTACTCAACTTTAGTCAAGGGAAAAAATCTATCACCATTTCTCTCCCTCTACAAAAATGGAGACCTCATAGTAATTCCTTTATTGCTAGATTGCCACAACTCTAGGGTTGAATATTGGTAAGAACTCAATACTCTCATTACTTTTCTTCTCTTTTGCTCATGTATCCTACAATTTTATAGCACATGATAACAAGAATAATCCCTTAAACCTAAAATTATTATAGGTAACAAAGGGGATTTATAGGGATTAATAAATAGAAGATTTAGAATTATGTGAAGGTTGCACAAATTTTCTTTTAGAAGAAGACATTAAAACACTTGTGGATGAAAATTTAAAAACATTTAGAGACCAAAATCTTCAAGAAATTTTAATACCACTGCCCCATGAGCTTGAGAATAATAAAAGCCTCTACAAAGTTAGAGGCTTGTAGGGTTCATTTTCAAGAACAAGTTGGATGCCAAGAAAGTCAATAGAAATGATAAATTAGTTTAGGGATAGAGATCATTGGAGGCCCTTGTGAAAATCTAGATCAAAGAATTTCATCAACAAATCCTAATTCTCTAGCTAGACATGTCGATCACACTTGTGTCATGTTTATGTTAATCTCAAATTGGTTTTGTCAAATGAGTGTCTATAAACTTAAGTCAATTACTTAGGTAATGTCAAACAAGTAACATATGCTGAGCACACATATAAGATAGAGCATGTTGAATAAATAGTGAGTGTCGAGCCACTCAAGTGTTGAATCACATCAGATGCCAAGTAATACAGTTTTGACATAGTTGTTTTTATTGGCACAAACTACTATGTAAACCATTTTTTACCTGACTTAAGTATTGTATTATTATCTTTGTTGATAAGAACCAATATTAACTGTGAATCCCTATGCATCATATGCATCCAATTAGAAAAAGGAAAGGTTTAAGAAGCAATATGGGTGAATCACTACTATTTACTCATACCTAACCCTAAATCACCTAGGTCTCCTTAAGGAAGATAAACCCTAAACACTATAACAAATACTAAGGAGAATTAAAGAGAGTTTGCATGAAAAAATAGAGCATTTGAATGGTGATTAAGGTATTATGAATTGAGTTGCATTGCAAAATTAGTTAAAGGAGAATAGAGGAAAAGAATCAAAGGATATTAGAGGTACATTTGATAAAAAAGGATCAATTACACATTAGTATAGAGGTGATTTGACATCAAGAAATATAGTGCTAATTGAAGGAACTTTGTTGAGACATTTTAAGAGGTGAATTAGTTAAATCTCTTAACAGAGTAGTCTTAACAGGCTATTGTAAATCCTTTAACAAGATGCCTACTTCATTATAAGTTAAAGTCCTCTTACAAGGAAAACTTTTAGTAGGGTGTTTAAATACTTTAATTGGGTAAGATCTAACAATATTTTAAGCCTTTAATAGGGTAGACCTTTCACAGGGCAGATCATGTTTCATGGTCAAACATTGTAACCTTCATTGGATACATTTTATTACTGTAGTACTGAAGATTTTTGGGTGTCATCCCTACCCCACTTTTACCTTCTCCTTGGAGAGTTTCTAGGTAGCCAAATATATTGTGTCATACATGTACTGAATACTTTACTTTCATTCTAGGGATGCATATTCTTAATTTGGTATTTATTTTTATATGCATAGATTGTGAGATGGATGTGTGGTGAATAGTTTTAGAGCTTGAAAGTTTTAAGTGTTGATTCACCCCCCCCTCTCACAGTTTACTTCCCTATTGTATTTCCAAAAATTGGAATTAAAGCATAGTTCTTTGAAAGAAAATATTTGCATCTTTGAGGAAAGATCTTGAAGATGGAAGTCTCAAAGTTGTGAAAGACTATTGAGAACTAGACAATTGAAATACAAATTTCCCTACATCAGTTGAATGGAGCAAGAGATGAGTTAAAGAGATCATTGAAGAGAAGGAAGGAAATTTCTATTGAAGAGAATGACACATAATACCAAAAGATTAACACTACTAAGCTATTTGGAAATTGAAACTCCAATGAATTTGATTCAACAATTCTAGATTTGATGGAAAAGAATGGAACCCTAACTAAAGAGGTTAGAAATATAAAGAGAGAACAAGAAGTCCAATTAGTATTTCTACGTGAGGTGACCGAGTAGAAAAGGAAAGCTGAAGAGGAAAAAGTCATGATTGAATATGACAAAATGATTTTGATGAAAAAACTAGAAGAGAAAACATCGAACGTATGTAGGATCGCTAACATGCAATTAGAAACTTTGAGTCAAATGATGATTGTGCACCATGAATTGAATGCAAAGGATATTAAGATCACAAAATTGAAGTTGTAGAATGAACAACTAGGAAATGATATCAAAAGAGAAAAGGAATTTGTTGATAGTTTTGACAAACCTAGTGAAGCCATCAAATATTTTGAACACTTTATGAGATCCCCTAGATCCAATAGTGATACTTGTAGATTGGGATACACTGGTACTAAAGAAGGAGAATCATCCAAAAGTAGCTAAGAAAGAAGTAACAAAGGTACGAACTCCAAACCTACTTGTCATAATTATGGTAAGATAGGTCATACTACTAGTGTTTATAGGAGCAAGACTGTAAATTAGAATCCTAAAAAAAGTTCATTGGTCATTACCATAAATGCAACAAATAAGGACATCAAGCACATAAATGTACAACCAAGACCATAAGCTCACAAACATTTGAAGGATACTGCTATAGCTATCAAAAGCATGGACATAGAGCATATGAGTGAGAATCCAAGCCTAAATGTTAATCAAACAATAAAACAAAGGGAAAGAACAATGGAAACTCTTATAATTATTATTATAATACAAGGTATAATAGTCACTACTATCAATACTATGGACATGTTTCTAAAAATTGAATAAGAACACATTTTAGAAGTGACTATAGAAGATGGTTGAGTCTAACCACATGTTTTAGTTATTTGAAGACTAACCACATAAGTAGAAATTGTCCAACAACACTAAAGGCACCAAAAATGAGTTTAGCATAGGCAAAGGAAAGGCAGATATTGAGAATGTCAAAGATGAAATGAACAAGACATGGAAGTTAAAGGAAGATTGTAGTAGACCAAGTGTACAAGGGATCACTTCACCTAATGGGTCAGGTGATCACACCTCCTCTAATTAAGCAATTAGGAGGTATGTGAGACTAATATCTAATAGATATATTTTACATTAGTTTTGACGATTTAGTTTTGAAAAGATTACATATGCATGCACAAAGATGCAAAGTTTTGTTAAGAATAAAAAAGAAATCCTTATGTTTTTGTTAGTTTTCATGTTACTATTGAGCATGAAAAGTTTCACTGTGGTTTCTAAATTAAATGTTATTTAATGCTAAGCTATCAAAGTTGCTAATGCTAACCAAGCTCATAGTGGTTGCTAAGTGGAAAGGAAACTTCATGGAAGCCGAGTGAGTCAAAATATTTATTGAATTTGAGCTTACATTTGTGTAAGCACTAAGCATTAATTACAAGGTTTTGAGGTCTATATGATCGATTTCTAGTCATTTGACTTCATTCAAATTTGAAGGAGAGCATGAAGAGCTAAAGACAGACTAGAGAAATTGTCCTAAGAATTTGGAAATGGATTTAATAGTTGTTCAACACCATATAATTAGGATTGAATAGGTATTTATCATATGCTGAGCTACGCAGTTTAAGTTTTAGCATAACCTAGTTTTATGAAATGACATCTAGTTCTTTAGCAGCCAAGCTTGTAGAGGGAAAGAAAGTTTTGAATGTGCAATTGATAAGAAATGAGATTAAACAACCAAATTTTAGAGCTATTCTAGACATTTTTTATAAACAAGATACATCTGTTGCATTATCAATGATACCACCACAGGTTTTAATGATTCGAGGTGTTAGATACTACTATAAATGTAAGGTTGGAACCATAGGAGACATGGAATCTAGGGAGAAATATGGGAAATTATGTGAAAATGGTGCATTGAAGGAGGAATTCAAAATTGTTGGGTAGAAAGGGTTAAATCATGCCCTAGATTTCCCCAACATCTTCAAAACAAAATAGATAAAGATAGTTTTAAGTAAGATACATGAAAATTATTTATGGTTAGAGAGTAGACTGGTGAAGATCACCAAAAAGTTTGTGCATAGAGTTATAGGGCATCCAACCCTAGATCCACCCAAGACAATGAGAAGTGAAGAAAAAGAGGTAATTTAAAGGAATACAAGGGTTGTATGGAATAAACGAGGGGTGAAAATATATACAACCACAGATCGCTTAATTTCTTTTGCAGTGAGTAGTATAGCACATAAGTTCTATCAATCCAATAGACTTAACAATGCACCATGTATTATAGTGGATGTGGGATACAAGACAGTGAAGAAAGATCATACTTATGATCTGGTCAAGTTGCAGTGCAAAAAAATGACTAAGAATTTAGGAGCCATAAGGAAGACCAAAAGTGAACAATGTAAATTTGGATCTATTCCTATATGTATGTTCTGTTATGTACAAAATACATTTCCAACTTTTGGTAAAGATACATGGAAGGTAAATAGACCTATTGCAGCGCAGATAGGTGAATTCATTGAGCAAGTAGGAGATAATTTTGAGTTAGTCATGATAAGCTAGTTCAAAGACTTCAAGTAGAAAATGAAGAAAAGACTGAGCATTCCAATTTCACTAGTGGAGAAACATTTTGAAGATGTTTTCTTCCTAGTTGACACTTACTATTCCCATTTCCAAGCAGCAGTTCTTAGAGTTAGATGGTTAAGACCATTGGGATATGAAATCAACATTGATGAAGCCTTTGCAACAATCACAACATTACTTTTACAAGAAGTGGACAAGGAGGCTACAACTTTTGGAAACTATGATGTGGCTAAATCAAAAATCACCATGGACTTGAAGACTACTTCAGTCATTAAGAAGAAGAATAAGATGGTGAAAAATCTAATAGAGAAATTTGGTGAAGGGGTAGAAGAAGAAGAAGATGATGATGATGATGAATAAGAGAATGTACCCGTCCAAGCACCACTTGCCATCATCCAAGGTCAAGGATAGGACCAATAATAAGGGGAAGTAGAAATTATAGAAGATGCCAATAGAGAATAAGCCATTGAAGCACCTACAGCTACTGAAAAGAAGAAAAGAACAGCTAAAGCACTAGGAGTGAGAAAAAAAAAAGAAGGTTACAAAACCTATTCAACCTATAGTACCAACAACTAGGGATGGCACAAGAGCCACTGCAAAATAGGATAAGGAAGTAGCCAAGCTAAAGGAGAAAAGATCTAGTCAAGTTAGTGAGGGCAAAGAATCTTAAAAGAGACTGAGGATAAAATATGTTTCTCCAGTTGAATCTGATGAAGAGAAGACTGAATCTGATGACAATTACCAATTTCAAGTGGTAAGTCACTATTCTTCTTCAAAGTTAGATAATCCATGTGAGAATAGTAAAAATAATGTTGATTTATCTGGATTCTCTCACATTGAGTTTGAAAATCTTGGGAAGATTGAAAATAATCAAATTGAAGAGGTAGTATATGCCATGATGTCAATATTTAAAAAGGCTCCTCTTGAACTTGCCAACAGCATAACCAAAATTTTCTATGAGAGAGTTGAGTAGAAGTGGCACTATTTTCTAGATACTGAAAAACAAATAAGAGAGACAACACTTGCCCAATTAATGCTAGAACTAAGTAAGAGTGTAGTGGACAAAGCCATTAAGAATCATACTAGAAAATTTGCACCAAAATATAGGACATTCAATATATTATAGAATAATATTGAGGATGTTGTAGAAAAGACTACTTTGATGTGGAAATCACTATATGGTTTTACAACACCCAAGGAAATACTATAGCAACCTATTGAGGTAGGTGAGGAAAAAGAAGGATAAAAAGAAGAAGGCACTAAACAAGATATAGTTGAGGGAGGCATGGACATGAACATAGACACACATGAACCCATTGAGAATAAGAAAAAACAAAATAGAGTGTGCTAGATACACTAGTGTCAAGTACCAATCCTCCACATGAGGTGAACACGAAAGATGATATTGTAAATATAAAGGATGTTTCTAATACTATCACTCAAAACATCAATCCCCACACCAAGGATGACTTGAAGAAGATACTAGTGGTATCCACCACTCAGGCCAAACTTTGTGAGAATCATAGTAAGTGTTGATGAGAATCTTTGTAAGTGTTGATGAGATTGAGAAGGAAAACAAGGTATCTGGAGGGGAAGAAATACAAAAAAAAAATTACACCTTCATCCCCTTCTAGATTCACCATGATACAACCTACATTACCCCTTGTGGTATATCAAAGGAAGGAGATAACTACTTCCACCATTAGTACATTGGCACAAAGTACTCTAGTCTCATTCACTATAGAGGAAAGTGAACATGACAAGGGTGAGATAGTTGGAGAGTAGAAAGATGAGCTAGAGAAGACTAAAGGAACATAATTTAAAATAGTTTAGGTAGATGGTCCTACACCTACAACATAAAATCAAGGTGTTATTGGTAATATAGAGAAAGAAAAGGACACAACTTAAAAGTCAAGTTTTACAGCAAAGCTAGAGGAGAAATTATCAATATAAGCATTAGTAACATTACCAAAATCTAGTACTCATCCTAGTCAAGCTCTTTAGAGGTTGAGCATAGAGGCTACACCATTACAATCTTCAAAGCCACGTTCAATAAAATCCAAAGAAGATGATGTTACATCATGTGTTGATGTAAATCTGGATGAAGTAATTGAGTTTTCCAAGTTCAATTATGCAATTATTACTATTGAACAAATGGGCATACTCTAGGAAGCTCTAGCAAAGAAGAAGAATAAATAATTTATTGGAATACAACATAGGCAAAATCAAGCTTTGATTAATATTAAAGACATTTTTATTGATGCATTTAGTCCATCAACTATAGAGGAAAGAAAGCTAATAATAGAATAGTTAAATAACTTAGTGGAGAAGCTAAATGACATAGACATAGATTCTAATGTCAAACTACTTGAATGGTCCAAGAGAAAGTTCTAACACAAGGTTGATGAAAACATAACAAGTGTTATAACACTAACACAGGTTGAATTAGCAACCAAAATAGAAAATGTGTTGAAGGCACTAGATAATATTTTTCCTTTGTATACCAAATTGAATAATACTGCACTCTTCATAAGGGAAGTTAGGAATCATATACTAAACTTGGAGAGTTTTATGCAAACATCTGGCATAACTCTACCAAAGTCTCTAGGTCAAAGTGAGAAATAGTTCAACACCTTCCTACAATCACAAAGTTAGTTAGCAACATTACATGTAGATGAAGCCAACATTAGGGCTAAACTAATATGCATCCTATCTATGTTGAATCCACACATGGAGATACTACACAAGGAACTAGCCTATGTTGAAACTCTCATGAAGAAATATTCTCATCTTTCTACACATAAATACTTAGTACACCTTATTGCCAAGCTAGCCATCCAAATCAAGTCATTGGAAGTAGCTTGTGATAATTGGGATGCAACTCTAAAGATTATACTAGAGATCCACATACCATTTTTGGAAAAAAACACTATAACTGTATAACCCATTGACATAAGTGTTAAATAGCAGGAGTAAGGAAAAAGGGGGAGTCAAAGAAAAGGGGGAGTAAGAGAACAAGTAATATTCTCATCTTTATACACATAAAGACTTAGTACACCTTGCTGCCAAGCTGGCCATCAAAATCAAGTCATTGGAAGTAGCTTGTGATAATTGGGATGCAACTCTAAAGATTATACTAGAGATCCACAGACCATTTTTGGACAAAAACACTATAAGTGTATAACCCATTGACATAAGTGTCAAAAAAGGGGAGTAAGGAAAAAGTGGGAGTAAGAGAAAAGGGGGAGTAAGAGAACAATTAATGAGAAAGAGTATGGGGAAGATAGAGGAAGAGATAAACAAATAGAAAATCTACTCAATAGGAGAACTTTTTTGGTTCAAATAGAGAGTATAACATAGAACAATCAACTTAGAGGGACTTATGAAATTTTGAGGAATGAATGATAAGTCATGTGTTGTAAAATTTTGATATTTTAAAATTTTGTAAAGAAGTCACACAGATACTAAATATCTAAGTTATGCTTCTAAGGATAAGATCATTAATGCATGACCAAGTGTTTTTGATACTCATGTCAAAGGGAGAGATTGTTAATCTTAGATTAGTTTTGAAAAATGAGTGTCTATAAACTTAAGTCATTTACTTAGTTCATGTTGAATAAGTAACATATGCCAAGCATAAGATATAAGATAGAGCATGTCGAGTAAACAGTGAGTGTCAAGCCACTCAAGTGATAGTATGTACTGAGTGATTCAAGTGTTGAGTAAGTAGTGCATGCCAAGTCATTCAAATGTTGAGTGATAGGATTGAAGTTACAATTAGTACCAAACACTAGGGACTTTAGATGCCAAGTAATACAAATTTGACATAATTGTTTCTATTGGAACAAATAAATATGATAAACATTTTTTAGCTGACATAAGTATCATTTTATAATCTTCATTGATAGGAATGAATCTTAATTGTGAATCCCTATGAATTACATGCATCCAATTAGAAAAAGGCAAGGTTTAGGCAGCAATATGGTTGAATCACTATCATTGATTCATACCTAAACCTAAATCACCTAGGTTTTCTTAAGGAAGACAAACCCTAAACTCTCTAACAAATGCTAAGGAGAATTGAACAGAGTTTGCACGCAAAAATAGAGCATACATGGTGATTAAGGTGTTATGAATTGAGTTTCATTGAAGAATCAATTAAAGGATAACAAATGAAAGTAATGAAAGTACAATAGATGTACATCTAATCATAAAGGATCAAATACACATCAGTATAGAGGTGATTTAAAATAAAGCAACATAGTGCTAACCGAAGGATCATTACTGAGACATTTTAATAGGTGAATCAGTTAAATCTCCTAGCATAGTATTCTTAATAGGCTATTGTAAATCCTTTAACAAGGTTCTTACTTCATTGTAAGTTAAATTCTTTTTACCAAACACATTTTTAGTAGGGTGTTCAAATCCTTTAATAGGGTAAGATCTAACAATATTGTAAGTCTTTAACAGGGCAGACCCTTCATAGGGTAGATAATGTTTCATGGTCAAACATTAAAACCTTTGTTCGATACACTTTATTACTGTAGTAGTGAAGATTTGTGGGTGTCATCCCCACCCCATATTTACCTTCTCCTTGGAGGGTTTCTAGGTAACCAAATATCTTTTGTCATACATATGTTGAATACTTTACTTTCATGCTATGGATGTATATTCTTAATTTTGCATTTTAGTTTATATGTATAGATCCTGAGATGGATGTGTGGTGAATAGTTTTAGAGGTTGAAATTTTTAAATGTTGATTCACCCACCCCACCCCCACCTCTCATAGCTTACTTCCCCATTGTATCTCCAACAATTTATTCTTTTGTATTTTATTTTTTAACAAAAGCTAATCTATGATACTATCAAAATATTTTTATATTTCTACGAATCTAAATTTAAGTTCATATTGTCGAAGATCAAGTTTTAACACATTTACAAAGTTGTTAAGTTCATGATCATTAGTATCAATTAGACATTAGCAATTTAAACTAACTCCATCATTTCTTTTTGAGGAAGAATTACTAGTTTTATAACATGAATAAGAGTGAAATAGAACGGCACATTATTCATCTCCCATATCCTCCATGCACCATCATTATGATCATAATCAAGAACCTTGGATTTATCACCTCTCAAAATACCTTTTGTTGGAACTAGCAAACTAGCATCAACACTTGAGGTGCAAGCTTGAGGTATACTAATCAGTTTCCTTGATCCTTGAGTAGAATTACATATGATGCTAGAATATGTATTGTGTTGAATCACTAATTTAGGAAAAGAGAGCATATTTTGGACAACATCAAATGTAATGAGCCATCCTTGAAAATCATGATTAATATCTTCAGGGATAATTGGTCTTCAAAATCATTCTTGATTCCTTGTCAAATACTAGTGCATAATAATGTACATAATATATACTTTTCCTATTCTCTTGTTGACTTGGGTTCTGAGCTGATAAGGAATTAAATACACTGTGATATTTCTCTTGACAAGTGATCCACCCTTGCTAGCTTGACCATAATATTTTCTCAAATTCTTATGATGCTCAACAAATGGGGAAGTTTATTTGGTGTTCTCACTTCTAGTCATGTTACCTCAAGATTTTTCTCTAGAAATTTCATCCCAAAATGAACGTAAAAATAAATTCACAAAATCAAATTTTTGATCTTCCATCTTGCCACTATGTAGAATTGGAATATGCAAATTTAATGCAGTTAACTACATGGAAATAACTCTTAGGAAATAGTAGCCTAATATTTTTGTCTAATCTAGTGATGATCACCACTTGAGATCTTTTTTTGAGGTGCGATGGATATGAATCAATGATATTTAAGACAAAGTTACCTTCCAAAAAAATTCTACCTACTTTTGTCCTTGGAGGAAAATTCCTTCAGATTCACATTGATATCAAGTGTTGGAAACCAAGTCACCCAAAAAAATTCTAAACTATATTTATTATTGATAAGACTATTAAAGTTAATGTTATTTTTTGTAATATGTATTTCTAATAATAACTAAAGGTTTACAAAAACACTTTTATTAAATTTAAAATATTAAGATTTTTTATTTTATGATTTCAACAATGTTGAAGTGGTAGAGATGTTCAATTATCTTATGTTGGACATGCTAACAACCTATTACAAGATTTTGTATTGGGTGGAATATACAAATGGTTTCAGTCCATGTTGGTACTTAGTCTTGAATAATTGTGTTGAGTCATCCATGTAGTGACAATGTTAAATGGTGAAAATTTTAAACCCGTGCCTTGTGAGCCCCATATTTTTACAAGTTGTTGGTTCCATAGAGTGTTGGATTTGGCTACAAGCTATAGATGGTAGATAAGTCCATGTTAGTGTAGGACTTGAAGACTAATAGTATTTTCCTATGGCATGTCAAGCTATTCCAACATATATTTCTTCTTGTTGATGGTTGTGGAGGTTCATGTGTTCAAAGAACTCATTGGTCATAAGTGTCCTCCTTTGTGACATATTTGCACAACAATGTAAGGTAGTTATCCAGTGCAAGACCTATAGACCAATGGTATTTTCCTTTGAGATGCTGCATGTCTAGCTATTTTAGCAGATATTCCTTCTTGCCTTTTGCCATAGACAAATAAGATATAATAGTTAACAATAATATGTATGCTGGCTGCAACATGAGAGAAGAATGGAAAAGTCACATATCTAATATTTGTATACCATGTGATTTATTTGACACGATTCATTGGAATTACTCCTATGAATTCTCTTTCAATATCTATGCTTATTTATCATTTTATGTTAACTTACATGACTCTTTCATTTTTTATTAGGCAAGCAACATCCTTCAAATTTTCCTAGAAATTCTTGAGTAAATAATATGCTTCCAAAATAACATGAGTGAATATATGAAGTAATACAGTTGGTGTTCATCTTACTGCAAGCAATAACATTATCACTTGGAGAACTATATCCAATAACATACCTATAGTGATTTCTATATTTTAAAAAAATCTAGTATAGAGGACCATAATCACAACCTACTTTAAATATGGAGTTAAAAAAGTGGCCAAATTTTAATTCAAATAGAAATACAAATAGAAATCATAGCTAAGGAAATGATTGTTGAATCAGAACTCTATAGCATATGCCTCTTAGAAAATGGAAAGAGATAACAAAGGAGCACTATTGCAAAAAGATTATGTGTGTATCACATAATAAGTTTGGTCTATGTTGAAGTGTGAATTTAGGATTTTGTCATGAGAAAGGTTACTAATACTATGTGAAATAAGGATAATAATTAATCTAAGCTAGGTGAAATAAAGTGACATAATTCACAAATGGGAAATCTAAAATAGTGCACAAGAAAGAACAGTGAAAAATACTTGAGAAAGTGGAGTAACTATCAAATTTAGCCTATATTGTCACTATTGATAGATGAAGATTGTTTTATGTTGCAAATATAGCCGAGCCCCTTTTCAATGTAAGATCATTTTCATAAGAAGAAAAATGAATGAGATATAATCTATATGGAAATTTTAATAGATTATAATAGGCACCATTTGAGGAGGAGAATTATTGTGTATGAAACAATCCTTTTGACCAATGACTTCTTCACTAGTATATGAAACAATCCTTTTGAGTGTTATATCAATATTATCCAGTCCAAATGAAGAATCATCAACAAATATTGATGCAATGGTAAGATGAAACTTGCTATATTATTTAAAATCCTAGCTACAAAGTATGAAACATGTGAGGTAATATGGCTACATCAGATACTTTCTAACATGAAGATGCCTCAAGTATGGTCTTCACCCTTATTTTGTGAGAACCAAGGGGTGCTACAAACTTGCCAAGAATCTTGTCTTCCATTAGCAAACCTATCATGTAGGTATTCATTGTATTTCATCAAAAATCTTATTGAAGGTGGAAGTATGATGTTATAGTATGTTCTCACAAAGGACTGGATTACAAATATTCTCCTTCAGTTTTTGAGCTTAGACAAGTTTATAAAATTTATGCGTCAACTTGGTGTAGTTAATAGAATGACCATTAAGGGAGGGTATTGGAATGGTATTGTTATACTTCTTACATAATGGTCATTAATGTACTTTAGATAGTTTAGCTACTTTCTATTCCTACTTTTAGTTCATGACTGCTTCATTTAGAAGAATCTTTGTAATTCCTTTAAATGGATCATTTCATCTCTATTTATAATACAATAAATTTCCATTCACTTAATTTTTAGTTCTTATGGGATCTCTCTCATGATATTGAGTATCGTGACTCCTCATTTTAAGAGTCTGCCACCTTAGTCTACATTTTATTTAAAGTTTACAAAATTGCTTCTTTTATTTCAATGTTTTTTGCATTTAAGGTTACATCATTCTATTTCAGGGAAAAATGAGGATATTCAAAGAAAGTTATCTTCTCCCCATCATTTTAAAGCATAAATGTCCAATTCATGCTTCATATACATTCACTATAGAAGGTCTCTATGTCAAATAGTATTCATCAAGGTCAAGATTGGTGTTTTGGTCTTTATACATTCATGGTTGGGTATGTAGTTTTGCAGTGATAAATGATCATGCTATTGATTCTTACAATCCAAGCCTTACTACAAAAAAATTATGGTGTTGATATCACTTCATATTCTCCTGCATGGTCTTCAACAACTTAATGTTTCTTTGAGGGGTTCTTGTCTTGTGGGACCTTATTTAATGTTTATTGAGGGCTTCTCCTTAAGTTCATCGTGAAAAAAGAGACAAAAATTGTAGTAGATTTGGGGACCCTCTTAAATCATGAAGATGATGTGCATACTCATAAATGTGAAAAAATATAGTGTATTCAACATGTTTGGGAAGATATATTTTTGTGAAAATTAACAAGAAGCATAGACATTTGTGAAAAAAATTGCAAGAAGAAAATTGTTTATGATTACTGTATGTGGTTAGGTCTTCCCTATAACACCAATGGAACAAACTGTGGTGAGAGAGATTGTTCAGAGTAGGGTGGAGACAGATCTTCCCAAATCCCATTCTCTAAAACAAAGAAAATGAGATGTGATAATATATTCATCGCATTTTCAATAATCATTTCCTTCTGTTCCATCTATCTATAGCCCTACAAGAGATAGCATGGACATTAGTTGATTTAGAAAATTTTCTTCATTCTCGGTTATTTGCATGGCTCACTATTTTTATGGATCGGGAATAATGTCCTAAAAGGTCTATGGGGAAAAATGTTGAAAATTATGGAGACTTTCTTAAAACTTGTTAAACTTAAAACAATTTCCTCTTGCTCAAAAAGACTTATGCATAGAAGGATTTTACAACTAATTTGATGGGACCACCCATTTTGAATATTTTGTCAATTTCCTTTTAGTAATCCAAGTCATGTCTTATTCTTTTTCATTTCAAGTAATACCAATAGTATAGAGACTACCTGAATATGAAGATTTATTATATGTACATTTCTATGTTTGTCATTTGATTTGTGCTAATCAATATAGTTCAATTTAAAAAGTGATATGATTCTTTTGTCAAAAAAATTCCTTAGCAAAAACTATTATGGAATTAGCTAGCATTTTAACTCGTACAGGAAATCAAGCTTTTCTTTTTTAGGAGAATCAGAGACCTACCCTATCTTTTCCCAATGAAATGCTTCTTTTGCATTTTAAATATAACCAATAGATGAGCAATTTTTTAATAGATCTATATCTAATTAAATTAGTATACAATTTTATGTGTGCCTAATGGTTGACATCTAAAATGTATTGCCAATTTATGCTAAGAAAACGAATTTAGATTTTGAAAATAATGTGGTGCATTTGTCAAAATACTTTTTCCTTAGGACAAGTTGTTTTGGATCTATTTAATTCCTTTTAATCTGACAGGAATCCATGTTTTGTATCTACAACAAAATTAATTAGAGGTGCAATTTTCTCCCCAAAGAACTGTATTTTTAGAGGCTTTTTGGTTTACTGACATAATATTTTTTAAGTTGTTAGGAATTTTGGTAGGGCCTTCATCATTACTCTATCCCATAAAATATTTTATTAAGCCATGTAAAATAATAGAGTGGTCAAGATTTTATCATATTATAATTAAATATATATGGGTTTCCAGCTCTATCTTATGGCTGACCACTCCAATGTGATTATGGCAAGCTGACAAAATGTAGATGGTAATTGTACTTTGTAGTCCTAAACATATCAATGCCACTTGAAACTAATGAAATGAAATGATTTTAATTACTTTCTCAACTAGCCAACCAAGAGGAGTTGAAATCGATAGAATGGGTTGCTTGTCTATAAAGGTAAGTTCATTTGACATTCGATTCAAGTGACTAGAAAAAAATTATAACCTAGGAGCAGACGATATTTTTCAATCATTCTAATTTTTCTATACAAAACTAATGTATGTCTTTCTATATGATAATACAAAAAAAGTTACCTTTTGCTAGTTCTAAATCATGGAGTCATTTTGGGAAAGCAGACTAAGTTGTGTGTTTGAGTTCTTTAGAATAAGTGAGCAATGGGGAGGACAAGGGGGGAGTGGGGGGGCGTGAATTAGTTATCTATGGTCCAGATGTTCAAATAAAGCTTTTCAATTCTTAGTAGACCCATATCCATAAAATCTTAATATGCATGCATCCTGTAGATCATACAGTGCTTATTGTCCTAGGTCAAAACAACTTTGTAGAATTGTAAACATGGAATAGCATAGGAATATTCACACAATTTGACACAAGTATTTTACATGGAAACCTAATTTGGAAAAAATAACCAATAACATGCTTCTAATTCTCACTCTTTTGATGTGATGCCCTATGAAAGGCCAAGTCTATTAAATGTTACAATACACTTTGTTAAATTTGACCTAGTTAAAGGATTTCAATCACTCTATTTGGAGTGAAAATTTTTAGATGATTTTAGACCATTCCATTATAATGTCACCTAGTTAAAGGATTTACAAATGACTATTAGATCAACCTTAATCCAAAGGATTTAACCTAGACTAATATAATGATTATAAAGTAAAAATAAGGCTTGATTTGATAATATATTGCAACAGACTTGTAGATTACAAATATTTATTTTAGTTGTCCATTTTTCTTGGCATTCACACACTTTAGCTCTAATAGGTTGTTCACCCTTCAAGCATTCATACTCTTTAATCTTTCTTGCTTTGCATGTGAATCATAGTCACTTCTATTCTAGCACCGAATGAAGCAATACCCTAGATTACTTGTCTTCCTTAGGTCATCACACATTCCAACCTTTTCTTCTTACCATCTATCTCTATAAATAGAGAATTAATATTCTTTCTTGCTTAACCATAATCATCTATTTTAGAGTTAGTAGGATACAATGAATCTACCCACTTTTATATTTGTATCCTCTAGAAAATTCTTCTACAATATTCCTTAAATTTTCCTAAAAATGGTTTACCTTGAATTCTATGCCACTAGTTCATCATAGTTATCTTCCACACACATAACATAATTCAAGAAAATAAATTAGTCAGCTCATATTTCTCAGATCTTTGATTTAACAATATTTTCTATAACTTGAAAACTATACTATTTGGTCACTTAGCCAACACTAGTTTACTCAAAAAATACTAAATTTTACTAATGATTGGCACCAACTAAACTTTACTTAGCATATACTAATAATTACTTTGCTTGCACTATTTTTCATCTTTCCTTGGCATCTCTTGTTTTTCACTTGGCTTCCACTAATTTGTGCTTGGCTTGCACTGATTGCTCGGCATGGCTTTTTAAACACTTTTCATACTTGATCTTCTTCTAGTATTAACTTGAGTAGTGTTTAATTTTAGACTTTAATTATATTACCAATACACTATAATATCAATGTCTTACTTGGTCTTAGTGCTTCTTTTACATACCAAATAACTCAACCTTTCTCTAGGTGCTATTGTTTGTTGGAATTACAATAGGAAAGGTAAAATCTGAGAGGTGGGCATGGGGGTGAACCCACACTTATAAGGTTTACCCATAAAAACATTCACCATACATCCATCTCACATTTAAAAAGTAAACTAAAATAAAATATAAAGCATATACATCTAAAGTATGTAAATAAGTAAGCATTCACACATATATGACACAAGATATGATTACTCATAAACCCTCCAATGATAAGGTAAAACTAGGGTGGGGATGACACCCACAAATCTTCACTACTATAGTAATAAAGTGTATCTAATGAAGGTTACAATATTTAATCATGAAACATGATCTACCTTGTGAAAGGTCTTCCTTGTTAAAAGCTTACAAATACCGTTAGGTCTTACCTTATTAGAGGATTTCATTATCCTATTAGAAGTGTGCCTGATTAAAGGACTTTAACTCATAATTAAGTAAGCACCTTGTTAGAGGATTTAAATATAGCCTATTAGGAATACTCTCTTAAGATATTTAACTAATTTACCTATTAGAATGTCTTAGCAATGATCCTATGATTAGCACTCTATTGCTTGATGTTAGATCACCTCTACACTAGTGTGTACTTGATCCTTTCTAATCAAATATCTCTCTATTGTCCACTATTTCCTTTCTTTATTCTCCTTTAACTAATTTTTCAATGTAAGTCAAATCATAATACCTTGGTCACAATGAATTTCCTATTTGCACATGCAAACTCTCCTTAATTCTCCTTAAGCATTCATAAGAATTTTAGGATTTGTCCTCCTTAAAAAGAGCTAGATGACTTAGGGTTGGGCATGAATCAATGGCTATGATTCATCCATATCACCACTTAAAACTTCCTTTTTTCTGATTGGATGCATGTAATACATAGGGATTTACACTAAGGTTTTTCCTTATCACCAAAAGATTTGAAATAAATCCTTAAGTCAGCTCAAAAATAGTTTACATAGTAGTTTGTGCCAATACAAAAAACTATGTCAAAATTGTGTTACTCAACATCTAAAGCCCCTAGTGCTTAGCACTAACTATAAATTCAATTCTGTCACTTGGCATTTGAATGACTTGACATGCACTACTTGCTCAACACCTAAATCACTCGGCACATACAATCTACTTGACACTCACTTTTTACTCGACATGCTCTAACTCATCTTTTTTGCTCAGCATATGTTACTTGGTTGGCATGAACTAAGTAAATGAATTAAGTGTATAGACACTCCCTTGTCAAAACAGATCTAAGATTAACAATCCCCCCCTTTGATATGAATGTCAAAAACACTTGGTCATACATTAATAATCTTATCATTACGAGCATAACATAGATATTTATTACACTTCTATACAAAATTTCAAAATTTTGCAACACATGACTTTTACCTCAAAATTTCATAAATCCCCATGAGTTGAATGTTCAGTTTAGCTTCGTATTTTGTATCAAAATCTTTCTCCTATTGAGTAGATTTGCATCAGCTAATACTCTTTCATTGTGACTATTTTTACTGATGTTTGCATTTTGTTGTTCTCTTACTCCCTCTTTGTTCTTTGTCTCTTATTCCCCCTTGGGTACAAATATCTCTTTTCTCTACTTGCTTTCTCCCCCATTGCTCTTACTCATCCTTTTTGACAATAATTTCAATGGGTTATACCCTAACATTGTATTTTTACAAAAAAGATTTATGGACCTCAAGTATAATGAAACTAACTAGCTCTAGTATTGCAAGAGCTACCTCAAATGTTTCTCACTTTGAGATAGAGAGTTGGGAAAAGTAGGACCAAATGACTACATATGGTTCTCCAAACTCAGGGTGTGATTCTTTACTTCTTGTGTGAAGAGTGTAGGATTACACAATTTGGTTTACAAAGAGAAAATGTTCTCTAGTACCTTATTCACACTTTCTATTTTGGTTACTAGCTCAACCTCTGTTGGTGCTATAGTGCTTGATATCTTCTCATTTACCTTCTTTTGAAACTTCCTTTCAAACCATTCTAGTAAATTTACATTATTATCAAGTTATGTGTCACTAACCCTTTCCACTATATTGGTTAATTGTTCAATGATGGGCCTTTTTTAATCTAGAGTCAGAAAACTGAATGTAGTTAGGAAAATCTCTTTGATGTCAATGAAAGCTTTCTTCTACCTATGCTCCCTTCTAAGTAGCTCTTGATATTTATTCTTTTCTATGGCCTATTGCAATATATCCATATACTCAATTGTGATTGTTGCCAAATCAAATTTAGGCAATAGAATATCTTCATCTTGGCTAACATCCCCATAAGTAATTAACTCTTCTACCTTAGATGATCTAGGACTTGACCTTGAGATTCGCAATGGAGTAGCATCTGTGCTTGACCTTTGAAGAGTTTGACTAGAAGAAGTACAAGATTTTGGTAATCTCATTAGTGTATGAATAACTAGTAGCTTCTTTGGCTTAGTTGACAAACTTGATTCTTTAATCTTGTCATTTTCTTCCACCGTAGTTCCTATTGCACCTTGATATTGTGTTGGAGGTGTAGATTATCTAACTAACCCATTTGGCCTTGAGTGCCATCATTTTTTGGTGTTTCTACCTTGCCTTCTCCAAGTATCTCATCCATTTCTATTTTAGTTTCTAGTACATTCACTAAGACTTGATTGTCTTTTATAAGTGTACTAACAGTGAAACTTGTTGTCTCCTTCCTTTAATATACCACTATTGGTTGTGAAGGTTGTACACTTGTGACTTGAGGAGTGATTATAGATGTTTCTTGTATTTTCACTTCCTTCCCTATAGTTATTGTTTCTATCTTCTAAATTTGATCTACACTCATCAATATAGGGCTGTCACATAGTTTGGCTTGGATAGTGGAGTAGATGAGTATCCTTTTCAAATCATCCTTTCTAAGGGGATTGATGTTCTAAGAAATAGTCTTAGAAACATCCTTTACTTTGATAATTTTAGTAGTTACACCTATCAACATACTTCATTAGATTCAACTTGAGCAACATACTTCCTCCTTGGTCTCTTATGTGCTTTAGCTTCCTTCTCTTTAGGCTTGGCTTCTTTAGCCTTTTGTGCAATGACTCTAGTGCTAGCCCTTGTGTTGGGTGTTGTAGGTTTGGGCTAATTAGGTTTAGCAACCTTCTTTGGTTTGTTCACTACTTGAGGCTTTTCTTTTCTCTTTTTCTTCTCAGTAGTTGTAGATGCTTCACTGGCTTCTTCTTCCTCAACACCTTCTATAGTTTCTACTTCATCTTCTTGTTGGTCTTTTCCCTAACCTTGTGTTAATGCCAATGATGCTTGTGCTTGTGTTTCCTCTTCTTCTTCTTCCTCGGCTCCTTCACCAAATATTTCTTTCAATTTCTTTACCAATTTGATCTTTTTCCTAATCACTGGAGCAATCTTCAATTCCATAGTGCTCTTTGATTTGGCCAAGTCATAGTTTCCAAATGCTTTGGCTTCCTTATTCACTTCTTCTACAAGTAATGTTGTAATTTCTACAAAGGCCTCATCAAAATTTATTTCATATCCTAATAGCCTTAGCCATCTCACCTTGGGAATTACTACTTGTACACATGTGAAATCAACATCAACTAGGAAGCAAACATCATCAAAATGCTTCTCCACTAGTGAAACTGGTATCCTTAATCTTTTTTTCATAGATTGTTAGAAATCTTCAAAATAACTAGTCATGATAGATTCAAAGTTAGCACCTAGTTGCTCAATAATTTCACCCATCTGAACTACAATAGGTCTGTTCACCTTCCAAGAAACCTTACAAAATGTAGGAAATATATTATGCACATAAAAGAAAATACATAAAAGAATAGATCTAAATTTATATTCTGCACTTTCGGTCTTCCTTACAGCTCCCAAATTCTTAATCAATTCTTGCAACTGCAACTCGACAAGATCATAAGTATGATCCTTCATCACAATTTTGTAACCCATATCAACTACAATGTAGGGTACATTATTTAATCTACTAGATTGATAAAACTTGTGTGTTGTAACCCTTACTACAAAAGCTATCAGGGGATCTAAAATGGTATCAATTGTCATTCCTTTCTTATTCCATACAACCCCTATTTTCTTTTCAATTATTTCCTTTGCTTCACATCCCATGGTCTTTGGTCATTCTAGGGTTGGATATCCTGTTACTTTGTGAACAATCTTCTTAGCAAGTTTTACTAGCTCATTCTTTAACAAAACAGAGCTATCATGAATTCTACTCAAAAAAAAATTTGTCTACTCTATCTTGAATACGTTGGGGAAATCTTGGGCATGAGTTAACCCTTTTTTCTTGACAATCTTCAATTCTACCTTCAATGCTCTATTTTCACATAATTTTTCATTTATTTCCCCAATTTCCATATGTCCTATGCTTCCGATTTTGCAAGTATAACAATTTTTGACATCTTGACATTTTGGACATCTTTATAACAATTTTTGACATCTTGAATCATCTTGCCTTAAAAGTAGGTTTTTTGATTTAATTACTTATCAATTGAACATTTAAATCCTCTTCTTCATCTACGCCTTTGTCTACTGAAGAACTAGACACCATTTCAAGAAACTTAGGTTTGTGATATTTAAAACTGAGTAGCTTGACACATGATAAATACCTTGTCAATCCTGCTACAATGATGTCAAACAACTATTTAAATCTCCTACAAACACTAAGGTCAAATTCCCTAGATTTCCTTTAGCTATTTGTGCTCTTCTTCAAATTCAAATGATGTCAAATGAACAAAAACCAATCAAATAGCCCTTAAAATAGTGTAATTAAAGCTAAGTGCTCACAAAGCTATAGGCTTGGCTTCAATTGAATTTTTGGCTCACTCAGCATCTATGTTTTTCTCCATACACTCAAAAACCACTACGAGCTTGACGTTAACTAACAAATTTTGTTAGCTCAACATCTAGTGAAATTACACTAGGCAACCATGTGAAACTTTTCATGCTCGATAGTAACATGAAAATTGATAAAACTTGAAGATTTATTCTTGATTCCTAACAAAACTTTGTATCTTTATTCATGCGTATTTGATCCTTTCAAAATAAAATCCTTGGAATTGATGTATGATATATCTTTTAAATATCAATCCCACATACCTATTAATTACTTAACTTGATGAGGTGTGATCTCCTGACCCATTGGGTGAAGTGATTTCATCTAGACTTAATGTGTTGCGATCTTCCTTTCTCTTCCATGTCTTGTTCATCTCATCTCTAGCATTTTCAATATCTTCCTTTGCTTTTCCTCTGTTGAACTCACAACTTGGTGCTCTTGACCTATTGGACAATATTTTTTTATGTGATTAGTCTTCAAATAGCTAAAACATGTGGTTTTACTCAACCACTTTTTTTAATCACTTCTATAATATGTTCAAATAAAATTCTCAAGAATATGTCCACACTCTTGGCAATAGTGACAACTATACCTTGTATTATAATCCCAACTATAAAATTTTCCATTGTTCTTTACCTTTGTCTACTTGTTTGATGACCACTTGGATTTTGATCTGCATTGAAAAGCTCTATGTCCATACTTCTAAGAGTTATAATAGTATCCTTCAACTCTTTGAGTGTGCATGGTCTTAGTTCAGCATTCATGTACTTGATGACCTTGTTTTGTTGCACTTATGTTAGTGACCCATGTTCTTATGCTTAACATTCTAATTTACAATCTTTCTCCTACAAATATTAGAAGTATGTCCTATATATCTTACCATAATTATGAAAAGTAAGTTTGGAGTTCTTACCTTTGTTACTTCTTTCTTTAGTAATTTTTCATGATTCTCCTTCTTCCATACTAGTGTTTCCCAGTCCAGATGTATCATTGTTAGATCTAGGGGATCTCATAAGTTTTTCAAAGTACTTGATGGCTTGATTAGGTTTATTGAAACTTTAAACAAACTCTTTTTCTTTTTTTAGATCATTGCTCAATTGCTCATTCTACAACTTCATTATTGCGATCTCAATGTCTTTACTATTTATTCATTGTTTCAAATTGCATGTGAGAAATCCTATTTATTTCAAATGATTTCTTTTCTAGTGTACTAATCAAAACTCTTTTTTCATATTCAATCGTGACTTTTTCTTCCATAGCTTTCTTTTTCTATTTGGTCACCTCACATAGCAAGATGTCTTTTGATTCTTTCTCTATCTTAAGATTTTTGATCTTGTCAACTAGAGTTCTATTCTTTTCCATTAGATCTACAATTGCTGCATCAAAATTATTGGAGTTTACATTTGCAAATGGTTTATTAGTGTCCATCTCTTGGTATTATGTGTCATTCTGCTCAATAGAAATTTCCTTGGTTCTTCTCAATGATTTCTTTAGATCTTCTCTTGCTTCATTCAAATAATGTAGAATGGCTTGTATTTAAATCTCTTGGATGTCAATAATCTTTCCCAACTTGTAGACTTCCATTTCCAATATCTTTCCTCAAAGCTGCAAAGCATTACTTTCAAGAGAACTAGCTCTAATACCAATTGTTGGAATTACAATAGGAAAGGTAAACTCTAAGAGGGGGGTTGGTGAATCATTGCTTATAAGTTTTACCCATAAAACCATTCACCATACATCCATCTCAAAATTTAACGAGTAAACTTAAATACCATATAAAAAACATACATCTAAACTATGTAAATAAGTAAGAATTCACACATATACGAAAAAAGATATGATTACCTAGAAACCTTCCAATGAGAAGCTTAAATTGAGGTGGAGATGACACCCACAAATCTTCACAAACATAGTAATAAAGTGTATCCAATGAAGGCTACAATGTTTACTCATGAAACATGATCTACCCTATGAAAGGTCTACGCTATTAAAAGTTTACAAAGACTATTAGGTCTTACCCTATTAGAGGATTACAACACCCTATTAGAAGTGGACCTAATTAAAGGTCTTCAACTCCTAATTAAGTAAGCACCTTGTTAGAGGATTTCAATACAATCTATTAGGACTACCATGTTAAGATATTTAACTGATCCACCTATTAGAATGTCTTACCAATGATCCTGCAATTAGCACTTTGTTTCTTGATGTCAAATAACCTCTATATTGATGTGTAATTGATCTTTTTTTATTAGATGTCTCTATATTGTCCACTATTTCCTTCCTCTCTTCTTGTTTAACTAATTTTGCAATGTAACTCAAATTATAATACCTTGATCACCATGAATGTCATGTTTGCACATGAAAACTCTCCTCAATTCTCCTTAAGCATTCATAAATTATCTCCTCTTTTCAAATCCTCTTCATCAATGAACTAAATGATAGCTTTCAAACCAAAAAAAAATTCTCTCACCAATAGGTAGCAAGTTTGACATCATTCACAAAATAATGATTATTCCATTATAGGTTCTTTACTTCAAAAGAATCTTATATGAACAATCTCCCTTGTTGGCATTGATGGAAAAAAAATACCAACAACAATACCAAAATGAAAATAAATATTCCAAATGTCTCCATCTATTTTTTTAGTATACGCCCTTCCTCTATGTAGGGTAATGTGATCTTTGTCAAGTTCCTTTATTATATTTTCTCCCTCTAACGTATATCTCCCTCTTTAGAGTATCACTCCCTCTTTCTGATATTTAGGTGTATCCATCTCTATCTGCTTTGATCTTTCATATTATTTCTCCCTCTTACTAGGTATATGGTTTTCTGTAGTCATTTCTCACTCATTCTTATTTTTAGATACATCATCTCCCTCTAATAATCATTTCCCTCTAGTAATTTAGGTACACTATCTCTCTCTTTGACAACAATGCCAAAGATTTTTCATCTCTATATGCAAATATAATCAATTCCATATTCTCCCTCCATCACCTTTCATGCAACTCTAAATCTTGTAATTTAGATCCTTCATTACTTTAGGCAACTTCTAAAGTAATATCCACTACATCAAGTTGTAAGATATAAAATGCAGCTTAGTTGACATAGGTCACTACTTATGCTTCTTACATAGCTTTGGATAGGGCTATAACCCCTATTTTACCTCCTAGATAGTCATGAGCTTCCTTAGGTAAAGCTTTTGTGAAGATATCAACTCTCTGTTCTTTCGTATTTGCATATTCCATCCTCACTTCTTTGTCTTGAACTAACTCTCTCAAGTAATGATACTTGATTGCAATGTGCTTTGTCTTTGTGTGCATCACATTATTCTTTGATGTATTTATAGCACTTCTATTATCACAATAAATTACCATAGGTTCTATGATTTCCTCCTTCATACCTTTGAGTAGTTTTTTGATGCATACCACATTTGTACAATTTATGGTAGTAACCACATATTTAGCTTCAATATTTAGCAACCAAAAGTTTTAAATATTTCCTTCACATACTTGGACTGATGATGTAAATACCATATTTCATTGGATATAGTTGCAATCAAATAAAGAACTTTATCGCTTCAAACATAGACATCTCAAAATCTTTCTTCATTTCATTTGCAAATGCTTTACACAATGCATTTTGTACTCCAAATATGATATCATCAACAAATATTTCAACTATTAAAATTCCTTTACCTCCTTGTATCTTCAAGTAAAGATTTCTATTGTCACTAGTCTTCTCAAAACCAATCTTCACAAGATAGTTGTGATGCCTTTAATATAATGTGTTGTGAGCTATCTTCAAACCACATAAGACCTTCTGTAATCTACACACCATGTTCTTATTATTTGGACCAACAAATCCTTCATATTTTTTAATGTAAATCTCCTCTTCTAGTATACCACTTGAAACTCTTGACTTCACATCCATTTGATAAACTTTAAAACCTTTGTATGCAAAGTAAGCAAGAAAAGTTCTTACTCCTTCCAATCTTGCAACTAGGGAAAATGTCTCTCCATAGTCAATTTCTCCTTCCTGTGCATACTCTTTGCAAACTAATCTTGCCTTATTCCTTGCAACTTCACTATTCTCATCCAATTTAGTTCTATACACCCACTTGGTTCCAATCATATTATTTTTCTCTAGACTAGATACTAGAGCTCATATTATGTTCTTCTCAATCTGATTAATCTCTTCTTTCATGGCTTTACTCTAGTCTTCATTTTCTAATGCATCCTTCACTAACTTAGGCCCGTTAATGATTACCAAACATGTGTCACTTCTAAACCTATTTATTGTCATTGGTCCATCTTCTTTATCTCCAATAATTTGTCTAGCACATTGATGTCTTTTGACATACTTTGATAGCCCTTGTTCTGCTCTCTTTTCTACAATGAGTCTTTCAATTTCAGATTCACCATGCACTTCTCTATCAGGTAACTCAACATTTCTTTCATTTTAACTGATCTTAGTATTATAGTGTACCTCAACTTTTGATTGCACCTCTGCTCATAAATACAACTTGATTCCTGACTATAACTTGACATCCATTATATGTGACTCAACTGTCACTAATTCTTACTGATTAGAAACTTGATTTGTAGAATTCTCAGCATCAACAAGAATTTCTTCATAGTAGTACATAAAAGTTCTATAATTTTTAGGTTCCTTCTTTGGTTCATCTTCATACACTTTTATATATTCATCAAACTTTACATTTGCACTTTTTGCAACTTTGTTAGTGTTAGTATTTAAATTCTTACAAGCTTTACTTCTTGTGGAATAGCCTCAGAATATATTCTTCACTTTTTAGCATCAATTTTACTATTTCTATTGCCTATAATAATGTAACACATTCTTTCAAAAACCTTAAAATATTTGACATTGGGTCAGCATCCATACAATAATTCAATAGCTGTGGAATTTCTACCTTTCTTGACTTGTACTTAGTTCAAGATATAGACAACTATATAGACAACTTCTCTCTAGTATTTCAAAGCAACATTCTTCTCCATCATGAGTGTTCTAGCACAATCCATTATAGATCTATTCCTCCTTCCAACAATCCCATTTTTTGGAGGGATATTAGGTGCATAATTTGATGGGGACACAACCCAAGAACAGAATGGACACAACAGAAAAGGGAAATTGTATTAACTAAAAAATAAGCTAGTACATTCAGTATAGAGAAAATAAACTTCAAAACATGCCCTAAGGGCTTACAATAGCATAAATGTGGAGATAATTTCTCCTTTCAGTACCTCTCAAACTCCACTCCGAACTCCTTTTACAATGCTAGAAATCTCCTTAAATAGACCCCGGAGGGTTAAGGACTAGGAGTACATTCTAGAAAGTGCTAGTAGGCATCCACCAAGCAAATAGAAGGTTCCAAAAGCTATGTTAGAAGTCGATGCAAATCTAGAAGAATCCAAAAATGGTAATCAAACTTCTGGGAGGCATAATTTTTGAACCGTAGCTTCGATTGACAAACCATTTACATTTTTGGAAAGCTCTCGAAGCTCTCTATAGCCCTATGGACAAGCTTCACTCATCCCCCATTTTTCAGCCCTTTTCAAGGTCATTTAATGCCCCTAACCTGACTTTGAAGCATTCTTAGGAGGTCTCCACAACCCAAAAAATTGCAATAACTTTCAAACTGTGGGGCCTTTTGACTTGATTCTTTTTTCGGAATGCTCTAGATTATAATTAAATTCATCAAGCCAATTTATACCTCCTAGTTCACCAAAATGATGGCTCAATTACATACTCCTATTTTTCAAGATTTACACAAACACTGATAGTGGAACTGTGAGAGTTGGAACTTTTATGTGACCCAAATGGGTATCCAAAAATGAAAACACATGAAATAGAAACTAAGTCTAAGTATATTTTTTTTGGGTGACATAGGATTACCCTTATACCTTTGGATGCTCCTACATCAGACACCTAGGGTAGATTGAAAAGTGACCCTGTCACTTTATGAATGGTAGAGGAAATCCCAAATGGGAAACCTTAGCTGCTAAAATCCAAGTTGAGTCCTCGATCGATCGTCCTTTCTATTTGACCAAATACTCTTCATACTGCCTATTTCTAGTACTCCTACCCACACAATGATCTAGAATGTCTTCTATCTCCTCCTTCTTAGAAGCAGGAATTGGACATGGCTCTAACACCAGCTCCTCATCTGCACCATCATCATGATACTCTGTTAAATCTGCAATGTTGAAAATGGGAGAAATGTAAACACCATCTGGCAGCTCCACCTCGTATGCATTTCCTGAGTCATGTTTCTTCAGAATTTTGCAGGGGCCAAATTTCTTCATTTTCAATTTGTTGTAAGTACAAGCTGGAAATCTTTTTTTTCGTAAGTGCACCATGACTAGATCCCCTACTTGGAATTCCTTATGTCTTCTCCTTTGATCAGCCCTAGCTTTATACTCTTGATTCATCTTGGTAATGTGTGCCTGAACCTCCTCATGTAGATACTTGATATGTTTAGCAAATTTTTCTACTTCAAGACTTGTACTCTCCCCTTGCTCTATCTTCTTAAATTATGGTGCAGTCCTTGGGCTATTTCCATATACAATTTGGAATGGTGACTTTCTAGTACTCCTATTTATAGAGTTATTGTAAGAAAACTCTACTTGTGGTAGAATCAAATCCCATCCCTTTTTCTTATCCCCAACTAAACATCTTAGAAAATTGCCCAGACTTCTGTTTACCACTTCTATTTGGCCATTAGTTTTAGGGTGATGCGTGGAACTGAATTTCAAGTTTGTTCTCAACTTTTTCCATAATGTCCTCCAGAAATACCCCAAAAATTTAGTATCTTTATTAGAAACTATGCTCCTTGGAAGACCATTTAGTCTTACCACCTCTTTGAAAAACAAGTCTGCAATATGGACATCATCATTAGTTTTGTGGCATGGAATGAAATGTGCCATTTTGGAGAACCTATCAACCACCACGAATACTGAGTCATGACCCCTTTGTGTCCTTGGAAATCCAAGAACAAAATCCATACTTATGTCCTCCCATGGCCTTGATGGAATAATCAATGGCTGATATAGGCCAGTATTGTGACTAAACCCCTTGACAACTTTGTACAAACTTCTTCACATCCTGTGAAATTTGAGGCCAAAAATAATGTTCTCTAAGAATGGCAATGGTCTTATCTCTACCAAAATGTCCTACCATCCCTCCACTGTGTTTCTCCTTAATCAGATTTTCCCTCATGGAACTCCTTGGAATGCACAATTGACTACCTTTGAACAACATGCCATCCTGAATCAAATAGTCTAACCACTTGGTTCTATCTACAACAATAGGTTCTTTACAAGCTTTTCATGCTTCAGAAAAATCAGGATCCTCGGGGTACAAATTCTTGAGTTCATCAAACCCAACTACTTCAACCTACATTACTATAAGCAACAACTGTCTCCTACTTAGTGCATCTGCAACCCTGTTAGATTTTCCAATTCTATGCTTCAACACAAATGTATAACTCTGCAAGAACTCTACCCACTTCATATGCCTCTGATTCAATTTACCTTGGCTATTTAGGTACTGTAATGCCTGATGATAAGTATACAAAACAAATTCCTTTGGCAATAAATAATGCCTCCATTTCTTTAAGGCTTGAACTATTGGATAGAACTCTTGATCATAAACAAAATACTTCTTCTTTGCATCATTCAATTTTTCACTAAAATATGCAATAGGCTTACCTTCTTGGCTTAATACAACCCGAATAGCGCTGTCACTGGCATCACAATCCACCTGAAAAACCTTTCTAAAATTTGGAAGTGCCAACACAGGTTGTTCTGTTACCTTTTTCTTCAGCAATTCAAAACTTCTCTCAGCTATTGTAGTCCATTTGAACTCTTTTCTATCCCCTCTTATTGTATCAGTTAGGGGTGCACATATTGCACTAAAATTCTTAATAAACTTCTTGTAAAAACTAACCAGACCATGAAATGATCTTACCTCAGTAGTAGACCTTGGAGTAGGGCATTCCAAGATGGCTTTTACCTTCTTTGGATCCATTTTGAGACCTTTGGGTGATATAACAAACCCCAAATAGACTAACTCCCTTTTTGCAAAGATACACTTCTTCAGATTAATTAATAGTTTCTCTTCCCTTAGCCTTTCAAGGACACTACGAATATGCATTAAATGATCTTCCAAAGTCTTGCTAAAAATTAAAATATCATCCAAATAGACAATAACAAATTTTCCCAAGAACTTCTTAAGTACCTCATTGATGAGCCACATGAAGGTGCTTGGGGCGTTCGTCAATCCAAAGGGCATGACTAACCACTCATAAAGACCCTCCTTGGTCTTGAAGGTTGTTTTCCACTCATCTCCTTCTCGAATCCATATATGATGATAGCCACTCTTAAGATCTATCTTTGTGAAGTACTGAGCTCCACTCAAGCAGTCCATAAGATCATCCATCCTTGGCAAAGGAAATCGGTACTTGATGGTTATCCTATTTATAGCTTGAGAATTTGTACACATCCTCCACTCTCCATCTTCTTTGGTGCGAGTACTGCAGGTACTACACATGGACTCAGGCCCTCTCGAATCAAACCCTTCCTCAATAGCTCCTGAACCTATCTATTTAGCTCCTCTATTTCAGCAGGAGTCATCCTGTGAGTAGTCTTGTTAGGCAGACTAGCTCCTGGAATAAGATCTATCTGATGACTAATTCTCCTTACTGGTGGCAATCCATCTGGAACATTATCAGAGATAATATCTCCAAACTCCCCTAGTAAATCTGAAACTTCAAGTGGTATTTCACTACTACCTTCTTTATCTTTCCTAGGAATCAAAGCATAGCTCATATGCTGATGTTTCATGCCATCTAAAAACTTTCTTTCATCAACAAGACAAATCCTAGTATTGCTACATACCTTTTCACCTTCCTTTTTTAAGGGCTTCAATTTGTGGTGAACTCCATCCTTTTTCAAAGAGTATGTGTTTGCATGTCCATCATGTACTGTATGTCTATCAAACTGCCATGGTCTACCCAACAATAGATGGCAAACATCCATCGGAATAAAATCACAAAGAACTTCATCATGGTAACTCCCAATTTTGAATTTCACTAAACATTGTTCACTTACCAGGACCTTATGATCATCTTTTACCCAAGCAATCTGATAGGGCTGGGAATGTTTCTCCGTCTTGAGCTTCAGCTTAGAGACCATCTCTTCTGATACCAAGTTATCAATGCTACCACCATCAATGATCACGTCACAAAATTTATCCTCACACTTGCATCTGGTATGGAACAAACTCCTTCGTTGTCCTGGTTCAATCTCACCACTTAGTATGACTCTTTCATTTACCAAGGTTTCTCCTCTTTTTGCATCCTCTGAATGTGATAATTGTGCATTTTCATCCACATGAGCAACCCTAGCTTGGCCTTCAGCTCTCCTATCTGTCCTTCCTTGTTATTGAGGGCATTCAAAGGCACGATGACCTTCTTCATTGCAATGGAAACAGGTACCATGGAAGCCTCCTCTTCCTTGTCCACATCCTCTACCTCTTCCTCTCTAATTTCCAATGTCTTGATCATGGGAGCAGTTGAAACCTTCATTCCTCTTTATTCCTGCTAGTACCCACATCTTCATTTTTTTTTTGGGTTTCATTGCGGCCTCCAGATGATCTACTGCTCCCCCTTCCTCCTTGACCATTCCTTCTTTTTCTTCCTTCAAACCTTTTATTTCAGCTTCTCTTCAACTCGTAGGGAAAACTGGTATGCCTTGCCAATGCTGGTCATTCTTACCAGACTTAATTCCTCCTGGATGCTATGTCGTAACCCACTGATATAACGAGCAACCTTCTCCTTATTTGCTTTTGCATGCCCCACTCTAATCAAGAGTTAGTAACATTCCTCTATATATTCTTGGACTAATCTTCCTTCTTCCTTTAACCCATGCATCTTCTTAAATAAATCAAGCTCGTAGTCCACAGGAATGAACTGCTTCTTCAATTTGTCCACCATGCGATCCAATCTTGTGATCTTCTCCTTTCCTCATCTGTTTCCTTCCAATTGAACCTCTTACCACCAAATTTTGGCATGGCCTTTCAGTTTGGCCTTTGCAAACTTAACCCTATCTGGGTCCCTGATATCCTCATACTCAAAGTATTCTTCTAGTTCATTGATCCAATCAATCAACTCATCTAGTTTCAGATTTCCTGAAAATACACCCACTTCAGTTGTGGGTCTTTTCCCAAACTTAGTAATGGCCCTAAAAAGCCTTTCCTTTGCATGATTCAGAACTTCCCCATCAAATTCCCCTTTTGGTCCCATTTCTTCTTCTTCATTCTCATCCTCACTATCGTCACTTGCGGCAACATTTGCTCCTCTTGCAATGGTTGTACCTGCCTTTGGAGGTCTCTAACCTCCTTAGGATTAATAGCTCTGGCCCTTCCGCCACGCTCTCTTCATGGAGGCATCTTCTAACTTGAACCCACAACCACACAGTCCTGGTGCAAATTGCCTCACAGTCGGCACTCTGTCTACACACTCAGGAAAACCAGCTCTGATACCACTTGATGGGGACACAACCCAAGAATAGAATGGACACAACAGAAAAGGGAAATTGTATTAACTAAAAAATAAGCTAGTACATTCAGTACAGAGAAAATAAACTTCAAAACATTTCCTAAGGGCTTACAATAGCATAAATGTGGAGATAATTTCTCCTTTCAGTACCTCCTCTCAAACTCCACTCGAAACTTCATTTACAATGCCAGAAATCTCCATAAATAGACCCTAGAGGGTTAAGGACTAGGAGTACATTCTAGAAAGTTCTAGTAAGCATCCACCAACCAAATAGAAGGTTCCAAAAGCTGCGTTAGAAGTTGACACAAATCTAGTAGAATCCAAAAATGCTAACCGAACTTTCGGGAGGCATAACTTTTGAACCGTAGCTCCGATTGATGAACCGTTTGCATTTCTAGAAAGCTCTCGAAGTGTTGTATAGCCCTATGGACAAGCTTCACTCATCACCCAGTTTTTGGCCCTTTTTGAGGTCATTTAATGCCCCTAACCTGACTTTGAAGCATTCTTAGGAGGTCTCCACAACTCAAAAAACTGTAATAACTTTCAAACCGTGGGGCCTTTTGAGTTGATTCTTTTTTTGGAATGCTCTAAATTACAATTACATTCATCAAGCCAATTTACACCTCCTAGTTCACCAAAATGATGGCTCAATTACATACTCCTATTTTTTTAGGATTTAGACGAACACTGATAGTGGAACTATGAGAGTTGGAACCTTTATTTGACCTAAATGGGTATCCAAAAACGAAAACACATGAAACAGAAATAAGTCTAAGTAGATTTTTTTTGGGTGACACAGGATTACCCTTATACCTCTAGATGCTCTTGCATTATAATTTTATCTCTTGATTCCTCTGTCATTATATAAATTTTCAAACTCATGTGATGTAAACTCTCGACCTCTATTAGATCTCAACTATTTTAACTATTTACCAGTTTCCTTTTCAACTCTTGCTACATACCACTTAAACATTTGAAAAGAATAATTTTTTTCTTTTAAAAGAAATATTGTCATCATTCTTGAGTAATCCTCCACAAATAAGATAATGTACTTGTCACCTTTGTAGCTTTGCACATCAATTGGTCCACATGAATCACTATGGACTAATTCTAGAATTTATTTTGAAGTATGATTTTTACTTTTAAAACTAGACTTTATCATCTTGCCTAACTGACATTGTTTGCAAATCACATTATTAGGTTTCTTCAGTTTTGGCAAACCTCTGACTCTTTTCATCTTATTGATACAGATGAAATCTTCAAAATTTACATGGCATAACCTATTGTGCCATAGCCACATACCATCAAAATGTACAACAAGACAAGTAGCATAATTCATATCAAGATAAAATATATTACCTCTAGTTTGATCTTCACTTCCAATTAGTTTTCCATTAGTGTCATAGATCTTAGCCTTTCTATTATCAAATTCAACTTTACAACTTGAACTATTCAATTGAGACACACTCAACTCATTATAGTCAAGTCCTTCCACATAGTAAGCATTGTCACACATGACCTTATCTATTAATCTTATTCATACTTTTCCTTTAATTAGACATGGTACATCATTACCAAATCTAACACTATTTCCATTATAATACTCAAGGGTAATGAACTTACTTTTATTGAAAATATAAGAGGAGTAGCTAAGGAGAATTAGTTGCCACTAAAATAAATCTCATATCACTTATATGTCAATACAAAATATAAACTCTATGGAAAGTGTTCTTACTTGGTTAACACACAGGCACTCAGTTAACACTATAATACAAATTGTTACTCGTAAAATATAGAAGACGTATATCTTAAGATAATAACTATGATCAACCTTAATTAACTTTATCACATAAACATAAAAGAAATAGCATGAACACAAGTGATTCCAAGATTTAACATGAAAACCCAATTTGGAAAAAAATCACCCATTGTAACTAGTTACTATTTTTCACTCTTCTAAAGTGATCCCTGTTAGGATATAACCCTCTTAAAGTTTACAAAACAAAGTGTTAGGTGTGACCCAGTTAGAGGATTTAATCACCTATTTGGAATGGCCTTCATATAGGTCTTTAGATAATTCAATCTAGAAATGTCATCTTGTTAGAGGATTTTGCAAATAGCTTTTAAGCTAACTTTGTTAAGGGATTTGATACACTAAGTTACATTGGTTAGAGAGTAACAATGATATGAACTGATTGCTAATGCAACTATATTGCTGATTTTAGATCTCAATTCTAGCTCAAATACTTGATCCTTATTATATTAATCTTTTTCTCCTAACAAGGATATTCTTCTTATCCTTCCAATTCTCTTCGTCTAAGCATCTTCTTATCTTTAACACATTCTCACATATTCAATCCTCAACTTGACCTTATACTTATATAATTAATATTGTTAGGTTAGCTTGAATGCAACTTAGAATAATTAATATTCATATGCTCAGTTAGATAGAACCAACAAACAAATCTATTATACTCAATATGGCAAAACAAAAAAACCCTTTGTTTGCTGACCCTTCTCGATAGATACTAACACTCAAATGATTTTCCTATGTTAACCAAGTAAACTTGGTTAATGTTTCATCTTCACAAACTTCCTTTGGTAACCAAGTGAGTTCGGTTAACACTATTTTCATACAAATTTCCTTTGTTAATAGAGTGATTTTGGTTAACACTCAAATTCTACAAAAATCTCTTTGATGCCTGAGTGAACTTGATGGACACTGTCTTTTGAACTTGTAAAACACTAAAATACTTGATGGACATAAGAAATTGTCTTCATCACTTGAGTGAGCTCCACATTTAATGCTTGTTAAAGATAATACATTTTGTGTAACATCAAAGAAAATATACAATTGATCAATTAATTTCAACAATCTTCATCTTTAGCATTGATGGCAACACAACATGTCATAATACAATAATGTTTTAGAGTAAAAAGAAAGTAAGAAAAATATCTTTAGTTTCATTTCAATTCTCATTCATGAGAACTCCCTCTTAATTCAATTTCTGCCTCTCTCAAAAAACTTTGCCTTCAACATCTTCTTCTAATAGAAAACTCTCCCTCTTTGATTTTAGACCAAGTTTTCCCTCTTTGATATCTTCAAACAAAATTTATGTGATATGACAAACAAACTTATCCCTCTTTGACATCTTATGCCAAAGACAATATTCAATAAATACCAATGTATCTGATGTATAGATTCATATGCAATTTGCACTTTCATTACTATATCAACTTGACTAATCTTCAACATGTACTGGTTGATACATCACTAACCATCACTTAGTGAGCTTCAGATAGGGGAATAACCCCTAACTTACCTCTTAGATACAAAAACCAATCCTTAGGTAATGGCTTCATGAATATATTTGTAATTTTTTCTTTAGTATTCACATATTCCAATCTTGCCTCTTTGTCTTGCACCAATTCTCTTAGAAAATGATAGTTTATTTGAATGTGCTTGATCTTGGTATACATCACAAGATTCTTTGATATATTAATTTCATTTTTTTTTTGTCATAGAAGATAATCATAGGATCCTTTATTTCTATCTTCATACCTACCAATAGTTAGTTGAACCAAACAAAATTGGAAAAATTAATTGTTGTTGCAACATACTCTACCTCTAGAGAAACACAATTTTCCTTCTTACTTGTCTAAGATACTAGTCTCTTACAAAGAAAGAATGCTCCACCACTGGTGCTCTTCCTATTATCAACACTTCTTGCCCAATCTGCATCAATGAAATGAGAAGGTAAAATTGGGTAGGGGATGACACCCACAAAATTATCAATATAGCAATATGTAACTATTTAAGGTGACAAAATTTGACCACTTCCAATGGTCTGCCTTGTGAAAGGCCTTCCCTATTAAAGGCTTTTCATCCTATTAAAAGTGACCTAGTTAGAGGATTTATAAACACTCACTTGGAATGTTACCCTATTAAAGGATTTATCACCTTTTTAAAGGTTTACAACAATGGCTATGAAACCAACCTATCTCCATAGGATTTTCATTCCTAATACAATGCCTAGAAAATATTAGAATGTGTTGACCTGATAACTTATAATCATCAATTATTGATTCTAGATTCTTTTTCTACTCAATATGATTTGATCCTTCCTAATTTGATTTGTCTCTACTCAAAGTGCTAATGCTCTATTCTAACCAACTAAATTCTGCAATGCTACTCTTCCTTCTCTAAGTCCTTATACCCCTCTAAACTTCACTAGTATTTTCCCATATAAATCTCACTCATGCTGAACTATGGGGTATTGACCTCCTTTTAAAGGCTTCAAATATTTAGGGTTAGGTATGAATCCATGATCGATATTCATTCTTCTTTTCTTGTTCAAATCTTTACACTTTTCTTATTGGTTGCATGCTTTCTCCTTGGCTACATGCTGATTACATAGGGAATGTAATTTTTTTGATCTTATCTTTAAGATCCTTTGATATTCATCTTAGATAAAATAAAAAATAGTTTACATCTGACTTTGTAAAGGAACAAACTCATATGAAGATTCTATGTTACTCAACACTTACTGATTGCTAATGCTTTGCACATACAGGAATTCTATCTCACTCAGCTCCTATAGTAACTCTATCTCACTCGACATATATTCTTTACTCGATACCTATAATGACTTAGCATAACTTATCACTTGGCACTTGATACTTGTTCAGCACTTGAAGTTCACATGGCACCTATTGAATCTCTTGCTCGACACATACTATAGCTCGACATCTATATCATACTCAGCATCAACTTTGAAATTGGTTAACTGTGTTGACACTCAATTTTCAAAACCTATATGAGACCAATAATCTCCTACTTTGACATGACTGTCAAAAACTCTTAACTAAGCATTATGAATATGATCTTCTATGAGTATAATAAACATCCTATTTGGCATATGTACAAAACTTCAAAAACTTGTTCAAAATCTTGTAGAAGACTATACACCTCAAAAACTTTTAACTCCCCCTGAGCTGATGTGCTAGTTTTTGTATCCAAAATTCCTTAATGTTGTATTTGCCTCATGTTGTTTCCATTATCTACCTTATCATTCCTTTGCCTTTATTTCTATCTGATCTATTTCTAGTTTGTATATACTCTGTGTCTACTCCCCCTTTCACACACCTTCCTTTCAGTTTTAGTTTTTGTATCATTTTGGCTATATCTTCTTATTTCTCCTCAAAACTCAAAATTTGAATATCTCCCCCTTTGGGTATATCTCCTTCTTTGGGTTTCTTTTATTATCTTCCCATATATTATTCTTCATCTCAAAAATGTATTTCTCCCTCTTTTTGACACTTATGTTAATGGGTCCTATGAATGAATTGAATATTTAGACAAAAAGGTTTTATTTACCTCCATTATAATTTTTTAGAGAAGCATCCCAATTGTCCAATGCTATTTCTAGTGCTTTGAGCTGGATGGTTGTCTCTATTGCAAGGTGTACAAGGCCTTCTAACGTAGAAGGATTTATATCTTTCTTTAAAACATTCTGTGTATAGGCCATCTCTTTATGAAAAAATTCCATATGTGGGGTGATTGCAGAGTGAATCTATATTAATTTTTCCTTGATATTAGCCTCATCTACTATAAGTATAGCTAATTCTTTTTGAGTGTGAAGTATTGTGGCAAAATGCTCCTCACTTTGAGCTAGGTCCTTAATTAGTTGTGTGCTAGATATCTTGAGGTTCCTCACCAAGCTCAATATCCTATGGATTGTTTCTTGTGTGAAGCATGAGTAATCACAAAATTTGGAGTACAATGAGAATATATTCTCAAGTACTACTTTCACTTTCTCTATCTACTTAGCCAGGTCTACCTGAGACAATGCTATCTAACTAAATATTTTCTCATTGACCTTCATTTGAAATTTCTTCTTAGACCATTTAAGTAATTTAATATTAGTATCTAGATCTTCATTTTTTTCATTGTCCTTGGATAGTTACTCCATGATGGGTTTTGTCTCATCAAGTACTTATAGGCTGAAAGCATCAAGAAAGATGTCTTTAATTTCTATCAATGCTTGCCTCTACCTCTACTCATTCATGAGTTTTTCATGCTTCTTTTTTTCTAGTGCCTCTTGCACTTCATTGATCTATGCTAAGTTCATTGTTTTATAGTCAAATCTTGGTATGACTATCTCTTCATCAAGTTTAGGGTCTCCATAGTGAAGTACCCTTGCTACCTTGGTAGAGCTCAAGCCTGGTACTGATATTTGTAGTGGTACTACATCAATGTTTGGCTACTTAGTAGCAGTCCTCATAGTAGGCAAATTGACCAATATTTGTATTGCCTCTTGTTCTCTCTCATTAAGGGTATTCTCCTCTTCCTTCTCTTCTTTAGATCTACCTTGATTAATTATAGTGATCAGAGTAGGTGCACCTTGACTCTATGCTATAGGAGAAAAGGTATCCCTTTGTCCTATTTGCTACTTTTCTTGCTCCTCAGTAGTTTAAGTCACTATCACTATGGAATCAACCTTAGTAGATGCATCTTGCACTTGTTTCCCTTGAGATTGTTCACTTGTGGCCTTAGGAGGTTGTGAAGGTGGTGCTTGTGCATTCACCTTCTCCTTGGTAATCTAAGATACTACCTTTTGTAGTTCCTCTACACTCACCAAAATTGGATTTGTACACAACTGTGATTGCAAAGTTGTTTGGTGAAGGATCTTTTTGAGATTCTTTGTAGTTAGTGGATTAATGTTATAACTTAAAGTATCAGGAACTTACTTCACAATTACTTCCTCTGTAGATGTAGGTGTAGCATGTGGAGGACTAGGTGGTGGAAATTGTGTATCTTGGACACTTTGTTCCTGTTGCTGCTTCTTAGTTATTGCCTCATCACCTTTCTATGTTTCTTTCTCCACTATTACTTCTTCTATTTCCTTATCTCGTTCTTCCTCTTTCTCATTTTCCTCTTCTTCTTCTTCATTATTTCTTCCCTCAAAGGGATCCTCTTGTCCTTCCTTGACTATTTGGAGACCATATATAACCTTCAACATGAGAGTGGACTTCTTTACAACATCCTCAATCTTTTTTTGTAGAATGTTGAAGGCTCTTTATTTAGGTGAAAATTTTCTCCCATGTTACTTGCTAGCCTTGCTTGTTTGACCTTGAGTGAGGTGAGGCATTACATGAGCCAAAGTTTACTCTCTTATCTCTTTCTCCATGTTTAGGCAATAATGCCATTTATTTTCTACAATGGAGTATAACTCCTTAGGCATAGTATTTTCAACTTCAAGTGGAGTAGTGTTGAACTTGGCCATCATAGTGTAGATTGACTCTTCCACTATGTTTTGCTCCTCTCTTCTTAAGTTATTAAAGTCAATGGTTTTGAATCTAGTCAAGTCTGCATTATCCCTATTGTGATCACAAACATTTTCAAGGTTAGATTTAGTGGTGTGAATTGTTCATTATCTGATTTTATCTTCTCCTCATCTGACTCTGGGGGTGCCGCATATTTTCTTCTTTTTTTCTTTTGTATTGGGCCTCCTTGTTGTTTTTCTTTCTACTTCTCATATTTATTTTCTACCTTTATTGTAGCCCTCATATCTACCCTTGTGGTAGGCTTTGTTGTGCTATGCTTGACTATTTTCTTCTTGCCTTTTGGCTATGCAACAAGCTATTTCTGTGCTTTCCTCTTCTTGGATTCTACCTTAGGTTCTTCCTTCTTGCCACCTTATTCTTCAACATCCTAACCTATTCCTTGGGTTAATGCTAGTGGCCCTTTGGCTTGTTCATCTCCATCATCATCTTCCTCTTCATCTTCTTCCTCCTCTACCTCAGCTGCCCCTTTTCCAAATTTAGCTCTAAGCTTCTTCATCAACTTATCCTTTTTCTTTAGTGTAGAAGTTGTTTTCAATTCAATATCTACCTTGATCTTACCACATCATATGTACCAAAATGTGGTGCACTCTTATCTATCTCCTCTACTAATAATGTTGTAATTGCTACAGATGCCTCATCAATGTTGATTTCATAACCAAGAGGTCTTAGCCATCTAATCCTTGGTATGGCTGCCTAAATGTAAGTATAATAAATATCCATAAGAAAAAAACATCATTTACATGTTGTTCAACTAATGAAATAGGTATCCTTAGTCTTTGCTTCATAGATTTCTTGAAATCTTCAAAATAACTTGTCATAAGTGTCTGAAAATTTTCTCCCATTTGTTGAATATATTCATTTACCTGAGCTACAATGGACCTATTGGTTTTCTAGCTAACATTTCCAAAGGATTGAAATTTGTTTTGTGTATAGAAAAATATAAAAACCAAAATTGCACCAAATTTACATTGGGCTCCCTTAGTTCTTCTTATAGCTCCTAAGTTCTCATTTATTTGCTACAATTGCAATTCTACTAGTTCATAGGTATGATCCTTTTTAACTAGTTTGTATCCAACATCTACTACAATACATGGAACACTATTGAGTCTACTAGATTGATAGAACTTGTGGGAAATGACTCTAATAGAAAAATCAACAAGAGGGTCCTTGATGGTAGATATGGTCATCCCTCTCTTGTTTCATTTGGCTCCTGTATTCTTTTCAATTGCTTCCTTGGAGTCACTTCTAAGGGTTTTGGGCTGATCTAGGCTTGGATACCTTGTTACTCTATGAACTATCCTCTTTGATATCTTAATTGGGCCATCTTCCAACCATAAACTTCTATCATGAATCTTGCTCAAAACTATTATGATCCATTCATTCTTAAAGCGAATGGGGAACTCTAGAGCACAGGTTAAACCCTTCTTCTCAATGGTTTGATATTCTTCCTTGAAGACCCCAGTTTCACACAATCTATCATACGCTTCTCTCCTCTCCATGTCTCAAATAACACTAATCTTACAATTATAACATCTCCTAACATCTTGAACCATTACTACCTTAGGAGGAATTATAGATAGGGCTCCGATGGGTCATTTTTGTATGCAACTTCAGGGATAGGCCAAAAATCTGGTTGCATAACTTCATTTGAGACTAATTGTACCTCAAACAACTCTTTCTCCTAACATTTCCTAGAACTAGAGGCCATTTGTGCAATCTAGGGTTTAAACACAAAGAAATTTGAAACTGTGTATCTCAACACTAGTATAAATACCTTGAAATTGATGAAACTATGTTGAATTTGCGTAGAAATTTTCTCAAATGTTCGATTCTCTTCTTGAAACATTTCTCCACTTTTCTTTTACTTTTCTCTTTGTTTGCGATGAAGAAAAATGGTTCAAAATGTGATCATATACCCTTATTTTACAAAATTTAATGCTTAGTGCATTTATAGTTGTCCACTCAGCTTCTTAAGCATTTCTTCTTTACTCGGCTTCCATTGTCTTACAAACACTTGACATAAACTAGAGTTTCCCTTACTAGGCATCAATTGCAATTTAACTTCACTCGACATCCACTACCAACTCGACTTGAACTAACCACTTGATTTCCACTGACTTTGGCAACCAACTTGACATGTACTGGGATTTTACTCGACATTTGTAGGCAACCCAACAACACTTGTGAAAACTTTAAGTTTTACCTTTGCATCTCTATTCATGTTGATCTATCCTTTTTAGTACATGCTTGTCTTGGGACTAACGTATGACAAGGCTTTGTATATCAATCTCTCATACCATCTTTTTCTTTTTTGGATGAAGTGTGATCACTTGACCTTTTGGGTGAAGTGATCCCTTCATTGAATGTGTTGCTTCCATCTTTCTTCTTCCATGTTTTATTCATTTCTACTTTGATGTGTTCAACATTTACCTTCTCCTTTTCATTGTTGAACTTTGAGTTGGGTTCCTTTGACCTTGTTGGCTAGTTCTTGCTAATGTGTCTAGTCTTCAAACAACTAAAGCATGTAGTTTGGCTGAGCCATTTGTTGTAGTTTCCACTGAAATGCATTCTTATGCAATTTTTAGGGATGTTTCCATATTCTTAATAGTAGTGATAGCTATAACTAGTGTTGTAGTCCCAATTATAGTAATGTCCATGATTATTTCCTCTTGTTGGTTGATTAGGTGTCCACAGAGGCTTTGATCTACACTCAAAAGCTCTGTGTCCATACTTCTTGCAACTATAGTTTTGTCCTTCAAATATTTGTGTTTTGATGGTTTTAGTGCTACAATCATGTGCTTGATGTCCTTTCTTGTTACACTTGTGACAATGATCTATATTCTTAGGCTTGTCATGATGATGGGTGTTCTTGCTCCTACACACATTACAAGTATGTCCCTTTTTACCACAAAAATGACAAGTAGGTTTAGTGTTCTTAACTTTGTCACTTCTTTATTCTTAATTCTTGGATGACTCTCCTTTTTTAGTACTGTTGTATCTTAGTCTTGAAGTGTCATTGCTAGCTATTGGTGATTTCAGTAGCTATTCAAAGTACTTGATGGTCTCATTGGGTTTGTTGAAGCTTTTTATAATCTCCTTTTCTTTTTTCAGGTCATTTTGTAGTTTTTCATTCTGCATCTTTAGTGTGGAGATCTCAATGTCCTTGACATTTAGCTAATGATGTACATTCATCATCTACCTTAGGGTGTCTAGCTGTATGTTGAAAATTCTTGCAAGTTCAATTGATTTTTCTTCCAATTTTCTGGCAAGGTTTCTCTTATCTTCTTCTAGCATAGCCTTGTCTTCAATGACTCTTTTCTTCTATTCAATTACTTTAGGAAAGCATCATGGCTTTTTATTCTTGTTCAAGCTTGAGAGTTTTGATTTCTTTTGCTTTGAGCTCTATTCTTCTCCATAAGATCTGCTATTGCCGCATCAAATTCCTTGGAATCTCCATTTGTAAACACTTTTGAGGTGTCAATCTCCTTGTTTTATGTATCATTCTCAGCTATGGTAATCTCTCTTCTTCTCTTTAAAGATTTTCTACCTCTAAATTTGTCTTCATTCATGCTATTCAACTTATTAGGATATCTTGTTGCAATATGACCAACATCATGATAACTAAACAATATGATGGGTAAGTTACCTTTTTATTTTCCTTTACCCCTATTAAATTTCTTAGCCAACGATGCTTCTAGTTCTTCTAGCTCTTCATCATCTATATCATTATCACTAGCAATAGGTTTGATCTTTTTATTTTCCTTATCATTATGCTCTTTTAGTATCATCTTAGCTTTGAAAGTAGATTCAACATTTTTTTAATTGAAATTATCAAAATATAAAAGTTCAAAAGAAATGAGTCTACCAACCAGTCCTTCAAGGGATAGATTACTACTAGGATTACACCTCAATTATTTTATAGCACATACTCTAATAACATAGATATGCAGTAGGGTTATCAATACTTTGGTGATCACAATCTCATCTTCAATCTATCCATCATATTCTTGAATTGCATTAACAATATGTTTGATCCTTAGACAATATTGGACTCTAATCTCACCATTTTGCATTCTCATTTCATGAAATTTTCCTCTTAGACTTTTAGCTTTGGCTCTCAACACATTCATATCTCCTCAGTAAATCTTCTATAGGGCATCCCACATCTTCTTTGTAGAATCACATCCTTTGATGTCATCAAACTTTGAGTAGCTTAGGGAAGATGTAATCTTCAACATTTCCTAATTGTGTTATTTCTTATGTTTCAATTGATTAGAAGTTGAGGTTCCATTTGGATCAACATGCTCAGTGCTGATAGTTGACGATGCATAATCTCAAAGATCTCTTAGATGTATCATAATCAAACTTTTCCATGCAAGAAACATTTCCTCGTTTCACTTGGGCACTTTCTTTCTATACATCCTTATATTTTTCTTTAAGTAAATTCAAACTTTCTCTTAAGTACTTGGTGCTTTGATACCAATTGTTGGAATAGTTTAGAATAATTGAGGGGGGTGGGGGGGGGGGGGGGAGTGAATCAAAATCAACTATTCAAGGTCCAAATGTAGAAATAAAACTTTGTAGTGTTGCAACTTATCCGTATGCATGGATTGACCATTCAATATCTTAAACAATTGCAAATCGCTATCCTATGTCAAAATAACTTTGTACAAATGTAAAAATGAAAAATCACAAAATTAATCACACATTGTGCTACAAGGATTTTACATGAAAACCCAATTTGGGAAAAACCAATAGTAACATGCTACCAATTTTCACGCTTCTCAAGTGAGCTCTATGAGGAGTCAACCTTGTTAAATTTTACAATGCACACTATTAACTATGACCTAATGCAAGGATTTCAATCACCCTATTAGGAGTGAGTCTTGTTAGTTGACTTTAGAACATTCTATTACAATGTCACCATGTTAAAGGATTTACTAATGACTGTTATGTCAACATTAATCCAAAGGATTTATCCATGTTGATATAGTTGTTAAAGAGTAATAACAGGACTTGATCTGGTTATAATAACAATTCACTTACAAATTATAGATCTCACATTCAGTCCTCCATTCTTATTATAATTCATCCTCTTCATATTCGACAACTTGTTCACCCTTAAAGCCTTCATCACCTTAACCTTTCTTTCTTTCTATGCTAACCACAAATTCTTCTATTCTACCTCCATATGAGGCAACACCCCAGACTTCTTGTCTTCCTTAGGTTCTCACACATGACAACTATTTCTTTTGGCCTACTATCTCCTTATATAGAGAATTTAGGTCCTTTTTTTCTTAACCATAATCATCCATTCTAGGGTTAGGTAGGGTTCATTGAATCTACCCACTTTTCATTTTATCTCCTACAAACTTCCTCTACAATCCTCTCTAAATTTTGTGCCAATAGCTCATCATAGCTATCTTCCATACACTTTACACAATTAAAGAAATCAACATTGTTGGATTTCATTCATTAAATCTTTGATCTAACATAATTTAATAGCATTTAGTAATAATACTCTATTTTCCTAGAAAACATTATGATCTGATGCTTGGTAAACACTAGGTTTCTTGGAATCCATTAAGTTTTTTATTGGTTCTTGACACATACTAACTTTCTTTACTTGGCACCAAATAGATTTCTCTTGCTTGACTCATACTAACTTTTCTCCTCAGCTTGCATTGATTTCACTTGGCTTGCACTATTTTATCGGTAAGGCTTGGCAAACACATTTTTTACACATCCTTCTTCAATTATTTTTTCAAGAAGCCTTTCATTATTCGCTTAAGTAGATAAAAAATACACTATATCATCAATGTCTTTCTTGGTCTTAGTGCTCCTTTTGATACACTTAATAACTTAACCTTTCTCTAGGTTCTCTTGTTATCCTTTCTTTTCAAATCGTCTTCATCAATCAAATAAATGATAGCATTTAGACCAAAGTAAGAAATTGTCTCACCAACAACTAGTAGGTTTGATATTAGTGACAAAATAATGATTGTTCCATGATAAGGTTTCATCAATCTTGTTCACTTCAACAATCTTATTTAAAGAAAGTCTGGTTTGTTAGGGAAAATATCTCACAATCAAAATTCAAAAATTATAGGATAATCTGACTTGCTTTGAGATTAGTTAAATTCTATAGCCTGGGGCATTTTGACATTAGTGGGCTCTTTGGGAAACATTAAACCATTTTGGTTATTATTAAAATTTAATGTTACTTTTTATTTTATTTTTTGCTTATTTCTTATGAGATTGAGGTATCTTGAGAGCTACAAGTGCATGCTTGACTAGAGCATTCTAAAAAAATCATTTAAAAAAAAAGTATTCTTGAAACATGCATCTTCACAATTTTTTTGTATCTTACTTTTATATTTTTTGGATATACATACAGTCTCAAAGATAAAAACTGGGAGAGAAATCCATTCTTTTTTTTCTACAATATTGCAAGTGAGAATTATTTAACATCTTTACAATTTCTAATCATTCTTCGCTAATTCTTTGTAGGACTATATTAGTAATCTTTGGATTAGTTAATATTTATGAAACATATTCATGATCATAACATCAAATACTTTTTGGGAGTAAATCAAAAAACCAAAATAAATCATTTTTTAATAGAAAAATTATTTAATAAGGGAAATTAGTTTCTTTTTCAAAAGAGGAGAAAAAGTTAGGGCTTTCGAAAAAGAAGAAAAATGGCACTATAGGCAAGAAATATGGCATAAAATTTGGAATGTGCAATTTACTCATGGTTGTTCATTTAAAAATTGTGATTTATTAAAGAGAAATCACCAAAAAATCATCTCATCATTTTCTTATGAAAAAATAGGTATTTTGGCATTGAAAAAATCCTCAAATGGTTTCTGAAGAAAATCATGATTTCTTCATTATTTTTCCTTTAGTTTCCTTGATATGTTCTAAATAATTAGAAAAAAATGGTTAATATGGGGAGCTTACAAACTACTTATTAATGAAAGTAAAATATTTTTCCCAAGAGACAATAATCTCTATTGCTCTCAGAATATGGTATGTCTTTTGTAATTTTTTCTTTTTTCTTTACTTTATCAATAGATTTAGAAGATTAAGAAGAAACAAGTCACACTACTTTTTTAGTGTCCTTTCAATGACATATTTTTTAAGATATTTATCAGTTAACATCAGTTTTTTTATGACCCCCAATCACTAAAATATTTGACTAACTATACACAATAATTTTAATATTCCTATCCCTGCGTAGTCTATGAAATAACTCCATCTACAGTGTCTTGCTAGAACTCTCTTTCTAGTTTTTGAACAAAGTTAAATTTACTCAAACTAGGGCTTAAAATTTTGAGCTAGTATGATATGCATCAATAAATCAAAGTAAGATAATATCGTAGGAACCATTTACAACATCAAGTCAATAATAATCAATTTTTTCTCAATTTTGCATTTTCTTTGTCCTCCACTTTGAATTAAGTTTTAAATTTTGAGGGTTTAACCTTCTAACCATGTCAGGTTGGAATTATATCAATGGACATATCACCTTTTGGATAATTTATTTATAGGTTAATTGGTAGCCACTATTAATGATCATAATCTAATGTTTAAACTGAAAATCCTTTAATCTTCAACACACTTTCCAATACAAAGGACACAAATATTTGGAAAAGCTCACTATCTTCATTTGTAGCTTTGAATAGCATATGATTTTGACTTCTATAGAAGCCATGACCATCAAATTTTTAACCTCTCTTGTATTGTTAATGAAATGTGTCAACAAAATCTTAATTTTCATTCTATTGATCAAGTCATGTTTATTTCTTGTTGCATATTGGTATTCTATGCCTAATTGACCAATAACAAATTATTAGTTGCATCAAGCCTTCCAACATTGATTGAAGGTTTAATTGACAATTTCTACTAATTTCTCAATGCTCATCTAATATTTAAGTGTCACATGTTTATGAGAACTATCTAGACTGAGAACATGAAAGGGATATGTTTTTGGGTGCTTCCTTCAATAGAAACCCTTGTGCTCATCATTTGGCTCTCAACTCATAGATCTCTCTCATTATGTTAGACATATCTTGTTTGTGGTAGATTTGTAAAAAAATCATGATGATAATCATGAATTGTATGGCAAGACTTAGGCTTAGAAGAGTAACTTTGAGATAGCTAAATGTGTCACTAAGCTGGAATGAGTTAATAAACTACTTTATTTAATAATATTTTTTTTAATTAGATATTTGGAATCCATAACATATATTCAATCAATAAGAATAATGCTACAAACACATCCTTTTTCCAAAATAAGGAATCAAAGTATCTTTACCACTGCATAATTCTTAACTTTCTAGATTAGCAAGGATTACAAATTACATTGAAGAAAAAAATTCTTGTGTGTCAGAGACCTATCTTAACAATAATTTGAATAATCTACAACAAAATGTTCACCTATAATAGTTAGACAAGTTACCTTGAAAAGCTTTCTAAGCATATTCTTTCTGCTATCGTACTTAAGTGAAATGAAAATATATCAATAGTTGATTTCTCCCTCACTTAAAATGTTACAAAAGAATCCTTTGTGTTTTCTTACTTGTCACTTGGCTGAAAAATGAATGGTGAACTTTGTTTTTTTTAGACTTTGGCTAATTAGCTACACCATTTGGTACCTCTCCATACTTGACTATCATCTTTTGAGCCAATGTGGAGAACAACATAAAAATAGGGATTTATTATTTGGGGACGGCACTCACTAGAAAGGCCTCTATGTTGAATAGTTCTTGATAAAAATTTATTAACTATATCCACATGGATGATGCTTTCTTAAGTATTGATGCAGTGGTAAGATGAAACTTACTATCTTTGACTGGCTAGGAAACTCTTCCATTTTTTTTTAGTTTTGGAAAGGAAAATGATTACAAGATGCAACATAAACAAAAATCAAAGAAAAAACACCCTTATTCTATATCCATGACCCAAATATTGAGTCTTGCAAGCCAAAATTGAGGTGCTCCTACACCACTAGTATTCCTTTGAAAGATAAATGTTTTAGACTTGTACTAAATCCAAGTCTTTTTATTCATCCAAATATCATTATATTATCCTTTGGCTATACCTATCCTACAATATTATAGTGGTGAAAAAGGCTTGTGTTTACTTCAACTAAAGATTTTATCCAGTTTTAGCAAATGGATTTTGAGTCACAGAATAATGGAGAACTATGTGGTTTTATTCCATACTTTAGGATGTGAAGTGAGATGAACTTAATTTGATACATGATATTGGTAAATGGGGAAGGGTTGACTATTGATACAATATAAGAAGGGGGCCACATGAAAGATATTCTAAGCGTAAGAGTTTGCGAACACACGACAAAATTATGAGTCAAGTAGAATCAAAATAATTCTGCATTCATTAGTTTAATTTAAAACTATAGAAGATGGTTTGATGAAGATTTATAGTGTCCAAGGTCTGAAACTAACCTATCACCAGTTTTTTGCATCCTCAACCTTTTTTTTCTAATGTTAATACTGCATATAGAATCCAATCTTCCTAATTCTTTGTTTGATCAACAAAAACTTTATCATTACCAATGACTTTATCTTTCACCTCTACCTGAATTCAGGTCCTCATTGTTGGAAATATAAGAGGAGTAACTAAGAGTGGAGGGGTGAATCAATTACCACTAAAATTAATTCCAAATCCCTTAGATCTTAGTACAAAAAGAAACTTTGGAAATTAAATATTGTTGATGCTCGGCAAACAAAGGAATGTTATAACTTGGTAAACACTATATTTGCTTGGTAAACATTAACATAAAAATCTTTAGATATTATCTGTGATTAATGTTACTTTAACTTAGTTGCAAACACATAAAATTAAATAGCATGAACACATTTCATACCAAGATTTAATGTGGTAACCCAATTTGGGAAAAACCACCAATTGCAAGTCGTTACTATTTTTCACTCTTCTGAAGTGAGCTTAGTTAAGAGCAACCCTTGTTAAAGGTTACAAAACACACTATTAGGTGTGACCCTATTAAAGGAGATACTCACCTTTTAAGGAGTGGCCTTGTTAGAAGTCTTGAGAAAAATCTGATGGAATTTGCACCTTGTTAGAGGATTTACAAATAGCTATTAAGCCAACTTGGTTAAGAGATTTAGATCACTGCTACAATGGTTAGAGAGTAACAATGAGATGAACCAATTTGAATGCAACTGAATTTCTCATTATAGATCTCTATTTTGGCTTGTTCTTAGTCCTCCTTGATCAAATTTTGCTTTGCTTCTCCACAAGGATATTCTTCTTATCCATCAAATTCACTTCCTCTTCTCATCATATAATCATTATTCGTGTTTCCACTTTGAAATCACAACTTGACCTTATTCATATATCTTCCACTTTGTCAAGTCATCTCAAATACAACTTAGAATAATTAATATTCATCACCTTAGTCAGCTCGGTTAACACTAAAAACTCACGAAAATCCTTTGGCAACTAAGTGAGCTTGGTTAGCACTAGTTCCATCCAACTTTCCTTCATTAACCAAGTGATCTTGGCTAACACTCACTTTCTATAACTTTCCTTCAATGCCCAAATGAACTCAGTAGGCACTACCTTCAAAAGTAGGAAAATATAGGAATGCTCGGTAGACACTGAGAACTATATTCATTACCTGAGTGAGCTCAACATATTTTGACTTTCAACTAATATCACATTTGTGTAACATCAAAGATAACACAGAATTTAATCAATTGTATCCAAAAATATCCCTCTTTGGCATTGATGGAAACACAACATGTCATAGCACAATGAAATTTCTAGAAAGAATAAAGTAAGGAAAATATCCTAATTTTGATTCTCAACCATGAGCACTCCCTCTGTCAATATGAGCCCTTTCTTGCTTACAAATCTCTCCCTCTATTAGAAAACTTCTATCTGCAAAAAACTTCTTGCCAAGTTCATTCTTCATTTTATTGCAAACCTGTCCCTCTTACAGAAATTTCTTACAAGATATGACATTATAACTTCTCCCTCTTTCAAAACACATGCCAAAGACACAAATTCCATGACTATTAATGTACCTCAAGTACTGATTCATTTGCAATGTACCCTCTTCCAATTCTACATAAACTAATTGATCTTCAACATGATCTGGTTGATGCATCACTAAGCTTCATTTAGTGAGCTTGTGATAGGGGAATAACACCTAGCTTACCTCTTAGATATAAGAATGAATCCTTAGGTAATGGGTTGGTGAATATGTCTGCAATCTATTCCTTTGTATTCACATATTCCAATATGACTTCTTTATCTTTCACCAATTTTCTTAAGAAGTGATATTTTATAGAAATGTTCTTTGTTTTGGAATGAATCACTGGATTCTTTGATATATTGAGTGCACTCGTGTTATCACAATATATGACAACTAGATCCTTGATCTCTATCTTCATATTTTCCAATAGTTTCTTGAACCAAATAATGTTTAAGCAATTAACTGCTCTTGCTACATATTTTGCCTCTGTTGTAAATTGGGATGTATAATTATACATCTTGCTTGTTGAAGATACTAGTCCTTTTCCAAGAAAGAATGCCCCACTACTATTGTTTTTCCTATCATCAAGACTTCTTGCGAAATTAGCATCAGTAAATACCCTGAAGACTAGATTGCTTCCAAGTTTGTACCATAAACCATAGTCTTTAGTACCTTTTAGATATCTCATGATTCTGATGATTTCCATCATGTGATTTTCTCTGAGATTTGTTGAGAATATTGCCACCATACCAACTGCTAATGCAATATTAGCCCTTGTATACACTACATACTGTAGTTTTCCTATCATTGATCTATATGTGGTCTGATCTACTACCTCAGACTCATCATTTTTGGAGAGCTTATATCCAATATACATAGGTGTTCCAATTGGTTTTGAATCTTACATTCCAAATTTCTTGAGCATTTCTTTGGTATACTTAGATTGAGTGATGTAGATACCATTTTTATTTTGTTGTATCTATAATCCAGCAAAGAAATTTATTTCACCAAACATGGACATTTCAAATTCTTTTATCATTTCTTCTGAGAATGCTTTGCATAAATCATCATTTCCTATAAATAGAGTATCATCAACAAATATTTCTGCTAACACAATTTTCTTATCTAGTCCATCCTTGATATACTGACTACTATTATCATTAGTTCTTTGAAAACCAATCTGTATCAAATGATTATGTAGTCTTTCATACCAAGCTCTAGGAGCTTGCTTGAGACCATATAAAGCTTTGTGTAATTTGCAAACCATGTCTCTTTTGCTAGGATCTATGAAAACTTCTAGATGTTCAATGCAAACTTCTTCATCAAGAATTATGTTCAAGAATGCAGATTTGACATCCATATGATATACTTTGAATCCTTTGTGAGCTGCATATGCCAATAAAGTTCTAACACCTTCTAGTCTTGCCACAGGAGTGAAAGTCTCACTATAATCAATACCTTCTTCTTGAGAGTAACCTTTACATACTAATATTTCTTTATTTCTTGAAACTTTTCCATCTTCATTCAATTTATTTCTATATACCCATTTTGTTTCAATTACATTTTTATCCTTAGGTCTAGGAAAAAGAGTCCAAGTTTTTTTCTTCTCAATCAATTCTATTTCTTCATTCATTACTTCAACCCAAATTTTATTATCCAATGCATCTTTAACATTTCTAGGTTCAAATTCATCTAGTAAACATGTACCTTTTCATTTTCTTCTTGTCGTAGTTCCATCAGATTTGTCTCCAATGATCTGATCAGGTGCATGATGCCTTCTAAAATATTTTACTAGCATGGGCTCTTCAATTTTTGAATGAGTTCCATCATCTTCTTCTTGAATATTAGTTTCAAGCTTAGGTCCTTATGTCTATGACTCAAGTCCATCAAACTTAGTTTGAACGAGATCCGTAGCTTCTAATTGTGACTCGAGTCCTTGTAGCTCAGGTTGCACTGTCTGCAACTTGGTAACTATTGAAGTTTCTAGAGACTCGAGAGTTGAAGCTTCTTTTATTTTAGATATATTTTTTAGAGTATTAGGTTCATAAAACAAATCTTTTATACTCTTTAGGTTCCCCATTGCTTACTTCTTCACTCTTTTCTACATATTCATCAATTCTAACATGTGCACTTTCTCTAATTTTGTGAGTAGACAAATTCAAACATCTTGATGCTTTATTTCTATAGGAATATCCTAGAAATATGCCTTCATCACCTTTTATATAAAATTTTCCTTTTCTAGATTCTTTCAATATGTAAAATTTGCTACTGAATACTTTCAAGTAACTTACATTAGGTTTGTAGCCATACCATAGATGATAAAGTGTCTTGTTTGAATCTTTCTTCAATTGAACTCTATTCAAGGTATGAACTATAGTGCTAATAGATTACTTCTAGTATTTGAGAGTAACATTCTTTTTAGTCATCAAGGTTCTTGCATAGTCCATGATAGATCTATTTCTTCTTTCTTCTATACCATTTTGTTGTGGTCTACCAGGGATTGATACTTGTCTTTTGATTCCACTTTCAATGAAAAAAATATGAATTCATGGGAAATGAATTCACCACATTTTTCTAATATTAGAAATTTCAACTTCTTTTCAATTTCTTTTTCTACTCCTACCAGATACCACTTAAATTCTTGAAAAGCTTTTGATTTTTCTTTTAAGTACATTACAGTCATCATTCTAGAGTACTCATCAATAAAGAGAATGAAAAACATTTTTCCACTATAACTTTCTATTCCAATAGGTCCACATAAGTCTGTATGAACAATTTCTAAGACTTAATTTGACTGATAGTCTTTGCTTTTGAAGCTTGTCTTTCCCATCTTACCAATTTGGCAATTCTTGCATAGACCCATGTCAGGCTTCTTCAAACTAGGGATACCTCTTACTCTTCTATATATTCTTATGTTAACTAGATCATCAAAGTTCAAATGACCAGGTAACCAACTTTCCTCTATTTAAGCAATAAAACATCAACAATGACTGATATCATGATAAAATATATTACCTTTTGTTTGTTTGTCAGAACCAACCAAATTTCATTTCCCATCCAACAATTTGGCCTATCCATTCGTGAATTCTACCTTGAACCCAATGTTATTCAGCTATGCCACACTTAGTAGATTATCCTTTAGTCCTTTAACCCAATAAGCATTGTCACATATAAGCTCTTTTTTTAGTAAGATACATCCTTTTCCTTTTATGTTACAAGGTTCATTGTTTCCAAATCTTACACTACCTCCATCATAATATTTCATATGCTAAAATTTTGTTTTTTCACTAGTCATATGATGTGAGAAGGCACTATCAATAATCGATATGTCACTTTTTCTAACATGAAAGATAATTGTCATCTTATCTCCTTCATCATAAAATTCATCCTTCACAACAATATGTACCATTTCATCTTCACTGTTTTCAGGATCTTTTGCTATAAAACAAGATTTCTTACCTTTCTCCTTGAAGGTCTTGTAGTTCTTGGAGTCCTTCTTTCCTTTATGCTTTTTTCTTTTCTTCTCATCCTTAATTTTCTTGTTTGGACACCTAGCAGCAATGTGACCAATTTCTTCACAAGAAAAATAGATCAAAGGAACTTTACCTCTATATTTTCTTCTGCTTTTGGAATAGTTCCTTGCAAGCAAGGGTTCAACAACTTCAAAATCACTGTTTGAGCTTTCTTTTGATGTTCCATCTTCTTCACTTTTTGATTTACTAGATTTTGACTTTTTACCCTTATCTTTGAGTGTGAGTTTAGCTTTAAATGTAGATTCAATATTCTTTGAAGTAAGAACATAGTTATCATAGTTATCTAATTCAAAAGGTGTCAGTCTTCCAACTAGAGCATCCAAGCCTATTTTGTTATTTGGATCACATCTATTTTCTTGAATAGTATATACATTAATTGCATAAATAGGAAGAAGAATTTTGAGTACTTTACTTACAATTGTTTCATATTTAATGTCTCCTTTGGATGCTTTGATTGCATTGACACTGGCCTTGATTCTTTCCACATATTTTGACAAATTTTCATCTTCTCTCATTTTCATTTGATCAAATTGTCCTCTAAAGCTTTTTGCTTTGGCTCTCTTTACATTTTCATCTCTTCCATAAATATCTTTCAATTTTTTCCACATTTTAAAAGCAGTTTTATAGTCTTTGACATGATCAAATTCAGCATAAGTGAGAGGAGATGCAATATCAATCATCATGATGGTATGGTTCTTTTTCTCAGCAATATCTTCAACTGATAATGTTCCAGTGGGAGTTGTGTATTCTTCATCAAGATATTTGTAGCCTAAATCATTGATTGTAGCTAGTTGAAGCCTCATAAGTCCTTTCCATGTTCTACAATTGTCTCTATTCAATTTGGGAATCTCTTTTTTGTAAGAAATCCTAATCTTTAGCTTAGGTCATTGAAACCTTCTTTGCAAGAACCAAAAGCTCTAATACCATATGTTGGAAATATAAGAGGAGTAACTAAGAGGAGAGGGGTGAATTAGTTACCACTAAAATAAATCCCAAATCCCTTAGATGTCAATACAAAAATAAACTCTGAAAACTAAATACTATTGATGCTTAGCAAACAAAGGAATGTTGTAACTTGGTAAACACTATATTTTCTTGGTAAAAATTAACATGAAAATCTTTATATGTTATCTATTATTACTATTAATTTAACTTATTTGCAAACACAAAAAGTTAAATAGCATGAACACATTTGACACCAAGATTTAACGTGGAAACCCAATTTGGGTAAAACCACTGATTGCAACTAGTTACTATTTTTCACTCTTCTAAATTGAGCTTGGATAAGAGCCAAAACTATTAAACATTATAGAACACACTATCAGGTGTCACCCCATTAAAGGATTTAATCACCCTATTAGGAGTGGCCTTGTTAGAGATCTTGAGAACAATTCAATCGAATTGCCGCCTTGTTAGAGGATTTACAAATAGTTGTTAAGCCAACTCATTTGAGAGATTTAGATTAGTGCTACAATGGTCATAGAGTAACAATAAGATGACATGATTTAAATGTAATTGAATTGCTGATTACATATCTCTATTCTAGCTTCCGCTTAATCCTTCCTAATTGAATATGGCTTTGCTACTCCATAGGTATATTATTCTTATCCTTCAAATTTGCTTCCTCTTCTCATCATATAATCATTATTCATTTTTCCACTTCGAAATCACAACTTGACCTTACGCTTATATCTTCCACTTTGTCAAGTCAACTCAAATGAAACTTAGAATAATTAATATTCATCATCTTAGTCAGTTGGAATCAATTGATAAATCAATTAAGATTAATATGCCAAAATAAGACAATTCTTTGTTAGCCAACCTAGCTCGATAGAAGCTAACTCAGCAACAATTTCCTTTGTTAACCAATAGAAGCTTGGTTAACACTACAAACTCACAAAAATACTTTGGCAACCAAGTGAGCTCAATTGGCACTTGTTGCATCCAACTTTTCTTCATTAACTAAGTGATCTCAATTAACACTCACTTTCTATAACTTTCCTTCGATGCCTGAGTGAACTTGGTAGACAATGCCTTCAAAACTAGGAAACTAGAGAAATGCTTAGTAGACAATGAGAACTATGTTTACAGCTCGAGTGAGCTTGGTATATACTGACTATCAATTGAGATGACATTTGTGTAACATCAAAGACAACACACAATTTAATCAATTGTATCCAACATTCATTACCCCTTTTACTATTTCATTCTTTAGATGACCTTGTTCTTCACTAATGTCATCAACATTTATATTCATAGGGCTAACCATCTACTCCATGTTTGTTTCTTGCTACAAGGAATGTGTTGCTTCACCATTTTCAGCTTCTTTTTCACTATCCTTTGTTTTGGACAAATCTTCTCCCTTTGGCTCTGCTTTTTGAATTAATTTAGTGGGTTTCTTATTAAGGATTAAGAATACATTGGAATCCCTCTTATTTGTAAGTAAAAATTATAGTTTATAATATTATTTTAGATAAATCAATCTTTGAGATAATAAGGAGTAAAAATAAATAAAAATAAACCTAGAGATAATAAGAATTAGGAGACTTCATTTGAATCCCTCTTTTTTGTAAATAAAAAGAACATATTTTTTAATTAAAAAATAAAAATATTATAGAGAAAATAATCACTGAGATGAGGAGTGCAAATAATAGGAAACAGTCCTATAGTTAATTAGAACTATCTATACAAATAAGTGTTGGAAGAACGAATGCTAATGATATTCCTACGAGGGATTATTGTAGAAACATGATTAGATAATTATTTTGATGATATGTTACATTCATGATTGTGTTTGTCATTGATGTCAACATAGCATTTTTCTATGGTATCTAACAAAAGAACAATCGTAAAGGTCAAGTTGAGTATTTTCACTAGTGAGGTTAATGGGAGATACTATTAAGTGTCTAGTATATGTAGATAACCTCAAGAGAAAAAATATATAAATTCTAGAAGAAGTTATGCAAGTTTCGATGAAGACTGTTCTGAGATGGAGTTTACAGTAGCATGTCCTAGTAAACTTTTTATATCTCTTAGTAGATTTGTTATTCTAAGAGGCAAGGTTAAAGGAATATAGAACACATGTTGGAGATGCATTGCTAAGCTCAATCATCATAATATTATATGTACAAAAATTTATTCAAGTGCAAGGTGATAGATTGATGTTATCACTAAGTATAATGCATTCTTAATGATGTCCTATAATAATTAATCGAGAACGTGTATTAGCCAACTTAGGGAAATGTTTTATGGATTTAGTATAAAGGAAGGACATTTTCATTTGTTACATATGAATGATTGTGTGAAGCACGAATACTAGAACAGAAGGGAAACAAGTTGATATGTGAGGATAAGTAGAGCAGAGAAAAGTTGGAGAAAATTTTTTTGTCGAGGTTTTATTTTAAGATCCAATGTTTGATATTTGGATCTGAGGTTTGTGACCTAGTCTAAAATTTTGAAGGTGATTGGTTTGGTTGATAGGACCAAAGAAAGAGCTTAAAGCACAACATGAACAATTATTCTACAAGGAATAGTTGAGGGATCATTTGGACAGTGAAGTTCAATGGTCTTTCCCTAGAAGCTATTTGGATAGTGGGTCCATTTGCCTTCTATAACTCCTAATAGGGTTGGATAAACTCCTAACAAGGATTCAAAGTCTCCTAATAGGTACTCTTATGTATAGAATGCATTTATAGACTCCTAATAGGGTCCATCATCTAATAAGGAATATATCAGTATATCTTTGTGGGCATCATTCCAATTGGAGTTTTCCCTCTAATCAAGGGTTTCCCTAGTTAAGAAATCTAGTGCAATTGTGTATGTGCATCTTGTTATGGGTGTTGTTAATTCTGATTCAATTCTTAAGATTAATTAAGGTTGATAAATTTTTTAATTAGATACCTAATTCACCCTCCCCTCTTAGTTATCTTGGTGGACTATTATTTCTAACAATAAGAAGGTCTACAAAGGACATATTGCTTTTTGCTTTGATTGTGGAATCTAGTGTGGATTGCTTCTTAGTAGTTATGTTTTCATAACTCTCTTTGGATCAAATTTTTTCACTCTTCTTCCTTTAGTATTTTTATGGCTAACTATAGGAGGAGCAATAGATCATCTACTTCTACCATCAAATCTTCTTCAACCATCGTTAATAGATAATGTCTTCTTTTTAGCATATAATATCCTCTCTTTAGGATTTCTGCCTCTTTGGGCTTCTTGTGCACCAATGCACCTAAACAATCTATTCATGCCATATCTTAGACAAGATAGAAAAGATATTGTTGGAAAGGAGTTATTTAAGGGAAGGATCTTTAGCAATAAAGGGAATCATATTCAACAAAGGATGTGGTCCCATACCCAATCTAATAACTCTTTCATGATACAAATGGGGAATCATCATAGTGAGAAAAACTTACAAGAATTTAGGCAGCATAGAAGAACTCATGACCAAAATAAAATAATAGCTAACTATGAGAGGGGTCAAAGAAGACCCAAGTGGCTGCTAGGCTTGCTACATAAACTCCTAGACTACATTTTTCTATAGAGAAAAGAAACTAGAATTCTATATTGATGTTTAACTATTAGATGGGTTTTTTTTTGTGAGTGCTTAGAAGTAACAAATTTATCCTAGACATCAAAATTAAACCCTGAACACACACACACACACACACACACAATCATGAGATTCATTAAAGATCATTCATGAAATTTGAATTTTGGAAACTAATTACACACACACACACATGCACATAGTCACAATATTCATTAAAGATCATTCAAGAAATTTGAATTTTGGTGAACTATTGCCTTTGCTGAATGTTGTCAAAATTTTATGATATTTTATATTATACTGTTTTATTTCAAATTAATATTGAGTTACTTAAATTATTTACTAATTTTAAACTATTCTAATAATATTGTGGATATTGTATTTATTTTTGAAACTAGATTAGTTTTTTTAAGGAAAATTTTACGATTGTTAAATTCAAATTTGAACTTTTATCTATCTATCTATCTATCTACATATCTATATGCATGAGTAAGAACTCACTAAGAATTGCTAACTAGACCACTCTAGTTGAGGTTTACTTGGTGGAATAAAACTTTAGAATCTTACAAAATTAACTAATGAGTGTTTCTTCTGAAGAGCACCTCAAGGTGCCACCCTATCCCCTTCCTTGAAAGAGGAAGTAGTTAAAATTAATTAAATATTCATTTCCATAGATTTCATTCAGTAGAAGACCCAATAGAATGAAAAATAGTTTTGAAAAAATTAAATGTAGGAATGAATTGATAAAATAAAAATAAAATCAAGAATTCTTATTCTATAGATCTTAAATTTGTTGTTCAAAGTTATAGCCCAAGTTTTTAAAATCCAAAAAACTTGAAAAACATTTGTTGTTCTTTAATTTAGATAATTTGGGCATACACTGAAAAGATTTTCTAGCAAGCTTTTACAACTCTATGATATGGATATAAATACATTACGATTGTCATGTCATTCCTAAGAGTTTTCAATTGCATAAACAAAGTTTAATATCTTTATTTTTGTTGGTGATGGATGATCTAAAAGCTAAGGAGTGTTTCACATCATTACACTTTTTTAAAAAAAATTTATATTTGTGATTTATGGGTAAAAGCACAAACCCATGTCACCCTTTTGTAAAGGAAAAGGATAAAAAAAGTATAATTGTTCAACTTTAATGACATAAAATTGGTATTATTATTTTGAATTTGAAAATGAAGTAAACTAATGATATGTGTCAAAATGGATGAAGTTTAGAATTATAATTTTTAACAATTATTTCTAATAAGAATTGATATATTTTACTAATTTTGATAGCTAATATTTTAGCTGTTGAAATTTTTTGAAAATTAGGGGTCTAGTTTCCACCACAAAACTATATGGAAATAAAACGATTTCCCTTTGATGTGAGACTATGTTATAGATAACATATATAGCTAGAACAATAAAAAATAAAAATTATCCTTAGACCTATATTTTCTATTTTATAATGATTCAAATTTCTACTCACCTGAAATTAATAGTTTTCATCTCCCACAACATTTTTCAAAATTTTTGGTGTAAATAGGTATTTACTGTTTACACTTTACTCTAGTTTACTTAGGTTAGTGCATTATTTTATTATTTTTCATTATTTTATTATTTAGCTTTATGAGACACTTAGGAGTTTGTGCATCTTCTAGAGTTGTCATGTAGACAACACAGAAGTGCACAACTCTAATTATGCACATGGTGTCTACACCACAGGAGTTTGCATCATTCACTAAGTTTTCATGTAGACAACACAATTTTTTGCACTCCTAATTTAGCACATGTTGTCTACAACATTGATATGTGTGTTTCACCTTTGTAGGCTTATCCTCTCATCATTGAACATACTTTCATGCATAATGGAGGATAACCCATATTTGGTACACATGTGCCTAGTTGTTGTACTTATCTTGATGCTAATTCTAAGGCATTCTAGATGCATTTTAGAGGCCTTTATATTGAGGCACTCCTAGTGTACTTGTACATAGAATTGAATAATATACAATTATTCTGATCATACTCTGGTCTAATTTGTGCTTGTGTTTTGAGTTCCTTGGTCTTGGGTGAATTCTACCCTAAGGTAGATTCTTACATGGTATTAGAAATGAGGGAGATAGTCATCACATATCCATTGGAGACCTCATTGCTTCATCTCTCTAAGGGACCTAATTCAGATCCAGAGCATCACCAGTAATTGGGAGCATCTAGAGCTGAAGCAGACCTCGCTATTGCATCTGGAGTGATGATTTGGTGAAGATTGACTATAAACTTGGCTATTTTAGGCCATAGTCAATTGAGAGGAAAATTGTTTTTGCTAATTGAAACCCTAAGGCCCGATTTGCAAATCTAGGTATGGTCTTGTTTGATCTACAATTTATTTATGGATATGATTTATTCTCTACATTTTCAATTTTTTTTCAGAATTATTTTTTGCCCAGTTGGGTGTGCAAAGAATTTTTTTTTGCAAAAGAACTAGACAGTCACATGCTAGCATTGTGCGCAGTATATTTTATATTTAAATCGCAGGTGGTATTTTCATTTCGAAGCCCGACATAATAATATTCGAGCTCTAGTGAAATTATTTTTATCGGGGTCACACCTCCATTTTCCTACCTAAGCCACTAAGCACCAGCGGTCGATATTACATCTTGCGCATAGATCACACTATAGGCGATCATCCAACAAACAAAGTGAGCTCCTTTTATTTTATGCTATCGGTGACTTCTTTTTAAAAACCTTTCTATTTGCAAGCTTTGTTAATGTGGGACTAATACTCCCAATGCCGGTGTCATATAACTCAAACCCATCGACCATTTTTTAAATTCTTGGCCATTCTTTCAACTTTTGATAGCTCCTACAACATTTTTTAGGCAATCCCTGTCCTCGCCATGTGCTCACCTATCAACTCCAACTGTGCAATCCACGAGGCATCCAGCTGTATCTACGACCTCCAAACACTACCTGACATGAGTTAAACTCTTATTTGCTACCTTGCCACATTGTTATCCAGTCAATGTTGGCATAAGCATCCTCCTATTAGCCAAGTCAGTGCCCGTGACAGGTGGTCCCTCCTCATTGTGACATTTGGCTATCTCTGCCCACTATACCTATGACATGTGTCACTATTCTATTTGCTACTTACAAAACAAACAACATTGAGTCAATGGTAGATGTCTACCTTTACTGTACCATTCTGTAGAAATCCATACAATGCCTTATCACCATCCATATTAGATGACATCATCACAGGCTTGAGTAGACCATCATTCTAGGGTGTTTTTGAACTATTCTAATGGTCATTTGAATGTCAAATTTAACACAGTGTTTTCCTCTGTAGACCCCTCTTGATATGCAGTTTTGATTTGGCAGTTTGACTTCAAACAGCCATAACTCGGTCATAGAGACTCCAAATCAGGTGCAATTTATTTATTTTTGGGTAAAATTTCCTAGATTTTTGAGTTGCGTAGCTAGTTTCTAGTTTTGGTTCTTGGATTGGTCAGTATAAACATTTTTTGGCAATACCACCTATCTAATCCTATTTTTTGCAACTTCAAAGGCATCGTACGGGCTCGTCTGTACTCCTTTTCAGGTTCCATTTTTTTTTAAAGTGTATATTTTTTTGTCTAGTTTTTAGATCTGTAGTCAAATTGTAGTCTTATTTGGACAAAAGTATCACTTTCAGAGTTAGGTCTTGTTTTGCATTGTAATGCTTCACAATTGATGTAATTTTGAGCTACATTGTAATAGTCTAGATTTGTACTCTATATAGAAGTTATAATCAAAAAAATTAGAAAGCCCATTTTGTCCATTTTGCCAAGTGGCCCATTGTAAACGCATTATATGTAAAGTGCCAAAATTATTTATTTCGGGGGGGAAGGGGGGGTGTGGGGCAATGAAAAGGGGGTCTGTGTACTATGTACTATGTCTCCTTGATCTTGTGTTCTTAAATTATGGGTTCTTTTTCAAAGTTAGCTCCACATAATTATGCTACTTGGAAAGAAAACATCAAAGAGTCATTGGTAGAAAAAGGTTTATGGCATTATGTCACTGGTGCAGCCAAGAAACCTCCTGCTAATGTTGATGAAGCTCGTAAAGAAAATTGGGAGTCCAAACAAGAGATGGCCCTAGGAACCTTGTTGAAAAATATATTTGATCCTATCAAATTTCACATTAGGAAGCTTACTAATCCAATAGAGGTTTGGGCTAAACTAGAAGCTTTGTATGGGATAGTAGATGAAAAGATGGCTTATACCATAGAGGATAAACTTCTCAAGTTGGATTGTAGAAATTTTGACACAATTAAAGACTATCTTACCCAAGTAGAAATATATAGGGCACAACTAAAGGATTGTGGTAAACCCATTAAAGATTGAAAGATGATCAAACACATCATGACTCATCTTCCACCTAAATATGCTCCTTTTTGTTTCTAGCTTTAATACACACAAAGTGACAATGGGTAGTGCCTATGTTAAGCCTTCATTCAAGAAATTCTCAGAAATGTTGATCTTTGAACATGAAAATCTAGTGGGAATGGGAATTCTCAAGTCTTCCAAAACCAAAGCCTTGGTAGCAAATGAAGGTAATTCAAGTGGCAAAAACTGAAACAAGAAGCAAAAGCAATGGAAGGCTAAGCCAAAGATGACACACAATAGTCCTCCCCAAAACAATAATCTTCCACAAGTCAATCTTCTTCTACTCAAAATTCTTCTTCACAACAAGGAAAGTCTTCTTCCAAGAATAATCAAAAGGGGAAAAAGTCCAACAAGAGCGAGAAGAAAACATGTTCCTATTGTAAGAGGAATGGACATGATGAACACGAGTGCAAAGATAAGAAGATTAATGAATTGGTCAACATTATGAGGAAACACAAAATTGATGTTCAAAATGCATACAAGGACAAGGGTTCTTCATCCACTTCAAAGGGAAAGGGCCAAGCTTTAGTTGCAAGTACAAACAATGCCAAGGAATGGGTTCTAGATTCAGGAGCAACTCATCATATGGGTGCTTCAAGGGAGAAATTTTCCTCTTTAAAACCTTCAAATGTACCATACATCTATGTGGGCAATGATACTCAAGTTGAAGTAGAAGGTAAAGGGAATGTTGAGTTAGAGAATGGCATCTTCAAAGATGTACTTCATGTTCCTAACCTTAGCACCAACCTTCTCTCCATCTATCAAATGACTCACTATGGATGTGGCAACAAAGTAGAGTTCCTCCCCGACACAGTAGTGGTGAAAAATCTAAAAGATGATTCAATGGTGGTGATTGGAAAGGCAAACCATGAGACTAGACATTATTCTTTCTCACATTTTGTGCATAAGTCCATGTCTCTTGCCTTGTTGACTCATTCAAACACTCAAAGTAAACTGTGGCATGAAAGATTTGGACACCTTAATTATCGCTACCTTCAGCAATTAAGCAGCAAGGAAATGGTCATTGGTCTACCTCAAGTCAAGTTTTCAAAGGGAGTATGTCTAGGTTGTAACTTAGGTAAAAATCCTAAAGAGAAATATGATAAGGGGAAGTCTTGGAAGGCAATTGCAATTCTAGAATTGGTTCATAGTGATGTAGCTAGCCCTTTTCCAGTACCTTCTTTTGGTAAGGCCAACTATATTCTCACATTTATTGATGACTTTTCAAGGTACACTTGGGTCTTTTTCCTTGGTTATAAGAGTGAAGTCTTTGAAAAATTTATCACATTCAAAGCTCAAGTTGAGAAGAAATATGGGAAAGCCATCAAGATCCTAAGGACAGACAATGGCAGAGAATATGTCAACTCTAGACTTATAGACTATTGCACACATGAGGGGATAGATCTTCAACATTCAGTTGCATACACGCCACAATAGAATGTTGTAGCTAAAAGAAAGAATATAACCCAAAAGGAAATGACTACATGCATGCTTCAACACAAGTCTCTTGATCAAGTGTTCTAGGCTGAAACCATGTGTTATGCCAACTACATTCAAAACTAAAGTCCACATAAGGCCTTAGATGGAACAACACCTTTTGAGGCATGGTGTGGTAGGAAACCAAGTGTTCAACACTTCAAATTTTTTGGTTGTCCAGCATGGGTACCTCCACAAAAGTGAAAGGCATTAGAACCACAAAGAAAACCATGCATATTTGTTGGATATCCTGATCATCTCAAGGAATATAAATTAAAGGATCCAAAGACTCATACAATATTCTATGAGAGGAGTGCTCATTTTGAAGAGACACGTCTAAGTTTGGCTTCTTTAACTCCTCCTTCTTCCTCCTATTTGGATAGTGATCATAGTGATGAAAGTGACTCAGAAGATGAAATTCCTCCAACCTTGACTCGTAGGACACTACCTTCGTAGGGCCAACAAATAGTTGAGGAAATTCCTTCATATTCTTGAACTAAACCTCATTGAGCACAACAAATTCTTGATGCAGTAGGTTCAGACACTTGGAGGACTAGGTCACAGCGCAAGCCATTTCCACATGCATACATAGCCATTGCTTCAGATCAATAGTCTTTTAAGGAAGCATCAAGGATTCTAGAGTGGGATAAAGCTATGGAGGAAGAATATAATTCATTGATGAAAAATAACACATGTGACTTAGTTCCCCTTCCTAAGGGAAGAAAAGTGGTTCGATTCAAGTGGATCTATGAAACCAAATTTGTAATAGATGGAAGTGTTGATAAACATAAGGCTAGACTAGTGGCCAAAGGTTTCTCACAAGTTCTAGGTATTGACTATATAGAGACTTCTCCACCAGTTGCCAAGATGAACTCCATTCGCCTAACACTAGCTATTGTTGCAGCTCAAGGATGGGTTGTACACTAGATGGATGTTAAGAGCACATTTTTGAATGGTGACCTCCATGAGGAAATTTATATTTAGTAGCCACAAGGTTTCATATAGGATTCTACTATGGTTTACAGATTGAAGAAGTATATTTATGGTCTAAAGTAGGCTCCTCAGGCTTGGTATGCCAAAATGTATTCATTCCTCCTCTCAGCAGGTTTCACAAGATGTCATTTTGATTCAAATGTTTACATTCTTTAGAGGGATGAATCTCACTTGATCTTAGTGCTTTATGTTGATGCCTTGATCATTACAAGGAGCAAAGCATCCATCATAGCCAATGTCAAGACCTCTCTACAGGATAGATTTTCCATGACAGACTTGGGTTTGCTACATTATTTCCTTGGCATAGAGATCACACAGTCTTCAACAAGGATTTCACTTTCATATCCCAAGTATGCTATTGACTTTCTTCCTTAGTTTCACATGAGTGACTACAAACTTGCTCCTAATCCCTTCTTATCAGGTGTCAAGCTAGAGGCTAAGTGCACCACTCCACTTGTTGATGTGACATTGTACTAATACTTAGTTGGGAGCCTTATCTACTTGACACATGCATGCCCTGATGTTGCAGATAGGGGAGTCCCTTGACTTCTCTCTTCTTCTTCTTCTAGGAGGGATTTTTTCCTCTTATGTGGTCTTATTCTCTCTCTCTCTTTTTCTTTATTGTTCTTATCTCTCTTTTTGGAGGAGGGTTTTTCCCATGAGGTTTTCCCTCTTTCTTTGCTTTATGAGAGATTGCATTACATCATTCTTAGCATTGCTTTTCTACATGGGTACCTAACATGGCCTAGTAGCTGGGACCCATTATGCATTAGTGAGCTTAACTGCACTCCCCTAAGTTGCACTTAAGGGGGGGTGTTGGTGTAAATAGGTATTTAGTATTTACACTTTACTTAATTTTACTTAGGTTAGTGCATTATTTTACTGTTTTGAATTAATTTATTATTTCTCTTTATGAGACACTTAGGAGTTTGCGCATCTTCTAGAGTTATCATGTAAACAACATAGAAGTGCACAACTCTAATTATGCACATGGTGTCTACACCACAGCAGTTTGCATCATTCACTGAGTTGTCATGTAGACAACACAATTTTTTGCACTCCTAATTTAGCAAATGTTGTGTACAACACTAATGTGTGTGTTTCACCTTTGTAGGAATATCCTCTCATCATCACGCCTACGTTTGTGCATAATGGAGGATAACCCATATCTAGTAGACATGTGCCTAGTTGTTGGACTTATCATGATGCTGATTCAAAGACATTCTAGATGCATCTTAGAGGCCTTTATATTAAGGCACTCCTAGTGTAGTTGTACATAGAATTGAATACTATATAGTTATTCTGATCATACTCTGGTCTAATTTGTGCTTGTGTTTTGAATTCCTTGGTCTTGGGTGAATTCTATCCTAAGGCATATTCTTTCAAAAATAAATCTATTCTAACTAGGAGAAAAATTATACATTATAAAACAAGACTCTCTCCTCTATAATTTCATATCAATTTTAGTTTTTTTGTATGATTTAATAATTATTTATTCCTCAAAATTGACATCTTTTCGAGTGTTAAAATACATTCTTGTAAAAATTTTTAATTATAATATACTATATCTAGTTAAAACACTATAAACTATAAATGAGAATATTCTTGTCTCTAAGCTTTATAAAATGGTGTTTATATGTTATTAAAAAAATATCATAAAAAATATTAATAGTTATTGAAATGCCACTTTCTTGAAATATATGTATTTCTTTAGTAATTGGATACAAACTAGTAGAAAACATGCATTTAATAGACATTTCCAATTGGAAAAGGGTGAGACCATATGTTTGGACAAAATTGATTTTTAGATAGAAATACTCAAAGTTAGTCATTCTAATAAGTCAGCCTGGAAGGTGACACAACTTTGTACTTTTACCCTTATGATTGCTACATTTCACATTGATTGTAATGACATTGAGGTTACTTTGTGCTTTTATACCTTCAAGATTCTATGGTTCTAGCTACCTAGAGTTTGGCATACTAATGATGAATTCAAATGATTTTTTAGGTTATTGTCAAAAGTGGGGATGATTGTAAGAATGAGCATCTTGTTGTGCAAATTATTTCAAATTTGTATGGTAAGTAAAATGATTTGATTTTTGTATTATTAATCCATAAACTCAAATAGTTATACCAAATCAAAATCACCAACTTAGATTAATCTTGGTTTAAGGGTGTGTAAAATGACTAAGCATTAATGAAATCAAAATTTAAATAAGAGATAACAAAGACACAGGAAAGTAGGAGACAAAATATACATTTCACAAACCCACTTTGGGTGAAAAATCCTATTTAAATGCAACTAAAACTCACATTGGGGGAAAATCCAATTGAAATGTATGTGAAGTCACATTAATGAACTCTAATATTGAAAATAAAAGAGTTCTAAGCTATGTGGGGTTTCAAAAAAGCATCTATACCATTGCTTGTAGTGATTTTAACCCCAAATAGTCTCTTAGACAACTCCCTAAAAATCTACCAATACAACTATTGTGAAAACATAGAAAACTTCCAAACTAAACTCCATTTACAATAATCTAGGATGCATCACAAGGTATGAAGATGATCACAATACATAAAAAATATTATAATGATTCAGGGACATAAAATGGCCAAGACAACATATGAACAAAAGAAAATGAGAAACTAGATTTCCATAGGACACCACATATGTGCATAGTGGATTCAACATGCCTAACAAACATGCAATTTTATTTTAGCCCCGATGATTTCCTTTTCAATGCCTGAGCTGCAACCAACTATTATTCAAGTGTGCCAAATATCTCTTATATTCTCTGTCCTAGCACAACCTGCTTTTTGATGATTCCCACCATCCAATTCATGTTCTAGCATGCAAGAGATAGATTGTGTTTTCAAAATATTTCATTGAGTGAAAATTAGATATCATTTTATTGATCAACTATATGTTCATTCTAAATTTAATTGAGGTTTTCCCTTTCAAAGATCTAAAAGGATGTTTTGCACTTATATTTTTTAGGAGATCTGGTATGTTACTTATGCCATATTACTTTACCCTATGATTTGTAGGAGGTTTGGTGTACAACCTAGTTTTCTAATGGTAGATAATTTGTACTCTTACAAGAGAGATCACTAATTTAACTCCTACAGGGGTAAGGTATGTATAACTTGTTTCTAGTAGTGTTAGGTACCCCTTGCAAGGAATATGGGGAAAGGAAATTAATCAATGATTTCCAAATATGTGTGCTGACAAATTTGTTCTAAATGTATGGGGATAAATAGCTATTCCAAGGATGGATAGGGAATGCCTAGACATCCCTCAATCATCACAGGGACTACTCCTTATTCCATAATGGCCAAGAAAAAAATAGTTCATGTAATAAATACACAAATGATGAACATAACATGTTGATTTCTATAGAGCTAGATGTTTCTGACTGATTGCTTTTTCATTTTGTATCTTCCAAGAAAAGTAAACCATCTAAGTAGATTCAAACATGAAAACATAGTTACAAGAATTTTTTATTGGAGTCACTAGTAGTAGCACTTATTAGCTAATGAAGTAGTTTGGTTTAGAAATTTCTTATAAAATGTACACCAAGATAAGCATTTTAATCTTATACTTGTGTATTTAAATTTGAGTTATACAAATCCAGTGAGAAAGAGAAAACATGATTAACATAATATTTTGATAAAGCTAGAAGGTAACTAAGGTAACATGATTAGCATAATGATTCATGTAATCATTTAAATGTTCCAAGGTTCTATGATGTATAATGATTACCTCACTAATGCTATCATATGGATCTTTGAAATTTTCTCTCTCTTCAAAAGATTCCTTATTTTTAATTGTCGTCTAGTTTTCTATATTTTAATTTTTTTGTTCTCTATTTTTAAAAATGTTTCCCCTTCTTGTCCCAAAATAGTGGTGTCCTTCCATCTCCCAAAATGCATTCCCCATCCCTTGGCTTTGGCTTTCCAAAAATTTGGATAATAGACCATTTGATATTGTGGACTAGAAAGGAATCTATTTCCATTTCTATTTCCTTATATGCTAAATAAAATATTGCTAATTCATTGGTAAACTAGTGCCATGAAAAAAAAAAAAGAGTTGCTAAATTTTTTAATTGTATGCACCATAATCTATGACAATTTTCTATCCTTATGATTACTAGGTGCTTTTTAAAATACTAACTAGAGGCAAATGATTAAATTGCTTCTGCCATGACTTTTTCTTCAGCTTGGCATCCACAACTTTTCTAAATTATTTTCTTAGATATATTTTGAAAATTGGCTAGCAGTTGTATTTTGCACCTTCTTTGTTGTTGCAAAAATCTACAAGGCTATTAGTTTTCTTGGTTCACCTCCTCACTAAGTTGCCTTCATCAAAAACTTCAAATTGGCCTCAGTGTCATTAATTAATTTACATTCTACTATAGAATATTTTTTTCACTCAGCATTATAGTTGAGTTAAACATATAGATCTTGCAAGATATTGTAGTGCCTTGTCAGAAATAAAAAATTGGTTGGAAGTTTCACTTCACTCAACTTGAAACTGACCTAACTTTATAGAGGCAACTTCACTCTTTAATTCTCCTAAGGTCTTTTCACCAAGATTTTGACTCTAATATGTACCTATACCAAAAACACATTCCCTTCTTCTAATATAGCCCTACCCTGTAAACTCAATGGAGCATAGGTTCTTCATTGGTTGCAGAAATATTAAACATTGGTTAAGATTGTGGCACATTTCTTTACACCTATCACTTGCACTTTCTTCAAAATAATTTAAAAGTGCTTCAGACCAATTTATTTTGTGTATATTATATAATCATTTTATTTCATTTATTGCAATAATTATTTGAGGCATTTGGTCAAACATTTTTCATAAGATCACTTGTAGTTGAGTCACCAATCTCTATGCTTCCATTTTGATGTTGACTTTTGTGATTTAATATTCTGAATTTATGCTCATATTGCAAATTGAACTTGTAATCATTATACTTTATGAAATAAATTTGATTTATTAAAAGAGATTAGATGATTTGTCTATGCATTCACATATTTTATCTATTCTTGAAAGTTCTTTATCAATGCAATGATCATGTGAGCTTCCATAAACCATTTTGAGCTCAATTTGAAATTATTGTTACATAAATGGAGCCTCTTTAAGGTAGAATGTCAAACAATATAGGACACAGGAAGAGAAGTAGAGCTTGAAATACAAAATAGAAGCTTGACCATTTGGAAAGCTCCCTAGCACTGCATATATGCTTGACCATTTTGAAAGCTCCCTCGACTATAGTTAGACTTGGAAACTTTGCATTCCAGCATGAAACATTTACCATCCTATCATACCATATTTGACAGGAACTTGGCTGCCTTGTAGCTCTTGTTTGATAGTGGAAAGTGTAGAAGGGTTAATGAAATCTAATGCTTGTTGGAACTAAATGATAATTTCTAAATCTGCATCTTGTTCAAACATAGTGTGCACTAGTCATGGCATTGATTTAACATTCATGATTTTTATTTACACAAAATTTGATATAAGACCAAACATATTCTGATTTGGGGAACCACTCTACCCTAAGCTCACTGTAGAAAACAATTATATTCCATTTTTAATGGGTCAATAAATTCATGACAATCAATTGTATACTTTCTATGTTTCCAAATAACTAAATTTCAAAGATTTTGTGCATTTGATTTCTATGGCATCTAAGCTTTGTTGCTTTGTACTAATTGTGAAGCATGATTATATGTTTAAACAATTTTTAGCAATTGTGATGTTTAATTAATATACTAATTGATATTTGTAGCTCTATGATGTGGAACTTAAGGAGAAATATACATCATGTAGATAGAGGGAAATTAGCTATTTCTAAGTACAATAATACATTATACTTCCATATTAAAAAAAAACAAGATAAAGGTACAGTAATTATATACAGAAACTAGGTATAAATCACTAAATAAATTATTGGGATTAACTAAAAAGATAAGAACCAAGACAATGTAGAAAGTTTACACATTGTATGATCATTCTTTAAACGGTGCTAGTTCAATGGAAGATCGTTCTCCTTACAAGAAGACAGATGGTGGTTCAATTCCATCATACCCTATTATGACCAAATACACTATTAAATATGCTACTAAATATACCATTAAACATGTAAAAAAATATAATAAATATGTGACTAAATCAACTATCAAATATACAACTAAATATGTGATTAAATATACTACTAAATATGTTACTAGCCACATGATTAAATATACTACTAAATCAATGAATAAATGAATTACTTAATATACCACTATATATACAACCAAATATACCACTAAATCAATGATAAAAATTAGTGATCAAATAAAGATGACCAAAATTGCTTAGTAGTAAATTTGTTATATTATAAATGACTGGACATTAACTACTATTAGTCACATGACTAAGTTTAGTCGCATGTATACAAATTTTAGTAGGTTTTTTAGTCATATATTTTTCTTTTGTGCTCTCTCTCTCTCTCTCTCTCTCTCTCTCACACACACACACACACACACACACACACACACACACACACACACACACACACCACACACACACACACACACACACACACACATGAAGATTGATCCTCTTTTATTACCTCCTATCACTATATCATGTCCCTTCCTCTCTTTGTTCCCCAACCACCATGTCCATCTATCCTAACCCATTATTACCTAATATCGAAGATCGATATCCCCCTTTTACTATCTCTCCCCCCTACTAAATATCTATAAATGTTTCCTCTCTTGAATTAATCTTGAATTCACTAAATCTCCTCTCATATTACTATTCATTACATCTCTCTCTTCCTCTATCTCTCTCTGTGATGCAAGAGCATCTTAGGTTTCCTTGTAATCCTGCACTTTTGTTCTTTCAACCAGTTTTTGTTGAGTTCCAGTTACTGCCAAGCATTTAGTCGGTGTTGAGTGATTCCTTTGGTTGCCAAGTGATCCTTTGGTTGCTATGTGATCCTTTGGTTTCAGAGTCCTCCATGGTTGCCAATAGTTGGAGGATGTTGAATTCATAATGGCTACTAAGTAACTCTTTGGATGCTAAGCTTGTGTGGTTGTTGAGTGCCAGTATTTTGTGGAGCCTTCATTTCCTAAGTTTTTTGTGTCTAGTTCAAATTTGGGCTGACCTTACATGTATTTAATTTCATTCTAGGTAGTTAATATTTGATGTGAGCTGACTTGTGGTTGTGCATGCATTTAATGTAGGATTTAATTTTTTTATAGGCTGACCTATGGCCACACCAGTATTTAAGAAGATCTAGGATTGAGTTTTAGGTAGAACTTAGAGGATTTTGGAATGGGATATCTGTTTGAAATGAAAACATGAAGCTAGATCGTGAATTCAAAAGTTGTGTTTTGTAATTGGTCATAACCCAGAAGGCCTAACATCTAGGCATGTATGCTAATGTTTTTGATGAATCAATAAGCTATATTCTATTGTCTCCCTCCTTGGTGATATGCATGCATTTTGTTTTCCATTATGTAAATAAAATCTTGCAAGGTGGTTTGGATAGCTAGGTGTGCCTTTGGCCCTAGTTATTCTACACTCCCTACATTAGGTGGTATTAGAGCTTGAGGTTCATCCTTGTGGTGACTGGATCATGTAGAACCCTAATTCAAATTTGGTTAGAGGGTTGTAGATCTATAGATTTGACCTATAGCTTGTAGAGGGTTATGATATCTCAAGAACCTGATTTGTAAAGATGCTTTGAGGTAGTGGAAATGTTGATAATGCAATATTGGATATATTGAGACAAATTGCAGCCAAATTAGATATTGTGAAAATAGCCCAGAGGAGAGGAGCACATCTTGATGATGTTACTAGTGATGAAGCAATAAAACCAAACCCTAATCCAGAACCTAAAGAAGATCAAGATGAAGCAAGGTTGTTGAGAGTGTTGTTTAGGGAAAATTCAAAAGTTTTTGTAGAAGTTGTTCCTTATGATAGGAAATTAGACACCAATGTTGTGTCAGATTGGATCTCTAAAATGGAGAAGTTCTTTGAGTTTGAAAACATTCTTGATAATAGGATGGTGAAAATTTTAGTTACAAGATTGAAAGGTCATGCCTTACTATGGTGGGAGCATTTTCAAATTGATAGAAAAAGGAGAGGTAAGAAGAAGATCAAGACTTGGCCAAAAATGGTAAGAAAAGTAATTAAAGAGAAAATTCCTTTCTACTGATTACAAAGTTAGCTTGTTGAGAAAATTCTATAGATTGGACATTAGATCTAGACATGTGGATGATGATGTTGAGAAAATTGGAAGGTACATAAATAGATTAAGATCTAGAATTCAAGATGAGATAAGTTTTGTGAAATTGGAAAGTGTGGAAGAAGCATACCAATATGACTTGAAAGCTGAGGAGATCTTGACAAAGAAGCAAGGTGAACCCACAATACTAGGTACCACTTTTGTGGGAGGAAGAAACTTCAAAAAAATGACAAATTTTCACATCTCCATTTCTCGTACGTTCGCGCAAACACCCTAGACATGTTCACGCGAACATGTTTCTGCCGAGTGTTTGCGCGAACATATCGTGCCATGTTTGTGTGAACAAGTACATAGCACATGTTCACGAGAACATATATTGACAAAATTTATGGTGGCTTAAAACATCTTCTTTACTTTTCCAAATTCATTTTTACGGCGAGCACTGTTCATTGAGCGTTCGGGCGAAAGTGTGACTTGAGCAACTTCTGTCGACATCATCTTCTCATTTTTGTTCTCATTTTCATTATTAGGTATGTCAAAATAATATTAATTTAATGTTTTCAACATTTTTTAAGTAATTTTTTGATATTATCAAAATAGATTTTAATGTTTTCAATGTATTCTTTTTGTGTTTTTAAAACATATTTGAATGTTATATAGTTTTTAATAGTTTATAAAATATATCTAAATGTTAATTTAATATTTTTATTGTTTATTTATATTAATTTAGAAAACAGAAAAATATTATGTAGAAAACATTAGAAAACATTAGAAAAAATAGAAAAAAATATGTAATATAAAATTTAGGAAAAACATTAGAAAACAAATTTAAAAAAAATTATGAAAACATTAGAGAATTTATAATTTAATATAAAATTTACAAAAAAAATTATAAAAAAATATTACAAAAACATTAGAAAATTTATAATTTAATATAAAATTTAGAAAACAAATAGTTAAAAATTAGACAAAAAATTTTAAAATATTTTTTAAAAATTGAAAATTTAGAAAAACAAATTTTTAAAAATTAGAAAATTTAGAAAAAAAATTGCAAAAACATTACAAAATTTAGAAAACAAATTTAGAAAAAAAATTACAAAAATATTAGAGAATTTATAATTTAATATAAAAATTTTTAAAAATATTAAAAAATAAATTTTAAAAAAATTAGAAAAAATATTAGAAAATTTATAATTTAATATAAAATTTAGAAAACAAATTTTTTAAAAAAATTGCAAAAACATTAGAAAATTTAGTATTTAATATAAAATTGAGAAAATAAACTTAGTAAAAACATTAAAAAAAATTAGAAAATTTATAATTTAATATAAATTTTTAAAAACAAATTTTGAAAAGAATAAGAAAAACATTAGAAAATTTATAATAATATAAATTTTAGAAAAAAAATTTTAAAAAATATTAGAAAAATATTAGAAAATTTATAGTTTTCAAATATTTTGAAAATAAATTTAGAAAAACATTAGAAAAAATATTTTTAAAAAAATTAGAAAAACATTACAAAATTTTAGAAGTCAAATTAAAAAAAAAAAAAAAATTAAAAATATATATGTGTGTGTGTGTGTGTGTGTGTGTGTGTGTGTTAATGTTAAATGTAAATATGTCAAATTCACTTTAATGTCTTAATCTTAGAAGTTTAATTAAATGACATATCTTAAGGGTCTAGATCCTGAATTGTACATGTAAAAATATAGATTAAAATGTATAATTTCTTATTTTGAACATAGATGTACATGTATATTTGTTCATGGTTAAAAGTAAATGTATCTACATATTTTTAATAAATTCACATTTTTATATGTATAATTTGTGTATATGTTAACTATTGATCTTAATTTATCTTATACCTAAGTGTAATTAACTATATTTAATAACACATGTCTTAAGGGGAGATCCTAAATTATACATAAGAATGTAGATTAAAATGTATATTTTATTTCATAAATGTACATGTAAATATGTTCATGTGGTAGATATAGATGTAGTTTTCAATATTCATGTTTAAATGTACATATGCTATTATTTTTAATGTCTTAATAATTAGAAGTATATAATTAACTATATAATTCAATGACCTATCTTAAGGGGAGATCCTAAATTATACATATATAAGAATGTAGATTAATTTGCATTTCTACATGTATGAATATAACATACATGTACATCCAAACCCTAACCCTAACGTAACCAAACCCTAACCCTAACCATTATCCAAACCCTAACCTTGACCTTAAAATTTAATTTCTAAACCCAATATTATAAATGATAATAAATACCCTAAATCATAATCTTGAACCAAATCATAAACTTCATATGCTAAGTTCCCTTATCCTAAATTCTTAACCATGGACTTTAATATTAACCCTTAAATTTAATGCTAGAAATTATGTAAGTTCGTGTAAACCCTGACAGTGTCATCAGGTCTTAAATCTTACCCTAAAATTGAGCCTAATTACACTAAAACCCTATTTGAAAACCTAATTGAAGCCTAACTTACATAAAATTAAAACAAGTTGACCCTAATCCTAAATTGTTAAAAATTACATTTGAGATACATGCAGATACATGAAGTATGACCCTTGTTTTAAATGATATAAATGTAACCCAACTTGAAACCTAAACCTCGAAACATTATTTTGTTTTTTAAAAAAAAGGGGTAAAAATTTATTCAAATAAAACCAAATTACAGAAGGCCTCAGACCCAACCAACCAAAACACCAACCCAAAACCAATTACATTCTATCCTTTTCCACTAATTGCTCGAAAGCCCTAGCAAGATCAGTAGAAAGATCATCCCTAACAAAAATATCCCAACTAGCACCTTTCTCTGATGCCCATTTTGCCAAGACATCAGCCACTCCATTCCATTCCCTAGGAATATGACAGAAAGAGATCCCATCCACAAAGCTACTCAAGTGGAGAATCTCTCTAACAATAGAGCAATTTTCCAGCTAGATTCATCCACTCTTCGGTTATTTATCATATCACAACAATCTGAGAGTTAGACTCACACACCATTCTCCTCCAACCAAGAGAACAAGCCCGCTCCATAACCACCTTAATGGTCAAAGCCTCCATCATGTTATTGGATTGAACTCCTTTCTGAATAGGGAATATGAAAATAACATTTTCATCTGCATCTCTCCCAATCCCCCCCACTCCAGCCAGTCCAGGATTCTCACGGGAGGAGCCATTAGTGTAAATCTTTAGGACTGTATCAGGAGGAAGACTCCATCTCCCCACTCTACAAACCTTCCTCTTTCGTGGCTGAGATCTCTTACTGCTACTAGTTCCAAATCCTTTATCCGCTAATCCTAAATTCCTGATAATACGAGAATCACCAGGATCTACCGGCTCTGACATATCACATTTAGCAGAGATAGTCTCTTGAAGCCTGGTTAGGATCAACTGCCATAGTTTAGTGGCTCCGAAGTTGGAATTATAGAAGATCTGACGGTTACGCTCCAACCAAAGATTCCAAAGAATGAAAGAAGGTCCAATAGCCTAGGCCACATGAAGGAATTAAGTTTTCGTAGGCGGTCTACCAAGGCTATCCCAAAATTTAATAAGAGATTCAGCATGAATACGGCCATGGCACCACGCCTCCCACCACTTATGCCAGATCTTTCTAGAGAGAGGACATAAGAAGAAAACATGATAAACATCTTCCCCATCCAACATACATAGGGGACAGAAAGAGGGTCCCTGAAACCCTCATCGCTGGAGATTATCCCAAGTAAGACACTTATTTTGTGCAACCAACCATAGAAAAAAATTACATTTCGGCCAAGAAAATTTATTCCAGACCTTCCTCCACCAAGGAACCACCTGAACTACATTACATTGGCTATCCAGCCGAGCATATCCCTGGGCCACACTAAACTTACCTTTTGGGCAAGGACCCCAGGCCAGGATGTCTTTGTCTTTAGAAGAGTTGTAAAGCCTAGCAGAGAGAAGATGCGCCAGTTCAGCTCGAACCTCTGAGGAGCCCCCTGTGGGCCAAATTTGTGGATCCTTCCAACTAGCCACCTCCATCAATCCACACCTCCGAATAGTCTTGAAGTGAGCTACCGTGGTCCAACCTCCAAAAGAAAAAACCTGAAACAAAGGCAAAAGGTGGGGAAAACTGGAGAGAATAGGAAGGTGGCCATCCCAAGAGTCCTGCTATAATAACACACTTGACCCCTCATTACAGATCCAGAAAAGACCATCCTTGATAAGAGGAGCACCCCTTTTAAGGGTGTCCCAAATAAAGGACCCCTTCCTATTAAGCTCAAGTCTAGGAATATCCTAGACCTCCACTCCTAAGAATTACTTATGGGTCAGAATCTCGGCCCAATCCCGATCTTGATTCTTGCACCATCTCCAGTATAACTTTGCAACAAGAGATTTGACACCGAGAGCCATACATTTAAGGCCTAGACCCCCAAAAAACTTAGGCAAACAAACCGTGTGCCAGTTGACTAAGCTCCATTTAGAGGATTGGAGATTGCCTGACTAAAGGAATTGTCATGACAAAGCATCAAAATCTTTCAAAACTCCCATGGGAGGTGTTTGCACTAAACACCTATAAATAGGAAGAGCCTGAATCACAGTCTTGAGTAGGGTAAGCCTCCCAGCAGATGAGAGCCACCTATGAGTCCAGTGACTCACTCTGCTAATAATATCAATCAAGAATTTCAAACCTCAAAACATTATCATTTAAGAGTAATATAAATAATTTATTAGGTACCCTTTAATTGAATTCTCTAATAATACCCTCTAAAATATAATAAAATCTTAGAGTTACAAATTAACTCTAACCATAACCAAACTCTCAACTTTAAAGTTATCTTATACTTATATGCAAATTAATCTAGGTCTGGATGTGTTACAGATTATCTAGGTCCATGATGTGTGACGTATGTTTAATTACATGTGTATAATTTTTAATGTTAAAAATAAAAAAGTATGTACAACAGACAATTTAGCTCTTCATACATTTTTACAGATATGGCTTCACATGATATGCTTGATGCGGCTTCTGGTGTGACACCTGATGTAGTTCCTACTGCGGCTCCTACTACATCACAGGTTGATGTGGTTCCTATTGTAGCACTTGATGCAAATCCCGATATGGCTCCTTGTGCAGCTCGTGGTGGGGCTCGTGCTATAGCTTTTGGTGGGGCTCCTCGTGTACCTCGACGTAGGGCTCGTTATGCAGACCATGTTCCAACTCTTGGTGCGGCTTATGTTCCAGGTTAGGCTGGACCTGTAGCTCCTACTGGAGGTCCTGCTACACCACCTCCACACATCGATATTGATGCATTATTTTCATTTTTAGAGCATGAGGTTGCTAGACTGCAGCACTCTATATTGAGCTCTGATGATGGTGTTTATAGAGACATATGTACTACGATATGTAGGAGTTTACAAGATTTGACAGCTAGGTTTAGAAGTCACCATTCATTTACTCCTGCCATATTAGCTTCCATATCTAGGGAGCTTAGGGATGAGGTTTCAGGAGATGCATCATTTGATGATGTCAAGAGGGTAGCCCCCAAAGACGTCATCCAAAGAGAGTTATTTCAAGCTTATCAGAGGACACAGGGTAGGGTGAGAGGCTACAGAGTCACACGATGCAGAGACCCTATTATTGCTAGCATGATCTATCCACAATTTTTAGTTGCATATGGTCATTATCCTAATAAAAACCAAATACCCCTTTATTTTGCATAGCAGTTGTACGCTGAGTTCCATATAGGGGTCAATGTCAACTACTTGGATATTCTTGATTATTACAGACAGGGACATGGTCGGGTGCAGATTGTGACCAGTACCACAGTGTAGATCATCTGCCACCTGCAGATCTTAGACAGTTTGTTGGACCGAGGATGCCTCCTGTGATTCCTACATATGTGTCTATTGCAGATAGAGTTGTCATTGCTTCCCAAAGGGAAGCAATTGACACTATTGGGCACATTGCATCTGCGGCAGCTAGTATCACATTAGATTCTATTGATCGTTATCTTCATAGTCTATGTCCTCGTCCACTTGGTCGACCATCTTCATAGGAATCTAGTAGCACTTCAGGTGCCTCCTCTGATGATGCATATGGAGTTGCTGGGCTACCACTTCCAGGCGATATTCATGGTCTTTTAGGATAGTAGACACATATGGATATGTCACTGTATTTTTTGGAGGATATGTTGCACTTTATTAGCTATATTTTTGATACATAGAGGATTCCAGTACACATGATGATGGATGTTGTTAGACAACATCAGAGCCCTGACACAGTTCCACAAACACAGGCTGCCACACCAGTGACAAATGATACACCTGTGCATAGCTCACAGCATTCAACACCAGACTCACGACACTCTACAGATGACTCAAGCATATGAGTTGGAGATATCCATATCACAACTGAGGGCCTTGATGATTTTGGTGAGCAGTTGTGAGGCCTATCTAAGATTGATACTAGTTTGACCCTGGGTCTTTCATCATACATGGACCTGTTATTCGGACCTGGTAGCACTAATTCTACACCAGATGTACTTAGCTAGTTACACAGTCCACTTCACTCAGATTTACTAGCAGTTGAACATGGAGTTTCAGGCTCAGGTGCATCAATAGATGATATGATGGAGTTTGCTGATCATCCTCCACCTCCGGAGACCCAAGTACATATATAATTTATTTTTAATTTTAAATATATATGAAATTAAAAGATATGTTCATTTATTGAAAAATTTAATTCAGATATATATGCAGATATTTAATTTAATCTTTAACTCGTAATAAATCATGTAGGCATAGGTTGTTGAGCACATGGTTACACATACTGTTGGTTCAGGGCATCATATACATGAGAGAGATGATTCTATTGAGGCACCTAGTAGTGCTCAGGTACTTGAGTTTTAAATAGTTTGTTTAAAGTTATTTAAATATTTTGAAAACTAGATATATATCTATATATATATGCAAATTTGTATATAATTTGAATGTATATGTACATGATGCACGTATGTATATATATGTTTTAAAGATAGAACTCTAACACATGTATGTATATATGTATATATATTTGCAGGGCTTGGTTGATGCGCCTCAGCGAGAGGATGTACAGGAGACTCGATCAGAGGGTCGTTCTGTTTGTATGCGTCTTGAGGGGTCCTTCTAGTAGAAGATCAGATTTATATATTTTTTGATGCATATATATTGGAGGTCTAGTTTACATGTACACATGTGTATTTCAGTTCCTTGATGACATCCATGTACTTTCACTTTTTATTTGATTATTGAGTATTTCAGTGTTAGATACCATCACATGTACGTATATATGAATTTTTTATATTTTTCTACATACGTATATTTATTCGAGATTTACAGTTTGCATTTCAGATACATAGAGATATATTAGATCTATAGATGTTTATTCTTGAGACATGAATATGTGTACAAGTTGATAAATGAATTTAAATTATTAAATTCATCCATGGTACAATTAATTTAAATGATTAAATTATATAATTTTTTAATAAACTAAATTTGATAATTAAGAACTTATGATCACACAATTAAAAATATATTTAATTCAAGATGAAATTCAATAGTTTGAAAAAAAGTTGATATTTAAGAATTGTAACATAGATAATGAAATTGTGTAAGTTCAAAATTGTAACATAGATAATGAAAGTGTTGAAGTATAAAAAATACATAAAGGGTACTATGCAAGACAAGCAAGCAATGTTTGAATTATGTGATGCAATCCCTAATTTGTGTCCCAATGAACTAATTGGTTTTGGAGTTCCTGGGAAACCTATTAGCGATTTCAAGTAGAACCTCTCCCCCCATGACTATTCAGGAAGCACTTCCACAAATAAAAAAGTATTGGCCTTCATGGGATCAGATGACAAAAAAAAAAAAATCCATAGACTCAAGACAATGTGGCAGTGTCCTTATTGATCAACTGAGAGTTATGATTCAGAATGCACGAGGGCAACTGCAAGATAGTGTGCAGAAATATATACTTCAAAAGTGTGAAGAGTGGAATTTGGTATGGGTGGGGCCAGGTGACCTTGTCCCTCTAGAGCTCCATGAGATAGAGCTTATATTAAAATTTGATAGAGATCACATTCGTAGAACTTCTTGTCCGACTGATCGCTTGTGTTGTTTGGGTAATTCATTCCAAACAGATACAGTTGCATATCATTTATCAGTCTTGAAAGCATTATATCCTGATGGCATTAGAGTACTTTCTCTATTTTCTAGTATTGGTGGAGTAGAAGTTTCTCTTCATCAATTTGGAATACATTTAAGTTGTGTTGTATCTATTTTAAATTATGAGTTTCCTTGCATTGTGATGGAAGTGAGAGAAATAATGCACTCAAAAGCCTCAGCTAGTAATTTTTCTTGATCAATGTGTAGGCTCATTTTTTTTGTAAATAACTCAACATTAATAAACTACCTGAAAAATAGAAAATTGAGTTTAACCATAATAGAATGTTCTCTACTAATTTTAAATTGAAAAATCAAAGGATTACATACTCTAACTAAGAATAGTAATTTTTTTCATTTTCAAATTAATTTTATAAAGGTTTAGAATCATAAAATACTTTTTTTTTAACGAGAGTTCAATTTTTAGTTGTCCAACGAATTTTTTTGAACTGACTCTAAAGTGGTTTGTCGTGGAAGTTTATCGTAATAATAATGTTTCTGATCTTCTTTAACAGATGGTTTTTAATTATAACTTTTGGAGGACCTCCGTGGGCTTAGAAAGTATGCGTTTTGTTTTACAATGATACAAAATCACCATATTTATTGTTTGCAACTACTTGAATTTCCTTGGAACTTTTTAAGGTGAAGTATTATTAAATTCATCCATGGTACAATTAATTTAAATTATTAAATTATATAATTTTTTAATAAATTAATGAAAATAAAGAACTTATGATCATACAATTAATCTAAACACATTTAATTCAAGATGAAATTCAATAGTTTGAAAAGAAGTTGATATTTAAGAATTGTAACATAGATAATGAAATTATGTAAGTTCGAACTAACTTCTAGCCTATTTATATCGAGTTTTTAAATTATTAAATTCATCCATAGTAAAATTAATATTATAGTTTTTTAAATAAACTAATGATAACTGAAACTCAGATATTCAGATTAAAAACACAATTTCACCAAAGTTGATATTCATAATTTCACCATAGTATGTAATTGAAAACACATTTCACCAAAGTTGATATTTAGATTATTATAAAATAAATCTCAAAGGTCTAATCAACCATGATGTACACTTATAACATGCAATATTTTTTCATGATCTTCACTGTCTAGTCTCCACTTGCGACATGCACGCTTAAGTTTGACTGGATGCAGATAAAGCCCTGTAGCAATGACCAGGTGGCTATATTGTAAAACTTTGTTGTCAGGTTGATAATCAATAAAGTGTATTCCATATTGGACTATTTTCTCTTGCTTCAAATATGTCCCCTCTATCACAACAGAACCTGTACCACAAATTTATGTGCTTTAAAATTTGACAGATATGAAGTTACCTAAATATATTTATTTATTTAAATATATATGTGCATGCACATATGTATATGTATAATTTACCTATGGGGAACAACATTCCATCACTTTCTTCAGGGTCATATAACTTTGTCCTCTCTGCAGTACATCACAATAAATAATAATTGACACATTCATGATTTCCAAGTTCAACAATCACTGCAAAGACATCTCCTGCACAACAAGCATACATGAATGCATGTGTACAATATATATAAGACAGTTGAAATCGATAATTAAATAAAAACTTGAGATTAATTTTTATGATACTCACCCACTTTTACCAATCCAGAGATATGATTATAATCATCAGAAATCAATGGAATATCATCAAAATTTTCATCTTCTTTATCAAATTTATCGGTAACATCAAGTGCTACTCAAATCCATGCACCTGTATATCCATGTGTCTGATTGATGCATTCTTCATAGTTTTCATAAATGTAACTGTCAAAATAACATGAGTATTCTCTTGTCTTCAATGTCCAATTGCAATTATCTGTACTCATGACTGAATGTAAAGAATGTGTCTTTTCTATCCTCTTGCAACCATGCATGTTTTTCCTATTGACACCTGAAAGTTTGTTAAATTGAAAATATAGAAAAATTAAATTTAAACTTCAACGAATTCAAAAATAAAACTTAACAATAAAATTTTATAATTTAATTGTGCATAAAAGTTAAATAGACGTACACATCCATACCTGTTATCTCCCAAAAGACTCTATATGGTGTCTGTCGACTCATTGTTGATGATGTCCTGACCTCATCTAATGCAAAATGAGTCTTACACCATTCAACAACATCATGTGCATCATTTACATGAACTTCCTGATAATTCATTTGATATTTTCGCAAAGCACGTTTGATGCAAGCTCCAGCACGATCATGTTCACCTTTTCCATGACCACTCTCAAAAAAAATTCCATATGTTTTTTATATTCTCATTGCGATGATATCTACACAATGCCTAAAATGGTCTAGATGATTTAAACTGGGTGGCACATGCATCAGACCAAACATAATGTTTATCAACATTTATGTTTCTTTCTTTCAAATAAGAAAAAAACGTATTGAAGCAATGTTCTACATAGTGAATGTCATGTTCTTTATCATCACTTATATAAAAATGATATTTCTTTATAATAAGTCATGCTTGAACTATACTCTGAACACCATCCAAATCTAACTGTGCATGTCTATAAAAAACATGTACCATAATAGTGACTTGCTTATTAAAGTAATAATCTGATTGAATTGCTTTCTGATGAACAAATGAATAGTTTTCTGCAAAATCAAGAACTGATGCAATTGTTCCAAGTGGAAAATTATCTCTCAGAGTTTGAAACTGTTGTGCTTGCCACTTTGCAAAAAATGCATGAAAAATATAAGGTTGAATCAATTTCTTAAATTTTTCCATAAATGTTAGAACAGGCAACTCCTCTTCAACATATTCCAACCTTTTTATTTCTTTCCCCAACTTTGTTTCATTTTTGTTACAACAATATTTTCAGTTTTCAAAGGAAATAGAGACAATTCACCACATGTTTCACATAATCCTTTGATGCAATTTATTTGACCAGCTGGATCATCTATGTTGTCACACAAAATGGATGATATAAACTCACTTCTCCTACTAGGAGGAGCAACATGAAAACCATATGTGTCTTCTACAAACTTTCAAAATACCTGATAGTGGAGATCAAACTCAATATGATGATGACAACAACACGTTCCAAACACTTTGTTTGACCTCACAAGTAAGGCTTCAATTTTTCAAACAATGTTTTCCCAACTTTTACATTAGGATGTTGACTACAAAATGACACATATAACTCATGCTGTGTTGTGTCCAACCAATGTTTTGTATGATTTTCATATTGACCAGGTGCAATCCTATGCCTGATACCATCTCTACTATTTGATGAAGGACGAGTGTTATCAATCCAAAATGATATGATTAATTTTTTTAATAACTCTTCAATCCTATCAGAATGAGGTGCTCTACACATGATTGCCCAATTTCCCTCCATAGTACTGTCATCCACAATTAATCTTCTCTTAACATGTTCTCTCATTGTTTTCCTACTAAAACCCATTTCCGATGAAATTGAAGATATTTGTCTATTTTGGGTCATATTCTTACTTACAACAGACATTAACATCACTTTTCTTGCCATAGACTTATCTTTAGTTCAAGAGTGTTTTCCTATGTTTCTCAAACCTTGTTTAACATTTTCAATCAAATCAGTTTGCATGTTAGAAAATCTTCTCTTTTTTGATGTTGTGTTTACACTTAACAATTTCAATGCCTCTTGCAACTTTTTTTGTGTAAGCAAAAGTGAAAGCAACTGATCTTGTTCAAGTGTTTCAGTATTATCAAATTGAGTCATAATTTCTCTTATCTTCTTCTTCATTGACCTTCTCTTAGACAAACTTAATGGTTGAACACTAGCTGCAAGTTTTCTCAATTTATCTACATCCATTTTAAGTAAATGATCTAAATTCTTATGAGAAATACCATACTTTATAGATTGGACAATATTTAAGAGTTCATCCATACTAGTTCCTGCACCTGATCTTGACCCTTCTCTAATTTCTGTTACTGGAATTTCTACAGGGACCGATCTTGAGCCTTCTCCAACATCCATTATTTGAGATTCAACAAGGAAAGATTCTGACCCTTCTCTGACTTCTGTTATTTGAACCTCTGTAGGGACTGATCTGGAACCTTTTTCAACATTCATTGTTTGAGATTCCGTAGGGAGTGTTCCTGACCTCTCTCCCATAGGCACTACTTGTACTTCTGTTGAGCCTTCTTCAACATTTCCTTCACCATGTTTAATTCGATGATAACGTGCCACGGTTTTTTGAATATTTCTTTATTTTGCTTCATCAGATCTTTTCCTTGCATATTTTTTTTTCTTTCCTCTCTTGTTTCCCATTATAAAATTTAAAAAAAAAAAATTATCCCTTGCCTCAAGATAAATTTCGTGCAGTAACCAGATAAAAAAATCACTGTACGGATTTGTCTGTCGCTGTCAGTACTTTTAATTTATTTGATAGAAATCAATAGAATGTAGTCGTCTGCAACAAGACATAAATATTTTTCATTATATGACTAAAATCTATGGGTTGCATTCTTTACAAGTAGCAAAGCACCAAATCCTTCTTAAGCCATCATTGAATCACAAACAAATAACATGGTATGAATACTATAATGTTTGTCCTAAAAAATAATTTTTTCTTTCTTATAAAATATATAATTGTTTTGTCTCTTTAATTTTTTTGTTCTTATTGTAGGACTAGAAAAATGGGTTAAATGCATAATATACTATGAGAAATCACAAAACTCAATCAACATACATTAACACCCACTAGTCTACCATGAAAGCCAAACTAATCAAAAAAAGTAAACACAAGGTTAAAAACCCCCTCTTTTATATGTAGCTCCCATGTCCTTCTTTTTTCTGCAAATGATGTAGCTCCAAAGTTTCTTAAAATGCAAATTTTGAGTGTTTTGAGTGATTTAGAGTGTTTCTTAAGGTCTTGGGATGCAATGCAAGGTGTGGAAGTGCAGATTAGGGTTTTGGAACCTAGAATGAAACACCTAATTACCAAGTGCACCCTAAAACTACCAAGTGCACCCTGAAACTACCAACTGTGCCCATGAAGTGTGTAGTTGGTAAAACAGGGTTGCAATTTATAAAAGAGGTCAAAACTTGATAATTAAGATGTGGGTATGCAAGATATGAGTGTTTTTTATATTTTTAAGTGTTTAGGGATGTTATTCAATGTGAGGATATGTTAAATGACCTAGGGTTTTGATATGCAAAGTACAAATGTCCTAGGGATGTTATGCAAGTGCAAATGCAAGGTGTCGTTTTGAAGGTATGCAAGATGAAGATTATGATGTGCAAAATGAAGGTTAGGGTTATGTTTTGGACTTGGTAAGGATGTTAAAGGTAGGTTTACACAAAGTGGACTATGCAAGGGATGGTTTCCTAGGGTTGATAATGATGTTTAGGCTATGCAAAATGAGGATAGGTGATCAAAAAGACAAGTTGGTTGATGGACAATTTGATAGGGTTTGATAGTGAAAATGATGTTAGGGTTTGAAAAATGCAATATGAGGGGGATATACCACTAGGGTAAGTCAAAAATGACATTTAGAAATATGATTATGCTAATGATAGCTCGGTATACATAAGGTTTTTTGAACTTAGGTAAAATCTTTACAAGGTATTAACCTAAGAGTTTAACGTTATGACAATAGACTTTGGATCTTGATCGAAAAAATGACAAAAAAAGATAAGATCAAAATGGCAAAGCCAAATCTACCTTGACATAGGTAGTAGTTGGAAAGTTGGGCTGAAACTAAGGCAATTCTAAGAGCTATGTTTTCTAGATTTTTTGTTGAAAAATGGGTCAAACTTTACTAGTGCCTCTATAGAGATGGAGAAAAGGCCTAATTGGTCTAGGGATTGAGAAGAAGATGGATATGGAGATAAAAGGAAGAGATAAAAAAAGATAGTGAGAATGAAATATATAACTAAGAGAAGGTAGAGAGGGAGATATAGGGATAGAGATGGATAAAGAGAGAGATGGAGAAGAAATATGGATATAGAGAAGAGGTGTATGTGGAGAAAAAAATGGATAGGTGATGAGAGAAGTGAAAGGGGTAGACAGAGATGGAGGGATGAATATAAAAATGAGACACAAGTAAATAGTGTTTGTGTGTGTGTGGGAGAGGGAGAGAGCAGTGAGGGAGAGAGACATTGAAGGAGATAATTTGAAATGAATGCTCAAAATGATGTGTAGGTCATCTGAAATGATGGTTAAAGTAGTCAAGATGAGGGTTGGGTATGCAAATATGCAAGATGGAAGATGCAAAGTGATAATTTTTGAGGTGAAATGCAAAGGATGCAAGGTAAAATGCTAATGATTGCAATGTGAATATGAGGGATACTAAAAAGGTGCTATATGAAGTCTATATGATGCAAGTATGAGGCTCAAACTATGAAGAATGCAAGTGGATTCTATGCAAGAGTGAAATCTATATTTTGCCAAGCACATTTAAGAGCACAAGTTGCTATGTTTTCCAAGGTTTGAATGTATTGAACCAAAGTTTGTAATGTTTTGACAATGTTTGATATTTTGACAAGGTTTTGCAAATTTTCAAGGTGTAAATTTGAATGTTGGCTTTTATCTTGATTACGTTTTACACACACACAAGACACATTAGGACAAGAATAGCTGTTGTTAAAAGTGAACAGTCACACCACAACCTAGGCTTTAGGACTATATCCACTGAATTCCTACTTGAACCAAAGTTCAGCCGTGCTTATCCAGAGCAGACAACTTAGGACCTTGGCACCACAGGCTCCCCCTTATAGTGCACTCACTTCTCGGGGCTACCAAGATCCGCTTCCCAAGGGGCATGACTTCCCAAGGGACTATTGTCTCTACTAAGAATCGTGAGAATGTAGGATGTCTTCACGGGCATGGGTGACCCCTTGAGCCAGTGGATAGAAAGGATTTTGGGCACTAAAACATGGTTTTTAGTAAGGGCATTCCGTTCAGCAAGTGAGTGATAAACTTCCTCAGAAGGTCTCCCAGCCTCGAGAACTGGGGTTTGACGCACCATAAGGATACTAGAGGAGAGCTATCACTTAACAATACCGCCGACATGGCTTTCACCGTAATCAACTTTTATATAGCGGCTGGAACATTGACCTAGCTTTTGGCCCATTACCGCTCTGAGGTCGTCCCTTGGCATACCCAATATCAAGTATCTTGGTCCAAGGCAGGCCTCCTATAGAAGTTACATGGATTTCTCTTACACCCAAGATCCACGAATGGCAAGGGGAGAGGATACGTCCAATGCAACTCCTAGGGATTTAAACACTGTAAATAGGCTAGGCAGAAAATAAAAGGTTCATTTTAAGCACCAAACGAAGTGTTATTTAATCTAATAAATCCGCACACATGGTTTTGACAAATACACAATTGTCTTCGACAATGTCCTACAAAGCAAACATTAGTAGTTTGTTATGATCATGTCTTCATCCCACAATTGCCACATGCTGCAAGGAGACCATTAGTAACACAAAATCATCTAATCTATGTTCTAGAAGGAAATGAAAGCCTTAGATAATTTCTTTATAGAAATTGAGAATTCATAAAGAGTTATGACACATTTATTTTTATCGAATGAATTTGATTTGAAAATAAAATTAAATATTTTTTATTAATTCATGTTATAAATTAAAAATTTAATTAAATGTGAATGAAGATAAGAAATATTGATGAAAGCATGAATGAAGATAGGAAGATTATTAATTTGCAGATATTGAGAAATCTCTCACCTCCCTTCGATTTATCTGTGGACAAAATTCATGGCAAAGACAGGCCTGCAATGCACTATCAGGTTGATACTAAATACGAAGATTGATGGCACAAAATGACGTCTATAATGAAAATTTGCAATCAATGATTGAAACGTGAGACATGGTGGTTTTTGTTTCACAGATAGAATGATGTTTCATGCATGTAAGTGCAAGGCCCATTTTTGATAATTTTTTGGCTTTTTCGATTGTTCGCATGAACACAAATTTTTTAGCTATGTTCGCGTGAACATAGCCAGATATTTTTTTGGCCGTCGTGAAAGTGAAACGAACATGTTCACTTGAACATGTGTTCGTGCGAATATGCATGATATGTTTGCTCGAACATAGTGTTCGAGCGAACGCTCAAAATTAGGAAAATTTGAACTCATTTTTCATAATTTTTTTAATTTTTTTCTATTTTGACTCCCATAATTGTAGGAGAATGATCTCCTATTGTAAAATAAAAAATGTCAAAATGTGCTGCTCAGAGCAAGCTTTCCAATGACTATAATTTTAATACATATTTTAGTCGTTAAGACTTTCAAATATGAGTTTAACTCATTATAGGTTCATTACCAGTTCATTACCGATTGAACATCAACCAACTTCGACACTTCGAGAAAATTAGTAAATTAGGTCAAATTTTTTTAAAAAAATATGTAGGCACTAGCTTATTGAGATACCTTACTAGTCAAAAAAAAATAATTTAGGTTTATGATAAATTGACTTCAAATTATCTGTGTCAAATGGAATGTATGTCTAAATTATGATTCGTGTCACTTAAAAACTTCATAAACTATACAATATTCAACAAAAATAAATCAAACCAAATGCAAACACTGGATATTGATGTTACAAATCCAACGCTGAAAGAATTACTTCATTATCATTTCTAGAAAAAAAGTTGTGTGTCAAACGGACTGTCACTCTTTAAAATATTGAATTTTATTATGTACCACTTTTCAGAGGAGATAAAAAAAATTGCCATAATTTTTTTTTTTTTTAGATTAAAAAATATAGTTACAAAGTAGGAACAAAGTATTCAAAATCACTAGTTTATGTCATCTTGAAATTATTTATAGTTTTGGAGATATAGTAACTTGAACGTGACGTTTCTTGCAAAAATATTGATTTCAGTGTCAAAATTGGTCAAAAAGTGGAACCCATTATTGTGGGATCACCTAGCATGAACAAAGACAAAGAGGTTAGGGTGGTAGATTCTAAAGAGGTAGGGGTAGATCTTATGGTGAAGATGGTGGATATGATAATGTTGTGCAAGATAAAAGAAAATTTGAATGGAATAATGATGACAAAGAAAAGACCATGTGGAAAGGTGGTAATTATTACTAAGGAGGTACTAGTTCTTACCAAGGACAAGGAAATTCTTATTCTAGAGGTGGTTTTCATGGTAATTGTTTTAGATGTGGTAAAGAGGGACATAGATCTTTTGAATGTAGATCTTCTAAAAGTGTGGAAGGTAACATAAATCCTATGATTCAAGGAGTTGATGAGGGTTCACCAAGTGGGCCTGAGTCTAGAGATAATTTGATGGTAAGAAGTACCTTATGTAATAAGGGAAGTGGTTAGGAACTTGTCATGAGAAGAAGTCTTTTTAAGACAAGATGTAAGATGGTTGGAAAGTGTTGCAAAGTGATCATTGACAATGGAAGTTATATAAATATGGCATCAAAATAGTTGGTTACAAAGTTTCAGTTGTAGAGGTTGAAACATCCTAAACCCTATCATGTTTCATGGATGAAAGATGAGCATAAGATATTGGTAAGTGAGCAATGCCTTGTGAAGTTTAAGATTGGACATTACTTTGATGAATTTTTTTGTGATATTATACCTATGGATTGTTGTCATATTTTTTTGGGTAGACCTTGGAAATATGATAGATATGCTATACATGATGGAAGATTGAATCAATATACTCTTTGGGTTAATCAGAAAAATCAACTATTGGTGCCTTTGATTGAAAATCTAGATGAAATTCATTATACTATTGTGAAAACTTGCATGGTCAATGGAAAAAAATTTGAAGAATAAATGAAAAGGAACCATTGATTTTTCTATAATTCCAAGGAGACCAAGTTGTCTCAGTGTTAACTAAGTGCAAGTCAGTAGTGACTAAGTAATAGTAGAAAGTAGTAAAAGCTAAGTACCATGAGAAATAAAAAAATTTCTGAATGAATATAAGGATATTGTTGCAGAGGATGTTCCCAATGGTTTACCTCCAATGAGAAGTATAAATCATTTTATGGATTTGATTCCTAGAGCTAGTTTTCTAAATAAAGCACCATATAGATTGACACCTATAGAGAATGAAGAACTTAACAAAGAAGTACATGAATTTTTGTAGAAAGGTTTGATTAGAGAAAGTTTGAATCCATGTGTTGTACGTACTCTATTAGCACCTAAAAATAATGGAGAATGGAAAATGTGTACTAATTCTAGAGCTACTAAAAAAATCATAGTGAAATATAGGTTTCCTATGCTAAGGATGGATGATATAATGGATTATTTGAGTGGAGAAAAGTATTTTACCAAGATTGATTTGAAGAGTGGCTATCATCAAATCAAAATCAGAGAAGGTGATGAGTGGAAGATCATTTTCAAGACAAAAGATGGTTTTTATGAATGGTTAGTTATGCCTTTTGGTTTGACTAATGCACCTAGTACTTTCATGAGGTTAATGAATGAAGTTATGAAAAGATTCTTTGGTAAGTTTCTGATTATTTATTTGGATGAGATTCTGATATTCAATAAGACAAATGAAGAACATGTTGAGCATGTTAGATAAGTATTACAGAGATTGAAAGAGGAGAAGTTGATGATTATTTGGAAGAAGTATTCTTTTATGCAAGAAGAGATTGTGCATTTGGGATTTGCAATTTCAATTGATGGTTTGAAGATGGATCCTGAGAAGGTTAAAGAAATTTTGGAATGGCCTACACCTGAGAATGTGGGTGAGGTAAGATTATTTCATGGTTTGGCTATTTTTTATAGCAAGTTTATAAGAAATTTGAATTTTGTTTGTCACACTATGACTGGCATAATGAGAGGAGATAAAAAGTAATTCAAGTGAACATATGAAGCTGATAATTATTTTGAAACTTTGAAACAAAAGGTTGATGAGTTTCCTATATTGGCTTTACCTAATGTCAATAAGATATTTCAAGTTCAGTGTGATGCTAGTGCTAGTGCAATAGGAGTTGTATTGAGTCAAGAAGGTAAACCTATTGCTTTCTTCAGTGAGAACTTGAATGATGCTAAAAGGAAGTATTATATGTATGATCAAGAGTTTTATGTCATTGTTCAAGTATTGAAAAAATGGAGACATTATTTGATTCCTAAGGAGTTTTTGTTGTACACTAATCATAAACCTTTACAATACTTAGGAAGTCAACATAAATTGAATCATAGACATATGAAGTGGGTTTAGTGCTTCCAAAATTTCACATTTGTCATAAGCATAAGAGTGGAGTTACTAAAAAAGTTGCTGATGCATTGAGTAGAAGACGTTCTTATTGATTGAGATGAAAGTTTAAGTTCTTGGTTTTGAAGACATGAAAGAGTTGTATGATATTGAGCTTGATTTTTCTAAGGTGTGAAAAGAGTGCAGAGCACCAAATCTAATAGATCACATAAGTAAGTATGATAACATTTCATTCAAGAAGGTATGTTTTTTAAAGGTATTTAGTTGTGTATCCCTAAAATTTCTATGAGAATTAATTTGATTAAGGAAAATTATAGTGGTGAATTGGATGGACATTTTGGAATTAATAAGACATTAAGTTTACTGAAAGAGAATTATCATTGGCCAAAAATGTATAAGGATGTTTAGAAATTTGTAAAGAGTTGTAGAGTTTGTCAAGTTGAAAAAGGAGTAAGTCAGAATAATAGCTTTTATACACCTATTGTTGTTCCTGAGAAACCTTGGAGTGACATCAATATGGATTTTATTCTTGGATTGCCTAAGATAGTGAAAGGGTATGATTCTATATTTTTTTGTTGTGGGTACACTTTCTAGGATGGATCATTTCACCATGTAAGAATTCATCAGATGCTAAGCACGTTGCTGAAATTTTCTTTAAAGAGATTGTGAGATTACAAGGATTACCAAGAAGCATTATTTCTAATAGATACAATAAGTTTGTTGGTTATTTTTGGAAGACTTTTTGGAAGAAGATGGGTATTGAGTTGAAGTTTAGTTTTACATTCCACCATAGATAGATGGACAGACAAAGGTTATGAATAGAAACTTGGGTAACTCGCTGAGAAGTTTGGTGGTAGATAAGCCAAGTAATTGGGAAATGGTATTGCCACAAGCTAAGTTTGCATATAATAATTCTATGAATAGGAGTACAGGGAAGACACCTTTTGAGATTGTTACTGGAGTACAACCTGGAGGTATATCAGATTTGAGAGACATTTTTGGTAAAGAAAAGAGAAGTTCTACAAAAAAATTTGTTGATTTTATGGAGTCTTTGCATATGGAAGTGAAGTTGAGGTTGGAACAAAGTAATCAAAAGTATAAGAAGAATACTGATAAGTCTAGAAGATATCATGATTTTCAAGTTGGTGATGAGGTGATTGTTTACTTAAAGAAAGGAAGATTTCCCATTGGAACATACAGAAAGTTGAAGATGAAGAAGTTTGGACATCGTAAAATCTTGAAGAAGTTTGACAATGGTAATGCTTATGAGATTGAGTTGCTTGATGACATAGATATATCTCCTATATTCAATGTTTCTTATTTATAGAAGTATCATGAGTTAGATGATGAGGTTATTATTCCAGATGAATATCCTAAGAAGCAAATTGACAAAGTTGAAAGGGTATTGTATCAAAGAATTGGTAAGGGCACAAGAGGAAAATATTACTATGAATATCTAGTGAAGTAGAAGAATAGACTAGTTGAAGATGTTACATTGATTTCTCAACCTGAGTTAGATTCAACTCAAGTTGTGACACTTGCATGATTTAGGAGAATCATTTCTCCAACCTTGGTTGTCTGATGCAAGAGCATCCTGGGTTTCGTTGTTCCCTAAACCTTTTTCTTGTAATATGGTTATTTTGGGTGATTCTCTGAGGTTCCGTAGAAAATCTACCCAAATCTGGCATACTTTCAAGATGAAGATTTTGTTCACTCTATGGAAAGATGGAAATGTTGTTCTTTTCGCTCATAGTTTTCTTGACATAAATGTTGCTATGTAAACTAAAGCATACATTTGTAATAATGTACTGATGTAGATTCAAATGCAAGCCAACAAGGTGTCTCTAGAGGTGGCCCACCTTCTAGAGCATCTCAATCATTGGGGTAATACCTCCTATATGGCTGTCAAAGTGCCTCCTAATGTTTTTGTTGATACTATGTCCCCCAGGGGTTGCCTTCAAGGGTACAATTCTTCTAACCGCCACTCACATACACCACTCTTGCAGGCTTCCCAGGGTAAAAGCACAGATATGTGTCACCATTTGTGATACCAAAACCTGTTTTGGTCAAATCTCATTTCTCTATCAAAACTCAATTTTTTTCTAAAACTAAAAATACCCTTTTATGGATCTTAGATTCAATATCATCATTATATAAATTTTTGAGTGTTTTGATTAGTTATAATATGTTATAACCTCAAAGTATTATCAGTCAATATTTTAACATTCCAGAACATGCTCCCTCAAAAAAGGAAAAAAAATAGTAAATCATATCAAAAAAATTTTAAAATTATATTTATCTCTAGAGGAGAGAATCCTCTTCACGAATATGTAATTTTTTTTCAAGAAGGTATAGATTTGATAGGAAAGTTTTGACGGGAGGAAAAAACTATTGGATTTTGGTAAGGTCAAACTTGAGTACTTATAACAAAGAAAATATACATCAAAAATAATTATTTCTTTTTTTGTGCACTAGCTATACATGTCATCTATAAGATATTTTCAAATCAGAACAAAAAAAGATGATTTGCATGTACCTGTTTGACGAGAACTATGCCCTATATTTTGTAAAGTTAAAAAAGGGACTTCAAAATAAAATAAAATGAATAAATTCCTACACAAAAAAATTATACAAATTATAAGCATAAAATTCATCCAATTCTACAAATTTCATTAGTTTACATCATCTTCATATTTTAAACACAAATACCATTTTTTTTGTCACTAATGTTGAACTGTCACATTTTGATATCACATTTCTTTATAAAAGGTGACACAGGTTTGTACTTTTACCCCCCACCATCACTCTCCTAGTGGTGATGATGGTGGTTAGCATCACTACTTGATTTCCCTACCCAATGGTAGTACAAGCTGGTTCCCAAGCCCAGTGGCTCCCCCTCCTAGTGCTCAGTGTGTTGTTTCTAGTAAATGACCCTTTCACCTACAACTGGCTATCTCACCTCCACAGCCTAATACTAAAGATGTTGACTAGGCCTTTGATGATGCTACTGACAGCTAAAATTTTCCTAGCCTACCTGCCAATCCTAGGGATGACTGGGGATTTCATGATTGGGATGAGTTACCCCACCTTAGCTGGCACTACTTTAGCTACCTAAGGGTTGCTTCTTATATGTTTTTTGATGAATAGTTGTTGATTCCAGCTTAAGTCATGTGAACTTTCACCTAGTGATCTTGTATCCCCTAGCCCTTTTTTGTGAATTGTAACTTAATATATTATTTATTAATAGAAAAGAACTATTCATCAAAAAAAATCTTGACTTACATTTGTGAATTCAATATATTCATAGCATTGATTATTTTTCTTGCTAAAAGGTGATGATATTATAAATATGTTGTCCATTGATTATGCATGAGGAAAGAATGAATTGGCTTTGAGAAAAGAAAGAAGGTAGCCTCTCAACATGCTACCTTAGAATGGAAGGATTAGGAAACAAAAGCAATAGTATTGATTTAGAATATTTAATTTCAAATTCAGGATGACATAAGTCATAAGATATAGGTTTAGCTCTTTAGTTTACCAATGTGTTAACCCTATTTTCTACTATATATTCTATCTTATTTTTATTTTACCTTTTATAAAAGTGCAATACTTCCCATCAATTTATAATGGTTGACAAATAATAAATTATACAATGTTGGAAATCGATTGTTTTGTTATAAAATAATATAAATTATTAAACAAATTGAAATGAGTCATAAATAATGATGCATTTAAAATAACTAGGAACTTACAAATTTAGAATTAATATAAAATCAGACATTATAAATTTAGACTTATAGGAAATGGATAGTTTTGTTATAAAACAATATAACTGATTAAAAAATTAAAATGAGTGATAAATAATAATGCATTTAAAGAAAACATGAACGTACAAATTAAGAATTAATATAAAATTAGATATTATAAATGTAGAATTATCCATATATTTGCTTCAAAAAATTCATTTCTTTGACCCTTTCTATTGTGAAAAATAAATCACAAACTCAAAGAATTTTCTCGGCACAAGAAGGTGTCGAGTGGCAATTTTCTCAGCACACAAACGATGTCAACTAATAGGCAGTAGTGTCAAGTGAAATCAACACATGAAGGAGCCAAGTAGCTCAACACTAAGGGAAACTCAGTACAAGAGGGTGATGAGTGACCTTGGTCACCGAAGGGTAGAGTTCGACTTAGTGATTGTTGAGTAAATTCAGTAGGAGCGGAAGAGAGAACTCGCCTAAGAATGAACCGAATGAGTTGTTTAACAGACTTCTAGTCTAGACCTTTCTACCATTAAAACTTAGAGGGGATAACTTCAAAACATGCAAGTATGGATATCTTAAATGCAAAATGTGTAATTTTATACAAAAGGGAGACAACAATGCATGCTTTCTTGCTTCCTTATTTTCTATTCAACTATGTTAAAACTATTTCAAAATCTGAGAGCATTTGGCGTTAACTAGAAAACCCTAAAATCTTCAAACTGGTAAAATTTAAAATTCAAACTTAGAAAACTAATGGTTGCATATAATAATGCCTGGAGAAATCACTGCTTCACAGAAAAAATCAATAAGAACTTATGGGTAAAAGTACAAAGTTGTGTCACCTTCCAGGCTGACTTAGCAGAATGAATTTTTTTTTTTCTATCTAAAAAATAATTTTGTTCAAACATATGATCTAGATAAATTAACTCTAGCTAAGTTATATATGGTCTTACAATTTTCAAATTGCAAATGTTTATTAAATGCATGTTTTATATTGGTTTGTATCCAATTATTAAAGAAATAAAATTATTTTAGAAAAGTGGCATTTCAATAACTCTTACTATTTTTTATGATAATTTTTTAATAACATATAAATGCCATTCTATAGAGCTCAGAGTCAAGAATATTCTTATATAGAGTGTATAGTCTTTTAATTAGATATATTAAATTTTTATTAAAAAATTCTACAAGCATGTATTTTAACACTCGAAAAGATGTCAGTTTTAAATTAAAAAAATATTAAATCATATAAAATTTTTAAAATTATATGGTGTTCTAGAGGAGAGATTCCTCTTCTAGAATGTATAATTTTTCTCCTAGTTAGAGTAGATCTTTTTCGAAAAATGTGATGGGGATGAAAACTATCGATTTTAGATGAGTTGAAATTTGAATCATTATAAAATGATAAATATAAGTCTAAAGCTAATTTTTATTTGTAATTGTTCTAGCTATATATGTTATCTATAACATAGTATGAGATCAAAGCAAAATAAATCTATTTTCATATAGTTTTGTGATGGGAAATAGACCCCTAATTTTTAGCATATTTCATCAACTAAAAAAGATCTATAAAAATTAGGAAAATATATCAATTCTTATTCCAAATAATTATTAAAATTTTTAATCCTAAACTTAATCTATTTCTACACATTTCATTGGTTTACTTCATTTTCATGTTCAAAATAATAATACCAATGCTATGTCATTGAAGGTGAACAACTATAGTTTTGCTAGACTTTTCCTTTACAAAAGGGTGACATAGGTTTGTGCTTTTACACTTACAAAATAATAAAAAGATTCAACATGTCTTGAAACTTCATCCTGTCTTCTTAACTTTCTACACTTTCTTCCTATGCTCTAATCTGTTGATCTACTTCTTTTTTGCTCTGTGCTCTACTCTGCTCTACTCTTTTCAACTCCATTGATTGAATAAATCATATTCATTTCTTTTGTCTTCTAACAAAAATGTTTTCCCTCTCATTTTTGGATTTTTACTCACCTACTAAGTTGAATGTTGTCAGACAGGTAGGTGGGCTTTTGGCTCTAGGGGAAACTGATCAACTGTATTAGATTTCTTACACCCCCCTATGTCCTAAGCCAAACAAATAATACAAGGATGACTCCTCATCCAAATAAACTACACCAAGACTCTCTCTTAGGTGAACAAAAGTTCCAATGCCTAAGGGCTTAGTAAATATGTTTTCTAGCTACTACTTAGACTTGTTAAATTTTACTTTGATATCACCATTCTCTATCAACTCTCTAATGAACTAATATATGATCTCAAAGCACTTGTTTCTCCCATGAAAGATTGGATTCTTAGACAGTGCAATTGAGGATATGTTTTCACATAAGATTATGGTTCCATCCTCTAGCCATTCATTCAAATCTATCAAGATCCTTCTTAAGAAAATAATTTGACATGTTGTTTCATTCGCTACTATGTATTTAGCCTCTACTCTAGATTGAGTGACAATAGGTTGCTTCTTCAATACCCATGAAATTGCACCCAATCCCATATGGAACATGTATCTGGAAGTGCTTTTCCTATCATCTATACTTCTAGCACAATCACTATCTGTGTAACCGACCAACTTAAAAATCATTATCTGTAGTATACAAAATCCCAAATCCCTTGGTACCATTTACATACCTTAGGATACTCTTTCCTACTTTCCAATTGGAATCCTTTGGTGTTTCCATAAATCTAGAAATCAAACTTACTACATGAACCATGTCTAGAAATATATCAAACTTCCAACCATACTCTTGTATAATGTTAGAGTCGCACTTTTGTTGCAATTTTTCTTGCTCAAATTCAAACCTACTACTATTGGTCTTGGAGCTACTTTGATATTCTACATTTTGAATCTCTACAAGATTTGTCTTGTGTATTTTTCTTGGGAGATGAAGATGCCATGGTGCATTTTTTTTACTTCTATTCCTAGAAAGTACTTCAAGAGACCTAGGTCTTTCATTTCAAATTCATTTTTCATGGCCTCTTTGAACTTGCCAATTAGAAAATTATCATATCAAGTGAAGATTAAGTCATCTAAATACAACACAATAATCAACAGTTTATCACTTATTTCCTTGATATAGAGAGTAGGATCACTATTTTTCATAAAATATGAGTCAATTCTATTGTACCATGCCCTTGGAGCTTGCTTGAGCCCATAAAGAGATCTCTTCAATCTATACACTTTGTGTTCTTTACCTCCAACTTCATAATCAAGTGGCTACTCTACATAAACCTCTTCTTTCAATACACCATTCAAGAAGGGGGACTTCACATCCATTTTATATACCTTCCATTTGTGTCAGGCTACAATTACTATGATAGCACACACAATTTCTATTCTTACAACCAGGGCATATGTCTCATCATAATCTTTGTTATATTGTTGCTTGTACCCCTTGACCACTAATCATGCCCTATGCCTATCTATTTTTCCTTCAACAATGCACTTGGTCTTGTAGACCCATTTTACTCCAATTACTTGTTTCTTGGGAGGTAAATTAGTTAACTCTTATACCTCATTTTTTTCAATAGCATCTATTTCCTCATCCATGGCATTACACCATTTCTCTTGATTCACAACTTCCTCAAAATAAATTGGATCACTATGAGAATATAATGCAAAATTTACAGTCTTATCATAATCTTCCTCATACCTTCCTTCTTGGTATATCTCCCTTAGACTTTTAGTCTTTCTTAGCAATAGGAAGGTGGTAGTGGAATCTAAATTCTTTGTATTTCTATTCCTACTATTTTTCATACTAGCTTGGGGTTGTCTTGAAGTACTTGGAGCTATTGCTTAGGATGTTAAGAGTTGTTTTCCTCTTAGCCTTTGTCTCCAATCTATGTTTTCTGCTCCATCATCTTGGTAATCACCAATGTCATCTTCTTCCTCTTCAATAGTAGGCATTTTACTTGAAGTGCTTGAGGATTCATCTACCGAGCCATCCCATGATCGATTTTCACAAAACTCCACATCTTTTGAGATGATGATCTTCTTATCAATAGGATCATATAGCCTATAAGCTTTTGATTCTGATTTGTACCCAATGAAGATGCACTTCAAACCTTTATCATCTAGCTCATTCCTTTGTTCCTTAGGAACATGTGCATGTGCTGCACATCTAAACACTCTGAAGTGTTCAATTGTTTATATGTTCCTTGATCAAGCCTCAAGAGGAATCGTGTCACGAGATGACTTTGTAGGATACCTATTAATCATGTAGATTGTTGTTGCTATAGCCTCTGCTTAGTATTCAATTGGGAGTCCCTTTCCCTCATCATGCTTCTTGACATCTCAACAATGGTCATGTTCTTCATTTCAACCACTCCATTTTGCTATGGACTATAGCTGGTTGTAAGCTCTTTCTTGATGTCATTCTACCTACAAAAATTTACAAACATATTGGAGGTTTACTCCCCTCCTCTATCTAATCTAAGGACCTTAACATAGTTTTCACATTCTTTTTCAATTAGGGCTTTAAATTCAATAATTTATCAAATGCTTCAAATTTATTCTTCAATAAATACACTCATGTCCTATGATAGAAATCATCTATGAATGTCATAAAATAAGTACTCCTCCCAATAGAAGTAGTTTGCACAGGGCCTACCAAATTAGAATGAAACAATTAAAGGGAATCATATGTTTCTTACCCTAAATGCAAGCCTCACACTTGTCATATGAATATATTATGCTTGGTAAACCATCTACTATTCTTTTCTTTGAGAACAAATTTAAACTAGCAAGGCCAAGATGTCCATACCTGAGATGAAAAAACTTGGAGGGGTCTTCAATAACACTCATAAGAGCTAGTTACTAATGTAATATTATACATTCATGCTTGAGACTTGCAACATTGACTTGAGAATATAAACATGTCTCTATTCTCAATGGGAACTTCTTGTTCTTTGTCATTTGGACCGCTGCAAGCAATTTATTACTCCCATCCCTCTGATGAATGACACAATTGTCATTTTCCATCAACACCTTGTATCCATTTCAAATGAGTTGTCTAACACTCATTAAATTGTGGTTCATACTGGGGGCAAAACATACATTCAATATCTCCTTCTCACCTTGCTTGGTGTGCACCATGATAGATCCTTTGCCCACTATGGGAATGGTTCCATTATTTCCCATCTTAATTTTAGACTTAAAAGTCTTGTCAATGAAAAAGAATAAACTTTTATTATCACTCATGTGGTTTCTATAACCGTTGTCTAAGTACCATATCTCAGGGCTTCCTTCTTCACCAATGTTGCATGTGATGAAGGCTATGGGATTGCTTGCATTTCCCATGTTCACATCAGCCACATTAGCATTCTTCTTTGACTTATCACCTTGCTTCTTCAAACATTCACTTGCATAATGCCCATACTTATAATAGTAGTAGCATTCAACATTGTTCTTATTAGAGTTGTAATTCTTCTTACCTTCTCTAGACTTGTTTTGAGAGGTGCTTCCTCCCTCTTGGTTGCTAGATCATCTTGAGTTTTCTATACCAGCATTTCTTTGACCATTTCTTCCATGACCTCAAATTCTTGAGCCTCTACTAGAGTCATTTCTTCCGCTCCCCCTATCTCTTGAGTTCTCTTGAGCCTTAAAAGACTACTCTTGGGAAGTTGTTGTTGATCTGTTGATCTGGTACTCGTGGGTTTGAAGAGTTCCCATGAACTCATCCATGGTCAATGTGGTGAGGTCCTTTGCTTCCTATATGGTTATCACAAGGTTTTCATATTTTTAAGGTAAACTCCTCAATATCTTTTCCATAATCCTCTACTCTTCATAATATTGTCCATTTGATTTGAGCTAGTTTATCAAAGTAGAGATTCGTGAGCTAAACTCCACAATAGGTTAATTGTCCTTCATCTGAAGGTTCTCAAACTCTCTTCTAATCATTTGTAGCTTCACCTTATTAGTCCTCTTGAAGTTCTTCTCAAGGATATCCCATGCTTCCTTTGTATAATTTACTTTCGCAATCTTGGGAAAGACTGTCTCTGTTATTTTTGTCTCAATCGGACTTAATGCTTTTGTATCCTTTTTCCTTGTCTCTTTCAACTAAGTCTTTTGTGGGTTTGTGAGGGCAGTATACACTACTAGGACTATAACATCATTAAACCCATTGATCACAAAATTCCACAAGTCAGTAGCTACCATTATGGTTTTCATCTTCTTTTCCCATGTATCATAATGTTGTCCATTAGAGGATGGTGACTACTGCCATATCTTTCCTGCATCTCCTACCATGTCAAATATCCCAAAAAAAAATGCCATAACTCACTATAAATGCGGAGCCCCAAAGCTCTGATACCTTTTGAAAATTAAATCACAAACTCAAAAAAGTTGCTCGGCATAAGAAGATGTCTAGTGACAATTTTCTTAGCATGCAAAGGATGTTGAGTGGCAAGTAGTAGGTACAAAGTGAAGTTGGCACATGAAGGAGCCAAGTAGCTCATCACTAAGGGCAACTTGGGACAAGAGGGTGCTGAGTGAGCTCGGTCATCGAAAGGTGGAGCTCAGCTTAGTGATTGCCAAGTGAACTCGATAGGAGTAGAAGAGAGAACTCAGTCAAGACTAAACTGAGTGAGTTGTTTAATAGACTTATACTCTAGACATTTCTACCATTAAAACACAAAGGGGATAACTTCAAAACATACAAGTAGGGATATCTTAAATGCAAAATATGTAATGTTAAATAGAAGGGAGACAAAAATGAACAAAGTATGCCTACTTTCTTGTTTTCTATTCAACTATGTTTAAACTATTACAAAATCTAAGAACATTTAGCTTCAACCAGAAAACACTAAAAACTTCAAACTGATAAAACTTAAACTTCAAACAAACAACACTAATGGCTACATAGAATAATGCTTGGAGCAATCACTACTTCACAAGACAAATAAATATGAACTTATTGAATAAAAAAAGGATTCAATACATACTAAAACTTCCTTCTCTCTTATGAACTTTCTGCACTTTCTTCCTCTACTTTGATCTGCTGATCTACTGCTTTTCTACTCTACACTTTTCTCTACTCTACTCTCTTCAACTTCACTGATCGAATGAATCTGATTCATTCCTTTTATCTTCTAGTAAAAATGTTTCCCCTCTCATTTTTGGATTTGAACTCACCTACTGAGCTGAATGCTATCAGATTGGTAGGTGGGCATTTGGCTTCAAGGGCAACCGACCAAATACATTAAATTTCTGACATGTACAACAATAACAATATGAGAAAAGAAAATATAGACATTTCTATACAATGGATGATAAAATTCCTATTGCGAGAGCAATGTGATGCCTGTTGTGCTCAATAAAAATACAATAGATGATTTCTAAAAGGCAAACTGAAAAATCATTAAATAATTAAGTTGCAAATATTTAAGATTTGATTTCATGTCATTGAAATTGGTTACAATTTTGTTATATGGAATTAGTTATTACTGCATCAATATATTTTATAACATTAAAATATATATGTGAAGATAATTGTGTTTCTGAGTTTCTGAGTTTTCAGTCCTTCATAGATATAAGGTCTTGTCCTTTATATGATTGAAGAGCCTCTCAGCTAATTATGATATAGAGAAACTTGAAGAGAGAACCCAAAAAAAGGCCTCAAATTATTTATACAACGTACTATGTAGACATACTTGGATGTCCTACAAACGACTCCAAATCCATCGCATCATTCATACAAGTACCTAATAATTCAATAAAACAAATTCATCAAATATTCTTGATAGGTGGCTTCATCTTGGTTTTCAAATCCGGTAGCAGGAAATAGTCTCGAGGTTCAAGTAAACCCATGGATTGTGTTTCAAAGCACACAGAAATCCTTAGTTTTCCTGATTTACATTTGTGGGGAGTTGGAAAATCAGCGGCTATACTGGGCAAAACCACTTCCGGGGACTCTTTGATAAGCTTGGACAAATTTTTAGAGTACCATACCGGTAAACTCCTTCCTAGGTCAAAAGGGGTAGATCTCCATTGCCAAAGAAGAGGAAAACGTGGAAAGTAAAATCGAAGACGTCGATCTTTAAATGGGCGTGGAAGAGTCGGTCTGGCAAGTGCGCTGTAGAGATCAGAGACCTAATAAAGCGAAATAGAGTTTGTTTTGGAGCTTATAACTCAGCGGAGGAGGTAGAACTTGTCTGTGATCATGAAGCTAATTAAATTAGAGGGGGGCAAAAGCCAAGTTAAACTTTCCAGAACAAGTCAATGCCAAAATTGACTCTACGAACAAGGTAAATATTTGCCTTCAATCTATGTTACGTATAAACGAATCTTCTACTTACTACCGTCAAAATAAAAAGGAAGAATATGAGGTAAGAAAATCTTCCAGTTACTACCCTCATAATAATGAGGCATTCGAAGTATTTTTTGTTCTAAATCAAGGTATAGAAAGAGAGTAGTTAATCCCTTATGTGCATCTGGGCTATTTTCTATTCATTAGTATATGCAGAGGGCAGTGGAATTGAATCCTGACGACGTCACCCCGCATTGTTTGTCAGTGGGTTTTGATTTCATGAATTACAAGTCATAAATTTATTGTGTGAACTATCTGTCTCTTTGGATAGCAGTTTTGAAGATGTAAATGAACTTGGTACTAAATTGGTATCTCTCAAATCGTTTGGATTCACTGATGGTCATTTCTAGTGGGGGTTAGATTTGTATGAGTCCCCTTGTTTATGGGGAGGGAAGAATGAGCTTCTGCAGGAGAGCTGCATAGAAGGACTCCTTTCCTAATGACATGGATCGAAAGTGAGTAAGGCCTACTGACTGAAATTTTCTGAAACTATGTTTTGTATAAGCTTATCTTCCTTCCCCTTTTATCTCATTCTAGGTTTTTTTAATAAATTTTTGTTATGTCTGATAATTTCTATTTTAAATATATTTAACGAAAATAGTTGAGTACGATGTACGGGTAAAATTTAGTTAAATGATAAAACCAAAGTTAGTGTTCAATTAGTGAATGATGTTTAAATAGTTTCATAGGGAAAATGGCAGGAGAAATTTGAAAGTATATTTTGAAATCTTAGGTTATAAGTTGGATAAATGGCAAGTTACAATCAGTGGCATAGGGAGTTTTAAGCCTGATAGAATGGATTATATTCTTATTTTTGTAATGCAAGGAATCTTCTCTCTTGATCACTAGATTTTAATTATGGTTTTTATACAGAGTTTTTTGGTTATTCAACTTTTATGTTTCTTATTTCTTTAAGATTACAGATGTTATACATGAAGGAGGTTCAAGAAAGGGAGTCTAAGATTCTCTATGGTATAATTTGATGTAGAAATTAGCATTGTTTAGAAGGTTCATATTTAATAGCTTTATATATATATATATATATATAGAGAGAGAGAGAGAGAGAGAGAGAGAGAGATGGTTTTGCTAGCAATTTGTTACATTTGTAGAGAGATTATATTTCAAGTGTTTGATAATAGTATAGCGGGTATTATTCGTAAATTGTTGGAAGCTTCTCTATACTTTGAAACATATTTTTGTATAAGTGGCAATAAAATCTGCTTGTTAGAAATGCAAGCAATTCTCTAAAACTTTTAGGTATATGTGTAGATATTAAGAAGTTTAAATAGACAAAAATCATATAACCAAATCTGATTTTAAAATAATATGAAGGATTATCACTTGAAAATTATACTTCTAGTAAGAATTGCATCTAGAGTAGCTTAATCTATAGAAAAGAATCCTAATAAAAACAATGATTTGTAGAGTTACATATTTTTAATTATGAATCATGCTTTTCAATATAAAATTTGAAAGACATGAGTTTGGTAAAGAAATCTATGATAAAAATATAAAAGTTACGTTTGCCTAGGATTCACCACTTAGCTTGGTTGAAAACTACCATCTTCATTCAAATCAAAGAACATTTTTTGAAGTATCATGTATCACTCCATCTTCCATCAAAACTTAATTAGAAAACCATATATAAAAAAATAAAAATGTATATTGATCATTACAAGAGAGACTCATCTTCAAGAATATGTGAATTTTTTACAAAATGATGTAGATTTGATAGGGAAGTTTTGTCGAGAGGTTAAAAAATGTTAGTTTCTAATAAGGTCAAACTTGAGTACTTATAAAAAACAAAATACAAAATAAAAAGTAATATTTCTTCTTTTGTTCCTCAGATATAAATGTCACCTATAACATATTTTCAAATCAAAGAAAAAAATGATGATTCTACACCCTATATCTTTCATAGTTGAAAAAAGGACTTGAAATTTTTTAAGGAATGAATAAATTCTTACTCCAAAAAGTTTTAAAAAATTATAGAGATAAAATTCATTCAATTGTACACATTTCATAGGTTACATGATCTTCAAATTGTAAACAAAATTACCATTTTCAAGTCATTTAAGTTGAACAATTTGCATTCTGGGATCATTTTTCTTTGTAAAAAGTACACATGTTTGTGCTTTAACCCCAATATATAGTTCCCTTGAGAATGACTAGTTGACATTCAATTACTGACTTGTCATCGCTTACTCAAATACCAAGTCTCCCTAAATCACTTGAAAAATAAATAAGCCCCATAATAATTTCCATCTATCTAGAAAATAAATTCATGTAAGTGTATAAATAATATATTGTTAGAATAAATTAAAGGCCAAGTGAAATGTACACATTTATCAATATTATAATATGGGATACATGTCACCTTCCATTTCATCATTTCCAAATTATTGAAAATTAATAGAGATTTATATGAACCACCTTCCTCCACCCACCTCCACTTATAAAAAAATACATATAAAAAACACTATGTATCATTATGAAATCTCCTACAACACAATATATTATGTGGTGGATCAAGTTAAAGAAGGGTCTAGTTGATGTAGATGATTCCAATGATAGAAATAAATACTACTAATAGAGATGTTAGATGGGAATAATCAAATTGATGGAAAAGAATCTGAACTTGTTAAAATGTGTAACCTATAAAAACAATATGAAACAAAAATATAGATAGATTCACATGTGTAATCATTGGGTTGATGGAACATGGACAAAGTTTTGAAAATCTAGAACCTTCACTCTATTTAGTTTCATTGCGTAAATATGGAGCATATAACTTAAACAAACTTTATTATCACATGAAGTGTTAACATTTTATAAGGAAGGAACCCATGCGATGAATGTAGCTAGGGACATAAGAATTAAAATATGTAAGGTCTCTAGTCTTATAGAGATGCACACATTAGTAAATTGACAAAAAATTATTATTATTTATAATAAGGATAGTAAATTTTAAAAAATAGTTTGTTATGAGGAGATTATATTTCAATAAGTTTCATATTAGATTATCAAGTTTCCCAAATATGAAAAAAAACAAAAAGAGTTTGTATTATGAAATGATGTCACGATACTATAACATTTTAAAGATAAATATCACCAAAAATTAATAACACTATAACTACACTCCAAATGTTCACATTTAGATTTACTAAGATTGGGTTTTATATTATTGTGGGACATCTATGGCTTTGCACTTGTGGTTTTGCCACTTCACCCTCTTCATATTTTTTGTAGCTAGTTTAGATTTTCTTTTTACTTGTGTAACTATGTATCAACTCTAGTATTTCCTTGTTCAATTTGTGTCATATATGAGAATAAGAATAAACACTTTATCTCCAATTTATATACCAAAATAACTCCTTGTTTTAATGGGATAAAAAGCCAATGTTTGGAATCTCCCTTATAAAAAAGCAAGAAAATATAATAACTAGAATATTGAGTTTACTATTGAATTTAAAAGGTTGTGTCATTTATCTATCAAAATTCTATTCACTCCTTTTTTTTCTAAAGTATTAGATAATATTATTAGTCAATCAAAAGTATATATACATATATAGTCAATAAGAATTTTAGATAAAGAAAACTATAATCATGAAACCAATTTATGGGAAAAATGACAACAATGACCAGATGACAATAGAAAAATTTAATTAAATAATAGTGTTTAAAATGTTTTTGATTAAGAAAAGAAGCAATTAATGGGTTCTCACCCATAGTACAATCACAACTCTAGACACTAATAATAGAATGCTATTAGTGCCTAGTAATGAAATTAGATCTCCCTCTATCAAAGAAAAAGGTCCACAAGTGACTGACCTGCCAACCATGGTCAACACTTTCAATGAATAATTTGGGACAAGCCCCCAAAATAGTTGTAGATTTAAACCAAACACAAGAAAAAAGGACTAGATTTTTCCCTTAAAAACTACTAGTAATTACTCAATCATGGGGAGAAGAAAAACTAAAATAGGAAATCATGAAAATAATAAGGGAACAAACTTAGACTATGCATGCATGTCAAAACTCTAAGTAAAGATATAAGACCAAACAAGACTATACCTCTAGCCTTAGAAAACATGTCACATATCTTCCAACCATGGGTCTAGGCAAGGCTCAACCTCCACCCTTGGAAAATGCAGTCAAAATTCTTCCATCCCCCTGTAAACTCCCATACCACCATAATACCTATTAGAGAAGCAGAGAAGAACAAGACCAAACCTCAAAGATAAAAATTTCTCCCTCTTCTTCTCCTAAAAAAACTACTAAAAGTAACATAAGTACACAAAATAAGGATAAGAATCTCCTATTCTTACCAGTGCCCAAATATGACATCCACCTCAATAGGAGATTGCTCCACCTCCACAGGAGTTGTGAACATCAAAGAAAATATGAAGACCCAGTCCATTCTCGAAGGTAGTAACACACCTCTCTACATCAAAGCATTTAACTATGGTGTCATCCCTTCACCACGTGAAGTATACTATCCAAACATGTTCTTTCTAACCAAATCTCTAACAATAAGAAAAAGATACTCACAAACAACAAAAGGAGAGTGCCTACTAAACCCATTCACCACCACTTTCCCCTAGCAATCAGGTACCTCCATAAGCATTGTCTCCACCTTAATAGGGTCCTCGACCTCAATAGAAAGAAGGAAAGAGAAAGAAAAAAATAAAGGACACCTCCACCACATAGGCATCAGAAGCCCCAAAATGACATCCTCAACTATATTCTACCACCAAATAGAAGAATCTGTCACATTAGATCACAATGAAATGAAGGAAACCCCAACAAAGAAAGCATCAAGAAGTAAGAAAATCCCCAAATGATGGAAAAAAGTGCACTCTGCAATAATTCGTAGTCAAGTTGGTCCACTAATAGGAAAACTCATGAAAGTGAAGACCCATCTGGGGAGAACGAACCCATCAATAGAACTAGTGGTAGGGATAGGGACATCATTTCCCCTCCAGACAAGATCACCAATGTACAAGCTCCTACAAACCCTAGGAATCATAGGAGCCTCATGAGCCATAACAAGATGTCTCAAAGAAAAGCACTGCCATTGGAGCCACAACACATAGCCATCCAAACCAAACCCATTTGCCTCTTCATCTCTAGCAAACTCCAAATTGGGCCAAAAAACTCAAAAAGTCCAAAGCCCAATGTGAGGAATAGGGGTGCTAGTAAGAAACACCATTAGCCAAAAAACCCACACCCTTCCCCACCATATCAAGCCTACATATGTATCTCTAGTAAAATGAAAACTATGGAGACAACCCACAAATTGACAAGTAGTCGCCAGTCAACAAAGACCAAAGACATGTCTTGGGCCAAAATAAACCTAGGAAAAAAACAAAAATCCCTTTTATTGTAGAAAAAACCACTCCAAGGAGGCAAAGGCATGGGGAGGACCCTCCATCTATTAGGGGCATCATCCTCAAACTCCTTGTCATAGCCATTATTGGCCTCCTTGGCACCAGAAATCACAACCACTCTCCCTCCGCTCCCACTCATTGATGAGAGTCATATATATCCATTTGAAGTCATCTCTTACACATTTTATATACCACTCTATTCAATTCCATATCAAGTTTCTATTCTATTTCATCATATTTTACCATCTTATGTTGCATATGTTTAAATATGAATAAGTAATATTTAATATAGTATTTAGATAAATTAATGCAATTTATTATTGATTATTTTTACTAATCAATATTACTATTTTATGTGTTGGATTATTATTTTATTATATAATCAAATATTTCTTGACAAAAATCTTATAGTCAATTGTCTGGTGTCATTTCCAAGCAAATGATGACAAATCTTGAAAATCCAAGGCATGGGTATGGTCCAGAATAGTCCCAATTATATTTTTACTTGCCAAAATCTCAATACAATGAATCATTTAAGAACTCTTGATGATTTTCCATAAGTAATAATTTCAAATTTATTATCACGGATAGAAAAAACTCCACATTTTTCTACAATAAATAGTTGTTCTATTCACTTGAATTATTCCATTTCTATATATGGTGGAATTACAATCCTATGTTGGAGAAGAACTACTGAGTTCTCACATGGAGAATCTTGTAGCCGTATTTGGTTATGATATTTGGAGATTTTTCATCTACCTTAGCATTATGGCATTTACATATTTTTGATTGGAAACTAATTGAAATATTAAAGAGAACCATTAGTATGGATAGCTATTTAGATGGAGAAAGGGATAGTTTCAGCTAAAGATAATGAAAACTATTTCCTTCTATTTCATTGTATTTTCTTCCTAACTAGCTGTATAATTGTTCTAACGAACTCATCTTCAATTTGTGGCTACTTCCAAAGCATTTATGTGAGCCTCTTGATCAATTGTTTGTTGCAGCATACTATTTAATATTTCCTTATTATTATTTTTCAGTGTGAACTTATATATATATATATATATATATATATATATATATATATATATATATATATATATATATACATCTTTTGTTAACAATAGGATAGTAGATTTATATATCAGAAAACTACTTCTCCACACAAATCTTCCTGTAGCAGAATTATGTGTAAATTCTTTGCTATATGTGGATGAATAAGATATCATTTCTTTGATTGAAGGAGCATAGAGGATCATTTATCTCCATCACCAGGCATACTGAGGAGGTGGGATCGACTTCTCAGAATGACTAGTGATTTGTTTTAGATTAGAGTGTGTTTTATTTTATGTATGTTTTGATTTGATTTCTTATATAAAATTCTTATATTAACTTACTTGTTTTAAATCATGTTATTATAATTAATTATTGATTCATGTATTGTTTAGGATATAAGTGTGAATTTATATTTTTGTGGTTTCTTATTTATTTTATGCAATGGTAAATTCTAGATTAAATTTTACATTTTATTATGCTTTCTAGTTTTTAGAATAATTCTCTTTTAGATTTAAACATTTAATTCATGTGGTAGGAAGTGATAGTTCCTATTGCTAGTTTTGTTTGGGTTTCTTGTAGGTTTCCTTCTACATGTTCTGGTTGCATCCATCCCCACTTGGAATTCTATATTCATCCCTTGAGCATATAGCTACTACACCTTTCATGAGTTTACAACTCCAGATTAACATTTAAATGCAACATGAACTAGCTCTTAATCTTATCAATTATCCATAATATTTGGACCACAATTTCTCCCTACATTTTTGGTGCCAAATCTAGGGAAAGGTATTAAAAGTATGAAATCATAGTAATCCAAGTTAGGAATAGTGCACCTTTGGGAGTGTTTGATCAAGTGTTGACTGTGGCCAGTCTGATACCTTACGTTTTCATAGTAGTAAATCATTTAGTTGCATTATTTTAGACTTTGAAAGTAGGTCATAGAATTTAGATCCATTAATTATGCTTTCATTTTTTGTTGTGAGTAATTGGTAAAGAAAGGTTAATTTGAAGAAAAATGTTTAAAATGATGCATTTTCAAGGTAGTCCAAACACATCAAATTTGTAAACAAGACATGGTGGAGGAATTACATCAACCAAAGGTGATGTTTTTATACACTCTCTACCTAATGAATGCAACTTAAATGATCTTGATCTTCCATTATCATAGGTATGTCCAATTGTTATTTCTACATCTGAACAAGAGGATATAATTGATGATTTTTTGGAACAATGTGATTTTATTAATGAAAATTTAACCCTTTGTTGTTCTACCTGTTATAGGCAAGATGATAAATGCATATGCCCAACCAATGAGGAACACGTGGTGAATGAGGTACAAGAAATTTATGATCTTTATCATGTGATAAGGGTAGAAATGAACAAGTATTCCTTGAAATAGATGAACAATATTAAACACCAAATCAAGAAGATCAAGGTGTGGATTGTGATGTTAATATGCCTCATCATTGTATTGCATTGGAAAGATAAAGTTTTTCTTCAAAATATAATTTTCCACCTAGTATGCCAAATGAATGTAATCATTTATGCTCACAACAACCTATAAATCCATCTTATATTCCACCATCTCCTTTATTCCCATCCTACTCATATCCACCTACTCTTTATCTAAGATAACCCATTCCATTATTCTTATTCCATTCATTTCACCCTAGATATTCATTTCACCCACCATCCACCCCAACATATCCACCTATGGAAATTATAATTCCTCATGAAACATTACATAATAAGTTGGATCAAATAACATATGCTAATGACATTTCAATTATCCTTCTAAATTCTCTTACTATGCACGAAAATGATGATATGACTAATGGATGTGATTTTTGTATAGAAGAATTAGAGGAACATATTGATCAATTAAAAAACCATCAATTTAGTTCGTGTTATCTACTTCTTCACTTACAAATTTTTGAGATATTTCACACACACAAGGAAATTACACATTATGATTTCATCATTGAAAAGATATGTATGTGTGTTGGATTTAATCATGTACCAAAAGTTGATTTAATATATTTCTTAATAATTCTAGACTTGTGTGTGATAAAAAATGATATCTTACAAGATCTATTCTCTAATAATGTTTTAATATTCAAATATATAGATCTTGGGAGGCCTATGATAAAAATGCATATTCCTCACAAACTTATTGATTTGGGTCCAATTGATTAACTAAAACTTGAAGTATATGAATGCATTAATGACCAAATAATGTGTGTTTCAAATGGATGATCATTATTCTTCATTGTTGATTCTTTAGAGTATCTCGAGATGACTAAATACAGTTTAGATGATTCATTCATTCAACAAGAATCAATGTATTAATATCTATATATTTCACATTCTTTGTTGTTGTATCTTAAGATGATCATTCATAGATAATGGGTGATAAATCTATTTCTTAATTCATTGGATGATACAAATTCTTGTTCTTCTGGAATGTGACATTAAGGAGAAATCAAATGATTTCTTGAAATATTTGATTGATTTATCAATCGACTAAAGCTCAAGAAATATGTAAATGTGTTATTCATTATACTTCACTCTTTGGATTATCTTAATGTTCTCATGACCCTATAACATGAAGTTAAGTTGGGATGAAATCCCTCCATTTTTGTGGCTCTTGGCTGATTTACAATAAACCTCCATCAATTGTTTCATTCAACCTTATAGTAAACCTCCAGATGTGAGTTCTCAACCATTCAAGGTATGTGCTATTGTGCTGATCAGAATTGATATTATATATAAGCAAGAATTTATTTATTCATTTTATTTTTACCATTTTTTAAAACTCTATCTATCATTCAAAAACTAAATGTTAGAGTTATTGAATGGATGATGTTTCTTTACTATACTTGATATGCTTGGTGTTGAGAATTTGGTTACATGTCTCTAATTGTGGTGGGATGATACCTTTGCAGTAATATCAATTGGCATATTCAAGATGTTCACCAATCACAGATGAGAGTTGTCTTCATTGATTCTATGAGCTCACCAATTTGTAACTTGCTCTATGACATTCATAAATCTTTCAATCCCATTTTCTATAGATATACATTCAAGGACAACTTGAATACATGCATAAGGATCTTGATAATTTTGTAGATCATCACATTCCTTTTTAAAGATGTGTCTCTACCTTTGTATAGTTTTATGGACACATTAGTGACTACTATTGATCTTTCACTCTGCCACCTTGTCTCTACCATGAAGCATGCATTTTGGAGTTCTACAAGAAGATTCAAGATTTAATGGTATGTACTCAACGGATCAAGATTGGATCTATGGGAAAGTGGTTATCATGCTTAGGTTATTCTTGGTCATTATTTGTAGTCCGTTATGCAATCCTCTTTAAATGGTCTCTTTTTGTCGAGACATGGAAAAAAATCACATTTTTAATGAAATCACTCTTCTTCATCCATAGAAGGAATTACCTTTTCCTTTGGTCATTCTATGCAATTGTTCAAAAATGAAAAAAATGAAAATGTAAAAGAAAACAAGAAAAACACTATAAAAGATCCAACAATGCAAACCTTTAGGCATTGTTGGCTAGTTAATATGTGAAAACTAGTTTCCAATAGATGTTAACTATAAAATAAATTGTTAGTGGTGAAAACTCTTTTTATAGTGCCATTAAGTGGTTAGTGTTTGAAAATTGGCTTGCTAGTGATCACTTGTCATTATAAAAAATGACAAAAAAAAAGAGAGAAAACAATGGAAAACAAAAAAGAAAAAGAAAAATCTGAAAAAGAAAATAATGCAATAATTGGGTTGATTTGACCATTTTTCATAGAAACCTAGTTACTCCTTTGATTCTTTCTCTCGCAATGTTTCTTGCATCTCATGTTGCTCATTGTGTGGTTGTGCTTCAGTTTCTAGTGATCACCATGATTTTGATCACCTATCCTAAGTACTACTCATTCAGTTGAGGTGCTCCAGAAAATGGATCTATCTCCCTTCATTATACTCTATATTACTTCCTACCAGTGGTGATGTTTTATGTCACCATCCTTCCAGCTCATGTCTTTAGATCCTTCTAGCGGTCTACTATCTAGTGCTTCATGTTAGTTGGAAACATTTTGTGGTGTTGCAATTCTTGATACAATCCTTCGTTCATTCTTCGTTCGAGCTTCATAGTTGTAGTGATCTTTTGGCTTCCAACCCTTGGCATCCATGGCAATACATGTTGATAAAATAATTAATTTTATTTTTCATTATTTTATCTCTTAACATTATTAATATTTATTATTATATTGATCATATGTGCAACATCCCTATCTTTCCTCTTATTGATTTTTGAGGATGGTCAACCATTTCGGTTGGGGGGAGGTATACCATGTTTATTACACATTTTTTCACTCATTATCATTTATCCTTGTACATCCCATCTTGAAATACACCATTTTCTAGTTAATATTTTTCATTCCATCATGAATGAACCCTATTCCTTTCCTTTGCTAATCATTTGAACTGCCTACCATTTCACCAATTATAACCAAGCTCAAGTGTATTGAGAAAATTTTCAAAAGACCTCCTATACATCTAGCATTTGAGAAATATAATCCTATGAAAAATGGAAAAAAAATGTGGGAGGTATGAAAGTTAAAATTAAAGATGTAAAATGTAAAGTGCAATGAAATCAACATGATCTATAAAAGCTAAAGGTGAAGAAAGAAAAATCTATAAATCCAAGGTTCCCTCTACAAATGAAAAGATTACACGGGGACATGCAATATGTTAAGTGGGGGGAATGATGAGAGTCATTTATGATCCATTTGAAGCGATCTTTTAATCATTTTATATACCATTCTATTCACTTCCATAGCATGTTTCTATTCCATTTCATCATATCTTACCATCTTATGTTGCATATGTTTAAATATGATTAAGTAATATTTAATATAGTTTTTAGATAAATTAATTCAATTTATTATTGATTTTTTTTACTAATCAATATTACTATTTCATGACTTCGATTATTAGTTTAGTTTATGACCAAATATTTCTTGACAATAATCTAATAGTTAGTTTTGCGGTGTCATTTCAAAGAAAATGAGGGCAAATATGGAAAATCAAAGACATTGGTATGGTCCAGAATAGGTCCAATTATATCTTTAATCAAAAACATTTCAATACAATGAACCAATTAAGAGCTGTTAATGGATTTTGAAAAGCAATAATTTCAAATTTGTTATTACAGAAAGTAAAAACTCCACCTTTTTCTACAATAAATAGTTCTTCTATTCACTTAGATTATTTCATTTCTATATATGATGGAATTACAATCCTATGTTGGAGAAGAACTATTGAGTTCTTAGAAAGAGAAACTTGTAACAATATTTGGTTATGATATTTGATTTCTTTCATCCACCTCAACATTATGGCATTTATAGATTTGTTATTGGAAACTAATTGAAATGTAAACAGAACCATTTGTATGGATAGCTATTCAGATGGAGAAAGGGATAGCTTCAGCAGAAGATAATGACAACTATTTCCTTCTATTTCACTATTTTTTTTCCTAACTAGTTGTACAACTATTCTAACAAATTCATCTTCAATTTGTGGTTGCTTCCAAAGGATTGTCATGAGCCTATTGCTTAGTTGTTTGTTCCAAAAAACTATTTAATATTTCCTTATTATTATTTTTCAGCATACACTTATATATATTCATCTTTTGTAAACAATAGGATAGAAAATTTATATATATCATAAAACTACTTCTACACAAAAATCTTCCTATAGTAGAATTCTCTATAAATTATTTTTTATTTATGGATGAATAAAATATCATTCTTTTGATTGAAGGAGTGTAGAAGATCATTAGTTTCCATCACCAAGCACACTGAGGAGGCATGATCCACTTCTCAGAATGATTGGTGATTTGTTTTAGATTAGAGTGTATTTTATTTTTTGTATGTCTTGATTTGTTTTGATTTCTTATACAAAATTCCTATGTTAGATTACTTATTTTAACTCATGTTATTATAATTAATTATTGATTCATTTATTGTTTAAAATGTAAGTGTGAATTCAAATTTCTATGATTTCTTATTTATTTTATGCAATGTAAAATTCCAGATTAAATTTTACATTTTATAATGCTTTCTAGTTTTTAGAATAGTTTTCTTTTAAATTTAAATGTTTAATTCTTATCGCAAGAAGTGACAGTTCATGTCGCCAGTTATGTTTTAATTTATTGTAGTTTTCAACTTAGCTCCTGTTGCGATGAAGTGATAGTTCCTATTCCCAATTTTGTTTTGGTTTGTTGTAGGCTTCCTTTCACATGTTCTAGTTGCATCCATCCCCACTTGGCATACTATCGTCCTCCCTGGAGCATATAGCCAGTATACCTTTCCTGAGTTTACAACCCTAGATTAACATTTAAATACGAGATGAACTGGCTCTTAATCTTATCAATTATTTGTAATATTTGAACCACAATTTCACTCTACACTCATATATATTTTTAAAAGTCCTTAGTTACACAAGGCTTAAGTAGAAGATGCTTCAAAATATTTTTCCTTATCAAATATAGGTATACTAAATTCTGACAATTTTTAAACAAAGAAAAAACTCTTATGATACAAAAAAGATACCATATATTTTGTTGAAAGGGATAATGATGAATTTAGAACCATATTACTTTCATATGATTTTTTCTAATAGATATCCATCACTCTTAAAATTTCCATTAAAATTATCACTTAAATCATTCAAAATAATGGTATAATTGTGCAAAAACTAAAGTTAAACAATGGATGATGGTAGTCCAATTGGAATAAGGTATTATTAGTTAGTGGTTGATATTCATGACTAGGTTATATTAGAGAGATGTTTTTTTATTATGTTAGGGAGCATTTGGTTGTGGGAATAGAAATATGAGAATACGAATTTTTATTTTGGATTCATTATTTTGGAATAGAAAATGGAGATATGTATTTCTATTCTTTGTTTGGGTCAGCTCAAACTCAATGTGGAATATGTTTACCTTGAGTTTGGTTGTGCAAATAGAATGCCACTAGTTTTGAATTCAACTAGTAAAGGTCGAGCAAGAAGGAGTAATGCATCTATGAGAAATGGAATTAATATTATTATTCATATTATTAGGGTCTTCAAGAAACTTCTAATTCATTAATTACAATAAAATAATGGCAAAACTAAACTAAGATGTCTTTCAAAATTGAATTTCTATCATAGGGGATGATAGAAATAAAAAAATCTCCCCCAAACAAAATCATTCTTGTTAATGTACAAATCTACAAGTTCACCACAACCAAAAATTAAACCAATGGAAAAACTGAGAAAAAATAATAAACAAATCTTCTTTGTTTGGGAGAAAATGACAACCTAGGGAAGATCAAAGAAAACCCCACATAAATTCTCCAACTCCATGGTCACATGGAAAAGGGAATTTCCCACAAAATACTTCATTTTGTTAATAGTGGCCATCACTATATATTAATGGGAGAAGGTCCTTCCCCTAATAACAAAGCCCTGAACATAATGAGCACTAATATTTTCATGAAAAATTGAGCAACACAATTTTTATAGACAAAAAAATTGATGTTTTTTAAGAAAATAATATTGGAACATGAATACGTATTCTAATTCCGCCTATTTAGGGAGAATTGCATATTCTTATTTTTTGGCAAAAATCATAATACATATCCTATTCACAATTTCAATTTGATGCACCCATATGGAGAATTCAAAATTTTAGGAATTTACATATGCCTATTCCACTCATATTCTCGTTGCCAAATGAACCCTTAGTTCATTTATAATGCTGCCATAAACCAAAGTTTTAGTGGATGGTGGTATGCCAATTTGAATTAGACATGATTAGGTAGTAGTTGATATTCATGTCTTAGTTATATTAAAGAGATATTTTCTATTTATGTGGCTTATTTTGCAATGTTCCCATGGACTCAAGTTTTGGTGGATGATGGTATCCCAATTGGAATTATGTATCATTCTAGGCAATGATTTTTATTCATGTATAGGTTATATTAGAGAAATGTTTTATTCTGATGCGATTTCATTTCATGGTATGTGTAGGATCATGGTTCGCCAAAAAGTGGTGATTAAAAAAATATGTAGCTCTGAAATACCTGAAAGCATTTCAAAATTTATTCCAGCTCTTTTCCAACCCATCCTAATACCAAAACAAAAAAAATATCTTTATAAGGCCTGGTATATCATTGGATACCAAGTCTATGTGGTAAACCTTAAAATCATCCCAAAAAAATTATTTTTGGCCTATTCTTGTGTGCTTTTTACTTCAAACATGTATCTGATGACTTTTCTTCCACCGAAATTTGATGAAACAAAAATGGGTTCTTAATAATGTTCTTATATTTCAATAAATGTAATGTCTATCAAATTATGAGATTAGTAAGTAATTATTACTTAGTTTCTAATTGAGTTACGTATAAAGTGTTGATTGACACACGTATTTAAAAACAACTATGCCTTTCAAATGGTACAACATTTTTCAAATCTAAAAGATTGATCAAATTTTATGCTTCTTATACTATAAGGAAAAGTAAAATAAAAAAATTATAGAGTTTTGAATTAGTTAAGGTGGTTAGACACGAGCTTTTTTTAATTTTGAATATACTATAGTAGAAAATTCATCATTAATTAATTAATTATAATAAAACTACAGAATAATATGCATTACATCTAGGTGTGAGTCTACTCTTATATCTAGAATCTAATTTAAAAATATTATCATTTGATTATGATTAAGGTGGTTAGACATACATCTACTTCTTATTTTTATCTTGAATGTTTTGTTCTATTACATTAAAGTTCAAAAATTTGACCATCAATTTTTTTATTTTTATTTTTTTAGATAAGGCCTAGTAGTTTAGAAACTAAATTCAATTTCCTAGAGATTATTTTCTCTTAGCTTTTTGATAGAAAGTTCATAGCAAGTTGAAAATTGAACACCAAGTTGACATAACCTTGATTTTCTAATTTTTCATTACCACTTAAGGGTATTGTTTGGTTGATAATGATCTTGCACATACTCTTATAGAGGGATTTATTTTTTATTGGGTAGCTCTATTTTCTTCTAGGTCTTTTAATACTACCCTTGATCCTCCCTTTGAATTATGGGTCATATAAAGGAATCTCTTACTAGATCTTATGATTTTCATAGTGGATTATTAAGGTGTTACTTTTTGTGAATGGTTCTCATAATATTTATAGGAGGTTTTCGAGGTTTCTATTTCCCCTCCTTATTCCAAGGAAAATATTTTTTGATAGATGCTTCAATTGTAAATTCCTTTCAAAATTTGATACTTGTTTTTAGATTCAATCACTCTTGAGAAAATTTTTTGTAGTTCAAAGAGCTCTCAAAATTAACTAGTTTCCAATTTTCTTCTAAAACCAACTTTTTTAGCTCTTTATTGTCTCTCTACTTTTCTCATAATATGATTTTTCTAGAGAATCATCTATTGTCATTAAGTTATGTTATCTATTAGTGACAACACTTATTCATAATTTTGCATGGTTGCCAAGTTCATCATTCAGTCTCTAGTTCATGCCAAGCATTCAATAGTTGTCAAATAACTTCAGTAGTTTAGCAGTTCACACTGAGCATTCCAGATGATACCAAGTGAGAATAGGTAGTGTAAAGTCCAATAGTTATCAGTAAGTAGATAGTGGTTATCGAGCTTTGTAGTTTTTATCGAGTCATTAGTTTCTATGATGTGAAGCTAGTGTTAACCGAGTGATGGATGAGTAGTGTTTACCGAGTGCAAGCAAGGTAAACATAGAGTTCAGTTCTTATCGAGTTACACTATATCTACTGAGTCTCCAATGTTCACCAAGTTCAAAAGCTCTGTTGAGTGATTCGTATGGACCATGCTTCTACTTCTTTTGAATTCATGATGATGTTGAGTAATGCAGTGGACACCGAGTATGAGAATGTCACCAAGTTAGCTATTAAGAACTTGAGTTTCAACATTTGGGCCAACTCGGTAATATTTGTGTTAAGTTATGTTTTGGTTGACCTTGCAAATATGAGAATTGGAAAGGTATAGATGTAATGCATTATATCATTCCTATGTATGTATGTGTATATGATGAAGTAATTTTTTGAGAAGAGTGAATGCAAATCAGCAGTAGAGCAGAGTATTCAACAAGGTCTATACAGAGCAGTAAAGTTATATCTATCACAAGAGGTGATCTATACTTCAAGAATCTAATTAGAAATCAAGCTGTAAGTTAGATCTATTGTTTCATCCTAAAAGGTGAATCAGTTTCTAAATCCTTTAACAGGGTATACTTAATAGTCTTTTCTATAAATCTCCTAATAGAGTGCATACTTCATTGTATGTTTGCAAAAACCTCTAACAAGGTGGACCTAGTAGTCATATTTGCTCCTAACAGGGCAGATCATTAGAAGTGATTATTGTAAGCCTTTACGAGCCAACTTTATACTATAGTACTAAAGTTTTGTAGGCATCATCCTCACCCCATTTTTACTTTCTATTTGGATGGTTTTTCGGTCACCAAATATTGTGTTCATGTGTCATGATTTTTTATCTTTCTGTTTCTCATGCATGTAGTAGATTAGATGAATTAATGGTGAGTGGATTATATTGATTAAGTGTTGAATTAGTTTAATGTTTTGAGGTTATTGATTCACCCCTCCCCTCTCAGTAACCTAGCTAGTCTTGATTATTTCCAACAATTGGTATTAGAGCTTTCTGGTTCTCAAGATAGAGCTTGATAGCTTCAGCAAAGATCAAGGACAATGGAGATATTCAGACTTGACAAAGCTATTGACAATGAGAAGCTAGAACTAGAGATGGCCATAGCTCAACTCAAGGAAGCAAAAGAACATCTTTCCAAATCCTTAAAAAGAAGGAAGGAACTTGCAAAAGAAATGAATGACCACTAGTATGTTGAAGAAAAGATTGAAGACTTTTTCCCTTCAAGCAGTGTAGATGAAGCAAATGAGGCAATCAAAGAACGCCTAGAGAAGAATGGCTCCCTACAAAAAGATGTAAGAAAATTGAAAAGAGAACAAGAAATTCGATCAATAAGATTGTGTGAAATTTTGGAACAAAGAAATAAGGCTAATGAAGACATGGAGGATAAAAATAATGCAACTCAAAATCAATCCCTTCAGCAAGAAAGTCTTATCAATCAACTCTCCAATGCAAATGAGGAAATCATAAATCTCAGATCTGAAAATGAAAGGCTAAGGAATGATTTAAGCACTAAAAGACAAATAAATGAAAGATTGAAAGTTGATCTAAATTTTGAGAAGCAACTCAATGAAAGGATAATGAAATCCCAAGCAGACATGGACCAATTGAATTAGCAAATTGAGAAAAATCTATATAGGTAAAAAGGCAAATTAGGACTTGGATACAAAAAAGAAGGTGAATCCTCTAAAAAAGTCGCTCAAAGGAATCAAAGACCTACTTGCAATCACTGTGGTAAGATAGGTCAAACATCAAACAAATGTTGGAGCAACGGAAAGACAAAATTCAATGGAAAATGCTACAATTGTAGTCAGCATGGTGATAGAGCTAATGAATGCAAGGAGAAACCAAAGTTTGAAGGTAAATGTCACAAATGCAAGAAACAAGGTCACAAGGCATTTGAATGTAGATCTAAACCATTCAATCTAGCTAAACAATTTGTAAAGGCAATATTTGGTTGGGACTACAATACTTGGTGTAGATGTCAGTAGTGTGGAGAATATGGACACATTGGCATAAATTGTGCAATAAGATACTACAATAAGATGTTATAGATGCACTGAACTTGGTCACATAGCTAAGACTTGCATGAATATAGGTAGATTTGAAGATGGAAAGAAAGCTAAAGCTGATAACATCAAGAAGCAGATGAGATAGCAGTGGATTCCCAAATCTACCGAGCTAACTAGTTCAAATGATGGCCATGTCACTCAAGAAGTGGGTGACTCCGCCATTTCGAATTAAGTTTTTAAGGAAGAACTAGAACTATATCTTCAAACCACATCTTAAGCAGTTCCAATGAAAGAAAGTAGAAGATCCAAATTAGTATTGCAAATATAGAGCGATCATAGGAAGTTTAACATCAATATTCACCAAGCGAGGCTAGATCATACCGAGCGAGGTCGAGAGTAACAAGATTTTGTTTGGTCAACAAGTTATTTGCAGTAACACTGTATGATAGCCTGTCAAGCACTATGTCATTATGTCTCTCTTCGTATCAAGCATTAATAGAAGGTTTTCATTAAAAGGGTAGAATTTTGATTTCATTTTCACTACAAATTTAGTATGTCTAGAGCAAAGTGATTTAAAGAGCATCTAGGAGAACTTGAGCATAATTTGTAGCAAAGTTTTTGAAGGAGATTTTATCAATCTACCAAGCAATCATGGCATCCACCAGCAGCAGCTCTAAGGAAAAGAAAGCTTCTAAGATTTTGGTGCGTGGTGTCAAATGGAAAGCTTCAAACTTCAAACTGGTACCAAAAATTGTAGAATCACTAGACCCTAATGGACCTTAGTCTCAAATTCCACCAAAGGTACTTCTCATAAATGTTGTGCAAGAAACCTAAGAACTATGTGTGGATGGAACCCTAAAACCTAAGCATAAGCACTTAGAGGAGAAAGGGTTGACCCATATCTCGCACTACCAAGAAACTTCCAAATTAAGTGGATTAGGTATATTTTGAGCCATGTGCACAATGGTTAGGTGTGGTTAGAACAACCCATCTTGAAACAATGAAGATGATTCATACAATCATGGGTCTCCCCATGCTAAATAATGTTAAGGTTACCAAAACCTTAGGTCAAGATGAGCTAAAAAAGAAAACACTAGCCTAGTGGGATGGTAGAGGATTGAAGATTAGCAATGTATCTGACATGGAACTTAGGTTTGGTATTCATATCATTGCCCATAAGATATACAACTCTAGCAGATTCAATAGCATGTCGTGTGAGGTTGTGGACTTAGCTTACAAGGTTGTTAAGAATGATTTAGAGTATGATTTGGTAGATTTGATGTTGAAATAGTTAAATAAGAATAGGAAAGCATAAGGACATCAAAGAATAATCTGTACAAATTTGGTTCTTTGTTAACTTGTTTGTTCTTTTATGTACAAAAGTTTTTCTCACCTAAAAGATTAGTGGTATGGAGAAAGGGTACTCCAGTTTTGTACCAAATAAATGAGTTTATTGCAAAAATGGCTGAGAACTTTGAGAGTATAATGGAAAACTATTTTGAAGTGTTCAAGGAAAAGATGAACAACAAAGTCTAAATTTCACCAAAATTAGTTAAAGACTATAAGGATGATGTTTTTTTCATGGTTAACTTTGATAGAGTATATATTCAAGCAGATAGGTAGAGAATTATATGCGTGAAACCTCTTCCTTATGAGGTCAATATTGATGAAACCAAGGATATAATTGAAGCCCTAGTGAATGAGCTAGCAGATCCAAAGTTACCTATGTTTGGTACTTATGAAGAGACAAAGGCTAGAACAGAGCTTGATATCAAGCTCCCACAGGTGGTAAGTAAAGGTAAGAGGAAGATAGCAAAGCTAAAAACTACAAGTGCCCCTCTTATGCTTACCAAGGGAAAAGGAGAGGATAAAGAAGAATCTAAGGATGAAGAGCAAGAATCTGAAAATGAGGAAGAGCCTATGAAAAAGAAAGGTAGGGTGATTATCACCAAGCCACCTAAGACCTCCATATTTGTGTTTATTAGAAGATCTAAGAAGAAAGGGGATAGTCAAGTTGTGCTTATTAAGCCTCCTCCCACTTTTTATGAAAGACTCAATCAATTAAGAGTAGGTTCTGGAATTAATAACTTCAGAGCACTTAAATATGAAACCATGACTCCAACAGAACAAAATAAGGTTGAAGATCTGATCATGGACAAGTTAAGAAGATGGAAATTCTCTCCTGATCAGTTTGCTTCATAAATCCCTGTAGTCTTATTAGAAAAACTCAAGGTTGGGTGGAAAACAGCTATGTAGATAGCCAAAGATATACTTGAGAAAACTTTGAGAAAGTTGCTACTAAATCTTGCTAATGTAGAAGTTAAGGAAGCAATGAAGAAAAATGAAGAGAAGATGATGATGAGATTTCATACTTGTTTAATTTTGTTGAAAGAAATTGATCATGTAGTCAAGGATGCTACATCTATGTGGGTATCATTTGCATAAGCCTAGTGAGGATCCAATTGAAATAAATGATGATGATGATGATAGTGACAATGAAGAAGATAATACACCTTGTGTCACTTTTGATGTTGAAGACTATTAGGCATTAAAGTATGGTGAAGAAGAGTAAGAGGAAGAAGTTGATGAGGAAGATAAGGAAGGAGATGAGGAGAATGATCTAGTGAGGATAGTTGCAAAAGTTATAGCCTCCCTTCCCCACTCTCCACCAAAGACTACTACATCATCTGGCATGGAGATAGCTTCAGTAAGTGTGATTGCAACCACCATAGATACATCATCTGCTCAATCACTATTTTCTCTCTCTTAGCTCCAGGCATCACTAATGGAAGTGCCTACCACTTCATCCACTAAGTTGTAGACCTTCTCTTCTTTAGCCCTTGAGTCAGCGACATCAATAGTGTGTATAGTATTAAGTTCTAAAATTTTATCTACTTCAATTTTGCATGCTCCTATAAGTACTTCATTTGTAAATACTTCTACTTGTGCTCCTATTATATTTACTTTAGTCAATGTTCCACCTATTATTACTTCAATTTTGGGTAGCACTTCAGTTTTGGATTCTGTTAGCACTCCTATCAGTATTCCTTTAGTTGGCCCTATTCAAGTTTTCAAAACAAGCCCTACTATTTCTACAATTATTTCTATTTCTAAGTCCAAAGTAGTAATATCAGAAGTAGAACCAAGGACACCCCTCAAACTTCTGATTACTGGAAAAGAAATTGATGAAGATATTGACTTGGATAAGGAGATTGAAATTCCTAAGTCAGATTTTGATAATGCAACTATTGAACAAATGAGATTGGTTAGCCAACTTCTAGAATACAAGGCTAGATAGAAGAATCTTAGAGTGGAAAGGGATAGGGAATATAGGATAATTGAAAGTGCAAAGAATATTTTGACAGATGCTATAGGCATAGATGTTGATTCATCTCAACATATTTTGTTAAAGTTAGAGGAAGCAATGAATAAATTTAATGAGGACTCTATTGGTCAAGAAAATTTATGAGAAAAAGATGACAAAAAGTTTGACAACAAGGTGCTTGAGCATATTGCTAAGCACATTGCTATTCATCAAGTAGAGCTTTCCTCAATTTTGGCTAATCTTGAAAATTCTTTTACAAATGTAACATCTCTTTTTGCCAAACTTTGTGATGTTATCGAGTACACAAAGGAAATAAAGGTAAAACTAAATAAAATTGATGAGGATCTGAAGGCTAGAGCTCAAAATTTGTAGCTTGACCCTAGCTCAAGCTCAACAGATCACATAAAGGTTAGATTTTTATCAGACATGCAAGCTGAATTGTTGAGAGGGGAAGCAAGGATCAGGTCCACGTTGATAGACATCCAAAACATGATCCTACCAATCATGGACAAAATGTAGAAACACATAGCCTATTCAAAAGCATTGATCCATGATAACAATTTCTCAATTATAGATCGTATGATTGAACTCTTAGTAGAAGTTCAAGTGGAACTTCATACCTACAAAATTTTGCAAGAGAACTGGGTAATACACTAGCTCTTATTCTCAAGGTACATTCTAATTTTCTCTAACATTTTAGTGTCTTTGTGTAAATAATTTGTATAAATTCTTGGCATTATTGTCAAAAAGGGGGAGAGAAAGAGATTTTTTGGAGAAACATATGTACAGTACATAATATTAAGATACTTGCATATAAATTCAACATGATATGATATTATATTGTATGTACACCATATGGGGGAGATATGTGCAATGTATATGTACAATAGAGTAACAAAGACAAATTTTGAAAAATAAAAAAATTAGCATGTCATTATATACATGTTTTGGCTAATAAGTGTTTTTGTCACTAATGCCAAAGGGGGAGATTGTTGGAATTAAGTTATGTTTTCCATTAGTGACAATACTAAGTCATAATTTTGATTGGTTACCTAGTTCATCATTCAATCTCTAGCTCATATCAAGCATTCAATAGTTGCCAAGTATGTTTAGTAGTTTAGCAATTCACACTGAGCATTCCAGATGCTACCGAGTGAAAATAGGCAGTGTGAAGTCCAGTTGTTATCACTAAACAGATAGTAGTTACCGAGCTTTGCAATGTCTACTGAGTCATTAGTTTCTGTGATGTGAAGCCGGTTCAACCGAGTGATGGATGAGTAGTGTTTACTAAGTGCAAGTAGGGTAAACATAGAGTTCACTTCTTATTGAGTTACACTATATCTATTGAGTCTCCAATGTTCACCAAGTTCAAAAGCTATGTTGAGTTATTAGTATGGACCGTGTTTCTACTTCTACCAAATTCATGATAATTCTAAGTAATGTAGTGGATGCCAAGTATCAGAAGGTCACTAAGTCAGCTATTTAGAACCCGAGTTTCTACATTTGGGCCGACTCAGTAATATTTGTGTTAAGTTATGTTTTGGCCGACCATGCAAATATGAGAATTGGAAAGGTATATATGTAATGTATTATATCATTCCCATGTGTGTATGGATATATTGACAAAGTAATGTTTTGAGAAGAGTGAATGTGAATCAACGGCAGAGCAAAGTATTCAACAAGGTCTATAAGGAGCAGTAAAGTTATATCTATCACAAGAGGTGATCTATACTTCAAGAATCTAATCAATAATAAAGTTGTAAGTCAAATATATTATTTCATCCTAATAGGTGAATCAATTTTTAAATCATTTAATAGGGTAGACTTAATAGTTTTTTCTTTAAATCTCCTAATAGAGTGCATACTTCATTGTATCTTCGTAAAACCTCTAACAAGGTGAACCTAGTAGTCATATTTTCTCCTAATAGGGTAGATCATCAAAAGTGATCATTGTAAGCCTTAAAAGGCCAACTTTATATTGTAGTACTAAAGTTTTGTGGGCATCATCCCCACCCTAGTTTTACTTTTTATTTGGAAGGTTTATGGGTCACCAAATATTGTGTTCATGTGTCATGAATGTTTATCTTTCAGTTTCTCATGCATGCAATAGATTAGATGAATTAATGGCAAATGGATTATATTAATTAAGTGCTGAATTAGTTTAAAGTTTTTTGGTTACTGATTCACCCCTCCCCTCTCAGTAACCTAGCTAGTCTTGATTATTTCCAACATCGTCTACATAAAGGTTGTAGGAAGTCGTTTCCATATATTTTGGGAGTCTCACACAAGGCTTTTTATCTAGAAAATGGTTTGTTGTTTCTTTCTAAACACCTATGATTAGATTATGGAGACATTTTTTTTGGTTTAGTCCATTTTACTAACCATTGATTCCTTCATCCAAATTCATTATTTTAAAAAAATGGGTCTTTTCTTTTTTGGAAGGGTTCATTACCCCCTTTCAAAATATCTATTTAGAACATATATATTGACTAGATAAATGAAAGTTAAAACATCTATTCGTTCCCTCTTTCAATATATATATTAGTAACATATGTCTATTCAAAAATCTCTATTTTATAAAAAAAATTATGTAAATGAAGTTTCTCAAGGACCAATCTCTATATCAATCCTACTTTATGAAATGAAAACCATTGAAATATGATAATTACTTTCATCATGATTTAATAGAAGTAAAAATTAATTAATATAGTCCCATATATGCTTCAAATGATTAGTAAATTTTGTAAATAACATTTATATAAATAGTTCATAAATATTTAAAAACTCCATACTACAATAGCTCACATCCTAGTTATCAATAAAATTGATAACTAAACTAAAAATCAAAGTCCCAAGTGGACTAGGTGTGTTATTAATAATCTTTTATGTGTAAGCATTTATGAACACAGAAAATAAGTTCAATTTTTTCAATATTTATACATCGAGTGAATTATATCTTCTTACAAGAAACATCATCATAGTACATCAAGAAGGTTGATTTCGTATTCTAATTAGTATCTTGAAAAAACCTACGATGTTTAAAAATAAAGTTGCATAGATGAGGGTATATGAGGGCACTTTAGTTTGCGGGGCTATTTTTGCACATTAAAACTAACAATATCATTTATTAGGGTAGGTCCCCATACAAATGATAAGCTTATTTTGGCAACAACCTAGGGCTCAACTTTTTTAGCAACTATTTGTGGAGCTGGTGGCCCCATGCATATGAGTTTTGGTTGCTTAGTTTTAAACCAGTTAGCTTAAAAATTATTGAAAAATAAAATCAATAATAAAAAGTGATGGGAAAAAATGGAAGGAAAATAAATTTTGTAGCCACATCTTGTTTTTTTCAATTACTAGTGGCTACTTATTTTCAGCCCTACTTTTCTCAATGATTATTTTCATTTTAATAGAATGGCTACTCCACAAAAATAGGAGAAGATTCTATTTTATCCTTTTCTTGTCATTTAAAATGTGCATGAGAACACTATAACTACTTAAAATCAAGTAGATATTAGAGTTAAGAAGCCATATGAGGACATGTGGTTCCTCGAATCTATCTTAGACACAATCTTATTTTTTATGGCTCTACCATCATATATCTAACAATTTTATAATACATTTATATATTTTTTGAAATCCTATTCTCCCTTTAGTAGAATATTTTTTATTTATTTTTCTATATTCCTAATTTTTAGGAGAAAAAGAGTTTTTGTTTAGAATTTATAAATAATGAAAAATATTGGAATAATTATATTGATGATGCCTCTTAATAATGCATTTGATTTGGTGTATTTGACATATCTCTAATTCTTGTTTCGCTATTATATTTCTTGTTGAACATAAAATTTAGACTTCTTGTTGAGCATGAACTTCTTCACATACCTCTTCTTGTACCCTTATTTTATTCCTATTATTAAATCATATTTTTTAGTGTAGCATCTTATTTTCTATATATCTTATATCAGTTGTCCCATAGAAGTTGGTTTTTATTGTGCTCATAGTAATCAAGATAGAATCTATTAGATCATTTTCTATTCCTATTATTATGAGGGATTAAAAGATATCAATAATAATTTTATGAGACATTATATTTTTTTTTTTTTTTTTTGAAAAAAGGGGTAAAAATTTATTCAATTAAATTTGGATTACAAGAGGCCTCAGGCCCAACAACCAAAACATCAACCCAACATAGTTACGATCTATCCTTATCCACTAATTGCTTGAAGATCCCACTAAGATCAGCAAGAAGATCATCTCTATCAGAAATATCCCAACCAGCACCCTTCTCTGATGCCCATTTTGCCAAAACACTAGCCACTACATTCCATTCCCTAGGAATATGATAGAAAAGGATCCCATCCACAAAGCTACTCAAGTGGAGAATCTCTCTAACAATAGATGCAATTTTCCAGGTAGATTCATCCACTCTCTGGTTATTAATCATATCCACAACTATCTGAGAGTCAGACTCACACACCATTCTCCTCCATCCAAGAGAGCAAGCCCGCTCCATAGCCACTTTAATGGCCAAAGCCTCCGTCACGTTATTGGAATGAAATACTTTGTGTATAGAGAATATGAATATAACATTACCATCTGCATCTCTCCCAATCCCCCCCACTCCAGCCTGTCCAGGGTTCCTAAGGAGGAGACATCAGTGTTAATCTTTAGGACTGTCGTAGGATGAGGGCTCCATCTCCCCACTCTACAGACCTTCCTCTTTCATGGCTGATATCTCTTACTGCTACTAGTTTTAGATCCTTTATCCACTAATCCTAGATTTTTGATAATACGAGAATCCCCAGGATCCACCATCTCTGACATATCACATTTAGCAAAGATAGTCTCTTGAAGCCTGGATAGGATCAATTGCCATAGTTTAGTGGCTCCCAAGCTGGAATTATAGAAAATCTGACAGTTACACTCCAACCAAAGATTCCATAGAATGAAAGAAGGTCCAATAGCCCAGGCCACTTGAAGGAATGAAGTTTTTGTAGGGGGTCTGCCAAGGCTGGCCCAAAATTCAATAAGAGATATGACATGAATACATCTATGGCACCATGCCTCCCACCACTTATGCCAGATCTCCCTAGAGAGAGGACATAAGAAAAAAACATTAGAAGCATCTTCCCCATCCAACAAGAATAGGGGACAGTAAGAGGGTCCCTGAAATCCTCTTCGCTAGAGATTATCCCAAGTAAGACACTTATTTTGCACAACCAACCAAAGAAAAGAATTACATTTCGGCCAAGAAAATTTATTCCAGACCTGCCTCCACTAGGGAACCTCCTAAATAACATTACATTGCCTATCCAATCGAGCATATCCTTGGGCCACAATGAACTTACCTTTTGGGGAAGGTCCCCATGCCAAGATGTCTTTGTCTTTAGAAGAGCTACAAAGCCTAGAGAAGAGAATATGTGCCAGTTTAGCTCGATTCTTCGAGGAGCCCCCTGTGGGCCAAAGCTGTGGATCCTTCCAGCTAACCACCTCCATCAAACCACACCTCTGGACAGCCTTGAAGTGAGAAACCATGGTCCAACCTATAGAAGAAAAAACTTGATACAGAGGCCAAAGGTGGTGAAAACTGGAGAGAATAGGAGGGTGGCCATCCCAAGAATCCTGCTAGAATAACACACTTGACCCCTCATTACAGATCCAGAAAAGACCATCCTTAATTAAAGGAGCACCCCTTTTAAGGGTGTCCCAAATAAAGGACCCCTTACCATCAAGCTCAAGTCTGGGAATATCTTGAACCTCCACTCCTGGGAAATACTTATGGGTCAAAATCTTGGCCCAATCCCATTCTTGATTCTTGCACCATCTCCAATATAACTTTGCAGCAAGAGCTTTGACACCGAGAGCCATACATTTAAGGCCCAGACCCCCAGCAAACTTAGGCAAGCAAACAGTGTCCCAGTTGACTAAGCTCCATTTAGAAGATTGAAGGTTTCCTGACCAAAGGAATTGTCATGAAAAAGCATCAAAATCTTTCATAACTCCCACGGGAGGGGTTTGCACTAAGCACCTATAAATAGGGAGGGTCTGAATCACAATCTTGAGCAGGGTAACCCTCCCAACTGATGAGAGCCACCTATGTGTCCAATGCCTCACTCTACTATGAAATTTATCAACAAGACCTTGCCAATACTCTTTCTGTTGAGTCCCCAAAGCTAAAGGAACTTCGAGATAGATCAAAGGGAGGGATCCAACTTGAAACCTGAGAATTCTAGTGATCCTGAGCTGAATTGACTAAGGAGTATTAAAGAAATAAATACAAGATTTCCCTTCATTAATTTTCTGTCTAGAAGCTTTTAAATAAATATCCAAAATATTTCTAAAGTTCCTTGCCTTGTTGGTAGTAGCCAAGCCCATCAGGCCAATATCATCCACAAATTGGAGGTGCGTGTATGAAGGAATATCATTACCCCACTTCCACCCTTGAATAAGTTCCAGCTATGCTTGAGATTTTATAAATCTACCTAAGCCCTCTGCCATAATAATAAATAAATAAGGAGAGATAGGATCCCCCTAGTGAAGTCCTCGAGAAGCAGAGAAAAGGTTAGTAGGTTCTCCATTGATAAGAACCGAAAAGGATGGGGAAGACAGACAGCTGAGAACCCAATCCACCCATTTTGTAGAAAATCCAAAAGCTAGAAGCACATGACCCAGAAAGTCCCAACTAACTTGGTCATACACTTTAGCTAAGTCCAACTTAATAAACATAGCCTTTTCCTTGGATGAGGCCATAGAATGAATAGCTTATGTAGCAATCACCACCCCATCAAGAATTTGTCTCCCACTGACAAAACCTCCCTGTTCCTCAGAAATTAGAGTGGTAAGGAAAGGCTTGAGCCTTTCAGCAATTAATTTGGTGATGATTTTGTACGTGACATTACATAGAGCAATGGGTATGAACTGGTCCAACCTATTAGCACCATCAATCTCGGGAATGAGAGCCAGAAAAGTAGCATTCATAGACTTGAGCATTTGTTTATTTTGATATGACTCCTGGACCACATCTAGAAGATCAAATTTAATAATCTCCCAAAACTCCTAGAAAGAATCAATGGGAAACCCATCTGGGCCTGGGGCTTTACCTTTCGGCATACCAAAAACCACTTTCTCCAATTCCTCAATCATAATAGGTTTTAAAATATCTCTGTCCATATTGCTTGAAACAAGATGAGGAATGCAGTCTAAAATAGACCTAGTCTCTTCCAAGGAAGAAAGATCTTCCCTAGAGAAGAGTTGAGAAAAGTATCTAATGGCCTTTGAAGCAATTGCCTCCTTGGAACATCGCTGATCACCAGAAGTAGAGACTAGAGAAGTGATAGAATTCCCAAACTTGCGGGCCTTGATAGTGTTGTGGAAGAAAGCAATGTTTCTATCTCCCTCCTGCAACCAGTCTACCTGAGACTTTTGTTTCCAAAATATTTCCTCCCGAAGTTCCCATTCTTCAACTTCCTTCAGAGCTAAGGATTCTTGAGACATCAAATTTGGAGTCATGCTTAGGTCCCTGATTTGGCGAGTTACATTACTCAACCTAGCTTGAGCATCACTCAACTACCCTTGCAGGTTTCCAAAACATTGTTTGTTCCACTTCTTCAACCTGAACTTAACATGTTGAAGTCTCTTCTCAAAGGTGTACATAGAAGTTCCATGTGAAGGCTTACCCTCATACCACCAAGCAATCATAAGCTCCTGTAGGGAGTGATCCCTCAACCACATCAGCTGAAACTTGAAAGAGGGATTCTTGGAGGTCTTGAAAGGGGTGACAAAGAGCCTAATAGGCTAGTGATCAGAGCCTCTCCAATCAAGAATTTCTAAACTAGTAGTCCATCTACTATGCATCCAATAGTAGGATACTAGGAATCTATTGAGCCTTTCAGAGATAGCCTCCATCCCATTCCTTCTGTTGTTCTAGGTGAATATACCAGATTTGGGTTTAACATCGATAAGTTTCAAAGAACCAATATTATCGCTAAGCATTTTAGAAGAAGGAACCAAATGGGAATGTTCGCCCCTCTTCTCCTCTAGACTCGTAACAGCATTAAAATCTCCAGCCACAATCCATGGAAGAAAGGGGTCCAGAGAATGGACAAACATAATATGAGACCACATATGAGATTTACCAACCAAGTCACTAGGAGCATAAATATTAGAAAATAAGCTCCTTTCACTTGTCTCAAAATGAGAAGCCAGGAAGGAGATAGAAGACCTGCTCTTAATCCACCAAAAAGGAGTCACCTTCATAGGATTCCAAAGACAAGCAAGGCCCCCTGAGTTCCCATGAGCACTTACTCCCTCCCAGCAACATTGGGGCCAAATCTTTGGTCCACAGTTATTCAATTCATCAACTGAAAGCTTAGTTTCCTAAATGAACAAAACATCTGGAGAATGAGACTCTATCAATCTACGAACAACATTTTGTCTAGGGATGCTGCTCAACCCCCTCACATTCCAAGATAGAATAATCATTTAGAGGACTGAGAGAAATGAGAGTCAATGTGCATCACTAACCCTGCCTCAACCAAAGTCTCACCCATCATCTTGACCTTCTCCTGATCCGTCATCCTTCCACTCTTAGCAGACTTCTCTGTGGTCCCCTTTTTAAGAGGCTTCTGTTGTAAACCTAAATTGAAAGTAGTTTAAGCACCTTTTGTATTATTGAACACACCTTTCTTGCTGGGAAGATTTGCACCTGCGATACCTGGAGCTTGACCAGGATGCGACCCTCCTGGAATATCACAACTAATCTATTGAACCACTCCATCTAATCCAACTAGCTGGCCTTGTTCTTTCTCAACAACCTGGATAAGAACCCCATCCTCTTGGAGCTGGGGAGCAGACAAGGACCCATCACCTGGAGGTAACTCCATAGGGGTTCCTTCCTCTTGAATCAAATTCTCTAGAACATTAAACCTGTTAAAAGTACCATCATTTTGTCTATCCGTCCAAGCTCTCTTCTGCCACTTTCCTTTATTATGTGGCTTAACTGGGATAAAACCTTCCTTATCTACAGAGGGACCATTTGGCATCTCGGCCTTACCCTTGTCTTCCTTAGGAGATGAAACAACGGCCGTAGCTGACTGAGAAGATTTATACCTGCGACATTTGCACTGTAGGTTCCCATACTCACGACAAATCCTACATCTAAAAGGTAAAGTCTTGTAGTCCAACTGCTAAACCCATGAAGAAGTTCCCATACAGATTTCCATAGAGTCAGGAAGTGGATTATTTAGATCCACTTCCACACAAATTTGAGCATATGAAATTACTCTTTGGTCTTGTGTTAGTGTGGCCGACCCAACCGATTTCCCCAGCAGAAGCGATATCGAATGAAGGATGTTCTCTCTCCAAAATTCCAGAGGTAATCGAGGAAGCCTAACCCACATAGGGACCCGAGATGGTATCTCCTCAGCGGAGTTAAATCCAATGTGCCAGGGTTTGAGGAAAAGCCCGACCTGGTTAAAGAAATATGGGCCCCCCTCAAAATCTTGTTCCTGTCTGACATACTTGAAAAAATGACCAAAAAATAGTTGTTGGCCGCTAGAAGAATTTCCATATCCCCTTCCGAGTTCCATATCCGATGCACCCACGATTCTAACATAGGAAGGGAGAGCCGGAGACCCAAAAACTTACAAATGAGCGCATGCTTGCCCCAATAGTCCACATCTTTTGAAATCTATTCTGGTTGAATGATTAACATTGGTCGATCATCAGAGTACTCCAAACATCCATTCTTCTTCTTGATATGGCAGAATCTTTCGATGATGATGCATGCATCCCAGAAAAAGTATTGAAACCCTTACCTTCAGGCCCTCCCCGCAAAAAAGGAGAGGACTCATCCATCACCAAATCCTTAGAGAAAATCTGAGATGGGACCTCCGATTGCCCCATGAGAAAGAACCAAAATCCAAACCCCAATCAATAAGAGAAGCCACAAAGCCCACCCCCATTTGTATGCCCCACACTGGCTGCACTAGAATAAGGAGGCAACAAACGTAGGCCTGCCCCTGCTAGTCTCACCACCACTTGAGCAATCAAACCCACCCTTCAATCCAAAATGATGCCGCCTACACAATCTGCCCCTGAGGCCAAAACGCTGCGTGAATGCCACCACCAACAGATGTCCACACTGCGCCTAGGGCACCCAGGCCCTCACGCCAGCAAAACTCGCAGTAGTCACCATCCTCTGTTCACATTAAAATCAGACATTATAATTATTAATTCCTAGTGTTAAATATATTAATTTATCAAGAAATTGAATTTAATGAGATAATATAAGAACTTAATGTAAATAATGTTGATATATTAAATGAATCTAATAATGAGGAAATTTGATTCATAGTTATCACTTCAAAACTAATAATGAATATTAGACTTAAATATTAATTATATATTAATAGTGTGAAATTGTTAACCTTTAATTAATTTTAAATGATACAAATTTTGTTAATTTGTAATTGAATATTAATTGCTAGAATCTAAAATCTAGTACAAATCTTATTAAAAAGAATAAAATAGGGAGTATTGCATAATTTAAAACTAATATTTACACTCAAATAAGATACTTACAATATAATGCATATTGGTCAAATATAGGGATTTCCTAGAAAGCCATAAATCATTAACAATGAATGAAACTTAATTAAATGGTGTGTGGATCTAATATATAATTTCAATAATGAAACAAAAACTCATTTTGTACCTATGTTGTCAATCCAGCATGTTGCTTGCTTTTGCATTGCACTTGTATTAGTGCTTGAATTCATAATGAATGGGTCACTCCTATCTTTTTCATACATATTTGGATATTTCTATGCAATTTTTTTTATTAAGTTAGACCTCCTTATCTACAATAATAGTTCACAAACAATGATTTTTATCATATATCTAGAGAAAATATATATGGTTAGAGTGTTGTCAATTTTAGTGTCATATTGATGGTCTATTAGTGATGTAAGAGCATCCTGGGTTGCACTGCTATCTTGCATGTTTTCAATTTTTAGCTTATTGCTAAAACTATGTTTTCTGGTTTCTAGGTTCTTATTATAGACCGTGTAACTAATTTTTCATAATGAATGAGAAGCCACACACTTCAAGGAATGAATAGGGCCTAGATTAATATCTATGGTCCAAGGCACAAGTTCTAACTCCTTATTAGTTAGGAGATATGGAAATTTTCCTGGAGTATCAATTTCTAGCAGTTCTACACAATAGTTTTTTGTACTTGAATTTCGAGGTGGATGTGCACCTTTCCTTGCTGAATCAGCCTATACACCTTTAAGGGGTTGTAGAGGACCTAAATTTCTACCCACATGTCAAAGTGCGAGTTCTAATTCAATCGAAACTAGGAGATATCGCAATTTTTCTCGAACATTAATTTTTGGATATTTAATTGCTGATGCAGGCCAACTTGTGGCTTCTCTATGTTCTAGAATGATCTATAAGAAATTTTGGCTCTTATAAATAGAGTGGTTAGTCTTAGGGTTAGAGTAGTTGTTAGAGAAGATTGTAGAACAAAATTGGAAAATGTGATTTTGAAGCTCGATCTTAAATCATGAATGTATTTATATCTAGCCATAACCTAGAAGGCCTTAGAGTTGGGCATGCATGTTTAATATTTGAAAAATAAATGAGAGTATTTTACTCTTCTTTCTCCTTTAGTTTTTTTCCTTTGTGTTTTCTTCTCTTGTGTTAACTCTTGTACGGTGGTTTAGAGAGCTAGGTGTGTCATTGGCCTTACTTTCCCCTATCCTTCCTTGTGTTAGGTGGTATCAAAGCTTGAGGTTCATCCTTGATAAGATTGGATCATGTAGAACCCTAATCTGTATTTGGTTGTAGGGTTTTAGATCTATGGAATTGACCTATATCTTGTAGAGGATTACAATCTTGCAGGAACTTGATTTGTAAAGATGGTTCATGGCAAAGGAAATGCCAATAATGCTATATTGGATCAATTGTGACAAATTGCAGCCAAATTAGATGCTATGGAGATTTCCTAGAGGAGACGAGCACACATTAGTGATGTAAGTGATGATGAAGCAGCAACACCAAACCATTATCTAGAACCTAAAGAAGATCAAGATTCAAAAAGTTTGCTAAGAGTTTTGTCTAGGGAAAATTGAAAGCCTTCTATGTTGTTCCTTATGATGGAAAATTGGATACCAATATTGTGTTAGATTGGATCTCAGTTATGGAGAAGTTCTTTGAGTATGAAAATACTCTTGATAATAAGGTGAAGATTGTAGTTACAAGGTTGAAAGGACATGCCTCACTATGATGGGAGCATTTGTAAACTAATAGACAAGGGAGAGGAAAGGGGAAGATCAAAAATTGGGTGAAAATAGTAAGCAAGGTAAAGAACAAATTCCTTCCTGCTGATTACCAAGTTAGCTTATTGAGAAAGGTGCAAAAATTGAAACAAAAGGACATGACTATGAAAGAGTATACTGAGGAATTCTATAGATTGGACATCAGATCTAGACATGTGGATGATGATGTTGGGAAAATTGCAAGGTAAATAAAGTGATTGAGATCTAGAATTCAAGATGAAATAAGTTTTGTGAAATTGGAAATTGTAGATGAAGCATATCAATACGCCTCGAAAGCTGAGGAGATCTTAACAAAAAAGCATGAAAAAAGACAAAGAGGTAGAGGTGGTAGATTGCAGAGAGGTAGAAGTAGATCTTATGGTGAAGGTGGAAAATCTAATAATTTTGTGCAAGACAAAGGCAAATTTCAATTGAAAAATGATGACAAAGACAAGACTGAGTGCAAGGGTAGTAGTTCATATTGAGGAGGTACTAGATCTTACCGAGAAAGAGGTAATTGTTTCATATGTGATAAAAAAGGGCATATATCATTTGAATATAGATCTTCTAAAAGTGGGTAGAATAATCGAAATGTTTTGATTCAAGGAGATGATGAGGGTTTACTAAGTGGACCTGAGGCTGGACAAAATCTAATGGTGAGAAGTACCTGATGTAATAAGGGAAGTGATGAGGAACATGTTCTCAGAAGAAGTCTTTTCAAGACCAGATGTAAGATGGCTGGAAAATGTTTCAAGGTGATCATTGATAGTGGAAGTTCAACAAATTTGGCATCAGAAGAGTTGGTTATAAAGTTGTTGTTGTAGAGGCTAAAACATCCCAAACCTTATCATGTTTCATGGATCAAAGATGAGCATAATATATTGGTAAGTGAACAATGTGTTGTGAAGTTCAAGATAGGACATTACTTTGATTAATTTTTGTGTGATATTATGCCCATGGATTATTGCCATATTTTATTGGGTAGACCTTGGCAATATGATAGATATGATGTGCATGATGGGAGATTGAATCAATATACTTTGGGTAAATGGGAAGAAGAAAATATTGCTTCCTTTCATTGAAATTCCTGATGAGGTTAGTTGTACTACAATAAAATCTTGCATGGTTAATGGAAAGCAATTTGAAAAGGAACTAAAGAAGAATCAAGTTTGTTTTGCTATAGTTCCTAGAGGACCGAGTGTTGGTAGTAATGACCAAGTAGCAAAAGTTGGTAATGATAGAATGACAACATAAATTGCAGAATTGTTCAATGAGTATAAATATATTGTTGTTCATGATATTCTACATGGTTTAGCTTCAATAAGAAGTATAAGTCATTGTATGGATCTGATTCCTAGAGCTAATCTACCAAACAAAGCACCATATAGATTGACACCTACATAAAATGAGTTATTGTAGAAAGTTTTGATCAAAGAAAGTTTGATTTCATGTGATGTACCTTCTATATTATCACCTAAAAATAATGGAGAATGGTGAATGTGTACTGATTCTAGAGCTATTAACAAGATCACAGTGAAATAGAGGTTTCCTATGCAAAGGATGGATGACATAATCGATTGTTTGAGTGAAGCAAAGTATTGTACCAAGATTGATTTGAAGAGTTTCTATCATCAGATCAGAATTAGAGAAGGTGATGAATGGAAGACTGCTTTCAAGACAAAAGATGGTTTGTATGAATGGTTGGTTATTCCTTTTGGTTTGACTAATGCACCTATTACTTTCATGAGGTTGATGAATGAAGTTCTAAAAAGATTCTTATATAAGTTTGTGGTTATTTATTTGGATGATATTCTAATATTTAGTAAGACTAAGAAAGAACATCTTGAGCATGTTAAACAAGTATTGCAAAGATTGAAAGAGGATGACTTGATGATTAATCTAAAAAAGAGTTCTTTTATGCAAGAGATTGTGTATTTAGGATTTGTGATTTTAGCTGATGGATTGAAGATGGATCTTGAGAAGGTTAAATCAATTTTGAAATTTTTGATACCTAAGAATATGGATGAGGTAAGATCATTTCATGGTTTGGCTAGTTTTTATAGAAAGTATATAAAGAAATTCAATGTTATTTGCAATGCTATGACTAAGAAACTGAGAGGAGGTAAAAAGGAATTCAACTTGACACATGGAGCTGATAAGAGGTTTGAGACTTTGAAACAAAAGGTTGTTGAATTACCTATATTAGCTTTGCCTAATTTCATCAAAGTATTTCAAGTTCAACATGATGCATGTGGTAGTGCAATAGGAGTTGTAGTAAGTCAAGAAGGTAAACCTGTTACTTTCTTTAGTGAGAAGTTGAATGATGCTAAAAGGAAGTATTATGTGTATGATCAAGAATTTTATGCTATTGTTCAAGCATTAAAGAAGTGGAGACATTATTTGATTCCTAAAGAATTTGTGTTGTATACTAATCATAAAGCTTTACAATACTTGGGAATTCAACATAAATTGAATCAGAGACATATGAAACCAGTTTAGTATTTGCAGAATTTTACATTTGTAATTAAGTACAAGAATGGTGTTACTAATAGAGTTGCTAATGCATTGAGTAGAAGTTGTTCTTTTTTGACTAAAATGAAGGTTAAAGTTCTTGGTTTTGATGAAATTAAAAAGTTGTATGATACTTATGCAAATTTTTCTGAGGCGTGGAGAGAGTGCAGAGCACCAAATTTGACAAATCACATAAGTAAGTATGATGAATATTTCATTCAAGAAGGTATGTTTTTCAAAGGTATTTAGATGTGTATTCCTAGAAATTCTATGAGGTTGAATTTGATTAAGGAAAAATATAGTGGTGGATTGGCTGAACATTTTCAAATTGACAAGACATTGAGTTTTCCAAAAGAGAAGTATTATTGGCAAAAAATGCATAAGGATGTTCAAAAATTTGTAAAGAATTGTGGAGTTTGTCAAGTTTCAAAAGGAGTGAGTCAAAATACTAGTTTGGATACACCTATTACTGTTCCTGAGAAACCTTGGAGTGACATCAGTATGGATTTTTTTCTTGGATTACCTAAGATAGTGAAGGGGTATGATTCCATATTTGTTGTAGTGGATAGATTTTCTAAGATGACTCATTACATATCATGTAAGAAGACATTAGATGCTAAGCATATTGCTAAACTTATCTTTAAAGAGATTGTGAGATTGCATGGATTACCAAGAAGTATTATTTCTAATAGAGACAGTAAGTTTGTTATTTTTTGAAGACTTTGTGAAGAAGATGGGTACTGAATTGAAGTTTAGTTCTACATTCCATCCACAGATAGATGGATAGTCAAAGGTTGTGAATAGAAGCTTGGGTAATTTGTTGAGATATTTAGTTGGGAATAAGCTAAGTAATTGGGAGATGGTATTGGCAGAAGCTAAATTTTCATATAATAATTGTATGAATAAGAGTACAGTGAAGACACCTTTTGAGATTTTTATTAGAATGAAGCCTAGAAGAGTATCAAATTTGAATGATATTGCTGGTGAAGAAAAAAGAAGTGATGCAGGAGAAGAATTTTTTGAATTTATGGAGTCTTTACATAAGGAAGTGAAGTTGAGGTTAGAACAAAGTAATCAGAAGTATAAGGAGAATGCTAATCGGTCTAGAAGAAATTATAATTTTCATGTTGGTGATGAGGTGATGGTTCATTTTAAGGAAGGAATATTTCTAGTTGGAACATACAGTAAGCTGAAGATGAAGAAGTTTGGACCTTGTAAGATCTTGAAGAAGTTTGACACTGGAAACACTTATGAAGTTGAGTTACCTAATGATGTGGACTATCTCCTATTTTCAATGTTGCTAATTTATACAAGTTACATGAGTTATAAGATGAATTTATCATATCATAGGACTATCCTAAGAAGTAGATTGAAGAAGTTGAACATATATTGGATAAAAGAATTGGTAAGAGCACAAAGGGAAAAGATTATTATGAATATCTGGTAAAGTGGAAAAAAAAACCTATGGAAGATGCTTCATGAATTTCTCAATCTAAGTTGGATTTATCTTTGGTTGTGACATCTCCATGATTCAAAAGAATAATTTCTTCCAACTTTGGTTGTTTGATGCAAGAGCTCCTAGGTTTGCACTGCTATCATGTATATTTTCAGTTTTTATCTTACTACTGAAATTGTGATTTCTGGTTTTTAGGTACCTATTGTAGACCATGTAACTAATTTTCTATAATGCATGAGAGGCTATGCACTTCAAGGATTTGAGAGGACCTAGATTAATATCTATTTTTAAATACAAAAGTTCTAACTCCTTATTAGTTAGGAGATATGGAAATTTTCCTAGACTATCAATTTCTCGTAGTTGTGCATGAAAGTTTTATGTACTTAACTTTCAAGGTGGATGCACACTTTTCTTTGGTAAATCAGCCTTTTCACATTTAAAGGGTTGTAGAGGAGCTAAACTTCTACTCATAGTTTGAAGTGCGAGTTCTAATTCAATTAGAGCTAGGAGATATTGTGATTTTTATTGAACATCAATATCTAGACATTTAATCATTGATGTAGGCCAACTTGTGCTTCTACAAGAATTTAATGCTAGATTTATTTTTAATTAATATTTTCTAAGAGACAACTTGTAGCTTCTCTATGTTCTAGATTGATCTGTAAGCCATTTTGGCTAGTATAAATAGAGTGTTTAGGCTTAGAGTTAGAGCAATTATTAGAGAGGATTTGAGAGCATAACTAGAAAATACAAATTTGAAGTTGGATCTTAGATCATGAATGTATTTGTATCTGGCCATAACCTAGAAGGCATTAAAGTTGGGCATGTATGTTGAATATTTGAAGAATCAATGAAAGCATATTACTCCTCTTCCTCATTTGGTTGTTGTTCTTTGTGTTTTCTTCTAATGTGTTAGCTCTTGTAGGGTGATTCGAAGATTTGGGTGTGCCATTAGCCCTGGTTTTCTCTATCCTTCCTTGCATCAATTAGTGTTTCTACAATGTGACAAATGTTTAATTCTTGAATTACCTAGAATTATGATCATAATAAATTAAGAATTTGTCTTTTCCAAAAACACTTTAATATGAAAATATATATAATTAAATTAATACTTAATGTCTTAGAAAATTAATTATCTCAAATCTATTTATATTTAAATTTAAATTTCTAAAATCATTTTCACCTAGAAGCTTATACCAACATGATGAAATTAATAATTAATCTAAATTTTTAAAGTTTACAAAATCAAATTGCTATTATTTTAACAATATTTACACATAACTATATTATCCACTCAATTATTCATAGATAAAGATAAAACAATAAAAATAAGTAAGTTATAAAAAATTTATTGTTAGACCTTACAACATCCTAAACTACTAATGCTTTCCTAACATTCCAATAACCATGGTAAGAAAACAAGAAAAACCTAAACTGTGCATAAGTAATCAAATTTTAAATGTGATTGTTTTGATTAAAAAAGGTAGGAAGATGGTCTTGAACCTAGATAACAGAAAAAAGCACAAACCATCTCTATCATTGGCCTTTACAATCTAGTAGTAGAGAAGAAAACTCTAACCCCAATAGTTAGAGTCGCACCCAGAATATACAAAACATCAAACAATCAAAACATGCCATGTTCTTTGAATAGTTTAAACTTACTAACCAAAAAAAAAATCTTACTACCCCAACATCAATTGGGATTATTAGAGCTATCATTAATCAGAAACTAGCTTGACAACATCGAGGAAAAACTATAGTAATTTAAAAAACTACAAATTAAATAGGTAACCACCAAAGAACTAAAAAAATGCAAAAAAATATAGAAAAGAGGACCTAGGCCTAATTGATGTTCTCCCAATCTTCATTAAGGCACGATCTCTTCCATCTAGATCTTGATCCGTATGGAACTCTTTATCTTGTTGCACTTTTCCTCTTCGATTTAGCTTTCCTTTCAAAGTTTATTCATCTCTTTGATCACTCTGAATACAACCTTTCTCATAATTTCCTTCCACACCTTCCAAATCATGAAAACAACCACACCCAACTCAAGTTCAGTGATGACCTTCTTGAACTTATTGGTCATTTTCCTTTCTTATAGGGGTACTAGCTTGGCTAGATTTAGTAGAAGCATTCTTTTATTTTTTCAGGGCTTCAAGTGAAAGGGATTGTTCCATAATACTATCAAGCTTCTTGGGCTTGGAGGACTGATGGATTTCTATGACTTGGGATGGCTCCAGAGGGGATTTTTTTGATCATATTTCTTCATTAACCACTAAGGACTTAGACCCTCTAGGAGTAGAAGGGTTTTCAATGGGTGGGGGACATCTACCAAACCCTAGATGGTGAGCACAAAGGTGATGGTAAAGGATGAAAATGAGCCCTTGATGGATAGGAAGTCTTTCTCCTAGGCAATGTTTTTGACCAGAGGGGAATACAAGAAGAATGGGATGTTCACTTTTTACCCATGTCACAACATGTTAAGAAAAGTAAAATGGTAGATATGATAGGTTGTATACCAACCTTCAAGAGTGAAATATTTAACTAACTACTAACAAATTTGTCCAAATGGACTAGGAAGGGAGAGCCTAACATACCCATTAAACTAGAACTAACTCTAACAAGTTCTTCCATTCCTTCAAATAATTTATACCTAAATTTTCTATAATCCAGTGTACCTTTTCTTTCAATTTGAATACCAACATAGTCTAGGCCTCTCGCTTCACCTATTAGCTTTGGCATTACCACAAATTTAATACTCCCTATCTCCACCTAAACCTTGTTACAAGAGTCGGATATGTGTAGGATCATGGTCAAAATTAAATTTATTTTCTAAACTACTAGGCCTTATCTGAAAAAAAATAAAAAATTGATTGATCAAAATTTTGAATTTTAATGCAATAGTACAAAAATTGTAGGACAAAAATAATAAGTAGACATATGTCTAACCACCTTAATAAAAATCAAATCATAATATTTTTAAATAAGATTCTTGACATAAGAAGTAGACTCATGCTCGGATGTAATACATATTTTTGGGTATTTTTATTCTGAATAAATAAATGATTATGAATTTTCTACAGTAGTATTTTTAGAATAAAAAAATTCTCATGTCTAACCACCTTAACTAATTCAAAACTATACAAAATTTAATTTTTCATTTTCTATCCTTATAGTAGAAGAAGTATAGAATGTGATGCATCGTTTGGATTTCAAAAATGTGTACAATTTGAAAGTTATAGCTGTTTTTCAATCAGTGTGTCAATTAACACTTCATACATAACTCCATTAGAAAATAAGTAATAATTACTTACTGAACTCATAATTTGATAGACACTACATTTATGGAAAGATAAGAATATTATGAAAAATAGTTTTCATTTCATCAAAATTGGGTGATAAAATCCATCAGATACATGTTTGAACTAAAAAATAAGAGGCCAAAATCATGTTTTCAAAATGCTTTTAAAGTTGACCATGTAGGGTTGCTATCCAAAGATATATTAGGCCTTATAAAGGTATTAATGTTTTGGTTTGGTATTAGGATGGGTGGGAAAAAAGTTGCAATAGATTTTGAAATGCTTTGAGGCATTTAAGAACTACATATTTTTCAAATCAAAACTTTTTGTCACACCATGATCCTGCACATACCCACTTAGCAAACTTAGTTCAGAGGGTGATATTGTGGCCTTTCATTGCTAGGATATAAGAATGCAATGCATCATTGATAAAATTACCCTAGATATCCTTGATTGGCTCTAATTCTTTGTTGTTTCTAGGTTCGACACGTTTTTGGTGGGCTATCCATGATGTTCTCTTTCTCAAACAACTAGTTAGTTTTCTCAAGGCCCAAGTTTAGCTTGACAACATGTTTTTCTAAAACCCTTCTCATCGTGGAAGCTTTCTCCAAAAACTAAGGACTAAGGATGTTATTAAGAAGCTTAGAATTTCGAGTAAATCTTTATGTTTCCAAATAGGGGTGAAAAAAATTATAATTCTAAGGAGTTAAAATTAAAAATATTTTGCCACAAATATTACTCTCATTCCTATTTCCATACCTTTTAAAAATTCTTGCTCTTTCCCTATTGTTGATGTGACATATGTAGTAAATTATGTTGATGTGCAACATAGACCACTATGCTTGAGTGGGGTACTTTCCAACTTGACTCCATAAATGTCAAACATCGATATAATTAACCTTCTTGGGGTCTAAAATAGAGAGATATGGGTTAAGATTCACATGATATAAATTATTACTAAAACAATATGGACCCTCCTTTTTAACTTCATCAGGGTTAAATCCTCATTAATGTGATTATTGAAAATCACACTCAAACACATCATAATAGTATTATTTCCTTTAATGGTCATGGGGCAAGAATCATGTTGACTAGGCTACCTGGTGGTCCATCTAGCACATCTCACACTTCTACCATGTATGATTATGTTTTTTGTACAATCATTTAAAACTATTTGATTTAACTCTTGCACCCCCTCCATCTTAGTCACCATTTTACATTCTTCATGGAGTAGCCCCCGCATAGCCAAGTAGTTTGTGGATTTGTTTCCTTCTCTAAGGGTATGTTTGATTAGCACTTTGTTAAATGATGAAAGCCTTCTTTTTAAATCTCCAATTATAGTAGAAATACTCCATGGAAAATTGAATCTACTTAAAAGAAGGTCAATAATGAGCTTTTATTCACGTTCCAAGTCATCTTTATCCACTCCTTAGTCCTACAAAGTTTTAATGCCAAACCAATTAACTATTGATTTGAATAGTTATTGGACCTCATGCCCAATAGCTTGACAAGGCCAAGGATAATATTACCTTTCAAATCTTTGATAATTCCCCCTACTCCATATTCACTAGGATTTCCTTTGGAAGAATCATCCATATTACATTTCAGCCATCCCTTCTTAGATGGAATCCAGTAACACTTTTTATGTTTCCAGATGTTTTGTCAATTGATATCCATCAAGTTTTATCTTATATTCTAGGCTTTTTTTAGCCTTAGGTCAAGGAGGTTGGGGAACATAATAATTTTGGGGAAATGAGCATAATTATTACTATCTCTTCTGATATTGTTTATAATGTGGAAGATGGAGCCAACTTCCCTATTTTTCTCTCTAAATATGATGTTATTTATTTCTTTCTAGACATACCAGCTAACCATAGGAACAATAATTTCCAAAGAATTATCCAAGATTATGTAAGAGAAGGGTGTGACCTATTGTAATATCACACCCTTCAATTTTCTTGGGAATACCATGTAATTATGACACTCCTTGAGCACCAAATTCCACTCTCAACCATGAACTAATAGTGTAATACAATATGATGAATAGACTCAACATTTTTTTCGCAAAGGGAACATGTTTGTTAGCCAACTTGAGCCCAAGTTTAAGTAGGTTGTTGAAAGAGGATTTTTCATGACCTACAACCCACCAATTTTTTTTAATTTTTGGTGGAAGATTATGGGTCCAAATACTTTTCTAGAATTTGTTAGCAGTAAAGGAATCTTCAAACACTTTGTAGGATGAACTAATAGAGAAGACACTATTGTTGTTATATTTCCATAACTATTTGTCCTCATGGTCTTGATTAAGGAGATTTGGGGTAGGGAGTATGTCCATAATAGAGCTATCTACCTCTTTACTAACATGCCTAATTATTCTAACCTCATGTTTGACATGCCACAGACTAATAAGGTCCTTCCATTTGGCATTACCATTCTCCAATTCTAAGTAGTTTTCGACTTTCTCCCCCACATACACCTTCAGCTAGTCAATAAAACCCTGGTCATTCACCACTTCCTTAATACATAGCTCATTCCTCCTAATTTCTTCCCAGAATAGGATTTTTCTACCATATCTTATTTGGGTACGACTACATCTTCTAATTAGGCCTCTAGGTTTATTCTTGCTACGATATGAACAAGAAGGACCGTAAGATAAGTATTTAGTCCTCAGGATTTTCCTCCAATCTTTAATTCCTTTTGAATTTGACCAACCAGCTTAGAGACAAGAGCTTTGTTCATACTTTTGAAACTTTTAACACCTAGACCACCATTCTCCTTGGGTTCGCAAACTTGATTCCAGTTGACAAGAGCCATTTTCCTCATTTCCTCCACTCCCAACCACATAAATTTCTTTTGGATTTTCTCCACGATATTTTCCACCTAAATAGACATTAAAGAAAATGACATAAGGTACACATGAATACTTTGGAGGCACACTTTAACAAGAAAGAGGTTACCCCCAAAACTCAAAAGTTTTCCTTTCCATCAATCTAGTTTCTTTTGTAACTTCTTGATGAGACTATTCCATTAGTCATGGGTGGGTTTTCCTATGGAGAAAGGGAGGCCAAGATACATATCTAGGGGACTTTGGATTCAACATTCTAGTTTGACATAAATGTTTCCTTGCATGTCTTGCTGAGTGTTAAAAAACAAGAGTTTCTTTTTATGAAAATTTATATATTGGCTAGAAAATTTAGCATAGTTAGATAATTGAAACTTCCAAGCCTTAGCTTAGAAAAGGATAGCATCTAAAAAAATCATAGTAATATCCATGAATTTCTCATGAGTAGTGGTGGGGATATTAGAGATCACTTTGACACCATAGATAGCTCTTGAGAGCTTTAGTCTATTTAGGTTCCTACTTAGGACATTTACCATAGTTATAAATAGGCAAGAGGAGAGGGGATATCCTTGTCTAAGACCTCTACTAGTGGTAAAAAATCTTGAGGGGGAACCATTTACAATAACAACATAGCTTGTCAAGGTGACACAGTTCATAATCATCTTGTAGAACTTATCAAAGAAGCCGAATTTAGTAAGCACTTCAACAAGGAAAGACCATTTCACCCTATCATAAGCTTTAGAAATGTTGAGCTTGAGAACCACAGTCAGTTTAACATTGCCATTCATAAAGTGTAAGGTTTCATGAGCTGTAATGACCACATTCATAGTATTCCTCCCATCAATAAAGCTTTTTTAATGTTTTGAAATGCCTTTTCCCAAAATTGGCTTCATCCTATCACTAGATCCCTGACTATAATTTTGCAGATAATATTACAAAGAGTAATAGGGAAAATGTCTTACATGTTACTAGGGTCAATTTTATTAGGAATGAGCACAATGTTGGTTTGATTAGTTTTATTTTCCATATTACTAGTTGTGAAAAAGTGACAAAAAAATTTGAAAATAGCCTCTCCCATAATGTCCCAATATTTCTAGAAAAAAATTGGGGAGGAACCCACTAACACCAAGAGATTTGAAGCCTTGGAACAAGAAAGTAGCAATTTTGACTTATCACTATCAACCTTTTTGTTCATGGCGGAATTCTCCACAGGAGAGACAGGCTCAAGAATGCAATCCTACAAATCACGAGGGTCTTCAACACCATCATCAAAAGCTCCCCTTTGACAAAATTAGTTAATGGCTTTAGTATTGATATCAACTTCATCTGTAACCACCCTATCACTATCCACTTTAAGAGACCTGATTATGTTTCTACTCTTGTGCTATAAAGTGGTATGATGGAAGAATCTAGTTTTCTTGTTTCCTTCTCTAAGCCATTGGATCTTAGATTTATCGTTCCAAAAGGTTTCTTCCTAGGCTCAAATATAGAGTGATTCGTCGCTATAGGATCTTTCCAATTTTTGGGTGTTTAAGTCATTTGGATTATCTTCAACATTCTTATAGGAGATTAGAAGTTTACTTTCCAACTCCTTTTTCTTATCAAATATATTACCAAAGGACACTTTATTCCACTTATTTATCTTATCTTTGATAACATCAAAGTTAAAGTTAAAGTTTAAAAGAAGGGAAGGATTGGTCGAGGTCTTCCACTATCTGTCTATCAGGTTTCTTAACTTTCCATTGGCTTGCCACATTATCTCAAATCTAAAAGGACCAGGTAAACCTTCCCCGTTTGAGGTCCAAATCTAATAAACTAGTCACTTGGAAGAAGTCTTCTAGGTCTACCATAATATCAATGAAGTCCTTTGAGTCCTCTAGTTTCTCAAAGGGGAGAAGAGGAGTGTTGAAATATCTAGAAAGCATCCATCTAACATTTTGGTTATTATGCACCATATTTTCAAGGATTTCCCATTGTTTTTTTCTTTTCCCTTTTGAATTCAAAACATTCATGTTCACTACATTTCAGTATTAACCAGTAACAATGTCATGGTACACTAGAATAATGGAGTTCACATTAGAGTAAAAAAGAGTACCTAATATTTTCTCCATATCCTAGATGATAGCCAAGCTTCAAAAACAGCATTGGCCTCTTGAGTGACCCAAGAGGACAACAACTAGATGTTGGAAATCACCTTGTCCAAGTTATCTCTACTCATCTTTTCTTCTTTATTGAGCACCATATCAACTTTAGAATCAAGTAAAGCACTTTTTAGCATATGCTACTTAAATTGATTATTCAATCCTCTAACATTCTAGGAAAGTATTCTGACCATAATGACAAAAGTGAAACCACTCTATTTTTTGAAATGTCAAAACCCTTCAACATGAACACACAATTAATACCCAAGAGGTTCCACATCACCTAACAAAGTCTAATGGGGTCCCTCACCCCTTTAGTGGTTACCTTCACCCTTGGAGGTTTATCCACTCTCCTATCTCTATCCACATCTATTTTATTCTTCCTTTTGTCTTTCCTACCAACCACTGTCAAGAATGCCTCCTCCAAAATAGTAGGAGGATACCTTGGAAGCCATTACTGACATGTCCAAAATCTTTTGTTGTGTTGAAGTCAACAATGAACCTCCACCTCCTTTCAAGGGAGAAAACACACACTTAGAGGAATGCATAGCTTTAGAGTCCCTAGATTTAGATCCTTGAACACCCAAGGGTTTAAATTGATGAAGGAAAAACTCTAAAACATTGGGATTTGGATCAAGGGGAATCTCCATTCCCTCCTTCTTGACTGGGCCTACACTAGGATTCTCTACTATAGGGGAGGGTTAGTATCAGATTTCCTAGATCTATCAAATAGGGCTATAGAAGGGGACTCAAACTTAGACAACTTGGCAACACATGTCACATCTAAATGCCCAAACCTTTTACATCTTAAATAGAACAAATGTATGTTTTCATAGAATAGGGTTTGGACATAGGACCCCTTCTTGGCATCAATAGTAAACTCTGAAGGAAGAACTTGATTAACTATAATACTGACACAAATCCTTGCGAACAAGAGACAAGATTTTGGGTGACCTTGTCAACTGCCAGCAATGATCTGAAAGATTCTATTATACCTTTAAAAATCTCATTATTCCAAAACCGCAAGGGCAAACGTGGCTATCTAACGCACATTGGAGCATGATTCCCCAACTTAATGACTACGTCCATCTTAGGTTTCCACTTGCGAATATTTATGATATTTCTTGGGTTCACTACCACGAGAGTCCAAGGACCATTTGTGAGGATAAAAGAGAGGTCCTCTTGGCATAAGAAGGAGAAAATAATGAAACCATTAACTAGGGTACTGATTTTAATAATCCCTTTTAGTGCCTAGGTCAAAACCATCCACTGCCTAGTTGTTCCATGGAAGATTTGAATAGGGAAAATTTTCCAACAAGGGTAAGCCCCAAATCATTCACCATAGCATCAATAATCTCATCAAAAACAGCATGGCTAGAAACTAGGCAAGAACTTTTGCCTTTGGAGGAGGGTTGGGGCAAAGGAATACCCAGCACCTTCTCAACAAACAAAACACAAGGGATTGAAGGGTCAGGAAATTTTCCTCCCAACTACAATGAAGAAGAGGAAGGAAGGGCTTGGCCCAATGAGGATGCCACTAACAAAGGAGAACTTAAGAATGAAGCCAGTAGAAAAAATTCAAATTAGTGAGATACATGTTCATATACTCCGATGTCTCTAGAGTAAATCTGTACCATGTATTCCTCTTTTGTTTTGAGTAGTGATCACCTTTTGAGGAGGGTAGTAACATAAAAACCAACTATAGTCTATTTTATGGGGAAAAAAAATAGAATGTCAACAACTTCAGACACAGAGTTATTGTTTTTTCCTTTTTAAAATCAGTATATTGTGCAGTTTGCCCCTCCATAGCCAAAACCTTATTTTACAGTATAAACAATGTCCGCTAACGTAGTTTAGCTATGAACGCGACAAATATCATGTGGATTCCTTCACACAATTAGCTAATAATTGAGGGAAAAAGTAGCAATGATTCCTGACAGGTGCCTTCATCTTGGCTCTCAAACCCGGCACGAGGGGGAGCTCTCGAGGATCAAATAAGCCCCTGGTTTGTGGTTTGAAGCACACAGAAATCCACAGTTACTTTTTGTTGTTGGTTTACAGAGGGAACATGTGTGGGCAAACGTCAAAATCAATTATTAAACCCAGCAAAACAACTGCCGGAGACTCGTTCATAAGCTTTGACAAAATTTCAGAGTACCATCTTGGTAAAGCCCTCGCTAGGTCAAATCAAGCAGCAGATCTTCATTGGTAGAAAAAAGAGGAAAACGTTGCAATAAATGTAAAAAAGAAGAAAAGGAAGGCACATCACAAATACGTAGGGCTGAGGAAGCGTCCGTCTGCCAAATGGGCTGCAGAGATCAGAAATCCAATCAAAGGAATTAGGGTTTGGCTTGGAACATACAACTCAGCAGAGGAGGCCGCAATCGCCTATGATCGTGAGGCTAAAAAAAATTAGAGGGAAAAGGGCCAAGTTCAACTTTCCTGAACAAGTCAATGTCATAGATGACTCTACGAACAAGGTGAATATTTCTCTTCAATCTCTCTCAAGTATAACTGAATTTTCTTACCCTACAAATAACGAGGGGGAATATGGGGTGAGCAAATCTACCAGTTATTACCCTAAAAATAACGAAGGGGCCTATGGGGTATTTTCTATTCCAAATCAAGCGCTGGAAAGAGAGTGTCTAAACCCTAACGTGCCTGAAGCAGCAGTTCATGAGTATATGGAACAATTGGAGAGAGCATTGGAATTGAATCCTGAGCACGCCACTCCGCATTGCTTATCAGTGAGTTTTAGTTTCAATAACGGCGTCTTCCAATCTCATGAATCAGAAGTCATAAGTCCGTCTCTGACTGAGAGGAAGAAAGAACGGGAGTTATTGTGTGAACCGTGTTTCTCTTCGGATAGCAGTTTTGAAGACGTAGATGTACACAGTACTCAAATGGAATGTTTGAAATCATTTAAAATCATTGATGGACCTTTCCAATTAGAGAAGGGTTTGTGAGGAGGGAGTGATGAACTTCTGGAAGAAGCCTGCACAGGGGAGCTGCCCTTTTTGAAGACGAAAAATCTTCCTCGTCAGACGTGGATCGAAAGTGAGGAAAGCCAACTGACGCAAATTTACTGAAACAAGGTTTTTAATATTCTTATCTTGGCTCTCTTTTATCTCCGAAAATAAGGTGATTCTAGGTTTTTGATTTTTCATTATAAAGCTGAGCATGTAGTATAGAATCATATCGCCGACGATGAAATTTCAAAATGGTGTGTTGCAATGTCCGTTCTAGTGTGAGTTGTGTTGTATAGAATGACAATGAGTATATAGGAATTACTAATCTCTCTTGCTCCTAATGTTTAATAGTAGACCAGATTTGATCATAGCTCGTAATTTTACCTGGAAATATAAGTGACAAAAATAGTAAATTAAGATCTAGGGACGACCTGTACTGAAATGATGAAGGCATATTAATAAATTACGTTTGAAATGTTGTAAGATAAAATAGGGCATGAGAAATTGGATTGTACATTTTGAAATTGTAAGTACGATTTGATAACATTTTACACAATGGGGCAAATGACAAGTTACAACCTCGAGAGTTAGGAGTTGGAAGACAACTGAAACAGGAATTACATTCTTTGGAATGCAGAGAGCCTTCCCTCTTGATTATACGATTTTCAATATGATTGCTATTTAAAGAGTTTTGATACAAATTTCTGATATACTCAGTTTTAATTTTGTTATTTCTTATGGTATTTTTCAGAAGCTGTCAAATCAGAGAATCTGTGAAGGAGGTTCAAGAATGAGATGTTTGAAGATTTCTACGTGAACCGTGGATGTTAGCTAAAGGTTCACACTTAGTAGGTTTATTAATGTAATTTCTTAGTGTTTTCCTAGTAATTTGTTCCGTTTGTGGAAAGATTATTTTTTCAGATTTGTCAAGTGTTTGAGAATAGTACAATTACTATTTCAAATAATTGCTTGACCATCTCCAACTATCATTATTCTATGCTTAAATTTATTTGTTGGTAATCTCAAAATATTATCATAAATAAGGGTTAAGATTCTCCTTAAACTATGTAGTTTGCTTGACCATCTCCAACTATCATTATTCTATGCTTAAATTTATTTGTTGGTAATCTCAAAATATTATCATAAATAAGGGTTAAGATTCTCCTTAAACTATGTAGTTTGATTGTAGCTACAGGAAATGTTTAGTTAGGTTTAAATCAATTATTTGAGGAGTTACAACAGAATTTATTTCTTGTTTAAGTTTATTGGCACAAATTTATGGTGCACGTTACAATATATCATTGTGTAAAAAATTTGGAGGATTATTACGCATAGTAAAGTGAAGTATTATAATTTTAGTAAGAAGTGCATCTTCAAAATAAAATGCATAAATAAGTTCTTAATCAAGGCCCTGATTTGTAAGAATGGAAATATTTAACCATGAATCTTGTTTTCAATGATAGGATGCAATTAAAAATTTAGGATGTTATCAATGATAATTTCTTGAATTGAAATAATGCATCTTCCTTTTAAAATAAGGAATATAATTAAGTTTATATTTCGTTGGTTGTGGTGAAAGACAAAACATAATAATGAATATTAAGAGACATAGACATACATAATGTCTAAAATGCTTCATCAAATCTATTGCGCTATTTTGTTTTCTTTATAATTCCTTATGGTTTAGCTTCTAATGCCCTAATGACTCTATATAATAGTTATATCATAAGATCAATCTTTTCTTCTCTTTTTCATTTCTCATGGATTAGTTTATATTTCTAGAATTACTCTATATAATTGTTATATCTTAAGATGAATCTGTATTTGATTTTTTAATCCATGATTGTGGTTGGGGATGAGAGAAAAATAATGGTTGATCCATATTGTGTATATATATAGGTTCATACATGCTTTCAATGCCTTCAACCCTCCTTAACACCTCTGGAGCTCACTGTTATCCCTAGCCATGCAACTCTCACTCACCTGGGGCATCATCTCAAAAATTCTTTCGTTTCTTTCTAGGGCCCGTGCTTCACTATAAAACATGTAGATGGTTTCACCTCCCTAATTACAAAATCTTGTACAGATTCCACAATGGGAAGAGGACCTATGAGCCCATCTTTACCAATTACCTACTTTAGGAGACCAGACTGACAGAACACAAAATTATATTAAAAACTAACTAGAATTCTACAAAATCACAATCTAACACAACACAATATTATAAAATGAACTACTCCAACACTTCCATGGGATACAGTCCTAATTTTAATTCTTTAAAATGCCAAAATGTTCAGAAAACAAAAACTATGACTGTTATTGTTATGATCTAGTCCGTACACATTATCATGCTAAATGTGACTATTATTGTTATGATCTAGTCCGTACACACACCTTCATTATCATGATAACCTCTTCAATAGGTCAAGAATGACCTTAAATAGTTGAAAAATGCTCAGAACCAATGGTTTAAGATAGTTATCCAACCCAAAGCCTAAAGTTTTTCTCATGCAATAAGATGTAGTCAATGACAACATTGGCACCTTTTTATCAACTTTTACATCTTTTTGAATTTTCCATTTGAACTTGATCTTAAGGACACAAAAATTAATGAAAAAGCCTAATAAGGTTTTAAAACATTGGAAAAGGGCCTCAAGTCCCTTGCTTGGCCAACTTATCACCAAAATCACAAAAAAACTCTATTTGACCTAATATGGGCATACTTGCAACTAAGGGAAACTAAGCTCTATTAAAGCCTCCTATTCTAACATACCTCAACTTAGGACCAAGATAGTCCCTTTACTACTCTAGTGGGGTGGTTAGTACCACTACAAGTCAAAACAACTTAGGAACCCTAGGTCTTCCATGAGCCTACCAAGGTGCTCCTCCACTGATGTCTAGAATAGGAGGGCATGTTAAAAATAATAAATGAGAAAGTATTTAAGGTTTTTATTAGAGATATAGAAATTAATTCAAACAATTATGCTAACCAAATGGCCATGTGGTAAAGAATTAAGATTCTCCAAGAGCTTGGTCCTGACAATATCATAATAGAAGGAGAGTTAAATTTTTTTGTTGTTATCATCACAAATAAAATTAACTACCTCTTAAAAAACCTAAGTCTTATGGAGGACTACAAAATAAAACTATCTTCATTTAGGTATGTAAAGATAAAACATGCCTTGAGGTAAGGTAATGGAACAACTGATTGCTTCCCAAACTGGGTGCTAGGTTATTCTAAATTAATATATGTGTTGCAAATTAATTATCTTGTGGAACTCTAGATTATTTTGAACAATGAGAATATGTAATATTTTTAGCTCAGGAAAGAGAGAGGCTACAATAAGCTTTTATTGTTTCTATAGCAATGATATTAAAAAGTATTTTAGTTTATAAGGGATGAGGCAAATTAGTTACCTTTGGCTATTTGTAGGAGGGGAAATTTGAAAAAAGATGGGAGGAATAATTCCAAAGGTTCTAGAAATATTTTACTAAATAAGGATAAAGGTTTCCCTAATTGTAGAAAGGGTGTCTAAAGAGTTGACCATTTCTCTAATTTTGCAAATCCACTATTTCTCTCTAATGTGGCTATCAATAAGAAGATGTCATATGCTAACTTTTTTTTTGGAAATATTTCATAAGAATAAGGGACAACGATTTTTTTTTTTTAATAAATTATATCAAGTCCTTAATAAAAGAAATTTGTGTTAGAGTTGCCAGCATGGACTTATGTCATTTTAGACAATGGAAGGACATCAATTTTAGAGGGGTGTCTCATTAATGATGAATGTCAATCATTTTTAATCACACCTTTAAAATGTATATAGATTTTATTAATCTCAAAGATTCACTGTGTAACAACTCCCATGAAAGTACAGCTATTATTGTGAAAATGTTAAAAAGTTAGCAAAAACTAGGTGCAAAAATCTGAGACAACAAAAGATATTGAGGAAATTGTTGAGGATTTCAAAAAAAAATCGTGGGAGGGCCTTTGAAGAAGTTGGAGCCAAAGGATACTAGAAAAATGGAGAAGAACCTATGAATGTTGCATTACTTCCAAAAGTTGGGTTGAGTAGCTACATTGAATTTATGAGATGTTTGAACTAAAAAATATCCTCTAGGTTTGCTAATTCCTAGTACAATAGTATAATAATGATAGGTAGCATTCAGTTTGTGGTCACCTCAAAATTAAGTGCAGAAGATTGGGTTGAATGTAAGAGCTAGGCTAGGTACAACCTCTACTAAAATATTTTTTTCAAGGAGAAGGAGAAGGCCAATAGGTTAAGATCTGAAAATGTGTATGATAGATTTTCTCTTCCTACCCACTTTGCTATTGTTTGTCATTGGATTATGAAGAATTTTATGTACGAATGTTGCTTTAGTCCCTATTGCATTACCATGGTTACCATTTTCCCCTAATAAATTTCTTACATAATGAAGAAAAGATAAATGTTTCATTATTCTTATAGTCTTCTCATAATGGTAGTATTTCTAGTGCTGACAATCCTGCTTTCCACTGAAGGTTAATCTTATGGAGCTATCAGCCATTTCGCTCTTCTTGCCAAAATTTGAATTTTGGGTGGCGGTCATGTCCAATAGTTAGATATTTGAAGTTTCAAATATTGGATGTGTGAAAAAAATATATAAAAACTTTGGTTATATATGTGATATCCTAAGTCTTCAAGTTCTTTCACATTATACAAACCTCAATGGGCCCACATCTTCTCAACCATTCAATTTAAATAGATCAATGAATATCTCTTTGTCACTATGGAAAGTTACACAATGAATATTTATAATGACATAACAATAGTGTGACATGCATCTCGGTGGGGCCTCTTGCTTCAAGTCATGCATAGTAATTAGCAAAAAAATCCATCTCCACTATAGATCTCTGGATAGATCTATGGCTATCATTTTGTTGCTATAGAAAAATATAAGATCTTTAGTCATAGCAACATAATGATAGCATGCCATGCACCCCAGTGGGCCACTCCCTTTTGTGGCTTGTAAGGATGTCAAAGGAGATGTTAGGTTTCTTTGTCTAATTAGTTGTTCTGCTATTGAGCCAAGTTCTTGGAGTGATCAATCTCTATCATTAGATGTAAACAAATTGATGGTTGTCATTTTATTGTAATGGGAAGATGCAGGAAAGATAATTATATAGGGACATAACAATAGCTCACCATGTGGAGGTGACAGGACCAATCCATGCAGGGAGTTATCGAAGGTTTTCTACATAAATGAAGCTCCAATAGTTAGGTTCCTAGTTGTTGTAGATATAAACATGTAAAGAAGGGTATTTTGTCATGGTTGTCCAATCTTCCAAGGTCAATGATTATCACTTTGTCTCTATGAAAAGTTGCATTATAAATATACATAGCAAGATAGTGATGATGTAGCACATGTCCTAGCAGACCCATCATAGTTCATAAGGTATTATATTTTCTCCACCGTTAGATTGAATATAGATCAAGGGTTGTCATTATGCCACTATAAAAAATGGTTAGATCTTTAGTCGTAGTGACATAATGATAGGTTGACATGTGTCCTCGCAAGCCCACGTGGTAAAGCCAGGACAAAGGAAGGAAAATCAAATGTTCACATGTGGCACACTCCAGGAAGGTTGAAAACTCAATAGGAAATGGTAAGAAAGTTAATATTAACTCAAAGAAAAAAGGTGGCATAGTCATGCCAATGGGCAATCAGTAGTTAACATAAAGTTAGAATATTAAACAAGGTGGTAGAATGTTTTGGTATCATTGGGCCATGTGGTCAAGGCAAAGGTGGAATTTGTTTGACTTACTAATATATCTGATTTTGCACATTGAAAACATGGGGAGAAACAACTCTTTAATAATGAATTGACCTTTTGATCATTTGTAACTACTTTCACCGTTCTCCATGCCACTTTAATTTAAAGACATTCAATTGCTACTATGTCATTATCCATTTATCTGGTTATGCATTAATGGCCCCTATTTCTATCTTCCCAAGGCTTCATTTGATGAATGCTATGATTTTCTTGCATTTGGATGTGTACCAAGATCATATTTTCCCTCAGATTTGCAATGATGGTTCTTTGCAACCTTAATTGTAGTGATTGATTTTTACCTTAGGGGAGAAGCTACCTCAGTTATGCTTGAAGTATAAAAGCAAGCTTTGTGACTCTTCTAGGGTTGGTCATTTTTTGTCTGATTCTATAGTATTGAATTCTATATTTTTCTACTATAATTTCATTTTTTCTATGAATTAATATAACTCTTTGTTGTACCTCATTCTCCCATCAAAATTTACTCTAGAATCTTCTTGCCTCTTTTGATGTTTTGTTCGTTATACTTCAATCTACATGATAGTGTCTACTTTTGCTTCTTGGATGTTATAGAGTGAAGTTCCTTCCTTGTAGCATCTCATTGGGTTTTTCATCTGTATGTGGCTATTGAATTAGAGAAAAGGTTGAATCAATGTATTTTGAGGTTATATTGATGAATAGTTCATTGTTAGGCAGATATATGACTGAACAGATTATTTTTGTGTATCACCCCCTTTGCATTAGATTAGGTAGTTTTCTTCCATGCATTCCTTCCCCCTTTTTATCTTAAGAATTATTTAGATGCACCTTGATAGTAAGGAAGTAGGCCTTCTCCAAAGACTCAATCTCATAGTTCAGCTCCCACAACTCGGAGATTGTTTTTATGTTTCATTAGGTTGCCTTTAGGTAAGACTTTAGCCAAGGGTGAAAACTTTTGTGACAATAGTAACCTAACACTTCTACTCAAAAATATGATATTAAGGATCTTTTGAGTCAAAAAAGTGACTACCAAAAAGTTCTCACCCTCAGTAGGCCTTCTCCAAAGACTCAATCTCATAGTTTAGCTCCCACAACTCGGAGATTGTTTTTATGTTTCACAAGGTTGCATTTAGTTAAGACTTTAGGCAAGGGTGAAAAATTTTGTGACAATAGTAACCTAACACTTCTACTCAAAAATATGATATTAAGGATCTTTTGAGTCAAAAAAGTGACTACCAAAAAGTTCTCTCCCTCAAACAATCCATTCTAATGGAAAAAATTCCCAAAAGGAACAAGTCACCTCAAAATAATCCCCAATGCCCTATTCCTAAATGTAAGAGAATTTAAAGGGAAATGGAAGATGTGGATAAGAAGGGGTTGGAGGATGAGGATAAAAAATATGATAATACCATGACTAACGCTAAAACTAGTAGTCCATCTTTGTGGAGAGGAGGTTACAACACGTCTATAAGAATAAAGAAATGAGTTTGAGGGAGGAAAAGAAAGACATGAAGGTTGTAGAAGAGGGTTTGAAATATTTGGAAGCTGAAACAAAATTGTTGGATGATAGTGTGGACACTAACTAAGAGGATGAAAAGCATGTGGATGGGGAGCAAGATAGTTATGATGGGGAGAAAGGAGATATAAAAATGAAAATAGAAGGTGGACATTAAGGTAGACTTAGGCATGGTTAATCCTATTGAGGAGACTCCTACTAAGGATGAATCATAGAAAAAGGGGAGTTAAAATAACTCTTGGAAGAGAAGGATAAGGGGAATACTTAAATGGAAGGTTCATAGGAAAGGATAAAAGAGGTGGAATCCAATTTAGCTAGATGTTTGGATGATATGTAAATCAAAATTGACTCACTTGAGAAAATGTACAAGGAGGTTATTCCTAAAATTGTTATGGTAGTCATGGATTCAAGCCTTTACAGAATTCAATGTGAGATCTTGGAAATAACTATTCTTGAAGTTGTCACTAGAAACAATAATATGAGAAAGGTTGGGAATGCAATAATTGTTGAAGTAAATGAAAGATTGATCCCACAACCCCCAAGAATCACTTCCATGCAAGCACCTATCATAGAAACAAAAACCATGGAGGCTATAATTTAGAGATACATAAAAGAGACATTCTTTTTGTGCAAAAAAGAAATTGCAATTATCAAAGTGAATTAATAGTTTACAAAGAGATCAAAGAGTCTAACCTAGGATGCATCATAATAATTAATAAAATATTTAATTATTAGATGCCTAAAGTTTAGCTTAAGAAAACTAGAGTTAATAAGGAAATATCTAATTACTCTAACATCCCATCCTTAAGATAAGCTTAGGGAGTAGCTAAAAACTTAGAAACTACTACTGAAAGTAAATTTGGGTCCCAACAAAAAAGCTTGATACCATGTTGAAGTTGATGAAAGATCAACTCCGCAACTCCCAATAATTACCTACATGCAAACACCTATCACAAAAAGAGAGAAAATAAAACTATGGAGGTTCAAATTCAATGATCCAAAAAAGAGACGATGTTGATGTGCAAAAAAGAAATTGTAATTATAAAAAGTGACTTACTAAATTACAAAGGGATAAATTCTTATAAAAGGAGCTCAAAACCATAAAAAGGTCTAACCTAGGCTACATCATAATAATTAATAAACTCTAACAGGAATAAGAAACAAGGAGGAAGAATAGGAACTAGAGACATCACCAATTGTTACAATGAGCTCTACCAAGTAAAGAAGGATTCAAATTCTATAAAAAAAGGTTTGATAGTGCTATTGTCTTTCTCTTTTCTTTCTTGTTATGGCTATCTTTGAGCTTAGAGATTGTTAAGCTTTTAAGAACAATATGAACATTTTATTGTTTAAGACTGATAACTGTAACACCATTGGTCTTTTTTTGTTTAACATTATGAGATATTTTTTTGGTTTGATTTCAATTTAACTAATTTTCTTCATAGGTTTAATTATTTGATTTCAATGACGAATAATCTTTTTGTTTATACTATGAAAAATCATAGTGATGTTTGGTTGGTGTTGATCTTAGCTATTTCTGATAAATTTAGTGAAAGGTATGGTTTGCATTACTGGGCTGTGAAACTTTAGCCTCCTACTTGGCTATAATGGCTTAGGGAAATGCTAACTATTTATATTGGTTACTTGGATTTAGGGCCCTATCCCTTCCTTCATTATTGAACACAATAATCATCAACCTAAAATAAAGAAAATTTCTCCAAATTTTGAAAGATAGTAGAGGAACTATGGTGAGGGAAAAAATTACACATGACTATATGTATAATTTTAGGATATAAATGAATTTGATCTTACTATAGTCATGTTAATCCAAAAAAACAAGGAGAATGGATATTGTTGGAAAAATGTTCAAGAGAGGGATGTCCCTATTAATATGTTTGTGTGTTCTCTTATGAACTTTAATGCTTATAGCTCTAGCAGTGGATGGCATATTTTCTTTTAATCATTCTATCATAATTTATTTAACTAAAAATTCTCTTATAGAAGTCATTATGGCCCATTTTTGTATTTTGGGTGGGACTATTACTTTCTACTTAGTGACTAACCTGGGTAGCTTATAAGTATTCTGTGGACTTCACTTGATCTTCTTTTCTTAATATGCAACATAAACTAATAGTTTTAGAGATTATCTCTTTCAAATTTATAATTAACAAATAATTTGATCAAATAAATGTTGTATTAATAACATATTGAAAAGTTATATTAATAATTATTTTTTAATATCACAAATCAAATATAGATTTGTAGAATATAAAAATAATTAAAATTATTCTTTATCATACACTCTTTTCGTTTTGCACCCTAATTCTAATCTTAAAATAAAAACCTATTATGTATTACCTAAAACAAAAGTAAAATTGATAGTATAATAGGATGTTTACGATATAATAAATGTTGGTCAAATTTGGGGATGGTTCACAACCCATAATATACCAATAATTAATGAAACATAATCAAATGGTATCTGGGTAATGATCAAGTATATAAATTCAACAATGATAGTGCAAACACAAATTAATTTTTTGTTATTGTATTTATATTTAATGTTCATTTTACTATGTCAGATATTGGCACTTAAATAATTATTGTAGAAAATGTTTTATATTAATATAAGTCTAATACTATCCAAGGGGTTTAGACTAGTTGGTTAAAGAAATGAATTCTCATCTTAGAAACCCTAGTTCAAATCCCAATAGGGACATCTTTTTGAATTATAAATGGTGGATTCTAGGTTTGGATGCTAGGTTACGACTCTTGATCTTCCAATTGTTATTTATAGTAAGGACCTCAAGAAAGCTTGTAAGTATCAAGTTTTCTCTCAAATGAGAAAAAGCTGGATAATATCCCATTAAATTTTATTTTTCTTCTATCAAGGTTCTTTATGTAGTAGCAAACTTGAACATTATTACTATTGTAACTATTTTGTACTAATGGCTATAATCAAACATGTTTCTTTATATATTATACCTACATTGGTGTTTGAATTTATTAAAAATGACTAATAAATTTTCCATACAGACTTGGATATTTCTATATGAAGACTTGTGTTGAATTAGACCTCCTTGTTCTAGTCTAATAATTATGGAACAATGCTTGAATATATCTTGACCAACCAATGGATATAGTGTCATGAATATTTATTTTACGTTTCTATTAATAAAACTATATGATTATAAAGAATTTTATTATTTTATTTCTAGATAACTTTTTAACATACAAACATAAAAAACAAATAAGCATGTTGAGTGGCTTTAGGTTTCCAATACGTCTTGGAGTGGATTCCTCCTCCAATGGTGAATATGACATTGAAGATGGTGCCTCTCTACTATTTTTAGATCAGGGGATGGTTCCTTCATTTTTGGGTTATGTTGTCCCATTTTATGGATGTATTTATGACCCTTGGTTGTGCTTTGGGACTTTTTTTTGGACCACTCCCTTTTCCCCTCTTTTTGTTTTCATGAGAGAAAATTTTTTCTGTCTTCCCAACTTTTCAAGGGCATCTCTAGTTTTTCCTCAAAATGTTGTATCTCAATGGATGCATTTTCATTGGGTATTTGCTTCTAATGGAAACACAATCCTCATTCTTGCTTGTACTTTGAAATCCATTTCTTGGAATGTGATTCATGCATGTCTTAAGTCTAGGATTTTGTAGGCCAGAGCTCTCAAAATTACCTTAATCTTCTTTTGTGGGATTTTTGTATCAGTGGTGGTGGAGGTCCTCTTGGCTCATGTTCTTATCTTTCCCACTTCCTATTGAGGTTCTTTTTCCTAGTTATGGATTGATGTGGCCATGGATTCCTAGAGGTTCACCCCACAATTTGAGTAGAGGCTAGAAGGTTGGGTTTTATTAAGCATTATCTTCTAATTACATGTCTGTTGGTTTGGGATATCTCTCATTTGCCCAACTAGTTTTTGGGTGTTCCTTAAAAAGACAATTTATTTGTTGGTGATTTTAGGATTTTACTTAGGAAAATATTTTGTATCATGGAGATTGAGGGAGGCCCTATTTTATCACACATTGTATTTTTATCTTCTCTTGTAACCTCTAATAATGGTGACATCTACTAGGTAGAGTGTAGGCTCAGGGTTTACCAGATAGGGGATTTGGAGAAACCACATTTTCTATTTATGGGCTTTTCTTTGTAGCCTATTTTATAAGTATCTTTTTTTTCTTTTTTTTCATGAAATGGATTTTGATAATTATTGAGGGCCTAGTCTTGTGGATGACTATTTTTAGTTTATGTTGATGGTTGGTTTTGGGGGGCTCTATTCTGAGTTGGGACACTAGTTCTTCTCTAAACACATTCTTTGGGGTCTCTCATGCTTTTTAAAAAAAAAATTATGGATTAAAGATCCATATTACCTTTGTGTTATAGTTTAGGGAGCCTCAAACCCCCATTGATCACTCTTCTATACAATTTTTTTCCTTGTGGTAGGTTTGACCTTGGTTGTTGGCTTCTCTTTGACAACTAGATTTTTTTTTTCTTTTTTCCTTCCTAGGTTATACTTTGTCTATTTGTTTTGGGTTTCTAGAAAGTTTCTTGTTAAATCTATAGTATGATTTTATCATGGTTGTGTTATAAATCCCCTTTAAAAATCAACTTGATGTGGGTTTTGGGTCCCATGCAAACCTTTTTTAACTCTAATATTAAACATTTTAGCATAATATATATTTTTTCATATTAAAATTAATCAATATTGATGTGCATATATGATTGCTCTAAATACACTAAAATTAAAGTTTGTTAATTTAAAATCATTTTTTCCCAAAACCTAAACTAAAATAACAAAAAAATGAAATGATTAATTAACCTATATCTTTATAATTGATTAGAAATATATATACATAAATATGTTGACACATTATTAGTAGATAATCATACAAATAAGAATTGTATCATAGCTATAGTACCACCTTATGCAAAAGTATGAGACTTATAATTTTACAAATGTTGAAATTATGTGTTGAATCTAAGACTAGGTTTTGACTATTTTGTGTCAACACACTTAAGATGTTTACTAAGTTCATGTTGAGCTAGTAACACATGCCAAGTGAAATATGTATAGATGCCAAGTAAATAGTTGATGCCAAGCTACAATGTATGTCGAGCCAGACAAAACTACAATAGGTGCCAAGCGAACTTTAGGTTCCAAGGAATCTTTAGGTGACAAGTGAAGTTCAAGTGCCGAGCATTGTATAGGTTCTGAGTCACTAAGGAAGCCAAGTGGAATAGAATTGTTTTAGGAGGTGAGCATCAGAGGTAACAAGTGCCAAGTAACATAGATTGGAAATAGTTGTTTTTAATTGCACAAGCTTCTATGTAAACTATTTTTGAGCTGACATAGAAGAATCTTGAAGGATATTAAAGATAAGAATGAATCTTTTACATTACCTATGCAATCAACATGTAGCCAATAAGAAAAATTTAGAATGCATACAACCAATAAGAAAAGTGCATGAATTGTGTGAGAAATGAAGATTTAATATGAATCATAGATTCATACCTAACCCAAAGTCTTCAAAATATTTAAAAGGAGGATGAAACCCCATTGTACGTGTTGATGAATGAAGTGCATGTGTAAGCTATAGAAAAATTTAAAGGAAACTGTACAAGACTTAGAAGAATAGAGCAACATCATACCGTTCAGTTGATCAAGAACAAATTATCTGGATATGGAAGAGTGACATATCATATCAAGCAAGGATCAAGTCAATCAGAGAAAAATAAGAACCTGGAATTAGCAATTGGAGATTGCAAAGTTATTAGGTTAAAAGTTTTCTAATACTCTCTAGTAATTGTATTAGATAATGGAAATCCTATGGACTTAGGTTGGCCTAGCAGCAATTTGCAAATCCTTTAGCAGGGTGGCATTCCAAGTGAATGTACAAAAGTTTTCTAACAAGGCCTACTTTTAGTAGGGTAGAGAAATCCTTTAACCAGGTCACTTTTGATACAGTGTAAAAGTCTTTAACAAGATCGACCATTCATAGGGCAGACCATTGGAAGTGGTCAAACATTGTAACCTTAAATAGTTACACATTGCTGCTATGATATTTTGTGGGTGTCATTCCCATCCCATTTTTACCTTCTCATTTTGGAGGGTTTCTAGGTTACCAAATTTGTGTGTTGTCTATTTTCATGCATGTCTTTACTTTCAAGTTTAGTAGATAGATTGAATGCATGTGAATGTTTTTAGTTAAAAGAATTTAAAAGGGTTAAAGTTAGTTACTTCTGATTCACACCTCCCTCTTGGAAGTTTATCTTACCACTTGTTAATTCCAACAATTGGTATTAGAGGAAGGTTCTCACAAGAAGGAGCCTTATAGCTTGGAGAAAAGATCAGGAAATGGAAGTTTACAAAATTGGGAAGATCATAAAGAATTAGGCAATTGAGATACAACTTGCTTTACATGCTTTGGAAGAAGTTAGAGGAGAATTGAGAAAATCCTTAAAAGGAAGAAAAGAGATGCCATAGCTAAGAATGACACATAGTAGAAGGAGATTGACACTTCAAATCTATTTTCAAATGGAGATTTCAAAGAGTTTGATGTAGCAATAGCAAACCTGATGGAGAAGAATAGAGCTCAAGCAAAAGAAATTAGTTTACTCAAGCTTGAACATGAATCAAAAGCTGTAATGCTTTGTGAGGTAACTGAACAAAAGAAAAGAGCCATTGAAGACAAGACTATGATAGAAGATGACAAGAGAAATCTTACCAATAGATTGAAGGAAAATATAATTGAGTTTGAAATAATTTCCAACATGCATCTAGACACCTTAAGCCAGATGATGAATGCACATCATGAGCTAAATATGAAAGACATTGAGATCTCTACACTAAAAATGTAAAATGATCAACTAGAAAATGACTTGAAAAGAGAAAAGAAGATTCTAGAAATCTTCAACAAACCTAATGAGGCAATCAAGCACTTTGAAAAGCTACTAAAATCACCCAAGGAAAGCAATGACACTTCAAGACTTGGTTACACTAGCACTGAATAAGGAGAATCTTTCAAGACTACTGAAGAAAGAAGTAACAAAGGTGAGAAAACTAAACCCACCTATTATTTTTGTGGTAAAAAGGGAAATTCCTCTAATGTATGTAGGAGTAAGAAAACCCATTAGCATGAGAAACCTAAGAATGCAAGCTATTGTCACAAGTGCAAAAAGCAAGGACACCAAGCACACAACTACAAGACTAGGACTATAAGAACACCAAAATTTGAAGGTCATTGCTACAATTGCAAGATTTATGGACACAGAGAATTTGAGTGTAGATCAATGCCTATGTGGACATAACATTAGGCAACAAGAGAAGGTAACAATGGTGATCACTACAATTGAGACTATAACACCAGGTATAGCTATCATTACTATTAGGAATATGGACACATTCCTAAAAATTGAATAGGGACACATTTCAAAGGGAACTAAAATAAATGGTTAAGTCAAACCATATGCTTCAGTTGCTTGAAGAATGGTCATATTAGTAGGAATTGCCCAATAAAATCAAAGGCACCCAAGTCAAAAGTCAGCAAAGGAAAAGAGAAGGTAGATGCTAAACACATCAGAGGAGAAAAATGAGTATAGCTCATCAAATGAAGGAATCACTTCACCTAATAGGTCAAGTGATCACACTTCATCAAACTAAGTAGATAGAAGTCATAAGGGACTAATTTGCTAACTTTTATCATACACTAGTTCCTAAATAAGATATTACTAAAAAGAAGAGATCAACATGATTAGAGATGCAAAGTTGAAATTCAAAGTTTTCACCAGTGTTTTCGAGCTATCCTTAGATGTTGAGTGATTGGTCACAGGCAAGTTGACAATTAAAGACAAGTGAAGAAGGAATCTATTTGGAGCTGAGTGATAGAAAGTCAATGGAAGCTGAGTTATGCTAAAATCCTTAAGGAGTCAAGTGTACAGTTGTATCTACACTAAGCATTTAATGTTATGTTTTGAAGAGTATAAGGTCAATTTTTTGATTAATTCTCATCATTTGAATGTAGAGCAAGAATGAGAAGAGCACAGAAGTGACTAACAACTAGCAATTGAAGCTTTTGTGCATATTTGAACAAAGATCAAGCACCATTTTCATCGATCTAAGGTATTCCTCAAGTGCCAAGTTGTGTAGTTATAAAGTTTAATATCTTTTGAAACCCTAAATTTGCAATATAGCTTTTGGTTCTAAAACTGAAAGGAAAAGGAAGATTTCAAATATTTTGAAGTTTAGTGTGTTGTCTATTTTCATGCATGTCTTTACTTTCAAGTTCAGTAGATAGATTGAATGCATGTGAATAGTTTTAGTTAAAATAATTTAACAGGGTTAAAGTTAGTTACTTTTGATTCTCACCTCCCTCTTAGAAGTTTATCTTCCCACTTGTTAATTCCAACAATTGGTATTAGAGGAAGGTTCTCACAAGAAGGAGCCTTATAGCTTGGAGAAAAGATCTAGAAATGGAAGTTTACAAACTTGGGAAAATCATAGAGAATTAGGCAATTGAGATATAGCTTGCTCTACATGCTTTGGAAGAAGCTAGTGGAGAATTGAGAAAATCCTTAAAAAGAAGAAAAGAGATGCCATAGCTAAGAATGACACATAGTAGAAGGAGATTGACACTTCAAATCTAATTTCAAATGGAGATTCCAAAGAGTTTGATGTCACAATAGAAAACCTAATGGAGAAGAATAGAGCTCAAGCAGAAGAAATTAGATTACTCAAGCTTGAACATGAATCAAAAGTCGTAATGCTTTGTGAGGTAACTGAATAGAAGAAAAGAGTCATTGAAGACAAGGCTATGATAGAAGATGACAAGAGAAATCTTACCAATAGATTGAAGGAAAATATAATTGAGTTTGAAAGAGCTTCCAACATGCATCTAGACACCTTAAGCCAGATGATGAAGGCACATCATGAGCTAAATATGAAAGACATTGAGATCTCTACACTGAAGAATGAAAAATGATCAACTACAAAATGACTTGAAAAGAGAAAAGGTGATTGTAGAGAGATTCAACAAACGTAATGAGGCAATAAAGCAATTTGAGCAGCTACTAAAATCACCCAAGGCAAGAAATGACAATTCAAGACTTGGTTACACTAGCACTGAACAAGGAAAATCTTTTAAGACTACTGAAGAAAGAAGTAACAAAGGTAAGGACACTAAACCTACCTATTATTTCTGTGGTAAAAAGGGACATAGCTCTAATGTATGTAGGAGTAAGAATGCCCATATGGTAGGACATACATTAGAGAAAATGTTACAATTGCAAGGTAGGATTAATAGGAGACATGGAGATTCATTAAGCATATGATAAATTATGTGAAAATGCAGTGCTAAAGGAAGAATTTCAAATACTTGAAAGAAAGGGCTTAACTCGTGCCCTAATTTTCCCCATAATTTTCAAAACTAAATGGATAAGAATTGTTTTAAGAAGGATAATGGTTTTTTATGGTTAGAAGGAGGACCTAACAAGATAACAAAGAGAATCATGCATAAGGTTATAGGTTTTCCAACCCTAGATTAGTACAAGACCCTACAAAGTGATTCCAAGGAAGCTATTGAAAAGAGTACTAGGGAAACATGGAACAAATGGGGCATGACTATTGATACAATAATAGACCCCCTTCTGAACTTTGTAGTAAGAATTATAACTCACTAGTTCTATTAGTCAAGCAAATTGAATAGTGTTTTGTGCATTGTTGTGGATGTGGCCTACAAAATTGTCAAGATAGATCATACATATGATCTAGCAAAGTTTATATTATAGTAGATCATGGAGAATCTATGAGCAATAAGAAAATCAAAATGTGCTCAGTGTAAATTTGGATCAGTTCTGATCTATATATTTTTCTATGTTCTGGAAGAATTCTGCTCTTTTGGCAAAGTAAAGTGGAAATTAGATAAGTCAGCTATTACTCAAATCAATGAGTACATTGAGCAAATGGGAGACAATTTTGAATCTCTAGTGACTAGTTACTTTGAAGATTTTGAGAAATCCATGAAGCAAAGACAAGGGTACTAGTATCCCTAGTAGAACAAGATATAAATGATATTTGTTTCTTAGTTGATATTGATTTTACTTATATCCAAGCAGCAGTTCCAAGGTCTAGATCGCTAAGACCATTAAGGTATGAGCTAAACATTGATGAAGCATCAACAACAATAACAACATTTATTGCAAAGGACATTGATAAGGATGCACCACATTTTGGAACATATGATGTGGTGAGATCCAAAGTGGATATGGAGTTGAAGAATGCCTCCACTTTAAAGAAGAAAGATAGGCTTGTAAAGAAGCTGAAAGAAAAGTTTGGAGAAGGCACTGTAGAAGAAGCAGAAGAAGAGGGTGCTAATGCCAAGGAAGATAATGAAGATGATGAAGAGGAACATCAACCTCTTGTATTGACACAAGGCTTAGGTGAGGATGAAGAAAAGGAAGAAACTATCGAGTAGGAAGAAGCCAAGGAAGCACCATCTCAAGCCAAGCCCAAGAAGAGAAAGGCCAAAGCTTAGCCTATAGCCTAGCATAAAGCAAAGAAGGTTACAAAGACAACCCAATCCAAGTCAACTACAACAGTAACAAGAGTTATCACAAGAGCCTCAACTCAAAAGGCTAAGGAACAAGACAAAGAAAAGAAGAAGGCTACTAAGCTGACTGGTCCTTTGCAGAAGAAACTAATGAGAAAATATGTTTCACAACTAGAATCAGATGATGAGGAGAGGAAAAAATCTAAAGATATTAACCAATTTAGAGTGGTAAGCCATGCTTCTAAGTCAAATATTGATAAAATTTGTGATAATTTTAGGAAAAATACAGATTTTTCTAAGTTGAAAAATATTGATTTCAATAAATTAAGTAGAGAAGATCAAAATAAAGTTGAAGAATCAGTATATGCCATGATGGCAGAATTCAAGAACACTGCTCTTGAATTAGACAATACAATGCGTAGGGAGTTATATGAAATTGTTGAAAATAAGTGGCATTATTGTTTAAAAATGGAAAAGAAATTAGAGAATCTACATCAGCACAAGTAATGCCAAAATTGAATAAAGGTCAAATAACTAAGGCAAACAAGAAACATTGGAGCAAGTTTGCACCAAAATATAGAGTTTTTAGCATCTTGTAGAATAAAATTGAAGAAGTTGTCAATAAATCAACAAGAATGTAGAAGTCGATATATGGTTTGACTACTATCAAGAATGGAAATGAAGATCCCTTTGAGGGATAGAACACTAAAAAGGATAAAGATGCAAATAAGGCTAAGGCTAGTAAAAAAGAAGAAGAAAGAGAACAAGAAAGGGATGAAGGAGAAAAAGAGCCAGAAAAAGAAACAATGGAGGAGGAAATAGAAAAGGAAAATGAAATGGCAACAGCTGAAGAAGAGCAACAAACTTAACAAAATGTACAAGATACACAATTTCCACCTCCTATTCCTCCACATATAGCACCTGTATGATAGTCATTGTAAAGGATTTTCCTGACACTTCTACTTACAACATCAACCCTTTAACTGTAGAGGATCTCAAGATGATCCTTCACCAATCAACACTACAAGCACAACTTTGCACAAACCCAGTATTGGTGAGTGTTGATGAGCTACAAAAAGTTGTAGCAAAAATAACAACGGAGAATGAAACCACACAAGATCTATCAACACAACCTCCCATAGATCAACCTAAAAACAAAAGAGGTACAAGATAAAATTGCTAAGGTTGATTCTACAACAAAGGCAACAACTGCTGAGGAGACTACAAAGGAACCAACAGGACAAGATGTTCCTACAACACAAACCCAAGGTACACCTCCTCAAATTTTCATCATTCGTCAAGCCAATAGAGGAGAGGAGAAAGAAGTAGAGAAAACCCCTAAGGAACAAGAGGCAATAAAAACATTGGTAAACTTGCCTAGCTCAGGGACTCCTTAGAAGAAGAAAAGAATTGATGCAATGTCATTGCAAATATCTACACTAGGTTCAAGCTCTACTAAGGTTACAAGGGTACTTCACTATGGAGACCATACATTAGATGAAGAAATAGCCATACCAAGCTGTAACTCAAGGGCAATGAACCTACAATAGATATATGAAGTGCAAGAGGCACTAGAAAAGAGGAAAATACAGGAGATACTCATAAATGAGTATAAGCAGAGGCAAACACTAGTAGAAATAAAATAAATAGTTCTTGATGCATTCAGCTTGCAAACACCTAATGAAACCAGGCCTATATTGAAACAAATGATAGATATTGTAGAATAGGTGACTAATGAAGACTAGGAAACCAATGTGAAACTCATGGAATGGTCGAAGATAAAATTCCAAGGAAAAATAAATGAAAAGATATTAATTGAAATAGCACTGTCATAGGTTGAATTGGCAAAAAATATTGAAAAGTGAAAAAGGTACTTGAGAATGCATTCTCATTGTACAAAAAGTTGTGTCATTTCTCATATCTCACATAGGAGACAAGACAAAGAATAATGAGCTTGGAGCAAAATCTAAAGATTTTAAGCACTCAACTCCCAAAAGATCCAACTCAGAGTTAGAAGCATTTTGCTCAAATGCTTCACACACAGAAAGAATTAGCTATGTTGACAGCTCAAGAGGCTAATATCAAGGCCAAATTGATGCAAATATAGTCTTCCATAACCCCACATATGGAAGTACTCCATAAAGAACAAGCTTATGTAGAGAATGCTCTCAAGAAAGATCCTAATATTTCTACCTTGGAAGGACTTGTTCATCTTGCACCAAAGATAGCTATATAGCTATCTAGCATAAATTATTGGAAATTTCTTTGGATAATTGGGATGCATCTGTCAAGATGATTATGGAGATCAATAAAACATTTTTGGCAAAATATGGTTATAATCCTTAGACCCCTTTAACATAAGTGTCAAAAAGGGAGAGATATAGTAAAGATGGAGAAATAATTAAGAGGGAGATATAATGTTTTTGGGAAGTTGTAAACAAGAATGGAAGGTAACATAGATATAGAGTACATGGTACATAGATACATCAAATTAGGGGGAGCACAAGAATTTTGGTTATAGTTACAAGATAGAAATGGCACATCAGCTCAGGGGGAGTTACAAAACTTTTGAGGTATATATAATTTTTACAAAATTTTGAGAAGTTTTGAAGTTTTTATATATGCTGAACTATATGCATATTTTACTTGAGAAGATTAGACTTTCATATACTACTAAGTGTTTTTGACACTAATGTCAAAGGGGGAGATTGTTGAATCTAAGACTAGGTTTTGACTATTTTGTGTCAACACACTTAACATGTTTACTAAGTTCATGTCAAGCTAGTAACACATGCCGAGTGAAATATGTATAGATGTCAAGTAAATAGTTAATGTCATGCTATAATGTATGTGGAGCCAGATAGAACTACAATAGGTGCTGAGTGAACTTCAGGTGCCAAGTAATCTTTAGGTGCCAAGTAAAGTTCAAGTTTTGAGCATAGTATAGGTGCCGAGTCACTTTAGAAGCCAAGTGGAATAGAATTGCTATAGGATCCAAGTGAGCTAGTTTTTCTATATGAGCCAAGCATCAGAGGTAACAATTGTCGAGTAACACAGATTGGACATAGTTGTTTGTAATTGCACAAACTTTTATGTAAACCATTTTTGAGCTGACATAGAAGAATCCCTAAGGATATTAAAGATAGGAACAAATCTTTTACATTACCTATGCAAAAAACATGCAACCAATAAGAAAAATGGAGAAGGCATGCAACCAATAAGAAAATTGAATGAATTGAGTAGGAAATGAAGATTTATTATGAATCATAGATTCATACCTAACCCTAAGTCTTCAAAATCTTTAAAAGGAGGATGAAACCCCATTGTATGTGTGAATGAATGAAGTTCATGGGTGAACTATAGAAAAATTTAGAGGGAAGTGTAGAATACTTAGAAGAATAGAGAAACATTGTAGCATTCAGTTGATCAAGAAAAAAGTATCAGGATATCAAAGAGTGACATATTAGATCAAGCAAGGATCAGGTCAATTAGAGTAGAACAAGGATTTGGAATTAGCAATTGGAGATTGCAAAGTTATTAGGTTAAAAGTTTTCTAATACTCTCTAGCAATTGTATTAGATAATGGAAATCCTATGGACTTAGGTTGGCCTAGCAGCCATTTGTAAATTCTTTAACAGGGTGAAATTCCAAGTGAATGTACAAAAGTCCTTTAACTAGGCCTACTTTTAGTAGGGTAGTGAAATCCTTTAACCAGGTTAGTTTTGACAAAGTTTAAAAGTCTTTAATAGGACATGACTTTCATAGGGCAGACCATTGGAAGTGGTTAAACATTGTAACCTTAAAAAATTACCCATTGCTGCAATGATATTATTTGGGTGGGATCCCCACCCTAGTTTTACCTTCTCATTTTGGAGGGTTTCTGGGTTACCAAATTTGTGTGTTGTCTATTTTCATGCATGTCTTGGCTTTCAAGTTTAGTAGATAGATTGAATGCATGTGAATGGTTTTAGTTAAAATAATTTAAAAGGGTTAAAGTTTGTTACTTCTGATTCATCCCCCCTTGGAATTTTATCTTCCCACTTGTTATTTCCAACAAGCATGGTGATCCCATCTTCATGCCAAACTAGGCATCACAAATTTAATTTTTCTTAATATTGGCAAAATAAAATTTTGTGGTCAAGAAAAATAAATAAGCAGCATTTAAGCTAGGGGAAAACCATAAAAATATATATTTAAATAATTTTACTATTTTATATATATTATTATATTTTAATTTTATGTCATATTACATATATATATATATATATATATATATATATATATATATATATATATATATATATATATATATATATATATATATAATCATAGAATTTAAATGCATATTAGGGAAAGTATCACAAAAAAAAATCCTAAATCAAAGCTTTTATGAAATAATTGCTTACAAATGCTTCATACTCTTATTAACCATTACATCTAAGCAACATTCATATTCTTTGATATGTTCTTGAATTAATTGCAAACCAACCTAGGTAGTTGGAAGTTGATGATAAACAACCCACTAAAAATTATTATTATATTAATAGATGAATATATTATAAGACATTAAAAATATAAATTTTGCAAATAGACTATTTAATTTTACAAAAAGATAATTAAATTTCTATAACATTTGATATTCTAATATATATGTATAATATTTATATTTTCTATAATATGTGTTATTAAATATAAATACATAAAATTATAATTAATATATAATGATGTATATATATTTTCTAAAATTTATTTGTTGTTGAAAATTACGTTGACTTTATTATAATATTTGAGTAGAATTATGATTATCTATATTATCATCAAATTTATAATATAATTATTATGATTTTGTAATTTATTTGTTATCTCTTCTCAAAATCTATAGTTTTGACATTAAAGTTTGCAAAAATAGTTTTAAAATGTTAATCATTAAAAATAATTGAAATTTAAAAAGATAGATAATTTTTTAAAATGCTATGATAATAAAAATGATTATAATTAAAATTAATATAATTTGATATATTATTAAATATGTTTCAATTTAAAAATAGTTTATATATTTTACTTATATAAATATTATTATATGTATTAAAATATTACCTTCTAATAAATACTTGAAAATTTACAGAAATAAATATTTTCTATTTAATACTTAAAATTGTATAATTATTAATTTATTAAATAATTCAAAAAAAATAAAAAGTGATAAAACACTATATAAATATATGTTAATAGTTTCCTAGTCCAAGGGCTCCTTAGGGAAGGAACTAGTAAAAAAAAAAGAAAATTCATCACCCATATACAATATTATATAAATCTCTAAAGTAAAACAAAACCTCTGTAATATAATATAATCACAATCTTTGTAGCACCCCAATCATATAATGTCATATAACACCTAGAATTCCCAATTAGAGATGCCTCCCTAAATTCAAAAATCAAATCTACTACCCATAAAAAAGGGACCCTTGTTGATCAAGAAGCACCCACAAAATTAATTTCCAAGAAGCTAAAATGAGAAGAATATTGAGCCTCACTAAGTAGAAATATTATCAAAGATATGATGAAATGTGAGCAATAGACAACTCACTAGATTATGACATGGTAAGCATCATGGGAAATACTTGTTTAGAGACAACTGAATAGTATTCATGTGTATCAATGGCCTTTGATTGCACCAAGCTACATTATTCATTGAAGTTTGACACAAAAATAATCATATTTGTACAATCAATATCTAGATCATCACTTCCCCATTTTGATAAAATACAAACCACTTTGTTACTCTCTGTGAATGTGTGTAAGAAATAAAAAGATTCAGAGGATTCTAATAATTTCCAAATATTATTCATAATGTACTTTACTTTCTAATTTGTAATCCTTTTGTGGATTCATGAATTTATGATTATCGATGGATCTCCTTTCACATGGACTTTTCTAAGTCAAATGTTCTTTGCAATAACCAAACCATTATGCAAGCCATATGCCTCTACTAACAAATAAAGAGATACATTTGAAAGAAATAATTTTACCCCTCCAATTTCTGAGACATACATCACAACCTTTTTTTCCTAATTTACCTAGAGAAGATCCATCAAAAATGATCTTGATGTAATTAGATGATGGGGAAAACTATTTGATATTTGATCTATCCAAGCTAGGTTGTTAATAGATAGGCCTGATGAAAGGGTGATTTCAATGCTTCTCCAAACCTTTAACAGTTCACCATCCCATTGTGTGAAATTATAATTATAAATTTTATCTTTCACATTTGCATTCACAACTTCAAAAAGAGATTTTTCAATTCTTGTAAGAAAATATTCTATTGACATTTCCTCATTCTAAATATTCTTTTGTTGTATTCCCACCAAATGCTCCAAATAATTAAAGCTCATGCACAAATCCAAATTCAAGTAAATTTAAAGTTAGAATAGAGGGCAAGCCATGAATGGAAGACACACCACAATGAATTGGAAAGGGGCATTATTATATTTAGTTTATGCATGATGAAAAGAAAACACTATTGTGCAAATGAGAATTGGAGTAGCAGATGATGAACATTTTCTTCCGGTTTTTTGTAAAGAACACAATAACTAGTTGGCATATGTTCAATTTATGAAGCCTGTCATTAGTTAATTATTAGAAGTCTAATAGGAAAGTTAGATACTAAGAGGGGGGAGAGGGGGTGAATCAAGATCTAGATAAAACTTTTAGCCTTTGAAAAAAATATTGAATCTAATAGCTTTATCTCTAACTCTTCTAACAACAATATCATAAATCACATAAATAATTGCTACAATAATGTATTAGATCTAACATCTAATCACATCCATTGAATATTTAAACAAATGATAACCACATAACTCAAATATTTTGGGTACATAGAAACCCTCCAAGTTAAAGGTAAAACTAGGGTGGGCATGGCACCCACATATCTTTACTACTGAAGCAATAAATTTTTCTTGTTAACCTTACAATTTTGATCACTTCTGATGATCTACTGTTTGAGGGGTCTTCCCTATTAAGATCTTAGAAGAATTATTCATTATACCTTGATTAAAGGACTTAAACTTACAACTAGGTAAGCACTCCATTAGGATATTTACAAAGGTTTGTGAGGACCACTCTATTAAAATATTTACCATGAAATACTTTCTACAATGTACCAACACCTAATCCTTTAATTTAAACTTTAAATGTAGATTATGGATATTATTTTAATTGCCAATCTAAACTCTAATTTGATATATTAGTTTTTTTCCCTTCTATTCTCTACTCAATCACTCTATCTGGCTTTTCTTCACACTTTTCTTCTAGCATCCAATCTTGTAACTTCTCTTCATACATACTTATGAAAGCAGGGTTTGGATCCTCATTAATAACCACATGTCGAAGTTTCCAAATCAAAATCAATGATCTAGATCCTTGACTTTTTCCTCTCAATCCCTACATTTTACTAGTTGGCTAATCACCTTACGTAGGGATTAATGGTCCATAATGAAATGTGTAATCATCTCCATGATTTACTCCTTGGTTATTGAAACATGCATTTAAGTTGGCTAAAAATAGTTTACCTTAAATTTTATGCCAATCCAAATAAACACTTCAAAACTAGTTTACTCGACATATGAACATTATGATGCTTGGTGATATCCAATGTTCATGGTGTCGATCTATCTTTATCTACTCAAGTCATACTATGTGACTTGGCTTATATATGCTTTGTGTACATTTGTTTTGTCTCACTTAGAATCTGTTAGATTAATTGGTGACCATAGACTTTCTTAGTAATAGTAAATACTCATCTTTAATAAAATTTTATACAAGTCTTCTATACATAGGTCATCCTTGGTAGGATGGATTGGTTAATGTGATGATCAAAAAACTCTGCCTTTTGAATGACTAAGTGTTTTCACTTATAGAAAACATACCTTATTGATAAAAAATACCCCATTTTGAGAATAGTGGCAAAAAATCTTTATCGTCATCAAAACACTACAATCCAAAACTTAAAATAGTACACGCCCTTAGATTATGAACCAGTCTTTAAAAATGCATTATTACATACAACATATTAAATATAGATATACATGATTGCCCTTGACTCCCAAAAACAAAAAATTCAACATTTATAATTTAAATACATCTACATTGAATTCCATGATCAAAGTATCCTGATGACTTCTTGTACATTCCTTTTGATCATGCATATCATTTTCCCCTTATTTTTGACACTTATGGTTACCAAGGTGAAAAATTGTAATCTCATACTTGTCTAAGAAATATTTATGAATCTATAATATCATTGCCAATATGTGATTCCAACTCATCTTGACAGATTCCAAATCTTGAATCTTTATTTCTAGCATAGAAGCTAGATCAAGAAAACTATTAACATTTGAAAGATTTGGATTTCTTTGGACTACCTCCTTCACTAATTCAAGCTCTTTCTACATGGCCTCTAAGTGAGGTGTCAACATGGTCTATATACAAATGAAATTTTCTCTTTTTCTTCCATCATTCACCATCAACTCAGCTATCCTAGTTTGGGAAAATAGAAATCTATCAAAATGAAACATGAACTAGAACTTCCATCCATGTTCAAAGAATGTCCTCTAGACTTTAAATTTTTTTTTGTCTATCTACAAGTTGTTAATCTTAGATTGGTTTTGACAAGGTAGTGACAAAATACTTAGTCATTCTCTAGTAGTATTATAGTTCAACTAGAGTGATCTGAGAAAGATGAGAAATCAGCTTGAGCCGAGTGATCGAAGAATATTGTGCATAATTTTCTAGACAATGCATGTTGAGCAATTTGTTCAGTTATTACCGAGCACTAGTATGTTTCAAGTAGATAGTATGTGTCATGTTACTAATGCATCAAGTAGTCTATACAGGCTAAGTGATTTAGGTGTTGAGTAAATAGTGTGTGTCAAGTTCTTCAAAAGCTAAGTTACAATATTAGGAGCATAGTGAAGGTTGAGCTTCAAAGTCTTTGGATGCCGAGTGAATAGTTTTTGACATCATTGTTTGTAATGGCACAAAATTATATGTAAACCACTTTTGAGCCTACATAACTATTGTTTTATCATTCTAAGAGATAAGTATGGAGGTATATTGTGAATCCCTATGTAGCACATGCAACCAATCAAATGAAGAGATGAATTAAACAACAATATGGATCAACCACAATCATTGATTCTTACCTAACCCATTCGACCTATTTCTATTCAAGAAGACAAACACTAAAGAGTTTTTATGTGCATAAGGAAATGAATGCTAAGTACACAAAGAGAATTCATGGTGGCTATGGAGGTTATGAAAATGTTTTGAATTGTAGAACCAGTTAGAGAGAACATAGCAAAGAAGAGAAAGGATAGAGGAGACATATCTAATTAGAAGGATCAAGGATTTATCAGCAAAGAGAATCTCTAACATCTAATAGCAATGCACTAATTGAAGAATCATGGTGCTAAAAAATTTTAATAGGTGATATAGAGAAAATATCCTAAAAGAGTAGTCTTGATAGGATTTTGTAAATCTCATAGCCAAGTGCTTACCTTATTGTGATTTTAAATCCTCTAACAAGGTGAGACCTAATAGTCATTGTAATATTTTAACAAGGAAGATGCCTCATAGGTTAGATCATACTTTATGGTCAAACTCATTGTGACCATAATTGGCTACACTTTTCAACTACGTTAGTGAAGATTTATGGGTGTCATACCCACCCTAGTTTTACCTTCTCATTGGAGGGTTTCTGGGTAACTAAATTTATTGTGTCATTTGTTATTTATTTCATGTTATGGATGAAAATGTGTATTTAGCTATTTCAATTTATATATTAAATTATGAGATGAATGTGTAGTGCATGTTTTATGGTTAAAGTTTTCAAGTGTCGAATCAACTCCCCCCCCCCCTCTCTTAGAGTTTAATTTCCCACATTTATTTCCAAAAATTAGTTTTAGAGATTTGTTCTCCAGAAAGGAAAGTTTTATAGCTTTGGAGGTAAGATTTTGAAGATGAAAGTCTACAAGTTGGGAAACACTATTGAGAAATACAAGATTGAAATACAACTTTCCCTACACCAAGTCAACAAGGAAAGAGATGAACTACAATGTTCATTGTAGAGAGGAAAGGAACTACCTATTAAAAAAAATGACACTCATTACCAAGAAGAAGACACTACTCAATTGTTTGAGAGTGGAAACTCAAGTGAATTTGATGCATCAGTCATAGATATAATGGAAAAGAATAGTGCCCTAACTGAAGAGGTCTGAAATCTCAAAATAGAACAAGAAGTTCAATGATTATTACTATGTAAGGTGAGTGAACAAAAAAAGAAAGTTAAGGAAGAAAAAGTCATGATTGAAGATGAAAAAGGAACATTAACTAATAGACTAGAAGAGAAGAAATTAGACGTATAAAAACTTGCTAACATGCAACTAGATATAATGAATCAATAGATGCTTGCAAATGATGAATTGAATGGAAAGAAAATTGAGATCACAACTCTAAAGTTATAGAATGATCAACTGAGAAATGAATTTAAAGAAAAGAAGAAATTCATTGAAAGATTTAATAAACCAAATAAAGCCATCAAACACTTTAAGAAATTGATGAAATCTCCAAGACCTAACAATGATACTGCTAGATTTGGATACTCCAATACTAGGAAGGAGAATCATCTAAAAGTGGTGAGAATTTAAGGAATAACAAAGGTAAGAACTTAAAGACCACTTTTCATAATTGTGGAAAGCCAGGTCATAAAACACATGTCTATAGGAGAAACACTAGAAATCAGAACCCGAAGAGGACATTCAAGTGTTACTATCATATGTGAAATAAGAAATGATAGCTGGCACATGAATGTAGGTCCAAGACCATAAGCACTCAGAGATTTGAAGGATACTACCACAATTGTCACAAGTATGGACATAATGAATATGAATGCAGATCCAAGACCAAGTGGACATCAAATAAGTAGACAAAAGTATAAAAAAATGGAAAATCCTATGATTGGGATTACAACACAAGGTAAAGTTGTCACTATTATCAAGAATATGCACATGTTCTTGAGAATTGCATAAGAACACATTTCAGAGGTAACTATAATATATAGTCGAGTGAAACTACATACTTTAGTTATCTCAAGACTGGTCATGTCAATAGAAACTATCTAACTAGGTCACCAGCACTGAGTATTGAAACTAGAAAAGGAAAAGAAAAGGTCAATGTTGAGAAGGTAAAAGTGCAGATGAACAAGACATAGAAGAACAAGGTCGAATTTAGTACATCAAGATAAGATCAGGTCACTTCTATTAGAGTAAATAATTAATTTACTAATTATTTATTCTATTTACTTAAGCTTACTTAGGTAAATGTATTTCATTTATTAGTTGTAGTTTAGGAGTTTGTTATAAGTTGTTGACAATACGGGAGTTTGTTCTCTCCTAAGTCATACTTATCCTCTCACCTTGTTTAGGGACTTTCCACCTCATGTGGATAAATGCTTAGTTGTCACACTTATCTCCTAGTGTCTTCTAGCTTGTTCTAGGAGATTCCTTGAGCTCTTTATATTCAGGCTCCCTCATTGTATTTCATATCTCATTCTTCCATATTGTAAATACATATTTTCTTGTGTTTTCATATTTTCTCTCTCATGTCCATTTATGGTTTTTCCCTTGCTCCACGCTCTTCCTTCCTTGGCTTCTCTTTGACAAGTTTTCGCATGCAGGTGATCTTGGCCATCTTCAGAGTTGGATTTCATCAACTCCAACATGGTATCAGAGCCTCCCTACTGCTAATTCATTGAAGGATTTTTGAAGCCATGATTTGAAGTCACAAACCCTAGCTTGTTTGTGCATTTTTCTTCAAATCGGGGGAACAGAAAATTTTTAGAGGACTTTGTACTCAAATGGACACTACCATTGGATTCAAAAGGCCATTTGCAGTCACGATTCATATAACACTTGTCATTTTTGGAGATAGGGCTTTGGGAGGCAATTTTTTTTTTGTTATAGGCCCTTCCATATAGACTATATGGACGATTTATCAAAAAATTTAAAAAATAATTGGAGGCCACCCCTGTGCCCCTGGCGCTCATCCTGCAGGCCACCGCAGTTGACTATGTGACTGCTGAGCCACCATGGCAGTACTGTGGCTGGTCTCAACACCTGCTAGGCGGTGCCTCCAGCACCAACAACCTTCACCGGTGATGGTTCCTACCTGTACTCCACTCCACCACTCCTGCACCCAATCAACAGTAATTTTTCCACCCTCCTGTACCTATTGCATGGATCCTTCTGCTGTTGACACATGGTGGTTCCTTGCCCAGTAAACAACACTTGCAACATAGTCAGCCCACCGTGAGAGTTTTATATAATCGGTACCACATCAGTAGCCACAGGTGTGACACATGGCATGTATGCTATATAGCACTTTGCCACATGGCCTTACCATGTCACAGCTGCCACATCAGCCACTTGCCACGTGGCATCTACGTGGCACTACCACGTGGCATCTTTTTTTGTGGCGATGACCTTCAAGCCATCAATTTTAAGCCAATGAATTGATGATGTCAGCATGATGTCAGCACTACATCATGTGCCCCTTGCACCTCTCATAGGTTTTTTGACCTACCTTTGGGTTTTTGGCCATAAATTGAGCATACAGAGGTATTTTTTTGATCTAAAAGAAGTGCCAAAAAGTTGATTCCGAGACGAAGACATTGGTGTAGGTATTTTTATGTTTTGATGCAATTTTGTTGTCCATTTTTTCAATTAAAGTCTAAACTTTTGTTTTTTTACTTCAGTAAGCTTTTCTTTTGCATCCCATGTCTTTTTTTTGAAACCATTATATTTCTGGAGAGCTGGTTCTATGTACTTTTAAAAAATGTTATCATTTTCTTCAGATTCTACCCCATGCTCTTTCTATCATTGTTTTGGCATTTTTGGTCCATAGTGAATATCTTGGGTGTTTTAGGTTCGAGGATCATTTCCCTAGCATGGTTTCTTTTATTTTAGGTTGTACTTTATTTTTTGTTATCTTTTTCCTTGTTTTGATCATTGTAGACATCATGTTGAAGCACTTTTATGTATACACACTGAGATAAAGTGTTAGTCTTGAATTTTGAGGTCATGAACATTATTTTTGAGTTAGTTGTACATGCACTATTTTTATAAAGCATGATGGGGAGGATAGTTGTTTGCTATTTTAAGCATTATCCCTTTTTCAAGTGAGTTTCCCTTCCATAACATTAGCCCCATGTAGTGCCAGTGTGATCATGTCTTTATAGGTATCTGTAGCTCTTCCTCTCTCGTCGTTCTTGGTTCATCTGCAGGAGAATTTTGGCCCACCTTCTCAATTCCCTATCATCTCACCCCATCTGCATTAAGGGGGGGTTATGCTATTATTCTAATGCATCCTTGGTTTGATGGTTCAATAGTGTGAACTATGTATTCAGTGGTTGATCCTATATATAAGGCGATTACAGTGGCTGGCTACCTATGCATTTTGGTGAGATGGATCATCTACCATATAGACACACTCGGTTCATGCCTTCTTCTTCCATGGAGGTTCTTCAAATCAACAGTTTTCTTCTTGATGGTAGATTTGTGGCTTCTTCATACTTCAGTGATGCTCTTCATGATCACTCATTGTTCCTATTATAGGGGACATTTCCCTAGCTAGAAGCTTCTTCAGTTCTTCACTAGGTTTTCACCTCATTTTTGGGGAGGGTTTTTTCTACATGGTTTTCTCTCTTTCCCTATTTTTAGAGGTTGCATCCTTTGCATTGTACTTGGGTACCTAAAATGGCCTTGTTTCCATGACCCATTTCTACATTTCTTAGTTTTGTGAGCTTAAGGCATTTCCCTAAGTTGCACTTAAGGGGGAGTGTTAGAGAAAATAATTAATTTACTAATTATTTATTCTATTTACTTAAGCTTACTTAGGTAAATGCATTTCATTTATTAGTTGTAGTCTAGGAGTTTGTTATAAGTTGTTGATAATACGTGAGTTTGTTCTCTTCTAAGTCATACTTATCCTCTCTCCTTGCTTGAGGAATTTCCACCTCATGTGAATGTTTGCTTAGTTGTCACACTTATCTCCTAGTGTCTTCTAGCCTATTCTACGAGATTCCTTGAGCTCTTTATATTCAGGCTCCCTCATTGTATTTCATATCTCATTCTTGCATATTGTAAATACATATTTTCTTGTGTTTGCATTTTTTCTCTCTCATGTCCATTTAGGGTATTTCCCTGGCTCCATGCTCTTCCTTCCTTGGCTTCTCTTTGATAGGATTTCACATGCAGGTGATCTTGGGCATCTTCGGAGTTAGATTTCATCAACTCCAACAACTTAATCCAATGGATGAGGTGATCCCATCACCCTAACTAGGTAATAAAAGGTATGTGTGGGACTGATATATGAAAAGTTATATTATGCATAAGTTACAAGAATCTAAAATCTAAAAAGATAATATATGCATGAATTAAGATGCAATGTAGTGATTAGAACCTAGAGGAAATCTATAGTTTTGTTTTTTTCTATTTTGTTGCCAAGCATGGAAAGTTTTATAGTTGTTACTCAGCATGAATAATATTATAGTTATGGTTGAGTATATTGGAAATCATCTATTAGCCAAGTGTTTTTGATGTAGGAGCATCCTGGGTGTAAGAGCAATCTTGCATTACCCAAAAATATTTCCATTTTAGTGTTTTCTATTTTAATAGGGACTAATAGATAGGGTGGTTACTATTTTTGGGAGCTTACTATTATTAGTAAGTTTTTCATACAAGCTCAAAATGTTCTCATTTTCTGCATGAAGGTTTATTTTATAATTATAATATTACGATAAAAATATTATTTCTCTAGCTTATGTATCAAAGAAGTTATTGTGGATTTTTGGTAAAAAATTTAGTAGCAAAATCTTTAGGCTCACCATTGGAGGCCTTGGATTGCCTAGATGAGTTCCAAAAAATTAGTGGAAGGGAGCTTGCATAGTTCAAATATTATAGATTAGGAATTTAAATTTCCAAAATGTGGTTATAATATCCAATTGGAGCAATGGTTTGAGAGTTATGGCCTTCCAAAGTTGGACTACCTAAATTGTTTAAAATAATTGTGAAAGATGTGTTTGGTCAACTCTATATGAATTGTTAGGATCTATTGGAACAAGGTATTAAGTTTTAATATCTATAACCTTATCAAGTGACATAAAATTTCCTGTCTAAGAAAGGCCCAAACAATGTTTAGAGCAACTCTGGGTGGTAGTTCACATATTAGTTTTGTAGATTACTATAATGAAGGCACCCATTTAGCTTAGCATATTGTACTTGTGAATTCTATAATTCCACATTTGCGGTTATAATAACAAGCCCATATTTTGTTCTTGCATTTTCTGTTGTTTCTTTATTTCTATGTGTTATGGTATTAAGTGGAGTACCCTTCATCAAGTGGTATCAAATCTAGAGTTCTTGAGTGTGTGGATAGATCATGGACTATGAGGTAGTTCACACAAGGACCATTATTTGGGCTAAGTGTGTAGTCAGATAGCTGATTGTGAGGCAGTTTGCATTAGGGTTTTAGTAAAAGTGGAAAAATTCCTCCATGAAGATATCATAGTGGAAGAGTTGTAGGTGTTAGACTTGAGGGTTTTGGAGCCCTCCAAAGATAAATGCAAGCATTAGAAGAACAATTGTACAGAAGAATTAATCTTCCCATAAGAGATAAAAGTAAGAATGAGGATGAAGCAGAAGAAAATGCTAAAGCAGAGGTAGTTCTAAACCCAGAGGAAGAGAGGCTTTCTAGGGCAATATCCAAGATTTGAAAAAGACCTAAGTTTGAAGTTCCCACATTTTTAGAAAATATTAACTCAGAGGAGCTGATCAATTAGATCAATGGATTATAGGAGTACTTTGAGTATGAAGATATTAAGGATCTTGATAGGGTCAAGTTTGTGAAGGAAATACTAAAGGGACATGCAAATATTTAGTGGTAGGAGGTTCAATTAGAAAGAAATAAAAAGGGAAAGGACAAAATCACTAGATGGGATCAAATGATAGCTAAACTGAAGTGACAATACACTCCTATGGATTATTAGATGGATCTATTGAAGAAAATTCTAGGGTTGAAGTGAGCAGAAAAATTTGTTCAAGAATTTATCAAAGAGTTCTACTGACTTCTCATTAGAATCTACCATGCAAAAGTTGATAAAAAGAAAATGGCCCATTTTCTTAATGGGCTAAGGCCAATTATTCTAGATAAGATGATTCTAGTTAAAATGAACAATATTGAGGGGCATACCAGTTTGTCCTAGGAGTTGAGGAAAAAATGAGTATAAACTTTGACAACAAGAATAGTGGAAGAGGTCACGGTGGAAGATTTGGTGGATGATCTTATGGAAGTCATAACGATACTATGAAGAACAAGGATGAGGCTAGGAGAAGTATTTAGAATAAGAGGGAAAAAAATTCCAATCATTTTCATGACCAAAATAATATAGGTCAGAGAGGAAGAGGTAGAGGACAAGGATCTAGAAGAGGAGGCTTTCATGGGAAATGTTTTCACTATGGAGAAGAAGGGCATAGAGAATTTGAATTTTTCTAGAGCCAATGAAGGACGGATCAAAGAATAGAAGACTAGACCAAAGCTACACATGTTGATGAAGAATCTAGATCATCACATTCTGAAGATGTTGAAAGAGGAGAAGTCCTAGTTAACAGAAGAGTCTTGTTGAGTCATGAGAATGAACCTGATCAAAGAAAGAGTTTGTTTCACAAAAGGTGTAGATGTGAAGATAAGTTTTGTGATGTGATCATTGATGGTGGAAGTACCAACAATCTGGTGTCAGAAATGATGGTCACAATGTTTAAGTTGAAGATATAGAAACACCCACATCCATACTATATTGGTTGGGTGCAAGATGAACACAAGGTCATGGTCAATGAGTAATGCTAAATAAATTTCAATATTGGAAGCTACCAAGCTAAGGTACTATGTGATATCATACCTATGGATATATGTCATATATTTCTAGGTAGGCCATGGTAGTTTGATGTACATGTTGTACATAGTGGGTGAGAAAATACCTACACTTTGATTAAGGATGGAGTGAAACATAAGTTGAAGCCATTGAAGGAGAAACAAGAAATGGTATGGAGTGTTGCCAGAATATATTTTTTCAATGGAAAAGAGTTTGTCAAAGGTATGAAGCATGGGCATATATGTTTTTCTATAATTCTAAAAGATAGTAAATAATAAGTAGAGGAGGTAACTATAGAAGTTGCAAAAATGTTGGGATATTTTTATTATATTGTATTAGATAATGTACGTAATTGATTGCCCCTAATGAGGAAGATTAGTAACCAAATGGATTTGGTTCTAGGAGCCAGTTTTCCAAACAAGGCAGTGCAAAGAATGACACCAACAGAAAGTGAAGAATTGAATAGACAAGTTCATGAGTTATTGAAAAATGGGTTGATTCAAGAGTTTCTAAGTCCATGTGTTGTACTAGTTGTATTAGCACCAAAGAAGAAAAGAGAATGGAGGATGTGCATAGATTCTCACACTATTAACAAGATCACAATCAAGTATAGATTTCCATTGCCAAGCATGTATGATATTATGGACTGTTTGAGTGGGGCTAAGTATTTCACAAAGATAGATCTAAAGAGTGGGCACCATTAGATTCATATCAGAGAAGGTGATGAATGGAAGACTGCTTTCAAGATAAAAGAAGTACTGTACGAGTGGTTATTTATGCCTTTTGGGTTAACCAATGCACCAAGCACTTTCATGGGTCTCATGAATGAGGTACTAAAGGAGTTTTTGGTTAAGTTTTTCATTGTTAACATAGATTATATATTGACCTTTAGTAAGAAATTTGAGGAGCATTTTGTCCAGATTCACAAGGTGTTTGATAAGTTGTGGTAAGAAAAGTTGCTGATAAACTCGAAAAAGTGCAATTTTGTTAAGTAGTTGATGTACCTGGGATTTGTAGCCTCAACAAAATGTCTGAAAATGGACCCAGAGAAATTGAAGGCTATCCTTGAATGACCTACTCCAAATAGTGCAACATAGGTAAGATCTTTTAATGGTTTTTCTAGTTTTTACAGAAAGTTTATAAGAGGTTTTAGCAATATTTTTGGACTCTTGAGTTAAACAGTGAATGGGGACAAAAAATAATTAAAATGGACTATAGGAGTAGACAAGATTTTAATATGTTGAAACAAAAAGTTATTGAGCAACCCATTTTAGCACTTCATAATTTTAACAAGGTGTTTCATGTAGAATGTGATGCTAGTGGTACTATAATAGGAGCTATTTTGATTCAAGAAGGTAGGCCTGATGCTTATTTTAGTGAGAAGTTGAAAGATGCAAAAAAAAAATATTATGCTTATGATGAGAAATTTTATGCCACAATTCAAGAATTGAAGAAAAGGAGGCATTATCGTCTTCCTAAGCAGTTTGATTTGTATATTGATCATTAAGATTTGCAATATTTGAATAGTCTAGGAAAATTAAACCAAAGACATTTGAAGTGGTTTGAGTGTTTGCAGAGTTATACATTTTTTTAAAACACAAGAGTGGGATGTCTAATAGAGTTGTAGATACTCTTAGTAGAACACAAATTTTACTAAAAAAAAATGCAGATAGAGGTGGTTGAGTTCAAGGAACTCAATACTTTGTATCAAGAGGATCCGAATTTTGGTGAAGCATGGAAGGCTTGTACAAAACTTGTTACAATTGATAGGACAAATTGGTTGGATTTCATGATCCAAGATAGTATGTTGTTCAAAGGAAGGTAGTTGTGCATTCCAAGAAGTTCAATGAGAGAGAATCTCATCAAAGAGAAGCATAATGGAGCATTTTCCAAACATTTTGGCAGAGATAAGACCATTGCTTTGGATGGTGAGAATTATTTCTAGCCACAGTTGCAACAAGATGTGAAGAATTTTATATAGAATTGAAAAGTACATTAGATGGATATAAAGCATTATACAAGGTTGTATTAGCCATTACTTCTATAAAAAAAGTCATGGGAGGATGTCATGATGGATTTTTTTCTTTGCTTACTAAGAGTGAAAATTGGATATGCTTCTATTTTTGTAGTGGTTAATAGGATTTCAAAGATGGCACATTTCATTCTCTTCAAGAAGATACATGATGTTTTTCATGCGGTAAAGTTATTTTTTAGAGAAGTGGTGAGACTACATAGTCTGCTAAACAGTATAGTTTCAGATGGAGATACCAATTTTTTTTCGTATTTCTAGTGTACATTATGAAAGAAGTTGAAGATAGATTTGAAGTTCAATTGATCACATCATCCACATACTAATGGGAAGACATAAGTTATGAATCACAGTTTTTGAAACTTGCTAAGATGTTTGGCTGGAGACAAACCAAAAGGATGGAATTTTATTTTACCATAGGTATAATTTTCATATAATAATTCTATCAATAGGAGTACTAGTAAATCACCATTCTAGATTGTATATGGGAGTAGTCCTAGAAATAGCTATGAATTGCAACAGTTGGATAAAGGATAGATAAGTAGTGTTGAAGCAGAAGAATTTGTCGAACATTTGAAGAACATCCATGAGGAGGTAAGAAAGCACATCATAAAGATGAATACATAGTACAAGGCTATAAAAGATGTGAAAATGAGGTATAAGGAATTTTAAATTGGAGATGAAGTCATGGTTCATTTGAGAAAGGAGTATTTTCCAAGAAAGTACATATAATAAGCTGAAGATGAAAAAGTTTGGATTATGCAAGATAGTGAAAAAGCATGATTTTGGAAATGATTATGGAGTGGAGTTTCCTATTGAATTGAATAGTTCACTAGTATTTATGAATCCAAGTTTGATATAATATTATGAAGGAGGTGATGGAGATGAACTTGCAAAAGCATAGTGGAGTATTCTAGCAACAAGTTTAGCCACAAAGGAGATTGAGGAGCTATCAGATATTCGTGTTGGGAAAAGTACGAGGAACATAAATTATGGGGAATACCTAGTCAAATGTAAAGGGAGGCCAGTAGAGGATTCATCATGGCTAGCAAGGAAGGAGGTCAACTATGTTGGTTTTCTTTTCAACACCTAAGATAAATCTTGCATCACAAAAAAAAAAAACAATTTCATTCTTTTCTATTTTAATATGGACTTGTAGACATGGTGGTTACTATTTCTGGAAGCTTATTATTTTCAGTAAGTTTTTCATACAAGCTAAGAATATTCACATTTTATACATGAAGGTTCATTTAAGAATTACAATGCTACCATAAAAATATCATTTCTTCGCCATAAGTATCAGAGAAGTTATTGCATGTTTTTCGGTGGAAAATTTAGGACAAAAATCTTCATGCTTAGACTTGGAGGCCTTAGACTACCAGGATGAGGTCTAAAAACTCAAAAAAAGAGTACTTGTACAGATCTAAGCCTATAGACCAGGAGTTGACATTTTTGATAAGTGATTATAATAGCCAATCAGAACAACAATTCAAGAGTTATGGCCTTACAAATTTGGGCTACCCAAAATTTGTAAAATAATTGTCAAAGATGTATTTGGCCAACTCTCTATGTCTTGTCAAGGTCTATCAGCCCTAGGAATTAAGTTTCAATGTCTAGAACCTCCCTAGGTGGCATAAAATTGCCTATTTAAGAAAGGCTTGAACTTTGTCTACAACAACTCTAGGTGGCAATTGCAGCTTAGTCTTGCAGATTGTACTTGTGAATTTTGTAATTCTAGTTTGTAGTGATAATAAAAACCCAATATTTTATTGTCATATTTGCTAACTATTCTTTGTTTCTATATGTGCTATGATACTAAGGAGAGCACCCTTAATCAGTTCTGAAAGTCCTATGATAGCTGAGCTTACAACTATATAAGAAATGAGTATTCAATGTTGAATATGAAGGGTTATTAGTTTATTTTAGACTCATTATCACCTACTAGAGTTTAAAGATTCCATGAAGAGCATGAAGGTGAATTGATAAAGACGATTCAAGTGTTTGTGAACTATATTCAACACCTACTTGTCATTAATCATCAAATTTGAAAGTATTTAAATATTATCAAATTATGCTATTTCATTTCTTGAAAACCCTAAGTAGTCAAATGGTGTCTATCTCTTCTAAAAAAATAGGAAAGAGGGGAAAGAGGCTTCCAATTTTTAATTGATGAGTGATGATGTTAGGTAACCCCCTTTCTGATCTATTCCTAACATAGCATATAAAGGCGAATGGCTTAAACATCACAAACTAAGCTTAATTCCTAGACCAAAAGTGTTAAGTAGTAAAAGTTGTCTATTTTTTCCAATCTTAATTCTTCCCTTAGTGTGTGATGTTTAAGGGTGGACATATCAAGGAGACTCATCTAGTGCGATACCATCAAAAATATTGATGATCCAAGATGTTAGATGATTCTATACTCAAAACATTAGAGAAGTAGGAGATATGGAGATAAGAGATGCCCATAGCAACTTTGTGATAATGGAGTCTTGACGGAAGAGTATAAATTATTAAATGGAAAGGGTTAAAATGTGCCCTAGATTTTCCCCAAGTGTTTAAGGTCAAATGGATTCGAATTGTTTTGAGCCGTATACATGATAACTATATTTGTTTAGAAGATGGACCAATTGAGATCAATAAGATGATTTATAAACTGAGTATCTGGGTATCCTACCCTTGACAAGCCCAAGAGTATGCAAAGTGATGTGAAGGAAATTATTGAAAAGAATACAAGTTCCATGAGGAACAAAAGTGGGATGCCTATTGACACTATATATGATCCCCTAATTAGCTTTGGAGTGAGAGTGATATCTCACAAGGTATTTTAGTCTAGCTAAATGAATAATGTATCATGTATGGTTGTTGATTTGGGATTCAAGATAGTAAATATAGACGACTCCTATGACCTTATTGAGTTGCAACTACAACAACTATCAGAAAACTTGAAGGTCATTAGGAAAGATAAAAGTGCATCTTGAAAATTTGATTCTTTACTTTTTTGCATATTCATTTATGTGAAAAACACATTCCCCACCTTTGCTTAAATTTCTTGGAAGACCAATAGGTCAATTACACAACAAGTTTCAAAATTTATTGAGCAACAAGGAGATAATTTTGATTTAATGATGACTAGTTATTTTGAGGATTTTATGAAATCCATGAAATAGAGGTTGAGGATCCTTGTATCCCTAGTGGAAAAGCATTATCATGATGTTTATTTCCTAGTGGATGCAGACAATACATATGTTCAAGTAGTAATACCAAGACTCAGATGGCTAAAACCCTTGCAATATGAGATCAATGTAGATGATGCCTCTACAACTATTATATCTTGAATAGTAGAATATATTGACAAGGGTGTTAGCTCATTTGGTAATAATGAGGAAGCCAAATCAAGGATCACAATTTACCTAAATATAGCTATAGTTCTTAGAAAGAAGAAAAAACTGAAAAAGCTAAAGGAGAGATTTGGTGAAGGAGGTGAGGATGAAGAAGAAGAGGATGATGATAAAGAGGAAGAACAAGGCCAAGCCCCACTAGAATTAATTCAATGTCTAGGTGAGAATCAAGAAGAAGAAGAAGGTGTTGATGGAGAAGAAGTTGAGGAAGCACCCAATGGTACTAAGGCCACAACAAAGAAAGCATATGGAGAGATAAAGGAACCTAAGAAAGGTGAGAAAGAAAATGATGAAATCATAGTCAAAGAATTTTATGTGGAAGGGACTCAGGGAACTATAGAAGAGGCCACAACTAAAGATGAGTAGTAGAATGTACAAGATGTACATGTGTCAAGTCTCAACCCACCAAATGCAAAATAGGATAGTCAGTAGGACTCAATGGTTATTATATGTTGGAAATATAGAGGGAGTAACTTAGAGGGGGGCTGAATAAGTTGCCACTAAAATAAATCCCAGATCCCTTAGATGTCAACAATAAGATTTAGATTGAGAAAACTAATTACTATTGTTACTTGGTAAAAACACAAAAAATGTTGTAAGTTGGTAAATGCAGAGTGTGAATTACTTTTAGTAGATCTTAAAATATTTATAGAAATTAATCTTATAATCATAAGAGAAATAGCATGAACACATGAGAAACGAGGATTTAATGCAAAAACACAATTTGGGAAAAACCACCAATGTAACTAGTTACTATTTTTCACTCTTTTGAATTGAGACTTGTTAGGAGCCAACCCTGTTAAAGGTTATAAAACAAACTGTTAGGTGTGACCCTATTAGCAGATTTAATCACCCTGCTAGGAGTTGTAGACACCTAAATCTGATTACACTACTTCAGTAATCTTATTTAGCTATCTCTAAAGGCATCATTAATTAAATTCCTATTTAATTAATCCTTTTGCCATCCCCCAGTTGATTAATTTAATTAATCATCTATAGTCCTAACTGATAAATCAAATAACCTATCATTTATCAATTAAATCCTATTCTCCTATCTAATTCCAAAATCTCCATTTATTAAATAAATCTATTTTATAAATAAATCCCTCAAATCTAAAAGCCCCTAACTTATCTCTAATCCTCCATTTAGCCTAATCCAGCCCATCCACCCATACTAAACTAGCTTAGCCACTAACTCACCCACCCTCATGAATACCATCCACTTGCACATCTCTAACATCCTTAATCTAATCCTAAACCTAAGCCTAATCCCCCCCTTATCCTTGTCACTTTCCCTAAAAAACCTTAAGACTTTCCTAAGCCAAGAAAAGTCAACAATCTGAACTCCCTGCAAAATATCCCAACCACTAAGCCTTCAATGCTCTTACAAGGCCATAAAGACTCTTACAAGCCATTTATGAGTGTCTTTAAGGCCTTGAGCCTCTTTTGTTGACTCATCCTTTCCCTTTCCTCCATCCACTCACCCTATGACATGTGTCACTCCCTTATTGGCTGTAAGGAAGCATAATCCATGTGCTCTCCTCTCATCCAATCTGAGCCCTCCATGAGTTTTTTCCCATCCTTGCATCTTGACCCTCCATCCCTCAAGCCCTTAGCCTATAAATTGAATCCCCTCCCAAGCCATTTCATCACAACCTTTGAGATAAAGTTATAATGTCATTTTAAGACCAAGTTTTACAACAAAGCCATCATCCACACCCAAATTCCAACTCCATTCGATGCCCTTTTTGAAGCATAAGCTTGAGCATACATCCTATCTATTTAGACAAAGCCACTCAACAAGAGAGCTTCTCATTGAGAGAGCCCATTAATGGCTCATATTCTCAATTGAGAGCTCATCTTAGTCTATCTTGAAGTTTATGAATTTTGTTTAGTTTGTAGAAGCTTTATTTAAATTTGGTTTCTATTAGCATACTAACATTGCTCATATACAGGATTGACCTTGCAAGAGGTCTTAAAACTATTCAATTTAATTGCCACCTTGTTAGAGGATTTACAACTAGTTGCTAAACCAACTTTGTTAAGAGATTTTAGGTCACAAATGACATGATTGTGATGCAATTGAATTCTTGAATCCAGATCTCTATTCTACTTAAACTCAATCCTTCTTGATCAAATATTACTTTTCTACTCCACAATGATACCTGCTTATCCTTCAAGTTTTCTCCCTCTATTTTCTTCTCAATTAAATCAACAAACCTGCACATACACTAGAAACCTCAACTTGACCTTTTATTTATACCTTCCAGATTATCAAGTTAGTGCAAATTCAAATTACAATAACCAAAATTCATCATTATAGTCGGCTAGAATCGATACATAAAGTAATTTAGCTTCATATCCAAAAACAAAAAAAATCCTTCGTAAGCCGACCCTACTTGGTAGAAACTAACTTTAGAATGATTCTATGTGTTAACCAATCGAAGCTTATTTAACAATGCAAACTTGAAGAAATCCTTTGGCAACCAAGTGAACTTAGTGAAGACTAACTCTGTCTAACTTACCCTTTGTTAACTGAGTGAGCTCATTCAATACTATTTTCTTCCTAAATTCCTTTGATGCCCGAGTGAGCTCGGTCAACACAATCATCTATTTAGAGTAAGCCTATGAATGATTGATAGACAAGGAAAACTATCTTCACTAACCAAGTGAGCTTGGTAAGCATTGTCTGTCAATTGATATGACATCTTTGTAACATCAAAGATAACACAAAATTAATCAATTATATCCAACAATCTCCCTCTTTGGCATTGATGACAACACAACATTTCATAGCACAATGAAATTTTGACAACAAGATTCTTTTGAAAAAAAAAATCTCTGTCTTTAATTTTTCACAATAACTTCTTCTTTATGTTGTAGTATGCCTTTGCATACCTCCTTTTCAAACTTCTCGCTCTAAAACATTTCAAAAAGATAAAATATATGATAGTAAAATTATCCCTCTTTGAAAACACATGCCAAAGACAACACATGCAAATTTTTTATCAATGTACCTTGAGTACTAATTCATATGCAATATTCTCTTGATTATGCTGCATCAATTGATTGATCTTTAGCTTGGTTCTGGTTGATGCATCACTAAACTTTGTTTAGTGAGATTCAGATAGGGGAATGACCCCTAGCTTACCTTTTAGATACAAGAATGCATCCTTAGGTAATGGCTCAGTGAATATGTCTACAATTTTTTCTTTTGTATGAACATATCCCAATCTGATTTCTTTGTTCTACACCAGTTCTCTAACAAAGTGAAATTTTATAAAAATTCTTGTATTTTGGAATGCATCACTAGATTCTTTGATATGTTAATTTTTTTGGTGTTATCACAACACATGACTACTAGCTCTTTGATTTCAACCTTCATTCCTTATAGCAATTGTTTGAACCAAATAATGTTGGAACAATTCACTATTGCTACTACATACTTTGTTTCTACTATGGATTGAGATGTGTAGTTTTGCTTCTTGCTTGTCCAAGATCACAACCTTTTACTGAGAAAGAAATTTGCACCACTTGTGCTTTTTCTATCTTCAAGATTTCCTTCCAAATCAACATCAATAAATACCTTTAGGTTTAGGTTTCCCCTAAGTTTGTACCATAAGGCATAGTCTTCAGTAACTTTCAGATATCTCAATATTCTTTTGATTTCCATCTTGTGATTTTCTCTAGGTTTAGCTAAGAATCTTTTCACTATCCCAATTGCTAAAGCAATATCAGGCCTTGTGTGAACTAAATACTATAATTTTCCAATCATTGATCTATATAAGATTTGATCTACTTCATTGGAATCATCATCTTTGGTAAGCTTGAGTCCAGTACATATAGGGGTACCAACTAGTTTAGAACCTTCCATACCAAACTTCTTGAGTATCTCTTTTACATACTTTTCACCAAACATGGACATCACAAACTCCTTGTTCATTTGTTCTGAAAATGCTTTGCATATGTCATCATTTTTTATAAATAAAGTATCATCCACAAATATTTCTACCAACACAATTTTGTTATCTTGTCCTTCTTTGATGTATAGACTACTATTATCATTTGTTCTTTGTAAACTATTGTCACTTAGGTTTGTACCCTTGTCAAAGGCCTATGCGCGAGGACAACCTAGTGAAACATGGAAACAACCTCCAAGCTATGGGACTTGAACTGGGAGGTTGAGTCTCTGGAGAAGGCCAGCTTCCTCTTACTATCAGGGTGCACCTAACTACTCTCAGAAGGAAAAGGGGAAGAAGGAGATGCAGACAACAACTCTACCCTACCTAAACTACGGAGGTGATGCACCAAAATAGAGTGTTTAGACTTCTTTTTTGCCCATATATGCACTATAAAATCAAGATAAAATTCAAAATACATACACACCCAGACTTATGTCAATAAATAACCACATACAGATTAGGAAACCAACTAAATAACACAAGGAAAAGGATTCACTTATATATTATCTAATAGGCCAAAATAGATACAGTATGCCAGTCACAGATCTCAACAATACACCAATGAGAGGCAAGATGGATGCACATACACATCGATAGCTGAAGGAGATGATACAAAATGTTATACAGCTCAGAGGCAAAGGGAATTTTATACTGCAAACCTGCAACTAGTAGCAGAGAAATCAGAACAAGGAGTCGACCTAGAAAAAGATCACAAAATTGCCTTTATAGTTTAGGCATAACTGAGGATTTTTGCATTACATTTACTTCTCACCTACTGGCATTAACTTCTTGCCCTGGGAATCCAATCAAAGATCTGATTTGAAAAATGGTTTATGTACCAAAAAAATTTGATATTTCTCTGAGAAAGAGCCTGGAGAAGACAAAAATGGTGCCCCAACATTCCTTGACATAGTAGATAGATCGACTGGATGGATGGAGTGTCTTTCTGCACCTGGTATTCATTCTGAGCTTGTGGCAATTAATCACACAATCAGATTCATGGAAAACCTTTGATCTCTTACCATTCCTAGTCTCATGAATCCATCGAAGTCAAATAGTCAACCAGGCTCTACAAGCTAGCTGGGCTATGCGGGCCAATGATACTCTTTATTTTTTGCCACCCTGGAAGTCCTCTAGTGGTTGACCACCTTTATTGAACTAACGGTGCCATCCTTCAAATATTAATACTAATCGTGATGGTTACACTAATTGCCAAATGCTGACCATCAATCTCAACTGGGCCAATGAGACACGTGTCATCAGGGCGCTATGTCGCCAACATATACATCGTGCAGCTTCTTCATAGCGATACAGAGCCATCCGTTGATCTCTGTAGATCTGACGATCATGAAGACTCATCATGTGTCATACTTGCTTCTTACCCTAGGCCCCTCATACCTGGCACCACCTCAGCAACCACACCATGCTCGAACGACACCTGGCCATCTTTAGCATACATTCTTTGGCGAGACCTGGCTCTGCTGACACGTGGTGAAAGGGTGCCATGTTGCTATGTTAAAGATCGTGCAACTTCACCATGGCGACATGGCACCTTCCATCAATTTGACTTAATCTGATGGTAAGCAAGATACTTCTCTTCAGTGCATCGATCAATAGGAACCAGCCACGTATCATCGTCTGCATTCCTTGGGCCTCCAACCCTAGACCCACGAGGACACATGTCCTCAGGGTGCCATCTTGCTAATGTAAATCTCGTGCGGCTTCTTCATAGCGCGATGGCGCCTACTGTTAATCTCTATAGATATGACAGTGGAGATCTGATGGGAATTCCAATGAAATTGGGAGTCTGGCATCCTTACCATATACCAGCACAAAAGGTGAATTCCCAATAGATCTCTTAGGTGTTATCCTATCAGCCCACAGAGTAGTTCTTAATTTCTTATGCCAGACCCTCTGATTGTCTTCTATTGTCCTCTTCATGATTCTAATCAGATTCTTGTTGGAAGACTCAGCCAAACCATTACCCTGGGGATAGTAATTTGATGATGTGCTCAGGTAGATATTGTGATTCATTTCCCATGCACAAATTTGGGTTCCAACAAAAGACTTGGCATTGTCTGAAATGATAGTAGAAGGAGCACCAAATCTAGATACAATTCCATCAAGGAATTCAACAAATGATGGTTCTGTGGCATCCTTCAAGGCAACTACCTCTGTCCATCTAGTGAAATAATCCATAGCAGCCAAAATCCATTTATGACCTGCACTAGATGGAGGATTAATGGGGCTCGTAAAATCCAACCCCCACTGGGTAAAGGGCTGATCCACTTGAATAGGATGAAGGGGGAGAGCTGTGAGCCTTTGTTTTCCTGAAAAGAAAGCAAATTTCTTACATTTCCTCACATATTCATAACAATCATGGAATAGAGATGGCCAATAATAACCAGCCCTCATGATCTTCATGGTAGTTGTTCTTGTAGAGAAATGGCCACCATCAGGGCCATCATGAAGTTCCTTAATCATCCTCTCAGCCTGATCCTCTTCAATGCATCTCAATAGGGTCCCATTAAAATTTCTTCTGAATAGGATACCATCAATTACAACATAGGGAATAGACTGCACTCTATATTGTCTTCTTTTAGCTCCGTCCAATCCCTGAGGGTATCCATTCCCTAATGAGAAGTTCTTCATGTTATTTATCCAGCTCCTTGGACCATTAACATTTCCTTCCTCCTGCTGCTCTATTATTACCATAGCAGCCTCTTCATCTGAATCCTAGCCTGATAACATTTCTTTGTACAATTCTCTTCCCCTTATCAGCTTGGTGATCTGAATATCAACATCATATTCCATTACCCTAGTGATCCATCCAACTCTCTTCTTACTGATATCTTTGCTTAACAGGAAGTCTTTTACACTGGCATGGGGCACCAACAAATGGATCCTATTGTGGGATAAGAGGTGCTTGAATTTCTTTAAGGCTCTGATGACTGCAAGGGCTTGCTTCTCTAAAAAGTTGTACTTATCCTCATATTCCTTGATCCCTTCACTAAAGAAGGCTATGGGTTGCTCCTCATCCTTGTCATTTGTTTGAGTCAAGACAACAAAGATGCTTGACGCACCACCTAGAGTGTAGAGGATGAAATATTTCCCAAAATTTGGGTTCATGAGAGTAGGGGCTGAGGCTATGGCTGTCTTGATCTCTTCAAAAACCTCCTTCCCTTCCTTGGTCCATGAGAAGACCATATCTTTCTTAGGCATAGTTGTAAGAGGTTTCACCATGGTAGCAAGGTTAGGAATAAACCTTCTTACAAAGTTTATCCTACTAAGGAAACTTTGCAGTCCCTTCTTGTGTTTAGGAAGAGGAAGGGCAAGTATTGCCTTTGTTCTTTCTGGGTCAATGGTCAACCCATCCTCAGATACAATGTGTCCCAAAAATTTTCCTTGGCTTGTAGCAAAGACACACTTGGCTAGGTTAAGGGACACCCCAAACTCTCTACATCTTAGAAATACCTACCTTAGATGATTAAAATGATCTTCTACATTTTTTGAATATACAGTTATATCATCAAGGTATACCAAGACAAACTTGTCAATTAATTTTTTGAAGGCCATCTCCATTGCCTTCTGAAATGTGGCACCTGCATTTGTTAGTCCAAATGGCATCTTGCAATAAGCATAGGTGCCCCACTTAGTAGTAAATGCAGTCTTATATCTATCAAATTCTTTAACTAGCACTTGATTATAACCAGAGAATCCATCAAGAAAGGAGAATCTCCTTGAACTACTAACCTTAGACAAAATCTGCTCCATGGAAGGGAGAGGATGGTGATCTTTAAGAGAAGCCTGATTAAGGTCTCTAAAGTCCACACACAGTCTGATTTCTCCATTTTTCTTCCTTATATTGACAAGGTTAGCTACCCATGATGAGTGTTTGATAGGAAATATTATATTAGGTTCTATCAACTTGGATAGCTCTTTTCTCATTAGGGGCTCAATCTTGGGATTCACTGGTCTTTGTTTTTGCCTTACTGGTTTGGCCTTATCAATTAAATCTATGGTATGTTGAAACAAACTAGGATCAAATCCTTTTAAGTCATCATATGTCCAAGAAAATACATCATTAAATTCTTGACATAAATTGATGAAGTTTTCTTGCTTAGTTTTAGAACATATCTTCCCCATATTCAGAGATTTTCCATCAGCAATTGTAACTGGGGCATAATCATCCTTTTTTGCAACTAGATTCATTCCTTTGCATCTTGTTTGATCATCAGGATTAAAGACACTCTCCAAGGTAATGAGACCCCTAGGAAACTTGTTAGAACTGAGATGAATGATCTGATCACCATACTGATCTTGCAGTCTTGACTGGTTTCTATCTAAAAATTTTGCCTCATTCTGCAAGAAACTCACAATTTTCTCATCAGAATCAAACACGTGCCAATGAGTGTTGTTATTAGGGATGGTAGGCCTCACTATCACCCTTATTTGTTGCTTCTTCTCTTCCTCAAGATTCCTTGGTACATCATAAGACGCACCCACTGCTGCAAGTCTATCAACATGTTTATTTTCTTTCCTAGGAATGCTTTGAATATTAAATGCATTGAAGCCCTCAAGAAAATCCCAGACTCTATGTTTGTAAGACTTGAGCAGGCCATTTTCAGTGATATTCTAATTTCTCACTTGATTAACTACCAACTCACTATCCCCATATACTCTCAAGGCTTGAATTCCTCTCTTTTGGGCAAGTAGGAGACCTTGAATCAAGGATTCATACTTGGCCACATTATTGGTGCAACTGAATTGGAGCCTAAAGGAGAAGTAGTATCTTATTTGCACAAGAGATATCAACATAACACCAGCCCCTAATCCATTTCTATTCCTTGAGCCATCAAAGTACATACTCCATGTTTCATCTGTATCATCATTAGTCCCAATTAAATCAAGAACTTGAGCATCTTTCTCTATTATGCAATATGTACTAAGGCCTGTCTCAAGAGTCTTTGACATAGGCTCAAACTAATATACATTTGCTCACTCATCCAAGAAGAAATCAAGAATCTCTACTATGGAAGTGACAAGCTCATTTACTATGTCATTTCCATCCATCTCTAGAATAGGGCAATTCATGTTGATGGGATTGGGGGTGTAGGATTCAATGTGATGAAGGATGTCAGGTTCTACTCTAATTGAGGAATTGGCTCCATATATGGTCTTAAATGACATATATGACCAATCAGCAGATATGAATCCACCAATTTGAGCAGTGAAGTCTCTTGAAAGATAGATAGCAAAATAGGGCTTGACTTCAGCAACAGATATGTCCTGAATCACAGTGCAACCAGGGCATGCATGTAGGGCCATTTTCACATTCGTAAGGATACCTATAATTTTGACAGTACTACCATCTAATTGTAACACATCCCTAACAATGGGCTCATATTTCATTTCTAAAGCATCAGCAACACACCTAGGCATTACTGAGCTACTAGCCCCTAAATCTATCATGTAATTGTGGAGTAATTTGCCCCCTATAATCAGAGAAACATATAATGGAGGAGGTCTAACCTTTCCACATCTCCTGTTGGTTGTACTAGACTTGTGGCACTCTCCATGGTAGATGTTTGATCCTTGGGTTCAATCTTCTCTAATTCTTGCTGCAGCATCCTCTTCTGCATTGGTATGGTAGCAACAACATCCCACATAGAAATATTCACATTGGTCTTCTTCATTTGCTCTACCACACTGAAAGGCATATTAGGAACTTTGGTAGAGACTTTGGGAGCTGCATTTATAAGAGGTTGAGATGGAGCAACATACGGATCACTTGCATCTTTCTTTTTAGAATCTTGCTTTTTCTGTTGTAAAGTACTTGTTTGTTCATTTGCTACATGTGTATGAGGTGTAGCACTTGAAGTTGAGGCCTGCTTAGGAGAAGGAGGGGCAGCATGTTCCATAGCTCTCTTCTAACTTCTTGTGTTATGGGCAATGAAATCTTGGCTTACATTACAATGCTCCCCAATCTGATGATTCATGAAAGAGCAATCATCACGTCCTTGAATACATGAGGCCTCCTTGGGATGATCTTCCTTGTATGGTTGCTTTGCTGCAGGTTCTTGTTTAGTTAGGGCCAAATAAGATTCTGCCTTTTGGCACATGCAATAGGTATAAGAATAGTTGCAGGAAGGACAGAAATCTTGATCTTGGGCCAAGTTATTTTGAGGGACTATAGCTCTATTCTTATTTGTGCTTGAAGTAGAGGCATGACTATTTTGCCTACCCTGATCAAAAGAGCTATTCCACTGATTAGGAGGCCTAGCACCATTTTGAGCTTGATATTGCAATTGGGGAGGCTTGCCACCTTGAGCTTGCTACCTTTCTAAGGCCACCACCTTGTTACTCATTTTTTGTATCATAGAGAAACTATCCTCTAATCTCTTACCTTTGTCCTTCAACTCCCTCCCCTACTCTTGCAATTTTTATCCAAGGTCTTCTATCTTTTATATGTATTTAGCACTAGACCTTGGAGCATTTCTTTGAGTTCATCTACCCCATTTGAGGATGTGGAAGCCTGGGGAACTGGAGTAAGGGCTTGTGATGTAGAATTTTTAGGAAGAGGGACTATTCCTAGTTGGTGGTTGGGAACATCAGGAAAGAAAGGCATAGGGGGCCTTGGAGAAAACTTTCCTCCTTGTATTAGCATGTTCTCAGCTTTTTTGGCTATCTCAAAAGCATTAGGCAAGGTACTCCTCCCATAGTTTGGATTGAAGTGGAAAATATCATTGTTAAAAGCTCTAAGGTAATGCAAGAAGGCATTACCAGGGGTAGGTTTCACTGTAGTAGGTATTCTATCCCACGTCTTTTGAAATCTATAATTAAAATCAGTCATACATTCATGGGGGGCTCTTTTTATTGTAGTCAGCTACTCTAAAAGTGACAAATGGTCACTCTTATCCTCAAAATGTTTGCATAATCCTGCTCCTAGTCCATCCCAATCAGTTATAGAACCATGAGCTAAGCCCCTATACCACTATAATGCTTTTAATTTTAAAGATGAGGCTAGAATTCTGATAGCAACATCATCCTCTGTAATACAATGAATATTACAGACATTTTCTACTTCTTAGATATGCTCTAAAGGCGAGATGGAAGTTTCACCAGTAAAATCAGGTATACTTTTTAGTGCAGATACTGGTATATCATGTCTTTGGGCTAACAACATAGGACTTCCACCATTAAAGGTCGCAAAATCATGAACTCTTGGCTATGCCATGTAAACAAGTGTTCTATTGATGAGTGTTGATGGCAATCTAGGCTGAGTTCGAGAAACAAGAGGAGTAGAGAAAGATCTTACAGGTATATTAACTATTATTACACCCCTAACTGGTGATAATGAAGTTCTAGTCCTCCTTCTTCTATGCTTTGAAAGAGAAAGCTCTTGATATTGAAATTTACCTCTAGAAGATGCCCTTGTTTCAGCTCTAGTCATGAATTACTGCAACTTTGGCCTGGAACTATATTTTTTGATGTTCAGAGTCACCAAGTACTTTGAAGGATCAGCCTCTTAAAGGCTTGAATACTGAAGCCAGCACTACCTCTTCAGCATTAATCTCTGAAACTCTTTCTTCTTGACACCAGTAGACTTTAAATTTTGTTTGAAGAAGTGTCCCACTGGGCATGCCAAAAACTGTTGTCACTTAGGTTTGCACCCTTGTCCAAGGCCTATGCGCGAGGACAACCTAGTGAAACATGGAAACAACCTCCAAGCTATGGGACTTGAACTGTGAGGTTGAGTCTCCGGAGAAGGCCGGCTTCCTCTTACTATCAGGGTGCACCTAACTACTCTCGAAGGGAAAAGCGAAGAAGGAGATGCAGACAACAACTCTACCCTACCTAAACTACGGAGGTGATGCACCAAAATAGAGTGTTCAGACTTCTTTTCTGCCTATATATGCACTATAAAACCAAGATAACATTTAAAAGACATACACACCTAGACTTATGTCAATCAATAACCACATACAGATCAGGAAACCAACTGAATAACACAAGGAAAATGATTCACTTATATATTATCCAATAGGCCAAAATAGATACAGTATGCCAGTCATAGATCTCAACAATACACCAATGAGAGGCAAGATGGATGCACATACACATTGATAGCTGAAGGAGATGATACAGAATGTTATACAGCTCAAAGGCAAAGGGAATCTTACACTGCAGACCTGCAAGTAGTAGCAGAGAAATCAGAAGAAGGAGTCAACCTAGAAAAAGATCACAAAATTGCCTTTATAGTTCAGGCATAACTGAGGATTTTTGCATTACATTTACTTCTCACCTACTGGCAATAACTTCTGACCCTAGGAATCCAATCAAAGATTTGATTTGAAAAATGGTTTGCGTACCAAAAAAATCTGATATTTCTTTGAGAAAGAGCCTGGAGAAGACAAAAATGGTGCCCCAACATTCCTTGACATAGTAGATAGATCGACTGGATGGATGGAGTGTCTTTCTGCACCTGGTATTCATTCTGAGTTGGTGCAAATTAATAACATGATCAGATTCATGGCCAAACTTTGATCTCTTACCATTCCTAGTCTCATGAATCTGTCGAAGTCAAATAGTCAACCAGGGTCTACAAGCTAGCTAGGCTATGCGGGCCAATGATACTCTTTATTTTTTCCCACCTCGGAAGTCCTCCGATGGTTGACCACCTTTATTAAACTAACAATGCCACCCTTCAAATATTAATACTAACCATGACAGTTACACTAACTGCCAGTCGCCAACCATCAATCTTGACCAAGCCAATGAGACACGTGTCATCAGGGCACTATGTCGCCAACATATACATCATGCAACTTCTTCATAGCGATACAACGCTATCTATTGATCTCTACAGATCTGATGATCATGAAGACTCATCATGTGTCATACTTGCTTCTTACCCTAGGCCCCTCATACCTGGCGCCACCTCAGTAATTGCCCCATGCTCAAACGACACCTGGCCATCTTTAGCATACGTTCTTTGGTGAGACTTGGCTCTATTGACACATGGTGAAAGGGCGCCATGTTGGTATGGTGAAAATTATGCAAATTCACCATGGCAACATGGTGCCTTCTGTTGATCTAACTTAATCCAACGGCAAGCAAGATACTGCTCCTCAATGCATCGATCAATAGGAATCAACCACATATCGCCATCTGCATTCCTTGCACCTCCAACCCTGGACCCATGAGGACACATGTCCTCAGGGTGCCATCTTGCTAACGTAAATCTCATCTGGCTTCTTCATAGCGCGATGGTGCCTACCGTTGATCTCTGCAGATCTGACGGTGGAGATCTTAACCTTTGATGGCACTGACGACGTTGAAGATCTGGTCCCATGTGTTGACTATATTCTGACCTGGCATACATGGTTGTTCCCTATTAGGCTAATGAAATTCCACCCTGGTCTGACAAGGCACCAACCTAGAGGGTTTGTACCGCTTTGACCCTACTAAGGGACACATGGCACCCAGGCATTATATCACTATTGTAAATCTTGTGTAGCTTTTCTATAGCACGATGGCGCCCATCATACATCAACTTCAATCTGATGGTCAGGACCACCTCGTACTTTGCACATCCTTCCTTCTTAAATCGCTCGGCCCATGAAACTTTTTGACACATCGTGAAACTTTTCGATGATGCAACCTACCCACTGTTAGACCTTTCTGTTGGGCGCTATGTCGCTATGAAGATTTCCCAGCCAACACGCAATAGCGACATAGTGCCTACGGCATCGCAAAACTTTTTCAACCAGCCAAACCTGTTGCCTGGCAAGCTGGACCCACCGAACGTAAATCTTGTGCAGCTTTTGATGGCGAGATAGCACCAACCGTAGATCTTCTTCAATCTAACGATTACAAAGTTGCGGGTCGCAAAAAATATCATAAGGCTTGGCATTAAAATAGTATTATCCTTGGGAATTAGCCATTAGATGAGCTGAACGTTTGAAATTTGAAATTTGGCAGGGCAAACAAAATGTGGTAACATAAACCAATCCATATCAAGTAGTTATGTAGTCTTTCATACTAGCCTCTAGGAGCTTGTTTGAGACCATATAGAGCTTTGTGTAATTTATAGACCATGTCCCTTTTGTCAGGATCAGTAAAACCTTCTAGTTGTTGAATGTAGAATTTTGCACCAAGAATTCCATTTAGGAATGTAGTTTTAACATCCATTTGATATACTTTAAATCCTCTATGGATAAAATATTCAAGTATGGTTCTAATAGCTTCTAATCTTGCAACAAGAGAAAAAGTCTCACCATAATCAATTCCTTCTTCTTGAGAATAGCCTTTACACACTAATCTAGCTTTTTTTCTGAATACTTGTCCATCTTCATTTAGCTTATTTTTGAATACCTATTTTGTTGCAATCACATTTTTATTTTTAGGCCTAGGAACAAGAGTCCAAGTTTTTTTCTTTTCTATCTTTTCTATTTCTTTGTTCATTTCCTCAATCAAACTTTCATTTTTTATAGCATCCTTAACATTTCTAGATTCAAAATCAGCAAGTAAACACGTGCCTTTTAATTTTCTTCTTGTCATAGTACCTTCTAATTTATCTCCAATAATTTGATCAAGTGCATGATGCCTTCTAATATATTTGGACAATACAAGTTCTTTTACTTTTTAATGAATTGTAATTTCTTCATTTTCAATTTCATCTTCAGGGTCGGGTCATTTAGACTCAGTAGAAATTGGCTTTTGTAGCTTCAAAATGTGACTCGGGTCCCTGTGACTTGGTTTGTACTTCTTGCAACTTAGTAGTTCTAGAAGTCTCGGGAGGTGAAGCCTACTTATTGTAAGATGTGCCTAGTAATGTACGAGGTTTGAAGTAAACAAATCTTCTATAATCTTCTAGTTCCCTTTTGCTTTCTTCTTCAGTCTTTTTTGCAAACTCATCAATTCTCACATGTGCACTTTCTATGATTTTGTGAGTAGACAAATTCAAAAATTTGTATACCTTACTTCTACAAAAATATCCTAAGAATATACCTTCATCACCTTTGACATCAAATTTTTCTTTTCTAAACTCTTTCATGATATAACATTTATTGCTAAATACTTTCAGGTTACTTACATTGGGTTTGTAGCCATACTATAATTCATAGGGAGTTTTATGTGAGTCCTTCTTCAACTAAACTCAGTTCAAAGTATGAACTACACTGCTAATGGCTTCCTTCCATTATTTGATAGCAACATTCTTTTCAATCATTAGAGTCCTTGCACAATCCATGATGGATCTATTTCTTCTTTTAGCTATTCGATTCTACTCAGGAGTACCAAGGGCTGATATTTGTCTTTTGATTCCACTTTCAATATAGAAATTATTGAATTCATTGGAGATGAATTCATCACCCTTGTCTAATATTAAGCAATTCAATCTTTTTCCTATTTCATTTTCTACTCTTTCTAGATACCATTTGAATTTCTCAAATGCTTTTGACTTTTCTCTAAGATATATAACAGTCATCAACAAAAAGAATAAAGAATTTTTCTCCACTATAACTTTCTATTCCAATGGGTCCACATAGGTCAGTATGCACAATTTCCAAGACACCTTCAAATTGATATTTTTTGCTCTTAAAACTAGTCTTTCCCATTTTTTCCAATCTAACGGTTTTTGCATAATCCAACATTTGGTTTCTTCAAACCAGGGATACCTCTTACTTTTCTAAATTTTCTTATCTTGACCATATTATCAAAGTTTACATAACATAGTATTATGTACCATAACCAAATTTCTTCCTTCTAAGCAATAAAACATGAGCAATCACCAAAATCAAGACAAAATAGGTTACCTCTTATTTGTTTGCCTGATCCAATCAGATACCCTTTGCCATCAAACAATTTTTCCTTACCATGCATGAATTCTACCTTGAATCTAATGTTGATTAGTTGTACCACACTTAGTAGGTTATTTTTTAGTCCTTCAACCCAACAAGCATTGTCACATACAAGTTCATTGGTTAATGAGATTCAACCTTTCCCTTTTATGCAACAAAGTTCATTGTTTCCAAACCTTATACTACCTCCATCATTGTCTTCAAAGTGTTCAAATTTTTTTTTGTCTCTAGTCATATGATGTGAAAATCTATCTATGATCCATGTGTCATTTTTACTAACATGAGAGATAAGTGTCAACTTATCTTCTTCTTCATCAAATTCATGTTTTATAGCAATGTACACTATTTCATCTTCACTGTTATCAAAATCTTTAGCCATAAAAAAAGTCTTCTTACCTTTTTCTTTGAAGGATTTGTTATTTTTGGATTCCTTCTTGCCTTTGTACTTGTGGCTCTTCTTTTAGTTCTTTCTTTCTTTGTTTGGGCACCTGGCAAAAATATGGCCAATTTCTTCACTTGAAAAGTATATTAAAGGAACTTCACCTTTGTACTTTCCTCTACCTCTAGAATATTTTTGTGTAAGTAAAGCTTCAACAACTTCAAGATCACTATCAGAACCTTCCTCTATGTCCTCTTCAATTTTTAACTAAATGTTCTTTATTTTCTTGCCTTTCTCTTTGAGTGAAAGTTTTTCTTCAAATGCAGACTCAACATTTTTGGAAGCTGGAACATAATTGTCAAAGTTGTCTAGCTCAAAAGTTGTCAATCTTCCTACCAAGGCATTAAAACTTAACTTGTGATTTGGGTCACATCTCTTTTCTTAAATAGAAAATACTATAATTGAATAGATAGGAAGCAATATTCTACGAGCTTTACTTACAATAGTTTCTTCCTTGATTTCTCCTCTAGAAGCTCTGATTGCATTGCCACTAGCTTTGATTCTTTCCACATAGTTGGCATAATTTTCATCTTCTCTCATTCTGATCTAATCAAACTATCCTCTAAGGATTTCTACTTTGGCTCTCCTTACATTGACATCACCATCATAGATGTCCTTTAGCTTGTTCCATATATCAAAATTAGTTTTACAATCTTTGATCTAATCAAATTCATCATAGCTAAGAGACGATGCAATATCAATCATCCTGATGGTATGGTTCTTTTTCTGAGCAAGATCTCCAACAAATGATGTACCATTAGGAGTTTTGTATTCTTCATCAAGGTATTTTGAGCTTGAATAACTAATGGTAGCCAGATGAAGTCTCATGAGTCCTTGCTATGTTGAAAAGTTGTCTCTATTTAGCTTTGGAATCCCTCTCTTGTAAGACGTCTTGATCTTTAGCTTAGGTCCTTGAAACCTTTCCTATAAGAACTAATAGCTTTGATACCAATTTTTGGAAATATAGGAGTAACTAAGAGGGGAGGCGAATCAGCTACCACTAAATTAAATCTTAGATCCCTTAGATGTCAACAATAAGATTTAGACTAAGAAAATTGACTATTTTCATTACTTGTTAAACACATAGAAAATGTTGTACCTCAGTAAATGCAAAGAGTGAATCACTTTTAGCAGATCTTAAAACATTACTAGTAATTAATCTTGTAAGTATAAGAGAAATAACATGAACACATGAGACACTAGGATTTAACATGGAAACCCAATTTGAGAAAAACCACCAATGTAACTAGTTACTATTTTTCACTCTTTTAAAGTGAACCCTATTAGGAGCCAACCCTGTTAAACGATACAAAACACACTATTAGGTGTAACCCTATTAGAGAATTTAATCACCCTACTAGGAGTAGCCTTGCAAGAGATCTTAAACCAATTAAATGGAATTGCCACCTTGTTAGGGGATTTACAACTGGCTATTAAACTAACTCTGTTAAAAATTTTTAGGTCACTACTATAATGGTTAGAAAGTAACAATGAAATGACCTGATTGTCATGCAACTAAATTGCTGAATCCAGATCTCTATTCTACTTAAACTTGATCCTTCTTGATCAAATATTACTTTTCTACTCCATAAGGATACCTACTTATTCTTCAAGTTCACTCCCTCTATTTTCTTATCAATTCAATCAACACAATTGCACACACACTGGAAATCTCAACTTGACCTTTTATTTATACCTTCTAGATTATCAAGTTGACCCAAATTCAGATTACAATAACAAAAATTCATCACCATAGTCAGCTAGAATCGATACATCAAGTAATTAAGCTTCATATGCTAAAACAAGAAAAATCCTTCGTAAGCCGACCCTGCTCGATAGAAACTAACTTTAGAACTATTCTATGTGTTAACCAATAGAAGCTTAGTTAACACTATGAACTTGCAAAAATCCTTTGGCAACCAAGTGAACTTGGTGAAAACTAACTCCGTCCAACTATCCCTTCATTAATCGAGTGATCTCGATCAACTCTCTTTTCTGCCTAAATTCCTTTAATGCTTGAGTGAGCTAATTAGACACTGTCATCTATTCAGAGTAAACCTATGAATGCTTGGTAGACAAGGAAAATTATCTTCACTGACCAAGTGAGCTTAGTAAGCATTATCTATCAATTGATATGACATTTGTGTAACATAAAGAAAACACACAATTAATCAGTTGTATCCAACAATTATAAAGGATGCCGTTGATAATTCAACAAAAAACATAAATCCTTTGACTAAAGTAGTTTTGAAGAAAATCCTTATGGACTCCACCAAAACAAAACAACTATATACATAGCCTATACTGGTGTGAGTCGATAAATTTGAGAATGAAGAGCTTGCATTTTTATGGGAGAGACCATAAGAAACATCAAATGTGCCCCCTCAATCTATAGAAGTGAAAGAGATGAATACACAAAATCTTCAATGAGATCAAAATGCAAACCTAGTATAGATAATTGTTACAATTGATACACCATCTACAATGCCTATAATTATATTTTAGATAAAAGAGGTAGAGGCACAAAAAATAGAAACATCATTTCCTAGCCTAAATAATTAAAGTTTTCCAACATTACTAACTATTGAGAAAGATGGAACTAAAGTGACAATAGGGAAAAATGAAAGTTCTATTCCTAACACAAAATTACAAGCTTAAGCTTAAATCGAGGATAACAACGTTGAAGAGTTAGGGTTGGCTACTAAGCTAGGGGACCAAAATTGGTTACATTGCCAGTATCTACACCTCCTATTAGTAGACAAACTCTTCAAAGGCCAAGTATATAGGAAAGCCTAGTACAGATATGAAGGTCAAGCTCTAGCATACCACTTAGTGTATATACTACATCATATGGTGATGTAAGTATTGATGAAGTGATTGCGCTACCCAAGTTTAATCTTAATATAATCACTATAGAAGTGATGAGTATACCGCATGAAGCTCTACAAAGAAAGAAGAGGTAGGAAATTTTGAGGAGGGAACATAAGTAAAAGAAAGTATTACATGACATCAAGGATATATTCATCAATGCTTTTATCCTTTCAGAACAAATGAAAACATACCTATCATAGAGAAACTTGTCCCCATTGTGCACAAGATCAAAGATGAATACCTAGACTCAAATGTTCTATTAATTAATGGTCTAGAGAAAGTTTTATACAAAAATACTAGAAAAGATATCAAGTTCTATTGCACTTAGACAGGCTAACTTAGAAACCAAAATGGAGAGTGTCAAGACTGTGTTAGAGAATATCTTCTCTCTATACACTAAATTGTGTAGTGTGGAGAATTTCACACATGAGACACATCAGGCTATTGACCAACTACAAGGAGATCTATAACACACAAGTAACACTATAAAGTTATCTCTTGGTCAAAGTAAAGTTCATTTCTAGAGGCTAATATCCACTAATGTTAGGCCTGCCAAGCTGCAAAAAAAAGATGCTAATATTTAGTCTACCTTGATCAATATCCAATCCATGTTGACTCCACAGATGGAGGTGTTGCATAACAAATTATTCTATGCAGAGACATTGGTGAAGAAAGATACACATCATTCAACTCATGATAGCTTAGTTGACTTTGCTACCCAACTAGATATTCAATATAAATCACTAGAGGTAGCTTGAAATAACTGGTATGCAACATTGAAGATAATTATAGAGTTACAAAAGCCATTTTTGGATGGACACACTCTAAGTGTATAATCCAAATGACTTAAGTGTCAAGAAAGGGGGAATATTAAGATTTTTTTTTGTCAAGGCATATATCTACTCAAGAGGAGTATCAGAAGTAGATTAAAAAAAAAAAATGAAATATTTAATTAGGGTGAGTAATAGAGTAATAAGGTATGAAAGATCAGTATCCATTTTGCATAATTTGAAATTAAAAATTTTTGTATATGAGCCAAGTTAAGTAGTATTTATTGTTACAAGCTAGAGTTGTTGTTGCACCAGAAGATTGACCTTTCAATGTCCAATAGAATCACTAGACTTATAAAATATAGGATGTGGTTAAGCCATGTATTGAATCCCAAAGGGTAATGTTGGTGGTTAGTTCAATAATCCCCCCCTCAACATTACCTAAATAGATTCAAACCTATGACAAAACTTTGATACCACTTGTTACAAGCTAGAGTTTTCATTGCACCAAAAGATCAACCTTCATTTCCTAATACAACCACTAGAATTATAGAACATAGGAGGTAGTTAAGCCCTATTACGTATCTTGAAGGGGAACATTAGTGGTTATTCCAACATATATTGTTTGACTTATGTCAAAATAAGAATGTATATTCCATGATAAAGTTTTTTTCCACTCATGTGAAAGGGAGAGATTTTAATCTCAAATTGGTGTTAACATGGTAGTGAAAAAAAACTTAGTAAATCTCTAACAAAATTATAGTGCAAGCCAAGTGATAAGAGTGAGCTGAGCAATCAGTGCAATCCTAGTGATCAAATTATGTCACACATAACTTTCCAAACAATACATGTCGAGCAATATGGCCAGTCACTGATAAGCACTAATATGTATTGAGAAGATACTATGTAGTAAATCAATCATGTCTCAAGTACTCTATACTTTTCAAGTGATTCAGGTGCTGAGTAAACAATCTATGTCAAGTTGTTCAAAATCTAAGTTACAACATTCGGATCATAGTGAAGGCTAAGCATCAGAGAGTTTCGATGTCAAGTCAGCATTTTTTTACATAGTTGATTTTAATAGCACAATCTTCTATGTAAACCATTTTTGGGCTGACATAATGATTTTTTTATGATTCTAAGAGATAAGTATGGAGGTATGTTGTGAATCCCTATGTAGTACACACAACCAATGAAATTAAGGGATGACTTAAGTAGCAACATGGATAAACCACAACTGTTGATTCTTACCTAACCCATTCCACCCATGTTTATTTAAGAAGGAAAACCCTAAAGAGGTTGTATGTGCATAAGGAGATGAATTCTAAGTACAAAGAGAGAATTTAAGGTGGCTATGGAGGTTATGACACTATTTTGAATTACAAAATTGGGTAGAGAAAAAACAACAAAGAAGAGATGGAATAGAGGAGACATATCTAATTTGAAGGATCAAGGATTTATGAACGAAGTCAAAATCTGATATCTAGCAATAGTGTGCTAACTAAAGGATCATGGTGTTAAATAATTTTAATAGGTGATAAAAAAAAAAAAAATCCTAATAGAGTAGTTTTAATAGGATTTTTTAAATCTCTTAACCAAGTGCTTATTTTATTGTGAGTTTAAATCCTCTAACATGATGAGACCAAATTTTCTTTGCAAGCTTTTAATAGGGAAGAACCCTCTTAGGGTAGATCATAGTTTATGGTCAAACTCATTGTAACCATAATTGGCTACACTTTACAAATGCAGTACTGAAGATTTGTGTGTCATCCCCACCTCACTTTTACCTTGTCATTGGAGGGTTTCTAGGTAACCAAATTTATTGTGTCATGTTTTATTTTTTTCATGCTATGGATCAAAATATTTAGTTATCTATTTCATTTTATATATCAAATTATGAGATGGATATGTGGTGAATGTTTTATGGTTAAAGTTTTGAAGTGTTGATTCACCCCCTATCTTAGAGTTTAATATCCCATTATTATTTCCAATACAACCTATTGATTTTATTTTGTCAAGAATGTAATATCACATAGCTTTTTGTACAAAATATAAATATTTTTATCAACTTCTTCTATATTATAATTTACAAGTTTTAATAGATTGACTTTCCTTATTGAAATTTTTGTAGATAATTTTTGTAGCACTTTCTATTCAACATTTTGTGATGTCCATTTCATCAACTTCTCATTTGAATCAATATATTTCATTGAAATTTTTAACCATTTGTACTAGCTAAGCAATAATTGGGGCATTCTCTATTAGAAATTTACATAATACTAAGAGGAGGGAATCAATATTCCACAAACTTTTTCCCACAACTAGATATTATTAATTACTTTGCAATATGCATATGAAAGTAAACCAGTAATGTTGAACAATAAATAAAATCTTACACAAAGAGAACTCATTACACCATTATTTGTTAACTAGGGAAGCCCTGGCCAAGGTAAAACCCTAGTGCAGAAGTCACCTGCAAAGAGATCCTCTAAACAAAAGAATCTAGCTAAGGATATTTAGAAGTCGATTAATTATATATATTGTCTCAGCACTTTTTAGAGCACTAGGCCCTATTTAAAGCCTCAACCCTCTTTGGAGTTTCTTCAACCCTATTTGGAGTTGCTTTTATAATTACAATTGTATGCAAGAAGAGCCCACTACCCTAACATAAAATTATACATGATAGTGCCTTTATGCAAAAGAGATAGATACAAAAACCTCTTTACTATTGACTATTGTACTTTGCATAACCTTATCGAACATCAAAATTTTCATCTTAGATCTCTCATACAAGTTCACATGTCATGTACTTAGCTTGCATACTCGCCATATACTTCACATTACTACGCACAAAATAAATCTTTACTTATACTCTTTTCCTTCAAAAAACACTTATGTAGTCAACTTGATCCAATTACATATTATGTTAACAAAGGGTAAACATCTAGGATCTCATCCCTAAAAGAATAAGTAATTATTTCATAATCAAAATAATTCCTTAATTCTTTATACCTCTATTTTTGTTGTACTCTATTTTGCCTTGCATACTATCTTTAATGGTATTTGGCCTATAACTTTTTTCATATTGTCTGTACTGACTTGCACACTTAGGTACATCATCATGACACTTTGATGTATCTAGTGAAACTATCTAACACTTAGACAATTTTCTATCTCTAATTTTGGAATCTTCAATAGTATTTTCTACCATTTCATCCTAAGATATGTATTAGCATAAATGACAACCCTAACCCATCCTACCTAGCCATATTTCCAACAATCTCCCCTTTTGGAATTGATGGAAACATATGGGAAAACTGGTTAAGTTTGAAAATGTTATACAAACACTTTTTCAAAACTGGCCTTCAAAAATTTTACAAAAATTTCAAATTTTCAAAATTCTCTCAATTCTTACACTTAGAACCATCTTCCTTAAATATCCAAATATAATATAATACTAAGTAACCTTTCTCCCCCTTATTATATAGCTATACATACTATTACTTTATACAATTTTCCTTCTTCCCTCCTTTTTACATCAATGAAAAAGTTATCAAAATTTGTTTACATGTCAAAATTGTGTTCCATACCTCTTCTTAGGTTTCCAAGTGAGAAATCCAATCACCAAAACTAACTACAAGATCCTTCATACTCTTCTCCCAAGAGTCTCTAACTACTTTAGAAATGTGGAGAAGAGAGAATAGACCATAAAATGTTATCTCTACTCCATTTAGATCTAAGTACACAAAATTGTAAAAATTATCTTGACTATGAGACATTCCTCCAGCTAATGCTCAATTGTACTCAATTTCAAGCATAGGTGTTCACTTAGTAGTGAGAATCTCTTAATTATCCTTGTTTTTTTGTCCTCTAGTAGGCTTATCTCATCATAATCCTTGCTAAACTATGTTTCAACTGATTCAATTTGTACACCATGTTGACTTAGCTCATGTGCCAATCCTTCCAGCTCTATGCATTTTTCTTGAAGCTCATTGTCAATGTCTTTGGTGAGACTAAATGAAGTTACACACTTTGCATATACAAATTTTCCTTCAATATTGCACTTCCTTAATAACTTGATGCATGTAATAGGAGTCAATAAGTCATTTCATATGTTTTGATAGAGTGTGTCAAACATCTATGCATCATACTTGGCTTGAGCTTGTGTTGTTGCAACCTTTGATAAAGTTGTGAATTCAGAATTAAAAGCTTCAATCACCATTTTGGATCTATCCCCAGGGTTAGGATTAAGTGAATTTATAGTCATGCTTTCCTATAACATGTTAGTAACCTCCATGAGAGTTTTCTTCAAACTTTCTACTTGTTTGATCTTGTTGATTTGGTGCAAGGAGAATATAGGAAGCTAGTGAAAAACACCCTATCTAATCCAAACTACAAGAGTTGACATAGTGAAAAACAAAACACAAGAATAGTACCAAGGAATGAGAGAGAGAAAGAGAACAATTATGTATATCTTATTTCTTCATCAAATGATCAACATACATTCCCAATAGTAAGACCTTTAGGTTACAACCAAATGTAAAAAAATATAAATTCAAATTTGCAATTCAAGCACCTAACCTTTATTCCCTCTTTTCTTTACCACTAATCTACCTAAACACTCAACCCTAGACTTCCTTAAATACTTTCCAAAATGGCTTATAGAAGATTCTAGATCATATAAAGGCTACAAGTCAGCTTGATGCAAATACCAACCAATAGACCCATACATTAAATGCATGCATAGCCACAAGTCGGCTCACATCAGATACTAACTATCCATTAAAAAACTAAATTCAAGAAAGTTTGGTCCAAACTAGAACTAGACATAGATAACTTGAAAAGAAAAGACTTCACAAAATATTGGTACTCGACATCCACACGAGCTTGGTATCCAAAAAGTCACTTGACATCAAATACAAACTCAATATCCTTGAATACTCAACAACCATGGAGAATTTGGTAACCAAAGGATCACTCAATGCCCAAAGTATCACTCGACAATGAAAGGATCACTTCGCAACCAAAGAAATCACTCAGCAAAAATTGAGAACTCGACAACAATTAATTTCTTGGCACCAACTAAGAACTCGATATCAACGAGCAAAAAGAACAAAAGTGCAAGATTACAAGGAAACTTGGGATTCTCCTACATCATGATTATCTCATTAAGAGATGATATCAGTTATGATTGATCATCATCATCTGAACATCAAGTGTAGCTAGTGTGAGATTTGTGTTGGGTGCACTTGGATTCTCATCCTTCTATGCTTTCTTCTTCCTTTGTTCCTCATCCTCTTTCTTCTTCTCATCTTCCTTTCTTCTAATTTCTTTGTCCTTTTTCCTTTTTTCCTCTTTTTCCTCTTAGTTTTCTTCTACTTCTTTCTTGATCTTCTCTTCTTCTTCTTCTTCTTCTTCTTCGTTTATCTTATTTCCTTATTTTACCTTCTTCCTCTTCACATCTTCTTCTTTCTTATTTTTCTTCTCTTTTTCTTCTTTCCTCTTCTTGTCTTCATTTTCCTTCTTTCTCTTCTCTTCTTCTTCTTTTCTCTTATTGTCTTCCTCTTCTTTCTTTCTCTTCTCTTCTTCTTCTTTCTTCTCTTTCTCTTCTTTCTCTTTTTTCTTTTTCTCCTCTTCTTCTTTTTGTTTCTTTTCATCTTATGCTCTTTTCTTCTTCTTCCTTTCTTCTTCCCTCTTTTCATCTTCTTTTCTCTTCTTCTCTTTCACCTCATTATTTCTATTCTCTTCCTCCTCATCTAAACTAGAGTAGTCAATGATATTTCCAAAAATACTTTCCCAAGATCTTTGAATGAATTTTATGTGATGTTTATTGTCACACTTATAGAGTGAATTTGCACAGTGTCTTTTCAAATGGAGATTTGTGAAGATAGATTTTTCATATGAGTCTCATTGGCTTCAACTAATATTGTTGTTGTGCTTTATTCAATAGATATAGGGATTTCTCCCCTCACTTTACTCAATGAGTGCTTCAATTTTTCCTCTCCTCTCTATCAAATCACTCTAAATTTCTCCTTAACTCTTCACATGATCGAATGGTACTCACAATCTTGTTTACATTCTTTAAATCTTTCAAATCAAACTTTTCATTAATTGCACATCTACCAATATTTGTAAAAGTATTACTCTTTTAACTAATAAAATTATCTTGCTTTGTTCTCCTTAATTTGATCACCAAATGACTTGTAGTCTTAACTAGTGACTCCTTACTATCTTTTCTACCTCCTACCAACTTTTCATCTCTCAACTCGACTTCTAACTTCTGTTCCATTTTTCAGATGCTCTTCCTTTGATAAAAGGTTATTAATTCAAACAAGTTAAATTACACACTATGGCTTATTTCATTCTTCATTTAGGTGCCTCAAAAAATTGTTCTTTGAGTATAGTATGTGAACTTTCTCAATCATTTTCTCCTAGAAATACTTGCTTTAATTCTTCAACATTCTCTTTAAGTTCTTCCATTTGACTGTTAGTGCTACCATTATCATTTCTTCTATCATTTATTTTATTGTTCCTTTTTTAATTAGGTTTCCTGTTGAAATTTCTTCTATCAATTTTACAAAATATCAATGTGTCAAAATTTATTGCATGACTGACATATAGGTGTATTTCTTCTTTGATTGGTTTCATTCTTATTATTTGATGCTCTATAATTCCTTGCAATGTGACGAAGGCTATTATATTTTTAACAAAAAATTTAGTTCCTTACTCCATTTGGTATTTCTCAATAATTAGAACTCCTTTGTGATTTCCTTATTTCATTACCTACATGGTTAGTATTCCTAAACATTCTATGATTTTCATTATTATTATAAAACTTAAGTTTCTTACAATATACTACTTTATATCGAAAATGACAAGAATTTTAATCTAGAAATTATTGATAGATTTGAAAGACTTACCTATTCAATCCCTCTTCATATGACCAAATTCATTGCATATAAATTCTCTACGTTTGAATTCATGTCTAGACTCCTTAGGTGATTCAACTTGCTATGTTTTCTTTGATTCATCAGTTTTTTAGATAGATTAAATTCCTCAACTTCTTTAGATACTTCTATAGATATGATTGCTTCAATCTTATTCTAATCAATGTCTTTAGAATTATGGGTTTCAAAAATTGGATCTAGTACTTTCCTAACTTTAGTTTTCTTTGCTAATTTCTCTCCAATAAGATATTCAAGACCTTTCTTAACATAAGAAGATATCTAGTAGAATAGTTGTTCATCAAATTTCTCACTAGTACAATAATGTTTTTCTAACTATTGGTTAACCTAAATTAAATCTCCTTTCACATTGGTATTGTAATTTTCTAATTTTGCATGGTTTTTTATGATAGAATCTAATTCAAATGTTACTTGTGTTATATGGGATATTAGATTTGCATTCTTTTATTTTAGATCTAATACAATCTTACTATCATATTTCTCTAGACTCAACCTAAGTTGACCAATTTTCAACTCATGTTTCAAGATCCCATTTTATTTCTTAAGGATTACTACTTTGTCACCATCATTAGACTACTCCATTTTTTCTTTTTTGGATTTTAGATGATCAATCTTATTTTTCATTTGACCAACGTAATCTTTTAAATCTTCATACCTTTTTTTTAGGTTATCTCTTTCTTTTTTTAGAAGATATATTTTTCCTAGGGCTTTTTCAAGATTCCTCATTTGTTGTTCCATATTCATAGGGATCCTACTCAAGCTATTAAGCCTCTTATAAGTAAGTAGGCTTTGATACCAATTAATAGAAACACACAATACTAAAGGGGGCGGGGGGGCTGAATCAGTATTCTACAAAATTTTTCCCACACCTAGACATTAATAATTACTTTGTAATATGCATATGAAGTAAACAGATAATGTTACACAATAAATAAATCCATACACAATGAGAAATCATAACACTTTTATTTGTTAACTAGGGAAACCTTGGCCAAGGGAAAACCCTAGTGGGTATGGCACCCAATAAATGAACCACTAAACAAAAGAATCATGTTAAGGATATTGAACATGTTACGACTCTATGAATTACATATAGTGTCTTGGTCCTTATTAGAGGACCAGGCCATGTTAAAAGCCTCAACCTTTTTAGGAGTTTGTTGAACCCTATTAGGAGTTGGTATTATAATTATAATTATATACAAGACAAGCCCACTTCCCTAACGTGCAATTATACAATATAGTGCCTTTATAAAAAAGAGATAGATACAAAACCATCTTTATTGTTGATTGTTATACTTTACATAGCCTTATTAGACATCAAAATTTGCATCACAGATCTCTCATACAAGTTCTCATGTCATGTAATTATTTAGCATAATTATCATATACTTCATATTTACATATATCACATATATCTCACTTCACATTATGTCATATAAAACAACTCTTTACTTATACTCTTTTCCATTACAAAACTCTTGTGTGGTCGGCTACATGCAATTACATGTTATGTTATCTAAAGGTAAACATCTAGGATGTCATCTCTATAGAAGTAAGTAATTATATCATAATCTAAATAATTCCTTAACAATTTATACCTCTATTTTTTCTATACTCTATTCTGATGAGCATACTATCTTTACTTGTATTTGTCTTATACCTTTGTCCATACTATCTATACTAGCTTGTAGACTTAGGTACACCATCATGACACTTTTATGTACCTTCCCTTAACTTCACACATGCCAAATATCTCTAAATCCATTTCTAAACAAAAAAAAATATTTGCACCGCTAGTGAAACTATCTAACACTAAGATAATTTTGTATCATTGATTGTAGTATCTTTAATAGTATTTTCTTCCATTTTGTCCTGTGATAAATTTTTCCATAAATGAAAAACCTAGCTCATCTTACCTAGCCATATTTCAAAAAGTATCCCCCTTTGGCATTGTTGGCATCATATTAGAAAATTGGTTAAGTCCCAAAATGTTATAAAAACACCTTTTAAAAATAGGCATTGAAAACTTTTACAGAAATTTTAAAATTTCAAAATTTTATTGATGATTCCACTTATAACCATCTTCCATAAATCTCTTAATTTAATATAATACTAAGTAACCTTCAACACCCTTAGTATATACCTATACATACTATTACTTTATAACATTTTCATTCTTCTCCCCTTTTGAAATTAATGATAAATGTGTCAAAATCTATTTACATGTGAAAATTCTATTCCATACCTTTTCTTACGCTACCAAGAAAGAAATGCAATCACGAAAAGTGACTGCAAGACTCTTCATATTCTTCTCCAATGAGTTCCTGAGTCCTTCAAAAATGTTGATAGGAGTCCACAAACCATAAGATCCTATCGCTACTACATTCAGATTTGAGTACATGAAATTATCAAAAGATGTGTTGATTGATAGACATTCCTCCAATTGACACTCAAGTGTGCTTAGTTTCACTAATAGGTGTTCTCTTAGAATTGAGAACCTCTGTATTATCATTTTTTTTCTTCCAGTAGGTTTATCTCATCACAAGCCTTGCTAACGTATGCTTCAACTACTTAAATTTGCATACTAGGTTGACTTAGAGGACTTTTGAATGCTTCCACCTCTGCATATTTATCTTTAATCTCACAATAAATCTCTTTTGTGAGAGTAAAAGACATCACACACTTCACATACATAGCTTTTCCTTCAAGCGTATACTTCCTTAATGACTTGATTCAAGTAAAAAGAGCCAATGTCAAACATCTATACATCATGTTTGGCTTGAGCTTGCATTGTTGTAACCTCTCATAAAGTTGTGAAATCAGAATTAAATTCATGAATTGCCACTTTGGCTCTTTCTTCAGGGTTAGGATGAAGTGACTTCAAAGTCATGAATTGCTTCAACTTGTTAGTAACCTCCATGAGAGTTTTCTATAAACTCTTTAACTATTTGATCTTGTTGTTTATCTTGCTAGTGGATGGTATCAATGTTGATTGGTCATCATGATCTAAACCAATAAGTGTAGTGAGGGTGAGAGATGTGTTGGGTGCACTTGGTTTCCCATCCTTCTCTACTTCCTTCTTCCTCTATTCCTCATCCTCTTTCTTCTTCTCAACTTCTTTTCTTCTGATTTCTTCATCTTTTTAATCTTTTCTGCTTCTTCTTCCTTCTTCTTTTCTTCTTCTTTCTTCATCTTCTCTTCCTATTCTTCTTATTCTTTTCTCTTCTTTTCTTCTTCTGTCTTCTTCCTCTTTGCATCTTCTTCTTCCTTCTTTTTCTTTTCTCTTCTTCTTCTTCTTTCCTCTTCTTCTTCTTATTCTTTCCTCTTCTTATCTCCCCTTTCCTTCTTTATTTTCTTTTCTTCTTCTTTTATTTTCTTGTCTTCCTCTTCCTTCTCTTCTCTTCTTCTTATTTCTTCTTCGTTTCCTCTTCTTGCTTATTTTTCTCTTCTTTCTCTTTCTTATTTTTCTCCTCTTTTCCTTTCAATTTCTTTTCATCTTTTTTTATTTTCTTCTTCTTCATTTCTTCTTACCTCTTTTCATCTTCTTTTCTTTTCTTCACTTTGACCTCATTCTTTCTTTTATCTTCCTCGTCTTCTTCCTTTATTGCCAATAATATTTGGCCAAAGATCCTTGAAATGATCTTCTATAATGTTTACTATCACCTTTTAGTGCCAACTTTCATAGTATCATTTCCAATGGAGTTCTACAAAGATAGATCCACCATTTGAGTGTCATTGGCTTCCAATACTTCTAAAGATGGAGTACTATGTTCAAAAGATATAGTGATTTCTCCCCCTAATTTCATGTAATGAACACTTCAATTTTACCTTAACTCATTATCAAATTGCTTTGAATTTCTCCCCCTTAACACTTCACAAAATCAAATGATACAATATTTTTTGCATCCTTCAAATATTTCAAATAAAACTTTGTGTTAATTCCACCTCTTCTAAAATTTGTAAAATTGTTACTCTTTTAACCAATAATTTTTTTTGGATTCGAAGTTCTCCTTCATTTGATCACCAAATGACTTGTGCTCTTAGCCAACAATTGCTTATTGTATTTTCTACCTCCTATTAACTTTATAACTCTCAACTTGACTTCTAACTTATGTTCCATCTTTTTGATTCTCTTTCCTTGATAAAAGTCAAATAATTTGAATTACACACTATGAATTATTTCATTCTTCCTTTAGGTACGTGAAAAAAATTGTTATTTTAATATACAATGAGAACTTTCTAGAATATTTTCTCTCACAAATACTTCCTTGAATTCTTCAACATGCTCTTTGCTAGCTTCCTTCTAACTATTAATGCTCCTATTATTATGTATTCTATCATATATTTTATTGTTCCTTCTACAGTTAGGATTCATCTTGAAATTTATTGTATCCATTCTGCAAAATCTACCTATTTGTCAAATGTTATTACATAATTAACATACAAGTTCAGTTTGTCTTTGGTTGGTTTAATTTTAATTATCTACTACTCTATAATTCCTTGTAATGTTACCAAGGTTGTTACATTTAGAACATTCAATCTCATTCCTTAATCTATAGGGTCTTTCTCCATAATTAGGTATTCTTTGTGATTTCCTTCTTTCATTACCTATAGGGTTAGTAACCCTAAATATTCTATTATTTCCATTATTATTATCAAACTTATCTTTCTTACAATCTATTTCTTTATGTCCATAACCATGACAATTATAAGAATAGAGATTAGTGACAGGTTTGAAAGACTTACCTATGTAAACTCTCTTCATATGAGAAACCTTATTGCATATAAAATTTCTACCTTTGAATTTATGTCTAGCCTCCTTAGGTGACTCAACTTCCTCTATTTTATTTGGTTCATAAAATTTTTCAAGTAGATTAACTTGTTCAACTTCTTCAGATACTTCTATAGATATGCTTTAGTCAATCTTATTCTAATCAATTTCTTTTGGCTCATGGGTCTCAACAACTAGATCTACTTCTTTCCTAACTTTAGTTTTCTTGGCTAATTTCTCTCCAATAAGATATCTAAGAACCATCTCATCATAAGAATATGTATGGTAAAATAGTCATTCACCAACTTTCTCACTACTAGAATAAATTGTTTCTAACTATTGGTTAGCCCAAATTAACTCTTGTTTAATAATGATGTTGTATTTTTCTCATTTTGAATGACCTTTCTGATAGAATCTACCTTAGATGTTACTTGTGTCAAATGATATTTTAGATCTATATTCTTACATTTCAAATCTAATTCAATCTTACTATCATCTTTCTTTAGACTCAACTTAAGTTCAACATTTTTTAACTGAAATTTCAAGATCTAATTTTCTTTCTTCAGGGTTACTATTTCTTTATTATCATTTAAATGCTTTTTTCTTTCTTTTTTGGATTTTAGAAAATCAATCTTATCAGTCAGTTTACTAATTCAATCTTTTGAATCTTCATACCTTTCTTTTAGGTTGTCTCTTTATTCTATAAAAAGATCTAGTTTCTCTAGGGCTTCTTCAAGACTCATCTTTAATTGTTCCATATATATTGAAATCCTACTCAAGTTGTTAAGCCACTTCTTAGTAACTAGGCTTTGATACCAATTGTTAGAAATAGATAATACTGAGAGGGGGAGGGGGTGAATTGATATTCTATGTAAACTTTTTCCCACAACTATATATTATTGATTACTTTACAATATATGCATATGAAAGTAAACCATCAATGCTGAATTGTAAGGAAAACCATATTGTTGAGTTGTCATTTTGCATGATGCTTAACAATAGGAACCCTTTCAAACTCCTCTCTTGAAAAGCTGATCAGGTATCAACATTAAGGTTTTGAGCAATCTTTTGACCTACTAGAATCCACTCAGTAAAAGATAAATGGGAATGTTCATGAGGAGGCCTTTGCCAGTTCAACCAATTTCAAAAAAGATGTTAAATCTACTTGCTATCTTAAAACAATAACTACACACAAAAGAAATAGTTTTTTTTGTTTTTTTGTTTATAATGAATGCATTTTTAACCATGTAGCTATATGAATTCCTAAATTAACCAAGTGTTTTAAAAAGAAAATAACAAAGATAGGGTAACACGAATTTTAAGAAAATAACCTAAAAAATAAATCCCTAATGAACATAAGCCACAAAAACAACATGTCTATGAGTTAAGTCTTTGAAAAGATCGATAGGTAACGAATAAAAATAGGAGCAACACTTCCTTAATTCCATTCATGTAATCATCAATGGGAATTCAATAACCATAAAATGTTTCACTTTTCATCTAATCACAAGGCCACAAAAAGTGCACTCATGCGAGACAAAAAACTATGTAGGAACAATATGTGATCTCTTCTCCAACTAAGTATGTTAGTGGAATTCATAAACACATAGAAAACACTAGAATTAAAAGATTCCTCAGTCAAAATAACACGACAAAACTATTGGCTCCATTACACTCCATGAACATAAATTCACAAAATATAACACACTGCAAGAATAACTACACTCAAAATGAGAGCATCAATAGCATATATTAGCATCAAAATAATGACATGGAAAACATATTCAATTCCTCAATTTATAGGAAACCTGATGGGGACACAACCCAAGAAAAGAATGGACACAATAGAAAAGAGGGAAATTGTATTAATTGAAAAATAAGCTAGTACATTCAGTACAGAGAAAATAAACTTCAAAACATGCCCTAAGGGCTTACAATAGCATAAATGTGGAGATAATTTCTCCCTTCAGTACCTCCTCTCAAACTCCACTCCGAACTACCTTTTACAATGCCAGGAATCTCCTTAAATAGACCCCAGAGGGTTAAGGACTAGGAATACATTCTAGAAGGTGCTAGTAGGCATCCACTTACCAAATAGAAGGCTCCAGAATATGCGTTAGAAGTTGGCGCAAATCTAGAAGAATCTAGAAATGGTAACCAAACTTTCAAGAGGCATAACTTTTGAACCGTAGCTCCAATTGATAAACTGTTTACATTTCCAGAAAGCTCTCGAAGTGCTCTATAGCCCTATGGACCAGCTTACTCGTCCCCCATTTTTTGACCCTTTTTGAGGTCATTTAATGCCCCTAACCTAACTTTGAAGCATTGTTAGGAGGTCTCCAAAAACTAAAAAATTGCAATAACTTTCAAACCGTGGGGCCTTTTGACCTGATTCTTTTTCTAGAATGCTCTAAATCAAAATTACATTTATCTAGCCAATTTACACCTTTTAGTTTACCAAAATGGTTGCCCAATTACATGCTCCTATTTTTTTGGGATTTTCTAGCACATTGATAGTGGAATCGTGAGAGTTGGAACCTTTGTTTGACCCAAATAGGTGTCCAAAAATGAAAACACATGAAACAGAAACTAATTCTAAGTACATTTTTTGGGTGACACAGGATTGCCCTTATACCTCTGGATGCTCCTGCATCAGACACCCAAGGTGGATTGAAAAGTGACCCTGTCACTTTATGAATGGTAGAGGAAATCCCAAATGGGAAACCTCAGCTACTAAAATCCAAGTTGAGTCCTCGATCAATCGTCCTTTCCATTTGACCAAATACTCTTCATACTGCCTATTTCTGGTACTCCTACCCACACGATGATCTAGAATGTCTTCTATCTCCTCCTTCTTAGAAGAAAGAATCAGACATGGCTCTAACACCAGCTCCTCATCTGTACCATCATCATGATACTCTGTTAAATCTGCAATGTTGAAAATGGGAGAAATGTGAATACCGTCTGGCAGCTCCACCTCATATGCATTTCCTGAGTCATGTTTCTTCAAAACTTTGCAAAGGTCAAATTTCTTCATTTTCAGCTTGTTGTAAGTACCGGCTAGAAATATTTCTTTTCGTAAGTGCACCATGACTAGATCCCCTACTTGGAATTCCTTATGTCTTCTCCTTTGATCAGCCCTAGCTTTATACTCTTGATTCATTTTGGTAATGTGTGCCTGAACCTCCTCATGTAGATGCTTGATATGTTTAGCTAATTCTTCCACTTTAGCACTTGTCCTCTCCCCTTGTTCTATCTTCCTCAATTCTGGTGCAGCCCTTGGGCTATTCCCATATACAATTTGGAATGGTGATTTTCCAGTACTCCTATTTATAAAGTTATTGTAAGAAAACTCTTCTTGTGGTAGAATCAAATCCCATCCCTTGGGCTTATCCCCAACTAAACATCTCAGCAAATTGCCCAGACTTCTGTTTACCACTTCTATTTGGCCATCAGTTTGTGGGTGATGTGTGGAACTGAATTTCAAGTCTTTTCTCAACTTTTTCCATAATGTCCTCCAGAAATACCCCACAAATTTAGTATCTCTATCAGAAACTATGCTCCTTGGAAGACCATGTAGTCTTTCCACCTCTTTGGAAAACAAGTCTGCAATATGGATAACATCATGAGTTTTGTGGCATGGAATGAAATGTGCCATTTTAGAGAACCTATCAACCACCACAAATACTGAGTCATTACTCCTTGTGTCCTTGGAAATCCAAGAAAAAAATCCATACTTATGTCCTCCCATGGCCTTGATGGAACATGCAATGGCTGATATAGGCCAGTATTGTGACTAAACCCCTTGGCAACTCTGTACAAACTTCTTCACATCCTGTGAAATTTGAGGGCACAAATAATGTTCTGTAAGAATGGAAATGGTCTTATCTCGACCAAAATGTCTTGCCATCCCTCCATTGTGTTTCTCCTTAATCAGATTTTCCCTCATGGAACTCCTTGGAATGCACAATTGACTACCATTGAACAACATGCCATCCTGAATCAAATAGTCTAACCACTTGGTTCTATCTACAGCAACAGGTTCTTTACAAGCTTTCCACACTTTAGCAAAATTAGGATCCTCAAGGTACAAATTCTTGAGTTCATCAAACCCAACTACTTCAACCTGCATTACTGTAAGCAACAACTGTCTCCTACTTAGTGCATCTACAACCCTGTTAGATTTTCCACTTCTATGCTTCAACACAAATGTATAACTCTGCAAGAACTCTACCCACTTCATATGCCTCTGATTCAATTTACCTTGGCTATTTAGGTACTGTAATTCCTGATGATCAATATACAAAACAAATTCCTTTGGCAATAAATAATGCCTCCATTTCTTTAAGGCCTGAACTATTGCATAGAACTCTTGATCATAAACATAATACTTCTTCTTTTCATCATTCAATTTTTCACTAAAATATGTAATAGGCTTAGCTTCTTGGCTTAATATAGCCCTAATAGTGCTACCACTAGCATCACAATCCACCTGGAAAACCTTTCTAAAATTTGGAAGTGCCAACATTGGTTGTTCTGTTACCTTCTTCTTCAGCAATTCAAAACTTCTTGCAGCTACTGCAGTCCATTTGAACTCTTTTCTATCCCCTCTTATTGTATCAGTTAGGGGTGCACATATGCCACTGAAATTCTTAATAAACCTCCTGTAAAAACTAACCAGACCATGAAATGATCTTACCTCAATAGCAGACCTTGGAGTAGGCCATTCCAAGATGCTTTTTACCTTCTTCGGATCCATTTTGAGACCTTCGGGTGATATAACAAACCCCAAATAGACTAACTCCCTTTTTGCGAAGATACACTTCTTCATTTTAATTAACAATTTCTCTTCCCTTAGCCTTTCAAGGAGACTACAAATATGCAGTAAATGTTCTTCCAAAGTCTTGCTGAAAATTAAAACATCATCCAAATAGACAATAACAAATTTTCCCAAGAACTTCTTAAATACCTCATTCATGAGCCGCATGAAGGTGCTTGGGGTGTTTGTCAATCCAAAGGGCATGACTAACCACTCATAAAGACCCTCCTTGGTCTTGAAGGCTATTTTACACTCATCTCCTTCTCAAATCCATATCTGATGATAGCCACTCTTGAGATCTATCTTTGTGAAGTACTGAGCTCCACTCAAGCAGTCCATAAGATCATCCATCCTTGGCAAAGGAAACTTGTACTTGATGGTTATCCTATTTATAGCTCGAGAATCTGTACACATCCTCCACTCTCCATCCTTCTTTGGTGTGAGTACTGCAGGTACTGCACATGGACTCAGGCTCTCTTGAATCAAGCCCTTCCTCAATAGCTCTTGAACCTGTCTATTTAGCTCCTCTATTTCAATAGGAGTCATCCTGTGAGCAGCCTTGTTAGGAAAACTAGCTCCTGGAATTAGATCTCTTTGAAGATTGATTTGCCTTACTGGTGGCAATCCATCTGGAACATTATCAGAGATAATATCTCCAAATTCCCCTAGTAAATTTGAAACTTCAAGTGGTATTTCACTACTACCTTCTTTATCTTTCCTAGGAATCAAAGCATAACACATATGTTGATGTTTCATGCCATCTAAAAACTTCCTTTCATCAACAAGACAAATCCTAGCACTACTACATACCTTTTCACCTTCCTTTTTCATGGGCTTCAATTTGTGGCGAACTCCATCCTTTGTCAGAGAGTATGTGTTTGCATGTCCATCATGTACTGCATGTCTATCAAAATGCCATGGTCTATCCAACAATAGATGGCAAACATCCATCGGAATAACATAACAAAGAACTTCATCATGGTAACTCCCAATTTTGAATTTCACTAAACATTGTTCACTTACCAGGACCTTATGATCATCTTTTACCCAATCAATCCGATAGGGCTGTGGATGTTTCTCCCTCTTGAGCTTCAGCTTAGAGACCATCTCTTCTGATACAAAGTTATTAGTGCTACAACCATCAATGATCACATCATTACATTTATCCTCACACTTGCATCTGGTACAAAACAAACTCCTCCGTTGTCCTAGTTCAATCTCACCACTTACTAGGATTCTTTCATTTACCAAGGTCTCTCCTCTTTCTGCATCCTCTGAATGTGATGATTGTGCATCCTCATCCACATGAGCAACCCTAGCTTGGCCCTCAGCTCTCCTATTTGTCCTTCCTTGTCCTTGAGGGCATTCGAAGGCATAATGACCTTCTTCATTGCAATGGAAATAGGTACTAGGTAAGCCACCTCTTCCTTGTCCACGTCCTCTACCTCTTCCTCTCTGATTTCCAAAGTCTTGATCATGGAAGCGGTTAAAACCCTCATTCCTCTGATTCCTGCTAGTACCCACATCTTCATTTTTCTTTTGGATTTCATTGCGGCCTCCAGATGATCTACCACTTCCCCTTCCTCCTTTACCATGCCCTCTTTGTCTTCCTTCAAACCTTTTATTCAGCTTCTCTTCAACTCGTAGGGAAAACTGGTATGCCTCTTCAATGCTGGTCATTCTTACCAGACTTAATTCCTCCCGGATGCTAGGTCGCAACCCACTGATATAATGAGCAACCTTCTTCTTATTTTTTTCTGCATGCCCCACTCTAATCAAGAGTCAGTAAAATTTCTCTGTATATTCTTGGACTGATCTTCCTACTTGCTTTAACCCATGCATCTTCTTAAACAAATCAAGCTCGTAGTCCACAAGAATGAACTGCTTCTTCAATTTGTCCACCATGTGATCCCATCTTGTGATCTTCTCCTTTCCTCTTCTGTTTCTTTCCAATCGAACCTCTTGCCACCATATCTTGGCATGGCCTTTCAGTTTGGCCTTTGCAAACTTAACCCTATTTGGGTCCCTGATATCCTCATACTCAAAGTATTCTTCAAGTTCATTGATCCAATCGATCAACTCATCTGGTTTCAGATTTCCTGAAAATACACCCGCTTCAATTGTGGGTCTTTTCCCAAATTTAGTAATAGCCCTAAAAAGCCTTTCCTCTACATGATTTAGAACTTCTCAGTCAAATTCCCCTTCTGGTCCCATTTCTTCTTCTTTATTGTCATCCTCATTGTCGTCACCTGCTGCAACATTTGCTCCTCTATGGAGCTCCTCTTGCAATGCCTGTACCTGCATTTGGAGGGCTCTAACCTCCTTAGGATTAATAGCTTTGGCCCTTCCACCATGCTCTCTTTGTGGAGGCATCTTCTAACTTGAACCCACAACCACACAGTCCTGGTGCAAACTACCTCATAGTCGGTGCTCTTTCTACACACTTAGGAAAACCAGCGCTAATACCACTTGATGGGGACACAACCCCAGAACAGAATGGACACAATAGAAAAAAGGGAAATTGTATCAACTGAAAAATAACCTAGTACATTCAATACAAAGAAAATAAACTTCAAAACATTCCCTAAGGGCTTACAATAGCATAAATGTGGAGACAATTTCTCCCTTCAGTACCTCCTCTCAAACTCCACTTTTAACTGCCTTTTACAATGCCAGGAATCTCCTTAAATAGACCCTGGAGGGTTAAGGACTAGGAATAGATTATAGAAGGTGCTAGTAGGCATCCACTGACCAAATAGAAGGCTCCAGAAGCTACATTAGAAGTTGGCGCAAATCTAGAAAAATCCAAAAAATGGTAATCGAACTTTCGGGAGGCATAACTTTTGAACCGTAGCTCCGATTGACAAATCGTTTACATTTTTGAAAAGCTCTCAAAGTACTCTATAGTCCTATGGACCAGCTTTGCTTGTCCCCATTTTTTGGTCCTTTTCAAGGTCATTTAATGCCCCTAACCTGACTTTGAAGCATTCTTAGGAGGTCTCCAAAACTCGAAAAACTACAATAACTTTCAAACCGTGGGGCCTTTTGACCTGATTCTTTTTTTGGAATGCTTTAAATCACAATTACATTCATCTGGCCAATTTACACGTTCTAGTTTACCAAAATGATGGCCCAATTAGATGCTCCTATTTTTTGGGGATTTTCTAGCACACTGATAGTGGAACTGTGAGAGTTGGAACCTGTATTTGACCCAAATGGGTGTCCAAAAATGAAAACACATGAAAAAAAAAACTAAGTCTAAGTACATTTTTTGGGTAACACAAGATTTCCCTTATACCTCTGGATGCTCCTGCATCAAAACCTTTTCCTCACTTTTTGTTGAGATTGAGAGATTCCTTTATGCAAATATATTCTTAAAACTAATAAAACAAATATAAATATTCACAAATTGACTCTCTAAGAGGTGCTAAGTAGGACTCCACCCTTGATTATATTATTTAATGGGTGCATGAGCCTTTATATGTTTTAAAACAAAGAAAGCATGAGAAAATAAGAAGAAGAAAGCCATCAGATGATGTAAGAGTCTTTTGAGATGCTAAAACTAGAAGCTCAACCTTCTCTCAATGTTTGTATGAGTTGAGCTATCATTAGAATGCATTTTTGGTACATAGAAAGCTCTAAATTTGGAGATGTAAGTTAACTATCGGTGCACCTTGGGTTTCTTCAAATACTTCAGAGAAGCACACCTTGTGCACCTTGGAAGAGAAGGTTCAAAAAATGCAAAATTTTCTGAACTATCAAAACTAAAATTCCGGTTTCTAGGTTTTGTTCCCATTCATACCAGAGCTTTTTCTAGATGTTTTTTCTTGAAATTCTCTATGATCTCCATCACTTGGGTTCCATCTGAGAAATCCAAATCATCATTCTTATCTTTTACTATCTGTCAATAGTTTCCCACTTCTATACGAGTCTACGCAAAGTCTTCAAGATTTACATACAATTCTAGGAATGCCTCCTCTGTCATAAATGCTTGTCTAATGTCTTAATCAGTTGAAGCTTCTTCAAAGATCTTTCAAAACTATTTGATGATTATTTTTGCTAGGAGGAGTTTATATCTTGACTCATCTTCAAAGATGTCAAGATAAGCATCACTATAATACTTCTCTTCTTGCAAAATTTTATCTATGGTTTGATCCTTGAGCTTATGAATATCTATGTGTAATGTATCTATTACTAATCAATCTAATCATCTATCTTGTTTGACACATCCCCTATGTACCTCTAACCTTTTATTAACTAAAATGCTCAAAGATCATTTCCTGAGGTATGTACCTTGTCCATCAATCCCAAATGCGAGTTTAAAATAGCAACCAATTTCTCCACATTATTTTGCATGTGGTGCAATAACTTAAGGTTTCCCTATATTATATGTGCATTCTTTTCCTCAAAAATTTCTCCCAATAACTAACAAGCATTCAAAAATGGATCCACCTATATAAATGCCCTATCTTTCTTCTCTAAAGTTGCTTCAAGGGTGGACTTTAGGTTATCTAGGAAAATATGACCAACTAAATCATGTAGAAATCCCTTCAAGATTTCATTATGCTTTCTTAACTTGAGAAATTCATCCTCATCTTTGTCTAATTGGTTAAACACTTTTTTAGTTCATGTGGTGACCATAAATTTAGTTGTGTCCATAGTTGGCTTTCCTAGCAAAAATTCTTTGATCTAATAATCATTTGTGGTCAGATCTTTAGTATCTGCATGTAGAAGAGGGATAGCAATGTGAGTGAAAAAGTCTTGATTTAAGCTCCTCATAATGTGGGCTTCAACTAATTCTCTCATTGCTTCTTCCTTAGTAAAATATAGTAGCCTTGTATGCCTAACCGTCACCTCTTTTCTCAACCATCTTGGAGTAGTTTCCATTAGAGACTTATTCTTAGATGAAGAGGGAGTTTGTTCTGCTAGATCCTTTCCCTTATTTCTCTCTCTGGAGTCCTTTCTTTCTATGAAAGATCCATATCAGGCATCCTTGTATATGTTGAGCCCACAGTCTTTACCTCTATATCTTTAGAAGTTTGCTGGGGCTCCTCATATATTTTCCCTTCCTCCAATACTTCATCGATGAGTCTTTATTGAGGCTCTTCTTCTTGCACTAGTTGCACCTATTCCTCATTCATCAGCGTGAGAGAAGTGATTGAAGCCTTTATCCAATAAAGATAAATCTTGAGCTAGTGATGGTGAAGCACCTAAAGGTCATTGTGGAGAAGATGGCAATTGACTCAAATTTTCTTTCAAAGGTTGATTTGTTGGTTTATCCCTTATCTTTTCACCTATGAGTTCAATACCTATAGGCATGAAGTCAAAATCTAACATTTAAAAAAAAACACTCCCTTGGTCCTATTTTTCATCAATCCACTATTGTAACTCATCCTCCAAAGTTTTAACCTCCATAGGTTGTGTAGGAATAGATGGTGGAATTACAAGGGAACTACTTCTTTGTTCTACCTTAGTAGCCTTGGCTAGACAAGTCCTCTAACTTGAAGGAAGGTTATCCTTTTCAGCTCCTTTAGGAATGGTTTTTGGGATTAAAGGAATATGAATAACCTTACTTTTCACTACCTATCTTCTAGTCCTTTTAATTGGATTCTTTGCCTTTTTTCTCTTAGAAGTAGATAGAGAAGATTCTTCTTCTTGAACCTATGTGGAAACCTCTTGTATTTCCTCTTTAGGTCTTTGTCCCTATTCTAGTGGTGGTACTTGTGGATTATCTTGAGCTTGAATAGCTTCTTGGGCTTGAGTTGCCTCCTGGGCTTGAGTCCCTTCAACATTAGGCTCAACTCAATGTGGAGAAACTCTTTTCCTTTTATTATTTCCTTTTTGTGCCTTGAAATATATAACCTCTCTATCATGTCGATACACTATCTCTAGCCTAATCAGAGATTGGGTTGTGAATGCTAGTACTATAGCCTTTGACCCTCTACCTTTGAATAGGTGGGCTATAGCTTGAAGGACTACTACTTGTGGAACCAGGTCCATCTTGAATGGTCTCTTAATCCATTCCTTGGTCTGTTAGATGATATGCCTCACATTATGATTTATATATACATTTTATTCTCTATCAATTTTTGCATTCATGATTAGTTGATCACATATATTATCTTGATTATATAGGGGATCCAAGACATCTAAAGTGTCTTGTTGAACAACATCCAATGGCACCTTTATTTTCAAGGTACTACCTACCAAATAAAGAGTCATCCTACAATAATCCCTTATCTAAATATCACAATCATCTACTTTATTCATCTAGTGATCTTCTATAGCATCGTCATGTTTAAATTATTTTCCTGCCAAGTATTGAACTCTACCAATATTATCAAAACATGGACAAGGGGAGTTCTAATCCTCCAAGAGATACTAATCCCATTTTGACTTAAAAGTCATGATATCCTTCTTCTGCTTGACACCAAATGGACCTATGGTTATGGGCCATACCCAAGTCTTTCTATGTTGTTTCCTTACTCTATCATATGTAGATAAGAGTTGTCATGCAATCTCTAGCAAAATGACTCTATCACATGGATGCTAAGGGAGCTTATTAGGATTTATAGTTGTACCTGCTACCCTTAAGTGGGTGAATGTCTTGAATTTGATATAGTAGGCACCTATTTGTATAATTCTTGTTGTTGCTTCTTCTAACATCTATTTTTCATAGTCTCCTTCAATGAACTAGATGATTGCAAAAATGAAAGCACCATTCACTATTATACATTCTTTGCTATGATTTGAGAACTTTTCCTTCACCAACTTGGGGTATACCACATAAGGCCATGCATCAACATCTTGCAAGTTGCCCCTCTTAAACAACCTTGGGTAGTCTTTAGTCCTAACTGCTAATAGATACATCAAATAAGATGTGATATAAAATCTTAGATAATTTTTAGCCACCACTAGCTATTCATCTAAATTCTCACTAAGAATTGTGGCCTATTCAATTGGTATCTTCGTCATTCTGATGGTTTCAATGAAGTGTACCATCCATATGTTTGAGTGTCTTGCTACTGGTAATCAGAAGATCCTACTTAGGAGCACTATAGAATATCTAATATCATCCTTCATGTAACCTCTTTTCATATTTACTTTTCCCACTTTTCACCCAAGAGGTGTTCTACCAATGAGATATGAAGATTGAATAATTTTTGTAGCTTCTTGTTCATGATCTCTATACCATCTTTCTACTTAATGGTATGTCAATCTTATATATTTATTTTCCCTCAAAATATGAAATACTTTCTCTATATTCTTGGGTCTTAGATCAAGAATGATATCTCTAGCTACACTTTTGACCACAGTCTCTTATAAAACATAATTCTTGGCCAAAGTCATGATTAACTCAAAAGATTGTACTAAAACTAGGTGTGAAGCTGCATTTTCTAATCCTAATCTTATAAGTGTAGATAGCATTGAGGACCTCTCATTTGGTTTTTTGCAGAGTACTAGGGATGTATTCTAGTCAATATGACCCATTTTTGTGTCTTGAATCTCTAAATGTAAATAATATGCTTAATTGCAATGCTATGTCTTTCCTTATATTCATGTAAAAAAAGAATGTATTTTTCTTATTATATAATCTAAAATTTTACAGTTATGTAATCAAAATTTTATGGTTAAGTAATAAATTTTGAGGTGTCATTACTTCTATATTTAAATTATAATCAAGTGTTCCCACCATTTTATAATCAAAATCATCAAAGCATAGTTAGTGATCAACACAAAGAGAGGCAGAGTCTTCTATGTTATGAAATAAGTTTTGTGTTCAACATCTAACCATTTTTGGATGAAATATCACTCATATGTCTATCTTATATTCAAGATTACAATATCCTTCACCAATTCTATAGATGTAGGATGAAAAAAATCTTAAGGTGTATCATGGAAGTTTAGTTTCTCTAAGGATGTTTCACCAGTATAATTACCATTCTCATTATTAGGTTCATTTATTTCCTTGTTCTAATTCAATCCTAATTATTTTAACTTCTACAAATATTTTATATCTTCTCTAAATACTCACTATTATCATCATTAGCACCATTTCCATTTATCATTGCATACCATGCATGTGTTTCTCTTTTAAGATCAATAAGGGCCTTAAGATGTAGATTTTCTTCTAACCCACAAAATTGTTTTGAATAAGTATTTCTATCAAAATTCTATAGTAAAATACTACATACATCCCTATAAAATTCTAAATTAGTGTTATTTACATGATGTTTAGATATTGCAAATTGTGCATGCACAAGCTCAAAATGTTCTTGAACTTCAATTAAAATCTCAAACTGGCTAGAGGGCACAATACATAGGGCTTTTTCCAAGTGAGTTGTGATATCATCAAATTGTTTGGAAAATTTATATCTGTCTAGACCTTGAATACCTGCACCATTCAGCCCATAAAACCTTGCTAAAAAGTGTGCTTGTGCCCTCAACATCAGAGACTCAATAAGGATGCCTACAAATTGCAAGCAACTATAGCTCATCTTGTAAAAACACTTTAACAAAATGACTCTAATTTTACATGTTTTTCCTTATCCTTTTCTACATCTTCATCATTATGTTCTCCATCCTCATGCCATTTTGAAGAAAAATACAAGTTTGGTAATGTTTTGAGATAAATCTTGAGATTGTGTCATAATAAGATCATATTCTTTTGTCGAGTGGACATCTAAAACACATTCAAAGATAATCCATATAATATCAAAAGCATTCAAATATATTAATTTATCCATAGATTTTAAATATTAATTCATATCCATTATTTTCAAAATATATATTAAATGTAGATTGAAAAGGGTGTTGGAATAACTTGAGTTACCTAAAATTTCATTTTAAAAATTACAAGTTCCATTCAAAACATTAGTTTCTTATTTAAGTACACATGAGATTTCTTCATTTCAAAAAAAATGTTTCATAGGAAAGCTATTATTTGTGATTTCAATAATTAGATATTCTTTTACATTGTGTCACATTTTCTTATAAATGGTTGAGGAATTTTCACTTGACTAAATAGCACATAGCTGAGTTACAACTATATTTGATCATATTGTTTTGATTAGATCTCATGAAGGAAGCTTTTGGATTAATCATTTTTTTCCTCTTGACATCTTGAGTTTCTTAGATAGAAGAAAGTTCATGCTTAGTCATTTTTTATTAGACACATTTACAACTATCTATTCTTATAGGTTTTCCAAAAAATTAAATATTTTGAATAATCTCAAACTTCATGCCCTCAAGCTAGCTCCTGCACAACTATATTCTCTTGAATTTTTTTCATAACCAACAACTATATTTGGAATCCAATATTTTTTTTGAAGCTTGCACTATTCAGTAGAATGCACTAGGAGGGTTCTCAAAGAACTGATTTTATACTTGTCATGATTTTTGTGTTATGAAAAAGAAAATGATTATGGTCATCTATTTTCATATAGATGATATAGGTATATTTGGCATGTTCTGAGGCTCCAACCTTAATGTATTTTGCATTCTCCTAGGCACCATCAATGTTTAAAGAAGATATAGGTATCTAAAATTGAGACACAAGGGCACCAATAAGGACACTTAGTTGTATCTACATGCCAAATAGAGTACCACTAATTAGAGGATTAAGCTCCATAAGGGAGCCACGAAGAATCTTTTTCTTTGCAAAGCATTAACTTATATCTACATAAAAGTTGTATTGTCTAGTTTGGAAATTCCTTCGATTAGATTTGGAATAGTGTTGAATTGTCTGCACACTAATTTCCTTATCCATCAGAGTATTTTTTTTCAATTTATTATTTGTTGGTTTGACCTTAAGTATGTGATGATTTTTTTAAATTTTTTTGGCATGGTTTATTATATTTTTCATGGGTTCTTGTATGATCAATAGATTTGTCTATAAGATATGTTCTATCTATTCTATTTGGTAATTTGTGTAATTTAATTTAACTAATTATTTTGAAGCATGTTCAATGTAATCTCTTACTAAATCAAGTTCTATGTTATCTAATACATCTAGATGGATAGATAAAAGTACTTAGAATGTTGTAGTTGATTTATTGAACCATTCAATAAAGTTTTCGATTGATTTCTAGTAACTTTTAATTAATTAGAAAAACTATAGTAGAAAATAATGATGTAATGCATATAGGAGTTTAATTCAAACTCTACTAGATGTAAGTACATTCATGTTATATATCTGATAAGGCTACACATAAACTAGTTTCTCTCAAAAAATAAAAATTAAGAACTTGGAATGACAATAAATTATTATCCAAAAAATTTAGACTTAGTTTTCTCTCTTATTTTCACAAATAAAGGTCTTTCTTTTTTTGTTCCACAATTTTATTATAGTAAGATGTAATGGATTTGACAATGAGAATATTCTCTTGATCTTTATATTATTCATTTAATAACATCACAATTCTTTAAAGGGTACTAGCTCAATGGAAGAACACCTACTTTACAAGATGGTGGTTCGATTCCATTGTGCCCTAATATGTTTAAATTAATAATTATATAAACTGCCAAAATAATTTATCAAATAAAATACTAAATAAACTACCAAATATAGTACCAAATAAACTACCAAACATACTACCAAATAAAATATCAAATATATTACACAAATATATTACCAAATATAATACAAAATAAACTATCAAATATACTCCCAAAATTGCCAATTAAACTACCAAATAAACTACCAGGTAACGACAATAAACAACTAAATCAAAGATTAAAATAGTTTAGTCATAAATTTGGTTGTGAGATAAATATCCGACAATAAATTACTATTAGTCATGTGATAAAAATTAGTCATATATCTACCAATTCTAGTAGTTTATTTAGTCATATATTGTTGTTTTTGTACTAATGATTCAACCTTGAACACTTTGGAGAATAGTAGGGAAAGAATTAACCCTTTCTTGTCCATGAATTTTTTTCATCCTTTAGTAGTCTATTCTAGTACAACTTCTCATAGGCATTTATCAGTTCAAAGTTACAATTTTTTTCATGTTTGCACATGTAGCATGACCTTACATGGTGCCTCATGATCACACAAGGAAAAATTGAAGACGACGATAGAGATTACTTTCCAGTCATCATAATCTATGGATATGCCTTAAATTTTTGAGGAGGGCATATATCATTGTAGATAATTTGTGCATTACTACACTTCAATGCCTCACTCTTCTCAATTGCAGACATAGATAATTTCATTTGAAAATTATGGTTTTGAACTTTAAATATTTTTTCAAATAAATCAACTTTGTTCAAAGTAACTTTTGACACTTATACTTTTTGGCTAATGACATACATTGGAATCTTTCTAGCATTCACACAAATCATTTATTGAAGTTGCCTTGCACTTTGCTCTCATAATTTGATAGCCTAGTGAGTTAAAATAAAGTCAAAATTTGACTAAATACCTTTAAATGATTGAAATGCTCTTTCATTTAATGCTCTATACTTTTTGTAGGTGAATGAAAAATGCATGAAAACTATCTTGGCTTGCATAAGGCAACTCAACCTTTATACTTCCATTCACTAGATTAGTTAACACATCAACTCTATCGATAGAAGAGCTTGGTACATACTATAACTCAATTACAGCTGACATTTATATTGATGCTAGACACCAACTATTTATGAACTTGATAGTAATTTTCTTTGCTTGGTTCACACTCTAGATCTATTATAAAGCATCTTATATCATGCAAATATGGACTTTACTACATTACATGTTATGAACTAATGAATGATATATTATTTAAAATATAGTTCCTTGCATAACTTTTTTACTTAGGTTGTGTTAGTTGTATCACTTGATCTATTAGATTAGGTGATTTTGGAATTAGTAGCTTCACTACTACTACCTTCTTCCTTCTTTCTCCATGTTTGATTCATTTGGTTAGGATATTTACAAAAGGTCTCTTAGGACCACTCTATTAAGATATTTACCCTAAGACACTTGCTAGAATGAGTTGTTACTTGATCCTTAGGTTTCTACTTCAAATATAGATTATAGATATCTAATTTCAAATCACTCATCTGATTTCTAATCTAAGCTATCTATTTTGTACCCTTTAATGCTATACCAATTCGCTCTACCTAGCTTTCCTTCACACTATTCTTCTAGCATCCAAACATTCAACATTTCTTCACAAACACTTATGAAAATAGTGTTAGGATCCTCCTTTTATAACCATTTGTAGAAGTTTTAAGATAAAAATACATGATTCAGATCCTTCACTTTTTCCTCTCAATCCTTATTTTATCTAATTGGCTAATCACCTAGCATAGGGATTAATTGTCCATAGAAAAACATGTAATAATCTCCATGACTTACTTCTTAGTCATTAAAATATACATTTAATTTTTCTAAAAATAATTTACCTCAATATGTGTGCCAATCCAAATAAATATGTAAAAAATAGTCTAATCTACATATGAACATCTTGATGCTTGGTTGTATCTAATGTTCATGATATCACTCAATTTCTATCCTCTTAGCTCATACTATGTGACTCAACTTTGATATGCTAGAGATGCACTATGTTCTATCTCACTTTTCATGTGTTAGAGTACTCAATTACCATTGACTTGCTCAGAGGTAGTATCTACTCAACTTTAACTAAATTTCATTAAAGTCTTTTACACATAGCTCGGCCTTGGTAGGATGGCTTGGTCCTAGTGATGATCAACAAACCTTGCCTACTGAATGACTAAGTGTTTGACACTAATATCAAACATACCTTAGTGATCAATAGCTAATATCATTTTCTTAAGTGTTATTTAAGAATAATACAAATCCCTATGCATTACCACTTTATTCCAACAAAATTGGAAAGGATTTATATTATTTACCTATTGATTCCTAAATCATTAAGCTTTATAACCCACTCCGATCAAGTATTCACCCTCAATATCTAGAGCCCAAATGATGTCATCTTTTTTGTTATTTATTTATTATTATTTATATAAATTGATTTATATATATATATATATATATATATATATATATATATATATAATTAATATTAATCTGTCAATTAATTTAGAAATATTAAGTTGTGAGAAATTAAAATTCTACAATCAAAATATAGTATAATTTTATTAGTAACAATGAATAGTATAAATAAAAAACATAATTTTAAGTCAATGGGTTTATTCTTGGGGGATTGTTACCAAATATTTTCATTTTGTGGGATGGTTGGGCACTATGATAAAAGAAAATGGTCAAAAACATTTCTCATCTTGGGTCATCACAGTACCAAAAATGAAAAGCAATTGGTTGGCTATTAAGAAAAAATATATTTTTATCCCTCCATGTCAGAAGATTAAACCAAGTCTTGTGAAATATTGGGAAGACTATTGTACTCGCATTCAATTGAGTAGTTTATATGCAGGAATTATTGACCAAACCCTAAAATATATCAACATGTTCAAATGGTGGCTTTCCAAGTGGCTTTTCAGTAGATGGAATAAAAGAATGGTTAACCAAATATAAAATTTCTATTTAGGCATGGAATTATAAATACTAAGATGAGTTATAGTAAAGTGGTGATGTGGAAACAAGTTCTCTCATAGATTGCTAAATCCTAAATTAATTGTTCTAGAAGTGGAAGTGGAATTTCAATAGAGAAGAAATAAAATTGTGACATGAAGATGATTTATATTTGTTGGAAGTCTTTTTTAGGAAGCAAGATACTGAGAGGGGGGGAAGGGGTGTGAAACATGATTTATAATACTTTTCCCTTCTTTAATAAAATATCTAATTAACTTGATTCACTCAAAAAAAATCTCATATCCAAGTCATATACCATATAACCATGCACTCTAAAACTGAAATAAATCAAACTATGCATGATGTTTATCAACATGAAAATGTAAACACATAACATAAATTAAAAAAATTTGGTTACATAGAAACCCTCTAAGGTGAAGGTAGAACTAGGGTGGATATGACACCCATAAATTGTTTGAATTCTTTAGAATAACTAAGAGGGGGGGTGAATCACACTAGTACAAAAACAACAATATATTACTAAAGAAACTACAAAAAATTGTAGATATGTGACTAATTTTTATCATGCGACTAATGGCAGTTTATTACCAGACATTTATCTTCGAACCAAATTTATAACTAAACTATTGTAATTATTGATTAGGTCATTGCTTTAGTCATTTATTGTTGTTACTTGGTAGTTTATATGGTAGTTTATTTGTTAATTTTGGTAGTTTATTTTGTAGTTTATTTGGTACTATATTTGGTAGCTTTTTGTGTAGTATATTTGGTAGTTTATTTGGTAGTATATTTGGTAGTATATTTGCTAGTTTTTTGGGTAGTATATATGGTAGTCTATTTGGTAGTATATTTTGTAGTATATTTGATAGTTTATTTGGTAGTTTATTTAATCATTAATTTAGTCATATTAGGGCACGATAGAATTGAACCACCATCCTCCTCCTTATAAAGTAGGTGCTTTTCCATTGAGCTAGTACCCTTTAAAGAATAATTCAAAAAATTGACAAAATTTGTCATGCCCAAAATATAAGAGAAAAACACACCATTTTTCTTTCCCTCAAAGAGATAATAGGATTATAACACATTGTGGGTAAGATTAATTTCCATTTGAACAAATATGAATGAAGCAAGATTAAATCTTTATTCGTGTACCTTGGAATTTTCTTGACAAAATTTTAACTTCAAATGCTTACTTATAGACCACTACTTTATCCAAATAACATAAATTCGGTGGAAGAAATTTCAAAGTGTATAATTGTCACAATAAGGTGAATCATCATCACATCGAATTTGAAGTAAGCATGTGCGAAGGAAAACTAAAATACCAAATGACTCCAATATAAGCATGTTATTCAATCATTATTTTATTGGCAAACCGGATTCAAAGGCTCAACCGAGAAAGAACCAGGAAGAAAACCCAACCTTGTTGCCCTTACAACAAAGTTTTGTATTACAAATTTTATAGGATTCCAATCCCAAAATTACAAAAATTTAATTGAATTTCCTTCATGACCCTCATCAAGGGTTCCATAACAATTTCTGCAACACATTTCTAAGAACCGTGGAGGGAACAAAATTTGAACAGGTGACAAGAAGCATGACCAAGAAACAAATTAAACATGCATATTCATACAAGGTTTTCACAATAGGATTCATAATGAGTCAACACTAGGAAAAGGTGGATTTTTCCAACAAGAGATGTCAAACACAACACCAAACCAGGTGCCCAATCGAGGCTATAAATCAAGAACTTCCATTCTTCCATTCTTACATGCCAGAACTCATACGAGGTTTGTGCTGATAGGTAGGGGCCCATAACACCCTACCCTCTCTCCCTCTTCTCATCCTAAGAAGAGACTCTACACTGTTGGAGTCCAACTAAAAGGACCTTTCCCAAAATTGGCCACTTTTGCCCTCTCCAAGGGTGAGTAATGTCAAAACACCCATACAAGAAAACTTCAAAATTCAAATAGAAACATGGAAGAAAAGCATTCAACAAAATGGTTTTCAAATCTTCCCAACATACCCACAAACATACAAGCATCCAAATAGCAACACCATAGAAAAGCATGAAACAAGCATGAAAAAATTGAACAAGGGAGATGAAATTCCTACCTTCACAATAGGTAATGGAAAATGAACAACTTTGAGTAGAGCTTTTCCCTTCCTTGGTTCAATCTTCCAAGACTCCTCTCTAAATTTAGAGATTGGGTAACAACCTCCACTTCTCTAAGAAGGGCCTCTAAATAAGCCTCAAACTTAACCACCAAAATAAGTAATAACTTCTCCCACCTACCTAAAAATCTAGAAGTTCCTAACTCAACCCATACTATGGTTAACCACTAAGTGGAGGTGAGGTGAGGACTCTCATGGTAGCCATAGTCAATTTTCGCACAAAGGCAAAAAGAGACTTTTTGAGTGATCTCAAAAGTCAAAAAAAGGGGCTTAGGGTTGGAAAAGACCCCCAACCCATACCCATACCACTTGGGTATAAATATTTCATGTTTTAAAGCCTTAAGAATAGGTTTGGAGCCAAACAAAAGCTAGGAAATAATTAGGACCAACTAACAACTCTAAAATGCAGATTAAGCACTAATTTGGATTAAGGGTGACTAAACTTGATTAAGAACCAACTTAGCAAAAGGACACTAAATTACTCCAACTTAGGTCCAAAGGTTACATAGCTAACCCTAATAAGCGCGCTAAAGCACATAAGCAAATTCACGAGTGTCAAGTGACACTATGAGAACACAGTTACGAACATTAACATTTACTGATCACAGAAGGATACATACATACATCTCACAATAAATTTAATTACGAACAACAAGATTTCCACAATGAGCACATAGGGATTGGTTCTGTTCCTCTGTCGGGTTTCTTGGCTAAAATATCTTGCACACTCATTGCACACATTAGTAGCCCCATAAAATCACATGTACATATGTATATATGTATCAGAAATTCACATAAATTACAACGTAATGCTTCAATTAATTAACTTTTTAACTCATTTCTACTCACATTTAATCATCAAAAATCACATAATAAGAAAAACATAACTTATTTATTAATTTAGATTAAGTACTAGTATAATCATCATTAGGCATGCATATACCTAAACATCATAACAACACAAATTAAAGAATATTGAACTATCTAAAGCATAAAACTTAATCATCAAGGTATCAAAATCAACATCCTTATCATTAGGTGAAAAATGCCTTGTATCATTATTAGTGAAATTTTGATGTTTAATTAGTCAAGATAATGTAGTAGTTCTTGAATCACTAAGTATTAAAATATGGATGTATCAACTTCTCTTAATTTCATTAGGACATTCACAACATAAACATTACTTCATATCCATCCTAATCTCCTACAATAGATTTAATCAGAGAAAACCATATTTAATAAGTATATGTGAGGAGGGACCCTACAAAATTGTCTTAAAAACATTAGATCTACCATGGTCATGGTTAGTGTAACATGATATACTCTTCTCAAAGAACACAAATTTTAGTTATTATGAAAACAAATAATCTAAATATTTATCCATAACAATTCCATAATTTTAAATCCTTTTGTTCAAGTATTTTAAAATTAAATTTCATGTCAATTACACTTCTCTAGATTATTGTATTGATGAACTCTTATAAAATATAAGTTGAAGCACTTTGGCCACACACAGGTATTGTTTCTTGTGCTAACTTCTCAGAAAAAGATACAAATTATTATGCAATTTATGTCAAAAAAATAGACCTTTGCATTAAAGAAAAACATCAAACCCTATTAAAAATAGAATCTATTAATAACTATGAAATAAAATCAATTAAATACTCACTTTTTAACATATGGAGGTTCCAAAGGATCAAATATTTCCTCTTCCTTATGCTCAAGTGGGTGCTAAAAGTGTTCATTACACCTGATGTTGACATTTATTGAACCTTAGTCTACAAACAACATAAAAAATAGGAATTTGATAAAAGTAAGGCACATGAAAAGAAAGTTTTTATCAATGATCTATAATTAAATTATTCCTAGTAATAGGGAAAGTGGTGCCAATTCATAAATGTAACAATGAACTAAATAATATGTTTATGAAAAATTGCTTAAAAAAACCTCTAACAAAAGGAAGCAATGGACTACTAAATTCTAGTAAGCAATGGCTATGCGTCACCTGTTGATAACCCTAATTATAGGTTAAGCCCAAAAGACATACATTGATGGATCCTAACATGGTTGATCCTAATCATAAGCTTCATATCCTTTACCAAAATATAATGTCCCATTTTCAAAGCTAGATCTGAATGATAATAGAGCCTAAATACAAAGTTAAACAATAAATTAAATTAAATATAATCATAATCATAATAATAATCATGTTAATAAAATAAATAGTAATATACTATGAAATACTATTATTCAAATTATTATAATAAAGAAAGAAAATATTGTCAATAATATTACATAATATAGTTTATTATTACAAATATGATTAAGAAGTAACATATAACATAATATTATGAATCATATATTTTAAGATGATGAGTAGAATTAAAATAAAATATTAAATTATGATTAAAATCTTATCCCAAGTCAATATTTTAATATTTCTTATATAATAAAAAAATATAAAAAATATAACATATCATTATAAATAAAATAATAATAATAATCAAATATGATAAAGCTACATGTACTTAGTCATGACACTTTAGAGAGATATATATAGAAGAGTCGACCAAGATTAGAATTATATACAAAAAACAAGGGTTGTGCATAGCTCCAGTCCCTTAGGTGCGAGCTAGGAAAAGAAAGTGTCTACAAGTGTCTTCAACAATTGATAATGGTAGGAACCATAGATGTGGGCTAGGCAAAGAAAGTGTCTACAAATGTCTTCAACAACTGATAATGGTAGGATAAAGTATCTACTGGTGTTTGTAGTTGTCTTCAATAGTTCTTGAAATAATGCAGGAGAGAGATGAGGGGGAGATAAACTCTGATTTATTTCTTTATGATCATCGTCATCAATGGAGGTTTAAAAAAATGTGTCCAAACTAAAAATTCATGTTGGTTTTTATGTGTCTCTAGATTGGAGATAACTTATGATTTGAATAAACCAAATGGCCTTTTCATATTTAAATCAAATAGGATGGCTTTCATAAGGCTCTGAAAATACAATAGAGGTAGTCTTCTACAAACATTTCTAGGGTAGATGGAAAGCCTAAAATACAAGGCTATATCTTTTGGTAGTGTAATGTGACAAAAATTGAAAAGAATTAAATGTATTTCAAATAGAAATACACATAAATGTTAAATGTGTTTTGAATATAAATACACTTAAATGAAAAATAACAATGATTGAGAAAAAGTTAAATGTTGGAGTAGAGATGCATCTACCAACAATTATATATCATTAGTATGTATAAAGTTCACATTCTCCAGTCGTAAGATGCAAAAGAAAGGTGTTATAATAGAAGTAGCCATACAAAAATCTTTTTTGTCACTAATTTAAGCACGAATGATAAAAGCAAAGGGGATGTAACATCCATGCATTTGTGTATTAGAAGGGTTGGGAAGAATGAGACTAGTAGAAAAGGGATTGGATTTCATCATCCAATAATACATTCTTTTCAATTCAAAAGGAGTACAAATCATAGGCTTCTTCCACCCCATTTTATTTGTAATCCTCTACACTATGATAGAAGCAAAAATTCAAGGTTTTGGAGGGAGTAAATATCATGGGCTTCTTCACTCCTTTCAGGCATGAATGCATTCCAATTTTGTTATATTTATAAGAAGAGAAATAAAACCCACCTAAAATTATGAACTACAGAAATTACATACACAATACTTGTAATTGCACTATTTAGAATGTATAAAGCTTCACAAATTGTTCATCATTGAAGTCCCCAAAGTTGAGTGTTGCAACTTGAATAGAGGCTACCAATTGCGCATGCAAGGAGAATAAATATAGAAGAGCCTTATTTCTATAGTAAAGTTACTCACAATACAATCAAAATACAAGTAAAGAGAATATAGTATAAAAATGCAAGGATACATACCTTACTTGAAGTGTTGCAAAGTCAATTTTTTGTAGATGGGCATAGGAAAACGATTTAGCAAAGTATCAAGCTGTAAGCATCAGAGATAAGTAAATGGTTACAAACTAGGACGAATATTGACACACATATTCAAGATAGTCATCATAATTTTAGTAAATTAAAGCATTCAATTTTCTTACTTAAAGAAATATGAGATAATAAAATAATTAAGGTTAAAAAATTTATCTAGATGAGATGATATATGTTGGATGAGAAACAAACTAGAGGAGATTCAAAGATATAACCAAGAGAAATCCATCATAAAAATTCATGAAGAGTCGCCAAAGTTGTCCTTATAAATTTAGGTCGCTATGATGCCAATAATACATAGAGAAATAGTTCATGTATATGCTCGAATTCACTGCAACTATCAAAGAGTTGACATAGATTGTATTGGAAAAATAAATCAATACACCCATTCAAATTTAATAAACAAAATTACCCATCACCTTTTTACTTTTCTAAATACAACCTTTTGAAACTGAAAAGACACTTTCTATGCAATGGTTAAACTAACATATTGCTCTACATGTTCAATGACTACTTAAGTTCCTTAATCTTCTACTATGTTATCTCACCTCGAGAGAAGTTGAAAAATTCTTCACTAAGAAAAGAAGGGTAAAAAGTATATTATTATTAGTAACATCTTTACCAGATCAGTACAGAGATATATGAAATCTAAAATGCCTAATGAATCACCTTATCTTTAGAATAGCCATACAATTTTCACATATTTTTTCACTACTCTTTGCAGCAAAAATAAGGTCAACTATAGTCTTGGTCATCTACTTCACTTTTCATGCTTCAACACTATTGCATCTTTACTATTAGCTTTAAAATTGAGAGACAATTACATGTCAACATAGGCTTAAAAAATTTCTCAAAATAAGTTACATCCCATAGAATTGGGAAATAAGAAGCATTCTAATGAACTGGCAATTTCTACAGACCCTATCCTGAATATGGACTTGTTGCAACAAAAATATAAAACGCATGTAAGTGAAAAAGCTAAGCTGGATTATGTTGGAAATTATCTTATGAAGAAGAATGACAATTAGGCAACTAGATCTAGTCATGAAATGAGGAAATGCTTTGACTCTTTGCAATTAAATGTTAGTAGAAATAGGATAAAAAATAACTCATTTTCTAAAAGAAAAAAGAAAAAAGATCCAATCACTTTAGTGGTTAGGACAGAAACAAATGTGGACTTAGTTCTTGTACACTTAGATAGAGTGGTATATGGCACAAAGTACGAAGGAATGGTGTTAATTGAATCATTATTATGTGCATGTGTTCGAAGTGGGACACTTAAATAGTCAAAGAGAGCAGCTATACTATTATTTCTTTGCTCTTCTTACTACATTAATGATGAAGATCGGTTACATCATGTTCTTCCTTATGTCATTGCAATTCCTTCTTATCCAGCTGCTATTGTGTGGTGTACTGCTTTGCAAATTGTCTGTGATATATTTTCATTAGTCAATGAATTTCTCTCAACTAATGCAAATATATTTCCAGAATATATTATTCCTATACTTTCAACATTACCAGATGATCTCAAGGAGAGTGGTCATATTTGTTATGCTAATAACATATACAAGATTGATGCAATTGCCTCACACTTTCTTATACATTCACAAGTTTTGAATGAGACAGACATTTTAGATAGAGCATTGCTTATAGATATATGCTTGAGTGTTTCTTGTACATTTTGGATATAGATCTGTAACACAAGATAATAAATAAGAAATCATCATTAAAAAAAAAAAAAAAAGCTAATTGAGTTAAATAGTGTATTTGCCTACAATTGGGAATTTAGAAGAATAATCCAATGCAATCAACTACTCTAGTTTCAAATTATGATTGATAAAAAGAATCTTTCCATTCTTCTTACATAATTAAAAGTCTAAAACTTAAAGTTCTAGTCAAGTGATGATGGGTCATCATTATGTCATCATAAAAGCCCATATTTACTACAATTCCTTTCTAAATAGGCACAATTAATTACCAAAGAAACTTGAAATATGTTAGCTATGCTATTTGATTTTTTATCCCTAATGTTTTAATCCAAAACATTCTGTCACTTGTTCTACTTTTGGCAAGGTTTGTACCTTACTTGCTCCTGAAATGAAGATTTTGTGTACTTTATCCTCTTTCACCTGTAGGTTGTCCTTTGAGGGATCAAATAAATCTTTGGTAAAATTTTCATGAAACATCAGTCACCAAAATTCATAAAAATTAAGAAATCTTGTAATTGTGTATCTAAATATCACGCCCAGATGACAGAAAAAAGTCTCTCTCTCTCTCTCTCTCTCTCTCTCTCTCTCTCTCTCTCTCTCTCTCTCTCTCTCTCTCTCTCTCTCTCTCTCTCTCTCTCTCTCTCTCTCTCTCTCTATCTATCTATCTATCTATCTATCTACATCTTGTTTATATTATCCTTTACATCCTATATTAAGCACAAATGCATGGGTCCTTGCTTCTTCATAGTTGTAGATTAGAAAACAAAAGAAAATAGATGCTTAAAACTTGTGTTATAAAATTCTAAAGCAGAAGACTTGTGTTATAAATATGCTAGCATCTATATCATCTATAACTTATGATATTGAAATAGATGTGCTCAAAAGGACTTGTGGTTTTATCATCTATATATGGTATTGAAAGAAATAATATCACTGGGATTTTAGAAGAATATTGTACTAATTTTGATAATGAACCCAGAGGTGGTGTCAGCAGCTACAATGGATTTAAATATACATTGTATAACTTGAGGAAGAATACCCTTTTACTGCTTGTTAGTTGTTAAGATACTAGGACCTTGTTTCCATGTCAGACTATTCTCCTTATTTAGTAAATCAAGTTACAATATTCTTAAAAAAATAAAAAATTTAGGAAATCACAAGAATTCAATCTGCTTTCCATGTTTTTCAAATAGGGATATATGTAAATCAAACTGAACTTGAACATTACCCTTAATTAGTATCAAGACATTCTTTACTAGGATGATATTTAAATTAGTAGCTAAAATAGCTACTAGTACCTCTTCCTTTTTAACCTCAATACATTCCCTTACCTCTGCTTTCTTAACCTCAATACATTCCTTTAAAAAATAAATGATTTTGATTGAAATTGTTTTCTTATTATAGTCATGGAAGATAATAATCATGTGAAATTAAGCTTTTGGGAAATTAAAATTATTCAACCAGCTCCACTTCTTAGATAAAGAAAATAAAGGAAAAAAACTAGAATAGAGAAATATTTGTAGTAGTGGAAGAATATATGTTTTATCTTTAAATTGTCTTTTAAAAGAAGATGGCAGCATTGATAGGTACACTGGCACTAAAAATGCTACAAAGATAGAGATAAAGGAAGGAGAAGTTATAAGTTTTCAAAGTTTTGGTACATAAGATCCTCTAATGATTATTTATAGCACCCAACATAATGGTATTCATCTTTGGGACTTAAGGGAACAGATAAATGCATGGACATTGAACGAAAGTCCAAAAGAGGGCTACATTTTTACAGTTGTGGTGGATCCATTTGGCTTCTTTTAGGTTTGTCTAGAGGTGTGCTAAACCTATGGGAATTGTGGTTTCATATCCTTTTAATTACATGGCAGCATCCTATGGCTTTCTCTATAGAGAAAATGTGTCTTCATGCAGAATCTTCAAATTCATTCCCATTTACAATAGGTGATCCCCTGATATATGTGGCTATAGTGATCAATGAGGTGGCTTTGTGGAATGCAAAGGATGGTAACTATCAGAAGGTATTGGCTATGTAGTTCTTTTAAGATCTTGTCTATTTGATAAATTATCACTTTTTAAAGATTCACTCAGGGTCTTCTCACACTAACTAATTCTCATTTGGTTAGCGTACTTGATCAAACTTGAGTTCATATCTTGAATCCACCATTTTCTATATAAATGGGAACCTTTTTCCATTGTGCATCATCACTTAGTTTTTAAAGTCCTCCAGCTTCTCACAAAAATGTCTCTCGACACTATTTTACAATGAACCATGCCAATCCAACAAGTTATAGACCATCATAGTAGGTAGATTGACTTCTGAAAAAAATCTTGACTGTCAAATGCTTTGATATTTATTTTTTTGGCACAAAATATAAAAATTAATCCATACAAAAAGATCATAGAAAAGGATAATGAATAAAATAAATAACTAAAAGGGTCCTTACCTTCGTTCATTTTATTCTCTTCATCCTCTCTCATTTTCTCATTCGAATGTGCTCAAGCATCTTTCTGTTTCTTTCATCCTTCATTCACTTTTTCTCATTCTTCAACATTTCCTATAGATTTTTCATTTAAATGTACTCAAGTTTTATATATTGTGAATGGAATATGGATTCAACAAATACCCTACCAGCATACATAAGATAAGACACACATTTCATACTATATATAAGAAAAGATGAACACAATAGTAATATTTGTTCCAAGGGGTGTATTAAACAAACCAAAACCTTCTATAAAGAACTCACTTTTTAGGACTTTTCACTGTAAGAGTATAAGGGTCATATAAGGAAGGAGGATTTGAATGTCCAATTGATGTTAGAGAGTTTGAAATTTTATATTTGATATGCTACTCAAAGTTATTTCCTACCCAAATTGTAGCCATGTTTAAAATTTTCTAACAAAACTGAATGATCTGTTTCTTTTATACATTTCCCTATTAGATAAAAAAAAGTATCAGTATTCCTTGAAGACTTCCTTGACAAAAGTAGATCATAAAATAAAATCTCCTAAACTTAATAATTTTGGGTAAGGTGAGGGTTTGATGAACTCCTAAATTTTTGTACAACAAAAACTACTTGAATTGATTGAAAGCCCTTTGATCATTATCCTGTGTGCAGGTAATCTGATACTGGAGAATGTGAGTAATGTTAACAAATAAAAAATTGGGAGTTAGACAAAAATGTTCCATTTCCCAATCTGAGATATTGGTAGAGAAATGTCAACTATAATTTAAATGATTGGTTGAGCAATTTTCTTATGATTACTATGAGCTAGTTGTAATAATATATGCACTTATGGGCCATGTACAAATGAAAATTACTTTCTACCCTATTCAAGTACCACCACCACAAAAATGTGTATCCAAAATTTTGGATAAAAATTTCACAAAATGATTTTCAATTACACTTAGATAGAGTTGTTTATTGTAAAAAAACAAAAAAATGATCATCTTCATTAAGTTCATTGCTATGACAGAATTTAAGTTTTTCACATAGGCCATAGAATCTAAAGTTTAAAATGAGAATAAATGAGTTTGGGTCAAGTCCAAATGCTTAACATCCATATCTGATAGAGACTGCCTACAACAACCCTCTTTGCTTTGATTCAACTCTTGCTTAATCGAGCAATTTTATCATTTTTGTCACAATGATTTATTTATTATTATGTATTTTAATTTTTACTTTTACTTATGTATTTTTAAATATATTTTTAATATTTATTCACTTGTTGTGCATATATTTATATATTTTTAAAAAAATCTATATAATTTTTTTTAATGTTTTGATTACATAAAAATAGATTTTAAAGGACTCGAAACCTTTAAAAAAGTATCAGAGAACAACAAAAATAAAAGTTCAGATAACAAAAGGCCTCAGAGAACATATAAAAAACCATAGAAATAGGAAGTCAAAGTACAACTATGTACTAAAAGAAAACAAAAGAAAAGCAAAAGGACAATTCCTAGACAACTACAAAGTCTTCAATAGGTCCACAACTTGGTCTACCAGAATGGTCATATTTTTCATAGAAACTTTCATTAAATCTAGCATTTTTGCTTCCACCCCTTCAGTCTTCTCAAAATTGGCGCTTGTATGCTTGCTCGAGCCTTGGTCCTCATTCACAATAGGGGAGTGTTTTCCTTTACTCTATTCCATCTTGTTCAATGAGGTATTGAAATATTCAGCCACAGTCTTCAAAATTCTGTAATTTTGATCTACCAATTTCTTGATTTTTTTTCCATGTTACTCACTCTAGCATCTAGACTATCCATACTTTTTTTAATATCTTTGTTCAACTGATCAAGGTTCCTATTTCTAATCTTAATTAATGGCACATGCTTCATCAAGCTTTTTACCTATTTCGCATTGCCAATAACCTCAAAGAGCCTATCAATGTGCTGACCCAATGTTTGTTCCCCCCTTTTCATCTTGGATAATTATTATTTTTGTTAAGGTATATGTTTATATATTATAAATATTTCTATATTTGTGTGTCAAGAGAATTTTATGCTTTGGGGTAAATCTTATGCTCAAATTTCTGGCCAACATATTAAATATGGTTACTTCTTGATGTTACATTGTTAATTTTGATGCACATAATGTTGGAAATGTAGATGGAGTAATTAAGGGGGGGGAGAGGTAGGGTTGAATCAGTTACCACAAATACACTTTCATAGATCCCTTAGATGTCAGCAAAACTATTTGTTGTTGTCACTCAATAAACATACTAAAAATGTTGTAACTAGGTAAATGCAGTGCATGTTATACTTTAATAGATCTTAAAAATTCCGAGTGATTAACTTGCAAGCATAAAGAAATAAAATGAACACAAGAGACACTAGATTTAATGTGGAAACCCAATATGGAAAACACCACCAATGCAACTAGTTAAAGATTTTCACTCTTATGAAGTGAGCACTGTTAGGAGCCAACCTAGTTAAAAGTTACAAAACACACTATTAGGTGTGACCTTGTTAGAGGATTTAATCACCCTATTAGGAGTGGCCTTGTAAGAGTTCTTGAAACAATTAAATGGAACTATCACCTTGAAAGAGGATTTAGAAATAGCTATTAAACCAACTCTGTTAAGACATTTTGGAATCACTGCTACAATGGTAAGAAAGTAACAATGAAAAGACCTGAATGAGATGCAATTAAATTGTTGATTATAGATCTCTTTTCTGCTTCATGTGAGATCCTTCCTAATTGAATATAAGTTTGCTGCTCCTCAAGGATATCTAACCATCCTTCAAGTTTTCTCACACTTTTCTTCTTAAACAATCAATACAGTTGCATACTTGCTCATACTTTTTAGAAACTCAACTTGACCTTTCATATATACCATCTAGATTTTCAAGTCGACTCATTTACAAGTTATAATTATCAATAATCATTACCTCCATCAACTAGAAACAATAATTAAAATAATTAAACTTCTTATGCCAAAACAACAAAATCCTTCATTGGCCAACCTTTCTCAGTAAACATTGGTCCTAAAATGATTTCCTATGTTGACCAATAGATGCTTGGTTAACACTATGAGCTTGCAAAATCCTTTGGCAACTGAGTGAGCTTGGTGAACACTAATTCTAACCAACTTTCCTTCATTAACCATGAGAGCCCGGTTAACATTTCTTTATGTTGTAATCTCCTTCAACACCCGAGTGAGCTCAGTAGACACTATCTTTATAGAGTAATCTCCATGAATGCTCAATAGACAAGAGAAACTATCTTGCTAACCAAGTGAGCTCAGTAAGCATAGATTGACAACTGATATAATATTTTTGTAACATCAAAGACAACACACAATTAGAAAATTGTATCCAACAATCTCCCTCTTTGGTATTGATGCCAACACAACATGTCATAGCACAATGAAATTTGAAAGCAAGATTTTTTATGATAGAAAGTTTCTCCCTCTTAGATCTCTGTACCACAAGCTTCTCTAATGTAGTAATCTCCCTTTGTAAAGGAACTATGTAGCTTCTTCTTCAACACAAATTTCAAAAAGATATGACAGTAAACTCTCCCTCTTTAACAACACATGCCAAAGACAACACATACCAAATGACTATCAATATACCTTGAGCATTGGTTCATATGCAATGTTCCCTTGATTATGCTGCATCAACTAATAGATCTCCAACTTGGTTCTTTTTGATGCATCACTAAGGCTTCATTTTAGTGAGCTTCGGATAGGGGAATGACCCCTAGCTTGCCTCTTAGATACAAGAATGCATCCTTAGGTAATGGCTTGGTAAATATATCTGCAATCTATTCTTTTGTATGCACATATTCCAATCTAATTCCTTTGTCTTGCACCAATTTTTTGACAAAATTGTTAGAGTAAATAATTAATTAATTGTTAATTATTTATTCTATTGCTCAAGCTTACTTAGGTTAATGCATGTAGTTGAGGTTAGTTGTTGACAACATGAGAGTTTGTTCCCTTTAGCGTACTTATCTTTTCCACCTTTTATGGATGTGTGCTTAGTTTTCAACCTTATCTCCTACCTCTTTCCAGCTTGTTCTACAAGCTTCCATGAGGCCCTTTTATTCAGTCTCTAACTCATTGTAAATTCATTACATTTTCCATTTTCACATAGCAATTCTAATTTCATATTGTGAAATATTCTTGTGTGGTATTTTCTTTAAGCTCTTTACTCCCTAGGTTTCTCTTCAGCAAGCTATTTGCATTGCAAGTGATCTTGGTGCATTATTAGAGTCGGATTATCAAATCCTACATGGTATCAGAGCCTCCCCGATGCTTCTTGTTTGAAAGATTTTTGAAGCCGTAATTTGGAGTCACAAACCCTAGTTTGTTTGTGCAATTTTTCTTCAAATTGGGGGTAGAGAAAATTTTTGGAGCATTTTTAGCCCAAACGGATGCTGGCATTGGATCCAAAATGCTATTTATATCTAAGATTCATATAAAACTTTTTTTTTCACTTCAAGAATTTTTTTGAAAAAAAAAAATTGATCTCCCAAGTAGCCTTACGAATGAACAGAGCGAAAAAAAAAAAAATTAATTAAGACGCGCCACCATAACAGAACTCACGTGCCACCGTGAGGCCACTTGCATGCCATTAGTGCACCTCCTACACAGTGCTCCACTGACGACAGACACCGCAGTGCCACCCGATGGGCGCTCCGCCCAGCCATCGCCAGTGCACCACCAATGCGCGGCCATCACTCTGTCACAAGAAGTAGCACCACCGAGTTCTGCTCCTGTGTGACACCGCCATCGGTGGATTTTTCTCCTCCACTACCTTGCAGCCACTCTGACCAGTGATGTCATCAACTTGACAAGTGATATCATTTCTAGTCAAGTTGATGTCATTTTTCGTCTGCTCATGTCACCTTCTAGTCAGATGATGTCATCCCATTCAAGCACCCTGCTGATGTCATAATTTTGGTAGCTAACATCATCTTATTGGTTGCTAACATCATCATTCTGATAGCTGACATCATTTTTTGGTGATGGTCCTATGACGGCCATACGGGCATCAAATTTAAGCCAGTGTCTATAATTTTCTAGCAAGGTGCAATTTTGGAGCAGTAGTTAGTTTTTTGGCTATAACATGAGCATATAGAGGTCTTTTTTTGATCCAAAAGAAGTGTCAGAAAGCTGACTTAGAGACAGAGACATTGGTGTTGGTTTTGTAAGATTTTGAATTCGTTTGAGCTCCAATTTTTGGCATCAAAGTAGAGGCCTATGTTTCCTCCTATTTTGTATCATCAAATCCAAGTTTTTTTCCAATTTTTTGCTTTCTATAGTTGTTTTTGTGGTATTTGGGAGATATTCTTGTACGTTTGTGGGGGGTGTCTTTCTTTTTTGTAATTTACTTTTGTTAAGACCCTTCTACTTCCATCTTCTTCTTTCTCTCAATGGTGAATCCATCTATGACCCATCTCACACCACACAAATACCACACCTAGAAGGCACAAATGACTAGGCTTCTCATGTCAAGAGGTCTATGGTCTTGTTTGGATGAGAATCAGCATGCTCCTATGTGACCTTTTGAGGTTCTACAACATAAGAAAAATATGGATGAAGCCATGGGACTGATTGCACTCAACATTTCAGATAGTCTACTATTTCACCTGGATGGTTTGACTGCTCCATGAGCTTATTTGTAAAAATTTTAGACTCTGTTTGGATAGGTGAATGAGTTTTGAGCACTTTAGTTGGATATAGAATTGACTTCTTTGTCACCAAGAAAATTTCCCACCATCGAGGACTTTCTAATGAAGTTCAAATCTCTACATGCAATTTTACAGGGATGTGGGAAGAACAAAACAAATAATGAGTGCATATTTTTTATACTCTCAAATGTGAAGGGGCATTATTAGGTTTTTTCTTCTACTTTCTACTACACCATGGATGTCCTTGGAGATAGACATTTGAGACATTTTGTGATAGGTTGACTAGGGAACAGGAAAAGAACCAGTAGGTTTATGGCTCTGGCTCTTCTAGCCAAGCATTGGTTGCTCAAAATTCTAAGGGGAAATCAAAGAAGAAAGGCAAATCCAAGAAATACACATCAATATCTAATCCTAAGTCTCCAGCTAATCCTCCAACAAACCCTTCCAAGGGTAAAGATTCTTCAAAGTTGGGTGAGTCTACCTCCATGACCAAGAAGAAATCAAGTGGGAACTGCAATTTTTGTGGGAAAGATGGACATTCAGTTTCTAGGTGTTGGAAATGATTAGAGGCTTTAGAGGAAGCCATCAAGGAGAATCACATTTTAGCTCCTCAATCTTCATCTCCACTTGCAGGGAAAGGTCATGCTCTTTCTGGACGAGCTACGACTTCAGTGCCTTTATGGATTCTTGATTTTGGGGTTTCTTGCCACTTAAAAAACACTCCTAAGTTGCTTACTTCACTTTCTGCTTGAGCCACCACATAGATTGTAGTTGGGAACTCTTCACAACTTTCAGTTTTGGGTTCTAGCATTGTTGCTTTGGTAGAGTGTTCTCTACAGGATTTACTTTGTGTTCCTAATATTTCGATGAACCTTCATTCTATCTATCAGATTTGCTACTCTGGCTATGGGAAGATAGTTGAGTTCTCACCACATGATCTGGTTATTCAGGACTTGCACTATTTGAAGATGATCATGGCCACTGGGAGTGTTGACTCTGCATCACGCCTCTATAGATTTGATGGATTTGAGTCTTTTGACGACACAGGTTCATGTTTAGTTGCACATGCAAATTCAGTAAGCAGACTTTGGCATGAACATTTTGGGCATGTCAATTACAAATATCTTAAGTAGATGAGCACATAGGCACTTTTTCTTGGGCTTTCTCAAATTTCTTGTCCAGATGGTGTTTGTCAGGGATGTGCACTTGGCAAGCAACATAGGATTCTTTTCCACATGGATGAGCCACTCGTGCTTTAGCACCTTTGGAGTTGATTCATAGTGACCTTATGTCATTTCCTACTCCTTTTTTGGGTGCTAGATATGTGCTTACATTCATTGATGACTTCTCTAGACATACATGGGTGCACTTTCTTAATTACAAATCTGATGCCTTTGACTCATTTCAAGTTTTCAAGGCATTTGTAGAGAAGCAGTCTGGGCTTTCTATTTGGCGCATACGCACAGATAATGGGGAGGAGTATGTGAACTAGGCTTTTAGAGATTTCTAATCTGAGCATGGTCTTCAATGTCATCTTTCAGTGCCCTACACTCCTAAGTAGAATGGTGTGGTCGAGAGGAAGAACAGAACCCTTCAGTAGATGGCAAATTGCATGATTCAATCTAGGTCCATGGATTCATGTTTCTGGGCAGAGGCAATCAATTGTGCCAATTACATTGAAAATCAGATGCCTCACAAGGCACTTTGACATATGACTCCTAAGGCAGCTTGTTCCCATGTCAAGCCTGATGTGTCATCATTTAGAGTTTTTGGGAGTACAACATATGCATTTGTACCTAATACTTAGAGGAAAACAATGGAACCAAAGAGCTGACCACTAATTTTTTTTGGCTACTGCAAGGATGTAAAGGCTTATAGGTTATTTGATCCTGATTCAATAGAGGTCCTATTTTGACAAGATGTCAAGTTTGATGAGAGCCCTCCTGCAGTTCATTCTGCACCTCTAGTGCATCCTCTAGCTCTCACTACTCCCTCTTCATCTCCACTTTGTTTCACGGATGATGAGGATGATGATCATGGCGATCCCAATATACCTCCAACACAAGATCCTCCCTAGATGCCTAAATGGGCTCAAGCTACTATTGAGGCTGCAGGATCTCTAGCTAGCGACCCATCCATGTCCCATCACACCCATTCTCACACTACAGGTTCCAGTCTACTCAATCATGTTGTTAGTACTAATCCTCAGACATTTGTGGAGGTGACATGACATTCAGAATGGGATAGTGCAATGGAGGAGGGATATTCTTCTTTGATGAAGAACCACACATGGGATCTTTGTTCTCTTCCCAAGGGAAGAAAACTAGTGCATTGGAAGTGGATTTATCACACTAAGTATGTTGTTGAGGGCTCCATTGATAAGCATAAGGCTCATCTTGTTGTGAAGGGTTTTTCACAAGTCGAGGGTGTTGATTACTCTGAGACATTTGCCCCTATTTCGAAGATGAATTCTATCTACCTTGTCTTATCCCTTACAACTTCACAGGGATGGTCAATTTATCAGATGGATGTGAAAAGTGCCTTCCTGCATAGTGATATCATAGAGGAGATTTATATGGATCAACCTCCAAGTTTTGTAAAGGATCCCACCTTGGTTTTTAGGCTTTGACATTCATTGTATGGTCTCAAATAGGCCCTTAGGGCTTGGTATGAAAAGATGGACTCATTTCTACTGTCTACAAGCTTCACTCGCTACCATTATGATCCTATAGTATACATTCAGTGTCTTAGTGATGAGATTTTGATTCTTGTTTTGTATATTAATGATCTTATCGATATAGGTAGTTCTTCATCCATGTTCTAAGATGTTAAGCATGCACTGATGGACCAGTTTGAGATGACTGATCTTGGTTTACAGCACTACTTTCTTGGTCTTTAGATTCATTAGTCTCCTACTGGCATTTTTGTGTATCAACAAAAGTATGCTCTTGACATGCTTCATCGCTTTCACATGCTTGATTGTAAGGCTAACCCTACACCATTTTAGTTGGGTGTTACTTTGTCTACCTCCTACTCCTCACCTACAGTAGATGCTACTTTGTATCGATAGTTGGTTGCCAGCCTATTTTACTTGACACACACCCACCCTGATCTTTCTTTTGTAGTTGGCCTAGTCTCTTAGTTTTCTCAAGACCCTCATGAGAGTCATTGGCAAGCTGCTAGGCATATTTTGTGCTACATTTAGGGCACACTTATGTATGGAATTCACTACTACTATGAGGACTCCACACATTGTTGGCTACACTGACTCAAATTGGGCCAGTGATGTTGATGATCGGAAGTCTACTTCTAGCTTTGTGTTTTTCCTTGCGTCCAGTCCCATCACATGGTCATGCAAGAAGTAGGATGCTCGAGCCCTTTCATCTATAGAGGCTGAGTATAGGGTAGTAGTTCTTTCTAGTTAGGAGACTTTATGGCTTCATCAGTTGATGACTGATTTTGGCTTCCCTCCTGATCATCCCACTATTTTGTGGTGCGATAATCAAAGTACCATCCACATTTCATGCAACCTAGTGGAACATCAGCATACCAAGCACATTGAGTTACATATGCATTTCATCCATTAGTTGATTTAGGATGGAGTTATTGTATTGGAGTACATTTCTACCATTGGTCAGGTTGCAGACATCTTCACTAAGTGTTTTGCATCGCCACACTTTTTTCAGCTATGATCAATGCTTGGGGTTACAAAAGTTGTCCTTGGGGGGATTGGTTGAGGCCTTCCTTCCTTCACTTCATGTTTTTTTTTTTTTTTTGCATTTTCTCCTTTCTTTTTTGAGCTTAAGGAATTCCCCTAAGTTGCACTTAAGGGGGGCTGTTAGAGTAAATAATTAATTAATTGTTAATTATTTATTCTATTGCTTAAGCTTACTTAGGTTAATGCATGCAGTTGAGGTTAGTTATTGACAACATGGGAGTTTGTTCCCTTTGGCATACTTATCTTTTCCACCCTTTTTGGATATGTGCTTAATTGTCAACCTTATCTCCTACCTCTTTCCAACTTCTTCTACAAGCTTCCATTGGGCATTTTTATTCAGTCTCTCACTCATTGTAAATTCATTCCATTTTCCATTTTCACATAGAAATTCTAATTTCCTATTGTGAAATATTCTTGTGTAGTATTTTCTTCAAGATCTTTGCTCCCTAGGTTTCTCTTCAGCAAGCTATTTGCATTGCAGGTGATCTTGGCGCATTATCGGAGTTGAATTCTCAACTTCTACAAAAATGATATTTTATAGCAATATGCTTGGTTTTGAAATGCATCACTAGATTCTTAGATATGTTAATTGCACTTGTATTATGCCAAAACATGACAACTGGTTCTTTGATCTCATCTTTCATACCTTCCAACAACAATTTAAACCAAACAATATTAGAACAATTCACAGCTGCTGCAACATATTCTACCTTTTTTGTAGATTGGGATGTGCAATTTTACTTTTTTCTTGTCCAAGATATAAACCTTTTGCCAAGAAAGAATTCTCCTCCACTTGTACTCTTTCTGTCATCCTAATTTTCAGCCATATCAACATTAGTAAAGACTTTTAGGTCTAGATTTCCTCCAAGTTTATACCATAGTCTGTAATCTTTGGTACCTTTTAAATATCTCAAGATTATTTTAATTGTCATCATATGATTCTATTAGGATTTAGCTAAGAATCTTGCTACTATACCATCTGCAAGATCAATGTCAGGTCTTGTATGAAACACATACTGTAATTTTCCAATCATTGATCTATATAAGGTTTAATCTACATCTTTTGAATCATCATCTTTGGTAAGCTTTAATCTAGTACATATGGGGGTTCCAACTAGTTTACAATCTTCCATACCAAAATTCTTGAGTATCTCCTTGATATACTTAGACTGAGTGATGTAGATATCACTCTTGCTTTGTTGTATCTATAAACCAACAAAGAACTTAATTCACCAAACATAGACATTTCAAACTCTTTGTTCATTTTCTCTAATACCAATTGCTATAAATGTAGATGGAGTAACTAAGAGGGGTGTAGGGTGGGGGGTGGGGTGAATTAGTTACCACAAAAACACTTCCATAGATCCCTTAGATGTCAACAAAACTATTTATTTTTGTCACTTGGTAAACATACTGAAAATGATGTAACTCAATAAATTTAGTGTATGCTATACTTTAACAAATCTTAAACATTTACCTCAGTCGGCTAGAAACAATGCTTAAAATAATTAAACTTCTTATGCCAAAACAAAAAAATCCTTCATTGGCTGACCCTACTCAATAAACACTCATCCTAACATGATTTCCTATGTTGACCAACAAATGCTTGGTTAACATTATGAACTTGCAAAATCCTTTGGCGACCAAGTGAACTAGGTGAACACTAATTTTGACCAACTTTCCTTCGTTAACCATGAGAGCTCAGTTAATACTTCATTCTATTGTAATATCCTTCGATGCCTGAGTGAGCTTGGTAGCCACTATCTTCATAGAGTAATCTCTAGGAATGCTCAGTAAACAAGAGAAACTATCTTGCTGACCAAGTGAGCTTGGTAAGCATAGACTCACAATTGATATGACATTTGTGTAATATCAAAGACAACACACAATTAGACAATTGTATCTGACACATTAATCTTGAAGATGGTATAAGTGGGGTTATATAAATTTTATCAATTAGGGACTATTGAATCACAAAATTAATTGCAAGAGGCTTCTTTCAAAACAACTCTATAGGAATACTTTAAAAAACCTAGATTGGTGATGGTAGTGATGGTATAAGTGGGGTTATATAAATGTTAACAATTAGGAACTATTGAATCACAAAATTAATTGCAAGAGGCTTCTTTCCAAACAAGACTTTAGGAATTTTTAAAAAAACTTAGATTGGTGATAATTGAGCTACCATTTGGTATAAGAATGATTCATTATGATTTAAAGTGTATATGATTATTCTTAGGATATGCAATCATTATCACTTATATATGGTGATATCAATCATTTTATAAGATATCATATGAAAATTAATACTTTAGATAAATTTGGTGATTATATGTTATTTAGGAAATCAAATCTATACAAAGATGGATAATAATTGCTAGACTTGATATAAACTATGGAAATTATGTAATAATTATTTCTTGTTAAACTTTGATTTTCACTTCTACTAATGAAAATCTAACAATATGAGTTATGTTGAAGTTTGAGTTTTTTTCTTATAGTGATTATTTAACTTATTTTTTAGAGTCTAGAGTTTATAAATATGCAGAGGTATTCAATCTCACTTATAGTGATAAGTAATTGATGTTTCTTATTTTGCCTTAGCAGTCTACTATGTACAATGTTGTTCCTAATTGATAGCCTTAAACATATGGTACAAATTTTATGTCAATGGTGTAACTAATCCAATAGTGTGATCCAGATATGGAATAAAAGAAGCAAATAAGAATGACTCAGAGATTTCACTATGAATGAAACCAATCTTCTTTAAATATCTTAAGGAAACTCTTAGTTGCACCCCCTAGTTGGAATATACAAGTCCCTTCTTCGATGAACAATTTTTTGTGTCCTATTAACTCCTTTCTTATAATATTTCTTATTTATTATAATTATTTTTTAAATTATAAACAATATTTGCAGTTGGTAAAGTTAAATTTTCTTAAGCAAACTATAGTATGTTTTCATTATGAATAGTATACTTATCTTTCTCCTAATAAACACTAAGTGATGAGTAATTATGTGAGTCATTGGGATCATCCACATGATGATAATATCAATTTGTTTTTTGGTTGTTATTTCATGGTTAACATATCATTAATTGTGATTAACTTGTTGATCAATGCTTTGTCATTCTTTTTTAATCTCCTCTTAGTATGATGAATAATAGTATCCCCATATTTTTACTAAAAGATTTTTAATTTTTAATTTTAGAAATAATAATAATGTTATAACGTGGTTTAAATATTTACTAAGTAATATTACTTATTTACTTAGTAAATATAAATACACTATTATTTTATTAATAAAATTTTATATATTATTTAATAAACATAAAACATGATAAAATTATATTTTTCATTAGAATGTTGTAATGATTATTTAATGATTGATATGTTATAAATTAGTTGGTACAAATTGACTTTTTAATAATACAACATAAAAAGGGTATTTTTGTGCTTTAAAGGGGAACTGGCATGTGATTTTAGTTTTTGAGAAAACTTGAAGATTTATGGAAAAGGGGAGTTTATTTTATTCTTAATGTACTTAATTGAGGTAGAAGATTTTTTTTTTGTTTCAAAGAATTACAAATCATTTTTGAGTTTATCATTAATTTTTGTTTTCTAAAGTTCATTATGGACTACAATAGGTATTTTTCATCCACAAAAAACCTAGGTGGCCAAATGGCCTTCTTAGGTAGGGTTCCCATTAGGGGGCTTGTGCTCTATGCATTATGATATAACTCAAAAGAAAAATAATATATGAATACTAGTCATTTATAGTTTTAAGTTACAATCAATAAGTAGAGTTCATTAGAATATATTAATATGATTAAAAAAGATTCATTTATTTGGGTGACTAATTATAAGTGACCAATTATTTAGTCACTTATGTTTGCTGAACCTTGTTATTTTACTATATGACAAAACTAGTCATTTATTTAGTCACTTATAAATTGCAAGACATTACTAGAATTTAATCACTTTTAGTTAAGTGACTAAAATTTTTAGTCACGCAGTCATTTTATTTTCTAAAATTCTACCAGTGTCAGTTATCCAAAGTCTAGATGTACAAATAAAACTTTTCAGAACTTAGTGAACCCATAAAACATTTACCATTATGAATACATCCATAATATTACACAATAACTTAAAGCTTGTAGCTTACTGTCAAATGAATTTGCAGAAATGTAAAGTATGAAACATAATAGATTCAAGAACACACATAACATTATGATTTATGTGGAAACTCAATTAGGGAAAAACCACTAGTAACATGCTACCACTTTTCCACTCTTATGAAGTGATGCCCTATGAAAGGCCAACCCTATTAAAGGTTACAATACACATTGTTAAATGTGACCCTATTAAAGGATTTCAATCACCCTGTTAAAAGTGAGCCTTGTTAGAGGACTTTAGGTCATTTACTTGGAATGCCACCTTGTTAAAGGATTTACAAATGACTTTTAGGTGAACCTTAATCTAAAGGATTTACCTTAAGTGATTACAATTGCTAGAGAGTAAGAATAAGACTTGATCTGATACAAACTCACAACTATACTTGTAGATTTTAGATCTCAGTGCTAGTCCTCCATTCTAATTGTCTTATACTCATTACAGCTCTAATAGCTTGTTCACTCTTAAAGCATTCATCTCCTTAAGCCTTCATCCTTAACATTCCATTGTAGACTCTTCTCTAGGTCAATTGATGAAGCAAAACCCTATTCTCTCCGTCTCCATTAGGTTCTCGCATATGACAACCTTTGCTTCATGACCAAACATTCCTTATATAGGAAATTAAGATATTTTTTTGTTCATTCTCCATCATCCATTTTAGGGTTAGGTAGGATACAATGTATCTACCCCATATTTCATATCTCTTCTAGAAATTTCTCCTTTGATTTTCTTTAGATTCACCTAAAAATGGTTTACATAGAATTATGTGCCACTAGCTCATCATCCTTATCTTCCACCTAGTTCACAAAACTCCAAGACAACAAATTTGTCAGCTCATATTCATCGAATCTATGATCTTTAAAATAATGTAGTAGCTTGACACTATCTTATTTCTGATGGTTGGCATATACTGGGTTACTTGGCATCTTCTACTAAATCACTTAGCATCAACTAAAGTTTACTAGTGCTTAGCATCAACTAAACTTTACTTGGCACTAACTTTTACAACATCCACTAGAATTTGTATTTTCTTAGCACTAACTAATTTTGTACTTATCTTGCACTGACTTTTCTTGGCACCTACTATCCACTTGGTCAAGCGTAGTAGACAAATTTTGTATTAAATGTTCTTCTATTCTTTCTTAGAGTAGCAAAAATTTGTAACATTAAGTAGATAATCAATCCATTATTTTACCATTTTCCTAACTGATCCTTGTACTTCATTACATAAGCATAACTCAACCTTTCCTCTAGGTTTTATTGTTACCTCTTATTGATCAAATCATCTTCATCAATAAACTAAGTGATAGTACTTGAATCTTATAATTAATTATCTTACCAAGAAATAATAAGTTTATCACATTTTATATTAGTGACAATATAATGATTGAAATATATAACAATATCCTTCATAATAATCTTTCTCATACAATGATCTTTTCAATTAGATTTCAACAATCTCCCTCTTTAGTATTGATGGAAAACCAAACTGATGAACCCAAAAATAATCAAATAATGAACATCTTGTTCAATCAATCTAACTGGGTTAGAATAGTAAGACAATATCAAAAAAAATTGTATCAACCATACTCCCTCTATTAGCAACTTCCATCTTCTAATTAGGTTACAAAAGCTCTTTCTTATGACTCCCTTTGAGTTCCTTCAAGTATCTCCCTCTTACTAGGTAGATCTAGATTTATCCCTTTATCTTGTAACTCTTTCTTATACATTCTCCCCCTTTCTTATTAGGAATATTATTTCTTTCTTTTGCAACAATCTTTCTTGATCCTTCTTGACCCATTTACATATTCTCCCTCTTTGACAACAATGCCAAAGATGTATACCAAAAACTTTGTCATCTTTAAGACATGCAAATATGAACTTTTTCAATGTCTCCAACTTCTCCAATTTCTCCTTCTATCATCTTACTAGTGACTAATTTGGAAATTTTAGCTCTTTGTTTACTTTAGGAAAATCTTAAAGTAAGATCGTCCGCATCAATTTGTAACATATGTCAATCAACTTATTTGATGCAAGACACTCCCTTAGTTACTTAGATAGCCTTAGTTAGGGGTATTAGCCCTAATTTACCTCTTATATCTCATGAGCATCCTTAGGTAATGCTTTTGTGAAGATATCAACAATTTTCTCCTTTGTGTTAACATATTCCATCTTCACCTCTTTATCTTGGACTAACTCTCTCACATAATGATACTTGATTGCAATGTGCTTAGTCTTTGTGTGCATCACTAGATTCTTGGATATGTTTATAGCACTTGTATTATCACAGTAAAGTGTTACAAGTTCTATGATGTCTTCCTTCATTCCTTTGAGTAGCTGTTTGATCCATACAATGTTTGTATAATTTATAGTGGCAACAACATATTCAGCTTTAGCAATAGATTATGAGGTGCAGTTTTTTTTCTTACTAGTCCATGTAACTAGCCTTTTGCTTAAGAAAAATGCTCCTCCACTAGTGCTCTTTTTGTCATCAATGTTTCCAGCCTAGTCAACATTAGTGTAGACTCTCAATTCAAATTTCTCATCCTTGTTTTAGTATAGACCAAACTCCTATGTTCCTTTTAGATAGCTCATTATTCTCTTCACAACCATTAAATGATTCTCCCTGGGATTAGCAAAGAATCTTGCAACCATCCCTATAGATAATGCAATGTCAAGTCTACTATGTACAACATATTGGAATTTCCCAATCATAGACTCATATAATGTTTGATTCAACTTAGTTGAATCATCATTCTTTAACAACTTGTGTGTTGTCACTATAGGTGTACTTACTAGTTTGGAATCCTCCATTTCAGAAGTCTTCAATATCTCTTTCACATATTTTGACTAAGTGGTGTATATACCATATTTCATTTGATATACTTGTAAACCCACAAAATTTTTATCTCTCCAAACATGAACATTTCAAATTCTTGCTTCATCTAATTTGCAAAATCTTTGCATAAGGCATCTTGACCTCCAAATATGATATCATCAACAAAAATTTTAAATATCAAAATCCCTTTTCCTTTATCTATCTTCATGTATAGATTTTTGTTATCATCAGTCCTTTCAAATCCAATCTTCACAAGATAGCTATGAAGTCTCTCATACCATGCTCTTGGTGCTTTCTTTAAACCATATAAATCTTTGTGAAGTATACATACCATGTTCTTATTATTAACATCAACAAATCCTTCTAGCTATTCTATGTAAAGTTCTTCTTCCACTATACCATTCAGATTTATGGACTTAACATCCATTTGATAAACTTTAAAACCTTTGTATGTAGAATAAGCAAGTAGAGTTCTCACTCCTTCCATTCTTGCAATAGGGGAAAATGTTTCACCATAGTCAATTCCTTCTTCTTATGCATATCCCTTGCAAACTAATCTTTCTTTATTCCTTGTAACTTCACCATTTTTATCTAGCTTGTTTCTAAATACCTACTTGGTACCAATCAGATTTTTGTCTCCTGGTCTAGGAACTAGACTCCATATTTTGTTCTTTTGAATTTGTTGAATCTCTTCTTCCATGGCTTTATTCTAGTCATCATCTTCCAATGCATTTTTTATTAATTTGGTCTCCTTCATTCTCAAAAAGCATGTATCACTTCTCAATTTGTTTCTTATCATTGGCCGAATGTCTTTATCTCCAATGATTTTTTTACTAGGATGATGTCTTTTGACATATTTTTCCAATCTTAGCTCTTCTTTTCTTTCTTCATTTTGTCTTTCAACTTTTGAATCACTATGTGCATCTTTGTTAGGTATCTCATTATTTCTTTCATGTACACTAACTTCAAAGTTAGAATGTGCATTCAGTTCATTCTATAACTCGACATCTCAATGTAGCTCAGTTCCTAAATATAACTTGACATTCATAGGATGCGTCTCAATAGTCACTGAAACTTGTTCTTGATTTATAGCTTGATTTGCATCATCTTCTTCTATAGGCATACCTTCATAAAAGTATACAAATGATTTGTATTGTTCTAGTTCCTTTACTGCTTCAATGTCATGTGCTTCTATATATTCATCAAAGTTCACATTTGCACTTTCCACAATTTTTTTAGTGTTACTATTCAAACACTTATATGCTTTACTTCTTGTGGAGTAACCAAGGAATATACCTTCTTCAAATTTTTCATCATGTTTACCATTCCTAAAAATTTTAAGAATGTAGCGTTTTCTTCCAAATACCTTTAAATTTTTACATTTAGTGAGTATCGATACCATAATTCAAAATGTGTTATTTGAGTACCTTTCTTGACTTGTACATGGTTCAAGGTATAGATAGTTGCACTTAAAAATTCTCTTCACTATTTCAAAGCAACATTCTTCTTTATCATGAGTGTCCTAGAACATTCCATTAGGGACCTATTCCTCCTTTCAACAATTCCATTTTGTGGAGGGGTTCTAGGTGCAGATTTCTATCTTTTGATTCCTCTATCATTACAAAAAATCTCAAACTCATGTGTTGTGAATTCTCCTCCTCTATCTGATCTCAAGCACTTAAGCCTCTTACCTATTTCTTTCTCAACTCTAGCTAAATACCATTTAAACATTTGGAAAGCATTAGATTTTTTTTTGAGAAACATAACTATCATCATTTGAGAATAATCATCAATAAACAACATAATGTACTTATCTCCTTTGTAGCTTTGCACATATATTGGCCCACACAAGTTTGTATGAAAAATCTCAAGTATTTCCTTAAAGGTATAAATTTTTCTCTTAAAACTTGACTTTGTAATTTTCTCTAGCTTACATTGTTTGCACATTGTATTGTAAAGTTTTTTCAATTTAGGAAAACCTCTAAATTTCTTCATGTTACTGATACTAACCAAGTTATAAAAGTTAACATGACATAACTATAGGCATACGTCATTAGATTTAACAACTAGACAAGTAGCATCCTCTATATCAAGGTAGAGTAGATTTCCTCTAGTTTGATCAGCCTTTCCAATTAGTTTACCATCAGTATCAAATATCTTAGTAATCTTATTCACAAATTCAACCTTACATCCTGAGATATTCAGTTGTAACAAACTCAAAATATTATAGTTTAGTCCTTCAACATAGTAAGCATTGGTACATGCAATCTTGTCTATGAGTTTGATGGAACCTTTTCCTTTTATTAAACATGGTTCATCATTACCAAATATTACACTATTTCCTTCATAACAATTTATGGTAATGAGCTTACTTTTGTCTCAAGTCATGTGATGTGAGCACCTGCTATCAATGATCCATCTATCATTGTTATTCACACATGTCACAAGTGCAGTTGCCTCATCTCCATCAGATTCATTCTTGGTTGCAACATACACCCATTCATCATCATAATCATCAGAATCATCCATAGTATCCTCTTTAGCAATGCAACATGACTTCTTTCCTTTGTCTTTGTAGTCCTTGTTGTTATCATCTCTTCTACTCTTGTATTTGTCACCACCTTTATGGTTCTTCTTCTGTAGACATCTAGCAGCAATATGACCAACCTCATCACAATTAAAACAAATGATAGGTAACTTACATTTCAACTTTCCTTTTCCTCTATGGAATCTTCTTGTCAAAAATGCTTCAAGATGATAAAAATCTTCCTCGTCAATGTTACTATCACTAGACAAACATTTTACCTTTCTCCTCTTCTTTTGGTTGATGGACTCTTTAGAATCCTTCAACAATAGTTTAGCTTTGAAAGTAGATTCAAGAACCTCAGGTTTTTAATTATGAAAGTTAGATAGCTCAAAAGCAGTGAATCTGCCTACCAAACCTTGAAGGGTTAGATCATTTCCAGCAATACATCTTAGTTCTTGAATTGTAGAAATTCTAATAGTATAAACAAGCAACAATGTCCTCAAGACTTTAGTTAACACAACACCATCATCTATTTGACTAGTAGCACCTTTTATTGCACTAACAAATTATTTTATCCTAGCAAAATATTGAGCAATGTTTTCACCTTCTTCCATTCTCATGTCATCAAATTTACCTCCGAGACTCTAAGATTTGGCTCTTTGAATATTTTTGTCTCCTCCGTAGATGGTAGTCAGGGCACCCCACATCTTCTTTCTAGTGTTACATCCTTTCATATCATCAAATTTTTCATAGCTTAGTGTAGAGGCAATCTCCAACATTGTCTGATTGTGTTCTTTTTTCTTCTTCATATCTTCAGTAGTTGGAGCACCCACTGGATCAATATGTTCCACATCAATCGTACTTTGCACATGATCTCCAATTCATCCAAGGTATAGCTTCATCAAACTTTTCTATATACGAAAGTTATCTCTATTGAGCTTGGCTACATCTCTTTTCGACATCTTGATATTTATGCTTCTAGTACCTTCAAACTAGTCCCTTTAAGCAACCAATGCTCTGATATCAATTCTTCGAATTCTTTAGAATAACTATGAGTGGGGGTGAATGATTTATCCAAGGTCCATATGTACAAATAAAACTTTTCATAGCTTAGTGAACCCATAAAATATTTACCATTATGAATGCATCCATAAGATTATGCAATAACTTAAAACTTGTAGCTAACTATCAAATCAATTTGCAGAAATGTAAAGCATGAAACATAAATGATTTAGAAACACATATAACACAATGATTTATGTGGAAACCCAATTAGGGAAAAACCACTAGTAACATGCTACCACTTTTTTACTCTTCTAAAGTGATGCCCTGTGAAAGGCCAACCCTATTAAATATAATACACACTGTTAAATGTGACCCTATTAAAATATATCAATCACATTATTAAAAGTGAGCCTTGTTAGAGGATTTTAGGCCATTCACTTGGAATGCCACCTAGCTAAAGGATTTACAAATGACTGTTAGGTCAACCTTAATCCAAAGGATTTCCCTAAATTGATTACAATTGCTAGAGAGTAATAGTAAGGCTTGATCTAATACAAACTCACAACTATACTTGTAGATTTTAGATCTCAGTGTCAGTCCTCCATTCTACTTGGCTTATACTCATTGTAGCTCCGATAACTTGTTCACTCTTAAAGCATTCATCTCCTTAAGCCCTCTTACTTAATATGTCATTGAAAACTCTCCTTTAGGTCACTTGATGAAGCAAAACCCTTAAGTCTCCTTCTCCCTTAGGTTCTCGCATATGATAACCCTTGCTTCGTGACCATACATTCCTTATAAAGGAAATTAAGATCTTTTTTCATTCATTCTCCATTGTCAATTTTAGGGTTAGGTAGGATACAATGTATCTACCCCATATTTCATATCTCTTCTAGAAAGTTATCCTTTGATCCTCTTTAGATTCACCTAAAAATGGGTTACATAGAATTTTGTCCCACCAGCTCACCATCCTTATCTTCCACCTAGTTCACAAAATTCAAGAAAACAAACTTGTCAGCTCACATTCATCAAATCTATGATCTTTAAAATAATGTAGTAGCACAACACTATCCCATTTCTAATGCTCGACACAAACTTAGTTACTCGAAATCCCCTACGAAATCACTTGGCATCAACTAAAGTTTACTAGTCCTCAACATCAACTAAACTTTACTTGACACTAACTAATCTACTCAACATCCACTAGAATTTGCATTTACTTAGTATTAACTAATTTTCTGCTCGTCTTGCACTAACTTTTCTCGGCACCTGCTATCCACTCAGTTAAGCTTAGCAAACAAATTATGTATTCCATGTTCTTCTATTCTTTCTTAGTGTAGCAAACATTTTTAACCTTAAGTAGATAATAAATGCATCATGTTAACATTGTCTTAACTTATCCTTGTACTTCATTACATAAGCATAACTCAAACGTTCCTCTTTATTAATCAAATCCTCTTCATCAATTAACTAAGTGATAGTACTTGAAACTTATAAGAAATTGTCTTACCAAAAAATATTAATTTTATCAAGTTTGACATCAATGACAAAATAATGATTGAAACATATAACAATCTCCCTCATAACAATCTTTCTCATACAATGATCTTTTCAATCAGATTTGAACATAGATATCCACTACTATAGTAATAAAGTTTTCCTATTAGGGATACAATGTTGATCATTGCTGATAATCTACCCTTTGAGGGGTCTACTTAGAAGAATTAAAAGACTATTAAGTCTACCTTGATAAAAGAATTTAAACTTACAATGAAGTAAGAAATATGTTAGGAGATTTAGCTAGCTCTATCAAATCACTCATTCAATAGATCTACCCTTGTCCACTAGTTACAATGTCTCAATATGTGATCCTACAGTTTTCTCTCATGAAGTTTATTATAGATCTTTTGTCTTCAATCTATAAATTTGATCTCCTTAACTAATTTCTCTATTTTCCCTTCACTGCTAGGTTTCTCTATTTGTTAACTTGATCAAAGTTAGCCTTCCTCACAATATCCATAGCTTTTTTGTGCATTCATGATTTTCCTTATCACACACATAGTAATTTAGGGTTTGATCCCTTCTTAAATAGAGAACAATAAAAGATTCTAGATCATAATCAAGAGTCAAGAATTCATTCTTTGGTTGCTTAGTCATTTTGTTTTCTAATTATTACTATGTCTTCCTAGTGATTGATGACCTTGAAAAAATACATAATTATCTCCTTAGCCATCTCTATAATCCATAAAAATGTTATAGAATTTGGCCAAAGTCATTTACATAAGTGTTTGTGTCATTACAAACACATATAGCAAGATTGGTTTACTTGACAATTGAATATCCTGACAGCCAATCATAACTAATATTCATATTGTCCATTAGATTCTATATAATTAGCATGTACTGACTCACTCAGAATAAATTGACTATACATTTCTTAGTCTCCATATGTTTTACTTAGTATATATTGTTAAACATAGTCTAGAATATGATTTTCAACAAGATTTCACTTATTTAAGATATGGTAAAATATAGACAAGTCCATGTAGCTCAACCTTTCTTAGATGGCTTGGTAATAGTGATGATTGACCAACATTTCCTAAAAAAATGACTAAGCATTGGACACTACTAGTAAACAATATTTAGAGATCAACAATCTACCCCTTTGATATTTTTGGTAAAAACACTTTGTCATGACTTAGCAATCCATTCAAAATTGTAAAAATTATAAAATTTGTACTCTCATTAGACTATGATTTGGTATCCAAAAAAATTGACTCTATCATATACAATTTAAGTACATGTCTTTGTATACCTATGATCTGTGATGCCAATAAATCTAATCTTCCTCTTGAGACTATGATCCAAGTATCTCATTGTTGTGGTGTCATAGTTTATTTCTCCCTTATCTTTTATAGTTTATGGCTTTGGTTTAGTAGGGGTTAGCTCATATTTATCCAAAAATGATCTCTTGTCCTTGATTCCATCTAGATCTGGCTAATTTCAAGACCTAAATCTAGATTTCTTGTTGATTAGCTAGATCAACTAAACTATTTGTTGTTGAGAGATGAGGATCTGTCTAAGCTAAATCTTATGAAACTAATAGTTCTTCTCAAATGACCTCAATATGAGGTAGAATAATGGTTTATATAGTAATAAATTTTGTCCTTACATTTGTGTCATTAGGCATGAGCTTAGCTAACATACCTTGACCAAATTTTAATTTATTAAATAAATACGAGCTTGAACTTGTGTAGTTTATCAAAGATTTAGCACAAGCCTTGAAATCTACTTGTAGTTGACCAATGGATCATTGATTCTCAATAGTGAATAAATCAACATCGCAAATTTTTATATATAATGGATGAATATTTGTCAAAATTCCTTTCAAAATAGTTACGAAGTTTGAAATCTCAACATTCCTTATTATGAGTTCTATTGAGACCTTCTCCAAAACTTTGTGCTCAAACTTTTTCTCAGGCCATCTCATCATCTTACCATTGCTCTCTATATATTCATTATTCACTTTCTTAACTATAAATGCTAATTGTTCTAAAATTGGATTTTTCTCATCTACATCCTCAATATCAAAAGAATCTATAAAAATTCCTTTTATATCATTATGAACTTTTTTTTTTCTTGAACTCGCTACAGAATTATTTTTGCGTTGTCTTTCAACTTAGAAAATCTTGTAGGTCTTACATTTTCACCATTATCATGTTGTCAGGATCATACTTGGCTAAAGTTATGACCTCATCTAAGATTATTGGAGTCTCTAGTATGTAAAAATTATATGTCATTATCTGTGAGCAAGGGGTGATGTCACTAGGTAGTGATATTTGTAATTGTTTCCTCTTTACACTTGGTATAGGTGTATGTTGTTAAATGGGGGTATGCTTTTATTGAGTTCATGTGATACTCCATAAAGGTTGAAATTCTATACTATTAAGGAGTTTGAGGAATAAAAAATTAAGCTATGGGAATTGCAAGTTGAGTTGAATAATCAGTACGAAGAGAAACTTAGGAAAATAATCTTATATGAGCAAATGGTAAAAATCCTTGATATGTGCAACAAAATAAAAGGTGATAAAGATACTTTGAAGCCTATTGTGCAAAAATGGAGGGGGAGACATAAAGATATTGACCTTATATGCATCTCACTTATTACTTTATCATGTCAACAGATAGAAAAAACTTTTGATATAACTAGTAATTTGTCTAAGTTTGAGGAGAAGAAGGTGGTAGTTCAAAAAGGAATAATGATTTGTCTTTCTAGATATGTAGGTGAGAAATTTGATCTTTTTTCATTGGGCACTTAAGAATATTGATAAGATAAAAGGAAAGGAAGAGTGGGGAAGAAAATAGGTGATTTATTGTGGCATAGAATGAATGAAGTCATTAATGAGAAGGGACACCTACTATGGGCAATGTCAAATGAAAAATGTGTTTTTGATAAGATAAATAGGCTTTGAAGGGACCCTAAAACCCTTTACAAATCAAGATTTTTCAATGAAGCCCAAACCAAACAAACTATAGTCCTAAGGACGAATGGGTCACAAAATAGAAGTGACCAGAGTGGCATCACAAATAAAATAGTACACATCAGCCACAGAACCAAGTTTTGAAGGGTTCCTGAAACCCTATATGAGTCAACAAAGGAGAAACAAGTCACCAAACAAAAGGTGACCATTGTGGAAAAACAAAAACAAGACAATAACAGCCACAACAATAGGTTTTTATCGGGCTCCTAAAACCCCAAAATGAAACACACTGCCAAGAGAAAAAGGCCAAAAGCCAGGTGAGTCAGACTTTCCCTTTTGAGCCCTTCAAGTTAGACCTCAGTGCCATGTCAAAAGAGGGAATGGGTGGCTTTCCTTTTTTTCCTTTTACTGTAGTCCATCCATCCTCCACCAAACCAGTAGCCTTCTGCCATTGAAAATCAGCACCATCACAGCTAGAACCTAAAACCCCAGAGGCCAGAGAAAAGGACGAAGAAGTAGAAGTGACAGTAGAAACTTGAGATAGAATAGTGGCAACTAGAAAAGGTATCATAGGAGGAACTGTCTTGGAAACACCAGAAGAAAGACCAACAACCACAACTGAGGGAGTCAAAAGTGGATCCATCGACAAGAATTCGTGAGAGGGCAGATCAAAAGAGACAAGAGCAGAGTCCAATCTAGAAATTAGGTCTAGAGACAAGCCTACTGTCACCACTGAAGGAGCCAGAGGAGGGGATAGAAGTGAAATAGAAGTAGAATCCACCCTAGAAATAGGGATAGCAGCAGGAAAACTAGGAACAAGAATAGAAGCCAGAGACTGGCCAGTAGCCACCATAGAAGGGGAAGAAGGAGGAACCATCTTCAAGATACCAAGAGAAGAAGGAAAATGAAAAGAGTTCATAGCAGCCTTCACATACGTGTAGTGGTCATCTGAGACCCCCTTCCACCAAGAAGGGGATAATTTCTATCTAGATTTACCTGAAGAGAACCTAGAAGCCAAGTGACCAGTCAAGTGGCAATTTGTCCAACGAAAGGGGATACCCTCATAGTCTAGAAGAATATTCCAAGAACCAAGAGGAGAGTCCACCTATATCATATCTGGGAGTCCCTTAGAAATGTCGATCTCAACAAGAATGCAAGCAAAAGTTGATCGATACAAGCTGTCAGTATCAAAATCAGATTTCACAAAGTCTCCAAGCACATTCCCCACCTCCACCTAGAAAGGTTCCAACCAAAGAGGAAGGGGAAGGTTCAACAACATTACCCAAACAGGGGTCTTATTAAAAGTTTCAGTTGAAGGGTTGAAATCCTTGTGCCAAATTTTTGCCATCAAGGGAAAGTTCCCATCCCAAGAGAAATTATTGTTGAGAATGGCATTTTTGTCATCTGATGTATCAAATTTCACAACAAAAAAACCCCTTGCCATAGGGTAAATTTGGGCACCCTTCAAAATGAATGGTTCCCAAACACGAGATATCCATGCATGCAAATCTGAAAGAGAGGGCTAGAAACCCTTAAAGTGAAAGATAGCAGCAGAAACCAAGAAATCATCCAAATTAATAGAAATCTTATCAACTAAAGAAGATTTTAGAAGAAGCTTTTTTGGGTTACATACCACAACCGGCATAGTAGCACAGAACCCTGAATCACGAAACCCAGGCTGTACCGATCGACCACCAATACCAGCCTCAAATGCAACCACATCAGCATAGGAAATGGTTGAACCACCCACAAATCTAGATGCAACCCTTGCTTGATCAATAGAAGTGACCGCCGCAAAGCTAGACACAAGAGAAGAAACTGAAGTAGCCATAAAAAACCCAACCCAGGAGACAGAACAGGATAGGCTGGGCAAAAAAGCTAGACGGGAAGCCGAATCCAAACCTAGGAGTAGAACTCAAGCCCAACCTAAGCCCAGGCACAGAGGCTAAGTCTGAAGCCAAATCCATGTGAAGGAGGAAGGCACAGTAGATGAAATGAAGCTAGGGGCCAAAGCCGAAGTGAAAACCAGAATGAAGCCAGGGTAGAAGCAGAAGTCAAAGCCAGGTGCAGGAGCTTGGTAGAATGAAAAATTTGTTAAAGTACCACTATTGTATAATTCCATCATAGAGGAATTTTTTGAAATAAGTAAAATGGGGGAGTTAGTGGTTAATAAGTAGCATGAAATCTTGAGCTTTGATTGGCATGATGATGTAGTTTTCAACAAATGGGTGGATGATTATGTACATTCAAAGAAAATGGAAATAGAAGAAGATGATATGAACCAGGATGAAAATTAAATAGATAATATCTCAATGCATGTAGAAGATGATAAAGAAGAACAACTAGTTTTAGTGGTAAGCACAATGGTCCCAATTGATGATGTGGCAACTAAGGATTCAGATATAAATTTTGTTTTAATAGTACATAATGCTGAAACTAGAGAGCCTCAAGTTGAAGAAAACATGCACAAATCAAAGCTAGAAACATCAGTAACAAACCTAATGGCTACATATTCTATGGAGTTAGAATAGTAAAAGGGGCAATCATAAAATTTGTAGCATTTGAAAGTGTAACAAAAATATGGTCCCACAAAAGAACGTTTATGATGTAAAATTTTTTCTGTTGCAAAATTTTTCTTCCTTTATGATAGTAACAAATGTAAATTTTTTTCTCTTAAGGATACCTATCAGTTCTCTATGCCTTAAGCTTGTTCCATCTCATACTATATAAATGAGATCCCAAGGCTAGAGAAGGGTCTGATTTATTGCCTAATTTTATTTTCTACTAAGTTTTCTTTGGTCTAGTTTCTTGATGTAAACTTTATGATGTGTTTCTTGTAAATATCTAAGAATACATTAATCTTCCAAAATCTCGATGTCTTATCTTGAGTCATTCTGAGTTCTATTTCAATTGTTATACAATTTTCAAAGGAAATTAATTCAAAGATGAACTATCCCCATATCTTTTATTGTTGAATCTTGTCTCCATTTTTATTACTTGGTCATTTTGAGATTGTATGAGCAAAGCTTGTCCAATTGAATGCAATTCGGTTAATTTGTATGTCATTTCACTATTGCCTTTAATTCAATGAATTAAGTAAATGCTTCAATGAGATTGATAGGGTTTCTATTGTAATAGGAAGGATGTGTGTAAGAATGATTTTTAGTGAGAATTATTGATAATATTGATTGTAATGCAGTTCATTATGTCTAGAAATTGAATGGACTTTGAATCCCAATGGATGAGGCACTGATCTAGTATTTCAGTCTATAGATGGAGAAATCATGAAAAAGCATCAAGCTAAAGCTAAAAATCAATTTTAGTTTAATGTTTGAAGGATGTCAATACTGGTCAACACTTGTTTGCATTTAATCGCTGAGTTTTAGTTAGTTGCTTTTGCCCAGAATAATTTGTAGATCTAAGAAGAATTTTGACCAAATCTACTATAAGAGATGTGTATTGTTGTAAAGTGTCATGGAATGAGTGAATTGTGTATGAAACATCAGGTTGAAAATATTTGACCCCTCAGGTGCACTCTCCTTGGTTTTGCATAGCCTAAAGAGTAGAAAGTCTTTAATGATTTTGTTGAAGTTGGGTCCAGATATGAAGAACAAGTAACTATTTATGGGAAGTAGCTAATTCTTAGGTTATTGTAATATTTATTATCTTGGTTTTAAGCATTTTTCTACTTAATATTGTAAAAACACCAACAAAATGGAAACTCTACTAGGGAGTTTCTCAACACATGCTTATGTGTAAGTAGTACTACAATTTCTTTGGTCTTGGTGTATACATGTTTGTCATATCTTTTTAGTAATGCACATGGTTATAGTGGGTCTTTTCAGTGAAAAACCTTGGGAATTTAATAAAGAAAGAAGAAAAACCCTAGTACCATAGGTGTACACTGATGTATGCAGCCCCTATGAAGTGTCTTGTCTATCAAGCAAGAGTTTTAGTCTTATGTCTTTTTTTATCAGTTCCCTTGTTTGTCAATATTTTCAAATTATCGTGTGTCCTTCCCTTGAAGTAAAAAGTTATTTTATCATTATATTTTACATAGAATAGGGTGGTGACTTAGTAAAGGTTTTGAAGCTAGTGATTATTTGATAATTAATCCCACAAATGGATGACAAGTGAAAAAGTACATGACCTTACACAAGGGGAAATCTTGACATACCATTATATACTAACATACCTCAAGGTGGTAGTAAGAACTTGAATAAGGAAAAGGAAGATCCAAATCATACTTGGAAGCCAAGAGGTAGCATGTTAGTTAAATCTCAATACCAATCAATGGTATGAAGAGAATCCTCTTCACTAAGTTATGAATCAGATTCCACAAGGCTTTTAGGAGGAATATTTAGTACCCCATTGCAAGATGAAGGAGCCTATCAGGATAAGAACATGTCACCAGTAGGAGAGGCATTACATAGACTAGATTTGATAGCATAAATGAAGCATAGGCTAGGATATAAGAATGTAACGGAGGACCATTTTGATCTTAGAGAACTTCAATATATGGAAACAAATCTTATAGATCTGGATGATCCTACTAATTCAGAACCCACTTCTATAGATCCTAAAGAGGTATAATAAGAGATAGGAGTTTTCAAGAAGTGGGTTGTAGAAGAAGAAGCTAAACATGCTCATTTAGAGAAAGAAAGAGGGAAAATAACCTTGAATGTCATTATTGAGAGAGATAAATTGCTTAGAAGGATGGCTACATTAAAGGAGAAAAACAAAAATTTAGAAGAAAGGACTTAAGTCCTTAATGTTGATGTCTTTTGAAACATAGATAGCCTGAGATCCAAGGTTCAAGAACAAGAAAAACTTCTAAGACAAAGGAAAGAATGTGTCATATCTTAGGTCCAACCCTACAAGCCTATCCAAATAGACCATGTGGAACCTAGTGTCAAGTAGACGGATAAAGGAAAAGCTAAGGCTATAGGAATCCAAATAAATGAACCTCAAGTTGTACCAAACAAGACCTCAGACCCTACTATGTCTAAACTAGATCTAGACTTGGAAAAGGCTAGGAAGGAGAAGGGGGATCTTGCCAAAGAGCTTGAAAAGGTTGAGAATGAAGCTCAAGTAGCAAAAACTAGAAGCAAGATTTAGTTCATTAAGTCCAATTTTGCTTTAGCCTCATGGCCAAATTTGTCCACCGAGGCCATAATTTCAGCACCTTGTGGATCTATAGTCTCTAATCAAAACATATATGAATCTACCCTTGCATTGTCATCCACCACTAGTACCCAAGTCCCTACTACTCAGATGCAACAATCTCATAGTGTTACCCATAACCAAGATAATATAGCAAGAACCTCAAATGTTGTTGGTTTTCAGAAGAGGCCCATATACCTAAAGAAATATAGAAAAATGTCATTCTTAGGTATCCCTAATTATCCACACCCCATATCATTTGACCTAAGAGATAAAGCTATCAAGATTTTTGGAAATAATGTAGTAATGAATTTGTTTGTTCACTCATTGACTGAGGATGCAAGGGATTGGTCTAGAAGACTACTTGATGATAGCATTAGTTCATGGAGTGATTTAGAGAAACTATTTAAAGAATAATATGGAGACAATACTAATGTTGGATTTGTGTTAAATGATTTCAATAATATCAAGAAGAATCCTAATGAGTCTACATTTGATTTTACTATAAGATTTTGAAAGGGAATGTACAAATTGTTCTAGGTTATGAGATTGAATGAGGATGTCTTCCTTAAAACATATTTCAATTATTTTAACAACAAAATAGCTTATTAGTTGAGAGATAAGGAGCCAAAGACTTTACTAGATGCTTACAAGATAGTTGTGAATATTGAAAATAATAGGAAGTTGATAAAGCTATTCAATCCTAAGAACAATAAAAATGAAGTTAATAAAACTCCTGCAAGTAAGAAAGCTAAAGATGCCACAATAGGTCAAATGTTGGACTTATTGAGAAAGATGAACTCTAAAACTTTCAATAGACAAAAACCAAATGTTGGTGAGAAGGCCCCAATCAATAACAACAATTTCAATAGACAACCAAGAATGCAAAGTTATCCCTCTACCACCCAATGGAAGGATCACAAACCAATTCCTAACCAGACCCAAAATATGAAAGATAAGGGTACCCCAGATCCTTTGCAAAGAAGCTCTATTAATATGAATGAGGATGTACCATGGTGCATCATATGTCAGTCATCTCACTCCTCAAATTATTGTGTAGATTCTCAATCATTTTTTTTAGATTAGAATGAACAAAATGAGGAGGAAGAAGAAGAAAAGGGCCATCATGATGTAAATTGTAATATGGTGAATATGTGCGATGATTATTGAGACTCTGACTTGGAAGAATCTGAAAATGATGTTACAAATTAGAGAGTTCCTTACCAATTACACCATCAACAAATATTCATAGATGATGAAAATAATGGTGAAGGTTAGGTATTTATTACATCTTTTGATGTTGGCTATATAAATTTATGAATGTCTTCTAAGGAGAAGATTGATGGAATCACTACAGAGATGATCTCTTGGGTCATCGCTATTGGTGTAAATAAGTATTCACTATTTTCACTTAAATTTACTTAGGTTAATGTATTATTTGATTACTATGCATTATTTTATTATTTCTTAGGTGCGACACTTAGGAGTTTGTGTACTCTAATGAGTTTTCATATTGACAACACTAGAGTAAGCAACTCTAATTTAGTACATGGTGTCCAAAACACTGGAGTTTGCATAATTAACTGAGTTGTCATGTAGACAACATGGTTATTCACACTCCTAATTTAGCACATGGTGTCTACAACATAATTTTTCATGCCACATCTTTGTAGGCTTATCCTCTCATCATCACACTTAATCCTCTGCTCAATGGACGATAACCCTTACCTAGTGGACATGTGCTTGGTTATATGACTTATTGTGTTGCTAATTCCTATCCATTCTAGAGACCTTTATATACAGGCATTCCTAGTGTACTTTCATATCAATTCACATTAATCAATACATTGAATGGAATACATATTAATATTTTGAGCATACTCTTTTGGTCTACTATTGTGCTCTCTTGAGCTTCTAGATCTTGGGATTTCATTCTTTCCTCCAGAATTTTTTTACATGGTATCAGAGTTGAGGGAAATTCTCTTCACATAGTCATTTGAGATCGATCTTGCTTCAGCACCTTGACCCAAGTCCAAAGAATTCATAGATATTGGGAGCATCTAGAGCCAAAGTGGACCTCACCATTGCATCTAGAATGTCGATTCAGAGAAATTTGACTATAAATTCACCTTTCTGACAATAGTCAAAATTGAGGCAATTTTTTTTTTGCAAACCAAAACTCACAAACCTGATTTGCAAAATTCATATGATCATTTTAGATCTGTACATTTAATTTTTAGATCTGTATTTTTTTTCATGTACATCTCTACAAAATAATTTTAGATTTGCATTATTTTCTAGGATATTTTTTGCCTACAGGCCAATAGGAGAAATTTTTGTAGGTGAATATTGAACCTTGTTGGTGCCAATTAGATATTTGCATCACATTTAGAAGGTCAAAAAACCCCCAAATCAGATTTTGTTTCATCAAAATCAGACATTTGAGGTGGAATCTAGAACCTTTTAATTTTTGGAGGTGCAACAATAGTGATTTGGGAAAAATAATTATAGCAACGATTTTAAAATAGCAATATCTCCCTCACAAACTCCTTTTTGCAATAAAGTTTATTTGCTTTGGGTTAGAATTTTTTGATCTACACATTGGCATAGGTGGTTTGCGATCTCTATTCTTGAATTTTTCTGCAACTCGTAAATCCCTATTTTTGCCACTTCAAATGCTTAGTATGGGCAAATCTTGACACATAATCAGGTTCAATTTTTTTTTTAAGTTTACATTTTTTTGTCTACTTTCAAGGTCTTCAATTAGATTATAGGTTCTATGGATAGAATTATTGCTTTTAGAAATAAGCCTTAAATTGGCAAGTGGTTATAGGGAGCCCAAATCATACATTAGGGGGGGTTAATTTCTTATTTCTTCATTTTGGAGGGTGCATATATATATTGATCTCATGGAGGATTTTTATTTCACATGTCGATATGGAATTACACCACCATTGATAAAAAGTAACTAAAAAAAATGGAGTGTTTTAGTCATTGATCATCTAAGAAGTGAGCATAAGGAGGTATTTCCTTACTTATGTTCCAATGAGCTAATCTCTGACACTGAAAGTCAACCGCCTATTAGTAGACTCTTGGATATTATTATAATGAATATGAATAATGATCCTTGGCATGTTATTAAAAAGCTCATTCACCCACATGATATGTGGATGACTCTTTGGAAAGAATATGGAGATTGATGCAGATCAAGCACAAAGGAAGCAAGGATTAACTGAACACCTACAAAACCTCCAAGTCTTCACAAAGGATCAATCAAAGGATTTGATTCACTTCCCTTAGTGGATACTCCTCATAAAAAACCCTCAAATAGGTTTGTAGACCCACCTCCACAACTGAAACTCAAAACCAACTACACCCCACTTAGTGCAAACAAGACACTCTTCCTCAAAATGGGAAAAATAGAGACTTTGTTGTTCTTGGCCTTTCTACAATAAAAAAAGGCATGAAACAACTTAGGCTAAACATAAACAAGGTAAACCATCCACTAGATGCACTCCCAACAACCCACAATTCAAGATTCTCAATTTGACCTAGTAGCCTATTAGGTCTCCTAAAACAATTTTCAACCAATAACGTCAAAAATTATCAAAGGATGTGGTAAACCAAATATAGATTCAAATACCCTTTTTGAAGTGCTAACAAAATCCAAAGTTGCATGGTCCCACTCCACTCCAGCATGCCTCAACTAGTACCAAGTACATAGGCCTAATTAGCTACTTTAGGCATGGTTTCCAAGCCAAATGATAAAGGATGGGTTCATGAAGTCAAACGTGCACCACCAAGATATTCTCATAACTTGAATAAGGGTATTTTTTCTTATTTCAAGTCCTCAAACTCCTTTCTTGTCCTAATCCATTCAAATTGCATCAAAACAAGGTCAAATACATAGGGATATTTGACCTAGGGCTTGCTCCTAAAATTCATTGTTGCAACCTCCTATTCCCAAACTTGAAAAATATGATAAAGAACACCCCTAACTTGTTCCATGCAAAAATAGAAAGAATTCCACCAGTGGAGATTCAAGTTAAGGTCATTTTTATGACCAAACCCTGGTTTTAAGGGTTTCTTAGACCAGCAGCCAAAAAAATTTGATAAATTGTGCAATATGATCGATGGAACCTCCAAAATAGACCCAAAACCTTGTAAATAGACTAGGTCAACTAATAAATTTAAAACTTTTACCCTTCCACCATCAGATATTGTACTGTATAGAAAAAAACCTAGGAAAAATGCATAGTAACAACATATTTTATTGATTAAAAAGAAAGATACAATGAGTTTCTTCATACTACCCCTTCCTTCAAATTTTTAGAGCCTTTATAGACCATTTTATAGAGTTTATACCACCTTATGGTAGTTGTATCCATTGGGAGTTATTTTTTTGAAAAGTTGTCAACAAAATTGCAAAAGTTGTTAAGCAACTTTTTGCTCTATGACAACATTTTCTTGCAAAGTGAATTCTATCAACTCTTATAGGTTCTTCTAATTCTCTAAACACCTAGACTACCCTAAAAAACATGAAATTAACCAAAATCCACTTCATTGGACCAAATGATGCCCAAGCTTATAATTGCACCATGGGGTCTTGTATCGATTACAAAAGTGGATGGTCTTAGGGAGATCATTTGATCAATCCCCAAACCTTATTACATTGAGAAAATAAAACATTTTGATTAGGTGCTCTACATCATTCTCCCATACATAAAAGAAACTCCAATCTCTAGAGTTTTGTTAAGTGGAAGATCAATGTCATAAGCCTTAAGAGCTTTCTCAGTCATCCAAGTTGCATTTGCTGCTATTTGCCCCTTCCACTATACTAGGTCCTCATAGTATGTCTTCCTCCTTGTATGCTTACAAATCCTTTTATCCAAAATAGCTTACACAATGGGTTTAGGCATAGGTGGGATGGTTTTCTTTGACTTCTCCTTGGAATCTTCAAGTGTACTTGCATCCACATCATTTGAAACAGCATGTTTGAAAGCATATAGGTTAGAAATATTAAAAATAGGAGACAAGTTAATATCAAGGGGAAAATCAATTTGGTAAGCATTTTAGCCACACTTGTTAGGTATCTTGAATGGGCCAATATTTTTAATTTGGAGTTTTGTATGAATCTTCTTTGGAAGCCTAGCCTTATTAAGATGAACCACTACCATATTCCCTACTTTGAACTGAAGTTCTTTTCTCCTTTTATCTGCCTGTTGCTTGTACTTGATGGAAGCATAATGCAATCTATTCTACACCTACTAATGGACTTCTTTCATGACCTCTACAAAATCCTTAGCCTATGCACTTCTCTTTTCCATGTCCTTAACATCTCTAAGTTCCAAGGTACCCCTAGGGTGAGTGCCATAAACAACTTAAAAATGGGTTAGACTAGTACTTCTATTAATGGAATCATTAAAGGCAAACTCTTCCTGGGGTGAAACACAATCCCATGAGACTCCATGTTGCTTGGAAAGACACCTCAACATGTTTCCTAAGGACCTACTGACTACCTTAGTCTATCCATCAGATTGAGGATGATAGGTAGATGAAAAACATAAATTGGTTCCTAACTTTCTCCACAAGCTTCTCCAAAAATGCCCCAAAAACTTGGGATCCTTATAAGATATAATGGACAAGGGAAAACCATGAAGCCTAACAACCTCTTTGAAGAACAAACCTACTACATGGGATGCATCATGAGTAGTCTTGCAAGCCATGAAATGAGCCATTTTGGAAAACCTGTCCACAACTACAAAAATGCTATCATAACCTGACTTATGTTAGTGTAGTTTTTTATTTTTCCTATTTTGCTACGTCTTTCCTACACTTTTAATAATCTCGCTTAGGTTAATAAAGCATGTCTTATTAGGTGAATGGTTGTGAGATGTCACCTTCCTACATGTGAGCATTCATTAGCTATCTTGGGAAGATACTTTGCTATCTTTAGTTTGATAGATGGTTGCTCCTCATTGGTTGGTGTTGCCACCTCCTCCCTCTTCCTAGCCTATATAAGCATGCTACCTGGCTTGTATTTGTGTCTCTTGTTTTTTGCATCCTCTTAATGTTATTTTGCTTCTAGCATTTGCATTACTCTCTTGGAGACTAACTCAATGTTGCTATTTTGATTTTGTATCATTTGCATTCATAGTTTAGATATTTATTCTTTGCACTAGTTTTCTGGGTTATTAATCTTTTTAGATTCTAACATGGTATTAGAGCTTTTTTATGTGCGAGAGTAGATTTTAGTTTCCTTATTTGAGAGATTTGAGGGGGGCTAATAAATTTTATTGTAGTATTTTGAAAAATAAAGTATGCTCTTCTCTTGCATCTTTGGATGATCTTGAAAATCAGAATTTTTTTGACAAAAATGATTTTTCTCTAGGATTTCAATCTCAAATCTGACAACCAACTTGCATATTTGGAATTTTCAATTAGTATTGCAGGTTCCAGCATGCCATTGATGGAGTTAGGGAGCTCACCCAGCATTTGCATGTCATATTTTGGTTGTTGGGGTCATTTCTTGATTTTTGGAGCCATTTTTTACTGTTAAAGGCATCTGATTTACACTATAGCAACATGTTCTGTACATCAGCAAGAAAAATGCTTTTTGATTTTTGTTTGCAGCCCCAAAAAAAAATTTGGGTATCTTTTAGATTTTTTTTGCAATCTATATATTTTGAAGGATTGAGCGCAAAGTGCTACAGTCGTACCCCTCTGCATTGGCAGTTGCAAATTTGAACACAGTTTTCAAATGTCTCATTCTTTCTCATACATACTCCAATTTTGATGATTCTTTTTATGACCTTGGCTATTTTTTTGTGCTCTATCCACTAGTGGAGTTGTTTTTTGATTTTCATGCATAAACTTTTCAAAAATTGCAGATTCTTGGCCATAACTGTGCACAGTTCTCATTTTGGAAACTACAGAGGATCATAACTTTCTCATACGACCTCGTATCAAGGTGATTCTTTTTTGAAAGTGTATATTTTTTGAGTAGATCATAGTGGTGCTATTTGTTTCTTTGATTATTGTGCCTAAGTTTCACTTTCAAACAAATATGCTCATTCTAACTCCATACAATTCTTTTGAGTTGAAATCACACATGACAATTCACTTAAGAAAATTGGGATTAAATAGGATAACTATGGGACTTGAAACTAAACCTAATAAAGATGAAAATAAGCCTAAGTGGTTTAACAAATGTGATGCGGCATATGGAACATTGTGTTTGTCTATTTCTCCTAACTTGCTATTTCACATTGAGTCTTTGAATACACCAAATGAAGTATGGACAAAGCCAGAAACACTATTTGGCACACAAGATTCAATGAGGGGTCATATGTTGGAAAATTAATTAATTAGTTTAAGTATAGGAAATTTCAACACAATCCAAGATTTCTTCACCAAATTGAAATCACTAAGGTTCCAGTTAAAACAATGTGGAATTGAAAAGAAAGATGAACAACTGATTCTTAGTATTCTCTCTAAGCTAAGTTCAGAATATTTTGTTTTTTTCTCTACCTTCTATGCTACTAAGGGTGCACTTGGTACTCAATTCACGATGCCATCTCTAGATGATTTTACTATCAATCTCACTTGAGAACAGGACAAGCTAATCTAGATGGGCACTCTTAAGTCCTCTAAGTCACATGACTTAGCAACCAACCAAGGCACAAAAGAACAAAAAGGAAAAAGTAGTAACAACAATAGTAAGGATGAGAAACAAAATAATAGTGAGGAAAAGAAGGATTAGACACCAATTTCTTCAAAAGAAACTATTGATACCTCATCCTCTAAGGGTGATAAGCCTAAGAAAGAAAAGGTTAAATATGCCTATTGTAAAAGACCTAGTCATGATGAACATAAATGATTGAAGAAACAAATTGATCACTTGACATACATTCTTGAGAAGAATAATATTAGTGTTCCTGAGTCTATCAAACAAAGTTCTAATGAAGAGTCTAACAAGGAAAAAGAAAACAACAAGGGGAAAGGAAAGGGCAAGGCTCTGGTTGTAGTTGCTTCCTCATCATCCACTTGGGTTCTTGATTCGGGTGCTTCGCACCACATGGCTTCATCTAAGGAAGAACTTGCATCCTTGGAGCCATGTACTATGCCTTCTATTTTGATGGGTGATTACACTCCTATTGAGGTGTGTGGGAGAGGGTTTGTTGATGTGGGGGATGTCACATTCCATGATGTTTTTTGTGTACCCTCATTATCAACTAATCTCCTATCAATATACCAAATCACTCACACAAGTTTAGGCAAGTGGGTTGAGTTCACTCTTGATTCAGTGGAGATATGTGAGTTGCATAGTGATTCTATAGTTGTAGTTGGGAGAGCAGATCATCAGTCATGACTCTATCTATTTTGTCACTTTGTTCCTAATCCTCCTTCATCTGTTTTGCTCACTCACTCTAATGATGTGATTAAATTATGGCATGACTGGTTTGGCCATCTTAATTTATGCTATTTGCATAAGCTCAACCAGCAAAGCATGGTCACAGGGTTTCCTTTGGTTCAATTCTCAGGAGGTGTTTGCCAAGGTTGCATTCTTGGTAAGCATCCTAAGGAAAAGTTTGACAATAGTAAGGCATGGAGAGCTTCGCAAATACTAGAGTTAGTTCACAATGATTTGGCTGGTCCATTTCAACATCCTTCCTTCAGTAGGGCTCGATATGTCCTCACATTCATTGATGACCTTTCTCAATATACATGGGTGTACTTTCTCAAATAGAAGTCAAAGGTATTTGATCATTTTCAAGGCTTCAAAATTTTTGTAGAAAAGCAATCTCGGAAAGCCATCAAGGTTTTGCGCACAGATAATGGTGGTGAGTATGTCAACCATCAGTTTGAAAGATTTTGCACTTCAGAGGGGATTGATTTATAGCATTTAGTTCCATAAAATCCTCAGCAAAATTGTGTTGTAGAACAGAAGAATAGATCCTTGAAGGAAATGGCAAATTGTATGATTCACTCTAGATTTCTTGCACCACAATATTGGGAAAAAGCCATTAACTATGCTTGTTATTTCCAAAACCATGTTCCTCATAGAGCCTTGAAGGGAGTTACTCCTTTTGAAGCTTGGAGTGGTCAAAAACCATTAGTTAAGCACTTTTGAGTATTTGGCTCCACTGCATGGGCCCATATTCCTATAGAGAAACGTAAGACCTTGGATCCGCAGAGTAGACCTTACATATTTGTAGGTTATCCTGATGGTGTGAAGGGTTATTAGTTGCTCCACCATACTACACATGAGTTATTCATTGAGAGGAATGTTCAGTTTGAGGAGGGATCTTCAAGCTTTCTTTCTATCACTTCTCCAACTCCTTCTACCTTGACATTAGAGTCACTTGGAATACATGACAGATCTTCTGATGAGTCAGATTCACCTAAACAGTCTTCCACCTCTACTTTTGATGCAAAAAGTGATTCAGAGAACTCACCTCCTTCCTCTCCTAGTCATCATTCAGAGGTTAATGATTCCCCTTTAGATTCTCCATCTTCCTATCCACTTTGGGCTAGACAAACCTTGCAGTCTACAACTAATTGGGTTGGGGATCCATTAGACACCAGGTGAACTTGTTCACAATTTCAAGATACTCCACATGTCTTCATTGCTACTACCTCAGATCCACAGTCCTTTCATGAGGCTTCTGGTATTTCTGAGTGGGATATAGCTATGCAGGAAGAGTATAGTTCCTTGATGAGGAACCACACTTGGGATCTTGTCCCTCTTCCTAAAGGAAGAAAACTTGTTCGATGTAAGTGGATCTATCGGAAAAAAATTTCAGCACATGGGTCAGTTGAAAAACACAAGGCTTGCTTGGTCACCAAAGGATTGTCCCAAGTTTCTAGGATTGACTACTCTAAGACTTTTGTGCCAGTTGCTTGAATGAATTCCATTTGAATTGTTCTTTCCATTGTTGTAGCTAATCATTAGGAAGTACATCAGATGGATGTGAAGAGTACTTTTCTTCATGGTGACCTTCATGAGGAGATCTACATGGAGTAGCCATAGGGCTTCCTTCAAGATTCTTCAGTTGTGTGTCATCTTCAAAAGTCTCTCTATGGCCTCAAACAGGTTCCTCAGGCCTGGTATGCCAAGATGGACTTCTTCCTTCTATCAGTTGGGTTCAATCGGTGCCATTCTGATCCTAATGTCTACATTTTGCAATAGGGTGATTCACTTCTATTTTTGGTTTTGTATGTTGATGACTTGTTGATCACAGGAAGTTCTTCACCCACCATTAAGGTTGTCAAAGTGGCCCTTTAGGACATTTTTTTTATGATTGACTTGGGCTTTCTGCATTACTTTCTTGTGATTGAGATCCTTTAGTCTCCTTCTGGGATCACCATCACACAATCCAAGTATGCTCTAGATTTACTCTCAAGGTTTCATATGGATGACTGTAAGCCTGCTCTGACTCCCTTCCTTTCTGGAGTCAAACTTGAGGCTCAATGTTCTCCTCCACTTGTTGATGACACTTTGTACTGCCAACTTGTTGGGAGTCTCATTTATCTGACTCATATGAGACCTAAAATCTCCTATGTTGTAGGCATGGTCTCTTGATTCATGCAAGACCTCCATGAGTTGCATTGGAAAGCAACCAAGTAGATCCTTCACTACATTTAGGGTTCTCATAGTTGTAGGACTCACTACATAGAAGGTATTGAGCTTGATTTGGTTGGCTACAAAGATTCAGATTGGGTAGGTGATTCTGAGGATCGCAAGTCTACTTCAGGGTATAGCTTCTCACTTGGTTCAGGTCTTGTTTGTTGGTCAAGCAAAAAGTAGTCTGCTATTGCTCTATCTTCTACTAAGGCTGAGTATCGGGGGGCTGTAAATGTTGCCACTAAGGACATTTGGCTTCAACATCTTCTCACTGATTTTGTTATCTAGATTAGATGGCCATCAATCATATTTTGTGACAACTAGAGTTCCATTCAAATCTCACAGAATTTGATTCATCATCAGCGGACCAAACACATAGAGGTCCACATGCACTATGTCTAGGAGCTCATCCATGGTCATGTCACTGACCTTCACTATTGTTCGACTTCTGAGCAAGTTGCTGATATCTTCACCAAACCCTTCACTAAGAACTAGTTCCTTCATTTACGAGCTTTGTTGGGGGTGCGAGATGCTTCATCTTTTGGGGGGACCTCTTCCTCTCACTCGGAGTCCTAAATTTTTGTTTTGGGCGGTCTCTTTTCTCTCTCTTTTGGGAAATCTTATGTACATGGGTACCTCATCAGGCTTGACTTGCCAGGATCCATTTCTACATCCACCTAGGCTTTTCTTATGGGGGGGTGTTAGTGTAGTTTTTTATTTTTCCTATTTTGTTAAGTTTTTCTTACACTTTTAATAATCTCAGTTAGGTTAATAAAGCATGTCTTATTAGGTGAATTGTTGTGAGGTGTCACCTTCCTACATGTGGGCATCCATTAGCTATCTTGGGAATATACTTTGCTATCTTTAGCCTGATAGATGGTTGCTCCTCATTGGTTGATGTTGCCACCTCCTCCCTCTTCCTAGACTATATAAGCATGCCACTTGGCTTGTATTTGTATATCTTTTTTTTTGCATCCTCTTAATGCTATTTTGCTTCTAGCATTTGAATTACTCTCTTGGAGACTAAATCTATGTTGCTATTTTGATTTTGTATCATTTGCATTCATAGTTTAGATATTTATTCTTTGCACTAGTTTTTTGGGTTATTAATCTTTTAAGATTCTAACAATTTTGTCCTTGGAAGTCCAACAACAAAATCTACACTCACTGAATCCCAAGGTTTGTGAGCTATTGGAAGTGGTGCATAGAGTCCTACATTTGATGTGCCTCCCTTTTCTTGTCGACAAATTAGAAATTCTTCAACAAATATCCTAACATCAATCTACATTTTTGGCCAAAACTAAAATCTCCTAACCTACTCTAGATAATTGTCAACTCCAAAATGCCTTGCTAAACTACCACAATGTTTTTCCTTTATAATATTCTCCCTAATAGATCCCTTGGGAACACAAAGCTGACACCCTTTGAATAAAAGTCCTTCTTGTAGAATGTACTCACCAAATTTAGTATGATACCTTTCTCCCATGGATTTTTAGACTTGGTATGCCTCCTTTCCTCATCTTTCTCATACATGTCCTTCATTACATGGATGCCAACACTCTCCAACTGAACTTCTTGAATTGTCAAATTTCTCCTACTAAGTGCATTAGAAACCTTGTTAATTTCTCCCTTTTTATGTTTAGTAGTGAAAGTATAAGCTTGTAGAAATTCTATCCACTTCATATGCCTATGGTTTAACTTTTCTTGCCTATTCAAGAAGCTTGAGATTTGATTATCAGTATATACAAAAAATTCTTTAGGCAATAAGTAATTTCTCCATTTCCTAGGAGACTGCACCATAGCATAGAGTTCAAGGTCCTATGTCAAATATTTTTTCTTTTCCTCATTAATCTTTTCACTATAAAAGGCCACAAGCCTACCCTCCTAGCTTAGAACAACTCCAATTGCCTTGTTGCTAGCATCACACTCAACTATTAACAACTTGTAAAAGTTAGGGAGCACCAAAACAAGTTGGTCTACAATCTTCCTTTTCAAGCATTCAAATGAATCATTAGCCACCTTGGTCCAATAAAACACACATTTCCTTCCTCCTTTTATGGTATTTAACATAGGATCACACACACCACTAAAATTTCTTATAAATTTTCTATAAAAACTACACATACCATGAAAACTCTTTACCTCTAATGGAGCGGTGGGTGGTGGCCAGTAAAGGATGGCTTCAACCTTGGAAAGATCCATTTTTAACTCTCCTCCTAATATTAAAAACCCCAAGAAGATCAACTCTATCTACAAAAATGAACATTTCTCCAAGGGTATGTGTAGGATCATGGTGTGCCAAAAAGTGGCAATCTGAAAAATCTATACTTGTGAAATATCTCAAACCATTTCAAAATCTATTCCAACTTTTTTCCCACCCACCCTATTACTAAATTAAAATAATTAATATCTTTATAAAGTCTAATATATTTTTTGATACCAAACCTATATAACTTTATAAACATCCTAAAAATGTGCTTTTGGCCTATTTTTATGTGATTTTTACTTCAAACATGTAGCAGATGACATTTTTTTCACCAAAATTTGATGAAATGAAAGTGATTTCTTAAGACTATTCTTATCTTTTTGTAAAGGTAAAGTTTGTTAAATTCTAAGCTTAGTAAGTAATTATTACTTATTTTCTAATGGAGTTACATATAAAGTGCTAACTAACATTCTACTTGAAAAATAACTATAACTTTCAAATGGTACAACATTTCTTAAATACAAAAGATGCATCACATTCTATGTTTCTTCTACCATAAGGAAAAAAAATGAAAATTTGAAGTTTACAGAGTTTTGAATTAGTTAAGGTGGTCAAACATGAGAGTTTTTTTATTCCAAAAATACTAAACTAAAAAATTAATTAATTAATATTCATTTAGAATAAAAATACCCAAAAATATGTGTCACATCCAAACATGAGTCTACTACTTATATCTAGAATATTATTAAAAAATATTATGATTTGATTTTGATTAAGGTGGTCAGACATACGTCTACTTCTTATTTTTGTTCTAAATTTTTTGTAATATTGCATTAAAATTCAAAATTTTGAGAAATCAATTTTTATTTTTTGAGATGATTCCTAGCGGTTTAGAAACTAGATTCAATTTTCTAGAGATTATTTTCTCTCAAATTTTTGATATAAAGTTAATAAAAAGTATAAAATTGCACATCAAGTTGACATAACCATGATTTTCTGATATTTTAGTGCTAGTTAAGAGCATAGTTTGGTTGACCATGGTCCTACACATACCCCCAAGTTTATTATTAGTTTCTCTTCATGAAGCCTTTTTAAAACCAAATCTAAGTGCCTTAAATGTTCATCCCTATCCTTGTTGAATATTAATATATGAAAGTACGCAACCACAAATTTGTTCAGGAAAGGTTTTAGGACTTCATTCACTAGTCTCATAAAGGTGGTAGGTACATTGCACAAGCCATAAGGCATCGTAAACCACTCATATAAGTCTTCTGAGGTCTTAAATGTTGTTTTCCACTCATCTCCACCCCTGATTCTAATTTGATGATATCCACTCTTGAGGTTCACCTTTGAATAAATACTTGCCTTCCCCAAATAGTCCAAGAGGTCTTTTGTCATTGGTATAGGAAACCTATATCTAATGGTTATCTAATTGATTGCTCTAGAATCTGTACACAATTTCCAAGTACCATCCTTTTTAGGGGCTAGGACTACAGGGATTGCACATGGACTTATACTTTTCTTAATGAACCCCTTAGCCAACAAATCTTTAATTTGTTTTAATATTTCTTCATTCTTCTTTGGAATCATCTTGTAGGCTACTTTTTTTGGAAGTGTAGCCCCTAGGATGAAGTCTATGCAATGACTAATGTCTCTTTCATGTGGCAATGTCTCTGGTTGGTTGTTTGCAACTGTCCCTCTATACAGTCTCTTACCTCCTTGAATCCAATATTGACAAACTTGGGTGGGTCTTGTGACTACTTGATGTAATTTTTTTGAGGTCTAACTACCAATTCATAGAAAGGTGTTTCCTCTTTAGTGATCCTCATAAACTCTTTTTCACCTACCAACATCATCCCATTTGTAGTAGGATTCCCATCATCTAGCAAAGGTATCATAGTGTATTCAACCACATCATTGGTTATAGTGTAGACATTTGTCTTGACATCATGTTTTGCATGCACATCATATTGCCATGGCTTCCCAAAAAGCAAATGGCATGCATCCATCTCTACCACATCACATAAAACTTTGTCATTATATTCCCCTATATTGAACTCCACAACACTTTCTCATTTATGAGTGTTTGTTTTTCCTTTGTCAATGATGACACCTTATAGGGGTAAGGGTGAGGTCTTGTAGTCAATTTCAACTTATCTACCATCCCCTTAGAGGCAACATTATTAGAGGAACTGGAATCCACTGTAACCCTGCAGAATTTGTTATTAACCTTGAACAAAGTTTTAAATAGTGACTTTCTTTGAGTTGGTTCTATAGTTCCAGGGGCTCTTATCATTTTTCTTTGCATCATTAAGGACTCACCATGCTCTCTAAGTGTAGACCTAGAAGTGGCAAATTGGTAAGAAGTAACACTCTTAATGTCCTCCTCTTGGGTCAATTGGATTCTCCTATCCCCTTTCTTGTTCTTTTTATGGAATCTAAAGGACCGTTGTCCTACTTCATTACAAGTGAATCACTTACCCATGAACACATTAGGCCCTCTTCCACTAGACCTTCTTCTACCATTGGATCTTCTACCCCTAGATGTTCCTCTACTTGTAGACTCACCTTCAACATTTGAACCACTAGACTCCTCTAGACTTTTATTGAAGGATACCCTACCATGGAACCTATCTCTGCCCCTATTTTTGTTTCCTCTACCCCTATTGCTTGTATCCCATTTTCTTTTATGCTTTTCCTCAATTTTTAAAGCCATATTAAATCACTAATGTACTGGACCAAGAGTAATCAATGTCAGTTCATCTTGAATGCTATATTTTTTACCATTTACATACCTTGAAAGTTTTTGCTTCTTAGTCTCATACACCTTGGCTCTAAGGGTCAAATTGTGGAATTCTTATGTGTAGGTGCTAACATCCAAGTCCCTTTGCCTGAGATTCTCCAACCTTTTATGTACCAACACCTCATAGTCTTCAAGTATGAACTATTTTATGATTTCTTCCTTCATTTTCTTCCATGTGGCAATCTGCTCCTTATTCTCATCCAATCTTTCATTTTGCAAAAAGTTCCACCAACTCAAGGTAGGGCCTTTGAGTTTGGCCTTAGCAATCCTAACCTTCTAATTTTCAAGGGTCTTGTCACATTCATCAGAGTCTAACTTACCATGAAAAGTAGGTAATTTCCCTTCTCCCTTCTTTCCAACTCTCTCCAATGCTGCAAGGAAGGGCCTCTGATGTACAAGAATGTTCTCTTGTTCTTGATTCCCTTCTATCTCCTTAGGTTTTGATTTTTCATCACTCCCTTTCCTCATTTTATTCTTGAGTCTATCCAACTCCCTCTTCATAGTCTCATTATCTTCCCAAACTACTCTACATTTAGCCATATTGTCCTTGACTAGCTTGGCTAATTCCACATTGGTGATCCTCAAGGGGATCTCCCTATCAAGTTCTTCTCCTCCATTAGACATGGTATCACAACAAGATCCAAGTGGCTCTGATACCACTTGATGCAGAGAAAGCACAAAGGAAGCAAGGATCAACCCAACTCCAACACAACCTCCAAGTCTTCACAAAGGATCAATCAAGGGATTTGATTCACTTCCCTTAGTGGATACTCTGCATAACAAATCCTCAAATAGGTTTCTAGACCCACCTCCACAAGTGAGACTCAAAACCAACTACACCCCACTTAGTGCAAACAAGACACTGTTCCTCAAAATGGGAAAAATAAATATTTTGTTGCTTTTCACCTTTCTACCATCAAAAAAGGCATGAAACAACTTAAATTAAACCTAAACAAGGAAAACCATCCATTGGATGCACTCCCAACAACCCACAATTCAAGATGCTCAATTTGACCTAGTAGCCTTTAGGTCTCCTAAAATAATTTTCAACCAATAACTTTAAAACTTACCAAAGGACCTAGTAAACCAAATATAGATTCAAATACCCTTTTTCAAGAGCTCTAGCATGCCTCAAATAGTACCAAATACACAGGCTTAATTAGATATTTTACAGATGGTTTTCAAGGAAAATGATAAAGGATGGTTTCATGAAGTAAAATCTCCACCACCAAGCTATTCTCTTCACTCAAATAAGGGTATCTTATTCTTATTCCAAGTCCTCAAACTCATTTCTTCTTCTAATCCATTCAAATTACATCAAAACAAGGTCAAATACATAGGGATAAATTCGACCTAGATCTTTCTCCTAAAATTTAGTGCTACAACCTCCTATTCCCAAACTTGAAAAATATGATAAAGCACACCCCTAACTTTCTTCATGCCAAAATGGAAAGAATTCCACCAGTGGAGATTCAAGTTACGGTCGTTTTTATGACCAAACCCTGGTTTTAAGGGTTTCTTAGACCAATAGCCAAACAAAATTGATAACTTGTACAATATAATCAATGGAACCTTCAAACCAAACCCAAAACCTTGTAAATAGACTAGGCCAATTGATCAATGCAAAAATTTTACCCTTCACCATCAGTTACCATATTGTACGATGAAAAAATGAGGAAAAATGAATAGGAACAATAGATTTTATTGATTAAAAGGAAAGATACAATGAGTTTCTTCATACTACCCCTTCCTTTGAATGTTTAAAGCCTTTATAGGCCATTTGAATTAGTTTAAACCACCTTATGGAAGTTGTAGCCATGGGGAGCTATTTGTTTGAAAAGTTGTCAACAAAATTAAAAAAGTTGCTAAGCAACCTTTTGCAATTTTTTCTCTATGACAACATTTTCTTGCAAAGTGAATTCTACCAACTCCTACAGGTTCTTCTAATGCTCTAAATACCTATACTACCCTAAAAAACATGAAATTAACCAAAATCAACTTCATTGGACCAAATGATGCCTAGGCTTATAGTTGCACCATGGGGTCTTGTATCCATTATAAAAGTGGATGATCTTAGTGAGATCATTTGATCAATCCCCAGACCTTATTACATTAAGAAAATAAAACATTTTGATTAGGTGCTCTACACCAGAGATTCAAAACTTCTTCTTTTTCTAGATGACATTATATATTTTGTTGCTTCAGTATTGGTTCCTTCAACTCGAGTTGAGATCACACCTCCTGATGCTCCTATTGCTACTACTAATCTAGTTCCAGCCTCAGTTGCTTCTAATTTAGTGTAACATGAAATACCATGTCTTCCTACTTCACCTTCACGGGAGGACTTCCTTCCAAACATTGGAGAGTTGTTCGTGGAGTCTTAGGTTAAAGGCATGGGAGACATAATTGATTCCATTTGTCTTCTCTTTGTTGATGAGACTACTTCATGCATTGTGGAAATTTATCATCACACCAACAATAGTGCTTCAATAGATTTAGATATGTGGGGTCTTGTTGATAGATACAAGGAGAGGTCACAACATCAGGAAATTCTACATGCACATATTGCCACAATGATAGATCAAGCACAATAGGGTACACCTTGTCTTCTAGCTCCAGCATCTATGGATGACTTCTTAATAGATATTTCAATTTTTTTTGTGGAGTCACACATAGCAGATTTCAGAGACATCTTTGATGATATACATCTTCTCTTTGATGAAGTTGATCCTTCTTCGGTTGTCATGAGGGCTCACTCTGACCCTCTTGTCCATTCTCTATATGATCAGTCTTCACAGGTTGATATGATTGTGGATTCTTATGTACAACAATTGTAGGAGGTCTCTTTATAATTTGAGGACATAGTAGGTTCTTTGGGATAGGTTCTACATTCATCCTTGTTAGATCTACACTCATTCTTTTTAGCAGTGTTGGAAAGAGAAACTATCAACATCAACACAAGAAAAATTGAGCAAGTTTTAGATACACCATTTATCTTCAGGATTCTTTCTACACATAGGGAAGCATCTCACCTATACCTCTATCATTATTTCTTCCAAAGGAGAGGAACATTATTTAGTGTTCATGGATCAACTTCTACATTGGAGGAGCTCTCATTGATCAACACACTACATTTGGGGGGTGGGGGGGTGGCGGGGGGACTACCTTGTCTCCTTCTTCTCTTTTATGGTGGGCGACCGTTTCCTCTTATGGGGGTTTTTCCTTCTTCTATTTTGTATATAATTGATGTATGTCATAATGGGGGGGTCTTGATTACTCTATCCATCCATGCACCTTATTTTTTAATCTCTCTTTTTTGGGGAGGGTTTTTCCCATGAGCTTTTCCTTCTCTCTCTCCACTTTGTGAGAGACTACATTTCATTATGTACATGGGTACCTAACATGGCCTAGTAGCTGAGACCCATCTTGCACTTCATCCTCGCTTTCATAAACTTAACTGCATTGCCCTAAGTTGCACTTAAGGGGGGGTGTTGGTGTAAATAAGATTCACTACTTACACATAATTAAGTTTACTTAGGTTAATGCATTATTTTATTATTTCTTAGGTGAGACACTTAGGATTTTGTGTACTCTTATGAGTTTTCATGGTAACAACACTAGAGTAAGGAACTCTAATTCAACACATGGTGTCTACAACACTAGAGTTTGCATAATTAAATGAGTTATCATGTAGACAACATAGTTATTCAGAATCCTAATTTAGCACATGTGTCTACAACATAATTTTGTGTGCTACACCTTTGTAGGCTTATCCTCTCATCATTGCACTTAGTTATGTGCCTAGTTGCATGACTTATCATGTTGCCGATTCTTATGCATTCTAAAAGTATTCTAGAGACCTTTATATATAGGTACTCCTAGTGTACTTTCATATAAATTCACATCAATCAATGCATTGAATGGAATATATATCGATATTCTGATCAAACTCTTTTGGTCTACTGGTGTGCTCTTTGAAGCTTCTAGATCTTGGCATTTCATCCTTGCCTCATGCAAATTCTTACATGGTATCAAAGCTATACCAAATTCTTACAATAGCAGTTATAGTTTAAGAAATAGAACAATTAATAATGATGTTGGGAAACCTTCTAGTATATTCATAAAGGATATCACACATAAAAGGAAGGATGACAATAAGAAGACTAATGTAGAGATAGCTAAGGTTAATGACAACAAAATCAAGAAGTGGGAGCCCAAGAAGAAAGTTTAATTCCAAAAAAATGAGGTAGTAAAGGCAATTGTGCAAGAGAAGAAGTTAGGATCTGATACTATTAAGAAAGTAATAGTACCTACTATTCAAAAGATTCCCACTCCAAATAGTCTTGTAAAACCCATTGTGTTTGAACCCATTGATATGATATCTATGTTGTCACAAATAACTATAAAAGTACCTTTGTCTTAATTATTTAGAATTGATGAACATAAGTGTAAACCCTTGTCTTGGTTGGGTGCAATAGGAAATAATAGTAATATTGTTGAGAAAAGTTTCATTCAGCAAACCCCAGTGGTGGTAGAAGATAGTGGTATTATATCCTGAATTCCTCAAATGTTTTTGGATGATTCATCAGTAGCTTATCTAGAAGATATTGACCCATTTTTCCTTACTCTGGTTATAAAGGGAAAAAATCTTTTAAAATGAATGATAGACTCAAGAGCCTTCAATATAATCATGCCCTTCAAAGACACCAAACAAGGAAGATGTAGAGGTATGAATGCAAGGGAAGCCCTAGTCATAGGTACTATGAATGTATTAACATTCAAGTTGGCTGCATACCCTGAGGTAGTGTTGAAAATGTCAGTCCTTGTGGTTGACATTCCTCCACATTATGGAATGTTTCTTTCTAGAAAATGGAGTGCTACTATAGGAGGTAGTCTATAATGTCACCTATCCTATGAAACTTTTCACATAGAAATAAGGTTGTTAAGATAGACAAAGAACCAAGGGTCAATCAAATTTTTGGGGAAGTAATTAATAAGGATTCAACTTGTTTCTTAGACATAGGTGTGAATGAATTTAGGGTAGAGCTAATTATTAAAGAGGTTGAGAAACCTCCTACTTTCATTACACATGATGTTGAATGTTGTATGGATTCACCAATTCTATGTATTGTGTATTTTGATGGGCCTAGCTCTAAAGAAGGTTTAGGGGTAGGAGTAGTCTTTGTTTCCCCTAAAAAGAATACATTTAGAAGCTCTTTCACCTTAAATTTTTCATGCACCAATAATATAGTAAAGTACGAAGCTATTTTATTAGGAGTAAGAGTTGCAACCCATCATGGAATCAACACATTGCATATCATAGGTGATTTTGAATTGGTTATTGCATAAATAAAAGAAACCTATGTCTATAAGAACAAAAGACTGAAATAGTATAGAAATGTTGTATGGGACCAAATTAAACTTTTTGATTCATTTGTTATTTCTTGGAGCAATAGAAGTCAAAATAAAATGGTTGACCTATTGGAAAATGTAGCAATCAAGCCCAGGGAAATGTCATTGGTAGGAATTTCATAGATTGAGGTTCAAAATTGGCCTTAAATACCTAAAAATATAGAGAATTGGCAAGTCTTTGAGGATGATAAATATATTTTGAATTTCATGCTAAGTGAACACAAATACTATGGTCAAGAGTTAGATTGTAGTGCCTTGATTGAAACCACTGATGGTAAGGAAACATTTTTTGGTCAGGAAATCATATAATTGAAGACTAATAAAGTACCATAAGGGTTGGTTGTTTTAGAAAACATGTTTGATAATTAAGATAGGGTAAAGCCTAAAGCTAAAGACCATAAACCCCAAGAGCTGGAAGAAATAAATCTTTATACCACACTAAATCCCCCAAGAAAGTTTATATTGGTCAAAATTTGTAAGCTAAAATTAGAAAAGCTTTGATTGAATTGCTAAAGAAATAGAAGCATGTTTTAGCACAATCATATGAGGACCTTAAAGCCTATAGAGAAGAACTTTTCCAACATGTTATACCACTAGAGGAAAATATAAATCCCTTTAGGTAGAAGAAGAGACTAGTAAATCCCACCTTAGAAGCTAAAATGCAAGAAGAGTTGATGAAGTTAAGGGATGGAAGGATAATCAAACCAATTAGGCATTCTACTTGAGTTTCAAATCTAGTGCCTATCGAAAGGAAGAACGAAGACATAAGGTTCTGTGTAGACTTCATAAACCTAAATATTGCTTCTCTGAAGGATAATTATGGGTTGCCAAACATGGAGGCTATATTGCAATAGGTAATTTGTTATGAGTTGATGTCCATGATGGATGGATTCTTAGGATATGATCAAGTTATTGTGAAAGAAAATGAACAATTTAAAACAACTTTTACAACTCCATGGGGTACCTATGTGTATGTGAGAATTCCATTTGGGATGATTAATGCTGGTGCAACTTTTCAAAGGGCTATGGCTATAGCTTTCCATAACTACATCAATAAGTTTATGGTAGTATACCAAGGTGGCCTTACAACATATTCCAAGAAGGCTGAGGGCCACTACAAACATTTAGAAAGTATTTTTATCAAAGCCTTGGAATATGGAGTGTCGTTAAAAGGTATGTGCAGGATCATGGTCAACCAAACTATGCTCTTAAGTGGCAATAAAACATTAGAAAATTAGGGTTATATCAACTTGATGTGCAGTTTTGTACTTGTTATTAACTTATATCAAAAAGTTGAGAGAAAAAAATCTCTAGCAAATTGAATCTAGTTTCTAAACTACTAGGACTTATCTTTAAAAACTAAAATATTGATTGGTCAAAATTTTGAATTTTAATGCAATATTACAAAAATTTCAAAAGAAAAATAAGAATTAGACATATGTCTAACCACCTTAATCAAAATCAAATGATAATATTTTTTTAATAAAATTCTAGATATAAGTAGTAGACTCATGCTTGGATGTGATGCATATTTTTGTGTAGTTTTATTCTAAATAAAAAATTATTAATTAATTTTTGACTTTAGTATTTTTGGAATAAAAAAACTCTCATGTCTAGCCACCTTAACTAATTGAAAACTCTACAAAATTCAATTTTTCATTTCTTTCCTTATAGTAGAAGAAACATAGAATGTGATGCATCTTTTGGAATTAAAAAATGTTGTACCATTTGAAAGTTATAGTTGTTTTTCAAGTAGTGTGTCAATCAACACTTTATATGTAACTCCATTAGAAAATAAGTAATAATTACTTACTAAACTCATAATTTGAAAATCCTTACATTTATAGAAAAAAGAGAACATTCTTAAGAAACCCATTTCATTTCATCAATTTTTTGTGAAATAAAAGTCATTAGCTACATGTTTGAAGTAAAAATTAGATAAAAATAGACCAAAAGGACATTGATATGATGTTTTTAAAGTTAACCATATAGGTTTGGTATCAAAAGATATAGTAGACCTTATAAAGATATTAATTTTTTTCATTTAGTATTAGGGTGGATGGGGAGAAAGCTAGAATAGATTTTGAAATGGTTTGAGATATTTCAGAACTATACAATTTTTAGATCACCACTTTTTCACACACCATGATCCTGCACATACCCTAAACCCAAAGAAGTGTACATTTGGGGTGATAGAAGGAAGATTACTGGGACATATTGTATCAAAGGATAGTGTAAAGATATATCCTAAGAGAGTGGCAACCATTGATAAGGTGCCTTAGCTAAAGAATGTGAATGGAATACAATATCTCTTTGGGCAAGTCAATTTTATAATGAGGTTTTTTACAAGGGTGAAAGTACAAAGTTATGTTACCTTTTAGGCTGACTAATTGGAATGACTAAATTTGAGTATTTCTACCTAAAAATCATTTTTTTCAAATGTATGATCTTGTTAAATGTATTCTAGGTAATTTATATATGGTCTAACAATTTTCCAATTGGAAATGTCTATTAAATGCATGTTTTATAGTAGTTAGTATCAAATTACCAAAGAAATTAAATTATTTAAGAAAACTCATGTTTAAATAACTGTTACTATTTTTTATAATATTTTTTAAATAACACATAAACACTATTTTATAGAGCTCAATGTCAAGAATATTCCCATATAGAGTTCATAGTGTTTTAATTAGATATAATATATTGTAATTAAAAATTTTTAAAAGTATGCATTTTAACACTTGAGAAGATGTTGATTTTGACAAAGAAAAAAAATAGTAAATCATATTAGAAAAAATTTAAAAATTATACAACATTATGGAGGAGAGAGTTCTCTTCAAGAATATATAGTTTTTCTTTTGTTTGGAATGGATTTATTTTCAAAAATGATGTGGGAGATGAAAGCTATTGATTTCAATAAGTTAAAATTTGAATCATTATAAAAGAGAAAATATAGGTCTAAAGTCAATTTTTGTTTTTGATTGTCCTAGCTACATATATTATCTATAGCATAATATGAGATCAAAAGGAAATAAGTTTATTTCCTTGTATTTTTGTGGTGGGAACTAGACCCCTAATTTCCAGCATTTTTCAGCAACAAAAAAGTTATCCTTAAAAAATAAGAAAATCTATCATTTCTTTTTGCAAATAATTATAAAAAATTATAATCCCAAACTTCATCCATTTCTACATATTTTTAGTTTACTTCATTTTCAAATTCTAAATAATAATACAAGATTTATGTCATTGAAGTTGAATAGTTATACTTATGTTAGCTTTTTCCTTTGTAAAAGGGTGACACAAGTTTGTACTTTTACCCACAAACTTTACTGAAATTAGCAAACCTATTTCCAAAATGCTCAAGAAGGGAGCCACTATTAATTGGGATGGTGAACCTTCACAAGCCTTTCAAGATATTAAAACTACCATAAAAAAACATCCAATTCTTAGGACTCTACATTACACTTGGCCAATGCATATATTTTCTTTTGCTTCGTTCCATACTATAGCTATAGTTTTATTTCAAAAGAATGAGGAAGGATATGAACAACCTATTGCATTCTTTAGCAAATCCTTGTATTCTAATGAAATAAAGTATAAAATAAATGAGAAACATGCTTATGCCTTGGTAAAAGTTGTAAAAGCCTTTAGATGTTATTTGCTAGATGTTTTTATCATTGCATTTGTACCTAGTGTAGCTATTAAGGACATATTTTCTCAACAGGAGGTATCAGGTAGAAGACACAAATGGATCAACAAGATCCAAGAATTTAACATTGAAATACAAATAACTAAATTGGTAAAAGGTCAAGGGTTAGCTAAGCTTATGGCTCAGTCCAACTTGGATGCTAATCAAATAAGTGTGGTAGTAGATGATCCGAGATTAGATTTATATGATATGGATCATTGTGAATGGTATACTAATATCATATATTACTTGCAAGACATGGAATTTCCTTCCCATTTGACAAAAAAAAAAAAAGAGAAGTAAAAAATTACAAGCCATCAGAGACACCATTTTTAGAAATGTTTAATGGTGGATAAACTTTGAGGAAGTGCTACTAAAATGTCTTGATCAAGAGAAATCAAAAGAGGTCTTGAATGAAATGCATGTTGGAGTATGTGGAGGACATTATATGGCCAAAACCATAGCACACAAAATAATGAGAGATGGATTCTTATGGCCTTCCCTTTTCAAAGATGCTCAAGTAATGGTTAGAAAGTGTGATGCCTGTAAAAGATTTGTAGATAAACCAAAATTTTGAGGGAATACTCCATTAAAATTAGTTGAAGTCCAAGCACCATTACAGCAATGGGGGATGTATTTTATAGGTGAAATCTCCCCCAAGTCTAGCACTAATTACTCATGGATTTTGGTTGCTATTGATTATTTTAGAAAGTGGGTAGAGGCAATTCCAACAAGGAACACAACCATCAAGGTTGTGAATAATTTTCTTCTCAATAAAATCATTTAAAGATTTGGATTCCCTCTGAAGATTGTGATAAATTATTTAATGTGTTTTAGATCTAAGGAATTTATAAAGTTCTATGATAAAGATGGAATAATAATATCATCATCTTATCCTTATCATCCACAAGGAAATAGACAAGTTGAATCGACAAATCGAATCTTGTTGAAGGTAATAAAAAGGACCTTGGATGATCACAAGAAGACCTAGGATTCCAAATTATAGTTAGCAATATGGGATAATAGGGTGACTATGAAGAAATTCATAGGTGTAGCACCTTTTCACAATGTATATGGAATCTAGGCAAGGATGCCTCAGAGAAATGTAATGGGATTATATAATTACATTCAAATGTATGATCAAGATATCATTGATGACATGTAGGAGAGGTTGGATGAGTTAGTAGGGTTAACTAAGACTAGGAAAGAAGCATCTCTTAGGAATCAAAAATTATAGTTGCAAATCAAGATACTTTATGATAGAAAAATAGTACAAATAGAGTTTGAAATTGAAGATTTAATCCTAATGTGGAATGCCAGGATTGAAGATAAGAGAAAACATGGTAAATTTGATCCTATATGGTTAGGTCTATATTTGATTGAAGCCAATCCATGGATAGTTCTTGAAGAGGTATTTTTGCTAAAATACTTGTTTCTTCTATGAGTAGTAGTTTAGGGTTTCTATACATTCTTTAAATCCTTTGTGCCATTTGTATAGTTTTCATATATTTCTTTCTTGGTGTTTTTTCTCTCTCAAATTTATCAAGTAATGAAAGATGGTCAAGTTTGTGGTCTACTTATCCTAAGGATTCTAAGCCCACATATGAATTTTTTCCTATTCATTGTCCCTAGATAGAGCTATTGTTGGTCTGGTTTTTCACCCTTTGTGATTTGTTATACCTCACACTGAAAAACTCTAGGGTTATGTTTAAAAAATCATGGTTTTTTTTAAAACCCTAGATGAAATATTTTAAAATTTTATAAACCCTTATTTTGATGTCCTAGCCCTCAAAATAATTGAAAGTAATATTTAAATGAAATTGCACAGGAGACGCTTACCCTAAGTTTTCATTTTTCCAAGGTTATTTTATTACTTTCCATGAAATAAAACTTTTCACTTTAAGCATGATCTAACTGTGGTTATCTTTCTTAAAGCTTTTGGTGAAGCTTTTTAACTATAATGATTTGTTTTGATTAGTCATCAATATCTCCAAGATTGATGGTGAGCACATGCTTGCAATGTGAATTTTCATGACTTTAAAGTGAAGTAGGCAAGCACCTTTAAGATACATAGAACTTGATGATGCTAGGTTATAACTACATCACAAAGACTAGAGCTTGTCATTACATTGTCAGTAGTTTTTAGAACTTTTGCAGAATTGTTAGTGCATGTTTGATTTTCCAACGTTATCATTGGTTGAGTTGTGTAGTGGGGGTTTCTTTTTTCTATCATGTTGTTGAACCATTGATCTTTGGAAGATCAATGGTGAGCATATCACCACTTCATGGAGATGTGAGGATTTTAACCAAAGAGGGGAAGCGCCTTGGTGATACCTATCCCTGATAATGTAACCAAGGATATTTGACATAGTTCAAAAGACATAGGTTGTACACCATTGATCTTAAGAAGATCAACTGGTAGCCCATACCCACAATATTAAAGTAAATGAAGTTTATGGAATTTGAGAAAGTGCCTCATTGATATGTGGCATATGATGATGTAATGAGCTCACAATTTTTAAAGGTAATAACAACTTATGTACTTTTGGCATCTATCTAATACATTGGTACAAAATGATGCATTTATTGGTTAATATGGCTAACTAGATCTTAAAAAGGGAAAGATTTATCACACTGTTGATCTTGGATAGATCAACAGATGGAACTTACTCATATTACCAAATTAATTGAAATTTAAGCAAAGTAGGGAAGCACCTCCATGCCACATGGCATACTAGGACATGTTGCTAAAAATTTGTCAAGTCATGCTAGGGTGGAAAGAGGTAATGAAATGGAACATAGTAATTGGTGGGATAATACATGGACTTGCTAGGATGGAGATGAATGTATCAATGGGGCCACTTTTTTAAATCTTTATTTGCAAAGTTATAATAATATTTCATGATCGTCGATATTTGGAAAATCGATGATCAACACTTCACTGCATTATGAAAATTCTCAAAGTCTAAGTAATGTAGGAATGCACCTATTTGACACATGGAATATTTTATAAAGTTTTAATTCAACTTTTTAGATTTTAAAGAAGGTCTTCCAATGTTGAAGATTAGTGGTTAGAATTAAAATTTCATAATATGGTACAAATTTGTGACTGTGTAGTATTAATTCTAATCAATGCTACTTTGTGTGAACTTAATGCTACAATATAATTTGAAATTCACTATTACTGAGCCAAAAAATCCTAAAATTATTAGAGTGCACGTGTTTCTAGAGCTAGGGCATCAAATTATTCAAGGTTTTCAATGATTTGTAGAGTGAGTCATAGAGAAAAGTAAGCACAAATAGGTGAGTAAGTTGTTTGAAACTCTTGCAAAAATTGAAAAATTGTGACTGTTCTAGGGTAAATTAAGAAAATGTCACCTCGTAAGGATTTTTTTGGTAAGGTGGATTACCTAAAAAGATCAGTTCAAGATGAATTTCTTGAACAAATACCTCCATCAGTAAATGAATTGATAAAGGGTAGAGAGTTTATCCCTAAAAACCCTAGGTTGTTAGTCAGTGAAGGTTTCTATGACAAGGCTAATTATTTGAGAGATGGAACTATTTAAAAAAAGGTTTGCAGAATGAAACTTGGATACCCCAATGAGCAATGTGTGGGAGTTTGATATAGGTAAACTGATCATTCCTAGAGTATTTTTTGATAGTGATTTATTAGTAGATATGGTAAGAAAATATTATCAAATTACTAGGATTTTTAAAAATCATGTAGGTGATAATCCTTTTAGAATTTCACTTGAATTAATCAAAGAAGTGTTCAAGCTTAACCCTAACCATGTTGTGCATGAAAATTTTGATATGAAAGAATTTTAAGCTAGATATGATGCATAGAGGGTATACTTAAGGAGAGGGACATTATTAACCTAGAATTTCACTAAGATTCGTAGCATTTTTTGTTTTAACATGAAAGTAAATACCACATATAACTTATTCATAATAACGGAAGCAATAGTAACGTCCATCTGAAATTAACCATAACATACATAATAGATTATATTCTTTAAGATCCCTTAACATTGAATTACATCTAAACAACTAACATTAATGAATCCATCTAGTACAACATCCATATGAAATAATAATGATAAGTCCAATGTTCATACATTACATTTCAAATGCTCAATCATCCACTGTACATGTCACAAGGTATGAAAAAGCTCAAAAGAATATACATATGTGAAATAAGAGATATCATCCTATTCTAATCCATGATACATCAAAGTAAAGATAATCACATGATACACATGATACATCATCATAGAAGATATACATCCATCATAAGGATCAAACATAATAAACTAAGTGCACGGTTCCTCCCAACCATAAATAGCATCATTAGACCATCATGGATCCTAGCCATCCCTCTGTGCATAACATTCCAAATCACCAAAGAGATCATCGGTATTAACATAGTAGGAATGTCACTCCTAACAAATACTATATCATATGCAGAAAATAATCTAACATGCAAATAAAAGCATAAGATAACATCATCTAACATATGCTAATCATCAATGAAAGGTTAAATATCCACCATCATGAAGGATGCATCAGCCATGATGTCTTAATGAATCTCAAATGATAAGAGTGGAAAAAACACTACCACCCGACTACGTGGTACCTAAGTGGTCCACACCCATCATGCTGAGGAGATAATCTCAAGTCCCAAATAGGCTATCAAAAACCACATAGTATAAATATTTGTAAGTCTAAGAATCCTAAAAGCATACTAACTCAGAGGTTCCAGACACAAAATCCGACATCTAATCCCAGAGGCACACAATGACATGTAGGAATCTACTATGCAAGTGAGAAAGTGTCATCATATTTATCACGTACAAGTTACCCTGGCAATTAGCTAAACTCCATCTATCCATACTAATCTCATGCGGCCACTAGTATCCTCTCATACTGATAAGGCATACTATGGAATGCAAGGTCGCAACCATGCATTCTCACTACTCCCATCCTAGTCTATACAAGCACTCAAGGCATGGGCGAGAACAAAAACACTTATCTTTTTAGATTCATTTAGTTATTATTAGGTGTGAATGTTATTACTTATTAATCCAACTTACAATGAGTTACCCTGGCAGCCTCTTAGGGCCTCGGCCCCCATTGCAAGCCACTTCCCAACACTACATGTAGATATCCTACCCTAAGCTCATGGAATCATAAATATCAAAATCACAAAAGATAATCCATAATAAAAATCATCAAATATGCATAAAAGCATCAAATCTCCATGAGCAAGCATCCATAGAAAATGATGATCACAACAACTCTCTATTGGCAACTGAAGTATCAATGATAATCAAAAAGTATCCATTGGTTCTCAATAACCAAAATATATCTCAATCATACTGATCGAAGAATCCAAAATGGTTGAGTCAAGCATGTCACAACATGACATCATCAAGAATAAATCCACATTTCAATCCCATCATGGCGACTAGAAAATAACCAAGGATAACTGATCGATGACCAAAAATGGTTAAGTAAGTGTCTCATACATAAGAATCTCAACTATAACAAAAATTAATTACAACCAATACATAGAGCATTCCATCACATAATCATGGTTGGGTTTATAAAGATCGAGATTAAAACATCATCATGACATCACAATCACATAACCCCCAAGCCTCTGGTAGACGTCCTATAACTGGTCAACACTAGTCAACCCAAAAACCCAAAACAATAGCATAAAGAATACACAATGCAAACACATGTTTTGGTTTTCCTAAATTTACAAACTTGAATTTAAATGTAAAGGTCTCAGTTTATGTTTTCCAATTTAAATATCAAGTGGAGAAATTTCACGTTTTACTTAACCCATGTATTGTATTGACAAATAAAAGTTTCTCCCCAAAAACCATTAGACTCAATTTTCTAAATGTTCTAAATGTCTTTTGTATACACATTTTGCTAATAATGACCCCCATCATTTTCAAAATAATAATTGAAATTCTTTTCATATTCCTCTTTCCAAATTAAAAGATTAAATTGATCCTATATTGCTCAACATTATAAAATAATTTTTTATTAAAGAATTACTCTTTAAATTCCAATCATCTATCAATATATTAATTATTTATTATTAATAATGTATATACATATATATACTTATATATTTTTATATTTATACATATATATATATACATATACATATATAATTATTAATTTACAAAATGAATATATTTATATTTATACCAGTCACAACATATATATATATATATATATACATATATATGTATATATATATATAGATATATATGTATATATATACATATACATATATGTATATATATATACATATACATATACATGTATATATATATATACATATATGTATATGTATATGTATATATACATATATGTATATGTATATATATATATGACCTGCGGATCGTAGGTACTTTGCGGTACCACAGTCTGCATAGGCACTACCATCGACGAGGGTGGGGAAATAAGTCCCTCCCGCCGATTCCAAAATTACTTATTATTATTTTTATATTGCGTTTTTTAAAAATGCTTTCCTCTAATGTAAATCGTGATGCATTTAACATTCGCTCGCTGCAAAATATATGTCATTCAACTTTTAATTCAATATATATGTATATATATGTGTGTGTGTGTGTGTGTGTGTGTGTGTGTGTGTATAGAGTTTAATCAAATATCACAGCATATAGACACACACACACATATATATAATTGTATATATATATATATATATATATATATATATATATATAGATTGAAAAATATAAACATGTATATACACAATATATAAATTCCAATTCTCAGAATTTTCCTGTAAACTTTTGATCTCCAAATTTACTCAATAGTTTATCTAATGGCTTGGCTACAATTTAATCCCTAGCCCCGTGTTCTTTTCTATGCATATAAGATTTTAAAATAAATTTAACTACTCATATTGAGAATGCATACAGTAAAAATAAGAAAATCCTCAGAAGACATATGGAAGACATGAAGAAGACAAGGAATGCAAGATGCAGAAATAGCATAAGTAAAATCACAAGAATATACCTGGATTCTGATGCTAATTCGCTCTTCCTCAAAAAACCGCAGAGCAAGCTCCTCCCTCCTTCAAAGTTCTCGAGTCCTCCAATGCTCCAATTGCTCTCCAACGCTATGTCTAAGCTTCTTGGAATGCTTGAATATAAAGAGCTCTCAGGAAACCTCTAGAATGCTTCTAGAAATAGCTAGAAGGTTTCACCAACTAAGCATGGGTTTTTTCCAACCTTCTAGATGAGTCATAGGGTTGTAGACACCATGTGCTTAATTGATGCAGTAACCCCCGTGTTGTTGACATATGAGAAATGAAAAGGTGCATTAATTCCCATGCAAGCTTACAACTCCAATTTACTTTTTTATATAATTCCTATTTAAATATTTATAACTTTCATTTTAATTTTTTATAACTTTTATTATTATTATTTATTTATTTATTTATTATTATTTTATAATTATTATTAATTTTAATTTCTAATTTTTTTTAATTTAATTCCTTTTTCCTCAATTAATTCTCATTTAATTAATTATAAACAAAATATCAAATATCATCATATTTTATATTAATTTTCTCAAATAATTAATTAATTAAATCTATTTATTAAGACTTAATTAATAGAAAATTCACCATAGACCTCTAAGATAAAATATGAAAACTCATCATAGAGCAATTCACACAAAATCAGTCTAAAGGGTTAAAAATCATGAATTATGTCATCCAACACATTCGGTAGGTAAAATATCCAGATACTTGTCCTACCTCACTAGGACAATTAGCTTAAGGGTTTGGGATTTGGACTTGAGAATTTATCTCCATTCTCTTATCATTGAGATAGTATAATAGGGTACGCTCATCCTGGCAATTCAGGGAAGTCGATACTCGATATCTGCAACCTGCAGAAAAACTATGCATGTACATACAATATATATAATGCTAAGCTAAATAGACAATGGCAAGAAGTGGTGCACCATGTAGATCTCGACTAAGTAGGTGACTATGACTCCCTTCCTTAACCATATCAGAAATGTGATATAATATGAAAACACGCACACCATACACATGCAAGTATGGGGTAAGTATCCATAATAAAACACATGAGATAATAAACCATCTAACTAATCATCAACAATAACTGAGAGCAATATAATGATCATCATGCATACATGAAATGTTAAGTCTAAATGATCTCATCATATAACCACTAGATCCATAACATAATGTCTGATAGTCTTAAAACAATACTACTAATCCATCAACATAAAACTAGTCCAACATAGTCTAATAATAATAACAACAATGTCCAAAAAAGATGTGAACGAGGGCAGGCACTACATCAACCCCCCCTTGGGTTAGGCTTCCTCCTGGAAGCCTAAAAACAACTAGGGATATAACTCCCATAATCTAGCTGCATCCTCCCATATAGCTGAAGAATCATTAGTAGGGTCCCATTGGACCCTTACCTACTCGATGGTTCGACCCCTAAGGGTCAACTCTCGCTACTCCAGAATGCGAATCGGCTCTAAAGCTAGCTGACCGTCCTCTACCTGCAATGCATTCCAATCAAGAACATGTACAATATCAAGAATATAGTGCCAAAGCACTGAAACATGAAAAACATCATGAATGTGAGCTAGGTTGGGCGGTAGAGCAAGGTGGTAAGCAACTGGGCCAATCCTCTCTAGAATCTCAAATGGTCCCACAAAGTGAGGTGCTAGCTTAGGACCCTTTCCATAAGGGATCAGACTCTTTTACGGATGCACTCTCAAGAAAACCTTATCACCCATAGCAAATTGTTTATTAGTCCTATGAGCATTGGCATACTTCTTTTGCCTATCCTTTGCCGTAGTCAAGTGCTCACAGATACGCACTACCTTTTGCTCCATATCACAAAGCATCTCAGGACCCAACAAGATACAATCCTCAAGGCTGTCCCAACTCAATAGTGTATGACAAGGATGTCCATATAATGCCTAAAACAGTGCCATGCCAATAGAACTATGATACCCATTGTTGTAAGAAAATTCCACTAGGTAGAGATAGTCCTCCCAATGTGTTTTCCTATCCATCAGATACATCTGTAACATATCCTCCAAAACCTGATTCACCCTCTCTATCTGACCATCAGTCTCCAGATGATATGCCAAACTGAAGTTTAACTGTGCTCCAAGCTCATGCTATATCGATGTCCAGAATGCGGATGTGAATATAGGATCCCTGTCAGAAATGATCTTTCTAGGAATACCATGTAATCTCACAATGTCACACATGAAGACATTAGCTACAGAAGCTGTTGTGTAGGAAGACCTAATCGGTGAGAAATGCGCCATCTTAGTCAACCGATCAACGGTGACCATGATAGCATCATGATGTCGAACAGTCATAGGTAATCCTACTATGAAGTCCATGGAGATGATATCCCACTTCCAAGAAGGAATGAGATTTGGTTGCAAAAGTCTAGCTAGGTGCTGATGTTTTTCCTTAACTCTTTGACACTCAAGGCACCTAGCCACAAAATCAGCAATATCTCACTTCATCCCAGACCAAAAGAACAAATCTCTCAAATCAACATTCATCTTCTTGACACCTGAATGTCCTGAGTAAGGTGTATGATGGGCTTCTGCTAGAATCAAGGTGTGAAGCTCATCCAATAATGGCACATAAATCCTCCCCAAATGTCTTAAAAGACCATCTAATTCTTGAACGTAACCTACAAACCTACCTTCCAAAGGTCTTCCTGAATCAATCTCTCTACACACTTCCTGATACCAAGAATCCATAGGAAGTGCCTAAAGAATCTGACTCCTCAAGTCCACACTAAGAGTCATCGATGATACCACATGTCTCTTGCGACTCAAGGCATTTTCCACCACATTCTCCTTACCTTGAATGTACTTAACCTCAAAATTATACTCGTAAAGAAATTCCATGCCTCTGGCGAGCATTCAAATTAGGCTGGGTGAAGATGTACTAAAGACTACGATGATCGCTATGTACCTAAAATCTATGCCCCAACAAGAAATCTCTCCACCTTGTCAAAGCATGAACTACTGCTGCTAACTCAAGATCATGCGTAGGATAATTTAGCTCATGATCCTTGAGCTTGCGTGATTCATACGCAATCACTCGTCCATTCTGCATCAATACTGCCCAAATCCCTTTAAGAGAAGCATCTGTACACACCACAAAATCACCTTCTGGATCCGGTACAGCTAAAATCGATGCACTGGTCAAAAGCTCCTTGAGCTTTTGGAAAGCTTCCTCAAATTTCTCTATCCATACAAACTTCTTTCCTTTCTTTTGAAGAGAAGTTATAGGATGTGCTATCCTAGAGAAGTTCAGAACAAATCTGCAATAATAACTAGCTAGGCCCATGAAACTATGAATCTCTGACACATTAGTTGTCGTTGGCCATTCCATTATTGCCTAAATCTTTTCAAGATCCACTAAACTACCATCACCTAAAATGACATGCCCTAAATACTGAATCTCCGATTTGAAGAATTCACACTTAGCTGCATTAGCATAAAGTTGATTGTCTCTCAAACACTGCAATACCAACCACAGGTGTTCCTCATGCTCCTTCTGAGTCTTAGAATATATCAATATGTCATCAAGAAACACAAGTACAAAACTATCCAGATAAGATCAGAACACACCATTCATCAAACTCATGAAAAATGATGGAGCATTAGTCAACCCAAAAGGCACCACTGTGGACTCATAATGCCCATAGTGAGTTTGAAAAGCGGTCTTGTGAATATCTGCTTCCTTGATGCGAAGCTGGTGGTACCCTGACTTAAGTTAAATCTTGGAGAATACTGTAGCTCCCTTGATCTGATCAAATAATTCATCATACCTGTTCTTAATCATCACGTTATTCAACTATTTGTAGTCAATACAAAGGCACAAAGAACCATCTATCTTCTTCACAAAGAGCACTGGAGCTCCCCATGGTGATACACTAGGTCAAATGCTCCCTTTGGCCAAAAGTTCCTCAAGCTGAAGACATAGCTCACCCAATTCCTATGTAGTCATGCGATAAGGAGCTTTAGAGATAGGCTCCGCTCTAGGAATTAGATCAATTCTAAAGTCAATGTCCCTCTTTGGAGGCATGCCAAGAATCTCACTTGGAAAAACATCAGCATACTCCTGAAAAATTGGGTGATCTAAAGTCTTCCTTACAGGATCTTCCTCATCAAGATCATTTACCATAACAGAAAATATCTGACATCCCTTATGGAAACTTCACTTCAATTGCATAGCAGAAATCATCCATAGAGATATAGGCCTTGATATCCCAACTATCTTTACATCATTCCCTTGGTCATCTTGGCACATAATAATCTTCTTCCTGCAATCTATACTGGCTCTATAAGATCCAATCCAATCCATGCCTAAAACCACATCATAGGAACCAAGGGGTATGACTCGAAGATCAACTATAGTATCTAAGCTTCCTAAGCTAAGCCCACACTTATGAACTACAGAATCTGTGGAGACCTTAATGCTTGAGGCTAGTTCCACTTGCCAACCATGATCTTGCTTCACCACATCCAGCTTACACTTAGAAACTATAGATGGTGAAATAAATGAATCTGTAGCTCCTAAATCAAAAAATACTGAAAGAGATATACCTCAAATAGAACTTGTGGTCTCAACCACTGTTCCCTGATGATTTGCCTGACGGTGATCAACTGCTGCAAAAAATCTATGGGCTCTACCTACATCACCCACTGTAGGCTCTAAAACTGTAGGCCTAGGTCCTAAAAACTAAGGTGCTCACTGTGGACATTGAGCTACATAATGTCCAATCTAACCACATGAAAAACATTTTGTATTCTTTCCAGATCCTCTACCCATAGGTGGTACATTTGATTGCTGACGATTGTTCCTACTAGCAAAAGACTGGCTACTCTGAACTGGCTGATTGGGCTAAATTTTTTTTATTGCGTTGAGCATTGCAGTTGTTCTTGGAATTAGAACCTTTGCCACCACCTTGAGTATAAGAATTTGATCCCTTCTATTGCTATTTCTACTGAGACTATTGCTGATACTGTTTCCCCTTAGAAAAAGAAGGCTTCTTCTTACCACCTAAATTGTAATTGCCTTTAGATCCTGAAGCTGTTGGCGCTCCTACAAAACCTCCTTGACCAAGGTTGACACTTTGATCAATAAGGATAGCTTGACATACCACATCCTTGAGGGTTTTTAGCTCAAATACCTTGACACCTCCAATTATACAGTTGTTGAAACCCCTAATAAAGTGTTGTGTCAACTGAGCTGAATTTTCACTAAATCCTGAAAAAGACATGAGCTCATAAAACTTATGCTCATACTCGGTCACTGACATAGTGTATTGTCTGAGATTATGAAATTCGTCTGCCCTTTTTTGTTTCCATTCCTCTAGTAGGAATCATTCATGGAAACTCTCTAAGAATAGTTCCCATGTGACACTGCTCATATCCATTCCAAACTTCTTCTCCTCAATTGTCCACCAAGTGGCCCCAAAATTCTCTAAATTTGTGATCGCAAATCTTGCCTTAACATTTTTGTCGAAATATTGCATGGAAAAAATCTTGTCAAGGGAAATAAGCCACTGCTCGGCCACATAACCAAAACCTTGCCCATTGAAAGGCTTGACCTTAGATCTTGAAAGATCTTTCATCTGAGTGGACATAATGGACCTCTGATGATCCTTCCGAGGACTCCTAGACCTGGGTCTATGATCTTGTTCAGTCTAATGCACTTTGGGTTGTTCTTCAATAGGAGGTAGACGTTTTAGAATAGTCTGCATCATCTATCTCAAACCAACCTCCTCAAACTCAGCTTGGTCCTCTCTACGGCTCTCTTCTTGCTGCCTACTAGTGTTCTCTTCCCTGCTCTCTACATGAGCTAATCCCTCGTGGGCAAACTCATGGACACTGATAGCTCTGCCATGACCACGGCCTCTTCCACAACCTCTACCATGGCCTCTAATAGAATACCTAGTCCTAGATACCATCCTACAATAGTACAAAGTACTATTACAATCAAAGGCACATGTTTGCAATAGACTATGTTCAGTTACTATGTTTAGGTTTAAGTAAGATTTTCCAGTTTTGAAACTAAGTGTTGAAGTATGAAAAATATACAAGTAACAGTTCAAGTTCTGTTTCGGTTCACCTAGTTTCAAGTTTGAAAAAAATACACTTAATAGTTCAAAGTTTTAGTTGTTCCAAAATATACCCAGAGCTCTCAATGTAGAAACTTGGGCTCTGATACCAAATGTAATGCCTCGCCAAGGGATCCAAAGAATTAACCTAGAGTTTCACTAAGATTGGTAGCATTTTTTTTTTTTAACATGAAAGTAAATACCACATATAACTTATGCCTAATAACAAAAGCAATAGCAATGTCCATCTGAAATTATGCATAACATACATAATAGATTACATTCTTTAAGATCCCTTAACATTGAATTACATCTAAAAAACTAACATTAATGAATCCATCTAGTACAACATCCACATGAAATAATAATGATAAGTCCAATCTTCATACATTACATTTCAAATGCTCAATCATCCACTGTACATGTCACAGGGTATGAAAAAGCTCAAAAGAATATACATATGTGAAATAAGATACATCATCCTATTCTAATCCATGATACATCAACGTAAAGATAATCACATGATACACATGATACATCATCATAGAAGCTATACATCCATCATAAGGATCAAACATAATAAACTAAGTGCACGGTTCCTCCCAACCGTAAATAGCGTCATTAGACCATCATGGATCCTAGCCATCCCTCCATGCGTAACATTCCAAATCATTGAAGAGATCATTGGTATTAACATAGTAGGAATGTCACTCCTAACATATACTAAATCATATGCAAAAAGTAATCTAACATGCAAATAAAAGCATAAGATAACATCATCTAACATATGCTAATCATCAATGAAAGGTTACATATCCACCATCATGAAGGACACATCAGTCATGATGTTTCAATGAATCTCAAATGATAAGAGTGGAAAAACACTACCACCTGACCGCGTCATACCTAAGTGGTCTACTCCCACCGTGCTGAGGAGATAATCTCAAGTCCCAAACAAGTTATCAAAAACCATATAGCATAAATCTCTCTAAGTCCAAGAATCCCAAAAGTATACTAACTCAAAGGTTCCAAACACAAAATCCAAAATCTAATCCCAAAGGCACACAATGACATGTAGGAACCTACTATGCAAGCGGGAAAGTTTCATCGCATTTATCACATACAAGTTACCCTCACAATTAGCTAAACTCCATGGGTTCATACTGATCTCATGCAACCACTAGTATTGTCTCATACTAATAAGGCATACTATGGAATGCAAGGTCATAACCATGCATTCTCACTACTCCCATCCTAGTCTATACAAGCACTCAAGGCATGGGAGAGAACCAAAACACTTATCTTTTTAGGTTCATTTAGTTAGTATTAGGTGTGAATGTTATCACTTATTAATCCAACTTACAATGAGTTACCCTGGCAGCCTCTTAGGGCCCTAACCCCCATTGCAAGCCACTTCTCGACACTACATGCAGATATCCTACCCTAATCTCATGGAATCATAAATATCAAAATCACAAAAGATAATCCATAATAAAAATCATCGAATATGCATAAAAGCATCAAATATCCATGAGCAAGCATCCATAGAAAATCATGATCACAACAGCTCTCTATTGGCACCTGAAGTATCACTGATAATCAAAAAGTATCCATTGGTTCTCAATAACCAAAATATATCTCAATCATACTGATCAAAGACTCCAAAATGGTTGAGTCAAGCATGTCACAACATGACATCATCAAGAATAAGTCCACACTTTAGTCCCATCATGGTGACTAGAAAATAACCAAGGATAACCGATCGATGACCAAAAATGGTTAAGTATCTCATACATAAGAATATCAACTATAACAATCAGTAATTACAACCAATACATAGAGCATTCCATCACATAACCGTGGTCGGGTTTATAAAGATCGAGATTAAAAAATCATCATGACATCACAATCGCATAACCCCCAAGCCTCTGGTAGACGTCCTATAACTAGTCAACACTAGTCAACCCAAAAACCCAAAACAATAGCATAAAGAATACACAATGCAAACACATGTTTTGGTTCTGCTAAATATACAAAGTTGAATTTAAATGTAAAGGTCTCAGTTTACATTTTCCAATTTAAATATCAAGTGGAGAAATTTCACATTTTACTTCCATGTATTGTATTGACAGATAAAAGTTTCTCCCCAAAAACTGTTAGACTCAATTTTCTAAATGTTCTAAATGGCTTTTGTATACACATTTTGCTGATAATGACCCCCATCATTTTGAAAATAATAATTGAAATTATTTCCATCTTCGTCTTTCCAAATTAAAAGATTAAATTGATCCTATATTGCTCAACATTATAAAATAATTTGTTATTAAAGAATTACTCTTTAAATTCCAATCATCTATCAATATATTAATTGTTTATTATTAATAATGTATATACATATATATACATATATATATATTTATACATATATATATATAAATACATTTACATATATAATTATTAATTTACAAAATGAATTATATAAAAAAATCAAATTAATAAAACATATAATAACTGCACATTACACACGGTGAGTTTAATAACCGCTGGTCACAACATATATATATATGACCTGCGGATCGTAGGGTACACTGCTGACCGTAGGTACTCTACGGTACCGCAGTCCACATAGGCATTACCGTCGCTGGGGGTGGGGAAATAAGTCCCTCCCGCCCATTCCAAAATTACTTATTATTATTTTTATATTGCATTTTTTTAAAAATGCTTCCCTCCAATGTAAATCGTGACGCGTTTAACATTCGCTCGCTGCAAAATATATGTCAATCGACTTTTAATTAAATATATATGTATATATACATATGTATGTATATACATATATAAAAGTATATATGTATATATGTGTGTGTGTGTGTGTGTGTGTGTGTATATAGAGTTTAATCAAATATCATAGCGCACACACACACACACACACACACACATATATATTTATGGATATATGTATTCAGATTTAAAAATATAAACATATATATACACAATATATAAATTCCAATTCTTAGAATTTTCCTATAAACTTTTGATCTCAAAATTTACTCAATAGTTTATCTAATGGCTTGACTACAATTTAATCCCTAGCCCCATGTTCTTTCTATGCATATAAGATTTTCAAATAAATTTAACTACCCATATTGAGAATGCATACAATAAAAATAAGAAAATCCTCAGAAGACATATGGAAGACACAAAGAAGATAGGGAATGCAAGATACGAAAATAGCATAAGTAAAATCACAAGAATCTACCCAGATTCTGATGCTAATTCGCTCTTCTTCAGAAAACCTGCAGAGCAAGCTCCTCCCTCCTTCAGAGTTCTCGAGTCCTCCAATGCTCCAATTGTTCTCCAACGCTATGTCTAAAAATGCCTGAATATAAAGAGCTCTTAGGAAACCTCTAGAATGCTTCTAGAAATAGCTAGAAGGTGTCACCAACTAAGCATGGGTCTTTTCCAACCTTCTAGATGAGTCATAGGGTTGTAGACACCATGTGCTTAATTGATGCACTAAGCCCCATGTTATTGACATATATGAAATGAGAAGGTGCGTTAATTCCCATGCAAGCTTATAATTCCAATTTACTTTTTTATATAATTTCTATTTAAATATTTATAACTTTCATTTTAATTTTTTATAACTTTTATTATTATTATTTTTTTATTACTTTATTATTATTTTATAATTATTATTTATTTTAATTTCTAATTTTCTTTTATTAAATTCCTTTTTCCTCAATTAATTCTCATTTAATTAATTATAAACAAAATATCAAATATCATGATATTTTATATTAATTTTCTCAAATAATTAATTAATTAAATCTATTTATTAAGACTTAATTAATAGAAAATTCACCATAGACCTCCGAGATAAAATATGAAAACCCATCATAGAGCAATTCACACAAAATCAGTCTAAAGGGTTAAAAATCATGAATTATGTCATCCGACACATTCGGTAGGTAAAATATCCAAATACTTGAGAATTTATCTCCCTTCTCTTATCATTGAGATAGTATAATAGGGTACACTCATGCTGGCAATTCAGGGAACTCAATACCCAGTACTTGCAACGTACAAAAAAACCATGCATGTACATACAATATATATAATGTTAAGCTAAACAAACAATGGCAATAAGTGGTGAATTGTGTAGATCCTGACTAAATAGATGACTACGACTCCCTTCCTTGACCATACTAGAAATGCCATACAATATGAAAACACGCACACCATACACATGCAAGTATGGGGTAAGTATTCATTATAAAACACATGAGATAATGAACCATCTAACTAATCATCAACAATAACTAAAAGCAATATAATGATCATTATGCATACATGAAATGTAAAGTCTAAATGATCTCATCATATAACCACTAAATCCATAACATAATGTCTCATAGTCTCAAAACAATACTACTAATCCATCAACATAAAACTAGTCCAACATAGTCTGATAATAATAGCAATAATGTCTGAAAAAGATGTGAATGAGGGCAGGCACTACAACAACATTTTGTCAAAATTGGGTCACTGCCCTTGGTCACATTGAATACCCCAAAGCCCTTGCTAAAGAAACTTTTAATCCTAGGGCATAGGGAAAGATTATATTCAAAGGTCTATTGTTCTAATTATAGATCAAACTCTACAGTTTGGAATGAGCTCAATTCTAGATTTTTCCACCTACTTGGTTGAGGAAATTCACAATGGTTTGATTGGAATAGCTTGGGGTAAGGTTAATAGTAAGGTTAATAGGCCTTATTGCTGGTATTATTTATTGATGTACATATGTCTATATAAAGGAGTTACTTTTCTCTCTAAGGAGATGAAGTTGGAATTAGAGAGAGATGAAGAGAAACTCCTAGTTTAGTTGTGGAGCATAGACATGACATGGGAGGTCATAGAGTCTATTTTTGTTAGATTTGACAGATATTTTGCTTCAAGCCTTAGACTATTGTTGAGAGGGGATAGCCTTAGAATACCCCAACCCTTATTAGAATTGATAAAATCTAAGGATCATGCTAAAGGGCTATTGGTCAGTAATAATTGGGAGGATATTTTCCCATATCTTATTTATAATATTTTTAGAATTTATGGTCTCTTGGGAAAACCCCATGTGCCACCCTATCACGTGCCTTTGAAGGTAGGAATTTCATAATTTTTGTGGTAGATTGGAACAATTGATGAAAGGGATTTACTAGGTAAATCCAAGGGTACATTCTTCCTAGTTGTTACAGTTATGCATGAGTTTGTATTTTTTAAGAAGGGGAGAGGTTTAGGAATTTTTTTGGATAAGTATCGAATGGCCCAATCACATGCTCATTATATTGATCTAGAGGGATTATACAAAGTTATTAGAGAAAGGAATAAAGCTAAGGCTCATACACAAATTGTGTATTTCTTGGAGGATGTCATCAGAAAGATGTTTTCATTAAAAGTATAGTAAGTCAAACAAGAAAAATGGATAGTGTAAAACAAAGTTCTTGACTTTATAAATGCTTTTGAGCCCACCTGTATCCTTTAGCATATACAAAACATTGGAGGGCCAAAATTGATATGTTGATGAATAATTTTTCTCTAATTATGCAAACCCTAAATGAGGAGAAGAACATTTTGGCAAAGGTACATCCAGACAAAGCTATTGAAGTGGAAAGAATGTTAAATAGAAAAATGATTGTGAACCCATGGCAGTATACATTGCAGAGAATGGCTAGATATGTTATAGCTTAGAGTGTGCAATATGTCCCTCCTTACAAAAGGCCAAGATCAGAAAGCCCATCTAACACATGTACCTCCAAGAAACAAAGGATAGAACAAGGATCATCTTATCAAGTAGGAGAATACTCACCATCCTAGACTCCACTTAGAATAGATGATGAGGCATCTCTAAGAGAATAGCTCAAACAAATTGGAAGGGAAGGGGACATTGTAATTACAATTGCTGATTTTCAAGGAGGAGTGTCTAAAGAGCCTCATGTGACATCTATTGACCTTACCATTGTAGATTATATAGGTAAAGAGATAGATCCTATTATTTCTTAAGAATCTCAAAAATTCATTAATGATGAAAGTTTTGTGAAATCTAGAGCCTTTGCACAATTTTTGTGGAGAAGAAACATTGACAATTTTGAAAATAAGTGCAAATCAATAAAGACATAGTAACCAAGTAAGTTAGACTCTAAGATTGAGGAGGAGGTTGAAAAATTTATAGAAGATTTTTCACAATTGATCTCTAAAGTGGGAAGACATTTAGTGAAAGAGTCAAGAGTTTTGGTTTTACCTAAGTGGGACATAGCTAATGCTATGATCTTTGAATCTATTAGGAAAGAAAAATATTTTTAGTATAAGACTAAAGAGGAAACCCTACAAGCACATAGAGCAATAAAATACAACAATGAGCACCAAGAATAGGTGATTTTTTCTATTAAGAAAAGAGACAAAACAAGAATACAAGAGATTTCAAATGCTAAGCATAAGGTACCCTCACAACATATAGAGTAGATGAGGTGGACAATGAGGAGATAAGTAAAATGACTAAAGAAATGGTGGAATTTGGGATGGTGGTTGCTAGAAAGAGAAAAGTAGATTTGTAGAACTCAATGCCAAGTTTGAAGAAATACTAAAGGCATATGAGGAAAGAGGGAAGAGGATATAGCTACTGGAGAATCAACTATCCTAGATGGATAAGAAGCTAGGAAAGAGGATTGTCTATCCTTGCTCCCTAATAGGCCTAGGATTGTCTATCCTTGATCCCTAGTTGAACCATTCAAGCCTACTTCAATTGTAGAGCTGCCTAATACTTCACAAAGGCTAGAATTCTATACTGTTTAGGAGTTTGAGGAAGACAAAAATATGATATGTGAATTGTAGGTTGAGTTGAATAAGCATCATGAAGATAAACTTAGGAAACCAATCTTATATCTAGTAGATAATATTGATTGGCCAATGTTCTATGAGCAATTAGTAAAAATCCTTGATATGTGGAAAGAAATAAGAAGTCATGAAGATAATTTGAAGCCTATTGTGCAAAAATGGAGTGGGACAGATAAAGATATCACCCTTATATGCATCTCACTTATTATTTTATCTTGTAAATAGATAGAAAAAACTTTTGATATAACTAGTAATTTGTCTGAGTTTGATGATAAGAAGGTGGCAATTCAAAAAAGAATAATGATTTGTCTTTCTAGATATTTAGGTGAGAAATTTGATCTTTTTCCTAGGGCACTTCATAATATTGATAAGATAAAAGCAAAGGAAGAGTGGGGGAGAGAAATAGGTGATTTATTGTGCCATAGAATGAATGAAGTCGTTAATGAGAAGGGACATTTGCTATGGGCAATGAAAAATGAAGAATTTGTTAAAGTACAACTATTTTATAATTCTATCATAGAGGAATATTTTGAAATAAGTAAAATCAGGGAGTTAGTGGTTAAGAAGTAGTGTAAAATCTTGAGCTTTGATTGGCCTAATGATACAGTTTTCAACAAATGGATGGATGATGTTGTACTTTCAAAGACAATGGAAACAAAAAAAGATGATGTAGACCAGGAAGAAAATCAAATAGATGATACCCCAATGCATGTAGTGGAAGACAAAGAAGAACAACCAGTTTTAGTGGTAAGCATAGTGCTCCAAACTGATGATGTGGAAACTAAGGATTCAGATATAACTGTTGTTTTCATAGTACACAATAATGAAACTAGAGAGCCTTGAGTTGAAGTAAACATGCCAGAATAAAAGCCAAAAACATCACTAACAAACCTAATGGATACATATTCTGAGGAGTTAGAATAGTGAAATGGGCAATCATGAAATTTGTAGCATTTGAAAGTTTAACAAAAAGATGGTCCCACAAAAGAATGTTTATAATGTAAAAGTTTTTTTGTTGCACAATTTTTTGTCCTTTATGATAATAAAAAATGTAAATATCTTTTGTCTTAACAAGAGCTATCAATTCTCTATGCTTGAAGCTTCTTGCATCTCATACTATATAAAGGAGATCCGAAGGCTAGAGAAGGGTTTATTTTATTGCTTAATTTTAGTTTTTACTAAGCTTCATTTGGTCCAATTTCTTGGTGTAAACTTTATGATGTGTTTCTCTACAAATATTTGAGAATACATTAATCTTGCAAGATCTTGATGTCTTATCTTGAGTCAATCTAAGTTCTATTTCAATTGTTATACGATTTTCAAAGGAAATTAATACAAAGATGAATAGTCCCCATATCTTTTTTTGTTGAATCTTGTCTCCATTTTCATTGCCTAGTCATTTTGAGATTGTATGAGAAAAGTTTGTCCAATTGAATGCAATTCAATTAAGTTGTATGTCATTTTACTATTGCCTTTAATTCAATGAATTAAGTAAATGCTTCAGTGAGATTGATAGGTTTTCTATGGTAATAGGAAGGATATGTGTAAGAATGACTTTTAGTGAGAATTTTTGATAATATTGATTGTAATATAGTCAATTGGGTCTAGAAATTGAATGGACTCTAAATCCCAATGGATGAGGTACTGATCTAGTATTTCAGTCTATAGATGGAGAAATCACGAACAAGAATCAAGTTAAAAATCAAAAACAATTTTACTTTACTATTTGAAGAATGTCAATGTTGGTTAGCACTTGTTTGCATTTAATCCCCGAGTTTTAGCTAGCTACTATTGCCCAAAATTATTTGTAGATCCATGAATAATTATGACCAAATCTACTATGAGGGATGTGTATTATTGTAAAGTTTCATGGAATGAGTGAATTATGTATGAAAATTAGATTTAAAATCTTTCACCCCTTAGGTGCACCCACCTTGGTTTTGCAGAGCCTAAAGAGTAGAAAGTCTTTTATGATTTTATTGAAGTTGGGTCCAGCTATGAAGAACAAGTAACTATTTATGCAAAGTAGCTAATCCTTAGGTTATTGTAATCAAGTTATTATCTTGGTATTAAGTATTTTTTTGCTTAGTAGTGTAAAAACACCAATAGGTTGGACATATCTAGTATCAATAATGTTTCTATCAACTTTGTGGATAATGAGTATGTAAATGTGACCACTACTCCTCTAACAACTCACCACCTGAAGAAAAATAAAGAACACAATCAACCAATACTAGAGATTGTCTTATTCATAAGCAATGTCGAGTTTGATGACTTAAAAGACTATGACAATTCAAATAAAATGTGGGATAAATTGAAAACCATGTATGGAGGTTATGAGAATGTCTTCAAAACCAAATCAAAAAGCATGATAAGTAAATTTGATGACATGGGAATGATAAAAGGTGAGAATATATTACTATATTACAAAATAGGTAAAGAAGTTACTAATGCTCTTAATGGTACAAATAAAAAAATCAAAGATGAAATAGTAATAAGTAAGGTATTGAGAACCCTACTACCTCTTTATCTCAATAGAGTGTCTACAATCCAACAACTAAGATGTAGACTAGATAATACTTTGACCTTAGACGGTGTAATTCATAAACTTATTTCTTTTGCAATGTCTCAATTTGATAACTACACAGTTGGTACTATTGAATCTACTTTTAAGTCATAATTGATTCTTTGCAAAAAGAAAGGAAAATATCTGAAGAGTGATAGTGACAATTATGATGACGAGATTGATGAACTTGAATCCCTTATTCTAGAAAGATTTTGAAGAGGAAAAGATAAATACAAGTATAAACTACATATTATCTATTTTTTCATGCAACAATGTAGATTATATTGTTGCTAGGTGTCTTGAGAGAGAGGATAAGGATGAAAGGAAGGAAATAAATTATAAAGGAAGAAGAGATAACCAAGACTTCAAGAGAAACAAGGATTGAAAAGATAAGAAATCATGTTATATTATTGAAAGAAGAAACTAATAATGAATTTGAAAGTAATGCTGATGAAGTAGTTTATGTTTCTATGAAAGAAGGTTCTGACGAAGATAGGAAAACTGCATTCATTTCATTTGTAAACAAAACTGACAGATGAATAATTGATAGTGGATGTTTAAATCATATGACTAGTGATGAAGAAAAAATTGAGGAAATTGGTGCATACAAAGGTGGATGAGTAAAATTTGGTAATGAAATTTCATTTGTTGTAAAAGGTAAACGAACTATTAAACTAAATGATAAGATAAAATGTGACAATGTTTACTGGGTTGAAGGAATTAACTACAGTTTGTTGAGTGTCTCAGAACTAAAAAAATTAGGCTATAGAGTTAAATTTCACAATAGGAAGGCAAAGATACATGATGTTGATGGTAAGCTAGTTGAAAGTGTTGACTAGCAAGAGGTAAGTTGTTCTATCTAGGATTATCTAATTAGACATGTTTGTTTGAGCAACAAGAATATGTTTGGTTATGGCACAAGAGGTTATGTCATCTAAATTTTGACAATTTGGTGAATATCAATAAAAATGAAGAATGTAAGAGGATTCCCTAAACTAAAGAAGCCTGGCAATGTCATGTGTAAATAATGTCAACTGGGAAAATAACCTATCTATTTTTAAGAGAAAAACATACATTCCTAGTTATATTTTGAATTGGTTCATACTGACCTATGTGGACCTATTGATGTTCAAAGTTATTGTTTAGATAAGTATTTCATTATATTTTTCAATGATTACTTTAGGATGATGACCATGTTGTTTCTTAAAGCTAAATCTAATTTTTTTACTTATTCAAGTGGTATTTAGCTAGAGTTGAAAAAGAAATAGGGAAGATTCTGAAGTGCTTGAGATCTGACAAAGGTGGTTAATTCATTTCCAATGAGTCCAATACTTTCTATAATGACAAAGGAATTAAAAGATAGATGTCAGCACCAAGGACCACTCCTCAAAATGGGATAGCTAAGAGAAGGGAAAAAAACATAATGAACTATGCAAGGACATTAATGATAGAGAATATTATATCAAATAAATATTGGATATAATTTGTTAGTACTATTGTCAATTCCTTGAATAAAGTACAAGCAAAAAAAGGTCAAAATGTTACACCTCTTCAAATGTGGTATGGGTATGCTCCTAAGGTGAAATATTTAAAAATAATTGCAAATAGATGATATATCCTTAAAGATAATAGGAATAGATAACTTGACACAAAGAATGAGGAAGGCATATTCCTAGGATATTCCACTAAGAGAAAATCATTTAAGTGCTTGGACTCTAACACTAAGTTTTTTTTGGAAAGTGCAAATGTTAAGATTGATGAGTTTGGAGAAAGAAGTGACACTTCATGTGAAGAAGAAGGTGAAGACTATAGTACATTCATCTATGTGGATGACGACGCTCTAAGAACTTGTAATGAAAAAGAAAAGCAAACTATAGTCTCTCAGCGAATATCAATGTTGTAGAGAAAAATATTGCTAAGAAGTAGAGAGTGGGTAGCATTCAATAGACTAAAGATATTGAGTTAAAAAAAGGGAATGTTGAACATCAAATTGTAAATATTGAGCATGCAAAAGTTGAACCAGGACCTAGACAAGAAAGGGAAAATGAGTTGGAGATTAATTTTTAAGATGAACCTATAGAAGAACAAAGAAGGAAACTACATATACTACCAAAATATGTGAGAAGACATCACAAACCTAAACAAATAATTGTTGATATTGAATCAAATATTATGAAAAGAAACTGGCTCAAAGATGGCACATGATTACTTTGCTAATTTCAAACCAAAAAAATGAAGGATTTTCTAGAGAATGAATTTTGGATACATGCAATGAATGAGGAAATTAAACAAATTGAGAGGAACAATATTTGGACTTTAGTGACAATACCTAAAGACAAAAATGACATTGGCACAAAGTGGGATTTTAAGAACAAACTAAATGAGAATGGAGAAGTAGGAAGAAATAAAACAAGACTGGTATGTAAGGGTTATACTCAAGAAGGAAGGTAAAAGTACAAAGTTGTGTCACCTTTTAGGTTGACTTATCAGAATGACTAAATTTGAGTATTTCTATCTAAAAATAAATTTTTCTCAAATATATGATCTATATAAATTTATTCTAGCTAAGTTATATATGGTCTGACACATTTCCAATTGGAAATGTGTATTAAATACATGTTTTATACTAGTTTGTATCTGATTACTAAAGAAATTAAATTATTTTAGAAAAGTGATGGTTCAATAACTCCTACTATTTTGTATGATACTTTTTTAATAACATATAAGCACCATTTTATAGAGCTCAGAGTCAAGAATATTCTCTTATAGAGTTTATAGTGTTTTAATTATATATAGTATACTGTAATTAAAAAATTCTTCAAGCACATATTTTATTACTCAAAAAGATGTCGACTTTGAGAAAGAAAAAATATTAAATCATATAAAAAAAAATTAAAATTATATGATGTTGTAGAGAAGAAAGTCATCTTCTAGAATGTATAATTTTTCTCCTAGTTAGAATAGATTCATTTTTAAAAATTTGGTAGGAGATGAATACTATCAATTTTAGGTAAGTTTAAATTTGAATCATTATAAAAGAGAAAATGTAGGTCTAAAGATAACTTTTATTTTTTACAATTCTAGCTATATATGTTATCTATAACATCATCTGAGATCAAAGGGAAATAAGTTTATTTACATATATTTTTGTGGTGGCAACTAGACCCCTAATTTTTTGTGTTTTTAAGCGGCTAAAACATTCTCTATAAAAATTTGGAAAATATATTAATTATTATTCCAAATAAATATTAAAAATTATAATCCTAGACTTCATCTATTTCTACACATTTCATTAGTTTACTTCATTTTCAAATTCAAAATAATAATACCAATTTTGTGTCATTGAAGGTGAAAAATTACACTGTTGTTAGCCTTTCTTTTACAAAAGGGTGACAGAGGTTTTTACATTTACCGAGATAATTATGAATAAACTTTTTCTCCAATGGAAAGACTTGAAGAACTTAGAACTCTACATACATATGTAGCCTACATGAATTTCAAGGTACATCAAATAGATGTCCAATCTACATTTGTAAATGTTATACAGGAGGAAGAATTATACATTGATCAACCTGAGTGATTTCTAGATCTAGACAAGAAGAATATTGTACGTAAAATAAATAAATCCCTTTGTGGATTGAAACAAGCCCCAAGAGCATGGTATGAAAGATTGCATAACTATTTAGTAAATATTGGTTTTGAAAGGATAAATGATAACATTAATCTATATGTGGAGACTGGTAAGAACAATGAAGTACTATTATCTAAAATAGTTGTTGATGAAATTATATTTGGAGGAAGAGAAGCATTATGCAAATCATTTGTTGATGAATTGAAGAAGGAATTTGAGATTTCTATGTTTGGTGAAATTAAGTTCTTTGTTGGATTGCATGTCAAATGAAGTTTTGTACTTTCATTACTCAATCCAAATGCATCAAGGAGATATTAAAGACTTTTGGAATGAAAGATTCAAGACATGTGAGTACACCTATGTCAACAGGACATAAATTATCTAATAATGATGAACTTGTTGATGTGAACCAGACCTTATACAAATCTATGATTGGAAAATTGTAATGTGTTGTCCATAGAAGACCATATATTGTATTAGGAGTTGGGATAGTTGCTATATTTTTAGAAAATCCTAAGGAGAATAAAATGATAGCCCTAAAATGGATATTAAGATATCTAAAAGGTAGAGAACAGTATGGATTACATTACAAGAGAAGTGATAGATTTGAAGTGAAGGTATTCATTGACTCAGATTGTGTAGGAAATATTTATGATAGAAAATGTACTAGTGGAGATCAATTCTTTCTAGGAAAGAGATTGTTGTCATGGACAAGAAAGAAACAAAGTTGTTTTTTCCAATCAACATCTAAAGATGATAATGTGGTTATCTATGAAAGAAGAAGAGATTATAGATCTAGTGGTTATCTATTGTGATAAGAAAAGTGCTATCAACATTTTCGAGAATCTAGTGATGCACACTAAGACACAACAGATTACTATCAAGTACGATTACTTGAGGGAACTAGTACAAGATAAAGAAGTGAAGCTAGAATATGTGAACACCAAAGAATAGATTTCTGACATATTTGCAAAACCCTTACCTAAAGATGCTAATGAATATCTTAGAGGTAAATTAGGGGTCATACCCCTAACCAAAGCTACTTAAGGAGGCAAGGTGCACTGCAAAGCACTACTCTCTTGTGGGGCTTTATGCAAGGATATACCATGAGCTACATGAGGAAACTCATCACACCATGCAAACCTTTGCACTCTCATAGAAGAAAGTACAATCTCAAGTTAGTATCCACAATAGGAAACCAAAAAATCATGAAATAAAAAGATAGACAAAAATTTCCTCCCCACCGAGGAGTATCAGATCCACATAGATCAAAGAATGAACACTCAAGAGCATAAATGCCAAGATGCTATGACACAAGATAGAGGAACATCTATCCATCTAAACCATAACAACATATGAAATAACATGTGGAAAGAAACATAGCAATGTACATACATGGTTCATAAACCAAACATCAAATCAAGTAAACATGAACACATAAGCATGAATACAACTAAAACTCATGTGTGGTTCCTCCCAACCATAATTAGAATCATAAGAACTTGAAGGTTCAAGCCATCCCTAGTGTGTAACATCCCAAACTACAAACTATACAGTTGGAGGTGTCTTATGAGGACATCACTACTAAAGTGTAATAACATCATCAGAATAGCAAATCTAACATGCTAATCTAGTAAGCAATAGATAATCCAACTAAGAAAATCACATAATCTAAACATATGCTAAGCACTATAATAAGAGAATGTGTCAAATAAACTAGCATCATCTAAGCATGATATCCAAGCATACTATGGAACCCAAAGTACCAGGTAAAACATCTAGCAATGGTCAGACTAGGAAAATAGACTATCTGTATACACCAGTCCTCAATAGTCGTAAAGGTATCTATGCCTCCCAACAATGTGAAACCTATAGGTCCACCCTCTCCATGCTAATGGAGGTAATGATCCAACCACAACCACACATCAAGAAAACATCCATGACTAACACTCATGCCATATAGTATGATGACTAGAACCAAGAACATAGACAATGCATAAACTACATGTCCCAGTCACACACTCAATGGGATACTATGTAGGGGCTGACATCATGGAGAGTTTCTTGGCATCAACAAGCCCAAGCTAGGATCATGTGGCTCAACTCCTCAACAAAAGGCTCTCGCACTTACATTTTATTATATTAAGTTTAATTACCACCTAGTATTTTCTTTAGTTATCACTTGATTAAAAATTCTGTGCACCAACCCTTAGGAAATAGACATTGAGCTATAGAAAAGAATCCCCTCCATATGCTACCCTTGCCTACCCATGCTCATCCAATGATGAGTGCCCATGGGAATACATCTTCCCAACCCAACCTCGATGATCATAACTCCCGTAAGTACCACAGAAGATCAAGCCTCACAAGTCACCCAAAAAATGTACATCCACGTAATTATGTGTGGTGCACCACCATCACAAAGATCGTAACACAACGGCTAGATAAAAACACAAGCAAAATATCACTTCACCGAATATAAGCTCAGGAGGATAGATTCTACATGAATCCCAAAGACAATAAAACCATACATCATGAACTCACTCAACTAACTTCAATATTGGAGCATGGATTCTACATGAATCTTACTGATGCAATAAAACCAAACCTCATGAGCTTACTCGGTTGGCCTCAATCTGGGAGTATGGATTCTACACAAATTCCAATTTTCACAAAATAATAAGGGTCCAAAAGAAACAATAACATCAGGTTATAAATCACTCAACTGAACAAAAATTCAAGAGCACAGATACGATAGGCATCCCAATCTAACATAAAAGTTCAACAATGGTTTCACTAGCATTCTATAGAAAATAAAAGTGCACAACCAAAATCATGCCAAAAATACCTAAGAAAACTAGGCATTATGCAAACTGAGGCAAAAAACCTCAAAACTCAAAAACTTCAAAATTAAAACACATTTTGTCTTTGGTCACAAAAGCCAAAAAAGTACAATAAAATTTGGGTTTAGAGTCTGTATGCAAAAACGGTCAGCATAATGGTGCAAAACCCCATACCCTCATCTAGAAAAATAGGAAATGGTCATACCCACCCAACCAGATGAACATAGCATACAAAAATAGAGTGAAACACTAGTTCTCAACCTCCTAACAAATAGCTACAAAAAATAGAAGCAGAAATAGAGCCAAAACAATAAAACATGAGAGCCCTACATCGCAACCAAAAGGGCAAAATGCGAATTTGAACCATAAAATAAAAATCTCACAGAAATAGCTAAAAATTACCACAATCCAAGGTCTTCCCAATTTGGATCCAAAGAGATTGATCTTATGATGATCCCACACTTAGAACTCCCAGAATGAACAAAACAATAAATCCTCCTGAAGAGGATTATGGGTTTTACTCTCAACTTTCTAATTCAAAAGTGAGAATTCAAGAATTAAGTTTCATTTTGGATACTTATTCACGTTTTGAGTGAATAATCAATTAGGGAAAATAAGCATCCAACCTAATTAAACTATGAATCCACCTAAACAAAAATAGGCTATTCCTAGAAATGGGAATTCTTCTATGGAAAGGCTACAAGGAATTAAAATAAAATAAAGTAAAGCCCAAAAACCCCAAAAATCACAGGATTTTCTTAACAACCTTCACAACAATGTGAACCTCGAAATCCACAAACATGTTCATAGGTCTACTCACACAATGCAAATAATTCTAGATTTAATTAGATCACAAGAAATATTAATTTAAATAATTACTAAGATATGTTGGCCATACAGGGACGACATTGATAAATATGAATAGTTGAATCACTAACTCCATGTGCCACTACCAAGGATATGAATCCTCCATAGGAAAATACATGATGAAGTGCAATTGCATATATTAACTTAGCCAAAGCAATAAATGTATTAAATCACCTAATTTAGCCATTTATTCAGTTATACTAAAATAATCTATTTACATCGCTCACATTTGCATAGAGAATAATGAAGCAAGAATGAAGTAAATAACCATAGCATTAAATCCGTTACATAATAGAATCAAAGATATGTCCAAATACTGGATAACCAAAAATTGTCATAAAACACACTGTCATCTCAAAATGGCATCATCATGCAAATATGATTAATGAAGCAAGAATGAAGTAAATAACCACAACATTATATCTATTACACAATAGAATCAAAGATATGTCCAAATACTGGATACCCAAAAATTGTCATAAAACATACTATCATCTCAAAATGGCATCATCATGCAAATATGATCAACTAAACAATATAGTATTCTAACATCTATAATACTGAAATCAAAGTATAACATCTAACCCTCAGGTCATCTCAAATGAAAAATATAACATGAATAACAAGTATCTCTCAGATCAAAATATGACAAGGTAAATATCTATAGCACATAACCAATGAATCCAGCATGGACAATCCATTTCTAATTATTTAATCACTTAATAATTGTAGTTTAAATAAAATGAAAAGGCACTTAAAACACATGAGTGAACACAGTCATACACATGACTAAACATTGCTGCAAGAACCTAGTCCCATGTAGTAGCATAATAATACACAGTGGAATCATGAACAACATCATTATACCACATTGATCACGGTAACCACTAGTACAAACCTCAATGAACCATCTAACACATCATAATCTCATAAATTAGCCAAGCATAAACAAAGCAACTGATACAATAACATAAATCCAATCACCTCAAGGATGTAGACCACCCATGGTCCCAATCTTGATCCCTTCTCAAGGAGAGATCAACAAGGTTGCATCCATTAGGATGACTTATATATATCAAATGGTTAAGGTACTACATCATCCCCCCAAAAGACTAGGCTTACTCCTCGAAGCCTGCAATCCAAGAATAGAAACCAAAAACACACCAAGAATGAAATCAAAATCAAACAATAGGAATGACTCACTAACTTCCTCACAAGTCCAACCAAATCACTCCAACATTCTCAAACCATCATGTCAACCACTAGATAGGTTAACCACAAGAGAATAGGTGTCACACTGACACAAGGTCCTCTAGTAAGGAACTTCCTATGTACTAGGAAAACCCATCTAGCCATAAAGTCAACAATATAAGGTAAGGAAAAATCCACTCTACCTCATCCATAGGTGGCCAACTAAACATGCACTTTCCATGTGATCACAAAACCAAGTCAAAACACTATGCACCTCCAAAAAGAGTTGGAATCACGAGGAATAACCATCCCAAATTCCCAAGAATATTATCATGCCACACATGAGCATCTATGAATCCACGTAAACTCACCCTTTGATCATAGAGGATGATAGCTTAAAAACAAAATTACACACTCCAAAAAGATACTCACCACTTCTAACCACTAAGCATGGGAGGACTTAGTCTCTATGGTAGAAAAGTTCAACTATCACTAGTAACTAGGGTTACTTAACCCAACTAGATGAGATATCACCTTTCCCCAAGGTTGCAAAGAATTTTATTAATGGAAAAAATCTTCATACCTACTCATAAGATGGTAATATGAATCTAACAATACGATGTCCCTCTAGCACCATTCTGGGAATACCACACCCAACCTTCTACTAAACTCAATCTCCAACCTCTAGCCAACTATCAATGAGAAATTTGACTAAGACAATCCTTGAAGATATAAGGTTAGAGAGAAAGAAACTATAGAGTATTAGGACTAAGAGGGAGTCTCTCTCAACCTCTACAAAAAATCAGCCTATGATACATTAGGGAAACTTATAATTCCACCAACCATCAAAATACTCATCAAACACTAACTAAGCTAGGTGCATAGCCATGCTAGCCTACTTCCTCAAGAGAGGAAAGGATACAAAGATGTGCCAAAGTTAACATAAAAAAGGATCATCTACACTTTCCAAAAGGCTGAGTCACTCGCAAATGACAAGGAAACATCAACCTCAAGCAAGGAATGCTCATAGTCCATACTTCTCATCAATGTGGGACGGTGCTATAGGAAACACACAAACCCAAGCATGAATCCCAACAAGTACCTAATAGACTATGAATATTTGTTAACACCTCCCTAAGAATAACATGAAGGGTTAAACTTCTCCAACCTCCATAAATGTGATATGTCATGATTGAATTGGCCTCTACATGATAAAGGGTACTTGAAACATAAAAGATCTGCACCTTTAGAAGTGTGAAAGAGTTGTTTGTTCCTCCCTAGGGGAAATTTTGCATTACCACAGTCTTGCATGATGTTTCTCTAAACTAGGTCAGCTAATATAATGAACCAAGAAAGAAAACACATGACCACTCATTTCTCATGTTAAATTTTTAAATAGTATGAAAATTGCCTTCACTCTTGAGGCCATAACTTTCATGTCTAAACTCCGATTGACTCTGTTGAAAAAGTGTTAGAAAGATATTGACAAGGCCCAAAACATGATGGATCTTATATAGTCCTAAGACCTAGGAGTGAGAATAACTACTCAAGATAAGATATTATAGGCAACTCAAACCATCTATATTACCAAGATAAGCAACGGATGAAACATCCAAAACAACCCAAGAGCACACATGCCCAAAATGACATAAGAAATGAAATGGAAGGTAGCTCACACTTTGAAACCATAATTACTTCTTTTTAATAATTTTATTAGGTAAACATAGCATGAGAATTAATGCACAATGAAATTGAAAGGTTTTCAAAGAAAGGGTTCAAGAATCACATTCCATACAACAAGCACCTATCTTTTTAAATTTATTTCGAGAATAACATGAAGTTTAATCACTATTTAAATCATCCAATTATATTAACAACTTTGCATATATGATATTATCCCTTGTACGTACTACCAGAGGTTTGAGATGAACATGGTAGAGTCACAACACACAATGGGGCAGTACTTATAACATGTAGAATAGTCACCATATAACATAATAAAAAGGCCCAAATGGGGGAATTGTTATCTCTAATAGTAAATATAAAAAAGAGCTCATTTCAACAATAATTCAAGTGTGACAATAGACACAAAAAGAGAAATAAAGAAAATATGATGACTATTGCAAGAAAGAAAAATACTGAAAACTAATGCTAGCGCAACAACATGTGGAAAGTACCTCCAACCAAATAAAATAAAGCATCAATCAAGTCACATTACATGTGATGATTTAATATAGTCACACAATAGGGATATACCACCACACAATGCTAAGGAATGCATCATTCTAGTAGTATTAGAGAACACACTCACACACATAAGTAGTATATCACCAATAATCTCATGCATATGTAGACTACATTAATTTCCTTAACTATTCTCCATGCAATGCAACAATAAGATATCCATCAATTTTAATAAAATTTTCATAAGCTTATGAAGCAATCAGATTGGGGACTTAAGTCACTAACCCAAAGGATCTAATGCAAAACCTACTCCTTTGCAATGATTCACAATAAACACTCATTTCTCAAAGATAGGAACCATTTCATTACTACATCAACATAACATAAAATTTCTAATGAGATTCATTTATATACTTACAAATAGGAGAAAATAGGGAAACAATGTGCCTTACTCCACAATGAGAAACAAAAGGAGGCACTCAAAGCCAACACATGGACACCAATTAGTGGTTCCATCCAAAGGGGTCACAAAAGCACCCAACCATACAAAGCACATTGATTTCATCTTCAAAAGAAGGAAAGACTCACTTTCTTCTCCTCACACTACTCTAGTAATATTTACTATACAAACAAGTCCATCACAAGTAGATACCAAAGAAACAAAACTCACGAGCTATCGCCAAGACACTCACACTCACACAACATAGTATCAACCATATGGGTAACATATACATAGAGATCCCAACTTTTGAACATGGGCTCTAATACTAGATGTAATGCCCTACCCACAAATACTTGGAACATGGATTCAATAGAAGCCAAGATATTTTTTTCAAATGTATGAATGCACATGACAACATCATATAGGGATCACAAAGATCACAATGGAAGTCTTTACTAACAATCCCATCAACTAATGAATCTCCAAATGCCACAACCAAACTGACACACTCAACTAGACGATGAAAAACCAAGACGACAATAGAACCTAGAAACCATAATTTGTCAAGGCATGGCAACACTAGCATTTCTAAAGGGTACTCAAAAGTCCAAATTGTGTTCTCTAAAAACCAGCAAATGTACCCTGTATGTTTTGTATGAGAGAAATTACAACTAATAGTCTTGCACAAGGAAGTACCTCTTTGCATGAGAAAGTACATAGAGCCATGCAACGAAATGTCATCTCATGTGAGGAAATGCCATGATCAATAGTCAAAGCACTACACTAATGTGGGGTTTCATGCTAGGATATACCATGAACCACGTGAGGAAATTCATCACACCATGTGAACCTTAGCATTCTCATGTCAGGATCCACAAAAATAAACTTGAAAAACATAAAATAAAAAGATAGAAGAAGATTTCATCCATACCAGGGAGTATTGGATCCATGTAGATCAAGGAATAAACACTCAAGAGCATAAATGACAAGATTCCAGGAAACAAGAAAGAGGAACATCTATCCATCTAAACCATAACAACATATGAAAGAACATGTGGAAAGCAACATCACAATGCAAATACATGGTTCATAAACAAAAAATCATTTTAAGTAAACATGAACATATAAGCACCAATACACTTAAAACTCATGCACAGTTTCTCCCAACCATAATAGTATAATGAGACCTCAAAGGTCCTAGCCATTCATCGCACATAACATCCCAAAATACCAACTATATAGTTGGAGCTATCTTATGAGTACATCACTATTAATTTTTAATAACATCATAAGAATAGTAAATCTAACATGCTAATCCAATAAGCAATAGATAATCTAACTAAGAAAATCACCTCATCTAATCATATGCTAAACATCATAATAAGGGAAAGTCAAATAAACTAACATCATCTAAACATGATATCCAAGCATTACAATGAAATCATAAATCACCAGAAAGCATAGAAATACTAAGTGAAACATTCAGTAATGATTGTACTTGGACAATAGACTATCTCTGTACACTAGTCTCTAGGAGTGATAAAGGTAGTTACACCTCCCAACCATGTGAAACCCAAAGTTCCATTCTTTCCATGTTGATGGAGGTAATGATTCAACTACAAATACACATAAAAGCAAATGTCCATGGATAACACTCACGTCAAATAGTATAATGAATAAAACTAAGAAAAGAGACAATGCATAAACTATAGGTCCTAATCAGACTCTCAATGGGCTACTATGTAGGGGTTGAAATCATGGAGTATCACTTGGCATTGACAAGCCCAAGATTGAATCATGTAGCTTAAGTCATCACTTAATTCAAACTTCTATGCTCCAACCCTTAGGAAATAGACACCAGGCTATGGAAAAGAAGCCCCCTCCCTTTGCTACCCTACCCTACCCATGCTCATATAATGATGAGTTTCCGTAGGCATGCATATTCCCAACCCAACCCCAATTATCCTAACTCCCAAAAGTACCACAGAAGAACAGGCCTCGCAAGTCACTCAAAAAATATACACAGACGTACTTGTGTGTGTGGGGTACCACCATCATGAAGATCATAACATAAGGACTAGATGAGAATAAAACCAAAATATCACTCCACTGAATACAACCTTAGGAGGGCAGATTCTACAAGAATCCCAAACAAAATAAAACCATACATCATGAACTCACTCAACCAGACTCAACTTAGGAGTATGGATTGTACACAAAGCCCAATGATACAACAAGACTAAACATCATGAACACACTCAACTAGCCTCAATGTAGTAGTATGAATTCTACACAAATCCTAGTGTCCATAAAATAAAAAGGGTCCAATAGAAACAATAGCATCAAGTATAAAATCACTCAACTAAACACAAAATCAAGAGTAAGAATGTCAAACACATTCCAATGCAATATAAAAGTACAACAATGGTCTAACTAACATCCTGTAGATAATCCAAATTCACAACCAACATCGTGCAAAGAAAACGTAAGAAAATTGGGTGGCATGCAAACTAAGGTGGAAAAATGTGAAAACTCAAAAACTTTGAAATCAAAATCCATTTGGTCTTTAGGCACAAAAGCAACAGAAATCCAATAAAATCTAGATTTGGAGTCTGGATGCAAAAATAGCTAGCATAATAGTATAAATCCCCAAACCCTCATCCTAGAAAATAGAAAAATTCTCATACTCACCCAACTAGGTAGAGCTACCATACAAAAATGGAGTGGAACACTAGTTCTCAGCCTCCTAACAAATGGCTACCAAAAATAGATGTAGAAATAGAGTTGAAACAATTAAACATGAGAGCCCTACCTTACAACCAAAAGGGAAAAATGGGAATTGGAACTACAAAATAAAAAACCTGCAAAAGTAACTAAAAATTATGAGAATCCAAGGTCTCCCTGAGCTGGATCCAACGATAATGATCTTGTGATGATCCCACCCCTATATCTCCCACAATGATCAAAACAACAAATCCTCATGAAGGAGATTTTGGGTTTTACTCTCAAACCTTCTAATTCAAAAGTGAGAACTTAGGAATTAAATTCTTTTTTGGATACTTATTCACTTTTCAAGTGAATAATCAATTATGGAAAATAACTAGCCAACCTAGTTAAACTTTGATTCCACCCAAACAAAAATTGGCTATTCCTAGAAATAGGAATTCATCTATGGCAAGGATGCTAGGAATTAAAATAAAATAAAATAAAGCCTAAAAGCCCCAAAAATAATAGAATTTCCTTAACAACCTTTGCGACAATATGAACCTCTAAATGCATAGACACATTCATAGTTCTAGTCACATAATCCAAATGACTATGGATTTAATCATAGCACTAGAAGGTTTAATTTAAATAATTAGTAAGATATATCTACCATACAAGTATACCATTGGTAAATATGAATAGTTGAATCATTAACTCCATGTGCCACTACCAAGGATATATATCTTGCACACTAAAGTACATGATCAAGTGCAATTGCATATAATAACTTTGCTGAAACAATAAATGTATTAAATCACCTAATTTAACCATTTATTCAATTATGCTAAAATAATATATTTACATCACTCACGTTCACATATAGCATAATGAAGCATGAATGAAGTTAATAACCATAGCATTAAATCCATCGCATAACATAAAAAGAGATATGCCCAAATACTGGATAACCAAATATCATCATAAAACATATTGTCATCTGAGGATGTCATCATCATGCACATATGATCAACTGAACAACATAGTAGTCTAACATCTATGCTAATGAAACCAAAGTATAAAATCTGACTCTGAAGTCATCTCAAATGTAAAACATAACATGAGTAAAAAGTATCTCTCATAAAAAAATATAACAAGGTGTTAGGATTAAACCTCAAATAGAAATAATAATTAAATGCAAATATAATCAATATCAAAAAATAATAGATCACAAAAAAGAACACAAGAGACCAAGATTTAATGTAGTTCACCCAATCCCTCGGCTATTTCCACCAAAAAAAAAAGTCCAATATTATTACGATCTAATGATTACAACCTAATTACAATCCATAATCCCTTACAACTCAATACTGCCACAAGTACCAATTTTTGCATCACCCATAATGAAACAGTCCCTAACCCTAAGCCCTTTTATATAAGTATTTTAATCACTTTAGGGTTACTACATGTTGGCCATAAATTGGTGAATACTAGCCCAAAATTTTGTGCCATTGGTGAATGTCAAATAGTAGCTCAAAAATTTGTGCAATTGGTGAATAGTACAAAAAAAAATCAGGCCGATGCCCTAAACCCCAAAGAATTTATGAAGCATTTATAGTACTTCCCTAATCAGTCACCATAAACTAACAATCTCCCACTTTGAGACTAATGCTAGAGCAATACTACTACCACATGGAGCTCCCACTAGATCAAACCACCCTAGACATTACAATTCTTTTATTGTTGTTCAGTCTAGAAGACCAACCAAGGCTGAAGAGGAATTTAGCTTCTCCCTTGTCACTACCTTTGTAAACATATCTACTAGATTGTCATCTGTATGTATCTTATCAAAATTTAACTGTCCATCATCCAAAACTGACATAATGAAATGGTATTGGAACTGAATATTTTTTGTCTTTAATTGCAGAGCTGAATTCTTTACAAAATGAATGACACTTTGACTATCTATAAACAAATAATTATCCCTCTAAGGTTGTCCCAATTCTTTCAAGAAGAACTGAAGCCATATCATCTCCTTGGCTACCTTTGTAGCAGCAACATGTTCTACCTCTATAGTGGATAAAGCATCAACCATGGGCTTTCCCCACCAACAGTAAATATATAACCTATAGTACTATGCCCAGTATCAATATCCCCTACCAAATCTAGGTCAACATACCACTGTAAATCAGTAGTAGAGCCCCCAAAGTATAAAAATTTATGGGATGTTCCTCTCAAATATCTAAAAATCCATTTGACTGCATTTCAATGCTCAACTCTTGGGTGACTCATATACCTGCTAACAACTCCCACTACATGTGTAATATTTATCCTAGTACATACCATAGCATACATCAAGCTTCCTATAGTTGAAGCATATGGTACCTTAGACATCTTTTTCTCCTCTTCTTATGTCTTGGGACAAATCTCTTTTGTCAACTTCAAATGACTAGGTAAAGGTGTGCTAATAGCTTTAGTATTCTCCATAGAGAAATGTTGCAACACCTTCTCAACATAATCAGCCTAAGATAGCGTCAATTTTTTGTTCTTCCTATCTCTGCAAATCTTCATACCAAGGATCTTTTTTTGTGTCCCCAAATCCTTCATAGAAAATGCATGTGCTAACTCGTATTTTTGCCCCTTAATATGATCCATGTTAGACCCAACTACAAGCATATCATCAACATATAAACATAAAATAATGTAGCTTTCATTATCTAACCTCTTAAAATAAATGCAATGTTCTGAATGACACCTACTATATCTATGCTCATGCATAAAATTGTCAAATTTTTGATACCGTTGTTGAGGTGCTTGTTTTGGGCCATATAAACTTTTCTTCAATTTGCATACTAAGTTCTCCTTACCTTCGATCTCAAATCCCTGTGGTTGTGCTATATATCTCTTCATCCAAATTACCATAAAGGAAGGTTATTTTAACACCGAGCTGCTCTAAATGCAAATATTTAGTAGCCATAATACTTAAAATAGTGCAAATAGAGGCCATTTGAACAATAGGAGAAAATGTCTCATCAAAATGAATGCCCTTTTTCTGTGCAAATCCTTTTACCACTAACCTGGCTTTAAAACGTTTCTTACCTCCATACTCTTCTTTCAACCTGTAAACCCACTTATTTTGTAAATGTTTTTTACCTATAGGAAACTTACTAAAATCTCATGTCTTATTTTTCATCAAAGAGTCAATTTCTTCTTTCATTGTAGACTCCCATTGAATGCTAGTGTCCACTTGCATAGCTTCATCATAACACTTATGTTCACTAGCATCTATTAGTAAAATAGAATGCAAAGAGGGAGAAAATCTTTCTGGAGGTCTACTTAGCCTTGTTGACCATCTAACATTCATTGGTGTGGGTGGAATTTGTTATTGCAGTTGTTGCACATCATGAGGAATTGCTAGAACATCATCTTTTGGAGTATCATCTAGCACTACATAATCATTTTCTTTCTTCTCATGTTGTTGCAATAGATCTTTGTACAACACTTTCTCATTGAATATGACATCCTTGCTTCTTACAATTTGACAATTTTCAAAATCCCAAAGCCTATAACCAAATTCATTAATGCCATATCCAACAAATACACATTTCTTTAACTTAGCTTCCATCTTGGTTCTATTTTTAGAATCTATATCAAGAAATGCTTCACAACTAAAGGTCTTGAGAAAAGAAGAACTCGCCTTCTTACCAGTGTATGCTTCTTTTGGAATACCATAGCCCAAAGTAGTAGAGGGACCTCTATTAATCAAATATACAATAGTATTGATAGCCTCCACCCACATATGTAAGGCAAACATACCATGCAACCTTATGCTTCGTGCACTCTCCAATATAGTCATGTTCATTTTTTTAGGCACTCCATTTTCCTATGGACTCCTTGGAACAATCTTCTATCTACAAATACCATCAATGAAGCAATATTCTTCAAATTCATTACTACAATACTCACCACCATTATCAGATTTGAGACCTTTTTATTTCTTTCCAATCTCATTTTCAACCAAGCATTTCCATTTCTTAAAAGTTTGAAATACATCAAATTTATGTCTAAGGAAAAAAACCCATACTTTTCTAGTTGTATCATCAATAAATGTAACATAATAATAAGAGCCACCAAGGGAAGATACTTGAGCCGGTCCCCATACATCTATATACACAAGCTCTAATCTCTCACTCTTATTTTCCTTCCCAATCTTCACAAAACTCACTCTCTTTTTTTTCCATACACACAACTTTCATAGAAATCCATATTAACACATTTTAGACCTAGTAAAACTTTCTTTGAATGAAGTACTTTCGTAGCTTTCTCACTCATGTGCCTAAGTCTATTGTGCCATGGCACTGTATCAGAACCTACAAAAACTATTTGTTCTCCCTACTCAACTTCAACAATTGTTCTTAAAAATTGATTTTTCTCTGAAAAAATCAAAGTAGAAGGAATAATATAACTTGTACAAATATATAAGGTGCTTACTTTCACAACTTTTTCTACTACAAGGGAACCTTTTAAAACCTTCCAATTTTTATCATTAAAAGTAACTATGCAAACCTCATCACTGAGTTGCCCTACTAAAATTAAATTTCCACTCACCCTTGGAACATGTCTTACCTCATGTAGTAGCCAATGCTTCCCATTTTAAAACTTAATCTTAACTTTTCCCTTTCCAAAAATCTAATAGGGTTCATTATCCCCCAAATAAACAAGCCCAAAATCCCCTTGGACATAATCAATGAAATAACCTCTATGAGCTATAGCAAGAAATAAAGCACTAGAATCTAAAACCCATAAATTATCAACACTTTCTAAAGATAGAAGCAAGGCATCCTCTTTGGATTTGTTACTTACCACATTTGCCTCCTTGTCTCCATCTAGTTTATCTCCTTGATTTTTCTTTTGAGTCCAACTATCTTTCTTTTTATGCCCTAGTTTTCTATGGTACCAATAGTTGTTCGATCCTCTCCATTGATACCTCCTCCCCTTTAAATTTGCTCTTGATTTCTCATGATTTCTAAAATTACTTCCTCTCTTAGTCTTTCTACCTCTTCTTTGTGTGTTCAAAGTACTTCTTGATGTAGATCCAGCTGATGACTTCCTATGAGTTTTCTTACTCAAAATAAAACCAATCACATAATCATATTTTAGGGTACTAGATCCAAGAACAAAATTACTCACAGCCATTACCAGGCTATTTTAGCTTTCAGGAAAAGAACAAAAAAACAAGAGAGCCCTAATTTCTTCATCAAAATTGATACCCATAGAAGATAACTAACTAGTAATAGTATTAAACTCAATTAGATGATTTGCAATAGATCCACCTTCTTCTATTTTTATATTGAATAAACACTTCATGAGAAATTTCTTGTTTGAAGTAGAGGGCTTTCCATACAATTTCACTAGTGTTTGCATCAACTTATCCATCATCTTTGCTTTTTTAATATTAAATGCCACTAATGGTGCTAGGCATAATCAAATGCTTCCAAGTTCCTTTTCTATCTAAAAGATCCCATTCATCATTTCACATAGATCCTTGATTCTTGGTTTTGCCTTCCAACGGCTTCCATAAATCCTTTTAATAAAGATAGTTTTCCATTTGCATCTTCCATAACTAAAAGTTTTGCCCATTAAACTTGTCAAACCTTAGCTTACCCTTGTCTACCATCACTCCCACTCAACTATGAGACTTTCCTACAAAGAATAACTTTAAAAAACAACTACACTCTGATACCACTTGTTAGTATTAAACCTCAAATAGAAATAACAATTACATGCAAATATAAACAATATTAGAAAATAATAGATCACAAGAAAAAACACAAGACACCAAGATTTAACATGGTTCACCCAATCTCTAGGCTGTGTCCACCAAATAGCAAGTCCAATCTTATTATGATCTAGTGATTACAACCTTATTACAATTTGTAATCCCTTACAGCTCAATACTACCACAAGAACCAATTTTCACATCACTCACAATGAAACAATCCCTAACCCTAACCACTTTTATACAAGTATTTTTTCTGCTTTAGGGTTACACCATGTCGGCCATAAATTAATGAATACCAGCCCAAAATTTTGTGTCATTGGTGAATGGCAAATAGCAGCCCAAAATTTTGTGAAATTGGTAAAAAATACCAAAAATAAATAATTTTTGGGGCGATGCCCTGACCTCAAAGTATTTATGAAGTATGTACAGTACTTCCCTAATCAATCACCACAAACTAACAAAAGGTAGATATTTACGTCACATAACCAATGAATCCAACATGAACGATCCATTTCTAATTATTTAAGCATTTAATAATGGTTGTTTAAATAACATGGGAAGGATCTTAAAACACATATGCAAATACATTCATAAACATGACTAACCATTCTTATAAGAACCTAGTCCAGTGTAGTACGATAATAATACATTCTGCAATCTCTACAGACATCTTAGGGTAATCATGGAATAGAATCATTATACCACATCGATCTCGATAACCACTAGAAGAAACCTCAATGAGCCATCTAACACATCATAATCTCATAAATTAGCCAAGCATAAACAAAGCAACTAATACAATGAAATAAATCCAATCACCTCAAGGGTGTAGACCACTCATGGTCCGAATAATGATCCCTTCTCAAGGACCTATCAACAAGGTTGCATCGATTAGGATGACTTACAGAAATACTTACAGAAATAAAATGGGAGAGGCACTACATTGTTTGAAACTTACAATTGGGACAATTGTTGTTTTGCCATTAATGTCAAATCTATTGATGAGACATATTTAATCAATTTATTAAGAGGATTTGAGAAATTTTTCATAACAATAGCACCTAGAGAAAATGTTGAGTTATATAAAGGAAGCTACAATGGATATTTGATTAGATAGACTTTCAAAATCAAAGTGATTTTGTATGTCAATAAAGTTAAGCCAAGTCAAGAAATAGAGTAAATGGCAATGCAATGCTAGGTAATTCTATTGTCAACTGAGCCATAGTTAGTGTTAGGAAAATCTAGTGTTGGTTGAGTATCAGTATCAATTGAGAAAGCTAGTCCATGTCAAGGAAGAAAGTTTTACAACACCTGAGTGTTAGGCGATGACCAAGTGTTAGAACTTAGTGATTGTCGAGTAACACTATTGAAGATGAATTCAAGGAAATCATGGTTCCCAACCAACTCAGTTGATTTCTTGCAATATGTTAACCATGTTAATAATAATATTGATTAGTTGGATCATTAAATTCAAGGAATGAATCAGGTAAAGACCTAACAAACTAATTTCAAAGAAGTTTCTAGAAGAATATTAAGATGGATAGATATAATGAATCATGTTGAGCTTGATTGTAAACCCTAAGATCTATGCTGATCATGGAAAATGGTAAAGAGAGAATTTCCTATTAAAAGAGGTACAACACTGAATAAGATGTGTGTGAAAGTGTGTGCAAGTGTGTATGTGAACAAATGCATACTGTGAAAGGTGGATTAGAGAAGTACAAATGTGAAAGTGAATGTGAAGCTAAAAAGATTGTTTACGTAGATGTTGTTGATAGTGATAAGTAAAATCTAAGAAGTAAGGCTTAAGTATTATTGAAGGGGGGATAGTAATTACCTAAAATGTTTCCAAGTGAATCAAGATTAGAGATGATAGTGAAAAACTTATCAAAGAATCAACACCTGGACCAAATAGATATTTGAACTTGCAAAGTGAGTTGTAATCACATAGATCAAAACCTACTATTTTCTTTCTAATCATTGTAAAAAAAATTTATTGAAATCCTTTTAATAGAGGCTGACCTAACAGTCATTTGGAAGACTTAATAGTCTATGTAAATCCTTTCACAAGGTGACATTATAAATGGAATGATCAAAGTCCTCTGACAAGGCCACTCCTAATAGTCTTATTAAATCATGTAACCAAGTCATATTTAGCAATGTGTATTGTAATCTTTAATAGGGTTCACTCCTAATAGAGTTCACTTCAAAAGTGTTAAAAAGTGGTGACATGTTGCTTGTGGTTTTTCCCAAATTGGGTTTTTCTGTAAAAATCCTAGTGTCAAATCTATGTTAAATGCTTTATATTTTTATATTTTATATTAAGGAAAGCATGTTATATTTGGAATAGTAAATTTTGTTGATTGTAGAGACTGAGCAACATCAAGATAAGAAAGATAGTAAGTCTTTTATTGTTTAAATATTCAAATGACATTAAAGGACCTTGAGTAACTTATTCACCCCCTCCCCCTCCCCTCTTAGTTATTTGAAACATTTCTAACACCTTGTGCATTCAAATTTCAAATATTTGCAGGTACCTCGTATATAATTGGGGTGGGTTTCTCTATTAAAGGAAAACTCTTGAAGGTATTTGAGAGGTATCCAAAAAAATTGAAAGGATGGATTCCTCCAAGAAATAAGGATAATATATGTATCTTCATCTTTATATAACCATTTAGAAGAAATATTTTGAAATCTTTCTATAGATTCAGCATCATCAAGGGGATGCCTCTTGTGCAAGAGCCATTAAAAGAATAGAAAGAATGTAAAAAAGATGAAATCCATAGAATGTCTTGGAATATGAACTAGGAATAGATCTTGAAGAGGAATCAAATAATATTCTAGAGAAAAAGGAAAAAAAAAATTTTATTTTTTAGCCTATTCCAATTCTAGGAGCCTTTTGTAAAGGAAAAGGCTAAAAAAAGTATAACTATTTACCTTCAATGGCATGAAATTGGTACTATTACTTTGAATTTGAAAATGAATTAAACTAATGAAATGTGTAGAAATGGATGAAGTTTAGGGTTATCATTTTTAATAGTTATTCGAAATAAGAATTGATATATAACCCTAACTTTTATAGATAATTTTTTAGTCGTTAAAAAATTTTGAAAATCAAGGGTCTAGTTCCCACCACAAAACTATATGGAAATAAAACTATTTCCCTATGATCACAAACTATGTTATAGATAACATATATACCTAGAACAATCACAAATAGAAATCAGTTTTAGACTTATATTTTCTCTTTTATGGTGATTCAAATTTCAACTCACCTGAGATCAATAGTTTTCATCTCCCACAACATTTTAAAAAATAAATCTATTCTAACCAAAAGAAAAATTATACATTCTAAAAGAGGACTCTCTCATCTAGAACATCATATAATTATTTTTTTAAAATTATAGGATTTAATCTTTTCTTTCTTTCTCAAAATCAACATCTTTGTGAGTGTTAAAATACATGCCTATAGAATTTTTTAATTACAATATACTAAATCTTATGAAAACACTATAAACTCTATATGAGAATATTCTTGGCTTTGAGCTCTATAAAATGATGTTTATAAGTTATTAAAAGACATCATAAAACATATTAACAGTTATTGAAATATCATTTTTCTAAAATAAATTTATTTCTTTAGTAATTGGATAGAAACTGGTATAAAACATGCATTTAATGGATATCTTTAATTAGAAAGGTGTGAAACCATATATAACTTGGTTATAATAAATTTATCTAGATCATATGTTTGAACAAAATTGATTGTTAGATAGAAGTAGTCAAATTTAGTCATTTTAATAAGTCAACATATAAGGTGACACAACTTTGTACTTTTATGCTCCTCTTCCCCACCTTTCAATGAATTAGTGCACAAATCTATATTTAATGGACCACATCAACACTCACAAAGCCAAAAATTTCAAGGTATGGAAAAGTTTTCTAAAATTCTAAATACACTTGTGGTGAATGATATACAAGATGTTTATTTCTCATTTCATTATGAGAAAAATAACCTACATTTATTTTTTTACCAATACCTTACACGTTTCCCTTTGGTGTGGTTAATATTACACGCTTTTGTTGTTGATGGTATTTTATAAAATTTGGCTCCATTTTACCATATGTTTGTTCAAAAGGGTTCTAATTTTTCTAGTCTATAAATGGTCACATTAAGTTTAGGTTTTTTCCTCCCTTCATTATAAACAATTGTTCTAGTTTTCTAAACTTAGATTGCCTTTTCTTTTTCATATAGTATGCTCATTTCTTTTCAATAAGGTTAGAACAATAGCCTGCCTATTTTGTCCTTAATTATTAATGAATGGACATTTTTTGATGTGTCTTGTAATAAATATTTGAGTTCTTTCCTATCAATGAGAGTATGGGAAAATTAATTGTGCTCTACCAACCTATGATTTCATTGAGTAAAATTGGCTTTCATTCCTTTTCCTCAACCAATTAAAACAAAAATTGTGTACTTCAGTATTATCAAAGCCTTGAACTTATACCCTTATTTATTCCCTAAAGGATTTTTTTGTGTCTTTTGATTTAGTAGTGAGAAAAGTCATCCCTAATGTTGTATAGTAAAATAAGTTTCCCTTTCTCATTCACAAAAATACCTATTCCCAAATATAGTCATCATTATTTGTACTCAAGAAATTATGTAAATGGAGAAGTAAAATATGGTCCTATACTATTGAAATTTATTGTAGTTGGTCATTTTCTAATAGGGTAAAAGGTTTCTTTATAAAATAGGAGTAAAAAATAAAGGAAAGTTTGTTCTATTATAAAATCTACATCTTTTTCAGGCTCATTAGAAATTTCCCATAAAGTTGGTCCATGAAAAGTTGCATTCATGCAAGAGCAATGTTTGGCAAAAATTGTAGAAAACATCAAATTATAAGTGAAAAGGATCCATATTTTTAGTTAAAGAGCTTGGATTTTAAAATCTTATTTATACTTCCTTGATGAAAGCCATTGGAGATTCATTAGCTTGAATGATTTATATAAATATGCAAAGTATAGTCTATCGGTCATCCAGGTACTAATGCAACTAGAAGGAGCCCCATATCCTAAAGAGGTATTCAAGATATTTTCTTCTACATCATATAACTCTATGATTATAGTAATAAATCTTATATTTTGAAATGGTTAAGTCTTCAAATCTTCATCAGGACATAGGTATAGAGACATGTAGAGATGGAACTATTAATGACAAGAACATAAATATTGAAGAGTATCTTGGGAAGAGACAAGAAACACAAAAATGGATGACTATTCATGAAATAGAACATTATTGTTGTCACAATTGAGAATTATGTATTAAAATATTTTTAATCATGTCAAAAACTTCACAGACCTAGAATTTGAAAATCTTCTTATTAGTGGAATGGATGATAAATTTGTAGAAGGCTTGTATTGGAAAGAAATCCTAGATTTTCATATGAGTAAAAAAGATGAAATAGTTAATGCTGGTTAGGGATAACCAACATTTCACATAGCTTTTATTTTTTATAATCCCCTTCCATATTTTACTCCCTTCTTGTAGTAGATATTTTTACATCAAGTGATATGTATTGGGCCCTATTATATTAGATAATTAGCTAGTATCTCATGAATGAGTGGCATGGCCATTAAATATTTTAATTTTTCATTAAAGAAGATATGTTCCATAAATTATTAGGCTAATGGGAACATTATTAAAGAACAATTTTTGAAATGTAAAAAATGCGTGGTAGATGAAAATCCCCCTTAATGTATGAGTTCTAAATTTTGATTTACATGGATGACCAACACTTCACCATATATTCTTCTAACATTTAACTTGTAACTAAATGAGAGATCACATGTATGAGAAAAGGACTTCTCCTCCTTCTTTTGAAAATGATTATGCATATATTTTGGTCCATAAAGGTTAGTGTCACCTCTTCTGAGAGTTTTTTTGAAATATATCCACAAACGGATTTGTGACTAGAATATTTAACACTAAGCATAGAGATATTTTATTTTACCAATTAACAATTAACACTAATGTTTGAAAGTTTCCTACAAGATAAGATGAGCTTCAGTCAAGTCACAAGTGAATTGATACATAAAGATCCCCTATACATGGAAATAAACTCTATCGTTAGAAGATTTATCAAAGAAAAACTCAAAGGTATTTTCAAATGTATAGTTTATTCTTCATCACCCTTGAACAATGAGCTTCTGAGTCAATTTTTTCTTACACAAAGTCTTAAACAAAGTGGTAAAATAATATATATAAATTATAGTCTCAACCAAAAAAAGATTAATACTACTTCTTGAGAATTTTGTAAACAAGATTTTTGATGCTTATAACTTTGCTAGGGAAATTCAAAAGGCTTTTTTAGAATCTTTTATGCTTTTTTTTTTGTGGGGGGGGGGGGGGGGGGAGGGGGTGTGTGGAGGAATGAGAATAAAACAAAATACAAATTAAAGAATTATAGAATGGATTTCATTGTATGGGTATTCAAATATACACATGAACCTAAAACTCTTATTATTAATGACAAATACAGTAATGACCTCTAGAATTACTATAAATCCAACGGTCTTTTTATCAAATGGAGTGGTCATGACCCTTTGAGAAACCTAGATGGGTAAAGACACAAATCCTCCTATGGGGACTAGGTAAGAATATATATTCTTAAGAATAATGTCATTTTCATAGTTTGTTCTTCATTAGAATTAAGGAAAAATTTACTATATGGTGATTCCATTTTTTTTGAAATGTTATCACTTTTTAATTATTAAATGGGTAACAATTTTTTATCCATATACTTTTGATAATATTAAATTTATGAAATAGGTAAAGATTAAAAATGTTCTAGTAGAATTACTCCAAAGCTCGATTCTTAGTCAAATAGGAAACTCTTTGCGTGATTTTCAAGGTTTTTTGGATTGTTTTGTATCATTCAATAATGTGAAACTATTAGTTGAAATGGAATTTTTGAAAGTGAATTTTAAAAAGATAAGAATTATCATAAATCATTATTTATATTATTTAGAAATAGAAATTTTTTGTCGTAAGACCTCTAATATTATTACTTGGAAACCCTCTTCTTTCTTAGAATGTAATATCTAGGAAAATTTTGAATCTCTTAAAACTTAGGAGATTCCAAACCCCATTCCAAATTTGGAAATCTCCTTTAACCTTTTCAAAGAGGGTATATTATTTCAAATAGATCATCCCCCCCTTCAAAAGATGTAATTGGTGCTCCTCTACAACCCAATATAAACGAAGGGGAAATTGTGGAAGATATGAGAGAAGGGAAAGTTTCTCCCTCTACTCCTCTTGCAATAAATGGTGAAGAAATAAGATCTTCCTTGGCTATCCTCACTACTCCAGGGAAGAACCCTTTGATATAAAATAAAAAATTTAGAGGATCCTTTCCTATCACTTCACACATTCTCTCTATTGACATGCTCATGACTTTAGCCCCATTGGCTCCTTCCATAGAAGAGGATGAGAAATCTCAAAATATTTAGGGTTCCTTTAGTTTGGTTATAAGTAATGAAGATAAAGAGACATTTTGTACCCAACTTACTAAGGAACTTATCAATATATGCATAGAGGAATTAGTAAAAGAGGGCCTTATTTTGGGAAAAGAAAAAGTAATTAATAAACTCTTACAACTTGGGGAAAATAGTCACACTCATGATGATATAAGAAATTATTTAATTTCTTTGGAAAATGAGGATAATTTAATAGGCCTAGAAAACTCCTAGGAACCTTGTACTTGTCCTAACCTATGTAATATCCCTAAGAAAAGAGGGAGAAAACCTCAAACAATCTTAGATATAAAGATTATGAGGTTGAAGGCCAAATAAAATGTACTATACTATTTGATGCAGGGGAGGGAAGTTCCTTCCAATAGAGAAATGAAGCTCATCACATATAACGTTAATGGCTTAAATGACCCTACCAAAAAATGCTTCCTCAAGTGTTATCTCACTCAATATAAACCTAATATAATTATGTTACAATAAACTAAAATGAATCAATAGGAGTTAACCTCCTTTGTAAATAAACTGGGTTGATTAAATATCTATAGAAATCTAACAATTGGAGCTTCTTGTGGCTTGGCAATAATCTAGAATATTTGATATGTATTTCTAACCCCCTTCAATTGGAAGAGACATTGGATGTTTTCTCAGTTTAAAACTACAAATTATAATTTTTAATTTAACTTGTTAAATATATATATGAATCACCTCCATCTGTAGACAAAAGTAAACTTTGGATACAACTAGATATTTCCATATTTCAATGTAATTTCTACCTCCTCAGAAAATTGAGGGTTATACCCAAAATTTCTCATGCATCATTCTATTTTAATAATTGGATCTATTAATCTACTCCACTAGAGATTGAATATAAAGACAACTCTTTCAAAAACAATAGGAGGAGACAAGGTTTTAGCTAAATAGTGGAAAACTTGCATAGAATTCTTATTTTAGATAAGATACCTAATGAGGTATATCTACTACTTTCTTACACACTTCCCTTCACCTAGTCCTTTTCAACATTGAGTTAGAAGGCAGCCTGACTAGGAGCCCACCCAAATTTGAAATGACATGATTTAAAGATGAGTCCTTGATTAATTTACCTAAAAACTAGTGGATTAACTCGAAAGTGGAAGAATCTAGGCTATAAAAAGTACTACATAAATTAAATATAATTAAAAAAACCTTATCTTTTTGAATAAGACTAAATTTGAAAACACTTTTGAGATTAAGGAAAATATTGAATTTGGCCTAGCTAATTTACACTTAAATGCTATTAAGAACAGTATGGATGAAACATTGTACCTTAAGAAAAAAGACTTGAGGATTAAACTAAAAGATATTCTAGCCAAGGAGGAAATCTTTTGGAGAAAAAAATATAGAGAAACTTAGTAAAGGGAAGATGATATAAATACCAAATTCTTCCACACAGTCAATACCAAACTAAAATGCGACACTAATATAGTGGTTAGAATAAAAAATAAAGATAACATCATAACTAAAAATCCTTTTGAAATTGCCCAAGAGGCAATCTCTTACTTTCAAAATATGTTAAATAATATAACAATCATCTATTTCTTCTCAAAATTAGTTTATAGACAATATTTCTAAATTTATTTGAAAACATCAAAATAGAGTTTTACTTCAAAAAATATCTAAAGAATAGGCGAAAAAGGCACTCTTCTACATGGATCTAGATAAATCTCATAGACCTAATACATTCCCTACATGTTTATTATAAAAAATGTTGGCATTTTATGGGAGAAGAAACTACTAAAAAACTTGAAAGATTTAGAAATTTGAGGGGTATGCATAAGGATATGAAGCACACATTTCATGTTCTTATCTCAAAATTGGAATCTATTGAGAATTTCAAATATTTTTGGCTGATAGATTTGTGTAATAATCTTTATAGGTACTCTCTCGATTTCTAGATAACTTAAAGGTTGATATTCCACCAACACTGATTAGTAAAGAGAGAACATTTTTTATCCCAAGTAAATCTATTTATGATGGGATTGGTATATCCCAAAGAAATTAACATAATTAACTATAAAACATCCCCAAGTGTGATGATTAAATTAGATAGAAGCAATGCTTATGACAAGCTTGATTGGAGTTTTGTATGAACATGTTTGCAATCCTTTGGATTTTCAAAGCATTGAATTAATATAATCTTTAAATGTATCTCAACCCTAAAATATTGTGTTTTGGTTAATGAGACACTAGAGGTCTTGTGTTCACCTTCTAGAGGTTTAAGAGAGGGAGATCTATTCTCCCCATTATTGTTCATTATATTATGTTTGATGCTCTAGGAATAACTTTGGTTAATTTTAAAACTAACAACTCTCTCAAAGTTATACAACTTTCCAAAGAAGAGGATGGCACTACACATGAACAATTTATGAAAAATACTATGTTATATGGGAAAGTTAGTATCAAAGAAGGAAAAATGTTGAACAACATCTTTTAACCTTAGATGATTGCCTCTAGTCAACAAATAAATTTATTTAAATTGAAAATCTTACATTTCAACACCAAGGTTTCTTTGGAAATAAATATTTTTTATATCCTAAACATTAAGAAAGGTTCCCTCATAAATATTTCAGAATATAACAAGAATAGGGAAAGATGAAACTTCTAGTTGGGATCTTCTAATTGGTAAAATAAAAGCAAGTATCCAATCCTCGAGAGAAAAGTGGTTTTCCTTAATAGGAAGGATAACCATGCTCAAGTTAGTTTAATCTATTATCCCTTATTTAAATTGTACACCCATCATCTTGAATAAAGAAACTTGTAAAATTGTTATGGGAGACAAGGAAAAATTATGGTATGATTTTGAGTGGGGCTCTAAAAAATTATCATTAAAATGGCTAACCATCACTCAACTCAATCCATTCTAGAAGTGAAACTGGTCATATTCCTCATTAACTATGTTGAAGAAGACATAGAATCCTCAACTAGATACAGATGAAAATATTTTTCTATCTTTAACATCCTCCCTCATGAGGAATGGGTATTAACTAGAATCGTTATAGAAAAAAGTGTCACCTTTATAGGATAGGAAGATTTTCTTATATGGGATAGATATAAGAGTGGTGAGTACAATTTAAAAAAATTGGTTATAGCTATATCCCTAGATTAAGATTCCATTCTAAGGTAGATCTGCCATATTACCAATGCTAGGATTGCCTTTTCTTACCTAAAGGTGGAGCCTTCTATAGGATTTCACTATAAGAAAGGATTTTAACTATTGACAGAGTAAGGGGAATTAGTATTGAAGGCCCTCCCCATTGCCTTCTATGTGAAACATCTAAGCAACATACATATCATATCTTATTAAATTGTTCCTATGCCTCTAAGGTGGGCTATTGGCTCCTAGGAAAATTGAACTTTAGAATGACTCTTCTTATCTATTTATTATCCTATTTACCTTATTGTTCTAATTTAAATTATGGAAGCGTATACTTTGGTTTATGGATAATATCTCCCTCCATAATTATGTAGGAATTATGGATGGAGAGAAATATAAGGATCTTCAAAAATTCCAACATGACTTGGGGTTAACTAATTACAAAGATTGAAGTCTCCATAATTGAGACCCTCAACTATATAATTTTAAACATGAACATACAAGATTATATAGCAAGTGTTTTTAAAAAACATATTAGGATTAAACTATTATGAATATATTTATTTAAATAGAATAAATCTATTTATTTCATCTCTTCCTTTTTATATCTTTTACTTTATCCTATGCATTACCTCTAATTGTACTCTAATGGAACTATTTTCTTTGGAATTCCTTAGGCTCTAGCATGAAAAAAGGTGTTTGGGTGATTTAGGTTGGCTAAATAAGAAACCTAAAGAAGAAAAGTCTCAATGAATGAAATTGTACAAATAGATGGATTATAATCCAATATTAAAGTTAGGGATAGTGAGAGAAAGAGGAAAATAAGCAGAGAAGGGGGATATGAAGAGATAAGAGGTAGGAGAGAGAGAAATAGGAATAGAGGAGAGAGGAGGGGGAGATGAAGAGATAGAACAATAGCATACCACCATTTTAGGGAAAGATATCATAGACATATTAACATCAAATAGATAAAATGATGGTTATTTTATCCTTGATTTCCATTCAAACTATCGCAAAAAAATTAGGAAAGAAGTATTTTGTGCTAATTTTTATTGGATTTTGTTTGGTGCTATTTTCAATGGCTGATTACTATAAATTTTATTTTTTGAATAATGACGATTATTTCCAAGAAAGGTTATAGGTTCCATAATTTTTCAATAGTCTTGGATATTGTGACAACAGTAATGTTGGAAACTATAATTACAACATTTATTGTGTTGTATTTAATGTCAAACCTACTAGAGACAAATTTTCTAATAGTATAGTGTGTCATGTTTGTTGATTTATGAAGAGGATTTGAAAAGAGAGATAACTAGATGAACTAGGGAAGTTGTTGAGTAAAGAGGAGCAAGTATGTGGGAATTACAATGGGAAGTTGATTGATTAGTCTTTGACAAGATGATGTATTATTTAATTATTATATGAAGTGAATAAAATAGTTAAGTTGATATTTATAGGAGAAGACAAGAAATTGAGAAAAAACACAAATCTCGATCGAGTGATGGTTTAAGAACACTATTGAAGTAGAATATTAAGGAAATTAGGAGTTAGCAGAGAAAAGAGTATTAGCTGAGTGATAGCTATGACTAAGAAAGTTGAAGAAAGAAAATTAACTAGAGACTAAACAAGTTAGTGTTAGCCAAGAGGGATAGAATAGTAGAGATTGAGCTATAGAGTGTTGACTAGGAAGAAGAACACAATGATGTCTAAGTGCTGCCAAAATAATAGTTTGTGAAAGAATTTATTTTAAGGCAGACATAGTTGAATTTTTAGATTAGTCAAAATGTGTGGATGATAAGGATTAATAAGATGGCATATATAATACACAAACTATGTTTTTTATGTAATCTACAACAAGGATTTAAATGTAATTTTCTAGACACTAATGCACAGATTTGTTGAATCTAATCAACCCTAAAAATTTTGGTGATGCTTAAGTGGGAAAAGATCAAAGCTACCTATTTAAGGAGAAACAAGAGATGTTTTCTAAGGTTGGTTCATAGTTCATTGGTGATTCTATGGAGAACCTATAAAAAAATAGAGTAGTCAAGGAAAGGTGAGAAGATTGGTGAAATGTGATTGCCTGAAGTGTTGCCAAGTAGATCAAAGATTGAGATATTAATGAAGTCTAGTTAATGTACCAATAAATGTGTCAAATTCATATTTCAATTTGTAGAGTGAGTTGTATCTTTGTAGATCAAACTTGATGTTACTTTCTAACCATTATGATAGTGAAAATCCTTTGATTAAGGTTAACCTAACAACCATTTTGTAAATCCTTTAATCAAGGTGATATTCTAATGGAACTATCCAAAGTCCTCTAACTAGGACACTCTTATTAGAGTGATTAAATCCTTTACTAGGTCACACCTAACAGTGTATTTTGTAACCTTTAATAGGGTTGCCTCTTAACTATGCTCACTTTAGAAGAGTGAAAAGTGGTACCATATTACTTGGTTGTTTTTCCCAAATTGGGTTTCCAAATTAAATCATGGTACAAAACACATGTGTGATGCATGTTATTTAATATTGTTTTATTTACTATTAGTTAGCATATGTTGAATAGAGAACTAAGTGATGAATGTATATGCTAAATTTCTAATGAGTTTCTGTATAAATTGAGTGGTTTTATGAGTTTGTAAAAGTTTTTTGAACATAGTAAAAGTTGTACTGGTAGATCTAAACCTGAGGATAACTAATTCACCCCCCAAATCAATTATCCTAAATATTCTAACAATTAGTATCCTACCTTTGGTGCTTGTAAGGAAATTTTGAAGGGTCTTAATCTAAAGATAAAGATGTACAAGAGAGAGGTACCTAAGCTAAACAAGGATAACTTCCTAGTATAATAATGACATCTAAAATTGCATCTATCTAGAGTCATAGATTCTACACTATACGACCTAGAAAATAAATACATTGAAGTTCTTAGAACCATGAGTGTTGAAAAAATGAATGTTAAGAAGGAGCATAATCAAGTGATAATAGATTTGGAATCTTCCATGAGTTATGCTAAATTTTATGGTGTAAAATAATGCACTACTAGAAAGATAATGTGGGATAAGTAAGCTTAAAGCCATGGAGGAGATAAAAATGTGTTGAGGGCTAAAGTTAAAAGCTTGAGAGGTAAGTTTGATGACATGAGAATGAAAAATGTGAAACTGTTGTATAGTATTATGGTTGAATAAAGGAGGTCTTGAATTCTAGTAGAGGTGTTGGAGGAATCATATCTAATGAGACTATGGTAAGAATGGTAATGAGAACTTTACTTCTTATCTATGCATTTACTAGAGTATCTATAATTTGAGAAATGAGATATATCCCAGGTAATGATCTAGCCTATACACCATCTAGTACTGAAAGTGCTTTCAAGTTACAACTAATGCTTGATGGATAAAAAAGAATGAAGAAGAGAAATAATGCAAACATTGATAGTGAATCAAATGATCCTGATGAATTAGAAGCACTATAGGTGAGAAGGATACCAAGACTAAAATAGAAATACTAAGGTAAATTCCCTATTATCGTTGGAATTTTTTAGAATAACTAAGAGGGGGGGTGAATTAGTTATCCAAGGTCTAGATGTACAAATACAAAATTTTCATAGCTTAGTGAACCCATATCCATAGAGCATATTCATCATGCATGCATCCATTAGATCAAACAATCACTTATGCTTTGTAGGTTAATGTCAAATCAACTTTGTAAAAATGTAAACATGAAGCATAACAGATTCAATAACACATTTCACACAATGATTTTATATGCAAACCACATTTGGGAGAAACCACCAGTAACATGCTACTTATTCTCCATCTTCTAAAGTGATGCCCTATGAAAGGCCAACCTTGTTAACGGTTATAATAAACACTATTAAATGTGACCTAGTTAGAGGATTTCAATCACCTTGTTAGGTGTGAGCCTGATTATAGGACTTTAGATCATTCACTTGAAATGTCACCTAGTTAAAGGATTTAAAAATGACTACTAGGTCAACCTTAATCCAAAGGATTTACCCTAGATTGGTATAATGATTAGAAATTAATAGTAAAGCTTGATCAAATAACAACTTGCAACTCACTTGTAGATTATAGATCTATGTTAAATAGTCATCCAATCTGCTTGGCTTTTACACACTTGAGCTCTAATAGCTTGTTCACCCTTCAAGCATTCATACTCTTTAGCTTTCTTTTTTTGGTTGCTAATAGTAGTCTCTTCTATTCAGTCTCTACTAAAGCAATACATTAGACCTCTTATCTAACTCAGGTTCTCCAACATTGATCAATCTTTCCTTCGATAAGCCATATCTATAAATAGGAAATTAAGATTTTTTTTTGTTCATCCTCTATCATCCATTTTAGGGTTATGTAGGATTAGGTAGGATTAAATGAATCTACCCACCTTTTAATTTTAGTCCCTTATAGAAACTTCTCCTTCAATCCTCTTTGAATTCACTTAAAAATATTTTGCCATGAAAATTCAAGAAAATTAAATAGTCATCTTAGATTCATCAAATCCACGATTTAACATGAATACTAGCACTCAACATCAATATGTTCTCATTCAGCTTCCATGACATTCTTCCACTCATTATAAACTAGATAGCTCGACAAAAACTAAATTTTACTCGTCCTCGACATTAACTAAACTTTACTTAGCTTACACTATGTTAGTCAACATACACTAAAATATTACTTTTCTTGGCTCTAACTAATTTCATGCTCAACTTGCACTAAGTTTTCTTGGCACCTACTATCCACTTGGTCAAGCTTGGGAAAATCAATTCTTCTTACTTGTTCTTCTAGGGTTTGTCAATGTATCCAACCTTTGCAACCTTAAATAGATAATCAATGCACTATATTATCACTATCTTAACTAATCTTTGTACTCCATTTTTTATAACATAACTTAAACCTTTTCTCTACATGTACTTTTAATCTCATTTTATCAAATCCTCCTCATCAATCGAATAAATGATAGTACTCAAATCAACTAAATAGTTGTCGTAACAACAAGTAATAGGTTTGACATCAATGCCAAAAAAATGATTGAAATATATTCTCATACTTGTATCAATCTATTTTCAACAATTATATGTTTTAGATATAACAAAGTTGGCCATACTACTGCAAGATCTTCTAAGAGAGATGAGAAGGAAGAAAAGAAGGATAAATTATATTGAGAAAGGAGAGACAAAAGAGATAGCTAAGTCAGCAAAGATTGCAAACAAAAAGTTAAGAAACCATGTTATATTGCTGAAGAAGATGGTTTTGTTAGTGATTATGATATAAATGATGAAGAAGTTGTTTATGTTGCAATGAAATATGAATCTCATGAAGATGAGAGAACTAGATTGATTTCACATATAAATAAGAATGGCAGATGGATAATCCATAGTGGTTTTTCTCATCATATGACTTGTGATACAAGTAAGTTTAAAAAGTTAGAACATTATAATGGAAGTAGTGTTAAGTTTTGAAATAATGCACTAGGTTATGTGAAACGTAAATGATCAATTATACTCAATGATAAGATTAGATGTCACATTGCATATTGGGTTGATGGTTTGAAATATATTTTTTTGAGTGGGGCACAACTAAACAATTCAGGTTATTAAGTTAAATTCCAAAATAAAATGAAAAAAAATTATGATGCCACTAGTGAGCTAATTAGAAGTGGTGATCAAACAAGAGGTAATTTGTTGTATCTACACCTATCTAAAGATACTTGATTCTTTGCACAATTTGTGGATATTTGGTAATTATATAAGAGGTTATGTCATGTCAACTTTGATAATTTTCTAAGCATTAGTAAAATGAAAAGAGTTAGAGGATTATCAAGATTCAAAAAACATGATAAGGTAATGTGCAAACAATTTTAGATGGGAAAAATGACAGTCTAATTTCAAGAGAAAGATTTATTGTTCAAATGATATTTTAAAATTGGTTAATATTAATTTATGTGGTCGTATTGGAGTGTGTAAACCTATTATGGTGACAAATATTTCATTCTATTTTTTAATGGTTTCTCTAGGAGGATGACTGTCCTTTTTCTTAAAGAAAAATATGATGCATTTCAAATGTTTTAAGTGGAAGTTGGCTTAGGTTGAAAACAAGAAAAATATAAAATGCTTGAGATCAAATAGAGGATGTGAATTCATATCAAATGAGTTCAACATATTTTAAAATGAAAAAGAAATAAAAAGAAAAATCAGTGCACCAAGGACTCTGCAATAGAATGGGATAGTAGAAAGAATGAATAGATCAATCGTGGACTATGTAAGGACAACTATGATAGAGGAGAATGTTTAAAATAAGTATTGGAGAGAAGATTTAAGTACTGTAGTTTATACTTTGACCTAAGTTCAAGTTCTAAAAGGTACGAACAAAATACCTTGTAAACTTTGGTATGGCTATAGACTGAATGCCAACTATTTCAACATTTTGCAAACCAAGTTTTACATACTAAAAGATGAAAGGAAAGGAAAACTTGTTGCAAAGAGTGATGAAGATATATTTTTAGGATATTCCAATAAAAGAAAGGGATATAAGTGTTTGAATTCTAAAACTAACAAAAATTTTGAAAGTGCACATCTTAGAGTTGTGAATTTGTAGAAAAGAATGAACAAGAATGCAGGAAAGAGCTTGAAGATTATAAGAAATTTGTCTTCATCTTTGAAGGAGAACCTAGTACCTTACCTCAACCAAAGAAATAGGTTGTTGAGCATCAACATCATAGTAGTGTCAAGGCTTAGCCAAAAATCTCTATCAAGCATCAACATGCTACTGTGCATCATGGTGGAGTAGTCAAGCCACAAAATGAAGAAGCCAAATATTAGAGAGAGAAAGTAAAACACCACATAGACAAAGCCAATTTGTAGCTAGAAATGAATGATGAATATGAAAATGTAGAGCTGAATGAACTATAAAAAGGAAGAAGACATGAACCTATCCTAGCAAAATATGTGAGAAGGGATAGTAGATAAGACCAAATCAATGGAAGAAATGATTCTAGAGTCATGAGAAGAAGTGAGTTGAATAATGATACATGTTTGTTAGATGAGGTTGAACCTATATCAGTCAAATATTCTTTGAAGAATGAAGATTGGATTAAGGAAATGAATGAGGAAATTGATCAAATAGAGAAGAATGAGATATGTACATTGGTACATAGACCAAAGGAAACGAATGTGATTTGAACTAAGTGCGTATTCAAAAGATTGTTGCGAAGAGATGCAACATTGCATCAAATGTTATGATAAGAATATCTTGCATATTGATGTAGCAAGTTAAAATTTAAGAGCTTCCTAAAGATTGTAAAAGTATGGATAGAAGCATGAGAAGACAAGACTACAAAGAGTCAATTTTTAGATGATCGAGGCAATGATATTGCACTCTTAGTTAGATAGTCACCAAGAAGATAAAATATATGATGAACCAATGAGGAAGAATAGGATGATGTCTTTGAACTTATTGTCACAGAGGGAGAATATGTATAGTTACCATTCTATATCAGAATGAGTGAGGGAGATGAATATGCAGTTACCTTTCATATCTAGAGGGAGAGTATGTGTTGTGGTGTAAGATAGAGATATCACTATTACACTCAATTAGTATCAGAGGGAGAAGTATGAGTGGTTGAAATATGAGAATTTGAATGAAACTAAGCATATTGATGAAAATATGTATCAAATCATAGAGGGCAATGGTAATGATAAATCATGAGAATATATTTTTCATTTACATTGTAACTAGAGGTGTTTCCATCAAGGCCAAAGAGGGATATTTTTAGAAACTAGAATTAGAATAATTATTGTGTTGGCATTGATGTCAAACCTATTCAACCTAGACATCTACTAATCATGTAGAGTATCATATTTATTGATTGATTCAGAGGATTTAAAAAGAGAGATAACTAGATGAACTAGTGAAGTTGTCGGGTAAAGAGGAGCAAGTATGTTGGAATTACAATGGACACTTAATCAGTTAGTCTTTAACAAGATGATGTATTTTCTAATCATTAAATGAAGTAAAGAAGACAATTGAGTTGATGTTTACAAGAGAAGATAAGCAATTGAGAAAATGACTAAGCTTGATCAAGTGATAGTTTTACTAGGCTATTGAAGAAGAAGATTAAGTAACTTAGGAGTTAGTCAAACTAACAGTATTAGTCAAGTGATAGTTATGACCAAGAAAGTTGAAGAAGGAAAATAAAGTAGCAATTGGGCATAGAAGACCAAGCAAGTTAGTGAAAGGGAAGTGAGATAGAATAGTAGAAACTGAGCTACATAATGTTGATTGAGCAGAAGAAAACAATGATGACCAAGTGTTAGAAAAATAATAGTTTGTAAAGGAATCAAGTTTGAGGCCAACATTATTAAATTTTCATATTAGTCAAAAATTTTGGATGATAAGAATTAATGAGCAGGTGTCTTTAATGCACAAATTAATTTTTTTATGCAAAAAAAATGAAAACATTTAAAGAGAAGTTTATATAAGTGTCTAGAAAGGAATCAAAGAAACAAATAATAGATAGATTTGATGAATCTAATCAAACCTTTAAAATCTATGGTGAGTTTTAAGTAGAAAAAGATCAAAGCTACCTATTTAAGGAGGCATAAGAGATGTTTTATAGGGTTAGGTCATTCTTGATTAGCAATTTTGCTGAGAACTTATAAAAAATATAGTAGAGGAAAGGTGAAATGATTGGTGAACTATTTTTTCTTGAAGGGTTTCCAAGTAGAACATAGATAATGATATTAATGAAGTCTTGTCAATGATGTAGTAGATATGTCGAATGGAGATATGAATATGCAAAGTGAGTTGTATGTTTCCATATCAAATTATATGTTACATTCTAACCATTGTGATAGTGAAAATCCTTTAATCAAGTTTGATCTAGTAGTCATTTTAAAAAGCCTTTAATCAAAGTGAAATTCTAATAAAGTGATCCAAATTCCTCTAAATAGGCCATTTCTAATAGGGTAATAAAATTCTTTGCTAGGGTCACACCTAATAGTGTTGGAAATGAGAATGGAGTAATTGAGAGGGGAGGGGTGAATCAGTTACTACAAAAACTTTTCCCACAAGTCCCTTAAGATGTCAAAGGAAATACTCATTGCTGATACTCATATAATCAAACTGAAAACACAAGAAACAAGAGACAAGAGACACCAAATTTAACGTGGAAACCCAATATGGGAAAAACCAGCAATGTAACTAGTTACTGTTTTTCACTCTTCTGAAGTGAGCCCTGTTAGGAGCCAACCTTGTTAAAGGTTACAAAACACACTGTTAGGTGCGACCTTGTTAGAGGATTTAATCACCCTGCTAGGAGTGGCCTTGCTAGAGGTCTTTAGATCAATTCAACTGAATTACCACCTTGTTAGAGGATTTTACAAAAGGCTGTTAAACCCACTCTGTTAAGAGATTTGAAAACACTGTTACAATTGTTAGAAAGTAACAATGAGTGATCTGAAATAAATACAACTTATCTTTGCTGATACAGATCTCTGTTCTGTTCCTCTGGATCCTCTCTGATCAAATGCAACTCTGCATCTCTGATCCTTCAAAAATTTTCTCTGAACTTCCTTATAATTCGCATATTAGATATTTGATCATATCTGCTAGCTTTTTCACATTCATACTTCCATACTTGAATTCGCAACTTGATCCTTCATATATACCTTTCAGATTATCAAGTCGGCTCAAATACAAGTTACAATTATAAATAATTGTGCTATAAGTCGGCTTCATACATTACATAAAGTAATTAACTTTAATTACTTAACCTTCGAGAAATCCTTCGCTGACCGACTTAACTTGGTAAATACTGCACAGAAAATAATTCTTGTGTTAACCGACTGAGCTCGGTTAATACAGAGAATTTCGTGAAATCCTTTAGTCGCCGAGTGAACTCGGTAAACACCAATTTCTCCGACTTTCCTTTCATGACCGAGTGAGCTCGGTTAACACTGTCTGCTACTTTTCTTCGATGACCGAGTGAGCTCGGTTAACACTGTCTGCTACTTTTTTTCGATGACCGAGTGAGCTCGGTTAACACTGTCTGCTACTTTTCTTTGATGACCGAGTGAGCTCGGTTAACACTGTCTGCTACTTTTCTTTGATGATCGAGTCAACTCGGTAAATACTGACAACCTATCTCATATCCTTTGTTTACCGAGTGAGTTCGGTAAACACTGAACTTCCTTTGTTTACCTTGCAAGCTCGGTAAACTCTGTCAACAGCTGTACTTACCTTCTGAGCTCGGTAGACTCTGTCTGATGACTGATATGACATTTGTGTAACATCAAAGACAATCATGCAATTATCAATTGTATCCAACAATCTCCCTCTTTGGCATTGATGGCAACACAACATGTCATAGCAGAATGAAATTTGAAAACAAGTCCTTATCAGCACAATGTGTCATCAAAACAATTCTCCCTCTAAGATGATAGACTCTCCCTCTTTCAGTAATCTCCCTCTGTGAAGGAATTACATAAGAACTTTCTTTTTCACACAAATTTCAGAAAGATATGACAGTAAAGTAAATCTCTCCCTCTTTGACAACAAATGCCAAAGACAATAGAACTTAAATGAATTGTAATGTACTTTTAGTACTGATTCATATGCAAAGCTTCCAGATTTGACTGCATCAACAGATAGATTTTCATTTTGGTATGCGTTGATGCATCACTAAAACTTGTTTTTAGTGAATTTCGGATAGGGGTGTAACCCCTAACTTACCTCTGAGATACAAGAATGCATCCTTAGGTAGTGGCTTTGTGAATATGTCAGCAATTTGTTCCTTTGAATTGACATATTCCAATCTGATCTCCTTGTCTTGTACCAATTCTCTGACAAAATGATATTTGATTGCAATATGCTTGGTCTTAGAATGCATCACTGGATTCTTTGATATATTGATTGCACTAGTATTGTCACAGAACATAACAACTGGTTCTTTGATTTCCATCCTCATTCCTTGCAATAACTGCTTAAACCAAACAATATTTGAACAATTAACTGTTGCAGCAACATACTCTGCCTCTGCTGTAGATTGGGATGTACAATTCTGCTTTTTGCTTGTCCAAGAAACCAATCTCTTTCCAAGAAAGAATGCTCCTCCACTTGTGCTTTTCCTGTCATCAAGGTTTCCTGCCCAATCAGCATCAGTAAATACTTTCAAATCCAAATTACCTCCAAATTTATACCATAGCCCATAATCTTCAGTTCCTTTCAAATATCTCATTATTCTTTTGATTGCCATTATATGAGTTTCTCTTGGTTTTGCTGAAAATCTTGCTACAATACCGACTGCAAGGGCAATATCTGGCCTAGTATGTACTACATACTGCAACTTTCCAATCATAGATCTATACAGTGTTTGATCCACTTCTTTGGATTCATCTTCCTTGGTAAGTTTCAATCCAGTACACATAGGGGTTCCAACTGGTTTACAATCCTCCATACCAAATTTTTTTAATATCTCCTTGATGTATTTTGACTGTGTGATGAAGATGCCATTCTTACTTTGTTGGATTTGAAGACCTACAAAGAATTTAATCTCACCAAACATAGACATCTCAAACTCCTTGTTCATTTGTTCTGAAAACTCTTTGCATAGATCATCATTGCCTGTGAAAACAGTGTCATCTACAAATATTTCTGCCAAAACAATCTTATTATCTGGACCTTCTTTTATATACAAGCTACTGTTATCATTAGTCCTTTGAAAACCAATCTGAATAAGATAGTTATGCAATCTTTCATACCATGCTCTAGGAGCTTGTTTTAGACCATACAGCGCCTTGTGTAATTTGCAGACCATGTTCTTCTTATCTGGATCAACAAAACCTTCAGGTTGTTCAATGTAAACTTCTTCATCCAGTATTCCATTGAGAAATGCTGACTTGACATCCATCTGATAAACTTTGAATCCTTTGTGAGCAGCATATGCAAGTAAGGTTCTTACACCTTCCAATCTTGCAACAGGAGCAAAGGTTTCTCCATAGTCTATACCTTCTTCTTGAGCATATCCTTTGCATACTAGTCTAGCTTTGTTTCTTGATACCTTGCCATCTTCTTTTAGTTTATTTCTAAATACCCATTTTGTTCCAATCACATTCTTATCTTTGGGTCTAGATACAAGAGTCCATGTTTTGTTTTTCTCTATCTGTTCTATTTTTTCATTCATAGCCTCAATCCAACTATCATTTGCCAATGCATCTTTGATATTTCTGGGTTCAAAATCAGCAAGTAAACAAGTGCCTTTTAACTTACTTCTTGTCAAAGTTCCTTTAGATTTGTCTCGAATGATCTGATCTAGAGCATGATGCCTTCTGACATATTTAGCTAACACAGGTTCTTTACTTCTTGAATGAGTTTCATTGTTGTCCCTTTGTACTTCGGATTCTTGTTGTTCTGGCTTGGTAGATTCAGACTCGGTAGATACTTGCTTGGTAGAGTCTGAAAGTGACTCGGATTCTTTTAGCTCGGTAAAAACTTCCTGTGTCTCGGTTTGAACTTCCTGCAACTCGGTCATTGATGACTCAGGAGTTGAGGATTCCTGATTAACTGGAGTACTTGGTATAGTATCAGGTTCAATGTAAATAAATCTTCTGTAGTCTTCAGGAACCTTCTTGCTTTCTTCTTCTGATTTCTCTGCAAACTCATCAACTTTCACATGTGCACTTTCTATGACCTTGTGAGTAGATAGATTTAAACATCTATATGCTTTGCTTTTACAAGAGTAACCTAGAAATATTCCTTCATCTCCTTTTACATCAAATTTACCTTTTCTAGATTCTTTCAGAATATAACATTTGCTTCCAAATACTTTCAGATAACTTACATTGGGTTTGTAGCCATACCATAATTCATAGGGAGTTTTGAATGAGTCCTTTTTCAGTTGTACTCGGTTCAAGGTATGAACTGCAGTGCTGATAGCTTCCTTCCAGTATTTGATAGCAATGTTCTTTTCAATCATTAGGGTCCTTGCACAATCCATAATGGATCTATTTCTTCTTTCAGCTATCCCATTTTGTTCTGGAGTTCCTGGTGCTGAAACTTGTCTTTTAATTCCTCTTTCAATGCAGAAGTTATTGAACTCATGTGAAATGAATTCACCACCTCTGTCTGACCTTAAGCATTTCAATCTTTTCCCTGTTTCTTTTTCTACTCTTGCCAAGTACCATTTGAATTTCTCAAAAGCTTCTGATTTATTCCTTAGATACATAACAGTCATCATTCTTGAGTAATCATCAACAAAAAGAATGAAGAACTTTTCTCCAGTATAACTTTCAATTCCAATGGGTCCACATAAATCAGTATGCACAATTTCTAATATATCTTCAGACTGATAGCTTTTACTTTTAAAACTAGTCTTTCCCATTTTTCCAATCTGACAATTCTTGCATAAACCGACCTCAGGTTTCTTTATATTAGGAATGCCTCTTACCTTTTTGAATTTGCTTATCTTCACCAGATTATCAAAATTGACATGACACAACCTCTTATGCCATAACCAACTTTCTTCAATTTGAGCAATAAAACATGAGCATTCACCAAGTTCTAGGTAGAACATGTTACCTTTAGTTTGTGTGCCAGATCCTATCAGCTTTCCTTGCTCATTCAACAGTCTTGCCTTTCCATGCATGAATTCCACCTTAAATCCAGTATTGAGTAACTGTGCCACACTTAGCAAGTTATGTTTAAGACCTTCAACCCAATAGGCATTGTTGCATATAAGTTCTTTGGTTAGAGAGATTCTTCCTCTTCCTTTTATGAAATGAGGTTCATTATTACCAAACCTTACACTGCCACCATCATAATCTTCAAACTGATCAAACTTAGTTTTATCACCAGTCATATGATGAGAGCAACCACTGTCTATAATCCATGTATCATTTATACTTATATGAGAGATAAGAGCCATTTTATCTTCCTCATCACTATCAGAATCATCTTTCACAGCAATATAAACAATTTCATCTTCACTATTATCAGAATCCTTAGAATTTTCAGCCATGAAACATGATTTCTTACCTTTGTTCTTGAATGATTTGTAATCTTTCTTTCTATTCCATTTATGACCCTTCTTTTCATCATTGTTCTGCTTGTTTGGGCACCTAGCTGCAATATGACCAATTTCTTCACATGAAAAACAGATTAGAGGAACTTTACCTTTATATTTTCCTCTGCCTCTGGAGTATTTCTTTGCCAGTAGAGCTTCAATTACTTCAAGATCACTGTCTGAACTTTGGTCTGATTCATCATCACTTTCTGACTCTGATTTCTTTTTGCCTTTATCTTTGAGTGAAAGTTTGGCCTCAAATGCTGATTCAGTGTTTTTGGAAGCTGGAACATAGTTGTCAAAATTGTCTAGTTCAAATGCGGTTAGTCTTCCAACTATAGCCTCCAAATTGATATTATGATTTGCTTCTCACCTTCTTTCTTGAATTGCAGAAACTCTGATTGCATAGATGGGAAGCAAGGTTCTGAGAACTTTGCTTATAACCGTCTCTTCTTTGATATCACCTCCAGATGCCCTAATTGCACTGACACATGCTTTGATTCTATCAACATATTTTGCAATGTTTTCATCCTCTCTCATTCTCATTTGGTCAAATTGTCCTCTTAGACTTTCTGCTTTTGCTCTTTTCACATTGTCATCTCCTCCATAGATTTCTTTCAGCTTGTTCCACATGTCAAAAGCGGTTTGGCAATCCTTGATATCATCAAATTCTTCATAGCTTAGTGCAGATGCAATGTCTATCATCATATTGTTATGAGTCTTCTTTTCAGCAATATCATTGACAGATAATGTGCCGGAAGGTTCTTTGTATTTTTCATCAAGATATTTCAGTCCTGTATCACCAATAGTAGCCAAATGAAGTTTCATCAATCCTTGCCATGCAGAGAAGTTATTTTTGTTGAGTCTTGGAATTTCTCTCTTGTAAGACATCTTGATCTTTGGCTTAGATCCTTGAAATCTTTTCCTGCAAGCACCAATAATCTCTGATACCAATTGTTGGAAATGAGAATGGAGTAACTGAGAGGGGAGGGGTGAATCAGTTACTACAAAAACTTTTCCCACAAGTCCCTTAAGATGTCAAAGGAAATACTCATTGCTGATACTCATATAATCAAACTGAAAACACAAGAAACAAGAGACAAGAGACACCAGATTTAATGTGGAAACCCAATATGGGAAAAACCACCAATGTAACTAGTTACTGTTTTTCACTCTTCTGAAGTGAGCCCTGTTAGGAGCCAACCTTGTTAAAGGTTACAAAACACACTGTTAGGTGCGACCTTGTTAGAGGATTTAATCACCCTGCTAGGAGTGGCCTTGCTAGAGGTCTTTAGATCAATTCAACTGAATTGCCACCTTGTTAGAGGATTTTACAAAAGGCTGTTAAACCCACTCTGTTAAGAGATTTGAAAACACTGTTACAATTGTTAGAAAGTAACAATGAGTGATCTGAAATAAATACAACTTATCTTTGCTGATACAGATCTCTGTTCTGTTCCTTTGGATCCTCTCTGATCAAATGCAACTCTGCATCTCTGATCCTTCAAAAATTTGCTCTGACCTTCCTTATAATTCGCATATTAGATATTCAATCATATCTGCTAGCTTTTTCACATTCATACTTCCATACTTGAATTCGCAACTTGATCCTTCATATATACCTTTCAGATTATCAAGTCGGCTCAAATACAAGTTACAATTATAAATAATTGTGCTATAAGTCGGCTTCATACATTACATAAAGTAATTAACTTTAATTACTTAACCTTCGAGAAATCCTTCGCTGACCGACTTAACTTGGTAAATACTGCATAGAAAATAATTCCTGTGTTAACCGACTGAGCTCGGTTAATGTAGAGAATTTCGTGAAATCCTTTAGTCGCCAAGTGAACTCGGTAAACACCGATTTCTCCGACTTTCCTTTCATGACCGAGTGAGCTCGGTTAACACTGTCTGCTACTTTTCTTCGATGACCGAGTGAGCTCGGTTAACACTGTCTGCTACTTTTCTTTGATGACCGAGTGAGCTCGGTTAACACTGTCTGCTACTTTTCTTCGATGACCGAGTGAGCTCGGTTAACACTGTCTGCTACTTTTCTTCGATGACCGAGTCAACTCGGTAAATACTAACAACCTATCTCATATCCTTTGTTTACCGAGTGAGTTCGGTAAACACTGAACTTCCTTTGTTTACCTTGCAAGCTCGGTAAACTCTGTCAACAGCTGTACTTACCTTCTGAGCTCGGTAGACTCTGTCTGATGACTGATATGACATTTGTGTAACATCAAAGACAATCATGCAATTATCAATTGTATCCAACAAATAGTGTATTTTATAACTTCAAAGAGTGTTGTATCTTAATAGAACTCACTTCAGAAGAGTGAGAAGATGTAGCATGTTGTTTGGTATTTATCCCCAAATTGGGTTTCCACATTAAATCCTAGTATCAAACATGTGTGAATTTTATATCTGTGATAGATGTTATTTACTATTAATTAGCATATGTTGAATAGAGGTCTAAGTGATGAATGAATATGTTAATTTTCTAATGAGTTGCTACATGGAGTGACTGGTTTTATGAGTTTGTAAAAGTTGCATTAGTACATCTAGACCTGAGGATAACTAATTCACCCCCCTCTCGGTTATTCTAAACATTCTAACTTGTAATGCTCTTTGCCTAACTATAAGCAATGCTAGTACCCAAATGAAAATTCTTGAGTATTGAATCTCTACAATGAGAAAAGAGATTTTTAGTAAGTACCCAAATTGAGAAAAGGATCAATACTGAATACCCAATTTTATCAATATAGAAATATAGCCCTATAGCAAAAACAAAGACACCAAAATAGCACGTCATAGATTGAACATTTTCCCAAGAACCCCCTAGGTTTCTAAAGTAAATTGAGAAATGAAGAAAATAGATATGACACAGGGGCATCCAATGCAAAATATGTAGAATAATTTTAATGTGAAAAATCATGTATGAGACCTAACATATCCTTTAGAACTCAGTAATGATGATGCCCACAAATTTTCAAACAAGTATTCACTTGAATTCAATGAGGATGACACAAACACATTATTTGAAAACTGTTATCAAGATAAGATTAAATTGAAAATGGAAAGTTTGAATTTAATCCATCGAGGTAATTTTTTTGTTTTTTTTATTTTAACAAGTCTGATTGGAAGTAGTACCTCATCGGAAAGGGAAACATCATTCATAAAAAACTTGAAAATAATAGTCACAAGTTTCATAGAAACCTAGAAAAATAAATTCCACATTAGATATTTTATTATTAGGAAAACTCTACATATAATTTTAATTAACATTTTCCTAATTAAATTGTGAAGGGCATCCCTTGGCTATAGCAAGTCTTGGGGGTCCCTTCATTGTTAGAAGTGGAGGATTGGAAGGATGGTGAGAGGAAGCAGACGGGGAAGTGCAACTTTTCAAAATTCAAAACCTATTTTGGGTGGGATTCCTTTTGTTGGCCATGATCAAAATCATGGTCTAAGTCATGGATCATAGGGAGGGGATGGAGAATGTTATTGAAATTCAAATCTTAGAGAATCAATAGAGAATTGAGATGGGGACTTTGATGCCCTTAGCAAGACTCTAGGCAAGTCACCTCTGGTCCTCAAGGTGAGCCTCCCTCGGTCTTAGATTGGAAAGTGGTCCTCCCTATTTGGATTTAAACCATCTTGTAAGTCTACTTTTCTAACTATTAAAGTGCTCTGTAACACCCTTCCAAGGGATCCAAAGAACTAAAATAAAAGTTATAAGTCTACCTAGGAGTAAGCACACCTTTGTTATGCACGTATGTCTACAACATAGGAGTTAGCGCACAAATTAAGCACATGGTGTCTACAACCTTGTGACTCATCTAGAAGGTTGGAAAAAGCTCGTGCTTAGTTGTCAATGCTTATCTCATCTTCTAGTTGTTTCTAGAGATATTCTAGGTGCTTCCTAAGAATTCTTTATATTTAGGCACTCCTAGAAGCTCGAAGAGCGTGTGGTGGTGGATTCGCGAACATTGGAGATGGAAGGAGCTTCCTCTATAGATTCTGAGGAGAAGAAAATTAGTATCAGTGTCCAGGTGGACACTTATGATTCTGCCTATGTTATTTTCGCTTCTTGCACTTCATGTCTTCTTCATGTTTTCTGAATACTTTCTAAGGATTCCATGCATGAATGTTCTAGTTGTAAGCATTCTTGTCTTGGATATTTAAATTCCTGTAGGAGAAAACCCTCACACGTGTAGATATGATGAATATATGAAACTAGGGTTTAGTTGCTTCTAGAAGACCTTTAAGAAGGATTAATCGGGGAATGATTACTTTGGGGGAGATTCTTATTTTACAAATTTGGAAAAACCTTTCTATTAAAATTATGTATGCATAGGTAAGTTATAATATGATACATTTATTTTTGTTTTTTTTTTGTATTTTAATTTTGTTATAATACATTAACAAATTTTAATTATTAATTTTAAATTGTTATTTATAATAATGATTTTCAATTATAATATATTAACAATTTTTAAATATCAATTACTATATATTAATAATTTTTAATTATTATATATTAATTTTTTTATTAATTAGTTTGTTAATGATAGACAACAATTAATAATGTAGTTTTTTTCTCATAAAATTTAATTGTAGGATTATTAGTATGAATTTAATTTAATTGTTTAGTTGAATCCAAATATGATGGTTACATAATAATGATGGGGAATTGGAAATTACTTACATTAGAATTTACAATGTCTCCTATTGGAACATGATGGGGGTTATTTTCAAATAACATTTATATACACAATATAGCATTAGAACAATTAGAAAATTGACTCTAACAGTTATGGGGAAATTTTAACTAATACATGGGTTAGGAAAAATGCATAGATTTCTCCACTTGATATTCAACCCTTATGTGAAAACTAAAACCCCACACTTATTTCAATTACGAGATTTTAAACAATCCCAAACCTGTGCTTGCATTTTGTGTTTTCTCTATGCTTCTTGTTTTGGGTTTTTGGGTTGACTAGTTTGTTGACTGGTTATAGAACGTTTACCAAAGGTTCACTTGGGGGGGGGGGGGGGCGGGTTTATGATTGTGATGTCATGATGATCTCTTTCGATCTTGATATTTTAAACTCAACCATTTTTATGTGATGGCATGCCAATTGATATTGTTCTTAGTCTTCGTGTGTAAGCTGTGATATATGTAACATTTTTATGAGTTATCAATCAGTTATACTTGGGATACTTTCCCATCGCCTTCATGGGACTGAAGTGCTTGTTTTGATCTTGATGATATCATGTTGTGAAATATTTTATCTCAACCAATTTTGAGTCTTTGATCAGTATTATTTGCTTGATATGCCTTTTTGGTTGCTTGTTGAGAACCAATGGATATTGTTATTATGAGTGATACCTTCAGTTGCAAATAGAAAACTATTGTGGTCATGATTATCTATGGATTTTTTTTAGTTCCTCATGGAGATTTGACGCTCTTATTGTGGATTATCTTTTGGTATTTTTCTAGTCGCTTGTATAGGACTATGGTGATTTTGTGATTTATGATTCCATGAGCCTAGGGTAGGTTATCTACTTGTAGTGTCAAGAAGTGTCTTGCAATGGGGGCCGAGGCCCTAAGAGACTGCCAGGGTAACTCATTGTAAGTTGTTTAATAAGTGAAAACATTACACCTAATACTGACTTAAATGAACCTAACAAGATAATTGGTTGTTCTTGCCCATGCCTCAAGTGCTAGTACAGAATAGGATGGGAGTAGAGAGAATGCTTGGTTGCAACCTTGCATTCCATAGTATGCCTCATCCATATGAGAGGATACTAGTGGCTGCATAGGGATCGCTAGGGGGTCGGGGTCTATTGAGAGACTACTAGGGTAACTCTAGCATGATCCATTCGATGAAACTTTCCTGCTTACATAGTAGGTTTCCTACATGTCTTTGTGTGCCTCTAGGATTAGATGTCAGTTTGTGTTGGAAAATTTGAGTTAGTATACTTTTAGGATTCTTGGACTTAGAGAGTATTTGTACCATGTCATTTGATAGCCTATTTGGGACTTGAGATTATCTCCTCAGCTATTTACAGTTGGGAGGAACTGTGCACTTAGATAATTATGTGTTATGATTTATGGTTATACTTTACGATGAATGTTTATATCTCCTATGATGATATTCATGTATGGTATATGGTTCATTTACTTTATTGTACTTGCATTATGGTTTTAGTATAGGATGATGTACTCTATTTCACACATGTATATTCTTTTAAGTCTTTCATACCCTGCAACATGTATAGTAGATGATTGAGCATTCTGAAATGTAATTTACTAAAGGGACATTTGGGACCGAACTATATTATTTTAAGAACATTGGACTTATCATTATTATTTCATATGGATGTGGTATTAGATGGAATTAATATTAGTAGATATAATTGGGATTCAATGTTACGGGACCCTTGAAGAATGTAACCTGTTATGTATGTTTATGTTTACTTTTAGTTGAATGTTGTTATTGCTTCTGCTACTAAGTTGTGAATGGTTTTACTTTAGATATTACAAAAAAAAAAAATTAAATAAATGCTACTAAACTTAGTGAAAATTTAGATTAATTGTTTGGATCCCTTGGTAGGGTGTTGCATTTGGTATCAGAGCCTAGGTTTCTACATTGGGAGCTCTGAGTATTTTGGAACAAAACTAGGACTTTGAACTGTTATGTTTATCTCTTCAAACTTGAAAACTAGGTGAATTGAAACAAAATCTAAAACTATTATTTACATATGTTTCACACTGCAACACTTAGCTTTCAAAATTGAAAATTTTACTTAAACCTAAACATAGGTAAAACTAAAATTGAACTTAGTCTATTTGCAAAATACATGCCTTTTATACTATGCAGTAGCATGCATTATGGTTGGTAAGTGGAAGTAGCCTCTGGTATTAAGGTCGCCATAGATTCTATAGTTCTTAAGTGTGGGCTTAGCATAGGAGGATTTGATACTATAGTTGACCTTTGGGTTATACCTCTTGGTTCCAATGATATGGTTTTAAGGATGGATTGGCTTGGCTCTCATAGGGCTAGTATAGACTGCATGAAGAAGATTATATTGTGTCAGGATGACCAAGGGAATGATGTGAAGATTTTTGGCATATTGAGGCATATATCTCTAAGGTTGATTTCTACTATGTAATTGAAGCAGAGTTTTTGTAAGGGATGTCATTTATTTGTGGTTATGATAAATGAGCTAGATGAGGAAGATCTTGTGAGGAAGACTCTAGATCACCCAATTTTACAAGAGTATGTAGATGCTTTTACAAGAAGGCTGAGAACAATATCAATCAACATGCCATCACATAACCATGGTTGAGTTTAAAAGATCGAGATCGACAGACATCATTATGACATCAAAATCATAACCCCCCGAGCCTTTGGTAGATGTCCTATAACTGGTCAACAAACTAGTCAACCCAAAAACCCAAAACAAGAAGCATAGAGAAAACACAAAATGCAAGCACAAGTTTTGGTTTGTTTAAAATCTCATAATTGAATTAAGTTTGGGGTTTCAATTTTTGTCTAAGAGTTGAATATCAAGTGGAGAAATCTTTGCATTTTTCCTAACCCATGTATTAGTTAAAATGTCCCCATAACTCTTAGAGTCAATTTTCTAATTGTTCTAATGATATATTGTATATATAAACGTTATTTGAAAATAACCCCCTTCATGTTCCAATAGGACACATTGTAAATTCTAACGTAAGTAAATTCCAATCCCCCCTCATTATTATCTAACCATCATATTTGGACTCAACTAAAAAATTAAATTAAATTCATATTAATAATCCTACGATTAAATTTTATGAGAAAAAAAAAACTACATTATTAATTTTTATCTATCATTAACAAACTAATTTTTTTAAAATATAAATATAATAATTAAAAACTATTAATATATAGTAATTGATATTTGAAAATTGTTAATATATAATAATTGAAAATCATTATTATAAATAAAAGTTTAAAATTAATAATTAAAATTTATTAATGTATTATAAAAAAATTAAAATACAAAACAAAACAAAAATAAACATCATATTATAACTTACCTGCGCATACATAATTTTAACGGAAAGGTTTTCCCAAATTTGTAAAATAAGAATCTACCCCAAAGTAATTGTTCCCCAATTAATCCTTCTAAAAGGTTTATCTACAAGCAACTAAATCCTAGTTTCATAAATTCATTAGATCTATGCATGTGGGGGTTTTCTCCTAAAGGAATTTAAATATCTAAGACAAAACTGCATACAACTAGAACATTCATGCATGGAATCCTCAAAAAGTATTCAGAAAACACGAAGATGACAGGAAGTGCAAGAAGTGAAAATAACATAGGTAGAATCACAAGTGTCTACCTAGACACTGATGCTAATTCACTTCTCAGAATCTACAGAGCAAGCTCCTTCCATCTCCAACATTCATGGATCCACCACCACACACTCTCCAAGCTTCTAGGAGTGCCTGAATATAAAGAACTCTCAAGAAGCACCTAGAATGTCTCTAGAAACAACCAGAAGATGAGATAAGCATTGACAACCAAGCATGAGCTTTTTCCAACCTTCTAGATGAGTCACAAGGTTGTAGACACCATGTGCTTAATTTTTGTGCTAACTCCTATGTTGTAGACATACGTGCATAAAAATGTGTGTTTACTCCTAGGTAGACTTACAACTTTTATTTTAATTCTTTTATCATTTCTATTATTATTATTTATTTATTATTTGTTATTATTTGTTATTATTATTAATTTTATCTCATTCTTTTTCTGAATTAATTTCTCATTTAATCAATGAAAATCAAAATATCAAATATAATAACATTATATTAATTTTTCCAAAATAATTAAATTATTAATTAAATCTTTTTAAATTTTAGACTTAATTAATAGAAAATCCACGATAGACCTCCAAAATAAAATATGAAAACCCATCATAGAACAATCCATACAAAATCAATCTAAAGGGTTAAAATCACAAATTATGTCATTCAACACATTCAGAAGGTAAAATATCTTGGATACTTGTCCTAAATTTCTAAGACAAAAAGGTTTAAGTGTTTAGTATTTGGACTTGAGAATTTATCTCCCCTCTCTTACCATTGAGATAGTGCGATAGGGTACGCTCATCCTGGCAATTCAGGGAAGTCGATACCTGTTACCTAAAATCTCCATAAAATCTATGAATTTACATACAATGTGTGTGTGTGTGTTTGTGTGTGTGTGTGTGTGTGTGTGTGTGTGTGTGCGCGCGCGTGCTATGCTAAACAGGCAATGGTAGGAAGTGGTGCATCATGTAGATCCTGACTAGCAGGTGACTATTACTCCCTTCATTAACCACATCAAAAATGCCAAACATAAGGAAACAAACACGCACACCATACACATGCAAGTATGGGGTAAGTATCCATAAGAAAACACATGCGATAATAAATCATCTAACTAATCATCATCAATAACTGAAAGTAATGTAATAATCATCATGCATACATGAAATGTAGAGTCTAAGTAATCACATCATATATCAACTGAATCTGTAATGCAATATTTGATAGTCTCAAAACAATGCCACTAACCATCAACGTAAAACTAGTCTAATAAAGTTTGGCCATGATAGCAACAATGTATCTAGAAAAATGAAAACGAGGGCAGGCACTACATTTAGCCCCCCTAGGATTAGGATGGGAGTAAGCCTAATCCTAGGAGGCCTACCCTCATTTACATTTTTCTAGATACATTGTTGCTATCATGGCAAAAATTTATTAGACTAGTTTTATGTTGATGGTTAGTGGCATTGTTTTGAGACTATCAAATATTGTATTACAGATTCAATTGATATATGATGTGATTACTTAGACTCTACATTTCATGTATGCATGATTATTATTACATTACTTTCAGTTATTGATAATGATTAGTTAGATGGTTTATTATCACATTTTTTTTCTTATGGATACTTACCCCATACTTGCATGTGTATGGTGTGTGTGGTTGTTTCCTTATGTTTGGCTTTTCTAATGTGGTTAAGGAAGAGAGTCGTAGTCACCTGCTAATTAGGATCTACATGATGCACCACTTCCTACCATTGCCTGTTTAATGTAGCATATATATATATATATATATATATATATATATATATATAATGTACATGCATGGATTTAATACAAGTTACATGTACCGGGTATCGACTTCCCTAAATTGCTAGGATGAGCGTACCCTATTACACTATCTCAATCGTAAGAGAGGGGAGATAAATTCTCAAGTCTAAATCCTAAACACTTCAACAATTTTTCCAAGAAAGGTAGGACAAGTATCTGATATATTTTACCTTCTAAATGTGTCGGATGACATAATTCGTGATTTTAACCCTTTAGACTAATTTTGTATGGATTGTTGTGTGATGGGTTTTCATATTTTATTTTAGAGTTCTATGGTGGATTTTGTATTAATTATGTCTAAAATTTAAAAAGATTTAATTATTAATTTAATTATTTTAGAAAAATTAATATACTGTTATGATATTTGATAGTTTGATTTTCATTAATTAAATGGGAAATTAATTGAGAAAAAGAATGAGATAAAAGAAATTTAAAATTAATAATAATAACAAATAATAAATAAATAATAATAATAGAAATGATAAAAGAATTAAAATAAAAGTTACAAGTCTACCTAGGAGTAAGCACACGTTTTTTATGCACGTATGTCTACAACACAGGAGTTAGCACACAAATTAAGCACATGGTGTCTACAACCTTGTGACTCATCTACAAGGTTGGAAAAAGCTCATGCTTAGTTGTCAATGCTTATCTCATCTTTTGGTTGTTTCTAGAGACATACTAGGTGCTTCCTAAGAGTTCTTTTATATTTAGGCACTCCTACAAGCTTGAAGAGCATGTGGTGGTGGATCTGTGAACATTGGAGACAGAAGGAGATTGCTCTATAGATTCTGAGGAGAAGTGAATTAGCATTAGTGTCTAGGTAGACACTTGTGATTTTACCAATGTTATTTTTGCTTCATGCACTTCCTGTCTCTTTGTGTTTTTTGAATACTTTCTGAGGATTCCATCCGTGAATGTTCTAGTTGTATACATTCTTGTCTTGGATATTTAAATTCCTGTAGGAGAAAACCCCCACATGCATAGATCTGATGAATTTATGAAACTAGGGTTTAGTTGCTTATAGATAAACCTTTTAGAAGAATTATTTGGGGAATGATTACGTTGGGGGACATTCTTCATTTACAAATTTGGGAAAACCTTTCCTTTAAAATTATGTATGCGTAGGTAAGTTATAATATGATGTTTATTTTTGTTTTGTTTTGTATTTTAATTTTGCTATAATACATTAACAAATTTTAATTATTAATTTTAAATTTTTATTTATAATAATAATTTTCAATTATTATATATTAACAATTTTCAAATATCAATTACTATATATTAATAATTTTTAATTATTATATATTAAATTTTTTATTAATTAGTTTGTTAATGATAGATAACAATCAATAATGTAGTTTTTTTCTCATAAAATTTAATCATAGGATTATTAAAATGAATTTAATTTAATTGTTTAGTTGAATCCAAATATGATGGCTAGATAATAATGATGGGGAATTGGAAATTACTTACGTTAGAATTTGCAATGTGTCTTATTGGAACATGATGGGGGTAATTTTCAAATAACATTTATATATACTATATAGCATTAGAACAATTAGAAAATTGACTCTAAGAGTTATGGGGAAATTTTAACTAATACATGGGTTAGGAAAAATGCATAGATTTCTTTGCTTGATATTCAACTCTTAGAATAAAATTGAAACCCCACACTTAATTCAATTATGAGATTTTAAACAAACCCAAAATTGTGCTTGCATTTTGTGTTTTCTCTATGCTTCTTATTTTGGGTTTCTAGGTTTACTACTTTGTTGACCAATTATAGGAAGTCTACTAGAGGCTCAGGTGGGAGTGTTATGATTGTGATTTCATGATGATGTCTTTTGATCTCACTATTTTAAACTCAACCATGGTTATGTGATGGCATTCTGATTGATATTGTTCTCAGTCTTCTTGTGTAAGCTATGATAAATGTAACATTTTTATGAGTTATCGATCAGTTATACTTGGGATACTTTCCAATCACCTTGATGGGACTGAAGTGTTTGTTTTGATCTTGATGATATCATGTTGTGACATGTTTTGACTCAACCATTTTTGAGTCTTCAATCAATATTATTTTCTTGATATGCCTTTTTGGTTGCTTATTGAGAACCAATGGATATTGTGATTATTAGTGATACCTTCAGTTGCCAATAGAGAAATGTTGTGGTCATGATTACCTATGGATGTTTTTCAGTTGCTCATGGAGATTTGATGCTCTTATTGTGGATTATCTTTTGGCATTTTTCCAGTCGCTTATATAGGACTGTAGTGATTTTGTGATTTATGATTCCATGAGCCTAGAGTAGGTTATCTACTTGTAGTGTGAGGAAGTGGCTTGTAATGGGGGCCGAGGCCCTAGGAGGCTGCCAAGGTAACTCATTGTAAGTTGTTTAATAAGTGAAAACATTACAACTAATACTAACTTAAATGAACCTAATAAGATAATTGCTTTTTCTCGCCCATGCCTCGAGTGCTAGTACAGACTAGGATGGGAGTAGAGAGAGCACTTGGTTGCAACCTTGCATTCCATAGTTTGTCTCATCAGTATGAGAGGATCACTAGGGGGTTGGGGTCTATTGAGAGACTACCAAGGTAACTCTAGCATGATCCATGTGATCACACTTTCCCACTTACATAGTAGGTTTCCTACATGTCTTTGTGTGCCTTTGGAATTAGATGTCGGTTTGTGTCGGAACCTTTGAGTTAGTATACTTTTAGAATTCTTGGAATTATAAAGTATTTGTGCTATGTGAGTCGATAGCCTATTTGAGACTTGAGATTATCTCCTCAGCATGGTGGGAGTGGACCATTTAGGTTCCACGCAGTCGGGTGTTAGTGCTTTTTCACTCTTACCATTTGAGGTCCATCTGAGACACCATGGCTGATGCATTCTTTGCTGGCATCTATTGTCATTCTATTCATGGATTATGATTATGGACACGTATCCTTATATTGATGATTAGCATGTGATAGATGATGTTATTTACTTGTCTTATGCTTTATTTTGCATGATTAGATTTCTTTCTGCATATGATGTAGTATGTTTTAGGAGTGACATTCCTACTATGATAATACCAAAGATCTCTTTGGTGACTTGGAATGTTACACATAGAGGGATGGCTAGGGCCCACGATGGTCTAATGATGCTATTTATGGCTGGGAGGCACCTTGCAGCTAGATAATTATGTGTTATGTTTTATGGTTATATTTTACGATGAATGTTTATATCTCCTATGATGATGTTCATGTATTGTGTATGGTTCATTTACATTATTGTACTTGAATTATGGTTTTAGAATAGGATGATATACTTTATTTCACATATGTATATTCTTTTAAGTCTTTCATACTCTACGACATGTACAGTGGATGATTGAGCATTCTGAAATGTAATTTACTAAAGGGACATTTGGGACCGAAGTATATTGTTTTAAGAACATTGGGCTTATCATTATTATTTCATATGGATGTGGTATTAGATGGAATTAATATTAGTAGATATATAATTGGGATTCAATGTTAAGGGACCCTTGAAGAATGTAACCTGTTATGTATGTTTATGTTTACTTTTAGTTGAATGTTGTTATTGCTTTTGCTACTAAGTTGTGTATGGTTTTACTTTCATATTACAATTTTTTTTTTTTAAATGCTACCAAACTTAGTAAAACTTTAGATTAATTCTTTGGATCCCTTGGTGGGGCATTACATGCTCCCTAGGGTGGAGAAAGGCAGTTGTGCAATTTCTATTCTGGATGAGCTTATTGACCATAGCGTTCCTTCTATGGTTTCTACCTTGGTGAATAAGCTCATTGGGAAAAGGCCAAATATAGACTTTGTTAGATCTCTCACATAGAAGAAATGGAAGCTTAAAGGTCAAGTCACAGTCACTGCAATAGCCAAAAGTTTTGTATCTTTAGAATTTTCTTGCAATGAGGACCTTTCAAACATTTTGTGTTAAAGGCCTTGGGTAATAAGATGCTCAACTTTCATCCTCTAGAAGTGGACATTGAAGCTAGACTTGAACAATTCCTTTTTTGTGCAAGCTTTGGTTTGGGTAAGACTTCCAAAGCTTCCATTAGAATTTTGGAATGAGGATGTGTTCATGGGAGTGGCTAGTTCCTTTGGAGAGCTTCTCTCCATAGACTTGATAAAAAATTCTAGAAGAAGGTTAACCTATGCCCTTATCTGTATTGGATTTAGGGTGGGGGTGGATATGCTAGAGGTAGTGAGCTTCCATTCTAAACTTGGAACACATGATCAGAAGCTAGACTATGAGACCATGCCTTTTGCCTACTTTCACTATTTGAAAATAGGCCATAAGGCCAATCAATGCCCTAAGGCTGAAGAGTAAAAGAACATGGATTTTTTTTTTTTCCAAATCCAAAAAGGAAAGGAAAAAGGTTTGGAAACAGAAGAAAATCATGGACCCTAGGACTAGTTGCCCTGAGAATTGGGAGGTGATTGTGGAAATCCCAGTAAAAGAAGTGAAGGCCTCTAATTAGGATGGTTCCCACATCAAAGAGGCAAATAAATATGTGAAGGTTATAGATCCAGCTGATTCTCAGATCAAAGTGGTGGAAATCCTTGTAAAAGTTGTGAAGGTCTTAGATTCGACTGATTCCCAAAATAAAGTAGTGGAGGTAGGACCAACCTCTAAAGGGGAAAGGGGTCATTGTGATTCTTCCCTTCAAGTTATTCATCAGTCGTCTACCTCAGTGGGGATGTAGGAGGAGGAAAGATCGATATTTGAAGAGAAGATTGTGCCAGAAACTAAAGTGCCTTAGGGTACTAAGGGGGTTACTTCATCACCTCTGCAGGATCATTCCACATCCTTCAATTTGGGAACTAGGATTTTAGATTTGGTCAAAAATTCTTCTCTTGGATAGATTTCAAGAACGGAGGAATGGCTTGAGATCTACTCAGATGAGAACAAGGGGATTTGGACCAAGGTTAAGAAGAAGAATTGTAGGGAACCTTCCCTGGTGTCACCAACAAATACCAGAAGCCAAGTTAAAGTTGATAGAGTAAAACCAAAGACACCAGGTAAAAAGAGTTTAAGCCAAACCATGCAATATGAGGCTAGAAGGAATTTGGCTAATGGGAGCGAAAGAACCATTAAGGAGTGCTCTATTAAAAAGAAATAAAGATAATATCCTAGAATATAAGGGGGCTAAATGGAGCCCATAAATAGGAGGTAGTAAGGAACATGATTAGAGATCATAAACCTGATTTTATGTTGATCCAAGGAACTAAATTGAAGAAAGATCTAGTGGGTAAGATTTCCTTTTGTAACAGCATGGATAGAAAGGCCATGAATTCTGAGGGAGCGTCTAGAGGGCTGCTCACACTCTACAATAATAAGCATTTCCTAGTCACCACCATTTATAATGAAGGTAATTCACTATTTTGTAAAGCTCTACTTATTAATAGCAAAGATTCATGGTTTCTTTGAAATGTGTATGCCCCTAATTCTAAGCGAGAGAGGGAGGATTATTGGTCTAAGCTTTATTCTATCATTTAGAATTGCAACCGTAACAAAGGGATAATAGTGTGAGACTTAAATACTCACCTTTCTGATGAGAGAAAATCTAGGTGTTTGGCCCCAGACTTGGATAGCAAGTTGGATCTCTCAAATTTCATAAATGGTTTGGCTATCCTAGATGTTGATCTTTCTGTAGGGGTTTTCACTTGGTCCAATAGGCAAATAAGGAGTGATTTTGTCTAGGTCTGCCTTGATAGAGCTCTTATATCACTATATTGGTTGAACTCTTTCTCTTGTAATCTCTCCCTTCTCCTAAGAGTTGGGTCTGATCATTCCCCTATTTCCCTTTTGATAGCCCCTCTTGTGGCTAGGTGGAATTTTCCTTTTCATTTTGAAAAGATGTGGATAACCCATCTACACTTGTTATCTAGGATCTTCTCTTGGTGGAACATTGAGGTGGAAGGGATTGCAATGTTTAGGGTCACCAAGAAACTTAGAAATGTAAAACATAATATCAAAGTTTGGAACAAGACAAATTTTGGTCATATTTTCCAAGCCAAGGAGGAGATGTCTTATCAACTTTCCACTATTCAAGATATATTTCAACAGGAAGGATATAATGATCATAACAAGAATATAAAAATGTCAATTCTCTCTTATCTTCATAACGTTACTAGAAGAGAAGAGAACTTTTAGAAACAAAGATCTGTAATTAATTGGCTTAAAGATGGTTACCAAAATACCATGTTTTTCCATCTTTCCACTCTTAAGCATAGAGCAGACAAGATTACAAGCATCAAGAAAGGCCAGTCTCTTTTGACTAATGACAATAATATTTCTATTGAGGGTATTAATTTTTTCTCTTCTCTTCTTTCCTGAGATCTCATGTTATCTATAGATGACCAAAAGGAAATTTTTTCATCTCTTCCCCATTTGATACAACCTTACCATAATTCTATGTTGTAGGCGATACTAGATTATCATGAAGTAAAAAAAGCTCTATTTTCTCTCCCTGATGATAAAGCCCTAGGACTAGATGGTTCTCCTAATTTCTTCTTCGAGGTTTATTGGGAGGTGGTTAAGATGGATGTTGTCAAGGTGGTACTAGAATTTTTTGGTGCCAAGTATCTTCTGAAAGAGCTCAACTCTACCTTTCTAGTTCTCATTCCCAAAATCCCTAGAGTGGATACTATGGACCAATTTAGGCCCATTAGTCTTTGTAATTATTTTTAAAAGATCATTTCAAAAGTTTTGACAACCAAAATCCTCAAAGTTCTTCCTTTGATCATTTCCTTGTAGCATACGCGCCTTGTCCCTAGCAGATAGATCCTAGATTCTATTATGATTTTTCATGAAGTCATTCATTTGCTACAAGCTGGGAAGAGGGAAGGCCTTCTCCTCAAGTTGGATCTCTCCAAAGCCTACAACTAGGTGGATTGGACTTTGCTTGGATCAGTTCTCCAGGCTTTTGGCTTTTATCTTTAGGCATGTAAATTCATTTCCCAACTTGATTCTACCTCTTCACTTGGTATCATAACTAATGGGGCTCCATCAAATTTCTTCAAACCATTGAGAGGCTTAAGGCAAGGAGATCCTCTATCTCCCATCTTTTTCATTATCATGGCGGATTGTATAGGTAGATTTATTCAAAGAAAAAGGTACGAAGGGTTCTTGATAGGAATAAAGCCCTCTTTAGGACATGTTCCTTTCATTCACCAACAGTTTGTGGATGATATTATTATGGGAGGAAAAGCTTCAGTTCAAGAGGCTAAATTGGTGAAGAGATTATTAGATTTTTATACCAAGGGAATAGGCTAGCTCATTAATTGGAAAAAAAGCTTGGTTTTCTTTATCAACACCCTTATTGATAGAAAAAGGAAGATTGTTGGTATTCTTTTGTGTGAGGTGGGAAATCTGCCTATGAGCTATCTTGGACTTCCATTGGGGACAAAGCTGCTAGACTCTTTTTGGAATGGGATTATTGACAGGTTCAGTAAGAAGTTGGCATGATTAAAAGGTGCCAACCTTAACCAAGTAGGTAAATGTCTTCTGGTGAAGTCCACTCTTCATAATCTTCCAATGTATGCCTTGAGTCTCTTTGGGATCCTAGTCAAACATGCTAACAAAATGGAAAAGATCTAGAGAGATTTTTGGTGGTTTGGTCTAGATGATCATAAAAGATACCCTCTAGTGGCCTAGGATAATATATGTTTTCTTAAGTGATATGGAGGTTTGGCAATCAGAAAACTTAGGAATCTCAATAATGCATTTCTAGAAAATTAGGTATAGTGCATATTTAATAGTACTAGGGAACGGAGGGACATTTTAGTGGAGAAGTATATTAGGAGGTTGTGTCCTAGGTATTTGTTGAATGACTCTGACATCCTAAATGGCTCTATTATATGGAATGGGATCTTAAAGGCAAGAATCCTAGCTAACTCTAAGGCCAAATGGAAAGTGAGAAAAAGAGAGAACATCATCTTCTGGCATGATAATTGGCTGATTTAGGGTCCTCTCATTAATAACCCTACTTATGATAATTGAGCCAATACTTGTATAAGGTTGTTCAGAATGAAAATTAGAGACTATAGAATGGACTAAGGATGGAGAGGCCTATCTATGATTTTGAATGATTTGAAGTCGATAATGGTGATGTTGAATTCTTTGATTTTCAATAATAATAAGGAAGAATTAATATGGGAAGGCAATCCAAGTGGATTGTACTCAGTGGCCTTGGGGTACAATTCCCTATAGAACCTAAAGGAGAAACCTCTTTGGGCTAAGGCCTAGTTGCTTGGACTTACCCCTAAAATTAATAGTTTCTTTTGGTTGATGCTTAAAGATAAAACTCTTACTTTGGATAATTTGGAAAAATGAGGTCAGTATATCCCTAATAGATGTATTCTTTGCAAGCATCACTTGGAGATAGTTAATCACATTTTCATTCATTGCCCTTACTCTATTAAGGTCTAGGAATATCTCACTAAGAGCTATGGAGTTAGTTGGTACAAGCCAAGAAATATTTTGGACTTCTTTTTTCAGTAGGATAGTATGTACAAAGGCACACAATCTCATAGTATTAGCATATGGACTTTGCCCCACTTCTACTAGGGAGTTTGAAAGGAGAGAAACAATCAAATTTTTAGAGATAGGGAGTCTCCTACTTATGTGCTTGTAGATAGAATCAATAGCATCATCAGAGAAAATTTTCCAATAAGAAATGGTGGAAATCTTGATGAGGGCGATAATAGCAAGGAAAGGGAAAATGGATAGGAGGTGAAATGGAAACTTCCACCTGAAGGTTGGGATAAAGCCAACTTTGATAGTGCAGCTAAAGATAATCCTAGTCATTTGAGATGTGGGGACATCATTAGAAATAGACATGATGAAATTGTTTCTGCCCTTTCCTACCCCTTAGGAATCTAGACAAACCACTATGCGAAAGCTAGTCCTGCTCTCCACACTACTAAATTGGCTCTACAAGTGGGAGACAAAAACTTATGCTAGAGGGGGACTCAAAAAATATTATGAGATGCACAAAAGGTGTTCTCCAACCTACATGGACCATTGCAAGTATAGTGGGAGAAACCTGTACAACACTTGGCAAATTTGAGATTGTTAATGTCAGCCATGAGTATAGGGAGTCTAACTCGGTTGTTAATTGGTTTGCCAACAAGGCAATCAAGAAAGAAATAATGATGATATGTAACACAAGAGTGAATATTCCATTAGTTGCAAAAGGCCTAATTGATCAAGAGAGGATCCAAGTAGGTATAGATGAAATCCCTAGTTAATTATGGAAACTAATGCAAAAAAGTGTGAAAGCCAATGCATTCATGGAAAATATAGGAGGAGCTAGTGGATGATGCATTCTATTTCTAATCACCACACTTTATGGGTTGTTTATTTTCTTTAGCAATTTACTGGAATTGAAAGAAAAGGAAGCTTTCAATAGAGGAAAAAGAGAACTAAAAGAGGAGAAGAGAGGATTGTGTTATGCAAAAGGCTATCATTTAGTTTACTAGGATGGTGGGGGAATGGAGCAAAAGAGAACCAGTAGGAGAGTCATACAAATGGAAATAGAGAACCAAGGTCTAGGAGAAACTTGAAAAGGGAGTCATTGTAGACTATATTGCAAAGCTTCATGGGTATGACTCTACGATTATAAAGCTCATGGTAAATTCGTGGAAGGATGGCAGGGTTAAGATTGATGGGGTGTTGCATCATGTTAATGTGGAGGTCATCACCCTTGTCACTAAAATCCCTTATGAAGGTTTAAAGTTCTACAGAGACAAATTCTACAAATGCGGTAAATAATTTTGCAAAGAACATAGATGAGAAGGAGATGGTGAAGTGTGAGGCATACTATGAGACAGACTCAATTAAGAAGCTCTGGAGGTATGTGCTAAGGGCCATCATTGAGTTTATTTCTCTAGACACGAGGTTTGATAGGGTTAGAACATACCATTTTTTTTTTCTCGATCATTTTTGTTATGGGGCTAGGATTTCTTTTCCTTTTCACTTGTATTCTTCCATGAATAAGAATATCTTGGGGTATAAGAAAAGGCCTAGTGCTAACCCTCCCCTACATGAGGGTTTACTATTTTTTCTCTATGAATATTTTAAAGCTCAATCTAGGAGCAAATCCCTATTTCATGTTGTGGTTGCTTCTGAGGAGATGGGGAGCTCCAATTTCTCCTTTGACATGGAAGAAATCCAGAGCTTAAGCTTGGAGGAGGAGGCAGAATATCATTCATTGGGGAAGAAAAAAAGGGGAAGAGATAAGGATACTCCTCCAAGTAAAGTTCCTTGCACAAAAATCCCTAGGTGTCATGTGCCTAAACTAGTTGTTCAGGGGGTAGAAGAGTACAATGAGGAAGGAGAATACATGGACATGGATGAGGAGGATAAGGGGGTTGAAGTTGAGACTAGAGAGGAGTCAGCTGGTAACCCAAAAAGAAGCAGAGGAGGACTAAAGAGGAAGACATAACTCTAAAGGGGGAAAATGATATGGGATTGGAGATCTCTATGCTCCCTCCCCTTCACATTCCCCCACAAAAACAAGAAAAGGAGAAAGTGGTGGAGGGAAGTGGTGAGGATGTTATAAGAGGTACGTGTATGGCTTGGAAAAATTTCAACACCAGAACCTAAAAAATGGGGATTTTGAGAGAAGTTATAAACCTCCAAATCCTTGAAGAAGAAGAGGGCAAGATCTAGTTGGAGGAACTAATAGAACTAGTGCTAGTGGCCATCCAAGACAATGCAAGGGAGGTGGGTACAAATTTGCTCGATAATGCAAAAAACTGAAATGTCCCTTTTTTTGATTTTATATGATATTTCAAGCCTCTAATCAGATTTTCAAAATCAAACAACCAATATTACAAAGATCCACCAATTTCTCAATAAACCCCAAATCGGGTATGTCAGAAATAGTGCCAAAAACTTCACAGCTTCACATATTATTAATAAATCTGAAAGTGGAAATTTTTATAGAAATTTCAGTAGCATAACAGCCTAGAAAATGACATTTCAAAATTTGTATAACATTTACACAACAATTCCCGAATGGAGGACAAAAACAATGCTCATCGAGCTCCTGAAAACAACACAAAATAGCCGAAAACACCACAAAGCACTGATAATCTATCATAGAAGTATAATCATGAAAAAATACATATATTCACCTCTATTTTAACATCTAAATTTATTATATACAGCAGCAACCCAAACTGATATGAAATACTCAACTGAAAATACCAAACTCTTACAAAAAACACACCTGAAAACCCACAAATCTGTATTGTTCAGCACAAAGGCAATGTCATGTCCCCTTTTCAAATAATTAAAAAAGAAAATCTTTGCTAAGGCAGGCAGGCCCAAGAAAGTGAAGTTTCAGAAAAAGGGGGTTAATCTTTGGAAACCGTTGGACTAATAAATGAAAATTATTATTAAAATAAGTTTCATTAACCTCTCTTGGACGTGAGTTACAGTTATGCCCTCTTTTAAGGGGTTTGGAGGCATTTTGGGCTCATGCCAGAACTTGATTTTTGCTCATTCTTTGTTATTCTTCAGAGGCTGCCAAACCTGTGGAGAAGGAGACCCAAGAACGGGAGTTTGCAAGTTTCCAGGGAGACCCAAGAACGGGAGTTTGCAGGTTTCCAGGAAGGCTAAGGATGGGAGTTTGAAGCCATTCCATGTGCATGCTCATACAGAGTTTGCCTTTGTGCTGAATAGTGCAGATTTGTGAGTTTTCGGGTGTGTTTTTGTATGAGATTGGTGTTTACAGTTGAGTATTTCATATCAGTTTGGGTTGCTGCTGTATATCAGACTTTTAAATGATAAAATAGAGCTGAATATATATATTGGGACGTGATTAAACTTCTGAAATAGATTATTAGTGTTTTTGTGGTGTTTCTGGGCATATTTTGTGCTATTTTGGGAGCCCGATGAGCATAGTTTTGGTCCTACATTTTTGAGCTGTTGTGTAAAGGCTATACGGATCTGGAAATTTCAATTTGTAGGCTGTTATGCTGCTGAAAGTTCTGTAAAAATTTCCATTTTCAGATTTATTAAATAATTTGTGAAGTTGTGAAGCTTTTTGCACTATTTTCAGCATACCCGATTTGGGGTTTCTTGAGAAATTTGGAGGATCTTTGTGATATTAGTTGTTTGATCTTAAAGATCTGATTAAAGGTTGGAAATATCATACAAAATTCAGAAAAGGGAAATTTCAGTGGTATCAGAGCCATGATCTTGCCAGCCTGAGGGTTTGTAGAAGTTGCAGGTCAGTTTTGACAACTACCCAGATCTTGCATTTCAGTTTTTAGAACTACCCAAATCTTGCATACCATAATTTATGGTTGCATGTTGCTTCTAATCAGATGCATGTCAAAATTTATGGTTACATGCTACTTCAAATTATTTTCATGTTAGTTCTTGGTGAATTTGGTGGTTGTAGAAGTTTGCATTTCAATTTTGACAAGCACCTAGATCTTGCATGTCAGTTTTGACAACTACCCAGATCTTGCATGTCATAATTTGGTGGTTGCATGTTGCTTCTAATTAGTTTCATGTCAAAATCTATGGTTTCATGCTACTTCTAATCATTTTCATGTTAGTTCTTGGTGAATTTGGTGGTTGTAGAAGTTTGCATGTCAGTTTTGACAACTACCCAGATCTTGCATGTCAGTTTTGACAACTACCCAGATCTTGCATGTCATAATTTGGTGGTTGCATGTTGCTTCTAATCAGTTGCATGTCCAAATCTATGGTTGCATGCTACTTCTAATCATTTGCATGTTAGTTCTTGGTGTTTGAAGAAGTTATATCCTATTGGGGTTACACTCTACTTTATCCAGAATGGACAGGTATAGTACAGAGTCTCAGAGGGAACAGTCTTGGACAATTGATAGCCAGAGTCAAAATAATAGAAAGGATGGTTATTTAGAAATTCGAGATAAACTTATGAAAATAAGCCATGACATGTCTAAACAGTTGGTTGAGCACCACCGTATAAATGACATGTTATCTGACCCAGCTAAGGTGGATAAGTTGACTGGATTTCTATTTGGTAGATTTTCTCACAGGACAGATGACACAATTCCCAAGAACTTCCATGAGGAGTTTGAGAAACTAGCTGATAGCCAGGTAGAGGTCTCAGATTCTACTCTGCCAGAAGAGGTGGTGGGAAAGGATATTACACAGATTGATAGTAACGGTCAACTTGATACTCAAATTGAGACAATTGTTTACAGGTCGTCAAAGGGTGATGCCACAGGTATTCAGGATGGTATAGTTACAATAGGCAGTGACTACAGTATAGTGGGTTCAAATGATGATTATGAGGATGTTGTTGTGCAGGATGGTGAGATACTTGGTAGAGATGAGCAGACATTGAGCATTCATGACTTTGCTGAGAAAGAGTACCAGACACAGTTAGATGCTTCATCACATGAGGTTGAGGCTGGTAGTACTTCACATGATTTGTCCAGCCAACTAAAGGTGAACAAAGATAGTAGTGTGACTTCATTATCTCATCATGACAGGTACGTGGAGTTAGTTGGTATTGGTCATATTACTCAGGTGAGGAGTTTGATTGAGTTACCAGTTGATTCTAGTTTACGGATATGGACTCGAGATTGTTATATTGGCATTTGGGATTCAGTTGACTGGAGATCTTTAACACTTTTTGGTAGCAGTGTTTGTTTGGGTGCTATCATGGATTTGATTAGCAGATTACACGGTGTTGTCTTTTCTTGTGCCAGTATCTTGTCTCATGTTGGTATTAGTTTTTATACACCAATGTTGGGCTTTGTTCATATATCCAGTCGGCCATACTTGCTGGAATGTGTTGATGATATTTCATATTTGGCAGTGTGTATAGATGAGTCCCAGGATCATATTGGCATTGATGACATCCAGAAGGATGCAGTGGGCAGTTTTGAAGACTTAGTTTCCTTGGGTATAGAGGAGTTGGACAGCAATGCTAATGTTTTTGATACTCTGTATGTTGATATGAGCTTTAGATTTGATTCACAGGATATGGATGGTAATACTCTAGAGACTAGTAACTTTGAGGACACTCCTTCAGACAGTGCATTAGAGGAGGCTTGTAGGAGACAGTCAAACCAGTGCCATCATGTGTCTAATCAGTTGAGAGTTAGTGACCAAGACATTGCTATCACTTGCCAACATTTTGATGCTGCTCGTCAGTTGTTAGCAGTTTATGGATGGGGTTCTCCTACTAGTGATGAGTAGGGAGGAAGTTATCTTTCCTTGACAGAGATCCACTCTTTATGGGAGGCTATTCGGATTTTGAGACAGAATTATATGCAGTTGGTAGCTGACAGAGATTATCTTTTGGAGTGGGGCAGTACAGCATATGATGCATTGTTGGCCAAGGAAGATGAGGTGAGTGAGCTTACTGAGCAGCTTGAGGTGACTTCTGAGATTCTTGAGAGTACACAGTTGGCTCTCAAGGAGTCACAGTTTCATTTGGCTAAGGTGACCATGGAGTTAGAGCAACTACAGTCTTTACCTGATTCTATACAGTCACAAGCTGTGGTGTTTGGTGATCCGAGGATGTCCATGGTCGAGATTGTTAGAGACAGTGGAGATGGGGATGCATCCATCCTTGATACTAACATTGGCATATCAGGTTCATTCCCACTAGAGTCGGGTTCAATTGAGTTGGGTGCTGTAGTAGATTTTTGTGGTGTGCCTGACATGTTGGTGACCTCTAGTACTAATGGCACGAAGACTAGAGATGTTGTATCAAAGACCATGTGTGATGTTGGTGAGCTGATAGTTGACATGGTTCCTACTAGTAATACTACTCCCTTCGCAATGTCTTCAGAGGTAGTAGTCAGTTCCAACTTGGTTAATGATCGATTGCAGTTAGTTACATCTGGATTGCAGTCTGAGCCACTGACTGAGATTGGTGCATTCTATCGGCATTACACTGTGAGGTATGCTCATCTATCTACCTTTGATGACCATGTTGATGAGATGATGATACAGAGATGTACTTTGGTTCCTAGTGCTTATCATCAGTTATGGGATAGTTTGATGCCTCAGGATGAGAGTTGTGATGGGCATGACATGGTGATAGGTCCTGCAATTGACAGGTTGATAATACATGACTTAGAGAAGGAGTTTTGGAGTGATGCTTTAGCAGGTGTTGTTATTGATTCTACTCCTTTGGCTATGACATCTCTTGACTTAGCTGGTGATCAGTCACAGTGGGTTGTATCACTTCTTCATGGTGAGCTGTTGACTGAGGTTGGTTTTTTTTATCAACATTATATTGCAGGGTATGTAAATCAGTTAGCATTTGATCCTTGTGCTGAGGAGTTGATGGCAGACAAATTTGGTTTGGATTCCATTTCTTACTCTTTATCTTGTAATGTCTTTTCACCATCAGCAGTGTATGGGAGTTATGGTTATGAGATAGTGGCCGATGATTTTCAGAGTTGTGTTGACTGCAGGAGTTGTACAGTGTGTGGATTCTCCATACTTGGTACAGTTTCATTCGAGAGGGTTCACCATTGTTGCAGAGTTGGATTGTACATTCCATATAGGCCAGTGGGATGCATTGATGGTATTTGCTGTGTTGGTAGTTTGATTTTTCCACTTTACTTGGGTTCTGATGTTCTAAGAGTTTGTACCTCATGGGTTTTTGATTGTGGTAGTGGTGATTTCGGAGTTTGGTTGAGCTATAATTGTCAATTTGATTATGGATTCCTCTTGGTCATATTGCAGAGGATATTGCAGGAGCTTGTGTTAATTGGTAGTAGTATAGTTCATGACTACATTTGGGATCCAGGTGGATTGATTGGTTTATTGTTCAGCCATTTCTTGAGGACAAGCAATGATTGGGAGGGGAGGACTTGTCATGTCCCCTTTTCAAATAATTAAAAAAGAAAATCTTTGCTAAGGAAGGCAGGCCCAAGAAAGTGAAGTTTCGGAAAAAGGGGGTTAATCTTTGGAAACCGTTGGACTAATAAATGAAAATTATTATTAAAATAAGTTTCATTAACCTCTCTTGGACGTGAGTTACAGTTATGCCCTCTTTTAAGGGGTTTGGAGGCATTTTGGGCTCATGCCAGAACTTGATTTTTGCTCATTCTTTGTTATTCTTCAGAGGCTGCCAAACCTATGGAGAAGGAGACCCAAGAACGGGAGTTTGCAGGTTTCCAGGGAGACCCAAGAATGGGAGTTTGTAGGTTTCCAGGAAGGCTAAGGACGGGAGTTTGAAGCCATTCCATGTGCATGCTCATACAGAGTTTGCCTTTGTGCTGAATAGTGCAGATTTGTGAGTTTTCGGGTGTGTTTTTGTATGAGTTTGGTGTTTACAGTTGAGTATTTCATATCAGTTTGGGTTACTGCTGTATATCAGACTTTTAAATGATAAAATAGAGCTGAATATATATATTGGGATGTGATTAAACTTTTGAAATAGATTATTAGTGTTTTTGTGGTGTTTCCGGGCATATTTTGTGCTATTTCGGGAGCCCGATGAGCATAGTTTTGGTCCTACATTTTCGAGCTGTTGTGTAAAGGCTATACGGATCTGGAAATTTCACTTTGTAGGCTGTTATGCTGCTGAAAGTTCTGTAAAAATTTCCATTTTCAGATTTATTAAATAATTTGTGAAGTTGTGAAGCTTTTTGCACTATTTTCAGCATACCCGATTTGGGGTTTCTTGAGAAATTTGGAGGATCTTTGTGATATTAGTTGTTTGATCTTAAAGATCTGATTAAAGGTTGGAAATATCATACAAAATTCAGAAAAGGGACATTTCAGGCAAACTCTGCATGAGCATGCACATGGAATGGCTTTAAAATACCATCCTTAGCCTTTCTAAAAACCTACAAACTCCCATTCTTGGGTCTCCTTCTCCATAGGTTTGGTAGCCTCTGAAGAGCAACAAAGAAATGAGCAAAAATCAAGTTCTCCAATGAGCCCAAAATGTCTCCAAACCCCTTAAAAGAGGGAATCACCCTAACTCAGGTCCAAGAGGGGTTAATAAAACATAATTGAATAATAATTTTCATTTATTAATCCATTAGCTTCCAAAGATTATCCTGTTTTTTTGAAACTTCACCTTTTTGGGCTTGCCTACCTTAGCAAAGATTATTAGTTTTAATTATTTGAAAAGGGGACATGACAAGTCCTCCCCTTCCAAATATTGCTTGTCCTCAAGAAATGGCTAAACAATAAACGAATCAATCCACCTGGATCCCAATTGTAGTCATGAACTATACTATTTTCAATTAACATAGGCTCCTGCAATATCCTCTACAATATAACCAAGAGGAATCCATAATCAAACTGACAATTATTGCTCAACCAAACTCCAAAGTCACAACTTCCACGATCAGAAACCCACGAGACACAAAATTTTAGAACATCAAAACCCAAGTAAAGTGGACAAATCAAACTGCCAACACAGTAAATACCATCAACGCATCCCACTGGCTTATACAGAATGTACAATCCAACTCTGCAACAATGGTGAATGCTCCTGAATAAAACTGTACTAAGTATGGAGAATCCACACACTGTACAACTCCTACAGTCAACACAACTCTGCAGATCACCGGCCATTGTCTCATAACCATAACTCCCATGAACCCCGAATGGTGAAAAGCCATCACAACACAAATAGCAAGAAATGGAACCCAAACCAAATTTCCCTGCCATCAACTCCTCAACACAAGGATCAAACGCTAACTGATGTACATACCCTGCTATATAATGTTGATAAAACAAACCAACCTTAGTCAACAACTCACCATGAACAAGTGATACAACTCACTGTGACTGATCACTAGCTAAGTTAGGAGATGTCATAGCCAAAGGAGTAGAATCAATAATAACACCTGTTGAAGCATCACTCCAAAACTCCTGCTCTAAGTCATATATTATCAAGCTATCAACTACAAAACCTATCACCATGTTGTTCCCATCACAACTCTCATCTTGAAATACTCAACTGAAAACACCAAACTCTTACAAAAAACACACCCGAAAACCCACAAATCTGTATTGTTCAGCACAAAGGCAAACTCTGCATGAGAATGCACATGGAATGTCTTTAAACTCCCATCCTTAGCCTTCTTGAAAACCTGCAAACTCCCGTTCTTGGGTCTCCTTCTCCATAGGTTTGGCAGCCTCTGAAGAGCAACAAAGAAATGAGCAAAAATCAAGTTCTCCAATGAGCCCAAAATGCCTCCAAACCCCTTAAAAGAGGGCATAACCCTAACTCACGTCCAAGAGGGGTTAATAAAACATATTTTAATAATAATTTTCATTTATTAGTCCATTAGCTTCCAAAGATTATCCACTTTTTTTGAAACTTCACCTTTCTGGGCCTGCCTGCCTTAGCAAAGATTATTATTTTTAATTATTTGAAAAGGGGACATGAAAAAAACAACATGATTGATAACTTTTGATCTATTAAATGGCTTTTTCATGAGTTAGAGGAGGTAAAAGATAGAATAGTATAGCTAGAAAGCTAGGGGAAGAGGACTGAGCAAGGAAACTTGTAGACCATTGGGATCGAATAAGTTTGGTTGAAAAAAGGATTCATAATTTGGAGACTTTCAACCATAACATGGCTAATCAGATGCTCCCTATTCAAAATTCTCTTAATGAAAATATTGCCAGTCTTTGTGGTAAGATGAAAGCCATGGGGTTTGTCGTGAAGAAGGATGGGAAGGACAATGAGGAAGACAAGATGGAAGAGGACACCATAATGGACATAACCCAAAGCCACTCAGTTTGGACCTATCAAAAGAACTAGGAGCTCATGGTAGAGGAGAACTAGAGAGCTTATGAAGTGGCAGAAACTATCTAGGATCTCAAAAGGAAGGCAGAGGAGTAAGTGAAGAACTATCAAGCTCTGTCTTTGGTTTTCTATTGACTCTATAGGTCTTTTTCTTTTTGTTTTTTTTCCTATTTTTCATTCTAGCCTTTCTGTTGGCCGATGTTCTGTTGTTGGGCTTGTTTTGTTAATTTGCAGCACTTTGTTATGTAAGAACTTTTGGGTTTCAAGATCCCTATTAAACCTATCTTTCTTAATCAAAAACATTTTCCCAATTTAATTTCAATTTTTTAACCTATTTTATTGGCATCTGATGTGATTTCTTATGCTTTTAGTGTTCATTGTGACTTTATTTATAGATCGTTGGAAGTTTATTTCAATCCTTCATTTCCACTAGTTTTCCATTGGTAACAGGCTAGGAGTACTTGATGTCCATAGTTGTCACTAAGACCTACACAATGTGCATGTTTGATCACAATTGTGCATAAAGGTCTATCCCAAGGAGCGGCGTGTCAAGACTTGTTGTGCTATAGAAACCCCTAGGGCTAGAGAGGGTGTGTGTCTACATGTTTGGGAGAGAGATGTGAAGGGAGAAACAAAGAGGAAGGGAGCGGAATGGGGAGAAAAAAAAATGAGGTGAGAGGAGAGAGAAAAGATGAAGAGGTGGAATGATACTGATATATGAAGTCATATATGTATGTATGTGTGTATATATATATATATATATATATATATATATATATATATATATATATATATATGTATATATGTATGTATATATATATATGTATATATGTATGTATATATATATGTATATATGTATGTATATATATATGTATATATGTATGTATATATATATATGTATATATGTATGTATATATATATGTATATATGTATGTATATATATGTATATATGTATGTATATATATATATATACATATATACATATATATATATACATACATACATACATACATACATACATACATACATACATACATATGTATATATATATATGTATGCATATATATATGTACATATATATATACATATATATATACATATGTATGTATGTATGTATGTATGTATGTGTATGTATGTATGTATGTATATGTAAGTATGTGTGTGTAGAGAGAGAGAGAGAGAGAGAGAGAGAGAGAGAGAGAGAGAGAGAGAGATGTTGATAGTGAGGGAAGAATGAAAGACTTTGTGTGAGTAAAAGAATACAAAATGTAGGAGTAAGGAGCTCGATAGAGAGAGTTTCTAAATTAGAAAGAAACATATGAATATAGAAGTAGAGAGGGATAGAGGTCCATAACATAGCATAGTATCAGTGTTTGATATATTTCTTGACTATTGGCATAACCATTGTAATGAAAATATTTTATGGATTATTTTATTCAAACTAGAAAACATAATTATAACCAAAATAAAATTATAACTATTTAAAAACATCATCAAAGATATAAAAGACTATCGATTTATCCATTGCACCATTAAAAGGTCCACGTGCTAGTTATATTTTGGGAGAGATAACAAATTTATAAATGTTTACAACCTTCCATCCAAATATAATATGATTTATTTATTTATTTATTTTTCTTTGTACTAGTAGAAGTAATTTTATTTTCAAACAAAATTGTACTTGTACCTAGAAGTATTTTTTTTAAAATAAATTATTTATAGATATTTTCCTCTCATTTCTCATTTGCTTAGCAAGAACTCCTATTTTTTTAATGGATTTTTTTTAAAACGGCTTAGCCAAAATAGACAAACTTTATCAGAAGAAGAAAATATCTTGATAATCATTAATATTTATTTTATTTATATGTACAAGGGTAATCTCCAATGTTAATTAATTGGAAACAACTGAGAGGAAAACATTAATCTATCCGTCTATAGATCGATCGACTGAACTAATAAATCCAAACTAAAAAGAAATCATTAGACCTTACAACATCCTATACTACTATTGGTTTCCTAAGATTGTAATAACCAAAAAAAACCATTCTAATCTCTAGCAAATTTAACCTATTCATCTTCAATTCATTAGACCTTACAACATCCTATACTACTATTGGTTTCCTAAAATTGTAATAACCAAAAAAAACCATTCTAATCTCTAGCAAATTTAACCTATTCATCTTCTTTTCTCTAGGAGACATCAAACTCCATTGTTGTCGATGACACCAATATGACAATTGGATTTCTCCTTCTAGGTGCGATTTTCCTTAGAATTGATTGTTTTGTTCCCTTTTTCACTATAATATAAACAAACAAGAATACCTTGACGCGTGACTAAAGAATCGAATTTTAAATGTTATTATATTATAATAGAGAGAAACTCGAAGAAAGAACCCGCAAAATAGGGCTCAAATTATTAATACAACGAACTATGTACGTGTACTCCGATGTCCCTACACCATGTTCATACACTTGCATCATTCATACAAGTACCCAATAATTCAATAAAAAAATCATCAATCATTCCCGACAGGTGGCTTCAACTTTGTTTTCAAACCCAGTAGGAGGGAATACTCTCTACTTCTAGGTTCAAGTAAACCCAATAGGAGGGAATACTCTCCCTCCTATTGGATTGTGTTTTAAAGCACACAGAAATCCTCAGTTTTCCTGATTTACATGTGTGGGCGAGCCACAAAATCAGCGGCTATACCGGGCAAAACAACTGCCAGAGACTCGTTGATAAACTGGACAAATTTTCGAAGTACCAGTATGGGAAACTCCTTCCTAGGTCAAAAGGCGTAGATCTTCATTGCCAGAGAAGAGGAAAGCGTGCCAATTAAAATCGAAGCCGTAGATCTTCAGGTGGGCATAGAAGCGTCGGTCTGGTAATTGGGCTGCAGAGATTAGAGACTCGATAATGGGGATTAGGGTTTGTTTCGGAACTTATAAGTCAGTGGAGGAGGTAGCACTTGTCTGTGATCATGAAGCTAATTAAATTAGAGGGGAAAAAGCCAAGTTCAACTTTCCTGAACAAGTCAATGCCAAAAGATGACTCTACGAACAAGGTAAATGTTTTTCTTCAGTCTCTGTTACGTATAAGCGAATCTTAATAGATAGTTACCTTCGCAATAACAAGGAGGAATATGAGGTACGCAAATCTTCCAGTTATTACCCTCATAATAAAGAGGCATTCGAGGCATTTTCTGTTCCAAATCACGGTATAGAAAGAGAGACGTAGCTAATCCCTGATGTGCCTGATGTGCGTTTGGGTTATTTTCTGTTCAGTTGTATATGCAGAGAGCATTGGAATTGAATTCGGACGATGCCACCACGCATTGTTTATCAGTGGGTTTTGATTTCATGAATCACGAGCCATAAGTTATTGTGTGAACCATCTGTCTCTTTGTATAGCAGTTTTGAAGGCGTAAATGAACTCGGTACTCAACTGGAATCTCTCAAATCGTTTGAAATCACTAATGGCCTTTTCGAATGGGATTGAGGTTTGTATGAACCCCCTTGTTTGTGGGGAGAGCGGAATGAGCTTCTGCAGGACATCTGCACAGAAGTTCTGTGTTTCCCGATGACGGAAAATCTTCGTGATCAGACGCGAGTCGAAAGTGAGTAAGGCCTACTGACTGAAATTTGCCGAAACCAGGTTTTGTGTCAGCTTATCTTCCTTCACCCTTTATCTCCGAAAAATAGTTGATTCTAGCTTTTCTTAATAACGTTTTGTTATATCTCTTGATTTTTGTTTTAAATATATTTAACTAAAATTGTTAGGTAGGATGTAGGGGTAAAATGTAGGTAAATGATAAAACCAAAGTTAGTGTTCAATCAATGAATTCCATTTAAATTGTTTTGGAGGGGAAAAATAGTATGAGAAACTGTAATGTACATTTTGAAAGATTAAGTTAGAAGATGGGAAAATGGGAAGTCAAAATCAGGGGAGTACAGACAGACCAAATTATATTCTTGGACTTCAAAGAATCTTTGGTCTTGATCAGCAGATTTTAATTATGGATTTTATAAAGAGGATCTTTTACCATTTTTTTTTCATTTAATTTTTATTTTGCTAATTTCTTTAACATTTTCTGATGTTGTCACCTATGAGTATGGGAGTCAGAGGTTCACTATGGTATAATTTGATGTTAAAGTACATTTTGAAAGATTAAGTTATAAGATAGATAAATGGGAAGTCAAAATCTGGGAGTATGGATAGATGGAATTATATTCTTGGAGTGCAAAGAATCTTCCGTCTTTTAATTATGGTTTTTATATAGAGGGTTTTTAACCATTTTCTTGTTCATTCAATTTTTATTTTGCTAATTTCTTTACCATTTTCAGATGTTGTCACCTATGAAGGAAACTCAAAGTATGGGAGTCCCAGGTTTGCTATGGTATAGTTTAATGTAGAGATTAACATTGTGCTGAAGGTTCATATTTAATAGTTTTACTTGTATATTTTGGAAGGGTTTTGCTCTCAATTTGTTGCCTATAGAGATTATATTTTGAAGTGTTTGATAATACCATGGTGACATTTGATAAATTGTGTGAAGATTCCCTATACTTTGAAATAGATTATTTTATGAGTTGCAATAAAATTTAGTTGTTGTAAATCACATAAATTCTCTAAACTCTTTGATATATGTTTAACTATTAAAAATTTTAAATACAAAAAGAACATATAACCAAATCCAATTTTAAAATAATATGAATGATTATCACATAAAATATTGTAGTTCTAATAAGAATTGCATCCAGAGCAGCATAAAATATAGACAAAAATCTTATTCAAAACCATAATTTGTAAGGGTGGAAATTTTCAATTATGAATCATATTTTTCAAGATACAATATGAAAGACTTGAGTTTGGTGAAGAAATCTATGATAAAAACTCATAAGTTACATCACTTAACTTGGCCAAAAACTATCATCTTCAATAGAATCTAAGAACATAAGTAGTATACTTCACTCCATCTTCCATCACAATATATATAATTCCCTTGAGATTGACTAGCTAGCATCCAATTTTCTCCTTTCTCTTTCTAGAATTGTTGACTTCTCACCACTTGCTCAAAATACCAAGTGCCCCTAGATCACTCAACATGACATAGAAATAAGCCCTACAATTGTTTCCAACTATTTAGAAAAGTTATCTATTATAAATTTAAAGGTCAAGTCAAATGTGAACTTTTATCAATGTTCTGATATGGGATACATGTAACGGTCCATTTCATCATTTTGAAATTGTTGAAAATTAATAGAGATCTATATGAGCTACCTTCCTCCACTTATAATAAAGATCTAGAAAAAAATATTGCATAGATCATTACCAAATCACCTTGTGGTTGATGAAACTAAATAAGGGTCTAGTTGAGGGTAAAAATTCCAACGAGAGGAAGAAATACTAGTGATAAAGATGCTAGATGGGAATAATCAAGTTAATAGAAAAGAAACCTTTACAAATAGTCCAAGAGAAAAACATAGATAGATCCACATAGATAGATAGGTGTACTATGGATACCCTCTTATGCATAAGCATATATAAACATAGAAAAATACTTTAATTTTTCAAAAGTATATAGATCAAGGGAGTTCTATCTTCTGACAAGAAACATCATCACAATACTACATCAAGAAGGTTGATCAGTATTCTAATATTTTCTTGTAGGTAATATAGTATTGCAATCACTTGTGCATAACTAGTGATTAACTTTTACTATTAATATAATCCTTTCTTTTTTAGTCCTACCTATAAATAGGTGGACACTAAAGTTTTCATATCTCTTTTATCTATTAATTCATTTATTGGAAATTGTGCATAATAGGTTTATCCTATGTTTGTAGAAAATATTTCATTAAAGTGAGATTGTGTTATTTCATTTTTTCTTTCTGATTGGTCAATCCAGTATTTTTGGTTTTCTATTGCAAAAAGTGGAAAATTTTATTTGTGAACATAAGGCATTTGTTGAATACTACACATAGCTAAAATAATTTGATAATTGCTGGCATTTTATGAATATGATATTTTGCATGCCATAAAAAAAATATTTCTTTAAGACATTTGGTTCAATGGTCCACATGCCTTGCCTTATACTTTTATATTTTGCATGCACTAACTTGTCTTTCACTATTGTTTGTTATGAATTTTTGTTTCTATTAGGCTGATATCTTGAGAGGGATAAGTCAATTCCAGCATCTGTCCAATCTTGGATTGTATTTCTGTATTGTTTTCAAACACAAAAGAAATGGTATAGTTTAGTTTTCTTTGGTAGAAAGAAATGAATTAGACTTACCTCATGTGTGAATAAAGCATAAATTCTAGCCACTTTTTCATTTGGGAAAGCATAAATTTGATAAGAGATGCAAAGAACTACTAACAAACTTTGTGGAGTGTGGGAGATTCATGAAAGTTGGCTAGGATGATTATTTTTTATTACAAGTCATATTTTTACAATAGAAAACAACTTTGAGGTATTGTTGGGCCCAATGGTATAACTTCTACAATTGAATATGACATGTGAAAAATTTTAAAGTTATTTTTTTATGTTATGGCCTCACTCTTGGTGGATAAACCAATGTAGGTGGAAGATTTCCTCCTCCATAAGACCTTTCACTAGAGGTTCGATATTTTTCCAAGTGAGTTATGCTTTTACTAGATAGTAATTAAAGTATCTTTTGGGAAAAACTTTTTTGATTTCTGAGTAGTTTTCTTGCATGTTCAAATGGTTGATGCAGTTCCATTGTCCAAATTAAATGATCCTTTTCCAATGTAGAAGGGACTTGAAGTTGAACTTTAAGTTGCAATTGATAATTTTTATAAAGAATTATTAATAGTTTGTTCTCCATGTATTGGACTAGCACAATCTTGAAGCCCATTTTGCTAGTGATAATTACCATGCTAATTTTAGTAGAATCATGAATGAGATAAGAGTCATCATGTGCATCATCACACCTATGTCCTGGCAGTGATATTCCAATAAATGAGTGCATATAATTTTATTCCCTAATTCAATTGTGTCAAAAATAACCTTTACTCTTAGAAATATATTTCAAGAAGTATTGAACATTTGTATTTAATATATTTTTTGAAATAGTATTTGTATAAATTATGCTTAAAAAACAAACAAACAATTATTCTTTGTAAAAATTAGGAATGACAATGTAAAGTTCAATAGATAAAACTCATATTAAAAATCTTTCTAATTGACATAGAAATCCATAACAAAACATTTTTTTGCTATAGGTGGAGCTTTAGCTACAACAATTTAGCTCTTGTTTGTAATGTTTCTATGTCAAATATTAATTTCAAAAATAAAAAAAATATTAAACTTTAACTTCATTGCCTCATACTTTGGATCTTATAGGAACGGATTTCAGGAGATGAAACACATAAAATATGTGGAATAATTTTTTAACAATAATAATTACATTTGAAAAATAAAAAAATATTTTTCATTATAAATAATTTATATTAAAAAATATTATTTTTTAAATAATTGAAAAAAGAGGGATAAAAAATTATTAAGACAAAAAGGATTACAAAAACGATAGCTGAACAAGGAGCTTTGTCTTGATCAACAAGTTCATCAAATTCTTGTAACAAATCAAGGGGTAGCTACCCCCTATCCATTGTATTCCATCCAAATGCAGGAAAAAAAGCCCATTTGGCTAATCAATAAGTAGTTTTGTTCCATTCACGAGGAATGTAAGTAAAGCTAATGATTTCAAGAGAAGTACAAAAGAGAAGTGTTTGATTAACAACAATAGCCAGTTGCCAACTAACATCCTCAATCTCCTGCAAAGTAAGTAAGTTCACAACTTGGGAGTCAGACTCATAGATAATCTTGCATGATCCCCTCAAACAACATTGTTCCATGACATATAAAATGGCCTAAGCCTCCATAAGAATGTTAGTATGATAACCCTTATGCACTCAGAAAAGGAATTTATCTTCACCCCCAATACTAGCAAGTCCTAGATTCACCCAGGAAGAACCATCAGTGTTAATTTTAAGAACTGTAGTAGGAGGAGTCCAATACCCCTCTCAATTCACCCATCCCTTCCCCTATTGTCGAGGTTTTTTGGGAACCCTTTGATACCATTGAGCTGTAACCCCATCCTAAAGATGAAAATTAAGATGATTTCATATAGAAATATCAGTTGGATCCATACCCCTATATAGCTCATACTTCACTTCAATAGTTTCCGTAAGATAATGCAAGATCTTCCACCAAAGATGCATAACACCAATTCAGACATCTTGAAAGATTTGTTGATTCCTCTCCAGCCAGTTATGCAAAAGAATGAATGATGGGCCAACAATCCAAGCAACATGGAGAGGGGAAGCCTTAGAGGGAACACTCCCCAAGTGGGCCTAGAACTCAAGAAAAGATGAAGCATCCCTATAAGAGCAACTCCAAGCACTCCACCAAAGGTTTCATAACTGAGTAGAAAAGGTGCAATGGAAGAATAGATGGGAGACAAATACCTCCCCATTACCACACAAGACAAAATGAGGGACCCTGAAATCCACATTTGCAAAGAATATCCCACATAAGACAATGGTTGTGAACCACTATCCACATGAAAAAATTGTACTTAGACCAAGAAAATTGATTCCAAATTTGTTTCTGCCAAGGGACCTCAACATCCCCAAATAGTTGTCTAGTTATCTCCTGATACACAATGGAGATAGAATATCTACTAAACAAGGTACCTTCCCAAGTGAAAACATCTAGTCCAAGTAGATAGAAACACACCCTAGAGGGAAAAATATGAGAAACGTCTTGACGATGCACCTCTATTTCTCCAAGAGGCCAATCTAAAGAATGCTTCCATCTATAACCAACAATATGCCCCAATTAATAAAGAGTCATGTAATTAGCCACATTATCTCATCTAGCAACAAGAAAAGGATCAAAGAGAGTCTAAAAATGAGGGTACATAGATAAGATGGAGAGGAATCCATCCCAAGCATCGGAGCAAAGAAAAAGCTCAGATCCTCCATTACATGTCTAGAAAATACCTCTCTTAACTAAAAGAGCCCCAGTCTTGAGAGTATACTAGACCATAGAGCCACGACCTTCAAGAGAAATTTGAAAAATAGAGAAAGGATCAACACCTATAAAATATTTATGAGTAATAATATGGGCCTAGAGTTGATTTTGTCCAAAGAACCATCACCAATAAATCTTAGCATCCAATGCTTGACTACTCAAGGGAGTTAATCAAAGACCAAGACCACCCTCCTTCGTAGGCCTGCATATAGTCTTCCAACTAATTAGACTCCATTTAGACCTATGAAAATGACCAAGTGCTCCAAAGGAATTACAAAGAAAGGGCATCAAACTCCTTGAGATAGTAAACAAGAGCAGCCTTAACGATGCTTCTATATGTAGGAAGAGCTTGAATAATAGATTATAAAAGGGTAACTTGAGCAACAGTAGAGAGCCATCTCCAAGTCTAATGATTTACCTTTTCCTAAAGCTTTTTAATCAAATTATGCTAGAATATTTGTGGCTTCCTAGAAATAGTAATAGGGATGCCAAGATAAGTCAAAGGATGTGACCCAATCTGAAACCTTAAGATATTAGCAATCCTTTGTAGAGTAAATTTAGGGGTGTTAAAAAAATAAATAGAAGATTTGTGATCATTTAATTGTTTTCATGATGCCACAAGATAAATATCCAAAGTATGTCAAAAGGATTCAACTTCCTTGATCTTAGAAAATCCTACAAGAGAAAAATCATCAACAAATTGGAGGTGAGGAAGAGTAGGTAAATTATTGCCCCACCACCATCTCTAAATAGATTTTTTGGAAACTTGATAATTAATTAATCTTCCCAAGACCTCAACCATAATGATAAAAATATAGGGGGAGAGTGGATCACCGAGGTCAAGACTTCTAGAGGCATCAAATAGCTGGGAAGGTTGACCATTAAGAAAAATAGAAATAGAGGCAGAAGTAATAGAACTCATACTCCAACTCACCCAATTAGAGCTAAAGATAAAGGTAAAAGGGATATTCCTCAAGAAACTCCATTTAACTCTATCGTAGACCTTAGCCATATCCAACTTAATAAACATATATCACTCCCTTAAACTAGTCATAGAGTGAATAGCCTCAGTAGCAATAACCACCCCATCCAAAATTTGTCTTCTTGCAACAAAACCACCTTGTTCCTCTAAGATAAAAGTAGGGAGCCACATTTTAATTCTCTTAGAAATCAACTTAGCAATGACTTTGTAAACCACATTACATAAAGCAAGAGGTCTAAAAAACTCCTATTGATTAGCGTCATCTCTTTTTGGAATAAGAGTCAAGAAAGTAGAATTCAATGCCTAAAGCATCTTCTTTCCAGAATATGATTCCTTAACAACCTCCAAAAAATCATGACTAAATATGTCCCAAAATACTTGAAAGAATTCAACTAGATACCCATCAGAACTAGTAGCTTTGCCCTTAAGCATGCCAAAGACCACCTCCTCCAACTCATCCAAAGAGATCGATCACATGAGATAACCATTAATTTCCTAGGTAATAAGGGAAGGGATACAAGACAAAATAATATTTTCTTCATTATCAAGAGGAAGAGAATCCTTGAAAAAGAGGGTAGAAAAGTATCGAGCAGCCTCCTAGAACAAAGCTAGCAAAGAAGACTATTGAATACCATGAGAATTAGCAAATGAAGAAATGGTACTCTGATTCTAGCAAGGTTGCACATTTTTATGGAAAAACGTAGTGTTTCTATATCCTTCTTGAAGCCAACCAACTCTAGCCTTTTGCTTCCAAAAAATTTCCTCTCAAAGTTCCCATTCTTATAGAACTTTAAAAGCTAGGGATTTAGCCTTTCCAAGATCCTCAGAAAAACCTTGATCTCTAATTTTCTTAGTTATGACATCGACATGTTCCTGAGCAAGCCTCTTTAGAGATTGAAGGTTCCCAAAATTTTGTCTATTCTATATTTTGAGCTACCCTATAAGATATTGAAGCCTTTTAGAAAATGAAAACATAGAAGTACCATATGCAAGAGCTCCATCTCTCCACCAACAAAATACAAAATCATGAAGAGAGGAGTTACGAAGCCACATCAACTAGAACATAAAAGGTGGATGCTTTAGAATAATAGCCCTAGTAGAAAAAAAATTAATAGGCCAATGATCATAACCCCTCTAGTCTAGAATTTCCAAAGATAGGGTAAGGGTGCCATTGACCTAGAAACAAGAAAAAATAAATCTATCCTGACATTCTAAGATAGCATCATCCCTAGTCCTTCTATTATTCCAAGTATAAAGGCCATTAGAAGGATTAACATTGGAGAGGTGCAAAAGAGTTATGTGCTAATGAAGAAGAGTAGAAGAAGGCCCCAATCTAGCCAAACCACCTTGGTTCTCCTCCAAACACAAAACTAAATTGAAGTCTCCTCCTAAGACCCAAGGATGAAAAGGGTGACAATTTCTAACATACTAAAAATGCCTCCAAAGCTCCCCCTTTCCCAAAAAATAAATAGGCATACACATTAGTAACCATGATCACCTCACATAAGTCCAAAGAAGAAGCCACCATAGAGAGAGATGAGCAAGAAGACATGCAACCAAGGAGAGAAATTTTTTGCTGATCCCCAAAGATAGCCAAACCACTAGCACTTCCCATAGCCCCAACAAACTGGCATTTCCCACAAGGCCAAATACTAGATGCATGTCATACTATAGACTCCACAAAGATCTTAGTGTCTTAGATATAAACAACATCAGGAGAATGATAAACTACTAGATTCTGAATAGCCTTTTATCTAGGGATTCTATTCAACCCCCTAACATTCCATGAGAGAATAATCATCATTGAGTAGATTGGGGGAAATGAACATCCAATTATTTCACTAACCTAGACTCTATCAATATATATCCTTTGAGTTTAATCTTCTCCTAATCTAGTATACACCCACTCCTTAGAGGAGTAAAGGAAACTCACTTAAGCGGTCTATACATCAATCCCAAGGGGGGAGGAGACCCCTCACCCTCACCCATTGCTAGCACATCCTTAACCAATTCAGCCTAAACAATGTCATTATCCTCAAGCACCACAAATGTCACTGAAGCTTCAAACTAAGGAGCTATAAGGACTTCATTCTTCTAGTGTAGCACAACCTAGGATGGCCCACAAGCGGCTTCAAGTGGAAGTTCCCCATTTGAGAAAATTGGATCAAAATAAATACTAGGAGGAATACCCTCCTCTAAAAGCATACTATCCAGCACCTCAAAATGATTAAAACCCAAATTAGATTATTGATATTTCAAAGGCCCCTTCTAACCACACCACTTATCTTGTGGGTGACCAGTGGTAAATCCATCCTTATCCTAGATTTGAGCTTTTCCTTTTCCTATATTATCTCATTGATTTTTCCCCTTAGTTATGTTATCCATTTGAGCTTCTCCTTTTCCTACAACATCTGCCAAACCACCTCCATTATCAACCATAGAACCATCCACTCCTTTGGAAGTTAAGTTTCGATGACACTGACATTGTACATTTTTTTAAAATTATATATATTTTTTATTAAAAACTTTTTTTCTTTAAATATTTATGACAATTTTTTTAATCTTAACTAACAATTGATTAATTTATATAAAATAGCATCATTACAAATCACTATTTTCTATTAATTTTTTTATCTTAAAATAGTGTAACTTATGGCAACTCACTATTACAACTCAGGGAAAATGCAAGCCACTAAGTTACACTTGTTTTTTAGGGCTTTAGCATCATATACCTAGTAATTTTTTAATATATTTATGTTATTTTAAAAATCTTATTCTCCCTTGGATAAAATAGTAGACTTTTTTATTTTCTATATTCCTAACGGTTTAGGAGAAATATAGTTTTTGTTTAGAATTTATAAAATATGAAAAATATTGGAATAATTAGATTGACCATGCCACTCATTAATACATATAATTTTTCTATTTGACATCTATCTAATTTTTCGTTGACTATTATATTTCTTATTGAAAATAAAATTCTTCACATAGCACTTCTTGTATCATAATTTGATTTTCAATAAAAAATCATATTGTTTAGTGCATTATATAATTTTTTAACCTTATATCAGTTGCCACATAGAGGTTGGTTTTTATTATGTTCATCATAATCAAGCTACAGTATATTGTTTTATTTTATTCCTATTATTATGAGTAATTACAAGAATTTAGTAATAACTTTATGAGACTTTATATTTAATAATTACTTGTGTTAAATATATTAATTAATCAAGAAATTGAATTTAATGAGATAATTTGAGAATTACAATCGAATTGATATAATACATGAATATACTAATGAGGAAATATAATTAAAAATTATCACTTCAAAATTTATAATGAATAATTTTTTGAAATGAATATTAAATTTAAATATTAATTATATATTGATAGTATAAAGAAGTTAAGTTTTAAATATATTTAAATAATACAAAAATTATTAATCACCAATCAAATATTAATTGCTAGAATTTTAAAGATTATATAAATCTTATTCAAAAGAATAGGATAGCGCTATTACATAATTTATTTAACTAACCTTTACAATAAAATATGATACTTATAATATAATGCATGTTGGTCAAATATAGGGATTGCACACAAAACCATGATGCATGAACGATGAATAAAACTTAATTAAATGTTGTATGGATCTAATATATCAATTCAATAAATAAACACAAATTTAAAAGAACATGTAGTAATTATATTTACTTCTCATTTTGCTTTGACTATGCCAAATAATGACAGTTGATTTTCTATCATAGGAAATGTTTTAATCTGAATAGATTACTATTATGCCATCACTAATATATTTTCCTTCTACTAAGATTGTTTAGGATATTATTATTCTTGATTCATTTTATACCATTGGTGTTAATCTAGAATGTTTCTTCTTTTCAAACTATACTTCCATTGGTATTTGAATTCATAATAAAAAGCTTACGAGTTTTTCATACACTTTTGGATATTTCTATGTAATGAATTTCATATAGTTAGGCTCCCTTGATCTAATATAGTAAATAAAAGAACAAAAATTCTTGAAGATATATTGAGAAATCATATTTGGCTGGATTTTTTTGAGTGTAAATGTCATGTTGATGTTATAGTGGTATGTCTACCATCTGACAAATATTTAATAGGTAAGGTATTTCTCTATACATTAACTATTTAGTTTTTTACTCAAAATCATTGACCCATGTGTCATGAGTAATGGTTCACTTGAACCCATCTCTCATGAGAATGAATGAAAAACTTAGAACTCATTGGATCTAGGTGATGCTCATTGAGGTAAAGCATTGATACTTTCCAAGAGGTCTCACATCCTATTACTACTCTAACTTATGTGTAGTTAACTATGAAGTTTCCTTTGGTTAAACCTAGTCTTTTTTAACCTCATTAGTAAAATATTGACCAAGTGTTGTTCCTTATCAAATATTTAGTAGAAATCCCTTGAAGCTTGTCAATTGATAAGTGAGCTCTTTTTCAACAAACCAATTCAAATTTTGATATTGCTATCAAGATTCAACTATCTAGTTTTCAAGTCAAACTCATTGACCCATGTTTCATTAGTTGTGATTTTCATGATCCCATCTCTCATGAGAATAAATGGAACACATAGCACTCCTTGGATCTAAGATATATTCACATAGATGAATCACTAAGACTTCTAAGGAGGTCTCCCATCTGAATACTACTCCAGCTCAAGAATGCTTAACTAGGAAGTTTCCTCCATGGTTATACCTAGTTTTGTTTCAACCCCATTTGTAGAACCTTAAGAAAGTATTGTTCCTTAAGAACAATCTATTAGAAAACCTCCTAACCTCATCAATTAATGAGTTGGATTTTTTTTTCAACAATAATCAAAATTAAGATATGCTATCAGGATTACACTTTGTAGTTTTTACAGAAAACTAATTGATGCATCCTTCATGAGTAGTGGTTCATGTGAAATTTTCTCTCATGAGAATGAATGAAACACTTAACACTCGTTGGATCTAGGTAATGCTTGTAAAGGTGAAGTCTACTCAAGATCACATGGTACATGGATCGAAGACCTCATCAAAATTTTGAATGCTTCACCTCTATGAGAATCAACTAGATTCAATGTGTGATAAGTGTTCCATTCATTCTTATGAGAGATGGGTTCATATGAACTAGTACTCATGCAACAAGTGTCAACTAGTTTGACTTGAAAACTACATAGTTGAATCCTAATAGAAATATAAAAATTTGAAATCTTATGGAAAATAATTCATTCTTGTTAATTTATGATGTTAAGGGGCTTTCTAATGAATTATTTGATTCATCATTCTCCTTAATGATGCACCTAGTTTGACACTTTCATGTCTTATTTGACACATCTCCAATTCTTGTTTATTTATCCTTTTGTCCTCTAACCTGAATATTATATTTCTATTTTTAGATAATTTTTATATTTCTTGTTGACCATGAAATTCTTCATATACCTATTCATTTATCATAATTCTCTTATGAATGTCAAATCATATTCTTTTTGTGAACTATCTTTTATTTATTCTTATTCTAGTGTCCCAAGAAGTTAGTAAATTATTGTTATCATCATAACCAAGATATGTTCTATTATTATTATTATTATGACCCACTACTAGATAGGAATAAGAACTTTGTGAAAGATGTTACCTCCTTTTTCCTTGGTATTATCAATTTCTTGATGTTACATAGATTAATTCATTAAGGAATTAAATTTATTAATAATTTGAAAATTAAAATAAAAAAATAACATTCAAATTAATTATTTATCAGTCTTTATCATAGACTACTTGTAACTTAAAACCTAATACAAATCATATTCAAAAGAATAATTTATGGGTTATTACATAAAATACTTTAGTAATATTGAAAAAAATAGGATACTTAAAATATAATGCAAGAATAATGAACGAAACATAATAAAATGGTGTGTGGATACATATCAAATATATAAATTCAGTAATGAAGCACAATCTCAAAAAGAAATATTATAATTTAATTTATTTTTAATGTTAACTTTACTATTGCAAATATTAGCACTTGATTTTCTATCATCTAATTTTTTTTTGTTATCTAAATAGAAAACTCTTTTATCATTACTAAGATATTATTCTTCTATGAAGCTTGTTTATGCACTTTCAGGTTTGGACACTATTAATCTTGACTCATTTTGTACCTATGGTGTCAATCTAGCATGTTGTTTGCTTGTACATTGCACTTATATTAGAGATTGAATTCTTAATGAATGAATCACTCCTATCTTTCTCATACACATTTGGATATTTCTATGTGAAGAATATTATTATGTTAGATCCCCTTGATCTAAGACAATATTTTATAATCAATGATTGCTAGTATATATCTGGAGCAACCATATAAGGCTAGAGTGTTGTCATTGTCAATGTCATGTTGATGCTCTATTAATATTGCTACCATGTGAAAAATATTTAATGATTCAATTACCAAGAATTATATAATCATTATGAATTATGATTTTTTCCTTTTTATACAATACTTTAACATGCAATCTATACACTATGACGAGTTGGTGTCCATGCAATTTATCAATACAAGGAATAAAGTGCATGAGGTTTCTAATGGGATCTTGACATAAATGAAAAAGTCACTACAAAAGTTGGCGGCCTTTCCTTGGTTGGCTGGAAATGGTGAAAGCAGACAAGGGTTTTAGATGAAGCCAACATTAACCAGTTTCTCTGTCCCAGTGATAGCCTGAGCCTTGAAAATGGTGGATTTGTGGGAATGTCCCTACCATTTCCCTAGAAAGAGGTATGTTATGAAAATATGGGTTACATAACTTTATAAGGTAGGTTCCAATATTTTTACTACTACCACTTCCCCATTTTGAACCATTTTAGGAATCACGATCTAATTTCATTCTCATATCTTATTCTACACTCGATGGAGGATAATATCTTCAAGGTTAGGAAAAGGATGAAATAAGGTAAACCTTATAATATCCTTCATCAGGCCCTTATGTTCAAACTCTTAAATTTCCATAAATGACATTTCCCTTATTCTCCCTAATCTTGTTATTTCCACCTTAACAACTCAAATTTGTAATGAGTTTATGTCTACTGTGGATCCTAAAATCCCTTAGACCTCTTTGAACCATATTCCTAAACAAATTAAAATGGAGAAGGATGTTTAGATTATAGATTATGATGTGGAAATGAAAGGTGAAAGACAAAGGTCCTTTAGGAATAGGAAAAAAATAATTTAAAAAATCAAAATGAGAAGCACGTGTGTCTTGTTAGTTTGGAATCCACTAATAGTGGTAAAAGAAAACCCCCATAGAAAAGGAATAAAAAGGATTTTAAGAAAAAATACAATGAGGATGATGAAGTTGAAATGAATAGTAAAGGGAAAGAGGGTGAGATTAGCCCTACCATTACTCACTTAAGCCCTATTCCGTCCCATGTTTCAAACACCTTAAAAAATCATACTCTTGAGAGTTCCAAATAGGTGCATGAAAAGGGAAAGACCTTCAATTCCCCTACTTGTCAGCATCACAAGGACAACAAAAGCTAGGTCAAGGATGCCCAAGTGACCCTTGGAGTTGAAAACCAGAAAAAAGAAGAGGATTATCCTAATCAAAAAGGCCTTTAGAAACTCGAAGAGAGGGAAGAGGTTGTTGAAAGGATATTTGATGATGTGGTCAGGTTTTCAATTAAGGTTATTCACTCGGTGGTTTTGACTATTCACCTACTTCATGCTAAGGGTGGACACCATTGGTTCTATGTATAGGTTCCTAGTTGATGATTGGTTACAATTGCTATTGGACAAGATGAGGGAAAAGAGAAGAACAAAGAGATCTAGCTCTCCTTTTGTATTGACTAGCTTTGTATATATTATGTTTACAACTACTCGTAGTTTACTGGTTATCAATAGATATTGGGATACTACGATGTATGAGTTTTTTAAATTAAGAAAGGTGCTAGGTTAGTATGTGTTGTATTTGACTATTGGGTTTTATATGTTTTAATTCCTAGGTGAGCTTCAATTTTTGAATGATTTTTAATTTCAAAACCTTGCAATCTATATATTTTTCATAATTTAACTAATACTCAATGACTTGGAAAATTAGTTACCTTAAATCCACTTAAATTTAAATTTAAATTTATAATATCATTGCACCTACAAATTATACTAAAATAATGAAATTGATAAAATTCAAATTCCTATTATTTTATCAACATTTACGCATAAATAGATTATTCTACTCAATAATACTTAGATTAAAGATAAACCAATACAAACAAGTGCCACGTAGTGGCATGTACTTGCCTTTATAGAAAATTGTAATGGAAATAAAAATCTTAAACTAATGAAGAGTTATTACACAAACTATAAAATGTAATGTATTGTATTTAAAAGTAAAGTTATGAAAATAATTTGAAATGTCTTTTATTTCATTTCATTTATTTAACTTGTTTTTAAAGAAAGATAAAGAAAAAATCTTTTAAAAGGGTAAAATAAAAATGAAAGTCATAAGTAATTTTACTATAAAATCTAGAAAAATTAATAAAATACATGATTAAAAAACTGTTAAAAAATTAAAATAGTTAATCAAAGCAATATAGTATTCTTGTTTTATTTTTTGTTTCTTTAAATTTCCTAATTTATATTTATTTATTAAGTTATATAATAACTAAATTATTATAAGTATTTTCTTTCTTAAAAAATATTTTAAAAATTTACCAATATTTAACCTACTAATATAATTTTTTCAAATTAATGTAGTATTTTTTAAAAGTGCAACAACATAAATTAATAATTAATAACAGAAGTAACCATAAAAAAAATTAGAAAATGACCTTATTCATATTATTGTTGTAGGCAATATACTATTGCAATAACTGATATTTAACAACTAGTGATTAATCCTTTCAATATACCAACTAGATGTAAGTATTATTTTTTTTAAAAATTTGCAATGTTTATTTGTGAAATTTTTAATTTCTAATTTTTAAAAAATTAATTTATTTGAACTTCATTGGCTCATATGGTTGGGGTCTTGAGTGGATTTTAAGCAAGCATGCTTTCTTAATAAATAAAAATAACATTGTATGATTTTTTTTTTTGAGTTGTACATATTTAATAATTGAAAAAGTTAAAAAATAGTCATTAATAAGAAATGTAATTATGAGTTACTATAATATAGTTAAAATGTAACAACTATTTTATATTAGCAAAGATGAATACAAGCTACTATGTAGCACTTGTTCATATATTTTAATCAAACCAATCTTAATGTGTTATGTAATATATAAGGAAGATTTTTAAAAAAAAAAAATTGGCCAATATTTAGAAGAGAAAAAATTCAATATGAGCCGGAAGTACAATAAGACATTAAAAAAATGATCGTTAGACCTTATAACATCCTAAACTACTCATGCTTTCCTAACATTCCAATAACCACACTAAGAAATTACTTAAACGGTGAACCACGAATCAATTTTTAAATGTGATTATTACGGCAGGTATAAGGGGAGAAAGCTCAAATTAGTGATACACCCAACGGTGTACGTATACTCCGATGTCTCTGGAGTAAATCTATACCATGTATTCCTCGGTTTTTGAGTTCCTTTATAGCGATCACCTTCTCAGGAGGGTGATAATATAAAAGCCAACTAGATTCTATTCTAAGAGGGAAAAAAAAACAGTATGTTAACAACTTCTGACACAGTTACAGAGTTATTGTTTATTTCTTTTTAAAATCAGTATACTGGGCATTATTTTATAGTATAAACAATGTCTGGTTACCTATGAACGCGACATATCTGATGTGTTTCCCTTGATACATGTTGCCAACATTTCGTTTCAGGTGTAGACTAGTAGTTAACGACTCCCAATCCAGCACATCATTCGCGCAAGTAGCTAATAATTGAGATGCTTCACGACAGGTGGCTTCATCTTGGCTTTCAAACCCCACAGGAGGGGGAGCTCTTGAGGTTCAAATAAGCCCCTGGTTTGTGGTTTGGAGCACACAGAAATTCTCAGTTAGTTTTTGGTTTACATAGGGAACATGTGTGGGCGAACCGCAAAATCAACTATTGCGTCCGGCAAAACAACGGCTGGAGACTCGTTAATAAGCTTTGACAAATTTTCAGAGTACCATCTTGGTAAAGCCCTTACTAGGTCAAATGAAGCAGTAGATCCTCATTGACAGAAAAGAGAGGAAAGCGTGGCAATAAATGTAAAAGAGAAGAAAAGGAAGGCACATCACAAATACGTATGGATGAGGAAGCGACTGTCTGGCAAATGGGCTGCAGAGATCAGAGACCCAATGAAGAGAATTAGGGTTTGGCTTAGAACTTACAACTCTGCAGAGGAGGCCGCGATCGCCTATGATCGTGAAGCTAAATAAATTAGAGGGAAAAGGGCCAAGCTCAACTTTCCTGAAAAGTCAATGTCATATATGACTCTATGAACAAGGTGAATGTTTCTCTTCAACCTCTGTCAGTATTAGCGAATCTTTTAACTATTACCCTACAAATAACGAGGATGAATATGAGATGAGCAAATGTTCGAGTTATTACCCTCACAATAACAAGGATTCCTATGGGGTATTTTCTATTCCAAATCAACGGATGGAAAGGGAGTGTCTAAACCCTAAGGTGCCGGAAGCAGCAGTTCATGAGTATATGGAACAATTGGAGAGAGCATTGAAATTGAATCCCGAGGACGCCAATCCGCATTGTTTATCAGTGGGTTTTGGTATCAATAATGGCGTCTTACAATGTCATGAATCACTACGCATAAGCCCGTGTCTGACTGAGAGTAAGAAATTACCCAACGAGTTATTGTGTGAACCGTCTCTCTCTTTGGATAGCAGTTTTGAAGACGTAGATGAACAAAGTACTCAAATGGAATGTCTCAAATCATTTGAAATCATTGATGGGGTTTTCTAATGGGAGAAGGGTTTGTACGAGTCCCCTTTTTAGTCGAAAGGGCCGAATGAGCTTCTGGAGGACGGCTGCACAGGGGAGCTGCCTTTTCTGAAGATGGAGAATCTTACTGATCAGACGTGGATCGAAAGTGAGGAAAGCCAACAGACAGAAATTTACTGAAATCAGGTTTTTCATATTCTTATCTTAGCTCTCTCTTGATCTGCAAAAATAAGGTGATTCTAGGTTTTTTATTTTTCATTATAAAGCTGAGCATGGAGTATAAAGTCATGTTGCGGAGGATGCAATTTTAAAATGGTATGTTCCAATGTCCGTTGTAGTGTGAGCTATGTAGTATAAAGTCACAATAAGCGTATAGCAATTACTAATCTCTCTTGCACCTCATGTCTAATAGTAGCCTAGTTTCGATCATAGCTCATAATTTTTGCTTCAAATTTAATTGACAAAAATAGTAAATTAAGATCTAGGGACGACCTGTACTGAAATGATGAAGGCATATTAATAAATGAGATTTGAAATATTGTGAGACAAAATTAGGCATAGAAATGGGGCAAATGACAAGTTACAACCTGGAGAGTTAGGAGTTGGAAGATAAGTGAAACAGGAATTATATTCTTTGGAATGCAGAGAATCTTCTCTCTTGATTATAGGATTTTAAATATGATCGTTATATAAAGAGTTTTGATACCATTTTCTCATACACACTGTTTTTATTTTGTTATTTCTTGTGCTGTTTTTGAGGAGCTGTCAAATCTGTGAATCTGTGAAGGAGGTTCAAGAATGAGATGTTTGAAGATTTCTAGGTGAACTGAAGATGTTAGCTAAAGGTTCACATTTAGTAGTTTTATTAACTTAATGTCTTACTGTTTTGATAGTAATTTGTTAGGTTTGTAGAAAGATTATTTTTTCAGATTGTGAAGTGTTTGGGAATAGTGCAATGACTGTTTATTAACTGTTATTTGTATGTTTCAAATAATTACATGACCATCTCTAACTATCATTATTCTATGCTTAAATTTATTTCTTTGCAATTTCAAAATATTATTCTAAATAAGGGTTAAGATTCTCCTTAAAATATGTAGCTTGATTCTAGCTGCAGGGAATGTTTAGTTAGTTTTAAATCAATTATCTGAGGAGTTGCAATAGAATTTATTTTCTGTTTATGTTTATTGGCAGAAATTTATGCTGCAAGTCTCTCAGTTTGTTTTAAATCTCAGTTTTTTTTCATTTGATTGACATTCTGTGAGTGAATATTGGAGCGATTCTTTGAAAATCTTTGATGTATGTTTAACTGTTAAATCAGATCCTTGGAAATGCTTCTAGTTATCAACGAGCTCCATATTTTGTGACTTTGTCTTCACATTCTCCTACCAAAAAGGAATGGTATTTAATGCACCATGTCATGAGTGAATATAGAAAAAAATTTGCATTCAGAATGATTGAACCAATTTAAACAAAATCTAACAAATTCTTATCTTGTGTAACAAACTTCTCATCTACTACAACACCTCCTCTTATATTAGTTATTTTGTTAATGGTTTCTCCCTTCCTTTCCTACAAATAATTCCAACTTGAATAGTTGACATCTAAAATTTCATAGGTTGTGTTGCATGTTATATCTCATTCCACTTCTACAACACTTCCTCACTTCTGTTATCTAAAGCTTATTTTTTAGTATCAACAATATATTTTATAGTGCTCAAACTAGGTTATAATTTAATTCAATTCCTTTATTATTTTGAATACATGTTGAAATATTTCATAGTAAAATTAATGCATCTATAAATTTTTTTAAAAAAAACAGATTTCATTTGCTCTATTTTTAACCTTGTACCTATGAAAAATGTTATATATCTTAATTGAAATAAAACATACTACTTAGATACAATCATGCCAAGATGTATCGACCAATAACATTGCTCTCTCTCTCTTGGTAACATGAAATAATTTCCACTAGAATTCTTATCTTATCTTTTAAATGTTACCCATACATTTTCTTTGTCATTTGTTCACTAGATATTTTGTTTATTATTTTCAAATCAACAACCTCGACTAGAGTAATATCCTCTATTCTTAAACTATGCAAATTGTAACAATATGATTTGGGTACTAAATGGTTAGGCTTTCTCTCTTTGAGTGGATCATGAAGTAGATTATTATAAGGATAAAAATATAATTTAAAATTTAATCAATCCACCCCTTTATTAATCTTTATTTGTATCTTGTAAATCCTATCAAATTTCGAAAAGTAATAGCCAATGATATATCACATTTTTAAAATAACAATCATGTTATATATTTTTTACAATGATTTTTTTTTTTTTTTTTAATACATAATTCCTTTGATTAGTTTTCAACATCTTAAAAAAATGGGAGATAGCCTCTTCTATATTTTTTCTTTTCACTCCTCATATCCTCTCATCACTCAAGTTATATCCTTTTCTTGTTAGTTAAAAATATGAATTTTTGACTTACTAAAATTATCATTAGCCATAAACTCAATATTTATAAGCCTCTTCCTAGTTTAATATGCTATTTCACGTAATCATTAAAAAATTATTTCATTTATTAATGGAGGTTGCTCTACTACTTCAATCCTAGGGTTATTTGAATCTTTTCTATCAATTGAAGCATCCCAAACATATTTTTCTTTTGCCATTGTGGATCTTGATGAAGCAATTTTTGAGGATTTAGAATATTTATTTGCAAAAAATGAAACCAGCTATGAACCTTTCATTGACAATAACTAAACTCTCTTGGAATAATTCTTCTCATGAAATAATACACTACAATAATTTTATTCATTTGTTTCCTTAGTTTCTTATCCATCATGATAGTGGAACACATTTCACTTTTTTTTCATATGGTTAACATGATAAAGACATTTTCTAATTATATACATACAAAAAATCAAATCATAGTTGTAGACACTTAGAACTTGTACAATTATTGCATTATTTATTAACTTCTCAAGATCTAGTCTCCTACCATTTATTATTTTCATTCTATATCAAGATTCTATTTTCATTGAATGAGGTTGTAAAACTCATTTTAAATGACCAAAATATCTACAAACTCTACAGTCCTAGGCATGAGTTATGTCTTTCATATTTTTTTAGAAATACAAATTGTTTAAATCATGTACCTCTTATCAACTTCTATAGATACAAGTCACTCAAATACATAATATAATAGTTATATGGAATTTACCTCCAAGAAACATATTATTATGATCTTTTTTCAATCATATCATTACCAATTATTGCAATTATAGTTTATATTTAGTATTTTATTTTGAAATTGTTGTTCTAAATAATACTGTTATTATCTCTACCATTATTCAATAAGGATAATCCATGTCTAAATATTCTTAACAAAAAAAATCCTCTAAATAAATGTAATCTAACCCCTCCTAATAACCACCATCCCAAATAGATATCCATTTTCTTAGACAAAGTGATATGTCTATCTATAGAAATTGTGGTCATTTCTATAGTTTCTTGCAATGTCCCACTTCGTTACCTCTAATGAAGAACATATAAACAAGAACAAAATGTGAGTTACATATAATGATACAATTATCATTTTAGAAAATGGATTAAACTTTGTTTAACACCTATTGCAAATACCTAATGGTTCGTTTGGCTTCAAGAATAGGAATAGGGGAATTGGAATAACTATTATGCAATAGAAAATAGGGGTACATATTCCTATTCTCTGTTTCGTTCAGCTAGAATTTAATGGGGAATTCACGGACCCAAAAAATTATGTATTCTAAAATAAATAAATCTAGAATAGGAATACTAGTTTATATAAACAAAAAATATAGTTTACATAAGAATTTAGATAATTAATAGATGTTTTCTTATGTAAACTATATTTTTTGTTTTACTTTTATTACTTTTCTAATGGATAGGAAACAAGTTTATTTTCTAAGAAACATTGAAGTTTACATATAATATTTTAGTGAACCTATGTAGATTTGCATCTAATTGCATTCAACAATACTAAGTACCTTGGAAATATATTGTCTATTTGAATACATCATAACTAGAACTTGTCCACCACATAATACCTTTTAGTTAAAAAATCTTTTTCAAGGCTTTTATCAAATACATAATAGAAAAGGCAATATGAATAACAATTTTCATAAATTAAATATTTGTGATTTTGAAAATATTTTTTGGTAGTCATAAATGCTATACTCATAAATTTGTAAAATGACATTTTTTAAATTTCTTTTTCTATCCTATAATATATTTAATTAGGCATTTTTAACTTCTTGTCACCTAGGTATTGATGTTGAATGAATGGATTGTACAACTAGGTCATCACATGTTTTTGTATCTTCTAATGATTTGAATGTAATTCACCTTGTATAAAACTATAGTAAGGAATTTCTATTTTAATTCTAAGATTACTAGGATTAATGAATTGATAATTTAACCTTTGGCATTGAATATGAATCCTCAAATATTAGTTACCTTTTACTTTTCCAAATATATGTAGCATTATATCCTTAATTATATGCTTCTTATAAGATTCAAACATATAAAATTTTCAAAAACTAGACAAAAATAATTTTCTTCACACCTCTGGCCCTGAATTATAAATAGTAAATCCTAAAATACACAAAAAATAGTTATATTTCAACTTATAGAATATCGGTGCAAATTTTCATTATCTAAAATTTTGACTTATACTTATTAGAAACCCCTTTTTAACCCTAATATTGATGAAACAAAATAATAATCTAATTAAGGAAAAAGGTTCTAATGTAAATAAGAAGTAGTAGTGATAAAGATGTTAGATGAGTATCACTAGATTGGTAAACAATAACTTAACAACTATAAAATGACAAACCTTAAAAATAGTTCAAGTTATAAAAACATATAGTTCCAAATGTGCAATAGTAGTAAGCTTTACTAATGTTTGATATATGTAATCTACATTGTCTAATGCATTTAGCATACTAACTTATTATTTAAATAAGATAATAAATACATCCTTTGGAATATTCATTATACAAGAAACATACATCATAATAATCATAATAGTGCTTGTATAATTCAATTAGTCTGGAAACTGTTTAATACATGATAAAATCTTAATCATTTTCTTATCTAGAGCACCTTGGTGAATTTTTTTTTATGAGTTTGTGTTTATCATACTAAAAATTAATAATTTTGGTGAGAAATTATTGATCATTCAGGTATTAAAATTTCTTTATCAAAGAGAAGTATCATGTTGAAAACTTAATCTTATAAGGGACATGTATAACCTCCTCTTAAAAAATGAGAAAGAGAACCAATATTGATGATATGTTTAAGATCTACAAAACATTCAAAAAGTGTTTCATAAACTAGAAACAACCCATCAAAAATTAAAATATTGAGGGCACACATAAAAATCCCTTTAAAATATAAACAAAAATGTAATGATCAATATCTAACAACACAAAAGAAAATTTAATAAAAAATCCATGTCTTCTTGAAAAGGCTTTATTGATGATACATAAAAGAATATTCTCATCAAGTATCACATTAAAAAGACTAAGAATATCTACTAAATAAAATTAGTATCCAAATAAATATTGTGTCAAATAAATAATGGAGAGAAGCTATTTGTACTATTTTTTATACCTTGAATAGAGTACATGTCAAGAAAAGTACAAATACTACACCTTTTGAACTATTGTATGGTTATGCTCCTAATGTAAAGTATTTCAAAATCTTTAGAAGTAGATGCTATATACTTAAAGATAATAGGAATGGGAAAATTTATGCAAAAAGTGATGAGGGTATATTCCTAGGTTATTTAACCTAGAGCAAAGCCTATAAGTGTTTAAATTTTAATATTTAAAAAATTGCGGAAAGTGAAAATGTTAAAGTTGATGAGTTTGCAGAAAGTAGTGGCATTGCATGTAAAGAAGAACCTAAAGACTACAATACTTTCATCTATGTTGATGATGATGCTCCAAAAACTCCTAATTATCAAGAAAATAAAGTGTTAATCACTCAACAGATAGGAAATGATGAAACACAAATACAAATTGTTGAGTGGAAGTGAGTAGATCCTAAGCAATAGACTCAAGATGTCAAGTCATAGATAGGAAATGTCAACCATCATATAGAAAATGTCGAGCATGTAGAACATGAACCAGAACCTAAACAAAAAAGAGAAAATGAACATGTGATTATATTCCAAGATGAACTTGTAGAAGAATAGAGAAGGAAACTACTTGTGTTAGAAAAATTTATAAGAAGACATCATAAACTTGAAAATTTATTGGTAACTCATAATCAAGTGTGATGATCAAAAATAGAATACTTACTTTGAGAGTTTGAGCCCACAACAACAAAAGACACTTTATACAATAAAGATTGGATTTAGGAAATGAATAAAGAAATTGACTAGATTTAGAAGAAAAATACTTGGACCTGAGGGTCAAGACCTGAGGAAGAAAATGTCATTGGGAAAAAGTGAGTTTTTCGGAACAAACTCAATAAGAATGGAGAAGTAACAAAAACAAGGAAATACTAGAATGCAAGGGTTGTGCTCAAGAAGAAAGAGTTTATTATGGAGAAACATTTTCTCCTATGGCAAGACTTGAAGGAGTCATAACTTTACTTGCATATTCAGCTTACAAAAATTTCAAGGTAAATCAAATGGATGTCAAATTTGCATTTTTAAATGCTATACTAGAGGAAGAAGTATACATTGAACAACTAGAAGGATTTGTATATACAAACAAGAATAATAGGGTAAGTAAACTAAAAAAATCCTTTTATGGAATAAAGAAAGTCCCAAGACATTGGTATGAAAGACTACATAACTATTTGGTGAAGATTTGTTTTGAAAGGACAAATGATAATAGTAATGTATGTTTGAAGAATGTTAAGAACAATGAAGTATTGTTGATGATATCATAGTTGGAGGAAGAGAAGCATTATGCAAATATTTTTTTTATGAAATGAAGAAGGAATTTGAAATGTCTATGTTTGGTGAAATCAAATTCTTTTATTGGATTACAAGTATGTCAAATGAAGTTGTGTATCTTCATTACAAAATCAAAATACATCAAAGAGAAACTAAAGACTTTTGGTGTAGAAGATTCTAAACCAGTGAGTACATGTATGTCTACAAGATATAAGATATCTAAAACTGATGATTCTACTGATGTGAGCCAGACCCTATATAGATCCATGATTGGAAACCTATAGTATTTTGTTCATAGTAGACCAGATATTGCTTTAGCAATTGGAATAGTTACTAGATTTCTAGAAAATCCTAAAGAGAATCACATGATGGTGGTAAAAAGGATTATGAAATATCTAAAAGGTACAGAAGACTATGGTTTGTATTACAAAAGAAAGGATAAGTTTGAACTAAAAGTGTTTATTGACTCAGTTTGAGCATGAAATATTGATGATAGAAAAAGCACTAGTGGAGGTGCATTCTTCCTACAAAAGAGATTGGTGTCATGGACAAGCAAGAAGAGGAATTTTATTTCCCAATTAATAGTTGAAGCTGAGTATGTGGTAGTTGCAGTAAACTATTCAAATACTATGTTGATCAAGCAATTACAAAAGGACACAAAAAAAGAAATTATAGATTTGGTAAAAATCTATTGTGATAACACAAGTGCTATCAACATTTCAAAGAATCTAGTGAAGCACACTAAGAGAAAGCACATTGGTATCAAGTATCACTGATCAGTTCAAGACAAATAAGTGAAGCTACAATATGTGAATACTAAGAGTATATTGATGACATATTCATGAAACCCTTACCTAAAGATGCTCATGAGTATCTTAGTGGTAAACTAGGGGTGATTCCCCTAACCAAAGCTACTTAAGAAAACAAGGTGCATTGCACAACATGTCCTAATAAGAATATCCTACATAGTGATGCAATCCAACTCTACTTTGGTACATGCCTAAGGTAGGTAATTTATTACAACATAATAGATCAATCATAGGTAGATGATAGCAATTAGCCAAACATAAAAAATCTACATAATTCATATGTATGAAGAGTTTGAAGCTTAGACAGTTCAATATCTTTGGAATTATTCTCAAAGAGAGAGAGATTACCAAAGAGGGAGAGATTACTAAAGAGGGAGAATTATTTCAAAGGGAGAAATTTAGAAAAGAGAATCAGGGTGAAATTTGTTGGATTGTATGGTAACAAATGGTATTGCTACATATTTAGATATTGAGATATTCCCATCAATGCCAAAGAGGGAGATTGTTGGAAACTTACAATTGGAACAATTATTGTTTTTTCATTGATGTCAAATCTATTGATATGACATATTGGTACCTAATCTAAATGTCATATATATTTGATTGATGATGAGGATTTGAGAAGTTTCTTATAGTAATAGCACCTAAAGGAAAGGTTGAGTTATGAAAAGGGAGTTACAATGGGCATTGATTAAATAGACTTTCATAAAGAAATTGATTATTTATGTCATGAAAGCTAAGTGATGTTGAGCACTAGAGAAAAATGCTAAGGAGTGCTAAGTAATGCTAGTGTGAACTCATATAGAGTTAGTGTAGAAAAAATCTAGTGTTGACCAAGCATTAGCATCAACTGAGGGAGATAGTTCATGCCAAGCCAAAAAGATTTATAGCGACCAAGCAATTCAATGATGACTGAGTCTTTGAATTTAGAGATTGTCAAGTGACAGTATGAGAATGAGTTCAAGGAAATTGTAAGATCAAGATGACATAGTTGATGTCATGGGAGATGTAAACCATGTTGAAGATAAGATTGATGAGTTGGATCATTAAATTCAATGAATGGATTAGGTAAACACCTAATAGATAGATTCTAGAGAAATTTCTAGAAGAAGATCAAAAGGATGGATAGATACAATGAACCAAGATGAACATGATTGTAAACCCTAAGATCTACAGTGGTGGTAGAAAATGGAAAGCAATAATTTCATATTTAAAGAAATACAGAGCTAAAAAAATGGTGTTGTGTGTGTATGTGAAAGTGCATATGTGATGAGAGGCATACAGAGAAAGGGGTATTAGAAACACACAAGAATGAGTGAATGCAAAGATAAAGGAGAAATCTTGTAGAGATAATGCTAATGTTGATAAGTGAATCTAAGAAGAAGGCTTAAATATTGTTGACATGAATGGGTTGATTGGTTGAAGATTTTCCAAGCGAATCAAGATTTGAAATGTCACGCGTGACCACTACTTCGGGTTTTTCTACAAATTAGGACCTTGCTGATATAAGATTCCCTTCAAATGTTATGTTTGTAATTCTAAAGAACTTGGTTCTATTACTGTCTTTGAATCATGAATCTGATGCTGAACGTATTTTCTATTTTGAACTATGTTATTATATTGTATGTTAACTGGACATTTCAATGGTAATATGCTATATGCATTCAAAACTCGTCATTGTACTTTCATATATGTGACTATAAAGGGATTAAAACTTTATATTTCATATAACCTTGAGATGGTTTTAATTAAAAAACTTATATTCATTTTGTTTTAAAGGGTTTGAGAACCGCAGTTGCGTTGTATATATATATATAAATATATATATATATATATATATTTATATATGTATATATATATATATATATGTATATATGTATATGTATGTATATATATATATGTATATATGTATATATATATATATATACATATATACATATATATATACATATATACATATATATATACATATATACATATATATAGATATATACATATATATATATATATACATATATACATATATATATATGTATATATATATATATACATATATATGTATATATATATATACATATCTATGTATATATATATATATACATATCTATGTGTATATATATATATATACATATCTATGTGTATATATATATATATACATATCTATGTGTGTATATATATATATATATATATATATATATATATATATATATATATATATATACTTTTTTTTATAGGGGTCTAAACACCCTAAGTGGAGGTTAGAATAAACATTTCTATTTGTTTTAAAAGGGTTTAATTTTTAAGCATTAAGAAACCCTAAATGGGCATCGATTGCCATGAAGGAGGAAAACATAGTCATTGTGTTGAAAGCCAAATTCATGGTGGTGGACTTGGTACTGTGGAATGCATGACACTGTGATTCATATGGTGTATTGAATGCTTGTTATGGGGATTTATGGCACCAAAGGTTAGTCGGCCATTTCGTGTTGTGAGTTGGGTTTTTTGCAGATTATGGGCTAGATACTGGGCCGCGTTGCTCTATTTGGTTTTACATTTGTGATCTTGTGCTGAGATATCGGCATTATTATGGGTGTTGGTTTGAAGGGAAACTTGCATATTGGGTTTAGCTCGATGGAGTTACTTCTCAAAAGTTGTCTGTTGTTGTTAATGGGTTCTTCTGCTTGACCCCATTGTGAAGTCATCTGCAAGTTATGTGTGTTGGCATTGTAGAGATTGCTTATCAGTTTTGGATTCAGCTTTTGGGGCTTTGGCATCGAGTTAGATTACAGAGCAATTTTCCATCTTCGGTATTACAAGTAGGGGGCAATTTCTTACCCTAATCTTTCTCTCTGTATGCAATTGCAAAGTTATTTTAATTAGCATGTTGTAAATAGTTATGAGTTTTACATATTGTGTATTGACACTCAAGGATGGATACGTGTAGAGCATGGCACTATGTGCAATGCTTAGCCCTGCATATACCCATCTTTGAATGTGGATTTATGAAGACATTAAATAAGGTGTCACTGTATTTATAAATTTGGGCTTTGCCCTAAACATATTTTTTAATCTCTAAGTTTAATATGGTTGGATTTTTATGCTTGCGACAGTTATTTAGTTTGTGTTTGTGTTATATGTGGGTACTCGGCTTTGACAGGGCTGAGCTCAATGAGAACCCATATTTCAAAGCTTACTTGTTATTTGCAGCAAATATGTGAGAGGTTCAGCCTCAATTATGAGTATGCTATAAGTTATGGGCTCATGATCATAGTCGAGGGCAGAAGCATTATGTCAAATAGATAGTGTGGAACCATTATAATGTTGAATTTACACGTTATTACCATAACATCTTATTGAAACGTTTGAAAATTTCCATGAGTAACAACTAATACATTGTCTGAACATTGTTGTATAGTTCGAATTCCTTTATGACAGTTACTTGTGGTAGTGTAAACTGGAAACCTGTTATGTTGTGTCGCATTTTGTCTGATTGTATAATGGAAATTCTAAATAGTTAATGTGTTGTCCATGGGTTAGAACTTGCAATTTGGCAAAATGGAATGAGTTTGTTTGAACACTCGGTATCATCGATTATGTTCTTTTTATTTTAAAACAACAACAGAGCTTGGAAAATTTAGTTAATTGTATGCTATTGGGATTTGTTAGATATGATTTAATTGGATTTGTTTTGAAGCATTTTTAGATATGTCAACAATATTTATATTATGTTTTTGAAATGAAAATTATATGTGTGCTAATTGGAATTCTATTATGTTGATGATGTTTTTCTGTCCAATATTGAATTGGAGATTGTTTTCAATGGAAAAAAAAAATAGATTTATGATATATGTGTTTGATGATATGTTATTCAAAGCGAAAATATCATATGTGCATTGTATTAATATCTTGGCATTTTCGAAGGATAAGCTTAGTTTGTTATAACAGTAGAGATAAGTAGTATAGTACTACGACTGGTAAATATCATTAAACTAATGTAACAGTTTAGTTATATTTACGAAATCATAATATTATAGTATTTATTTCTGTTGTTAAAATAACCTAAGTTTACTTTCGAGTTTGGTAGTAGAAGATGAGGTTTTAAAAGATGAAGAATGTAAAGTCATGTGCAATCTGATTGTTATTCATTGCATGTGCATTCTTAGAATAACTGATTGATGTGTATTTTAAGGATAACTGTAATGAACATATATTGAGGTGGCTGAATATCGATTTATCCTATTCAGTTAATTAATTCAGTGATAATTTTAAGATGAATTGGGAGGGTTAATTATAAATAAAAGATAATTGGCCTTACCTATGAGTTAAACCAGTAAGGTTAAGTACAGAGAACAAGGCAAGTCTCTATTGCGTCATTTCACGAGTACAATAGAGAAACCCACTATGTGTTGTCTATGGGCTTACCATATACAGATGCAGTATTTTAGCACCATAGTGATGACACCTCAGTATATATATGGTTCATTAACTAGTTATTCTTAGTGCGAGTTTAATTTTGCATTGTTAAGAAGATGTTACTTCTTGCATAGTAATTTTAGAATTGCACTATGTTATGTGGTTCAAATATCTGCATTATGGTTTTATATATATTTATTCTGACATGTATGCAGGTGGACTACACTGTTCAACTCAGTGTGTACTAAGCCCTCTTTGTGTTGTGTTGCATTTTGTGTATGTTTCAGGTGTTCATGTTGAATAATTAGTGCTAAGGAAGACTATTGAAGTTACTTCTTGAAATTGAATTTGATATTTGTAAAGTCCATATGTTGGACTTAGGTGTCTTTGAATGATACTGTTCTTCATTATTGTACAAAACTCATTATAGATGATATATTCTTGTATTTTGAGGTCTACAAATTGAGAATGATTCAATAATTGTACTTTTTCTTGTAATATGATGATTAAATAAAAAAAAATTTCTATGCTTCTTTATGTTTGTTCAAGGTTTCCTAGTTTTGATTTTGTTTTGTTTTGTGGAGCATTACATGAAATGACAATGGAAGGCTCATTGGTGAGTCAGCACAAGGACTAAATAAAGATTTGAGCCTCCAAAAGTGAATTCTAATAATATAGATCAAAACCTATTATTTTCTTTCTTATCATTGTAGACAATTTGTATTGAAAACTTTTTAACAAAGGTTAATGTAGCAGTCATTTAGAAGACTTAAATGTCATTGGAAATCCTTTAACTAGATGAAATTCTAAATGGAATTATCAAAGTCCTCTAAGAAGGCTATTCATAATAGGGTGATTAAATCCTTTAACTAGGTCACATTTAATAGTGTGTTTTGCAACCTATTTTTGTCAAATCTCATTTCTATATCAACACTCAATTTAAAAAAAAACTAAACATACCATTTTATAGATCTCAACTTTAATATAATCATTACATAAATTTGAGAGTGTTTTGAATAGTTATAATATGTTATAATTTCAAAATATTAAAAGCCAGTATTTAATATTTTAAAATATGCTCCCTCAAAAAAGGAAAACACTTAGTAAATCATATAAAAAAAATTAAATGTTTATATTTATCTCTAGAGGAGAGAGTCATTCTCAGGAATATGTAATTGTTTTTCAAAAAAGTGTAGATTTGATAGGGAATTTTTTGACGAGAGGATAAAATTTTTGGACAATGATAAGGTCAACCTTGAGTACTTATAATAACTAAAATATACATCAAAAATAATTATTTCTCTTTTTGTTCCCTAGCTATACATGTCATATATAAGATATTTTAAAATTAGAACACAAAAATATGATTTCCATATACTTGTTTAATGGGAACTACACCCCATATTTTTTAACATTAAATAAGGGACTTCAAAATTTAACAAATTGAATAAATTCTTACTCAATCTTTTAAAAAAGGAAATTCATCCAATTCTACAAATTTCATCAGTTTACATTATCTTCAAATTATAAATACAAATACCAATTTTTTATGTCATTAAAGCTAAAGAGTTGCATAATATCATTTTTCTTTATAAAAGGTGACACAGATTTGTGCTTTAGGTCTGGTGGGTTTTCTCCATGACTATTAGGTCAACCTTGATAAAAGGATTTCAAATTTTTATAATGGTTTGAAAATAACATGATGTTATTATATGAAAAATAGAACTCACTTTACAAATATAAATCTTGATTCGGCTCAAAAGTTGATCCACTAACTAGGCTTCATTGTCATCTTGGTCTTTGATTCACTTGCCAACACTTTAAGCAATCACATTTCTCCTGTTCTAAACTCTTGTTAGCATTCTACTTAAGTTTTCCAATTAGTAGCATGAACAACTAGTCCAACCTTCAAAAACTCTTTAAGGTTAGCCCTTATACCTCCTTAAATAAGCAATTATAATATTTTCTTCTTAAACACCACCGTAGATCTTAGGGATTTGATCAGATTTAATACATACAATTATATATGTAAATCATTTAATCAAGGTGGAGTTCTAATTTAATGTTCTAAAATCAATTAACAAGACCACTCCTTATAGGGTGATTAAACCCTTTAACAAGGTCACATTTAACATTTTTTTTTGTAACCTTTAGTTTGCTCCTAATAAAGATCACTATAGACAAGTGAAATATTGGTGACATGTTACTTGCAGTTTTTTCCTAAATTGGTTTTTCACCTTAAATCCTAGTGTCAAACTTGTACAGATTTTATTTGTGGTGATTTATTGTTAATGTTTACATTCTACAAGTTTGTTATGTTTAGGATAGTGGAATGCTAGTTTATGGTATTGTAAGTTTACTATAGACGCCCTATTATTGAATATTAAGATTTGAAGTTGTTTAATTTTTTAATTTATTTCAGTGCTACATCTGGACCTTGGATAATTGATTCACCACACCCCCCACTTAGCTATTCTATACATTTTTACACTACATACGGTTCCTTTATTGGTTATCTAACCTTACAAGAGTATTATCAATAGTATCAGATGGGTTAATCTGATTCTGAATAAAAATAATATATTTCTTAGTTTTGGTTTGTAATTATTCAAAATTACCATTACCAAGTCTAAATTTACAAAATAAGTTTAAAGTAAATAAATTTCCCAAATTATTGATGTTGCTTATTAATTTTTCTTTGTTTTTGTATGTTTGTAGTGATATATGAATAATTATATCCCCTATAAAAATCCCATCTATAAACTATTTTTAATATATTTTTCCTAATAATTGTATGTCTATGTTAAATTGCATTATTCTTTAACCGTGGGTTTAGAGTTGTCGATTTCATCTATCAACCCTTAATTTAAATTTACCCCTTTGCATTTTTTTCTCTTTTCTTTAGATTTTTATTAAGTTATGTTCTTTTAATTTTTCCTTTAGAAAAGGGAAAAACTAAGTTGTAAATATTTATAATGATTTACAAAATTACATACACTTCTACAAATAATAGGAATTATTTTCCATTATTTTGTATCTATTTCTCCTTGTTTACGTCATTTTTGCCTTGTTATTGTCTCATAATCTCAATTATGCATTAGAAGCATTCTCAATGATCTAGAATATTAAATATACTTTCTTATGTCAAACATTAAATATATATTAACATCACAATCAAATACATTTATTTTAAACTTACTGTATATGTGACATTATTTTGATTTTTCTTGGTGCTAAATTTCTAACTTATTTTTTTGGTGTCATATAAGCTTATTAATTAATTCTTTAATTTTATATATCTCCTTATTTTGTCTAGCTGATTTTAACTTACAACTGAACTCAAAGAGAATTTATTTATATAAAATGATGTATGTTTCTATTATGGTAAATCTCTCTAACACACGAAACTCTCAAAATATTTTTCCTACAATGAAACTACCTACTTCATATAAAGCCTTATCGTCTTTAGTAAAAGTTGGGTGTCCTGTCAATGATGGAAACTTTAACTTATAAAATTAGTTTTCTATTTTTATAGGATTAAAAAATGTATCACCAATGTTCATATTTATTTATTGAACATTGTATTTTGATTATGTTTATTCCTTCTTAATCATTGGTATGGTAAAACTATCAAACTTTAAAGATATGTTCAAATACATGTCCTATTAACATCATACCTTCCTTCTTTATTGAGATTTATTTCCCTTTTTTTAAGTTATTGTCTCTTAAGTTATAACGTTGAAAAATCCCTCTTAATGTCTACTTGATCTCATGGAAGAAAATCATTGGAGTCCACCACAATTTTTACAAGATAAGAAAATTTATTTGGATACCAATTTTATTTAGTAGATATTCTTAATCCTTTTAATGTGATACTTGATGAGAATATTCTTTTATGTATCATCAATAAAGCCTTTTCAAGAATATTCTTTTATACAAAATAGTACTAATAGCTTGTCTCCATTATTTATTTGACACACTCTTTTCCATCATTAATGTTTTTATGTAGTCCATTATTGAACTATTTCTCTTTTAAATACCCCTTTTTGAGGAGGTGTCCTTAGTGCTAACATTTGTCTTTAAATTCCTATGTCATTATAAAATATTCTTTTATAAACAAATGTACTAATAGCTTCTCTCCATTATTTATTTGACACACTCTTTTCCATCATTAATGTTCTTGCATAGTCCATTATTGATCCATTTCTCTTTCAGATATCTCTTTCTGAGGAAGGGTCCTTAGTGCTAACATCAGTCTTTTATTTCCTATCATTATAAAATATATTGAACTCATTTTAAATGAATTCATAACCTCTGTTAGATCTCAAGAATTTTAGAATCTTCCCTATTTCTTTCTCAACTCTGGCTAAATACCACCTGAATAACTAAAAAGCATCATATTTAGCTTTAAGAAACATCACACTCATCATCCTAGAGTAGTCTTCAACAAATAAAATGAAATACTTATCTCCAAAATAGCTTTGAACATCAATGGGTCCACATAAGTCAAAATGAACCAATTGCAAAATATTACTAGAAGTGTATGTTTTCCTCATAAATCTAGACTTGGCCATCTTTCCTAATTGACATTGCTTACACATAGTATTGTCAAGATTCTTTAGTTTTGTCAACCCTCTTACTTTCTTCATCTTACTAATATTCACCAAATTGTCAAAGTTACATGACATAATCTTTTGTGCCATAACAAAAAATCTTCTTGTTGTGAAAACAAATATGTCTCACTTGATCGATCTAGCTATAACAAATTATCTATTGTGTGCTCACTAGTTCCAACTAGCATACCATCAACATCATATATATTGGCCTTCCAGTTATGAAATTAAACTCTTTAACCTAATTTTTCTAGATGTGAAACACTCAAAATATTATAGTTGAGTACTTCAACCAAATAAAAATTGTCACATGTTATCTTGTTAGTTAGTTGAACACTTCCTTTACCTTTTACAACACATGGAACATCATTACCAAATTTAACACATCCACATTTCTATGGACCAATAGCTTCAAATTTATCTTGACCAGTAGTCATATCATTGGAACATCCACTGTCAATTATCCATCTATGACTTTTGTTTACATATAAGATTAGTGCAATTTTCTCATCATCATCAAAATCTTCTTTCATAGCAACATAGACAACTTCATCATACTTAATCTTAGATTCATTGTTAGTTTCTTCTTCAACAATATAACAAGATTTATTATCTTTTTCATCCTTTCTTATTTTGTATTCTTGTTCATCTATACTTCCTTTATATTTTCATTTCTTCCTTTCATTATTGTCCTCTCTATCTAGACACCTAGTAGCAATATGGCCAACTTTGTTCCATGAAAAACAAATGATAGGAAATTTAACTTTGTATTTACCTATTCCTCTTCCAAATATTTTTGCAATAAGGGCTTCAAGTTCATTAAAGTCATCATTAGAACTATCACTATCATTCTTCACATGTTTACCTTTTCTTTTTCTAAGGTAAAAGTGTTGCCTAGTGTGCATCTCAGTTTTTGGATAGTAGAGACTCTAATGGCATAGATAGAGAGTAGAGTCCTCAATACCTTACGTATGACTATTTCATCTTTGATTTCTCCATTTGAACCACAAATAGCATTAATAACCTCTCCAAATCTTATGCAATATTGTACTATGCTATCACCTTCCATGATTTTCTTGTCATTAAATTTTCCTCTTAGGATTTCTGATTTTGATCTTAGGACATTGTCATCAACTCTATATATGGTCTTCAATTTTTCCTACATTTTATTTTCATTATCAAAATATTTTAAGTCATCAAGATTAGCATATCTTAGGGCTGAGATAATCTCCAACATTTCTTGATTGTGTTCTTGTTTCTTCTTCAGTTGATCAACTATCAAAAGAGAGTTGTCACATTTCAATATTCAATATCCATAAAATTGATAGAAAAATCTCTAATATTAGATATGTAGAAGGTCATCAAGATCTACCATGTAGAAAATTTCTCCTTGTTCCACTTGGGTTCGTCTGTCTTATGAGTCATGATCTTTGTTGGAAATCTGATTGAAAACATTGTTGAAGATCAAAGAGGGAGATTATTAAGAAGAAAGAAAATGGTTGGTAAGAATGTTTTCAATCATTGTTTTGTCATTAATGTCAAACCTACTATTTGTAGGAATGACAACTACTTATAAGATCCAAGTACTATCACTTAGTTGATTGATGAAGAGAATTTAGTCAACAAGATGTAACAAGAGAACCTAAGGGAATGTTTGAGTCATGGTTTTGTGATGAAGTACAAGGATTAGTTAAAAAAATGGTTAAATGATGTATTGATAACATACTTAAAGATACAGAGGTTGGTCACACTTAGAAATATTGGAGGAGTAAGTTGGAACAAGGTTGATTTCAAATCTTAAACCAAGTGCATTAGTGTGTGCTGAGTGAACTTCAGGAGTCGTGCAAACCTCAAGTGGTGATTGAAGTTCAAGTGGTGAATGGAGTACTGCATTACTGTATAAGTCAAAGATTCACAAAGTTTGAGTTGACATAGTTGATACCTTGAAATTTTGGAAATAGTTGGAGGATAAGGATGATGAGATGGAGGCAGAAAATTATATGTAAACCATTTTTTAGCAAATTGAAGAGGATTATTCATGATGTTTCTAGAAGGAACAAGATGTGGGTTGGATTCAATGAATCATACCAAATCCATTCAAACCAAAATCAAAGGAGGAAAGAATTGAGCAAAAAAAGAAATTCCAAAGTTCTATTTAAGGAGTGATAGGCCAAGAAGCAAGAGTTGTTGGTGTACCAAATTGAGAAGTGGTTGAAGGGTGTCAAGGAGAAGACATCTATGAGAAGGAAGAACATAGCACAGAGACTTTTCTTCAATAAGTGGTTAGAGAGATGATTGTACTAGTACATTGAGCATGAAGACTCAAGGAGACAAAGTTTGAGAGGACGAAAAGTTTTTAGAGCTACATAGACTAAAAGCTAGGTAATGTGAAGAGCTGAAGAGTGATTTGAGTTTTGTAGGATAAGTTGTATGTTGTAATTGGCTCAAAACCCCTTATTGAACAATTACTCACTATCAATTGTATAAGTTAGGGTTAAAACCTATGGACTTAGGATGATTTAAAAGCCATTTGTAAATCCTTTAACATGGTGGCATTCCAAGTGAATGTTCTAAAGTCCTCTAACTAGGCCCACTTCTAATAGGGTCGATAAATCCTTTAACTAGGTCACATTTAACAATGTGTTGAAGCCTTTAATAAGGCAAGCCTTTCATAGGGCATCACTTCATAAGAGTGTTTATTGAGTAGCAGGTTACTGGTGGTTTTTCCCAAATTGCATTTCCATGTAAATCATTGTGTTATGTGTTGATTCTTGATGTGTTATGTTTGCATGTTGATTTATAGTAACTTGTTAAGTATGAAAGTTTATAGCTTGGATGAATGGGTACTTAAATGGGCTCACTACACTTAGTGAATTTTTTTTTTGAATTGGACATTTGGACCTTGAATAATTGACTCACCCCCCCTCTTAGTTATTCTAAAAAAATTCTAACAATTGGTATTAGAGCCATCTACTGATCTAGTTTAAAGGTACTAGAAGTAGGAAGATCAAGATGTCCAAGAGAGAAGTTCCCAAGCTCAATAGAGATAACTTTGCTACATGGAAAAGTCTAATGAAGTTGCACCTTGAATTAGTAGGGGACTATGCAAAAACGTCAATAGGAGTAGAACATGTAGATCCAGCTAGACCCCTCTCTACAGATGATTTGAACAAAAGCAAGGAGCACAATTAGAAAATGGTGGAGATTTCCTTTGCACTTAGCTATGCTAAGTTTGATGACATCAAGGGATGTGACACTACATTCAAAATGTAAAGAGCCTTCATAAATATCTATGGAGGAGATTAGAATGTTCAAAGAGAAAAATGAGAAAGCCTCAGAGGAAACTTTGAAGACATGAAAATGGAGGAAGTAGAAAATGCTGCTGAATATGCTGCTAGAATGAAAGAAGTGGTAAGTGCAATAAGAAGTCTAGATGGTCAATTAGAAGATGATACTGTCAACAAAAAATACTTCAGAACCCTACTCCCTAACTATTCTATTAGAATTTTAGCCATCGAAGAGCTAAGGTTTGTACAAGAAAAAACACTAACCTTTGAAGGAATAGTGGGAAGACTTACTACATTTGAGTTATCCAACTTTGACAACTACGAACCTAAGAATCTTGAATCTGCTTTCAAGGTCAAGCTGACATTGAAAGACACTAAAGCATTGAAATCGAAGAAGAAGAATAGAAAAAGAAAACATATATCCAATGATAGCAACACAGATGATGAAGATGTGGAATAGTTGGAAGCGCTACTGGCTAGAAGATTCCATAGAGGCAAAAGTAAATTAAAACATAAGTTGCCTATCATATGTTTTAATTGCAATGAAGTAGGTCATATTGTTGCAAGGTTTACATAGAAGAAAAACTAGAAAGAAGGAAAAAATTATAAGAAAAAGAGAGAAGATGATAGAACATATTACAAGGACAAAGGCAAAAGATGCTACATTTTTGAAGAAGATTCTAATGAGAATGATGATGAAGTAGTTTATGTGGCCATGAAGGATGAGTCAAATCAAGATGAGGCAATGCCACTGGTAAATTGTGTGAATAAAAATGACAAGTGGATCATAGATAGTGGATGCTCACATCACATGATAGGAGATAAAAGTAAGTTTACCACCTTTACTCAATATGATGGAGATAGTGTTAGATTTGGAAAGGGTGCTCCATGCAAAATCAAAGGGAAAGGTTCTATTAAAGTTAAAAAGAAAATTTCATGTGATAATGCATACTATGTTGAAGGATTGTATTATAATTTGTTGAGTGTCTCACAGTTATGCAATGTGGGTTGTAAAGTAGAATTTGGAAACGAAACTACCAAAATCTATGACACTGATGGAAATATGATAAGAAAAGGTGAACAAACTAGGAGTAATTTGTTTTACTAAGATATGGAGAATGCAACCTATCTTTTTGTCAGACTTGATGATGTGTGGTTATGGCATAAAAGACTGTGTCATGTTAGCTTTGACAATCTAATTAGCATCAGCAAAAAGAAGAAAGTCAGATGTTTTTCTAATTTGAAGAAACCTTAAAACACAATGTGCAAATAATATCAACAAGGAAAGATGACTAAATCTAGTTTTAGAAGCAAAACATACACTTCCAAAGAAGTACTAGAACTAGTCCATACAAACTTATGTGGTCTAATAGAAGTACAAGGCTACCAAGGAGATAGATACATAATGCTATTTGTGGATGACTCCTCCAAGATGATGATTGCTATGTTGTTAAAGAAAAAATATAATGCATTTCAATTGTTTAAGTGGTATTTGGCCTAAGTTGAGAAGGGATAGGAAAGAGTCTAAAGTGCCTAAGGTTAGACAGAGGAGGTGAGTTTACATCAAATGAATTCGAAACATTTCACAAAGGTATTAAAAGACAAACATTAGCACCAAGAACTCCACCTCAGAATGGTATTGCTAAAAGAAGGAATAGATTAGTGATAGACTATGCTAGAACCTTGATGATGGAGAAAAATGTTGCTCTGAAGTACTGGAGAGAAGCTATAAGTACTGCTATTTGCACCCTAAATAGAGTCCATGTCAAGAAAGGTACAAATGCAACACTTTTTGAACTATGGAATAGTCACTCACCTAATGTAAAACATTTCAAAGTATTTGGTTGTAAATGCTATATCCTTAAAGATACTAGAAATGGCAAGTTTAATGCAAAGATTGATGAAAGAATATTCCTTGGATACTCCACTAGAAGCAAACCATATAAGTTTTTGAATACTAACACTAACAAGATTGTGGAGAGTGAAAATGTAAATTTTGATGAGCATGCAGAAGTCCAAATTCATAAAACTAAGGAACCAAAAGAATATAGATCCTTTGCATACTTCTATAAAGGAATGTCTATTGAAGATGATGCTATCAATCAAGTTGGAAATCAGCAAAAAATCTCAATATCAGCTAAGTCAGAAGCTAAGTTGTAGAATGAAGAAAATGCACTCTGATTATGAAAATAGTACACATGAAAGAGATGATGAAATAAAAAATGAAGAAGAGAAAAATGGCTCTGAAGCTGAAGAATTGAACATGGAAAGAAGGATAGAACCAACATTAGCAAAGTATGTGAGAAGACATCACCCTATAGAACAAATCATTGGTGACAAAGATGCCAAACCAATGACAAGGAACAGAGTAAGAAATGAATCATGTCTAATGAGAAAGATTGAACCCAAAATAGTGAAAGATGCACTACAAGATAATGATTGGTATAAAGCTATGAAAGAGGAGATATATCAGATTGAGAAGAACAAAACTTGGGCCTTAGTTCCTAGACTAGCTGATAAGAATGTAATTGGTACCAAATGGTTTTTTAGAAACAAACTTGATGAGAATGGTGAGATAACAAGAAATAATGCTAGACTAGTTTGCAAAAGCTATACACAAGAATAAGGATTGTATTATGGGGAAACATTTGCCCCTATTGCAAGAATGGAAGTAGTAAGAACACTACTTGCATATGCTGCTTACAAAGGTTTCAAAGTCTACCAAATGGATGTAATGTTTGCTTTTCTAAATGGTATATTGGAAGAGAAATTCTACATAGAACAACTAGAGGGATTCATTGATGACAACAAAAAAGATATGGCTTACAAATTACACAAAGCACTCTATGCTCTAAAGCAAGCACCTAGAGCATGGTATGAGAGACTAGACAAATATCTTGTCAAGATAGGATTTGAGAGAACATATGACAACAACAACCTATATATCAAGGTAGAAAAAGGTAAAGATATTTTGATATGTCAAATTTTTGTAGATGATATAATATTTGAAGGAAAATAAGTTCTATGCAAAGATTTTGCTGATAAAATGAAACATGAATTCGAGATGACAATGTTTGAGGAAATCAAATTCTTTGTTGGATTGCAAGTACATCAATTAAAGCATGGAATATTTGTGACTCAATCCAAATACATCAAGGCTCGATACTTAAGACATTTGGATTAGAAGATTGAAAACTGGTTAGTACACAAATTGCAATAGAAAATAAGCTATCCAAGAATGATGAATCTACTAAAGTGAATTAGACAATGTACAGATCAATGATTGAAAAGTTGTAGTATGTTTTGTATAGTGGACTAAACATTGCATTAGTAGTTGGAATAGTAGTAAGATTTTTTGCAAATCCAAGAGAAAATCATCTAATGGTAGTAAAGAGAATATTGAGGTATCTAAAAGGAACTGATGAGTTTTGTTTATACTATAAGAAAAGTGAAAAGTTTGAGTTGAGAGCCTACACTAATGCATATTGGGGAGGTAACATTGATGATAGAAAAAGCACCAGTGGAGGAGCACTTTTCTTAGAGAAAAGATTGGTTACCTAGACCAGCAAAAAGAAAAGTTGTACCTCACAGTCCACAATAGAAGCTGAATATGTTGCATCTACTATGAATTGCACCAATATTGTATGGATCAAATATTTGTTACTAGGTATAAAGGAAGAGGTAATTGAACCTATGATAATTTATTGTGATAATACAAGTGCCATCAACATATCAAAGAATCATGTGATGCATGCTAAAACAAATCTTATTGCAATTAAGTATCACTATGTAAGAGAACTGGTGGAAGACAAGCAAGTGAGGATGGAGTATGTTAGCTCAAAGGAAAAAATTGTTGACATCTTCACAAAAGCACTTTCTAAAGATGCTTTTGAGTATCTTAGAAGTAAGTTAGGGATAATACCCCTAGCCAAGGCTATTTAAGTAACATAAAAGATTTCCCTACATCAAATGAGTTGATTGTTGAAAGATTACATTAATGCAGAGGATACTTACTTTATGATTCATGCTTGAAGTAATCAAAGTGAAGAAGTTACAAATCAGTCACATGCAAGGTGATAGAAGGAGAGATTAGAAATTCTAGAAAATGGTATACTTGCATGATAAGATGCTGAAATAATGTGTCTTTGGCATTGTTGTCAAAGAGGAAGAAATGGTATAAACAAATTGATCAAATATGCAGAAACTGATCAACAACATTTGAAGAGAAATAAAGTAGCAAGAAATTGATCAAATCTACATGATCAAATGGACCGAGGGAGAAACAATGAAAGAGGAAGTCATGAGAAGTACAAGATCAAAGTGTATAGTGAAAAGAGAAAGGAAATAGCTACTAAGAGGGAGAAGTAGAAGTAAAGCAATCGGGATAGTAGATCAAGAGAGGAAGAAATTGTGTAACCCAATTTTTTTTTTGGCATTTGACTTATTGTTCTAACCTAGTTAGCAATATGATAACATGGATAAATAGTTTTTTCTAATGGTGGATCAATTTGGTTTTCCATCATTGCCAAAGAGGGAAATTGTTGGAAATCTAATTGAAATCATTGTTGAAGATTGAAGAGGGAGATGGTTGGTAAGAATGTTCTCAATCATATCTTTATCATTGATGTAAAACCTTCTATTTGTAGGAATTACAACTACTTATAAGATCCAAGTACTATCACTTAGTTGATTGATCAAGAGGATTCAATGAATAAGATGTAATAAGAGCACCTAAGGGAAAGGTTGAGTTATGGTTTTGTAATGAAGTACAAGGATCAGTTAAGACAATGGTGAAATGATGTATTGATAACATACTTAAAGATACAGAGGTTGGTCACACATAGAAATATTGGAGGAGTAAGTTGGAGCAAGATTGACTGCAAAGCTTACACTAAGTTCATTAGTGAGTGCCAAGTAAGCTAGTTCAAGAGAAGAAAATTTTTAGTTGGAGCTAAGTAAATGCATTATCTAGTGTGTGTCAAGTGAATTTTAGGAGCCGAGAAATCTTCAAGTGCTAAGTTATATAGAAGGAGCCAAGTAAATAGAAAGCTTAGTGGATGCCAAGTGAATCAACAGTAGGTGTCGAGCATCAGTAAAATGTAGTTGATGCTGAGTAATACAGTATGTGATGAACACTAGAATTTTAATAATATTGAGCTACTACATTATTGGAAAAGTCAAAGATTCACCAAATTTGAGCTGATAGAGTTGTTACCTTGAATTTTGTGAAATAGTTGGAGGATAAGGATGATGAGCTGAAGGCACAAAATTCTATGTAAACCATTTTTGAGCAAATTCAAGAGGATTCTTCAAAATCTTTCTAGAAGGAACAAGATGTGTGTTAGATTCAATGAATTCTACCTAATCCGTTTGAACCAAAATTAAAGGAGGAAATAATCAAGTGAGAAAAGAAATTCTAGACTTCTATTTAATGAGTTACAGGCCAAGAAGAATGAGTTTGTGGTGTGTAAAATTGTGAAGCAATTGAAGGGTGTCAAGGTGAAGACATCTAGGAAAAGGAAGAACAGAGCACAAAGAATCTACTTTGATAAGTGGTCAGAGAGATGATGGCATTGGTACATTGAGAATGAAGACTCAAGGAGACAAAGCTCAAGAGGAGGACAAGCTATCAGAGCTATAGAGATTGAAAGCCAAGCAATGTGAAGAGTTGAAGAGTGATCTGAGATTTGCAAGATAAGTTGTATGTTGTAATTAGGTCAAAATGCTTATTATTACTCTTTAGCAATTGTATTAGTTAGGGTTAAATCCTATGGACTTAGGTTGGCTTAATAGCCATTTGCAAATCCTTTAATAGGGTGGCATTCCAAGTGAATGTTCTAAAGTCCTCTAACTAGACCCACTTCTAACAGGGTGGATAAATCCTTTAACTAGGTTACATTTAACAGTGTGTTGTAGCCTTCAAAATGGTAGGCCTTTCACATTGCATCACTTCAAAAGAGTGAGAATTGAGTAGCATGTTACTGGTGGTTTTTCCCAAATTGGGTTTCCACATAAATCATTGTGTTATGTGTTCATTCTTCATGTGTTATGTGTGCATGTTGAGTTACAACAACTTGTTAAGTATGAAAGTTTAAAGCTTGGATGAATGAGTAGTTAAATGGGCTCACTACACTTAGTGGAAAAAAAGTTTGAATTGGACATTTGGACCTCGAATAACTGATTCACCTCCCCTCTCAGTTATTCTAAAACATTTCTAACTGATCTTGACCATTAAGTACCTTTAAAATTTTCCCTATAAGAACTGAGTTCTTATACCAATTGTTATAAATGTTTAAAATAATTGAGATGGGGGATGAATAAGTTACTCAAGGTCCTTATGTTTCATTTGAACAATATAAAAAACACTTGTTATTGCTTGGTCTCTACTAAAAATATTATCATAAACATAATTTGATTTTCATAATGAAAACATATCAAATGTAAAACATATAAATCATTCAACATAGAATTGACACAAGAATTTTTATATGGAAATAGAATTTTGGAAAAACCACTACTAACATCTCACTCTTTTTCACTCTTCTGAAGTGAGCTTTGTTATGAGCTAACCTTATTAATGGTTACGAAACACATTTTAAAATGATTTAATCATCCTATTAGGAGTGCCCTTGTCAAAAGAATTTGATCATTCTATTTAGAATACCACCTTGTTAAATGAATTACATAGACTATCAAATCTTCCAAATGTCTATTAGGTCAACCTCTGATAAAAGGATTTCAACTGAAACTACTTACAATCATAGGAAAGAAAACAATAGGTTTTGATCTATATGATTACAACTCGCTTTGCAAGTTTAGATCTCTATTCAATCCTCATGCTGGCTCACTCATAAGCCTTTCATTCTCATCTAACATCTTGATTTGCTTGGAAAATCTTCAAGATATTAGGCCATTCTTTTTAACAACATTTAAGCCTTTTGCTTAGATTCACTTATCAAAATCATCTCTGCAAGCCTTCTCCTTTAGCTTTGCATTCACTCACACTTATGTGTTTCTTATCTACTTTGCTCTATATGCCTCTCTTCACATACACACTTTCACATACACACACATAAAACCATTTGTTCATCTTTGTATCTCTTAAATAAGAAATTCTTGCTTTACCATTTTCTACCACCACCATAGATCTTAGGGTTTACAATTAGGTTCAACTTGATCCATTGTATCTATCCATCTTCTTGATCTTCTTCTAGAAACTTCTCTAGAATCTATCTATTAGGTCTTTACCTAATCCTTGCATTAAAATTAATGATCCAACTCATCTATCTTATCTCTAACATGATTTACATATCCCAAGAAATGAATTGTGTCATCTTGATCTCATGATTTCTTGGAATTAATTCTCATACTATCACTCAATAATCTATAAATTATGACACTTGATCATCACTGAATTACTCGGTCTCTCTAAAGATTTCTGGCTTAGTATCAACTAGCTCACTTGGTCAATGCTAATTCTTAGGTTTGATTATCTTTCTCTACATGAATAATCCCTTCTCTTTATCATAGTTTCTATAATCAAATTTCTATTGTAACTTTCTTTTCATAACTAAACATTTCCTATAGGTGGTATTATTATTAGAAAATTCTTAAATCCTCTTCATTAGTCAAATAAATATGATATTTAGATTAGATAGAAATAAGTCTTATTAATAGACTTAACATCAATGACAAAACAAGAATTGTTCCAATTGTAATTTTTGAATAGAATCTTTAGTTGACAAGGTAATATTGGTTTGATTATTATACATGATTTGATGAAGTGTTTTAATGGTGCACTACTATTTATAGTGGTTGGTAATAAAGGATTAAAGTTGTAAAGTAAAAAGAAAAAGAATTGTTATGTGATAGTGCACTAGAAATATTGGTTGGTAAGAAAAGGTATCATTCAATGAAAGTGCACCAGGTATATATAAGTGAACCAAAGATGTGCATTACCAAGAAAATAGTATTAAATTAGTGAATAGTGTTAACACAGAAGATGAGGTTATTCAGTAAAGAAAAAACACAGGTCCATGAAGATGAACAATTTTGGTAAAATTTATTGTGAGATGACATCAAGTGAGAAATGAATTATTCTAGAAGATTCTAAGGAAGAAGATGAATTTTTTAATATAATATGTAGATGAAATTGATTATGTAAGCTCAAATGGATAATATTAAAGGACATATTCTTGATCGAAGAAAAGTTCAAGTTCTAAGGTGAATTACAACTAGACAAATGCATAAAACATTTTAGCTATTGGTAGACTTATTAAATGTAAAATTAGATGTTATTCAATAGATGAGAGTAATTAAAGGAAACCCTAATGAATGTGACTAAGAAAAAAAAAATTCTATATAAGTGATTAATAAGATTTAGGATGTTGCTGAGAGCTAAACAAAAATAAAGGGTACACTAAGTAGACCAAAATTGAAGGTCCAAATTTAGAGAAGGAAAGTGATGATATGAAGAGTTTCTAATGATAATCCAACAAAGAAAAGTTTGAAGAAGAGAATAAATTAGAAAGGAGACCTGAACAAGGAAAGGCACCTTTTCTATTTGAAACATATCATTTCATTATTACTTTCTAACCATTATAAAAGAAAATATCTTAACCAAGTGGTTTTAATGGTCCTATTTATAAATCATTTGTAAGGTTGCATTCTAAAGAATGTATCAAGTTATCTAATAATGGAAATCATGAACAGAGGTGATAGATTTAATTGATCTTTGATGAATATCCCCTTACAAGGTCACATATAACATAGTTTTTTGTGATGTTTAGTAGGGTGGGCTACTAGCCAAGCTAACTTCCATAGAGTAAATTTAGGTTTAGGTGATAATCCCATAGTGGTTTTTACACAAATTGGGTTTCCATGTTAAAATCTAGTGTTGATGTGTTTATAAGTGTTTGGATGTTAATTTTTTTTCATAAGCATATTGTTATATATATTGTTGAAGGTTAGTTGAATAATTTACTGAGTTAATTGTTGAAAGGTTTTGTAAGGTGAAAATAATTTAAGGGACATAACATTAGTAATGCACCCTCTCTAAGTTATCCAAAAATTTGTATCATATCATCTGTTTCTTCAAGGTATAAGTTTAAAAGGCTTGATCTAAAGATAAAAGGATATATAAAAGAGAGGTACCCAATTTGAACAAGGAACACTTTCCTACATGGAAAAGAAAGGTGAGGTTGTACCTATCTACAATTGGAGATTATGAATTTTATGACTTAGATTATTAATATAATTCACAACCACTTAGACCTATGATAGTTGAGCATACAAGGGAAAATTAAGAGAACCAAACTTTAATGATTGAGATATGTTCTTCTCTAACTGGTGTTGAGTTTGATGATATGAAGATATACAAGCTATGTTGATGCCTAATTATGAAAAGTAAGAGAACAATACTGTATTCATGTAATGTAATGATGAAGTGTCTGTATTTACTGAAATATATAAGCTACATTGTGTAACAAGTGAAATAAGGAATATAGTGTTCATTGAGTGACTATAGTTGTCACCTAGTGTTTGGCAAAGAGAAGTTAAAGTTCAATGTTAAATGAATAAATAATATATTAATTAAGTGATTTATTTCTAGAGTGAAATTTATTGTTCACTGAGTATGTGTTGGAAGAACAAGTTACGAATGATGTAATTTAGGATGGACTCATAATGAAAAAAAAAAGTTTAAGAAGTTCAAAGGTGAAATTCAAAGTTCATTACAAGATATACAACTAAAAAAATATGATGATGAAGATTTAAGGAAGAAAAGGATGAAGACAAAGTTTAATGAAATTTATATTTTCTATGTGACTAAATACATTTAATCTAAGATCTACATAAGTGATTAAGCGATATAACTCTGAAAAATCTAAAAGAAAATAGTTTACTATTGAAGGAGATATTCAAGATTCTTTTTGGTTTTTGATCATTATTATTGAATTAGTAATTTATGCAAAGAAAAGAGGTGGAAAGAACTAATGTGAACCAAGTAGAGAAGAAGTAAGATCAAGAAAAGTTAGTGTAAATTGAAAGTTTGAAGAAGTGAATCAACCGAACAAAGATCAAAAGGAGATTAGAGAAGGAAGAAGATACAACAGAACAAATATTTAAACAAGAAAGCTACTAATAAAATCTAACAAATCATAAGACTATTAATTTCTTATCATTGTAGAAGAAAAATATCTTAAGTGAATGGATGTAACATGTTTGGGTAAGTGCACCAAGTTGTGGTGCCAAAAGGGGGGTATAAGTGGACACCTTTTTTTTGAAATCAAAAATTTTTGAAATTCAACAAGCATTTGAAGATACTTATTCTCAAAATTTTAAGACATGACAAAAACAAAAGTAGTAGTCCTATGAATCTAGTTTCTAAACTACTAAGCTATTTTCAAAATGGTTTAGTTTTAGGTCCCCAAAAAAGGGGGCCACAGAAAGTGGTACTATTTTTTCCAAAAAAATATAACACAGTACAAAGTGTGGCCCCCCTAAAATTTTAACTTTTTTTTTTTTGAAATTGTTTAATCGCTCTAGTCAAAGGTTACCTAACACTATGCAGTTTATCCCAATTTTTTTGGGTAATTTTATAATATGTATTTTTTTTAATAAATTTTTTAATTAGACTCATCTAAAAAATGTGAAATATTTGTGTGCTCCCCCTAGAAATCATCAAAAACTAATCTAAAATCAAAACATCTTTTTTTCAAAGTGTGTAGAATGGAGTTTAGTTTCTTAAAAACCAAGTTGTTGCAAAATTTGATGAACAGGCCAAAATCTACAACCCAATTAGTACATGTTGATTTTTGACAAAAAATGGACATACATTCAAAAGGAAAAATAGATAAAAATCTTGAAATAGTTCAAATAGAAAATAAATTATATGGTTATATAGCTAACAAAGAGACCTACAATATCATGTAATCTAATTTTATCGATGCTCAACCATGAGAAAACTTGAAGGAGAGCACACAAAAAAAATCAATCATTTTTTGTATGTTTGTAGCAAAATATGTCTTAGACCAATTTATAGACTCTAGACCTTTGGGTTGGATCGCCAAGGAAAAACCAAGCCCTAGGCTTGGTAGAATGCAAAGCTTTGAATAGTGCATGCACCCTATAGTGTGTTTGTGCTATAGCGCACACACGCTATTTAAAGCTTTCAAAATTTGAGTCTTAATAGTGCATGTGCACTTTAGTTTGCATGCACTATTGAGACCTAAATAGTGCATAGAGAGGGAAGGCGAAAGGTAGAGAGAGAGAGAGAGAGAGAAGAGAGGGGGGATGGGTGTGTGTGTGAGGGAGAAAGTAGGGGATGGGAGAGGGGAGAGATAGAGAGAGAGAGAGTAGGGGATGGGGGAGAGACGAAGTGAGAGAGAGTAGCAGTAGTAGAGAGAGAGTACAAGATGGGAGAGAGAGTAGAGGTGGCAGAGAGAGTACAAGATGTAAGAGACAAATTGAGAGTAAGAGATGTGAGAGAGAGAGAGAGAGAGAGAGAGAGAGAGAGAGAGAGAGAGAGAGAGAGAGAGAGAGAGAAATGGGAGATAGAGTGGGAGAGGGAGAGGGAGAGTGAGAGAGAGAAAGGAGGATGGGAGTGTGAGAGAGGGGAGAGAGATGGGGGAGATGGGAGTGTGTGTGTGTGTGTGTGTGTGTGTGAAAGAGAGAGTAGGGGAGGAGAGAGGGGAGAGAGAGGGAGAGGGAGAGGGAGAGAGAGAGAGTAGCCTAAGAGAGAGAGTAGGTGGTGGGAGAAGGAGAGAGAGCAAGGAGATGGGAGTGTGTGTAAGAGAGAGAGTAGGGAACGAGAGAGAGTGAGAGAGAATAGGGGTGGCAAAGAGAGAGTATAGGGGATGGGGGAGAGAGAGTAGATAGGAAAAGAGAGTAAGAGAGATAGTAGGTGGTTGAAGAGGGAGAGAGACTGGGGGATGGGAGTGTGTGTGTGTGTGTGTGAGATATAGGGAGTAGGGGATGGGAGAGAGAGGGGGGATGGGAGTGTCTGTTTGTGAAAGAGAGAAAGTAGTGGATGGAAGAGGGGAGGGAGAGAGAGAGGGAGAGAGAGAGGGAGAGAGAGAGTAGGGTTGGCATAGAGAGAGTACTATATGGAAGAGAGAGAGCGTGAGAGTGAGAGAGAGTAGGGAGTGATAGAGAGAGTAGGGTATGGGAGAGAAACTGAGAGTAGGAGATGGGAGAGAGAGAGAGAGTAGGACGTGGGAGAGGGAATGAGAGAGCGAGAGCAAGAGAGAGAGCAGGGGATGAGAGTGTGTGAGTGAGAGAGAGAGTAGGGGATGTGAGAGGAGAGAGAAAGTAGGGGATGGGAAACAAGAGAGAGGGGGATGAGAGTGTGTGTGTGAAAGAGAGAGAGTAGGGGATGAGAGAGGGGAGAGAGAGTAGCTTGAGAGAGAGTAGGGGATGGGAGAGAGAGTAGGCAGTGGGAGAGGGAGTGAAAGAGGGAGAGAGATTGGGGGATGGGAGTGTGTGTGAAAGATCTAGAGAGTAGGGGTAGAGAGGGGGGAATGTGAGTAAGTGTATGTGAAAGAGAGAGTAGGGGATGGGGGAGAGAGAGAGAGAGAGAGAGAGAGAGAGAGAGAGAGAGAGAGAGAGAGAGAGTAGGTGGTGGGAGAGGGAGTGGGAGAGGGAGAGAGGGGGGATTGGAGTGTGTAAGAGAGGGAGTAGGGCATGGGAGAGAGTGTGAGAGTGTGAGAGAGAGTAGGGCTGGCAGAGAGAGAGAACAAGATGGGAGAGAGAGTGAGAGTAGGGGATGTGAGAGAGAGTAGGTAGTGGGAGAGGGAGTGGTAGAGTGAGAATGAGAGAGAGAGAGAGGATGAAAGTGTGTAAGAGAGAGAGTAGGGGATGGGAGAGAGAGAGAGAGAGAGAGAGAGAGAGAGAGAGAGAGAGAGAGAGAGAGAGAGAGAGAGAGTAGGTGGTGGGAGACAGAGTGGGAGAGGGAGAGAGTGGGGGCATTGGATTGTGTAAGAGAGAGAGTAGGGGTGGCAGAGAGAGAGAATAAGATGGGAGAGAGAGTGAGAGTAGGGGATGGGAGAGAGAGTAGGTAGTGGGAGAGGGAGTGGCAGAGTGAGAGTGAGAGAGAGAGAGGGAGAGAGAGAGATAGAGAGAGAGAGAGAGAGAGAGAGAGAGAGAGAGAGAGAGAGAGGATGAGAGTGTGTGACTAAGAGAGAGAGTAGGGGATGGGAGAGGGGGGCGAGAGAGTAGCCTAAGAGAGAGTAGGTGATGGGAGAGAGAGAGAGTAGGCAGTGGGGGAGAGAGTAGGAGAAACAAAATGAGAGAGAGAGTAGGGGATGGGAGAGGAGAGAGAGCTAGAGAGAGTAGGGGATGGGAGAGGAGAGAGAGTGAGAGAGCATATGGAATGGGAGTGGATAGAGAGTGAGAGAGAGTAGGTAGTGGTAGAGGGAATAGGAGAAGGAGAGGGAGAGGGGGAGAGAGAGAGAGAGAGAGAGGGAGAGAGAGAGAGAGAGCAGGGGATGGGAGGAGAGAGAGTGCGAGAGAGTAGTGGATAGGAGAGGAGAGAAAGAGTGAGAGAGAGTAGGGGATGGGAGAGAGAGATAGTAGGTAGTGGGAGAGGGAGAGCAAGAGATAGAGAGAGCAGGTGATGGGAGAGAAGAGAGAGTGACAGAGAGAGTAGGGGATGGGAGAGGAGAGAGAGTGAGAGAGTAGTGGATGGGAGAGACAGTGATAGAGTAGGCAATGAGAGAGGGATTAGGAGAGGGAGAGAGAGATAGAGTAGGGGATGGGAGAGTAGAAAGAGAGTTAGAGAGAGTAGGGGACAGGAGAGGAGAGAGAGAGTAGGGAGAGAGTAGGGGATGAGGGATGGTGGGCTAGGGAGAGATTTATTTTCACATAGTGCATACATGCTATAGTGCATAGGGAAAATCACCAAAAAATGGTCATAAAGCAAGTTTGGGTCCCTGTTGATCCATATTCTACTTTTCATCTACTGTGCATTCTATTGTTCCAATAGAAAACATGGGTTTCAAGCTATTGGAAGTTACCAAACACTATTTAAAGACTTTTTGAAGCTAGAAAACACCAAACTCAATCATTGGATACACTATTTGAAGGCTTTTTCAATATTCTTTCTATGGAAAAGGTCAATGTAGTCCTTTTTAAATATTCTTTGTTGTTATATAGAGACAAATTTGATTATAATTTGACATGTTGTTTAATATATAGTAAATTTATTGAAATTTTTATGTTTGAATAAATTTTTATTTGGAAATAGTTAGAAATTTGACAAGTTGTTTAATATATATTGTGTATTCATTGAAATAATTGTAATTTTTTTACCTATTTGAATGATTTGTAATTTACAAATTGTAAGTAATTTAGATGTTTGAATAATTTGACATATAGAAATCATTATTATGCCAAGGAAGAAACCAAAAACTCAAATAAAGGAAGAGAGGCAGATAGATTTGGCATGTAAAAGAGATAAAATGTAACAACTATGTGAAAAAAGAAAATTGCAAAGCAATAATGAAAAATTGACTTTCAAAGAGGAACAAGAACCATTGATACAAAGAAACAAAGATGAAGAATTGGAAAGACAAAGAGAATGAATGAGACTATTACACTCAAGAAGACAATCAAATTGTGAAGCTACATCATCTTCCAATGTTGGCGTCATATCATCCTCTCATGTTGAAGAGATTCTAATTTGTAGATCCGACGATGTACACACTCCATCATGTCATGTTGAAGGCACAACATCAACATATCAAGTAGGTCATATTCCATCTTTTGCATCTTATTGCCAAGGCACATCATCTTCAGTTCAAGGTATGCAGAACACTCAACCTTATTTTGATGTTCAAAATGTCGAGGGAATGGAAGAGATTATAACACCTTCTAGAATTCATTTTAGAAGATCAAAATATTTGATTGATATTGATGCTAACATTTTGAAATCAATACCTCACATGATTTTCATGCATACTTGTCAAAGAAAAGTTAATAGTATGTGGAGATTATTCTTTAAAGAATTAAATATTTCAGGCCAATGCTAGTTATTTGTTGAAATGATGAGGAATTTGAAATTTAGGCCTATCATGAAGATTCTTGGGGTAAGAATGATAGGTGATTCAAATGAAAAAAACATGATAAAGAATCTAATGAGTTCTTATGAAAAAGTGAGTTCTAAATCACGAACCAAAGATAGTAATATCTCAAGATGAGTACTTACATCAACAATAGTAAGTACCCAAATGAAGAAAGCTCGACTCATGAGAAAGAAAAGAAAAACATTGAAAATTGGTAGAGGTACTCTAAGGAGAGCCATGCTAAGGCATGAGAGATTGGGAGATTCAACAAAAAATGAGTTATGGACATTTAGTGGTAGACTACCACAAAAGGATAAACAAATTAGTGAAGCTTTGAAATCATTGATCGAAGATTTTTGAAAAAATAACACACGTGTTTCACCTATTTTATGGAGATTTGGCTAACAGGGGCATACCATATAATCAACACATTATTTGGTCAGACAATTGTGCATCTCAATTCAAGAATGCATGAATTATCTATTGGTTGACCAGGATGTACAAGTTGTGTAGCATCTCAATTCAAGAATGCATGAATTATCTATTGGTTGACCAAGATGCACAGGTTGTGTAGATTTCAATATATGTGGAATTTCATAAAGGTTGGTCATAGAAAGGGAGAGCATGATGGTGCAGGCCCATGCATCAAAAGAGCCTTAGCTCGTAAAGAACTAAAGTAAAAAGATGGAGCAATATTGATAGATGCAAAATCTATCATCTAGTGGTGTAATACTACAATGGGTCCAAGTAAGGAGGGTGAGTCTATGATTCATAGATTTTTTTGGTTGATAGATAATACTAACATTGCACCATATGAGGATTGTTGCACACTAACAAGATCAAGTGAGTTGCACTCTTTTAGAAGCTTTGATATAGGTTCATGGATTATCCACACACAAAAAATGGCATGCTATTATCCATCAGGTGTAGAGGAAAATTGGGATGACTATGAGTTGACTAAATGGGTCAAAAAATGGGATATATAGGTTTTGGACCCAATTGATTCCTATCATCCCTAACAAGCACTAGAAATGGTAGAGATGGATTCGCCTATTGACTTTGACCGCTTGTCTAATCTAGTGCAACCTAGTATTATATACATATATATATATATATATATATATATATATCTTTGTAATTTAAATATGCAACTTTATAAATTTTACCTAAGTATTTTCTGAATTAATGACTGCATTTTGTACATTTATCACTGCAGGCCATGTTTTTACTATTATTTCACTCGAAGATAATGAAGAAGGGTCTGATTATTATTTTTGTCATTGTCTCCAAGCCAAAAAAATTTGGATCACTCGTTTATAGATGGTGAAGGTTTAGAGTACCATATCAGTGTGGTGGCTATAATTGACATATGGCTTAGACTATATTCTATGAAGAACCCTAACTTGTGGTTATTTGAGGATTGGAAAACAAAGAGAAAGATTCTTCATTATTGGAACCTTGTTGTCACATCAAATGTCCACTTGATAAAATATGGTGGAAAACCACATAATAAGACTCTTTGAAAAGTTCATGAGTCAAACCACAAGGCAATACTTGAGATATTAAAATGTAGAGCACATCCAATTGGTTCATTAGATTGAATAGGAAGAGTGGGAAACAGAGAAAGAGTGGTCAATTGTATCCTTGGTGCCATTATAAGCCATGATATCAAATTGAACCAAAGGTCAAATTTGAGGAATTTGAGTTATTTTTTACGTAATCAAGAGTTTGTAGGTCCTTATATAGATTTAAATTCCTTGGGGTCTTTGGGCAAATATTTAGGTGTCTAGGAGGTTATTAAAGCAAAGTGTCAATGTTCTCATATAAAAAAAACTACAAAATGATAATTTTTCTTCCTAAATAATTGAAAAAGATGTTGAATGTTGGCATAACCATTTGAATGATGGTTATTACCATAGGAGGCAAGGAATACATGTTTTAAAATGTTGTACATGGAGAGGACAACATAATTGTATGGATTGCTGAAGATTTACATGAATAAAACTTTGATTTTCTACCTTGTCTCAATTTTTTTGAGTTGTATAGATGTGTACAGAAAGATGAAGGAGATCAACCATCATGGTTGGATAGCCTAATTAACTAAGTTTCATTTACATTTTATTTGAAGGTTATATCTTTTAATTTGGGTAAGTTATTGTAGTTTTTGTGAAGGTTTCTTATTTAGGCCTAAATTCAAGGATTTTGGTAAACATGTGCCTCTAACTTGAAAACCTATAGTTGGAATTTAATGCCTCTATGGGGGATGAAATTTAGGGGAGTTTAATGTGATATGACAGAGTTTTAGACTTGGAGGAATCGGTTTGATATTTTTACCAGCAGGCCCTAGGTTGAACATCCCTATGTGTTCAGATAGGAATTGAAGAAGAAGTGGCATTTAGGCTTCCAAATTTATTGTATAAACCTTGGTTAAGGGTGAAATGGAGATGTAGGAAGGAGATGAAGTGTTCCATGGGGCTGATTTGATTCTATGAACCCATCTTCAAGCACTTTCTTTGGAAATCGAGCCAAATTAGGCCTATTAGGTTTGCGAACTAAAGTGATGTTTGGGTATGCTAGAATGGATTTAGCCCTTTATCATTTGGATTCTTCAAGAATGAGGTAAAAGGTATTTGAAGAGGTAATAATTTGGCCTTGTCCTTTGGAAAGTTTGGAAGTTTTCCAAGGAAAACTAAATTTTGACCTACTAGGATTTCTAGGCCTAAGTTAGAGATATTGATCCTTTAAAGGTGTTGAGGCCTTGAAAGTGCATGAATACTAGTGTTTGAGTCCTAGAAATGATGCATAAAGTCTAAGTTTGAAGTCTTGAAACATTTTACTTGTTTTTCCTTAACTGGCCTAGTTGAGGGCAAGTGTCCCTAAAGCCATATTTTGATCCAAGTTTGCCAAGAGCCCTAGGAAAAGGGAAGGACCTTAGGAAAGTGGAGTCCACTTGGATAATTAAAGGTGATAATTTGGAAAAGGTTGGTAACCAAGACATCATCCTGAAGTGGGTTTGCATACCCTTAGATGTTTAAGAATCAAGTGGCAAAACTAGGTTGTGTGCTTTGCATCAATAAGGGTGATTAGACCTAGGTGTGATAGCTAAGGTGTAGGAAGTCACAATGTATTTCGAAGAGTCACTAATTCCCCTAAAAGTTAAGGCATACATTACAATAGGGAAATGAGCAACTTAAGGGATAACTCTCTAGCTTAGGGAAGGGTCCCTAGCATGGAATTGCTAAGGGATAGCCCATTTAACAAGTTGGAAGTGTTAAAAAGTATTTTGCATGTAGTAGAAGTTTGAATTATATAGGCAGGGATAGAAAAGAGTAAAGAACATATGAAGCAAGTGAATTGAACAATGAACATATGTTTCATCTTAAATAATGAAGTATATTGAGATCTAACTTTCTTTAAAAGTGTTCAAAGCTAGATTGAAGGTCATCATCAACGTTATTCTTGTTTAACATAACCTTTCAATATGTTGCTCTTGTTTTTTGCTTGGTAAGAATTAAGTATAAATCTACACAAAAATCCATTTGCATTGTGGCTCATATCTCTTACTGGTGTAGGAGAAATCTTACATGGAATGATGAAATAATGGTGTTTGGGCCTCTTAGGTTCACCTTTAACCATTTTGTGTGCCCCATTAGCAATTTTTGTATATTATGAACTTATTGCTCAATGATATCACAAGGGCACAATTTATGTAATTTGAATGCAAATACTTATAATCTAGGGTCTAGCACTTGTGTTGGGTCAATCTAGACTCATTTGAATGCTTAAAATGCCTTTTAGGCTCTAAAATGTAAAAAATGGATTAAAAGTGAAAAAGTTGCAATGAAACTTTGCAACTTTTTCCATAACTAAGCAAAAATGCTTCTAATATTTCCTCCAATGGTCATGACCTTTCAAATATTATTGTATTAGTTTGGGTATACCTTAATATAAGCCTTTCAGGTGGGTGTAAGCTAAAATGTACATTTTTGGTATTGAAATCAATAAAAAGAACCTTGTTTCTTGCATACTGGGTTATTTTTCTGCATGGTAATATAATGTATAGATGCCTAAGGATCTATTCTTGGTATGATTGGATACATATTTGAATTATATTTCTAATGCAATTGGTTTTAGTTCTTGAACTATTGTAGAACTCAAGTTATTCCCATTTTAGTGCTAATAGCCTGAAATTAAAGGGTTTCAAGGGTTTTGATTGAAATCAAGATATAATGTGAGATTCCACCATAGGAAAATTATGTCCTTTGGTGGAATCCTTGTATTTTTAATGCACTTTAAGATGATTTTGGTTTTAGGTGATAAGATATAGGGACAAGGAAGAGACATGATGCCCTAGATGCATATACCTTGTATGCATCAATACACAAACCTACTGTCCTAGCATTTTAATGCCTCAAAATTTCATATTATGGTCTATAACTTGGTAATAACCATATTTGGATTATTACTCAACATCTCCAATTGGTCTAATGTTTTTATCACATGTTTAAATTTTACCTCCTTTGTAAATGTGGCCTAATTAGCCCTTCTGTCTAAATGTTGTCCATGAGTTTTGACAATTTTCTTGCTAATGGGATCTATCCACTTTGGAATATGATAGTACATCAGAAATAGGAGGTAATCTTGGTTTTATTATTTTCTTTTGATGCTAAGTGTACAAGTTGCAGACCCAAGTCTCATTCCTTGGGCTATTAGGAATCCAAGAGGTTAATGAAGGAACTATGTCCTTTTCTCCTTTTGGGGTCTTCAATTCTATTCCATATGCCTATGCTGATGTCAGAATGTTCATAATTTCTTGAGTTTGAGTTCTTGGTTCCATGTCTAGTGTGGGTTTCTTGTATTAAGAAATATTTGTTGTCAAGGTGCAAGTGTGGGGTCTTGAGCCTTGTTTGGGTTGTCAAACCTTGTTAGGTTGTTCTTGTAGGTTGTACTCTCCCATCTAACTTGTTTTAACCCTACCACTTGCATCATTTAGGCCCATTTTTTATGTCTTTGAATGCCCTTACATTATCCTCATAGTTACTAGTGTATAGGTCAATATTTGAATCTTAGCACATGAACAGTTTATATTAGTTCTCATATGTAGTCAAGGTCCTTGACATCAATTACAAGTCATAAGTTGTATTTCATGCATTAACAAAATGAAATTGGGTCTCACAAACTTGATTGCAAGTTTTCTCATGCCAAAGTGGTTGGCAGACCTTAAGACCCAACCAATAAGTCATCCCTCTATGTTGATAGACACGTACTGTAATCAAGTCTCTACGAATTGATTGCAAGCTCTTTAAGCATCTTCGTATGTCATTGGGTTCATTCTTGCATCCCTAAAATCTAGTTTTGAAGACCTAATTTCATATCACCCTTTTAACACAATCATAGTTAAGTATTTGAGACTTGATGCATATCAACATGTATTGAACTTACAACTTTTAATGTAGCTCTAGAACCCAATTACATATTGTATCTCTTTTATACTTGAAATCAAGTATTTAGGATATGATTACATATCTTTTTTATAGAAACTTTTAGGTAAAGTGATGTAGGGAAAGATGGGCCCTTCCAAGTTCTATGAGAAAATACTCTGAACAATGTGTTTTCTCAAAGGTTTTCGAATGGAACCTTGAGGCTTATTTTTCCCAAATTAGGTAAATGAATTATCCAAAGAATTTTTAGTAATATAATGGTATTAAATACCCTTATACTCCCCAAATAACCAGTTTACCAAATACCAAGAGCCTATCTCTAAGGTAAACCAATCATCCCAGCCTACTAGGCCTACAAGCCCCAATTAGCCCTCAAATGCTATCTTCTTGCATTTTTCTCCACATTTTCCCATAACATCAAGAAAATAAATTAAAGATTAGGATAACCATTTTTATTCTATATAACATATAAAAAGATGAAATATGGTTGTTTTCGACCAAGTCTTTGCTATTACACTATGGGCCACTTTTAGGCATAAAACCCCCTCCATTTACAAAGGAACTATATGGAATAATTATCCCCCAACCATAAAACTTGGTAAAGTATCTTAATATGATCCTAAAGTGAGTATTGCTCAATTGGATTGAACCCATCAACTCTCTATATGTGCTTTTTATGAAACCCTCACCGAACAAGGCTAAAAACTAGGGCCTCTTCAAATATGACTAAGAAATCACTTCCAAGACCTATTAGTAGATCTCTCGCTGCTATACCTATGGCATCAAATTTAATGCATTTTCATACACCAAAGCACTCCAAACTTGTCTAGTTAGATGATCATTTACATCCTTTGACTATTCCTAGCATTAGTATGCCTAATCACATTTGATACATGTTAATAATCCATCCAAAATTTACATTAAGTATAGAAAGGGGATGGATACATCATTTTTCTTGAAGGAAACTTGTGCAGGGCACCAAGGCAAATGGATAGTGGTCCTAGTTTTGGATTTGGAACACTAATAAGAATGTTTTAATAAGACCAAAATGTAAGGTCAATTGGACTCTGGGTGCCATTATAAGCTAGAGTACCAAATTATACCAACGAGTCAATTTAAGAAAATTTGGTGGCTTTTAAATGCAAATAGGATTTTTATGATCCTTAGAAGGTTTTAATGTTCCTTTCGGTCATTTGGTTAAGTCCTAGGTGTATAGGAAGTTAGTTGTAAAAAATTATCAAAAATTGTAAAAAATGTCAAGCAAAATTGAAAAAGTGCTGACAACTTTGCAATATGGTTCCAAAAATGGTTGTACATTGGCATAACCATTTGAAATATGGTTATGACTATTGAAGACATAGAGGACATGTTTAAATATGTTGTACATGGAGAGGAAAACATAATGGTACAGACTGGTGAACATTTGCATGAATAAAACTTTTATTTTCTACAATTTTAACTATTTTTTCTATGTTTTACAGAATTGTAAGGATTGGAAGAAAGGATCAATTGAAATGCTTGGATATCATGATGAACTAGGCTTCATTTTTTTTCATTTTGAAGGATTTATCTTTCAATTTGTTCAAGTTATTGCATTTTTTGTTGAAGGTGCTTGTTTGGGGTTGAATTTGAGGGTTTTGGCAAACATGTGCCTCTAACTTGCAATCCCACAGTTGGAATTTGATGCCACTTGGAGGGATGCAAGTTAGGGGAGTTTAATTTGATATGGTAGAGCCTCAGGCCTAGAGTAGAAGGTTTCATAGTTTTACCAACTTGCCCTAGGCTGAACATCCCTATTTGTTCAGCCCAAATTTGTAGTAGAAGTGGTGATTAGATTTTCAAACCAAATGATCTAACCTAGGAAAGAGGTGAAATGGAGATTTGGTATGGGGAGGAAGAGTTCCATGTAGTTGTGCTAGTTCTATGAACCCATTTCCTAAAACTTTCTTTGGAAAGCCAACCTAATTAGGCTTGTTAGGTCTATGAACTAAGTGAGAGTTAGGACATGGTGGAGTAGGTTTAGCCCAAGATATTTTGGAGTCTTCAAGAACTTGGTAAAGGGTATTTAAAAAGGTAATTTTTTTCATACCTCATCAAGAAAATTTGGAAGTTAGCCATATAAAACTAAAAATTGACCTACTAGGATTTTTAGGCCTAATTTTGGGAATTTGGTCTTTTGGGGGTGTTAGAACCCTAAAATTGCATGAATCTCTATGGTATGAGCCTAATGATGTTGATACTAGCCTAAGTTTGGAGTTTGGAAACCAAATTTCACATTTTGCCTTAGTTGGCCTAGTTGAGGGCTAGTGTCCCTAAAACCTATAATTCACCCAAGTTTGCTAAGATCCCTAGAGAAGGGAAAAGACCTTAGAAAAATGGAGTCCACTTGGAGAGATAGTGGTCAGCATTGGGAAAAGGTTGGTAAGCCTGACTGGCATCTTGTAGTCGGTTGGGTGCTACTAGGCACTTGGGAAGGTTTTGGTGAAAGAAGGTTGTAAGCTTTGCATCAGAAAGAATGTGAAAATGGCTATCTACAACACTTTTTCTAAACAAATGAAAGCTTCAAATTAGACCTAGGTGTGGTAATATGGGTATTGGATGCCATTTATTGCAAACTTGCAAACATGAAGAATTTTATTGCTGCATTTCACCAATCTCACTATGTCCATGGTCATTATTCGCTTTTCATTCATATTTGGGGGTATGTTCCTAGCCCACAGCACCAAGGCACTTGGTTTATATTTTGGTTTTCATGTTTTTTAACCTACCTAGGCTAGAATAAACAACCCTTGGATGAGAAGTCCATAGTTGTCAAAGAATAACACCATTTTGTATGCTTAAGGCACTTTATTCAATTTATTAAAAAAAGTTGTCCATTAGGAAAATTAAAGAAATCCTAGAAATAAGTTTTTTTTAGTTGGTCTTAGGTATGTTGGAACCTTTTCCAAGTCCTAGAAGTGGAATCAAGTGAAAAATGTAAACAATTGCAGTTCTTGTGCAAAGTTGCATTGTTGAAAGTTGTAAAAGTTTCTCAAATTTGCAACTTAGTGGGAAAAAGGTTTATAAATATTAAAATATTGGTTCTAACCATTAAAATATACATAGGATGACATTAATATATATATATATATATATATATATATATTGGAAGAATTTGCAAGGAAATAAGTTCAATTTTTGAGTCATTTTTCCTATTATTTTCATGCTACATGAAATGTATTGACTTTTAGACTAGATGTGATGGATTTTTAAGATAGAACTTTGAATCATCTTTCTTTTTCTTCTAGTCTCATCATTCTACTCTTTTTCTATCTCAAGTTATTGCATTTTTTGTGAAACTAGATTTTTACGACAACATTTTGGTGCACATAGAAAAAATGGGCCTCTAACTACAATTTCCTTGGTTGAAATTTCCTAGCCAGTTGGGAAATGGTAGTTAGTAGAGTCCTTTTTAATATTCCAGGGTTTGAAGACTAGAGGATGTGTTTTGTGATCTTTCTAATCAAGCCCTATGTCAAGTACCATGAAGAATTTGACCTCTTGTAGTATGTTGATTTGTGAATGGTAGGAGTTTGAGAATTGGTGAAAGGGTTGAGAATTTTGAAATAAGTTATTTTAGTGTTATCAAACCTTACCAAGCATTGCATTCATTTCCATGACCCTGTTTCTTACTGGTTTCTTTGTAAACTAGTCATCTACTTGCTTGGGACATGTTTCGGAACTGACAATCTCCATTTAAGTTGAAGTCTCCATTTAAAGGTGGCAATGAGATTATTATTGTTCTATTAAGATCATTAATATATTTTAATGGGAAATTTGAGGGATCATACCTAGCTTGAGTATCCTAGCTTCCCAAGTCCTATAAATGCAAAGTTACAATGTTGCTCAAAAAGTTGCTAGAGAAACTTTTGCAATTTTTGCAAAAAAGTTACAAATAGAAGTTTGGGAAGTTGTAACTATCCATGCTTAGGTATATGATCATGGGCAACCTTTTTTTGAAATTTAGAAGTTTTCTAGTCAAATTTTCATTTTAAAGCAACTTTTACAACTTTTGTAATTTTGCACAAAAATTGCAACTAATGTAAAGTTCACTAGATTTTTCTTCTATGACTTGGAAAAGGTTCCAAGATATTAAAAAATAACTAAAAACACCTAATCCTAGACTATCTTGACCAAAAACTTAAAAAGACTCAATTTGAAGTAATTAGAAACTTTTTCTCATATCTTGCACAAAGTGGCCTAGGCATAAATATCTTGCTCATATCTCTCTCACCATTCATCATGGGATAAAATTGTCTATTCCATTAGCTCTATGTGGCCATGCAAACCCTATCCCCAAGCTCATCCCATCCTGTTGAGCACTCAAACATTCTTGGGCATGCTAAACTGAAATGTCCCTAAGGGTCAGTAAATGCCATAGGGTAGCGATCTTTGACGGGGCACATCTTGGAGCTTGTGTGAGGTATGCATGCAATTATAGGTCCTATAGGAACATGTTGTGGAGACCTACAATAACCACTCTCACTTTTTGGAGATCTTATTCCATTTTGATTTTGCGATGCCATCTTGGGTAATGGTTAAACTCATAGTCTTGGCTAGTACAAAGTTGCCAACTGCCAAATCTGCCTCATCATTCATTGTGGGATCAAACTATCTCTTCCATTAGCTCCAGGTGGCTAAGTAAACCCTAGCCCAAAGCTTTTCTAGTGATGGGGACACAACCCAAGAAAAAAAATGGACACAATAGAAAGAGAAAATTATATTAACTATGAAAATAAGCTATTACAAATAGTACAAAGAAAATAAACTTCAGAACATGCCCTAAGGGCTTACAATAGCATAAATTTGGAGATAATTTCTCCTTTTAGTACCTCCTCTCAAACTCCACTCTGAACTGCCTTTTACAATGCCAGAAATCTCCTTAAATAGACCCCTGAGGGTTAAGGACTAGGAGTAAATTCTAGAAAGTGCTAGTAGGCATTCACCGACAAAATAGAAGGTTCCAGAAGATGCGTTAGAAGTCGGTGCAAATCTCGAAGTATCTAGAAACGGTAACCGAACTTTCGGGAGGCATAACTTTTGAACCGTAGCTCCAATTGACGAACCTTTTACATTTTTAGAAAGCTCTCAAAGCACTATAGCCCTATGGACAAGCTTCACTCATCCCCCATTTTTCAGCCCTTTTCAAGGTCATTTAATGCCCCTAACCTAACTTTGAAGCATTCTTAGGAGGTCTCCAAAACCCAAAAAACTGCAATAACTTTCAAACTGTCGGGCCTATTGACCTGATTCTTTTTTTGGAATGCTCTAAATCATGATTAAATTCATCTGGCCAATTCACACCTTCTAGTTTACTAAAATGATGGCCCCAATACATGCTAGTATTTTTTTAGGATTTTCAAACGCATTGATAGTGGAACTGTGAGAGTTGGAACCTTTATTTGACCCAAATGGGTATCCAAAAATGAAAACACATCAAACAGAAACTAAGTCTAAGTACATTTTTTTGGGTGACACATGATTGCCCTTATACCTCTAGATGCTCTTGCATCAGACACCCAGGGTAGATTGAAAAGTGACCCTGTCACTTTATGGATGGTAGAGGAAATCCCAAATGGGAAACCTCAGCTGCTAAAATCCAAGTTGAGTCCTCGATCGGCCGTCCTTTCCATTTGACCAAATACTATTCATACTACCTATTTTTGGTACTCCTACACACACGATGATCTAGAATTCTTCTATCTCCTCCTTCTTAGAAGTAGGAATTGGACATGGCTCTAACACCAGCTCCTCATCTGCACCATCATCATGATACTCTGTTAAATCTGCAATGTTGAAAATGGGAGAAATGTGAATACCATTTGGCAGCTCCACCTCATATGCATTTCCTGAGTCATGTTTCTTCAAAATTTTGTAGGGGCCAAATTTCTTCATTTTCAGCTTGTTGTAAGTACCGACTGGAAATCTTTCTTTTCGTAAGTGCACCATGACTAGATCCCCTACTTGGAATTCCTTATGTCTTCTCCTTTGATCAGCCCTAGCTTTATATTCTTGATTCATCTTGGTAATGTGTGCTTGAACTTCCTCATGTAGATGCTTGATATGTTCAGCAACTTCTTCCACTTCAGCACTTGTCCTCTCCCCTTGCTCTATCTTCCTTAATTCTGGTGCAGTCCTTGGGCTATTCCCATATACAATTTGGAATGGTGATTTTTTAGTACTCCTATTTACAGAGTTATTGTAAGCAAACTCTGCTTGTGGTAGAATCAAATCCCATCCCTTGGGCTTATCCCCAACTAAACATCTCAGCAAATTGCCCAGACTTCTTTTTACCACTTCTGTTTGCCCGTCAGTTTGTGGGTGATGTGGAATTGAATTTCAAGTCTGTTCTCAACTTCTTCCACAATGTCCTCTAGAAATACCCCACAAATTTTGTATCTCTGTCAGAAACTATAGTCCTTGGAAGACCATGTAGTCTTACCACCTCTTTGAAAAACAAGTCTACAATATGGACAACATCATGAGTTTTTTGGCATGGAATGAAATGTGCCATTTTGGAGAACCTATCAACCAACACGAATATTGATTCATTACCCCTTTGTGTCCTTGGAAATCCAAGAACAAAATCCATACTTATCTCCTCCCATGGCCTTGATGGAATAGGAAATGGCTAATATAGGCCAGTATTTTGACTAAACCCCTTGGCAACTTGACAAACCTAGCAACTCTGTACAAACATCTTCACATCCTGTGTAATTTGAGGCCAAAAATAATGTTCTCTAAGAATAGCAATTATCTTATCCCGACCAAAATGTCCTGCCATCCCTCCACTATGTTTCTCCTTAATCAGATTTTCCCTCATGGAACTCCTTGGAATGCACAATTGAATACCTTTGAACAACATGCCATCCTGAAGCAAATAGTCTAATGACTTGGTTCTATCTATAGAAATAGGTTCTTTACAAGCTTTCCATGCTTCAACAAAATCAGGATCCTCAAGGTACAAATTCTTGAGTTCATCAAACCCAACTACTTCAACCTACATTGTTGTAAGCAACAACTGTCTCCCACTTAGTGCATCTGCAACCCTGTTAGATTTTCCACTTCTATGCTTCAACACAAATGTATAACTCTGCAAGAATTCTACCCACTTCATATGGCTCTGATTCAATTTACCTTGGCTATTTAGGTACTGTAATGCCTGATGATCAGTATACAAAACAAATTCCTTTGGCAATAAATAATGCCTCCATTTCTTTAAGGCCTGAACTATTGCATAGAACTCTTGATCATAAACAGAATATTTCTTCTTTGCATCATTAAATTTTCCACTAAAATATCCAATAGGCTTACCTTCTTCGCTTAATACAGCCCCAATAGCGCTGCCACTGGCATCACAATCCACCTGGAACACTTTTCTAAAATCTAGAAGTGCCAACACAGGTTGTTCTGTTACCTTCTTCTTCAACAATTCAAAACTTCTCACAGCTACTGCAGTCCATTTGAACTCTTTTCTATCCCCTTTTATTGTATCAGTTAGGGGTGCACATATGCCACTGAAATTCTTAATAAACTTCCTGTAAAAACTAACCAGACCATGAATGATCTTACCTCAGTAGAAGACCTTGGAGTAGGCCATTCCAAGATGGCTTTTACTTTCTCTAGATCCATTTTGAGACCTTCAGGTGATATAACAAACCCCAAATAGACTAACTCCCTTTTTGCAAAGTTACACTTCTTTAGATTAATTAATAGTTTCTCTTCCCTTAGCCTTTCAAGGACACTACAAATATGCAATAAATGTTCTTCCAACGTCTTGCTGAAAATTAAAATATCATCCAAATAGAAAATAATAAATTTTCCCAAGAACTTCTTAAGTACCTCATTCATGAGCTGCATGAAGGTGCTTGGGGCATTCGTCAATCCAAAGGGCATGACTAACCACTCATAAAGACCCTACTTGGTCTTGAAGGCTATTTTCCACTCATCTCCTTCTCGAATCTATATCTGGTGATAACCACTCTTCAGATCTATCTTTGTGAAGTACTGAGCTCCACTCAAGCAGTCCATAATATCATCCATCCTTGGCAAAGGAATCTGGTACTTGATGGTGATCCTATTTATAGCTCAAGAATCTGTACACATCCTCCACTCTCCATCCTTCTTTGGTGTGAGTATTGCAGGTACTGCACATGGACTCAGGCTCTCTCAAATCAAGCCCTTCCTCAACAACTCCTGAACCTATCTATTTAGCTCCTCTGTTTCAGTAGGAGTCATCCTATGAGTAGCCTTGTTAGGCAAACTAGCTCCTGGAATTAGATCTATCTGATGACTGATTTTCCTTACTCGTGGCAATCCATCTAGAACATTATCAGAGATAATATCTCCAAACTCCCCTAGTAAATATGAAACTTCAAATGGTATTTCACTACTACCTTCTTTATCTTTCATAGGAATCAAAGCATAGCACATATGCTGATGTTTCATGCCATCTAAAAACTTCCTTCCATCAACAAGAAAAATCCTAGCACTACTACATAGCTTTTCATCTTTCTTTTTCATGGGCTTCAATTTATGGCGAACTCCATCCTTTGTGAGAGAGTATGTGTTTGCATGTCCATCATGCACTGCATGTCTATCAAACTGCCATGGTCTACCCAACAATAGATGGAAAACATCCATTGAAATAACATCACAGAGAACTTCATCATGGTAACTCCCATTTTTTAATTTTACTAAACATTGTTCACTTACCAGGACCTTATGATCATCTTTTACCCAAGCAATCTGATAGCGCTATGGATGTTTCTCCCTCTTGAGCTTCAGCTTAGAGACCATCTCTTCTAATATCAAGTTATCAGTGCTACCACCATCAATGATCACATTACAACATTTATCCTGACACTTGCATGTGGTACGAAACAAACTCCTCTGTTGTCCTGGTTCAATCTCACCACTTAGTAGGACTCTTTCATTTACCAAGGTCTCTCCTCTTTCTACATCCTCTGAATGTGATGATTGTGCATCCTCATCCACATGAGCAATCCTAGCTTGGCCCTCAACTCTCGTATTTGTCCTTCCTTGTCGTTGAGGGCATTCAAAGGCACGATGACCTTCTTCATTGCAATGGAAATAGGTACCATTGAAGCCTCCTCTTCCTTTTCCATGTCCTCTACCTCTTCCTCTTTGATTTCCAAAGTCTTGATCATGGGAGTGGTTGAAACCCTCATTCCTCTAGTTCCTGCTAGTACCCACATCTTCATTTTTCTTTTTGGTTTCATTGCGGCCTCCAAATGATCTACTACTTCCCCTTCCTCCTTGACCGTGCCCTCTTTGTCTTCCTTCAAACCTTTTATTCAGCTTCTCTTCAACTCATAGGGCAAACTGGTATGCGTCTTCAACGCTGGTCATTCTTACCAGACTTAATTCCTCTTGGATGCTAGGTCGCAACCCACTGATATAACAAGCAACCTTCTCCTTATTTGCTTATGCATGCCCTGCTCTAATCAAGAGTCGGTAAAATTCTTCTGTATATTCTTGGACTAATCTTCCTTCTTGCTTTAACCCATGCATCTTCTTAAAAAAATCAAGCTCGTAGTCCACAGGAATGAACTACTTCTTCAATTTGTCCACCATGCGATCCCATCTTGTGATCTTCTCCTTTCCTCTTCCGTTTCTTTCCAATTGAACCTCTTGCCACCAGATTTTTGCATGGCCTTTTAGTTTGGCCTTTGCAAATTTAACCCTATCTGGGTCCCTGATATCCTCATACTCAAAGTATTCTTCCAATTCATTGATCCAATCGATCTACTCATCTGGTTTCAGATTTCCTGAAAATACACCCACTTCAATTGCAGGTCTTTTCCCAAACTTAGTAATGGCCCTAAAAAGCCTTTCCTCTATAGGATTCAAAACTTCCTCGTCAAGTTCCCCTTTTGGTCCCATTTCTTCTTCTTCATTGTCATCCTCACTGTTGTCACCTGCGGCAACATTTGCTCCTCTACAGAGCTCCTCTTGCAATGCTTGTACCTACCTTTGGAGGGCTCTAACCTCCTTAGACTTAACAACCCTGGCCCTTCCACTGCACTCTCTTCATGGAGGCATCTTCTTAACTCAAACCCACAACCACACAATCCTGGTACAAACTGCCTCACAGTCGGTGCTCTATCTACACACTCAAGAAAACCAGCTCTGATACCACTTGATGGGGACACAACCCAAGAACAAAATGGACACAATAGAAAGGGAAAATTATATTAACTAAGAAAATAAGCTATTAAAAATAGTACAGAGAAAATAAACTTCAGAACATGCCCTAAGGGCTTACAATAGCATAAATTTGGAGATAATTTCTCCTTTCAGTACCTCCTCTCAAACTCCACTCTGAACTGCCTTTTACAATGCTAGAAATCTCCTTAAATAGGCCCCGGAGGGTTAAGGACTAGGAGTACATTCTAGAAAGTTCTAGTAGGCATCAACCGACAAAATAGAAGGTTCTAGAAGCTACGTTAGAAGTCGGTACAAATCTAGAAGAATCCAAAAACGGTAACCGAACTTTCGAGAGGCATAACTTTTGAACCGTAGCTCCGATTGACGAACCGTTTAAATTTTTACAAAGCTCTCAAAGATATCTATAGCCTATGGAAAAGCTTCACTCATCTCCCATTTTTCATCTCTTTTCAAGGTCATTTAATGCCCCTAACCTGACTTTGAAGCATTCTTAGGAGGTCTCCAAAACTTGAAAAACTGCAATAACTTTCAAACCGTGGGGCCTATTTACCTGATTCTTTTTCTGGAATGCTCTAAATCATGATTACATTCATCTGGACAATTCACACCTTCTAGTTTACCAAAATTATGGCCCAAATACATGCTCCTATTTTTTCAGGATTTTCAAACGCGCCGATAGTGGAACTGTGAGAGTTGGAACCTTTATTTGACCCAAATGGGTATCCAAAAATGAAAACACATCAAACAGAAACTAAGTCTAAATATATTTTTTTGGGTGACACAAGATTGCCCTGATACCTTTGGATGCTCCTGCATCATCTAGTCCCATTAAGTTCTTGAACATTTTCAAGCATGCTGAACCAAAACCTCCTTAAGGGTCACTAAATGTCATAGGGAAGCAATATTTGACGTGTCATATCTTAAAGCTTGTGTTAGGTATGGATGCAATTCTAGGTCCTATAGGACCATGTTGTAGAGACCTACAATAAGATCTAAAACTTTTTGGAGATCTTACTCCATTTTAATTATGTGATGACATCTTGGGTGATGCTGAAACTCATAGTGTTAGCCAGTACAAAGTTGCCAACTACCAAATCTCCCTCACCATTCATTATGGGATTGAACTATCTATTTTGTTAGCTCTGTGTGGCTAATTAAAGCCTAGCCCCAAGCTTTTCCAATCTTGTTGAGTGCTTGAACATTCTCTAGCATGTCGAGTCGAAATGTCCCTAAGGGTCACTAAATGTCATAGGGTAGTAATCTTTGACAGGGCATATCTTTGAGCTTGTTCAAGGTATAAATGTGATTCTAGGTGCTATAGGACTATTTTGTAAAGACCTACAATAACCTCTCTAACTTTTTGGTGATCTTACTTGATTTTGATTTTGTGATGCCATCTTGGGTGATGTTGAAACTTGTAGTGTTGGCCAGTACAAAGTTTCCAACTACCAAATCTCTCTCACCTTTCGTCATGGGATTTAACTATTTGTTCCTTTAGCTCTAGGTATTTAAAATGTAAATTATAAAAACAAGATATATATTATGATGTTGGTACCCAATATAGACACAGTTTTTAAAATTTTTAATTTATGGTTTCAAATCGATTTGAACTAAGGTTCAAAGTAGTTCAAAGTGGTTTAAAGAGGCATCTTGTAAGTTTAGTTCAAGAAAAGTTCAGAATCCACATTTAATTTAACATCAATATTTAGTGGTTGTCAAGATTGAAGTTCAACCTCTAGTTGTAGTCTGAATTCAAAAGGCTCAAGAGTCAATGTTCAAAAGATCAAATAAAAAGTTTTTGTCAATTCCATGTGTGATGTCATTGAGTTAGGTTTGGCCTAAGTGTTAAGATGAAGAAAGACATTGAATCTTTATATACAAAGCAATGACAATTATAGTTGTCTATCATGAGATGATTGAACATTAATAACTTATAGAGACTAAAAGTAGAAACTCTAGATCTTTTCTTAAGATTCATGGTACCAGTTGTCAAGACCAAATTCATGAGTTATGCTAGGAAAATGGAATTAAAGAATATGTAGAACTATCATAATTTGGAAGAAGAGAATAAAGTGCATTGGCTACCATTAATATCATGAGAGGCACCAAAAGCATCTATACATTCACTCAACAAGCAGTGCAGTTTTAAATACAAAGTAGATGAATCTAAAAATGTGAGGAATGTTGATGTTAGGTTGCAAAAAGAGACACTCATTATTTTGGAATGTATTGATTATTGCCCATTTTTTATTCCTATGGCTAGATAAAACAATGCAGATACACTCTTTCTTCATCTTAACTTATTTTTTTGAATATTGGTGGAGATTAAATAGAATGAATAAAGAGACTTGTATACATTATCTCATGAATGGAATCACTCTAGGGTGATAAGCATCTTGATCTCCACCAAGCCATTCACATGAAAGATGCAGGTTAGTTGTCCTACCAAGAATGGGAAGATACAATAGAAAGAAAAGCCATTCTACAATGACTAATTGAGACCCTCGATCCCCTTTAGGAGGCACAAATTGGTTTTGTGGGTTTTAACACCCAAATGAAAATCATAGTTTATAATTTAACATTAAAAGGTGATATTCAACACCATAATCTCCATGTTTGAAACACTCACAAGTAGAAACATGAGTGTGAATAATTATAAATTCATATTCACCATTTGATTGGTGCATCTCAAGTTGAGAAGTTGGACTTAACATGAAGCCTCGATAAGGAGGAGTCTCAGATTTCAATAAAAGAAAGAAGACTAATGCTCATCTTTTACTATGAAGAGGAAAACTTTTTGAAGGAGAATTCAGAAATCTCAACACAAAATCATCCCTCCTTGCTCTAAACTTGTCTGACAGTGGGTTTAAAAACAAAGCTAGTAACCCGAGTGCCAAAAAAGATCTTTAAATCAAACATATCATGATGACTCTTCTTTCAAATACTGGCAACATACACTCTCCATTAATGGGATTGGATCGAGCCTTACATAGACAAATTAATTTTAACTTGCATCCATCAAGTGTTGGTTAAACAACATATGCACTTGAGTTGAACATGATTTGACCCTAGGAGAACCCACGAGAAAAGTAAAAGGAATGTGTGTTGGATTTCATGGAAGGTTCTCCAAGCCACAGAAGATAGCCATTGTGTAAGCAACATAGCACTTGTGATTTTGAGGGAGATACGATTGTATAAGAAATTTTCAACTAGCATCAACTAATGTATTTTCCTTTCTCTCAAGTTGGACTGGCAATGAAAATGGTTCAATCATTAATACAGATTTGGGAGGAGGAATGTTTAAGAATAGGCATAGAAATGGCTATAGATAAGGTTGATGATTAGAAGCCATCTTTAGAAAGAATATTTAAAACTTTCACATGGATGAGAAAATCTTAATTCATTGCCAAAATTTGTTAATATGGATAAGCAAAAAACAAATTATTCTAAATATTCACTCCGGCTATCACAAGAAAATGACAAAAATACTATGATGAAGGATGTAGATAAGGAAGTAATTGAGCTACTAAGATAGTTAGCATCATCCTAAGCAAACAAAAAAAGACTCGAAGCCATGGTAATCAGATAAAAGGTGGGAGTTTTTCATGACAATTCAACTTATTAAAGATTTGAAGGAATCATGATTTATGGAGCACCCTCACAAAAGTCAAGCATTGTATTCCTAATCAAAAGATGACTATCACAAATCAAAAGTTGTGGGAACTTGAAGAATGTGGTGAAAAAAAGATGTGGTGTTGGTAAACAATGACATGTGGAGGTTAATAAACAAAGTACAAAGATTCCTTTAAATAGATGTCATTACTTATTTCTTAACCAAATATAAATCTGAAGATGCTATCCATTCCATACAAAAGAAGACAATGTAATGCTAAAAGTGAATCATAATAAAAATTTTAATTATGAATTAAGCAGTACGCATATATAGAAGTATAAGAGAACAAAGGGAAGTAGTTTTCTTTCAAGAATTAGTTATTATAGCTAATAAGACTTGTCAAGAAGATGAGAACTTATACAAAGAGAGAGATCTAGAGGTAGAGGGTTCAACTTTTCTTTCTTCGAGGTAGACTAGGGTGCTACAATAGGAAAGAGAGACAAAAAATTCTGAGATTTTAGAAGAGATGATCTATATTGTCTTTTTTGAATTTTGTGTTAGTAAGAATGGAAAATTTTGATTTTAGGTGTAACGAAGGAAGATTCTATTTTATTGCAGATAGTGATTTTGATGCAATATGTGTTGAGGTCTATGTAATCTTATACATGTTAGGGAAGGGAGATTTGGGAGAAAATTGTATACCAAAACTTTGAGTGTGGGTAGATTTCTTTCCACTGACTGTTATCTTTGTGTAACTTTCATTTTTCTCTAAATGTATTTAATATTTCTATCTCCTAAATATATTTGATTTCAAGATACTTTTAAAGTTTTGATTCTTCACTTTCTTAGGATTTTCATTTGTTTTGTAATGCAACATCCAAGAAAATAGACTTTTTCTTATTTCTTGTTCTTTTCTTTTAGTCACTTTGTTTTTGCATCTATTTCATGTTTACGAGTAGATGTTTGTAAACCTTTTGTGCTTTTTGGTTAAAGGCTTCCATATTTATTTCATTGAAAATCATGTATGGTGAGTTGTACGCAATAAAATTTAGAGGAAGGCTATCAATTCAATGATAAACTATCCAATTGTTAGCGTCGATTCAATCTTCCTATTTGGACATTTAGAGTTAATTTGTATTTATTTCTTCAGAGAATAATTTTTTCACTAACATATGATAACCAATAATGTCATACATGAACAAACATATAATATACAAGGTTGCATGGGGATGGGGGTACTTGGGTATGTTAAACTTTATTTTTAAATATACTTTTATATTTACAAAAAACCTGAATTTATGAGTCATGAAAATGATTTTTCAAATCAAGAACAGTGATAAAATTTGTAAATGTAATGTATTGTTTTTACTTTCATATTTATTATATGTTTGAGTTGGTAAACAGATTTGTCACCTAGAAAATATACGATTTGACCTAATGGAATATGTGGTAAATCAATGTCTCCAATAGTTGGATAGGCCCTTAGTATGTGGCCTTCCCTTATGTTTAGAGGGGCAGCTCCCTCATATGATATGATTTTTAAAGGATTTTTCGAATAAATAATCTAAAACTTTAAAGATTGACAGAAAGCTATTTAGGACAAATGTACCATACGACCTTGAAACTTTCTTGAGTAAATAAGGATGATAACAAAGGTGATCAAGGACTATGCTTGAATGTAACTAGTATTACCATGAAAATTCATCATTCATAAACATTCGCACAATACCATGAGAATGCTTACTATGAAAGAACTAGTAGTTGATTTTAGAATAAGAAACCAAAAGCTTATCTCATTTCATTTCCTTGCACCAAGAACATGATTAAGATTTTTGATTTCAAAGACAAAAACTATACATACTTTCCAAAATTTATCTCTTGATCAAAATTTCAGCATAGTGTTCCCTTATTCTAAAGCCAAAAGTCTTCTCCTCTATTGTAGCAGCTATAGAACTTCTCGATTGGAAAAGAAGAACCCCTTACAATAGTTTTCTCCCATTTTATAATTTTTTCCAAGAAGTTGGGTAACTACCCTAACTTCTTACAGAACTTTTGTTGCCTTCCGTCACTTTTACTCCCATGATAAGTGCAATATTCATTTTGCACTTTACAATGATATTAATTCTTAAAGAATTAATATATTTTATATTTATCAACTTGCCCATTATTATGTGAGAGATTAATGAATTATTTTTCATTTAAAAATGATAATATTTAATCTTTTTAAAGAATCAGATATTATAAAATGCAAAATAATTTATAAATGATAACCTTTATATGCTTACCATTTTTTAAAATTGTGACATAGTTGACTTGGAGAGAAAAATTTAGGGTTGCAAAACCTTAGATAACATTGGCTCTTTCTGTGGACTGCACTCTATGCTAGGGTGCAGAGAACTTTAGAATCTATGTTTGCTACTATCCAATGCCATCCATTGGGTGTAGAGTCACTTATCACTATAAATCTGAACTTGTACTGAATATTGCAATAAAAATTCTTACCAATATCTTTGGCTTATGGTATTCAATGTATGTTGCTCCTTACACTATAAACAATATGCTTTAACTCATCCCCATAGCTCATGTGTTTTGAAATGAATGCAACTGCAAACTTAATATTTTCTACAAAACTAGCATCTTCAAGATAGCTTAAGGGTTCTCAATAAAAGTTGTGCCATAGATTGAGCAGATCATGTAAGTCCTAGTGGGTTTATATTGGCTATATATTCTTCACTAGGGCACTTTACATTCTGCGAGGACCATTTGTGGAATAATATCATGTTTGGAAGCCGCATGACAAAAATTTCATGAACAATCTCCATGATGATAAATTGATCCTATAAGAATAGTCTCTCTGATTAGAGGAGAACCAAATGGAATGCTATTAGCAAAAATTGTCTGTATCTTTTTCCTAGAACTCAATTCATAGAAATAGTTGTAATTGAATCAAGTATAAAGTGGCCAATAAATATAATCTTCTTTGCTTCAAAAATCTGTTCATTTGGGCTTTCTAGTTTGAACTTTTGAGAACATACAAGAACATACTAAGAACTCCTTTGCACTATGGAATACTAGAAGATGAGGTATCAAATCTAATTCTCAAAATTCCTAGACATTATGTTGTATTTCTTGTTTGCCAACAATACATAAAATAGGTACCAAACAAAGGTTTCTAGAGCCAACACAATGAGAGAGCTTATGAAAAACCAAACAACCGACATTATTTCAATGTCTTAATATCTTCAACAACTCTCTCCATCTTGATGATATGTATATCAGTAATTTGTGTTCTTTCCTCTTCATGAATAGAGCTAAATACCTAGTCCTCCCTTGAATAACAAATGTAATATTTAGAACCTACTAGATAGTCTTTATTGAGTGGTCTCCCCCTTGTTCATTTTTCAATAACAAACTAATAATTTTTTCAAGAGGTAATATCATTGTTGAGCTTGTTCATTTCATGGACACATTAAGAAGCATGTACTACATGTATTCCTTTGATGAAGTAGACCATCATGATTCATAATTTTCCCCAACATCTAAGATCCAACCTCATACTCCTACTTATTGATATACAATTTCAAGAGTATCCATCAACTGTTCAATGTTTAGTGTTAGGTAACTTTGAAGTAGTGCATCAATATCAACCTAGATGGTTTTAAACTCCACTTTACATTCTCATGATCTTGTCTGGCTAGTTCTCTCTTACTGTTGCATATTTTAGTAGCTATATGCCATACGAGAATGGCTTCTTTGAGTCTATCATGCAATCTGATGTCTAATTCTTGTCCAAGAAAATCCTCATCAAAGTAGTAAATTTTATTTCTACATAGCTCAATATCATCATACAGATCCTTTCACCCTACCTAAAATGTCATCCAAACTTGAAGGATGAATGGCTAAGATTTTCTCCAAATCTTGAAAATTCCTCCAAAAGAATATCTTTAGGCACCAATCAAATTTCTTTTTATATTCATTCCAAAAAATTCTAACTGGCTCAAAGAAGCTCGTTCTTAAGCTTTTGGTAATTGAGTACCAAAGTCATTAATTTCAAAATGTATTAAATAATACCATTTTCAAATAATCCCACAAATCTACTTATATGCATTGTGATGGCCAAAATAATCAAGGGGTAGATTTCTCTAGCTTCCATTGTCATTGGGGAGTGCAGGATAAGTAGCAAGCACTTGTGATCATGATGGTTGCTCCTTGAATGCACCATTGTGAAACTTGCTTCCAATCACATAAAATTTTAGCAGGTTTAGTGTGCTACTCCATTTTGCTATCCCATATCCAGTGTGTAAATCATCATAGCCATAACTGCTACCTTCATCATTGAAGAATTCCTTTGGAAAGAGAGGGCCTACACTCTATGAAAGGAGAGCTACTAATCACAAACATCTTATCTGGGATCAAATTCTATGTTCTTTGGTATATGCAACAACAAGTGACCATAACCCTAAAATAAAATCACATGTCCATGCAGTGTGTTTTAAGTCCAATCCTCTATCTTTGATCTAATGCCCCTCACCCTCAAATGAAAAGTTATGATTATAGAAAACTCTAGCAAAATCTGAACCATGATCCATGATTTAGTAGAGAATACTTCCAAGTTTACAGCCAATAGGAATACTCTTTTTTTAAAAATATTTGATTTTTTTGACCATAGTCTAGCATCAAGTATTTGTTGCACATTTAGTCTTTGATTGAAACTATTGCAACTATGGAATATTAGTCTTTGAGTCACCATGTTTGCATCATCAGGCCTTCGGAAATAGAGTCCACATATTCACCAACTTTAAAAAGAAAGTAACTCCACCATGAATCGTTTATTTTTTGAAAACCCTAACTTCTTGAAATAAAAGTGTAGAAATATTCAGAACCTTTGCACTTCCACATTGTCAGCTGCCATTCACTATGTTATCATTGTGTTTCCACATATGGCTCACAAGAAATAAAAATAAATTTTAAACAAGGAAAGAACCTTACAATATAGATAATGAAATTGGATGAGCATGGGATATGATCAATCAATAGGAGGGCCTTTATTTATTGAAACTTCTCAGCATATGGATTAACTCGAGGAGAGGGGAAAGATTCAAGATGATGCAACTTATTGAAGGGAAACACCAACCTAAACAAAAAAAACTCAAGCCAAAATTTGTAAAAAGGAAATGGTTATTTACAATGAAGAGGGGAAAACCCTAAAAACTTAGATGTGACCACTTAGAGGCTGGGAAAAGTATGAGCCTCTTCGACCCAACTCTTGATAGGATGGAAGAATGCATTGCATACAAGTGAGAAACATGGCCAATGTGATATTAAAATCATGAATGGAAAATGAATATAGAGGAGGGAAAATAAATATAGATTCAAAATTTTCTTCCACATTTCTCAAATCAATATTATTTTTTAAAAGATAGATGAAACATCAACTATGTTTTCCATACCTTGAGTCCTTCTATTTTTGTGTTGTCCATGTGACTTTTCCTCTGCAAATTGCTGCATTGATTCTTGAAAAAGAAGATGGTGAAAAAGATTTGTGGGAGGCTGAAGGATATGTAAATCTTTTTCTTCCTCTTGATTGTTCATTGAGTCCTCTTCAAAAGAATTTTCTTGTCTATGCATCACTTCATCAATTTCTTTTTCTTCAAGCATTTCGTCCTCCTTTTCTACTTCTGGGCAATCATTTGATGCTTTAGGCTGTAGTAATGATTTATTAATCTCCAAGAGATCAAATGAGAAATATTCATAGGAAAAGCTATCCATGTCTTCCCAAACAAAATCATTTGGTGGAGAGTCGTTAGGAGTCTCAAATACAAAAGAATCAAATTCTAAAATTTGAAAATCTCTTAATAAATTTTCATTTGATCTTTCAACCTCTAGTGTTTTTTCAATAGGAGATATATCAAGGTCAATCAATGAGTTAGTTGATGTGAAGCATGTTCATAATCATAATCAACATGTAGATGGTAGGCTTCAGCTACACTATAGGAATTACTTTCACTCACTGAAGAGACTTGAAGATCTTTATCATTGAAAACTATTAGACTCTGATAAATAGGAGGTGTTCATTTAATTGTTTTGAGAATAAGCCTTTTCTATTTAGGCTTTTGCTTCACATAATTCTCTTCTTCACATAGATAAATTCATTCTTCTATAATTTATTTACACTTCATTCCACTTAAAATCATGTCATCTTCTAAACTAATAGCCTTCTTTTGTGCATCTTACAACGTTTTCATTTTTAAATGAAGAAGTAAGAATTTAATTTATGTTTGCATGGCAGCAATGAAAACACACAACTGATTGTTTTTAGTTGGTTGGTAGGTTAGGGGTATCTTACAAACACTTCTATTGAATCTATCAATAAAAATCTCTAATGGCTTCACCTTCTTTTATCTTGATTTGAAAGAAATTAAATAACATCTTAGCAACATCAACCACATGCATAAACATTTGTAGGAATTTTACCTCAAGATCATTCCAGCAAGTGATGCAACTATCAAGTAAATTCTGGAACCAATTTGCTACACTTCCAATGAGGGTTGCAACAATTAATATAACAAAGAAATTCTCCTTCTATACACCAAGAATCTTGCAGGAAACTATAATTGCTTTAATGTGATCATCAATATCTTTATTTGTATCACTAGAAAACTTTGGGAGATATTGTAATGAATTCTTAGGTAAGGCTGAGTATTGAGATAAAGAAAATGGCCCAATCTGAGCCCCCCATGGCAAGGATGCAACTAAAGCCATAACACCACAATTCTTTCACAATGATCAATTAGAGTCACCAACCTCCATCCTCGGGGAGGTAACCTTTAGATTTCCAAGAAAAGAAAAGCACTAGAACTTGCTTTCTTCCCCAGTGAAGTTGCCAAAAATCTGTTGGTAAACAAATTTGTCACTTAGAAAATATGCAATTTGGACCAATGGAATATGTGGCAAAATGATGTCTCCAATAGTTGAATAGACCCTTAGTATGTGGCCTTCCTCTACGTTTAGAGGGGTAGCTCTATCATATGATATCATTTTTAAAGGCTTTTTCAAATAAATAATATAAAACTTTAAAGATTGACTGAAATCTATTTAGGACGAATGTACCATACGACCTTGCAACTTTCTTGAGTAAATAAGGATGATAAAAAAGGTGATCAAGGACTACACTTGAATGTAACCAATATTACCATGCAAATTCATCATTCATAAACATTCACACAATACCATGAGAATGCTTACTATGAAAAAATCAGTAGTTGATTATAGAATAAGAAACCAAAAGCTTATCTTATTTCATTTTCTTGCACCAAGAACATGATTAAGATTTTTTATTTTAGAGACAAAAACTATAGATAAAATCCAAAATTTATCTCTTGATCAAAATTTCAGCATAGTGTTCCCTTATTCTAAAGACAAAAGTCTTCTCCCCTATTGTAGCAGCTGTAGAACTTCTCGACTGGAAAAGAAGAACCCCCTTACAATAGTTTTGTCCCATTATATAAATTTTGCCAAGAAGTTGGGCAACTACCCTAACTTACTTCTTACTGAACTTCTATTGCCTTCCGTCACTTTTACTCCCATGATATGTGCAATATTCATTTTGCACTTTACACTAATATTAATTCTTAAAGAATTAATATATTTTATATTTATCAACTTGCCCATTATTATGTGAGAGATTAATGAATTATTTTGCATTTAAAAATGATAATATTTAATCTCTTTAAATAATTAAATATTATAAAATACTAATTTATAAATGATAACCTTTAAAATCTTACCCTTTTTTTTAAAATTGTGACATAGTTGACTTGGAGAGAAAAATTTAGGGTTGTAAAACCTTAGATAACAGTTTGTAATAATAATTATTGGTGTAAATAAGTATTTGTACTATTTAAACTTAGGTCTAGTTAGGTTACTACATATTTTTTATTATTTATTTATTATCCACCTAAGAGTATGTGTACTCTTGTGAGTTGTCATATTGACAGCATAGGAGTTTGCACCTCTTTTATGCACCTAGTGTCTACAACATAGGAGTTAGCAAACTAATTAAGCACATGGTATCTACAAATTTCTCATTCATATCCACTCATCTAAAATGATGAATGCAACATGTAATTAATTGTCATGATGCTTATCTTGTCTCATAGTTCTTTCTAGAGACATTCTAGGTGCTTCCTGAGAGGCCTTTATTTACAAATACTCCTAGTGTGTTTTCATATACTAAATAGAGCAATGTATTAGGACATACTCTGATTAATTGATCATATCCATCTTTGGTCTATAGTTGTGTTTATGTTTGAGTTCTTAGTTCTTGAGTTAATTTTTCCCTAAGGCAAATTCTTAAATGGTATCAGAGCTTGGAGATATTCTCATCACATAGTCATTCAGGACCATTATTGCTTTAGCACATCAGCCTACATCTAGAGTATTAGAGAAATTGGGAGTGTCTAGAGCTCGATTTTACCTCACAATTACATCTAGAATGCTGATTTGGTGAAGAACAACTATAAATTCGACTACCTTGGCCAAAAGTCAATTGTGAGACAAATTTTTTTCACAAACCAGCACCCGAAAGACTCATTTTGCAGAATTGGTATGATCATTTTAGATCTATACATTTAATTTTTTGATCTTTTTTTTTTCATCTACATCTCTACAATTTTTTTTGGATCTAGAATATTTTCTAAATTTTTTTTGGCCATCGGGCCATAGGAGAGATTTTTTGCAAGTGAAGATTTTTCCTAGCTAGTGCAAATTAGATATTTGCATCACATTTAGAAGGTCAAAAAACCCCTAGATCAGATTTTGTTTGATCCAAATTAGACACATGAGGCAACATATAGAGCCATTTGATTTTTGGAAGCATGACGATGGTGATTCAGAAAAAATAACAGCAAGAACAATTTTCAAATAGTGATATCTCTCTCATACAAACTCCTTTTTCAGAGCAATTTTTTTTTGGGTAGAATTTCATGATCTACACATTGGTCAGGTGGTTTCAGATCTTTTTTTCTTATTTTTTTTACAACTCACAAAACCTATTATTTTCTAGATAAAATCCTTAGTATGGGATCATCTAAACTCCAAATTAGTTTTCATTTTTACTTTGAAAGTGCATTTTTTTTGTCTACTTTCTAGATCTGTAATCATATTTTAGGTTTTGTGGACAAAAATATTGCTTTCAAAAATAGGCCCTAATTGGAAAATGGCAACAAGTGCCTAAATCATTCATTAGGGAGGGAGGTTCTTTAATTTATTTTACATCTTTGGGGGTTAGATTGATTAATCCATCATGGAAGAGGAAGATTTGATCTACTTGACACCAAGCAACTATCAAGAATGGAGGCAACTTGTTATCAAATTTCTTAGTCAACATAATGCACTGCCATATGTGAGAGACCTGCAAGATGATATTGACTAGATTGACATCATTTGGCATACTCTCTTTCTACTTATGGATTACAAAATTTTGGATACAATGTCTGACATTAAGTCATCTAATCCATATTTTTTTTAGTGTATCTTTGGGAGATGTATGGAGATCCAAACATTCCTCCATTCCCAAAAGATCGGATACCTCCAGTTGCAAGTGACTCCTCTTCAGATGAGATTACACCTATAGATACTCATGTTGTTCCTACTGATCTTGTTCTAGCCATAGATGCTTCAGATTCACTGTAGTAGGATGCTTTATGTCTTCTTACTCTACCTTAATGCAACAACTTCCTTTTCTCCCTTGTAGGCATGTTCATGGAGTCTAACATTGAAGATGTGTGAGACACTATTAATGATATTCATATTCTCTTTGAGGAAAATAATTCATTCATTTTCATAGTGATAGATTCATGTACTTCAGCACAACATGGTACACATGGTCTTCCAGCCTCAGGTGATGACTTCTTATTAAAGAGATCAGATTTCCACAATCCATTGCATAATATATATATTTTTTTGGATTTGATTGTGTAGAGATTTTTTACCATCAAATCCAGAAACAAACATATAATATGATGACTTCTTGCGAGATATTTCAGGTTTGTTCATTGAGTCACATACAATGGATTTCGAGGACTTCTTTGATAATCTATCACTTATATTTACTAAGGATGATCCTTCTATAGTTGTTATGAGGGCCCTGTCTAATCCTCATGTCCATTCTCTACATGTTCAATCTTCATAGGTTGGCATGATTGTGGATACTGTACAACACCTGCAGGAGGTCTCTTTGTCATTTGAGAAGATTGTTGGTTTTTTTAAATAGGTTCTACATCACTCCTTGTTCGATCCACACTTCTCAAAAATTTTGGGGGAAGCCATTATCAACATTGACACAGGGACACTTGAATAGGTTTAGGAGATACCATACATCATCAAGATTCCTTCTCCACATAGGGGACACATCTCACAGGTACCCTTGTCATTGTTTCTTTTAAAAGGGAGGAATGACATTCAATGATCATGGATCATTTTCTTCATTGGAGCATTTTTCATTGATTGGAACACTACTTTTAGAGGGGAGACTACCTCCTCTCCTTCTTCTATTTTTTTGGGATGACTTTTTCCTCTTACAGGGTTTTTTCCTTCTCCATTTTTCTCTTGTATATACTAGATGTATGTTGTAATGGGGTGTTCTTGATTACTCCATCCATCTATGCATCCCTTTTCATCTCTCTTTTTGGGGGAGAGTTTTTTCCATGAGGTTTTCCATCTTTCTCTACTTTATGAGAGATTGCATTTCATTATGAACATGGGTACCTAACATGGCCTAGTAGCCAGTACCCATCCTACATTTTAGCCTAGTTTTCGTAGGCTTAAGGGAATTCCCCTAAGATGCACTTAAGGGCGTGTGTTGGTGTAAATAAATATTTACTATTTACACTTAATTAAGTTTACTTAGGTTAATTCATTTTTTAAAAAAAAATTATTATCCACCTAGGAGTATGCATACTCTTGTGAGTTGCCATGTTAACAACACAAGAGTTCAGACCTCTTTTATGCACATGGTGTCTACAACACATGCGTTAGCACACTAATCAAGCATGTGGTGTCTACAACCTTCTCATTCTTATCCACTCATCTCGAATGATGGATAGGGCATGTGCTTAGTTTTCATAATGCTTATCTTATCTCCCAATTTTTTCTAAAGACATTCTAGGTGCTTCTTGAGAAGCCTTTATATATAGGCACGCCTAGTGTGTTTGCATATACTAAACAGAGCAATTTATTAGGACATACTCTAATTAATTGATCATATCTATTTTTGGTCTATAGTTGTTCTTGTGTTTGAGTTCTCAATTCTTGGGTGAATTTTTCCCTAAGGCAAATTCTTACAATAATTTATGATAAATGTTTAGATGCATAACATAGAAGGTACACTTTAAACATGAACAAGAAGATCATAAATCATATGACAATGACATATTGCAAATGATAAATTTCTAGCTTTAACACTGATAAAGTTTATTATTGATCAATATTGTATCAAAGTTTCAAATTGATTAGGTATTGAATTAAGCTTGGTAAACAAATAATAGAGAAGGAAAACTTTAAACATGAATAAGATCATAAATCATATGATGATGAAAAATTGGAAATGATAAACTTATGCTTGAATAGTGATAAATTTTATTGTTAATAAATATTCTATCAAAGTTTCAAACTAATTCTAGGTATTGAATTAAGTTTGATAAAAAATGAGTTGATACACAAACAAAAGATCGAAAAAAAATTCATAAATCTCAATCAAGGTATTTAGCTATGATGCTCTCCACTGAGTACCCAATAATTGGGATACATGTACCCAGTACTTGGGTATGTGGTTATGAGTACTAGGAGCGTGGGTATAAGTACCCATGAAATCTCATAATATATTATAATAACCAATAATGTCATACATGAATGAACATATAATATATTATGATAACCAATAATGTCATACATTAATGAACATATAATAAATTATGATAACCAATAATGTTATACATGAATGAACATATAATATATTATGATAACAATTAATGTCATACATGAACAAACATATGATATAAAATTATAACCAATAATGTCATACCTTAACAAAAACATAATATATTATGATAACCAATAATTTCATACATGAAAAAACATATCATATATTAACCAATAATGTCATAAGTCTAATAATGTCATGCATCAAATATATGTCATACATCAAATATAAAATTTTAATATATACATAAATGTATATTGAATATGTCTACTAACATAAAATATAACATATATGTCCATTGATGCCTATACATGTGTGTCTATCAACTCTATCTTCTCCTTCCCATGAGGGGAAGGAAAAAAATCCCTAGAGGTCTTCAGTCATCTTGTGGAGGGAGATGATGGAGATGATGGAGTCTTCCTCACATGCTTGCGCATCCTTTTGTTTAGGCTCTTCTCTAACTTGAGTTGATAGAAACAAAGTAGATATGAATCAATAATTATTATACATTGAAATTAAATATATGTGTACACAAAATTAATTATTTTCTTGCCACCATCAAATGGTCATTTTGCAAGTCCACGTCAAAGGCTCGCAGATGATCGAGTGTAAGAAGGCCCTACAAAAATTCAATCAATATAATCACTTATAAATAGAATTAGAAAATTTGATACTAACTATTATAAAAAACAACTAAAACCAAGAATATTCTTTCATACCTCAGTCAATGGCTCTGAACTAGCCAGAGCTATAGCAACTCCACAATCAATGGATTGGCGAAGATGAGGAGGAGTCTTAGATGTCAAGAGCTACATGTCATAAAATACACGTTATATGTAATATGAAATATGAAACAAATATAATCAAATGAATTAAATTAACATGGAACAAATGTACCTCTATGAAGCTCATATCACACCTAGGCTTGAAGTCCCTAGTGAATGTTGATGGTCTAGTAGAGAACTGATGCACATGCATAAATTTTTTTGCCAATCCTTCATATGATTACATAATAAATATATGTATTATTTCAAATGATTAAATTGATACATACCTTTCCACTCATTGATCGGATGAAAAATGGGGTTGGGGGATCTCTACTAGGGCCGCCAACACTTTGACCTTGAATTTTGAACAATTTCAATACATCAAAATTAATTAGTCATTCACTATACATATGAAATATGATCAAATTAGTTTATTATAATTGTAATTTACCTATGTGTCAATGCCAAATGTCTCATTTAGGAACAAATTAGTGACTAGCCTATCATCCACACTATCTCGATCATGACTGCCAAATGTGCATAAGGATCTGCATGATGTGCACATGTGACCACAACACACAGAAGGCTCCTCCTCAACTAATAGGCTCATGCAATGAATGATGGTCTACATCAAAGCATTAATAATCCCTAGAGTGTTGGTCTCTACATGTTCCTTCACAACTGAAGGAAAGATCACATGCTCATGTTGTGGCTTGAGAATAGGTGCCCTAACTACATTAGGGTCATGATTTTCCCTTAGCCTCTCAAATGATGACCCCCCACCTCTACTCTAAGATTCTAATATATCAAAATAATTAGGGATCTCCCCAAGGACAAATTCACAATACAATTTTCTTAAGAAATGCATTGGGTCCTCATGATTATTGTAGGGAGGGGCATCAAAGACCATCCACCATCTATCCCAAAAAATATTTCTAATACCATCATGTATGCAACAATGGATAGGGAACCATTTAGTTGTCTCTCTAACAATATTTTGTTCACCAGACTTTCTAAACAATGCACAAATGCTACCTTTTGGTATTTTTAAAAAAAATTTACATCTTGATATGATAATTTGTTTGCATAATATATTTTTTCTTCCTCCCTCTTAACACATAAAATATCCAACTGACCACTAACAAAAGCTACATAGGTCATAATAGACTTGAGGGAGAATGCCAATTCTGCTCTCATTGGATTGCTTTGTCCACAAGTTTTCGACCTTAAAATGAGTGCTTCTAATTCATTTTTCTCTATTTCTATTTCATTTATTATGTTGTCTTCTATGCCAGGAGGAGGTCTTCCAATTGGTGTAGGTTGTAAAATTTCTTGTTCTTGTTGTGGAGGGTTTTGATTCTCATCTTGTGAAGGGTTTCTATTTGGATCTTATGGAGGGTTTTGGTTTTGATCTTGTTGGGGATTTTTTGGTTCATTATTCATATTTCCTGATAAGAAAACAATTGCAATCTAAATAAATAAATAAATTTAAAGCAAAATTGAAAAAAGACCTACAAAACAATGCAAAAACAAGGGTAGAAAACATATGGCATGATCTCGATCTCAAACTTCGGTAATGAGGAAGCATTTTGAGGAGGTGGGTGGTAAAAATCTTCATTTCCTTCAACTTGTGTATGTGCTATGAGGAGAAAATCTTGCAAAATGAAGTTAAAATGAAATGGGCTGCAGGTTTGTAGCCCATTTATAATTTTATTTTATTTTTACAAAGTGCATACATGTTATGGCTTGAGTAGCCCAAGCCATAGCAGGTGCATGCTTTAGCACGTATGCACTTTGTAAAACTAGAAAAAAAAAGGTGTCATACTTTTCGCATCACAACTTGGTGCACTTACCTATCTATGTAATCCTATATGGTAACATTGATTATTGATCTTTGTAGTTCCTTTAGAATAGACCACTCTTTAGATATGATCAAGGAGGGATAAGGTATAGCTGATCTTTATGGGTCAGTGCAAGAAGTTGGGTCTCACTTTTGGCTAAAAAGTGGAAGTTTTTTTCTTGTTTTTGAAATGAATTGTCAATTGATGCCAAAATTTGACACAATAAGAGATTAAATGTAAAAAAATCAAAAAATAAAAATTGTAGTGCATAGAATCTCCTTTTTGAATATGTAATTATTTTGTATACCCATATGATTAATTTTTTTTGGTATGGTTCTTTAAAGACCACTTTTTCTAAATGTCTATTTTAGAACCATACCACACTCATGTATGAACACTATAATTTGACGTAGCTAAATGATTTTTTGTAAACCCTTTTAATAGAAGTTACCTAACCTGCCAAATATTCATGATAATAATTTTCTTTAATTATTTATTGAATTTTTTGAAATTAATTTTTAATTGGTGATTAAGCTAATTTATAAAACCACTTGTATATGGACACCATAATTTAATAAAAAAAATTCATTTTAACTTCAAAGGAATTGTGTAAAGATTGATGACATGTAAATTAATTTAAGAAATATAAAAAATTAAAAAAGTTATCAAACTTTTAGTGAATCTCACTATTTTATTTTTAAGAGACACTTTTGATTAAGAAATAACAAAAACATAGACAATGAACTCATAACACTATAAAATTTTCATTTCTGAAATCAAAACACTAAGAACTATAATGGGTGTTTATTTTGTCAAAAAAATCAATGGAGAAGACCATATAAAAAGTATGCCAATCCTTGAAATTGTTGAATAATTACCTCAATGAAAATTTGATACATAAAGGCACATGCATGCTCCTACCAAGCCCATGACATGTCTTTCCCCAAGAAAAAACCTACTGCTCAAGGGAAATTTCCTCCATTGGCAATAGAATCAAGCACCCAATTCTTAATTCAAAAATTAGGTGCTCAATTCTAATTTAGTCATTGTACAAATTGGGTACCTAATTTACAATCAGATCCCTAATTATTTAAAAATTGTGCCCCCAATTGTTAAGTACCCTTTGGGCCCCAAAAGATGAACCCGCAATTCACTTATCAATCATTGCAATCATTGATTGACAATTTTGAGCTGCAACAACAAATTTCTATCATAATTATTTTGTGTTCTTATCATCTTCTACAATTTGCAAGCTATTGATTTGCATTCAAAACTGGTGCAAATAGGGGATCTAAACAACAATGTATGAGGAAACTAAAAGTTTTGACAAATGAGGAGATTGCAACAAACAAAGAGAAGGAAGTACAATGTCATTGAGAGAGAAGACAAAGAATTATAGAGTTGAGCAATGTTGGGTCTTCAATTTCAAATATTGTTTCAAAAGAGAAAGACATCAAGGATACTGCAATCAATGAAGAGACTAAAGAAGAGAACCCAATACATGGAGATTTAGGTGCACATTCTAATTAAATATTCAATATAGGTGTGTCTCCAAACTATTGAGTTTTTTCTCATGATGAAATTGGTGATTTTGTAGAAGCAAGTTACGATTTAAATGATTTAGATTTTCTTTATGAGAATAGATTATCAAATGATCATGCAAAACAAACTCCAATGGAAAATGAAAGACCTAAAAGAAATACCAAGAAAAAATGAAACTGAGATTCAAATTCCAAATAACATTGAAAAGGAAATGCCAATTGAAAATAAAAATTATATGAATGTAGACATGGAAACACCAAGTAATAAACAAACATGTTTAAATAATACTAAAGTGCATGAACATAATTTGCATTTTTCTAATCATGTGCTAGATAATCTTCATGGATTGGTTTCATGGAGATATATTAGGACACATCCTAATAGATTATATATAAATATTTTTTTATCATAAAAAATTCGGGTTTTAAAGCCAGTTTATGTTGCAATTAATTAAAATGTCTAAAATGCAAAAAAAATTGAAAAGGTAAGGAATGTATGCAAAACCCAAGAATGAAAATAATTCTTTAAAACAAGTTATATCCATTGTTTCTAGTCCCTTTAATGTTATCAGAAAGAGAAATCACTCTAAAGATAAGAATCCAACACGATGAGAAATAAAAACTTTAGTTAACAAATAAACTAATGATAAAAGATTATTAGTAACATAAGTGGATATCTTAATGTGATTCATAAAAGTTTAGAAAGAGCTTTATCCAAGAAATATCTTGTCGACTTCTACTGGTAGACTCCTGAGATTTAATATGAAACTTACTACTGAATTCAAAAGTTTAGTTGAAATTATTTGGCGTGATAATGGAAGAGCATCACCTAATTTAGGGTTATTTTGTAAAATGAGAGTTGGCTCAAATATACATGGTCCACATCCTAATCACATTTTGGACATGAATCAAGTTGAATTGTTCAAAAAATTTATAGATTATGAGGTGTTAACTATTACCATTAGTCAAATATTCTTTAAAAATTGTAAACCATGCTATGTAAGCATTAACAACAAAAGAATCACATGTTGTAAAACTCATGTTTAGTTTCATTACCATTATGATGTATTTCAATCTATACATGATACCACGCATAGTAAAGAAATATTTTAGAAACATGGTATAAAAATACTACCTCAAACTATAAAAAATTTCAGATCAAGTTTGTTTTGTAAGCCACCTAATGAACACTATTTTTTTTTCAATGCATGTCTTTCTAGTTTAGGTGATATGTGTGCAATAATTCTTTGTTAGATGAATGTTTGCATCAGAATTCTTTGACTACTTTTGGAAAATAATGAGTTGATGTAGAAATATTCAAAACTATTGATTATTCATTGAAGGATGGGAAGATTGGAAGAAGATGTGATCTAGTTATAGATAATGTTGGTTTTCATGAATGTATGGATGAGTTTAAGAGTGTAATCATACCAAAATATGTTAAACACTCTCAATATGCTAGATGTCTTGATGAACAATTTTGCATGTGTAAGAATGTGTTTCCAATTGGCACTATACTTTTAGTTGTTGACTTTGCAGAGAACTACACACTTGCACCCCAAGATGGGGTACATGCACAATATTGCAATTCAATGCAAGTATAAGCTTTTGTTCATATAGTTTATAGTCCTCCACCTAGTAGTATAGAAGAGGATTAAACAATATTGAGAGAGTACCATTTCTATATGAGTGATAATAAACTTCATTTATCTAAGTTTGTCCAATATGTTTTCAAGGTCTTTTATGATAATTTAAGGGAGACAACTTTAAATGACTCAACATTGGATATGGTCAGATAATTGGATAGGATAATTCAAGAATGCTAGAATGTTCTATTGGTTGAGTAAGACACATAGGCAAACTAATATCCAAAATATGTGGAGTTTTTTTTAGGTTGGACATGGTAAAGGAGAACATGATAGTGTTAGTGCATGCATGAAGTGAGCACTTAGCGGAGAGCAATTAAAATTTGAGGAAAAAGACAAATTAAAATATACACATGAGATTGTCAAATGGTGTAAAATATATTTATACATAGGATCAAGTCAGAAATCTACAATCATACATTTCTTCTACCTAGTTGAAGGGAAGAACATCCTTTCAATATATTACTATGAGAGAATTAGCAGATTAGCTAAATGACTTTCATTTAAGATTTTGGATTCTAACACTGGGACTATATGGATTATGGAGCTTACTTATTTTTGTCAATTTTGTCTTGCAGGTGAATGGGAAGAATGCAAGAGTACAAATTGGGTTCAACATTGGCAACATAAATCATTAGCACCTACTCACACACATTTTCAAGATGATATATTACATGAAGGCCCAAATGTTATATTTGCATCATAAGACTATGGTCATAATTCAAATATCATACAACCTCATTTGCACAATTTAATTAAATTTTGTTGTGATCATGCTTCAATTTATATTATTTATTAATGTACATGTCATTAATAAATTATTTGTTTATGTACACATGTGATTAAATCATTGACGTACTTTATCTTATCTTGTATGTCTATTTTGTTATTGTACCTAATGATAATGATGAACAACTAAGTATTGGCTAGCTAGATGTGTGGAACCTAAGGAAAAAAAGAGATGTTATCAAGTAGATTATGATGGTTTTCAATATCCACTTGGGTTTGTCTTTGTAAGGGGGACTTTGCTATGTACATACCTAACCAGAAGAAATGGTTTACCAACATTTGAAGACTACCAATCTTAAAAGAAGGATTTATACTATTCTCATTTGGTTGTGGCAACAAATATTAGATTAAAAAGATACAAAGGGAGACTTGCCAATAATTTATTATGTTAAATTTCAATGGATGATCATGAGTCAATCATAGATGCGTTGAAAAAGACAGAGGATGCAGATGGTATAGTGGGATGAGTACAAAATACACATGCACATTTTTTCTTTATGGTGTTCTTTTTATACATGTACTTATATAATTTAAATGTATGTAAGTGTTGTCAATATAAAATTAAAGGACTTATATATACCTCTTATTTAGGTGTAGAATACAACTTATGCAAATTTAAATGTTTAAGATGGATCCAACACCAACACTTGTGCAATTACACATAGTGAGTACATACATTAGACATATTTACATAATAAAGATAGGTCTTATTAATTTATTCTTTTATTAACATTTCAAAATGTGCTTTTTATTAAATTTTATTTTGCAAGACCTCATTTGAGGGAATGTGTTAAACCAATTTTTCATTTTGAAATTGAAACATCTTGTAAACATTTAAAAATAGGAGTTCACTTTCTATTTATATCCTTCACATTCTATTACATATATATGACTTCACTTTCTTTAAATATATGACTTCATTTTTTAAATAATATATGACTTTAGTTTTGTAAAGTATAGGAGTTTACTTATATTTGAAAGTTGATGGTGTGTACTTGATATTAAATTCTTTGTCAATTCATGTAATGACCTATATTTTTCCATTACTTTTACGTTCAAACATGCTTAAATTAATATTCCTATATTTAATTAAAATTATTAAAATTATTGTTCATGTACCATATTCTAATGAAATGTTTCATAACATGGATAACATAAGAATCTATACTAGATACACAAGCATCATAAGAAGTAGTAAAAATTTATAACATGTGATAACATGATCTATGAAATCTAAATATATATAATATAGATAACTATCCTAATACAAATTCTATCATAATAAAAATATGTCATAAGAACACAATATAAATGTGCCAAAAGACCTAATCTATCTAATCTACAATCCTATTTACTGCACAGGAAGAGGACTTAGATGAATCATCCTATGTAACATGATGTGTCTCATCCTTTGTAACATGACATTTCTCATCATGTGGGATATCCTCTGGGCCATGTTGTGTCACATCCCAAGAAGGCAATATGTACATGCTTAATTGAAATGGGTTTCAAAATATGTCTTGCAAATAAATTTAAATATTTAGTACTTATTTAAAATAATACCACATGAGAAAGGTGTCCCTTTGTAACAAGATGAGGTGCACTATCATAGTTACCCAATGTAGTAGTGCTAAAGTCCTGTAATAGAATATATAATTTCTTAAATTTTGGTAAAGATCATAATGAGCTATGTATAAATAACAATACTGACCTAAAAGGATGATGTATGTCCCTCCATATGGTTTAGTCCTATAGTCCCATCAACATTCATGGCGACATCATCCTAAAATAATGGATACATAAACCTTGAGTTAATTTTATATACATGAATTACAAAGTACATAAATTCAAAAGTACATAATTTATACTACATTTTTTTGAAATAAAAACATATATATCATACTTGGGTACTAGCTAGTCTCACAAATGTATCTAGAGATATACTGCCATGATGATCATCAACATGTCTAAAATAGTCAAAAGATGCAGGAGTAAAAAATAGACTATATTGAGGCCTACATGGAAAAGTATGATCCATCTCTTATTTGTAAATCCAACATACATTATTATGCGTTAATCAAATTTGAAGATAAGTTAATAACAATGTGTATAGAAGAATAGTACAAATTATTTGTCTTGAAAAGTTCATACTGTACCTATTTGAGGTTCTGCCTTAGTGGTGGATGGATCAAGACTTGTACAAGTATCTAACTATGTAATAGATGAAAATACCTAAAAAATCAAATAAAAAAAATATATGAGCACATGTTATTAAATTAGAGTTCCAATGTACATTATTTATAATATAATTCAAAGTACATATACCATATGATGGATGTCAATGTCTAAAAGTCTCCCAAAAAAGACTATAATATCTCCTAGCGAGAATAGTATCATCCATCCTCTATTAATTAAAAATAAAAATACATTAATATGGTTGATACAATTATGCATATATGTAGAAAGTAAATAATAATTTACTTTATAAATTTTACTTAAATTTTTACCTACTACTCCTAACTATCTCCCTCCCAACAAAGAAGTTAAAAAAATGATTACACATCAATATCATCAGTAGCACCACCATGAGCACCATATACCTCATCGTCAAAACTACCACCCTCAGCATCATGGCCATCCTGTACTGCATTGACATCACTCTTAGGACCTCTACATATACCTTCACAACTAGTACAAACATGTCCAACTGGATGAATATCCCTTGCCTACATCCACTGGTCTACTAAATTTCTTGAAAGGGCACTCAATAAAGTAAGAGCATATGACATTGCTTGATGATGGAGAGGCACTAGAATAATTAGTACAAGAAGAGGAACAAGAGGCTTAGGATGCTGATGATTCCTTGTATTATCACTGAGCTTTTATCGAGGCCTATTCTGAGGCATCCCTCTACCAAACCCCTAAAATGATAGAATACCAAAATAATTTGGTTTCAACCCCAATTCAAACTTTTCCCATAATTTTTAAAAATGCATGGGCACCTCATGATTAGTGTGTGGTGGATGGTCAAATACCATCCACCACTACTCTTGAAAGTATTGCCGTATATGGGGGTATGTGCACTATCTAATAGATATACAAGGATTCTCATCACTTATCTCAAGATCTACATCTAGGTTCACAAAATATCTTTTAAAATATTCTTTAGTTAATTTTAGATGATGGGCCTCTCTATAAGATAGGTCATTAGAATAAAAGGCACACATGTTTTGCCTCCATACTCTTAAGCTATCTATGTCACTATCTTCGTTCTCAATAGATTGAACAATCATTTACAAGTTATCTACAAGGTAGAGTAAGTGAGAGGGCATGGGTCTAATGCCTAATAATCTTTATATATCACATGAGGTCACAAAGGTTGTGCTTCATGCTTTCAAATAGATCATCTACGGTAGTTGGTGGAAGAGTACTAGGTGATCATTGAGGTGGGGGTAGGGGTTGAGATGGAGGGGAGGATGGGGGTGTGAGAGAGGGTGAGGATGGGGATGGGTCTATCAAATATAATCTGCATATATGTATGCAATATAAAAATTCACAAAATTACAATTTAATTAAAATATCTTAAATATCAATATAAATACATCTTTAAAACCATATATATTTACATCTAATACATCTTTAACTACTTGAATATAGAAAAAAGAGTAGGGGAGAATATTCATGGTAATGATTTGAAATATTAGGATTAAAGAAATATTGTCCATCATAAACATACATAACTATATAGTATAGGTTAGGGTTAGGGTATGGATTGGATTCAAATTATATTTAGATTATGGTCAAGATTAGGCTAAGGATTAGAAGTTTTTTTAAAAAGGTTAGTGTTATGATTGTGTGTAGACATTAAAAAAGTGTTCTAAAGTGTTAACATTTACAAAACAAGGTTTTACCTGATTGGGAATTAATATATGTTGGTTAAGATTAAGGATTTAACATTTTTGAATAATTTTTTTCCATTTAGAATTAAGGTTACAATTTTTCATTTAGGATTTAAGGATTAAGCTTAAATCTTCAATTTTTACATTAATTATAATTTTGTTAGGAATAAGGTTTGAAAAAAGCTTATATTATCTAGAACTACATGCACACAATGTTTACAATTTTTTCTAGGATTAGGTTAAGGGTTTGGGATTATACATTAGTTAGGGTTTAGTTAGAGTGTACATATTATGATTAGGATTATTGTGGCTCTAGTTCTAGGATATGGATTATGGGTAGGGTTAAAAAAACATTTTATCATAAATATCCATAACTGTAAAGTGTAGATTTAAGTACATTCTAACTCTTAACTTTGGTTAGTGTTTCATATGTACAACATAAAATTTATTTAGAATTACTATTTAGTTAAAATTAATCTAAATGGATCAATATAATTACATCTTTAAGGATTACATTTTTTATTTATTTTTAAATCAAAAAGTGGCATAGCACTTATATAATATATTTATTAATAAACTAGTTCAAAGGCTCATCAGAGAAAGAACCAGCAAGAAAACTCTAAATCGTTGCCAATGTATAAGAGTGTTAAAAGTTGATATGTCATACTAGGCATACCTACAACAAAATACAATTTCTCAGCACTAAGCAGGAGTTCCCAAAATATGATATTTATCAATACTCAACAATGATCAGAGTCCAATTATGCCAATGAACCTCTCCTTCTAAAAGATTTAACTAAAATCAAGAGAGCATTGAACCTCCTATCTAATTAGAGCATTTGTGAACAAAAAGATACCATCCAAATCAACTCCTGGGAGATGAACCATGAAGGTGAACTTTGTACTTTCCATTTTCAGAAAAAAGAAGAATCCTCATGCTCAAAGAATGTGCAAACTAATAGTCATGAGTCGATCAATTATAGTACTAGTTTCTATTAAGCTTCATTCATCTTCTTTGTGTCACAAATATGGCACTCTGGTAAGCATGGGAATTTCCAAAAAATTACCTCTGAATGGAAAGATTCAAATATGGAGCCTTCACAACCAAGATTAGCTAGACAATTAGCTAGTTTATTGCCCTCCCTCAGAGTATGAGAGAAACAAGTCACTTGAAAAGAATCAATTAAATCCCAGCATTATTGAAGGATATAGGCTATTTTCTAGGTATGAGAAGATTGTGAGAGACAAGAGTTTATAATTACCTGAGAATCACCTTCAATATGGATGGTGGAAACATTACATCTCTTTGCCAAAATTAGACCTACCAATAGGGAGTGAGCTTCTGCAAGGTTGCTAGTACCAACTGGTAAAACATCTTCTTTGATTGCAACTACTTCACCTTGCCAATTCTGAATACAAGCACCCAATCCTGACTTACTAGGGTTCCCACAAGTGCAACCATCAAAATTTAACTTTAGAAAATTTCTAGAGGGGGTAGACCATTTTGCATGGAGTCAATCAGATTGATGATTAGAAATCCAGTTTGCAGAGAAACTTGGAGGTAACTTAATTTGTTTCCACAGCTTTAGAAGAAGATAATCCCAAGCATATACCGAAATATTATTCATACAATTGAATATATTTGGATTTAATATTTCTGAAATTGCATTCTCAATCCCATCTAGAACATATTCTAGGTTTGATTTTTCATTATGAAAAATGATCTTGTTACGTTCCCACCAAATGGCCCACACCACAATGGCTAGGATGCACTTCCAAATACTAGCAAATGGAGATTTTGAGAATAGAACTGGCCAAGATTGAAATAGGTCCCAAAGACTATTTGGCAGGGGTAAAGACATTTGAAGCTTGTTCAACACAAAAACCCACCACTAATAAGCAAATGGACACTAGAAAAGGAGATGATCTGTAGATTCTAGCTCTTTGTTGCATAATTTTCAAATAAAAGATTCATTAATACCTAGCTTGGAGAAATGTTCACTGGTGAGTATTCTTTTTCTAAGGGTTAGCCAAGCAAAACATCTAGCCTTGGACAACACAGTGGAGTTCCAACAAAAGGAAAAAGCTCTACACTTCCTGCTTGAATTATATGTTTTTCGTACACCATAATAACTTTCCTTGATTGAATAATCACTAGCTTTGGATAGGGCCCATATAACTATATCTTCACTATTAGAGTCCCTCAAGAAAAGGAGACTTGGCTGACTAAGAATATGTGTTGGAGGTTCTTTCCAAAGAACCCTTCTTGAATGAATTTCAATAGCCAAAACATAGTCCCAAAAAGAGGAGCCCCACTCAGCTTTTAAGACTTGGCGTGCTTCACCCAATTTTTCCTGTCTACATAGAGGAGGAAATCCATTCCATCAGTCTTCCCAAAAATTTACTTTCTCTCCACTATGAATTTCCCAAGTAACATAATTACAAAAAAATCCTTTGAAGACATCATAAAGTTCCATATGGCTGAACCTAAAGAAGGATTAGATACAGTAAAAATTTTGGAAGGACTTGGAGAATCTAAATATTTTTCTTGCATGATTGAACACCATTTTGCATGAGATTTTTTATACATTTGTCACACAAGCTTGACCCCAAAAGCCTTATTTCTAGTAGCAATATCATGCAACCCCACACCCCCAGATGCCTTATCATGAGACATTTCAAGCAAAGAAATAAGAGGAAGCTTCTTTTTATCTGACAAATTTCCTTTCCATATAATGTCTTTGATAATCTTTTGAATTTGCAAGATTATAGAAGAGGGAGCATTAAGAATTGACAAATAATAGTTTGGGATAGCTGTTAGGACAGCTTTAACTAGCAAAATATGGCCTAACAAAGATAACCATCTAGCTTTCCAAGTAGAGATCCTAGCCCTAATTCTATCAATGATAGGAAGCCAAAATGTTTTCTTATTTGATCCCATAAAAAAAGGAATTCCAACATAAACGGATGGGAGACGATCCACCGAGAAACCCAGAGTTGAAGAAATCCTTTGAGCTACTGCATCATTACTATTGAAAATGAAAATTTTGGATTTTTTGACATTGATTCTCTGACTAGAAACTTCTGAATATAGGTCCAAGGCATATTTAATATGGTTAGCTTCCTTAACATTTGACGTACCAAAAAGAAGAGTATCATAAACAAATAGGGAATGGGTAACTGTGATAGATGTACAAGGAATCAAAATTCCTTCCCATAAGTCCAATTGTAAAAATCTATTGATGAATCTGCTGAAAGCATCATCCATAAGAATAAATAAAATTGGAGATAGTGGATCACCCTGAAGAATCCCTTGAGAAGAGGGGAAAAACCAAATTCACTCTCCATTAATAATGACTGAAAACCAAGCACCAGAAATACAATTTTTGATCCATCTGCACCACTTATCTGAAAAACCAAATTTGGAAATAACTTTCAAGAAGAATGGCCATATTACCCTATCATAAGCCTTCATCATATCAAGCTTGATCACAAAACTAGACAACTGATGAGAATTGATAGAATGAAGAGTCTCATGTGCAACAACAACGCCTTCCCATGTTTCTCTTCTTGGCACGAAACAACCTTGATCTAAAGATATGATATGAGGAATAAATTGCTGCAACCTCATATATATAGCTTTAGTAATCAATTTATAAATCATGTTGCATAAAGAGATAGGCCTAAAGTCAGCAAAAGAGGCCGACTACTTAACTTTTGGAATAATAGCAATGTTAGTTGAATTGAAGCTCTTGATCATCTTGGCATTCTTTCTTGACTCTTCAACAACTGCCAATAAATTAGAGCCAATAAAATCCTAGCATTTTTGATAAAAAAGAGCTGTAAGTCCATCAAGGCCTGGGGCTTTGTCAGGTGGGAATGAAGATACCACTTTTTAAATTTCTTCCAATGTAAAAGGGGAAAGCAACATCCTAATATGATCTGTTGTAATAAGAGGGGGAATACAACTAATAAAATCATTAATCAAATTGTCATCAATAGGATCCAAATGAGGGGAAGCCAAGAGATTTGAAAAAAAGTGAACACCTTCCTCCTTAATACCATTGTCATCTTCTAGAAGATGACTAGATTCTGAGTGCTTAATTGAAAAAATAGTGTTAACTGCCCTTTTAACTCTAGAATTTTAATGAAAAAAAATTGTGTTCTTATTGCCATCTCTTAACCATATTTCATGAGACTTTTATCTCCAATAAATCTCCTCCCTATTGCAAAGCTCCTCCCATTCTTCTTTCAAGGATTTTTGCTCATGATATAAATCCAGACAAACACCTTTTTGAATGATGACTGAATTTACCTTCTCAAAATTTTCTGAGACATCTTGTTTTTTCTTGAACACATTTTTAAAAGCCTTCACATTCCACTCCTTGATCATCCCTTTCATGTAACGAAGCTTTTTGGATAACTGAAGCATCTTAGGATCCCTAAAGGTTGGAGCATTTATCCACCAATGTTTTAAAAGCATAATAAAATCAGGATGCCTAAACCACATGTGTTCAAACTTAAAAGGACTCGCCCGATTAAAACATTATGATATGTTGTTCTTTGATATCAATAACTAGATTGGAAAATGATCTGATATAGCAAAAGGTAAGATTTCAGATTTAAAACTAAAAACTCAATAGCTTCCATGATTGTGAAAATAAGAACCACTCTAGTCTCTAAACAATTTCTAAAGAACTAATACATCGATTAGTCCCTGTGTATAATCCATTTTTAGGAGAAATGTCACTTAAGTTATTGTCTTCTACAAATGAAGAAAAATCTTAGATAGTTCTAATGGGTGGACAAATTCCCCCTTTCTTTTTAGGTATTGATAGTAATGCATTGAAATCCCTACCCAATATAAAATTCAATTCTCTTTCTTGTTGGATAAGATTTGTCAGTACAACCCAAAGGTTCCTCTTATCACTTATAGATGTGGGACTATATATGTTGAAGATAAAGAAATTCAAATCAAAGTATTCAACTTTCAGCAACTGCCAATTGGAATCTTGCCCAATAAGAATACCATGAATACTTTTAGCATTCCATAAAATTGCTAAACCCCCAGAGGCCCCATGCCCCTCTGCATGAACTAATTTCCAATTAGTCCATTTAGCCAATGTCTTATCAAAAAATTGTTCTGATAATTTAGTTTCTTGAAGAAGAATAATATCTCCTTTTGTAGAATCTAGCAACTGCTTGATCCTACCTGTTTTGTTAGAAGCATTGATACCTCTGACATTCCACGTAACAATTTTCATTGCTGACAAGGAGAACCTCTCATTCTCCTTGTCAATATTTTGACTAATGAAAACTTATCATCAAGAGTGGATTGAATACCAGCATCCACTTCCAATAATGTCTTTGCAAATTTTGACTTTCTACCTCTCTTTTTTGGAGTCTTCATCACTGTGGTGACAACGGTAGGGGATTGATCTAATCACAAATGAATTGAGAAGTCAAAATACCCTCTATCTGTTTTATTTCCATTTTGTTGAGAACTTTTTGATTCTTGACCAGTCAAATTCATCACATCTGCATCATTTAATTCATTCAAAATGTAGCCTTCTGGAGATAGATTAGTCGTCCCCATTTGAGATTCTACTAGCTCATTGATCTAACAATAATGTAAAGGAAGCTCCAATTTATTTATATCATTCAAGTGATGGGCTACTTCAAGATTAGTAGATGCTAACTATTTAGTTTGGATGAGAGCATTCATCTAACAATTGTTGAATGATTTTGGATATAAGGAATCAGTTGTTCCTTCCTGTACTTCATTGAGACCTAGGGGATTTTCCACATTCACTAGTTGAGTCCCATTTGGACAATTAGATTGATTAATATACATTATGTCATCTAGGTGAATAATTTCCATTATAGAAACTCCTCCTCAATTGCAATTTTATGAATCTAATTAGATGTAAAAGTTGTTGAGAGAGTTGTAGCGATTTTAAAATGTTGATGTCGGGGGATCTTCTTAGCTTTTAGATCACTGATAATGTGTGAGAAATTCATAGGCCTATTATGATAGGTGAGATCATGCACTATCATGTCCAGTAGTAGATTAGGGATTTCATCAGGTTCTGAATCATCTCAACCCATCAATAGTAATGCAGACTTAGAGCTCATGCTCATATTTATATCATTCCTCCAATAATGCTAAAAGAAGTAAAATAATGCTATGAATTGAATTAAGAAATTAAAATCATTAGTGGGAACATAATCTTGTTGAAAAGGAACCACTGCCTGACTAAGAAGAACCTAATTGGAAGCCACTGGATTCTGTGAATATGCTTGGAAGAGTTTTTCATTGGCCCATGCACATTTTAAGGGATCTGTGGAGTGATCATAGCATATGTCTACATTTGGAATTAGATCTTTCAAATAGTCTGATGTAAAGTGACCCAAAATAGTTGAAAATGTGTCAACAATCTCTGGACTTTGAACCACAATGAGATGATTCAAGGCACCCCACTAGGATCTGATCATGACACCCGTTGGTTTGGGCTTAGATATGTTAAGTAGCAAAAAAACTTGAACATCTCTCTGAAGATTTTCATAGGGGATCAAATCATGCTTGATAAAAATTCCAATCTGATTAGCTATGATTTCAATAATGTTGGGATCCCTGTACTCCAATGGTAAAGTAGGTAGGCAAATCCAAAATGGCATGAATTGGGGTAGAGCATCATTAGGTTTAAAATTTGGTGTCCATGAAGTGGTGAATAAACCTTGCCCTTTACAAAACCAACCCTTATATTTATGCATAGAATCCCTAGATGGATTTGAATCAAATAAAACTATAAAGTAATTGCACTGTGAATCAATGAAGAAAACTTCCTTGACTCCCTACTAGATAGATCTAGGCCAATCCAAAATAATGGATAATAGTAGCAAGTTAGGGCCAAACATACCTATTAATGCAGTGTCTTTAAGGAGATCAATATGCGCCTCAAGGTAATGATCAAGAAAGATTATAGATGGATATGAAGGCTTCATGGGGGAAGCATTGATATGATCTAATCTAGATTCCTTATTTCTCCATTCAAATCTGTGATCCTTTCCCAAGCTACTGTTTGAATAATATTGATTGTGCTCATGACTATGTCAGTTTCCCTTAAAGGAAGCAAAATTATCTATACCCTTAGATCTATGCCATGGCATCCTAGAAGAATCCAACCCTTGTTGCTTTTTTGGATTGCATACTTGCCTTTTCCTTCCAATGGGGATATTATTTGGAAAAGTTAGAAACTTAGGTCTTGTAATAGATCTTTTATTAGGAGATGAAATGAATGATGGCAGCAATTCTCCATGAATTGATTTGGATGAATGATGATTAGTTGGCTCAGAAGGCAATGATTTGGATGAAGAACTTGAAGCTTGGAAATCTTTACAAATGTCAAAGATCTCTGCCCTCTTAAATTGATTAAAATCTACATTTGATAGAGGCTGCTGGTGGAACCTATCCCCTTGATGATTCATCCAAGCTCGTGTAAATATACCTCCTCTACTACCTTTGCTAATCCCATGCCCTCATTTGCTATGAGATCTCACTCCTGGCATCTTGCTCCTTAGCTATCTGCATAAACCGTGTAACCCTAGATTTAAACTAATCAAATTCCTCCTCTTTGACTATTCATTATACATGCTTTGACGAATATCTGCATCTCTGCACCTGCTCTAGACTCCTTGCCATGGCACATGCATTGAAATCTCAGCCACTCCTTGCATGGGCTAGACTCTCCCCTCAAGAGACTTAGATCTGGATGCTATCTGGCACCATGGCCATGGTGAAACCCTAATGTACAAAAAATTCACATGCAGAAAGGTTGCTTCTCATCGTTAGAAGGAATGAACTATTTTAATAATTTGGTACAAGTAGTTAAAAATCTTACAACAATGGAAGAATATGTCATAGATCGAGGAAAAGAAAAGCAACAAGAACCAAAAACAAACTGGACAATTCTCATGTTAGCAGATCTACATTCAACTTTCTCCAATACAAGGCTAAAACCTCTGAAACTATAGATTTATGCAATTAAACCTTCCAAGCTCAAAGCATGCCTCAGCATCGACACAATCAGTGGTGGTATAGTAGGGACAAATGCAGACAAGTCTCAGATTTGCATGCCATCGGGCACAGGCCATGGTGAAACCCTATCGTGCGAAAAATTTACATGCAGTGTGTCTTCTTCCAATACTTCTTAATGATTACATTATTATTATTACAGTTAAAATTATTATTACACAAAGGACTAGGCTTAGGGTATGGATAAGGATTCAAATTATATTTATATTAGGGTCAAGATTAGACTAAGGATTAGAAGTGTTTTTAAATAAGGTTTTGGAATTGTGTGTGTTTCTGTGTGTGTGTGTGTGTGTGTGTGTGTGTGTGTGTGTGTGTGTATTATGATAATCTAGTTAGGTAGAAGAATATGGTTTAGGAATATAGGGTTAGGGTTTAGGTTGAGGTGTAAAAGAAGCATTTTAGGGGATAAGGCATGTTTAGTCCATCATATGATATTTCCTTAAATGTGATTTCTTTATAAATTTTAAAAAATCATAAATTTAAAAAACATTTATACATTCAATACAAACCAAAGATGACACTTCAATTTAATAAGGGTGCAAGGAATACTAACAATTGAATCCATATACGTTATATATTTGTAATGACCTATTTAATATATAGATGAAATAAATGAATAATATTATATTCACTAAAATTTATCTTTATATATTTATATCATAACTAGATAATTATGTTGATTTATTCTCCATATTATGACTAATATAGATTGAAGCCATAAATGTTGTATATTATAAGAGAAAATACTCATTATTCCCATCTCTCTAATATTCCTTACTCTTTCATTTTTCATCCCTTCTAGAACTATTATTTTGATTTGATATATTATCAAACATCATAAATTTGATCTTTGGTTTTTCAAAAAGGTTTTGAACACAACCTTTAATACTATATTGTGGTATATTTTTCCACTACCATTGGAAATATTACTTTTAGAACACACATGTGTTCAAGGGTCAAGATAGGGTTGTATGCACATGGACAAGATCTTATGGTAAGATTGGTGATATTTTCCATGGAATAAAGAGGAAGATGACCTCATACTTGATACTTGTATAAATAAAATATTTAATAATTCACTCATAATAATTATGGGGTAAAATCACACACCTATGTTAACCTTTTGTAAGGGAAAAGGCTAACAAAATTATAATTGTTCACCTTCAATGACATAAAATTGCTATTATTATTTTGAATTTGGAAATGAAGTAAACTAATGAAATGTTTAGAAATGGATAAATTTTAGGATTATAATTTTTAATAATTATTTTGAATTAGAATTGTTACATTTTCCTAATTTTTGTAGATAATTTTTTAGGTGCTAAAAATTAGGGGTCTAGTTTCCACCACAAAACTATATGGAAATAAACTTATTTCCCTTTTATCTTAGACTATGTTATAGGTAACATAGATATCTAGAAAAATAAAAAATAAAAAATGTCTTTAAACCTATTTTTTTTCTTTTATACGGATTGAGGTTTCCACTCACTTGAAATCAATAGTTTTCATCTCCCACCACATTTTTCAAAACAAATCTATTCTAACCATAAGAAAAATTATATGTTCTAGAAGAGGACTCTCTCCTCTAGAATGTCATATAATTTTTAGAATTTTTGGATATGATTTAATATTTTTTTCTTTCTCAAAACTAACATGGATTCGAGTGTTAAAATACTTGGTTGTGGAATATTTTAATTACAATTTACTATATCTAATTAAAACACTATAAAATCTACAAGATAATATTTTTGACTCTAATGTCTATAAAATGGTGTGTATATGTTATTTAAAAAATATCATTAAAAATAGTAAGAGTTATTGAAACACCACTTTTCTAGAATAATTTTATTTCTTTAGTAATTGGATACAAACTAGTATAAAACATGCATTTAATAAAAATTTCCAATTGAAAAAGTGTGAGATGATATATAACTTAGCTAGAATGAATTTATCTAGTTCATATGTTTAAAAAAATTGAAATTTAGATAGAAATACTTAAATTTAGTCATTTTGATAAGTCAGCCTGAAAGGTGACACAACTTTATACTTTTACCAAATGAGAATAATTTACTTATTCAATTAAATTTATGTCTGACATTATCTTATCCCAAATTAAATTAATTCTACATTTGAGTAAAACTTTCATGTTACATATTTTGTACATATATTTAATCTAAAAATAAAATTTTCCTTATTATGTTACATGCAAAATATAGACAATAAAATCAACTTCTGACATTAGCAATTTTTTTTTTAAAGGAATGGATCTATATTGTCTTACCAAGTCCTAGAGGCCTATTCGAGGTGATAAAGGAAAATTGCAAGTATAATATGTTGAATATGAACGTTGTTGTTGCGGTATACATATACACATACATAGCTCTAGATCATTTGATATAAAGGTTTTACATAATCTATTCTTTGATATATCATTTAGAATTTATTTTAATATAAAAAGGTTGATTTTTTTAAATTTTAAACTTAAAATAAATGCTAACTTAATTTTTTTTTATTTAATGTTATCAATTCACGCATGTTAACAGATGTGAATAATTGAGAGAGTGAAACACTTTCCAATTTATAAATTTAATATAGACATAAAATATTAAAATTACATTTATAAAATAGATATAATTTATAGATTTTTCTTCACTACCATCACCTTTAGTTGGTTTCAAGTCAACCTTTGAACTATAGCTCGATTTAAAATATATATATATATATACCATTTTTTACTTTTAATTTTTTTTTTAAACATTTAAAAAAAAAACTTTAACTACAGGATTAGAGTTACATGGTTAAGTTTTAGAAATAAAATTTTAGGGTATGAGTTCATGTAACTTGGTTAGATTTAGTGTTAGTGAATGTATATAGGCTAACATCATGGTTTACACTTAGATTTAAAATTTAGTGTCTATATGGCAGGGTTAGGAATATAAGGTTTGAAACTCAACTTATTATCTAGAGCTAGGTATTGAAGGTTTAGGTTTAGTTTTAGGGTTGAAGTAAGGGTTTCAGATTATGCATTAGGTAGGGTTTAGTTAGGATGTACATATTAAGGTCAATGTTACTATGGCTCTATTTAGGATTGGATTATGGTTAGCACTCAAATTAAGATAAAGTTATATAGTTCAATTTCTCGTATGGTTAAAGTATAATTTTTACTAAACTTAAGGATAGAATAGGGTTATGGTTCAAGTAGAGTGAAATATGAACTAGTTATAATTAAGGTTAAAAATTGAATTATAGTTATGGTTCAAGATTATGGTTAGAGTTTGATTATTAAATTTAGGGTCTAATATATACCTGAGATTTGTATTATAGTTGAATTAAGGATATAAATAGGGTAATAAGTTATTATATTAGAGTTAGAGAATTGTTTCATAAACATGAATTTAAGTGTAAAGTGCAAGTTGAAGTACAGGGTTTATACAAACCCTAACCATAAAGTTTGGTTAATATTTAATAAGTTCAAAATAAAAATTTACAATTACTATTTAGTTGAAATAAATCTAAAAATTCAAAGTAAATACATGTTTAAACAATCTAAAAATGTAATGCATCTCAAATCCTTTATCACTTTAACTTTAATTATGTGTCATATAAATTAAAGACATTCAGACATCTAAAATACTAATGTTTAAATGAACATCTACAAAATAAAAACGTGAATGAACATCTAACTATCAGAAAAGGGAGGAGAGATAACATAATCAAAATATAATTTGAATCATAATCCATACAAAACAATAATTTACAATGCAAATGTAGAATTTTACATATAAAAAACTATTAATCATAAACAAAAACACAATAAATTGATGATATTGTAAAGAATAAAACTAAAACAATGAAATAAAATAATATAGAGAAAATTAAAATACCTAGAAGAGTGAAAAAACAACTGGGGGAGTCAGTATAAAGCTCAAATAGGGATCCCATTTCTAAGCATAGATCGGGCTCCCATCTCCAAATACTGATCAGTAGAAACAATGACAAAAAATGCAAAAAAAAAAAAGGAGTTTTATGTTTTCAAAAATTGAGCACCTGATTCTTAAAATATGATTCAGGTGCTTGATCCATATTTAAAAATTAGGTGTCCAAATTTTTAAAACAGATTAGGCATCCAAACCATAATGGGCACTTGGTTCTTGAAAATTGGGGGCCTATTTGTCAAGAGGTTTCATTCCATGGAATTGTGACCCAACTTCTTTTCACTTAGCCTTATGTTAGAACTCTCAAACAAGGACACACTAAAAGTGTCCATGTAACCTTTAACAAGGTTGGATCCTAGTATAGATCACTTCAAAAGAGTGAAATTATTTTTGTTGTCAGTCCTTGCTGGTTTTTTCCATTTGCAGGGTTTCCATGTTAAATCATGGCATCAAATGCATAATTTATTTTGTGTTGCAAGTTTATTTTTCATGGTTTTTATTTAATAATACAACTCAGTAAAATTTATGTTATATTTATGATACTCAATAATAATAAAAATGGTGACATAACATTTTGAATTAAAATGATTAGAAGGTTGAATTATGAAGTTGAATGAGATCACTAATTTATTTCTATTGAATTTAATCAAGTTTTAACTGGTATTAAAATATTTAGAAGGCCTATAAGATAACTGCACATAACTTATTCACCTCCCTCTCTATGTTATCTAATAGTTCTTTCATCCTAGAGTATTAGAAGATAGTGGGAAGTGAGGTCTTTAGTGTGGTTTATCATTTCTTTAAAATGGGAGATTTATCTAAAGACTTAAGAAACACATTTATTGCCCTGACCCAAAAAAATGAAAACCCTACTTCCCTAGTGGATTACAAAACCATAAGCCTATGCAATAGTACTTATAAAATTATCTCTTTGGTTATGGCCAATAGACTAAAACCAATTCTGGATAGGTTAGTCTCCAAAGAGCTGAAATAATTTGTCTCTACAAGGAATATCATGGATACAATTATAAATAATCATGAATTAATCCACTCTATATATTCTAAAGGAAATTCAACTCTAGCTCTTAAACATTATATATTTAAAGCTTATGATAGGGTTATCTAGAATTTCTTGGAAGAAATTCTATAAAAGTTTGGATTTAAAGGGAAATTCCTAAAAATAACCATGGGTTGTGTCTAAGTGACAAGGCATATTATTCTGATCAATCGGGATCCTACAACTTTTTTTTAATATGTGATGAGCTCTCATAAGGACACCCCTTTTATTTGTATCTTTTTATAATGATTGCAGAAGTTCTAAGGATAAACCTCTATTGATTGAACACTAGCCAAGCTCTAAAAGTTGTCAAAGTAACTCCTAAACACCCTCCTTTGACATATAAATGATTTGTTGGTGAAAAAATTATATTTGGAGAAGTTCTTATATGTGAATAAAAAATATGGAAATGCATTATAATTAATTATTCTAGAGTCTATAAATAGATAATTAACTATAAAAAGTAAGCTATTCTTGTTTAATACTAGGAAAGACATATAGGTTCACATATCTTCTATTCTTAAGTATGAAATATATCCTATCACTGACATTTACTTTGGCCTTCATTTCTTCCCTAGAAATCCACATGTAGCCTTCTAGAATAGCCTTGTGGAGAGATTGCTTTTAAAAATTGCATGGTTGAAAGGGAAGCTCATTAGTGTTGGATGAAAATGTTAAATTATAAAGGCTAGTCTTCAAAGAATCCCTATATTTTTCATGTCTATGGTTGGCATGCAAGGTAAAGTTAAGGAAACTTTGGAAAAAAATTAAAAATACTTTTCTATAGGTGGACACTAAGGACAAAAGGAAAATGTCTCTGGTTAGATGGGAGAAGGTTTGCAGACATATAGTTCAGGGAGGTCTTAGAATTAGAAGATTCTAATAAATTAATAGATCACTTATAACTAAGGTGAATTGGCATCTAATTAAAGGAGTAAAATAATGGGTTAGTATAATTAGAGATAAATATTTACCCCATGACCAAGTTGGAACTTTCCTCAAAAGGAAAAACACTAATGGAAACTTCTTTCATTGAAAAGTCATCAACAAGACCAAAGATACTCTTAGAAAGGGGAATAGAAAAGTTATAGGAAAGCATAGAAATACTTTCTTCTAGCTAGAATTATGGAGAGAGGAGAGATAATTGAAAGATATGTTCATGAATAATTTAATGATGAAATGACTAAATAGAAAAGTGGGAGAGAAGGTCAAGGATTAATTATTTTGTAGAATGGATAATGCTAGATGCATTGACAAAAAGAATATCTAGGAAAAGCACTGTGCAAGGAGAAGAATACCTAATATAGCTAGATATTGTAGCTCTATTTGATTTTTTGGCATGCCCTTGGAATTTATCTATCAATACTAAGGACATATGAGAAACATACCAATAATGGCTCCTTCTCAGTTAAATCTACATTCTTATTCCAACACAAAATTTTGAAACTTGATCCTATGTGGAATATGGTTTTGATGCATAAGCTGATGCCTAAGATCAACCATTTTTGGTTAGTGGTTGAACATAACATGATTCTAACCATATATAATCTATCTATATATAGTTTCTACCTCCCTAATAAATATCTTCTATGTGAAAAGGATGAGGAGCCAATTGATCATATTTTCCTAAAATGTTATATGGCTAATGATCTTCGGGGTCTTGTGTTCCAATCTCTTCAAACTCAATGGGTTATGTCAAATAAAAATAAAGTAATGCTCTTGCATTTGAAAAAAATATTTTTCAAAGAACCTAGTTATGTAAAATCTTTGGTTTTATATTGTCCCTACAATTGGTTGGACCTTGTGGAAGGAGAGGAATAATAGGACTTTCAAAGAAGAGAGAAAGTCAACACATCACTTATTTCATATAGTAATAAGATTGGTTAAGCATAGTTTTAACATTTTTACCTATCCTAAATGGAGCTACTTTCCCAATTTAATTGAATTTAGAGTGAAATAGACTTGGCATATCAATAAAATCATAATCAACTTGATTTGGGCTAGTATAAGGAAGCTAAATGAGAGTAAATGACACCCACATGAGTAAAAAATTCTGAAATGTAATGTGGATGGTTTCTTTAAGGGAAACACTAGTAAGTCTAGAATAACATGCTAGGTTAGAAATAATAAAGGAGAAATGATTCAAGGTTTTTCTAGAGAAATAGGCATTAACTCTAGAAATTATGTTGATAGCATGGTTGTGACAAGAAATTAAGATTCTACAAGAGCTTGGTGTTGGAAATATCATAATACAAGACAACTTAAAGATTATTGTTGATATCCTCACAAATAATATTAGCTACCTCTTGAAAATCCTGAGTCTTATGGAGGACTAAAAAATAAGGATGTTTTAATTTAGGAATGTAAAGAAAAAACACAGCTCGAGGAAAGGAAATGGAACTATTTATTTCTTGGAAAATTTGGGCCTAGGTTACCCTAAAGGAATATATGTGTTGGGTATTAATTTCTCTGAGGAACTCCATATTATTTTAATCAATGATAATAAATAATCCTTTTAGCTTTCTCAATAAAGAGGTTGGGATAATCTTTTATTGGTTCTCTAGCAATGATATTAATAAGTACTTTAGTTCTATAAGGAATGAAGAAAATAAGTTACCTTTTTCTATTTGTGAGAAGGGAAGTTTGAAAAAAGGTGGGAAGCATAATTCAAAAGCATCCAAAAATATTTTACTAAATAAGGACAAATCTTTCCCTAATTCTAGAAAGGGTGTTTGAAAAGTTGACCATTTCTCTAAGTTTTCTAATCCACTATTTCTCTCTACTGGGGGTATCAATAAATAGATATCATATGGTGTCATTAATGAAAATATTTTCAAAGTATTTCATAAGAATAAGTGGTAAGGACAATGCAAATTTTAATAAACTATATCAAGTCCTTAATAATAATAAAAATTGTGAGAAATGTTAGTATAGATTTATCTCATTTTAGCCAATAGAAGGAAATCCATTTTCTGAGGTGTATCTCATTAATGATGAATGTTCATAATTTTTAATCATGCCTTAAGAAATTGATAGAATTTGTGAATCTCAAATATTTACTGTGTAATTATTTCCATGAAGTAAGGATATTATTGTAAGAATACAAAAAGTTAACAAAAACTAGGTGGACAAATTTGAGGCAATGAATGATGTTGAGGAAGTTCTTGAGGAATTGGGAAAAAATTAAGTCATAGGAGGTCCTTTGAAGAAGGTAGAGCCAAGGGATGATATAGAATTGAATCTAGACCTAGAAATATGGAATTACTTACCAAAATTGGGTTGAGCAACTACATTGAAGCCATGAGAGGTTTCAACTAAAATATTTCCTCTAGGTTTTCTAATTCCTAGAATAGGGCTATGATAATGATAGGTAGCATTCAATTGGTGTTAATCTCAAATCTAATTGGAGACAATCAGGTAAAATGTAAGAACAAGGTTAGGTACACCACTACAAAAATAATTTCATCAAGGACAAGTAGAAGGCTAAAAGGATAAAGTCTAAAAGTGTGAATAACAAATTTTTTCTTCCTATTCACTTTACTATTGTTTTTCATTAGCCTATGGAGATTTTTACTAGTGAAGGGTACCTTAATCCTTACCATTCTTACCATTTTCCCCTACTAAATTTCTTGTATAGTGAAGAGAAGATAATTGTGTGACTCTTCTTACTATCTTCTCTTAATGGTAGTACTTCTAGTGGTGACAACCCTCCTCTCTACTAGTCACTGATTTTTGTTCTCTACCACCATAATTTTTCATATTACCCTAGTTTTAATAGGAGTATGACCTTTGTGAAGGAGGATGCTAGTACTAGTTCCTCTATGAAAATTGAAGAAATTCGCTCCTCTCCCTTAAAGATTAATCTTATTGAGCCTAACAAATATGCTAAAATAGATGGTATTGAGGATCCTTTGAGTTCAAAAAGTGACAACCAAAAAATTCTCACCCTCAAAGAATCCCTTCTATTGGAAGCATTTCCAAAAAGGAAGAAATCATCTCAAAATAATCCTCAATACTCTAGCCCTACATGTAGGAAAATTGACAAGAAAATTAAAGATGTAGATAAGAAGGGGTCTAGGGAAGAGGGTAGAAAAGATGATTATACTTGGACTAAGGATAAAACCAAGAGTCCATCTCTATGGAAAGAAGGTTGCAATACATCCATAAGAATAAAGAAATGAGTTCGAGGGATGAAAAGAAAGACATGAAGGTTGTAGAAGATGAATTGAAGTAGTTGGAACCTGAGACAAAAGTTGGATGATAGTGAAGAGACTGACTATGAGGATGAAGAGTATGTGGATGGAGAGGAAGGGAGTTATGATGGTGAGGAAAAAAGCACAAAACTTTAATCTAAAAAGGTTCACATTGAGGTGGACTTAGGAATGGTTAATTTTCCATTGAAGAGACTCCCAACAAGTATGAAGTAAAGAAATAGGGGAGTTAGAATAACATTGTACAAGAGAAGGATAAGGGAAATACTTAAATGAAAGCTCTAGATGAAAGGATAAAAGAGATGGAATCTAGTTTAGCTAGCTACCTAGATGATATGTATATCAAAATTTACTCTCTCATAAAATGCATAAGGAGGTTATTCGTAACATTGTATTGGGAGTCAATGCTTTAATCCTTTACAAAATTCAATGTGAGATCTTGGAAAGAACTATTCTAAGCATTGTCACTGGCAATAACAAGATAAGAAAGGCTAGGGATATAGCAAGAAGAAACAAGGAGAAAGAATAGGGAGTTCAAGACATCACCAAGTATTAGAATAAGCTCTACCAACTAAAGAAGGATTGAAATTCTATAAAAATTAAGTTTGTGAGGCGGTACATTCCATAAGCCATAGACAATTTCTTTCTTTCAACAACATTACTGCCTAATTAGTCAATAATGCAAGAATTCATCAAGTTGTTGTATATTGTATTTTTATATAGCAAGTCAAGAAGTCGGGATATTAATGTTTTTAAGAACAAGATAAATTATTTATTGTTTGAGAATTATAACTATAGCACCAAAGGTATTTGTTGGTTTAACATTATGAGACATATTTTCGGTTTGATTTTAGTTTTATGTAAGTTTCTTTATAGGTTTAGTTCTACAATTTGCATGAATAGCAATCCTTTTTTTTATACTATGAAAAATCATGGTGATGTTTGGTTAGAGTTGATGTTAGCTATTTTTGATCAATTTTGCAGAAGGTATAGGTTTCATGGATTGTTTATGAAACATTAGCCTACTGCTTGGCTATAATAGCCAAGGTCAATGCTAACTTTCTATGTTGGCTCCTTGGGTCCAAGGCCCTATCCCTACATTCATTATAAAAAACAATAATCCCCAAGATAAAAGAAAGAAACTTTCTCCAAATTCTAGATGAAGGTTAAGGCACTATGGAGAGTACAAATATTGCACACAGCTACACATAAATATGGGATATAGATGAATTTTTCCTTGCACTTGTCTAATTAATCCAAAAACTCAATGGGGATAGAAATTGGAGGAAAAATGCTCAAGAGACAAATGTACCTACTGATATGTTTGTGTGTTCTCTTATGAACCTTACTTATTATAGCTCCATTAGTGGATGCCATGTTTCCTTTTAATTATTCTATCATAATATATTTAACTTTAAATTCTCTTATAGCAATCATTATGACTAATTTTTGTATTTTGGATGGGACTATTACTTTCTACTCTGTGTCTAGCTACTAAAAATGATTGACTATGATTGTTAAAGAGGGAGATTGACATATATGTTTCAAGCATTGTTTTGTCACTAATGTCAAACTTGCTATTTTTTGGTAAGGCAACTACTTATATTACTTAAGTACTATCACTTATTTGATTGATGAAGAGGATTTGATCAAAAGATGTAAGAATAGCAGCCAGAGGAAAGGTTGAGTTATGATTATGTAAAGGAGTATAAGAATCAGTTAATAAAGTGATAACATGATGCATTGATAATCTATTGAAAGTTACAAAGGCTAGCTACAATAAGAAAGTTTAGAAGAACAAGTTACACAAAGTTTGTTACCAAGCTTGACTGAGTAGATAGTAGGTGTTGAGCAACATCACTACAAGCTGAGCAAAAAATTAGTTTGAGCTGAGTAAAAGCATAATCTAGTGGATGTCGAGCAAGATAGTTGATGCTGAGTAAAGTTTAGATGGTGCCATTTACTAGTAAACTTTACTTGATGCCGAGTGATTTTATAGATGATGTTGAGTAAAATATTATGTGTCGAGTATTAGAAGCAAGATAGTACCAAGCCAATACATTATTTAAAAGATCATGGATTCAATGAAATTGAGCTAACAAGTTTCTTTTCTTGGATTGTGTTAACCAGGTGGAAGATAAGGATGATGTTTTGGTGGCATAGAATTCAAGGTAAACCATTTTTAGTCAAATTTAAAGAGGATCCAAGGAGAAGTTTCTACAAGAGATATGGAATATGGGTAGATACATTATATCCTATCTAAGCCTAAATTAGACAATGGAGAATAAGCATAAAAATATCTTAATTTCCTATTTATAGGGATGGTTGTTCATGAAGAAAAGGTTTTAATGTGTGAAAACCTGAGGAAGATAAGGAGTTAAGGGTTTTGCTTGATCAAGTGGCCTAGAGAAGAGTCTGCACTGGCCTGATAAGAAAGAAGGCTTAAGAGTATGAATTCTTGAAGGGTGAACAAGCTAATGGAGTTGAAATGAGTGAAGGCCAAGTAGAATGGAGGACTAAAATAGAGATTTTTAATCTACAAGTGAAGTTGTAAGTTGTTATTAGATCAAGCCTTACTATTACTGTATAATAATTGTATCAGTCTAGGGTAAAATCCTTTTGATTAATGTTGACCTAACAGTCATTGGTAAATCCTTTAACTAGGTGACATTCCAAGTGAATGGTCAAAAATCCTCTAACAAGGCTCACTCCTAATAGGGTAATTGAAATTATTTAACAAGGTCACATTTAATAGTGTGTATTATAACCTTTAACATGGTTGGCCTCTCATAGGGCATCACATTAGAAGAGTGAAAAAGAGTAGCATGTTATTGGTGGTTTTTCCCAAATTTGGTTTCCAAATAAACCATTGTATCAAATATGTTGTTGAATCTTTTATATTTCATGTTTACATTTATGCATGTTGATTTGACAGTAACCTACAACTTTATAGGTGATTGCATAATCTTATGGATACATACATGATGGTAAATGTTTTATGGGTTCACTAAGCTATGAAAAGATTTATTTATACATCTGGACCTTAGATAATTGATTCACCCCCAACGCATCCCCGCCCCCCCCCCCCCCCCCCCCCCCCCCCCCCCCGCCTGCCCCAGTACTCTCAGTTATTCTAAAGAATTCCAACACTAGCTAAGTAGATTATAAGAATTTTGTGGAATTATCTTGATATGAAATATAAAAAATACTTTTTGAGATAATCACTTTAAAATTTCTCATGAAAAAAAAATCTGATCAAATAAATATTGTATTAATAAACTTTTAAAAATTTATCTTAATAATTATTATTGAACAATAGAAAATTTATTGAACTCAAATCAAATATATATAACTAGAATATTCAAATAATTAAAATTATTCTTTATCATGGACTCCTTTCATTTTTCATCCTAATAGTAATCGTACTTAACATAAATACATTCTATGTAGTACATAAAATAAAAGTAAAATTGATAGTATAATAGGACATTGACAATATAATAAATGTTGGTCAAACTTGGGGATTGGTCTCAACCCATAATACAAGAATAATGAATGAAATATAATCAAATGGTATGTGGATAATGATCAAATATATAAATTAAAGAATGAAAGAACAAACAAAAATAAAATAATAATGATTGTATTTATATTTAATGTTGATTTTACTATGTCAAATATTAACACTTGGTTTTATATTGTAGCAAATGTTTTATTTTAATAGATGGGTAATACCATCCAAGGGGTTTAGCTTAGTTAGTTAAAGAAATGTGTTCTGATTGTGGAGACCCTAGTTCAAATCCTAGTATGGATATCTTTGTGAAATTATAAGTTGGAGTTTGAATTTATTAAAATAGACTAATAAATTCTCCATACACACTTGTAGATTTCTCTATGAAGCCCTATCTTCAATTGGACCTCCTTAGTCTAGTCTAATAATTTTGCAATAATGCTTGAGGATATCTTGACCAACCATTCAAGGATAAAGTTTTATGAATCTTTATTTTATGTTTATATTAATATAACTATATGATAATAAGGAATTATATAATGTTATTTTTAGACAAGATTTTAACATATAAACATGGTAGATCAATGAACATGTTGAGTGGCTCTAGGCTTTCAATAGGTTTTGGAGGGGATTCCTCCTCCAACAGTGCATTCGACATTTAGGATGATGGATCTCTAGTGTTTGTAGGTTAGAGGATCATTTTTTCCTTATTGGGTCAGTTTGTCCCTTTCTATGGAGGCTTTGTTGGCCCTTGGTTGTACTATGGGTCTAGTTTTTGGAGCACTCCCTTTGCACTTCTTTTTGTGTTCATGACAGTGAGCTTTTCTTTGTCTCCAAAACTTTGCAAGGGCATCTCTAGTTTTCCCTCAGATAACAATGTGTCGCTGGATGTTTGTTCGTTGGGTAATCATACTGAAAATTATACAATATTAAATCTACTATTTAGATTATTTAAAAATAAATTTTTAGTCTATATAAAATTTAAATTTTATCATATTAAATATATGAATATATAATAGATAATACAAGCATAAATTTTAAAATAGACTATTTAATTTGACAAATAGCTAATTAAAATTCTATCACATTTGATATTCTATAATATGTGTGTGTGTGCGCGCACACACGTGCATGCATGCGTACATGCATGTGTGTGTTTAATATTTGTTATAAAATAAAAGTATATAAAATTATAATAAATATATAATTATATATAATTATGCTTTATAAAAAAATATTTTGTCGAAGATTACATTGAATTTACTAAAGTATAATATTTAAATAAAATTATAACTATCTATATTATCATCAAATTTACACTATAATTATTTTGATCATTCTCAAAATCCATAGTTTTAATATTAAAATTTATTAAAATATTTTGAAAATGTTAATCATTGAAAATAATTTAAATTTAAAAATGTTGATTTTTTTTTTTTAAAATAATGATAATAAAAATTACAATAATTCAAATTAATATAAATTTAGATATTATTAAATATGTTCTAATTAAAAAATGCTTCACATTATTTTTCTTTTATATATATATATATATATATATATATATATATATATATATATATAGAATACGATTTTTTTTTAAATTTTAATTTGATTTGCTGAATTTTTCAGTCTCATAATACTTCTATGTATTAATATCAAGGCATAGAATAAATAAAAACAAATACAATAGTTTATTCATGGAATTTTTGTGTTCATTTCAATACAATATTTATTAAATTTATTTTAATTCTTTTGAAATTAGACAACTCTCGGCTTATTTTACAAAAAAAATGAATTAAATTTTTAGGTATGCTAGTTTATTATTATTTATATAAATTTATTAAATATTAATATGAACTTGAAATTAATCTCAAAATTAATTCAAAAATATTTTATTTCTTAGAAATTAAAATTCTACAATCAAAATATAATATAATATTATATTATAATTTTTTTTAGAGAAGAAATAAAACTATGACATCATATTAGAAAATAGGTAGTGGTTTGATATGAGGAGCACAACTCTCTCTCTCTCTCTCTCTCTCTCTCTCTCTCTCTCTCTCTCTCTCTATATATATATATATATATATATATATATATGGAATATGATTTTTTTTAAATTTAAATTCATGAAATTTTTGTGTTCATTTCAATACAATATTTATTAAATTTATATTAATTCTTTTGAAATTAGACAACTCTCGGCTTATTTTACGAAAAAATTGAATTAAATTTTTAGGTATGCTAGTTTATTATTATTTATATAAATTTATTAAATATTAATATGAACTTGAAATTAATCTCGAAATTTAATTCAAAAATATTGTCTTTCTAAGAAATTAAAATTTTACAATCAAAATATAATATTATAATTTTTTATAGAGAAGAAATAAAACTATGACATGTAGCTGATTTATATTCATATTAGAAAATAGGTAGTGGTTTGATATGAGGAGCACAATTATCTCTAACAATTGAGGCCTTAAGTGTCTTAGTGGTGTCTTTTACAACATCAACTAAACTAGTTAGTCATAGTTTTTAACTTAATTTGATTAGTTTCTATCAGAGACTAAAGTTTTCAATCTCTTAAAATGTATTAGTTGGTTTATTGAAAATTGTGTGTTTTTCATAATACTATCATAGACTATAGTTTGCAAATTATAATGAAATGTTTATGACATCATATATATTAATAAGTTTTATTCTATTGGCTGGTGTTATTTTTCTAGGCAATCTTTTATTTTTTGTGTACAAAAATTATCACAAATACTTGAGTAGGGCGATTGTCATTTTTCGAGAATAGTTACGTGTCTATTGTTGCTATTCACAAAACATGTAATTGCTCCAGAGGAAAAAAAACTTGGAGAACATGCATTCCTTGTACACAATGAGGTTTAGAATTCTTGAATAGTTTGATACATTGATTCCTATGAAAACAATTTTACAATAGAAACATATTATTAAATAAGGCTATCGAATAAAAGAGAATAGCTTCTTTTGTTTTTATAGATTGAAACATTTCCTTGCATATCAAGATGATGTGATTTTTTTGAGGATCTTTCTTGCAAAATAATGGTTTCCTAATTGTGATAGGTACTATTGATTAACATTTTTCAAAGCCATTAAATCAATTGTTTTAATGTGTGTTGTCTCTAATCTTTTAGTATCTCTCACCTGAGATGTTTCATTTATAATGAGTTTGGATAGGGTTGTTAAATCTTTGTGCTTAGGATGTGTTCAACCTCCCCAAATGGCTCTTTCATTGTTATGCTAGGTTTCTAAGATGTATGTGTTTCTTGGATTGTTAGGTGTCAAGAGAAAGGATGAAAAATATCTTTTTAGTTAGATTAGCAATAGACTGGAAAGGTTTGTTAACTATTTGAGCAGCAGACAAGATATTTTTAATTTGAAAAGGAATGATTGTAAAGACGTACATGTTTAAATACTAAACATCATGAAAATCAAATATTTGGATGAGAAGGATAATGTAAAAAATAAATCAAATATGGAATGTTTCTCTCTTCATTTTTCTATCTCTAAACAAATGTTTTTAAACTAAATCTAGATGTTGAGTAGTGGAGAATTTGACACATTACCTAGTGCTTGGATGCTATTATGAAAAGATAGTGGCATATGTTAAGCCATACAAATATATAGCTAATTTGAACAACTCAAAGCCTATTTAGTTGTTATTGATAATATAGAGTAACCTTATGCTTTGGAAATTTATGATAGGCCAAGAGGAGATATGTTTACCCCAAACCATGGTATGGATGGCTAATATTAAACCTTAAATTGCATAAAAAATTTCTTATGAGTTTATAAGGGCATATGTACTTCCAATGTGGCACCTAAATTGCAAATAAGGAATAGCTACTTCAATCACCCAATGCACATCATAAGGTCATGAGCTCATTTATTATGCAACATTACAAAAGAATATTGCCACTATAACAAATCTATAAGTAATGTGAACATATGAAGCTTATAGGAATTATTAATTGTTAACATTGAGAATAGTATACATCATAAGAGTTCAAAATTCTAAATATTTATATTTTAGCCTAGAAAAAATTGGTGACAACCAAAATAGAGGGGTAGAAAGGAAATCAATATGGAAGGCAAAGAGACGAAGGTGGAAAAAGAAAGGAAATGGAAGCCTAGAAAGGGAAACTTCTCTAGCATTAAAATTTAGGGGAAAAAAATCTAAATTTCTTCTTCTTCACAAGAAAAGAGGAGCATAACTCTCAAATTTATTTTCGTCAACATTGAAAAAGAGGTTATGTGGTGAATTGGTTTTCTTACCATTGAGAGAAATTACCTTCTTAACACGTGGGGCATATATAAGATAGAGGAGCACATAAACCATCTCAAAGGCTATTCCAATTGCATTCATGGTGACAATTGTAATGTTGTTGTGTGTAATGATGGGAAGACCATACAATGTCCAAAGAAAACACTTGATTATCCTTCTAAAAGTTGGTTTGAAATTGAGTAGAGTGTAAAATAAATGTTATTGCCAATTGTGCTCAAATGCCTAGAGATACATAGGTTAAAAGCATAAGATCTTCTCACTTACATGGGTGCTAGATAAAGTGCCATGCAAGTTATATTTCTTCTAATTCTTAAAAATCATTCTAATATATATTATATTTCATACAATTCAACAACCATGTTCCAACTCATATTAGATATTGATTTAAAACACATTGACCTTATATGATATTATGCAAGCTATATTTTCTACAATTCAACAATCACATTCTAATTCAGGCTTGGTGTTTTAAACACATTAATCTTTTTAATTCAATTCTTAAAATTAAATCTATTGTACTATAATTTTAAATCCAATCATTTCATAATTAATTATAAAGAATTTTATAACCCTTTTACTAATGCACAAGAAAAACCCTAACTATTTAATTGTGTACCTATTATTCCAATGGAAAGAAAAGCAAACTGAATTATTGCCATGTTCTCTAAACATTGAATGGTAGAAATTTGAATAACAACAAAGATCCAACTTTATTTTTATATGAAAAGATCTCAATCACAAGCCAGTGGGCCAACCTAAAACACATGTATTTGACATTGTAAGCATTTTTTCTATCTTTGGATATTTTGCTGCATCTTCCTCACTACAATATTCTAATATGCACCTGCACCCATTAATTATACAATGTGCAAAGCATAAGTATTATTATTTTGTATTGTTTTTGACATTGTTAATTTTGTACTTCTGTTGATAGTTTTCTGCATCTTCTTGGTGACTATATTTCATGGATTTTTACACATTCATTCTGCACATGTGCAAAGAATGTAGTATGAACAATTTTTATAGTTTTTGCCATAAGGATTGTTCAGAGGCTTTGAATATTGAACTAATATTTGACCTCCACCACCCAACCAACATAATTATTAATAGCATAAGACATTCTTCGATCTGTGTTTCCATCAAATTGTAAACAATAAACAAGAGACACTGAAAGATAAAAGAACAATAGAGAACTGCACATCCTTTAACAATCACTTCCATTAGGAACTCTCAACTAGTCTCTACAATTGAGATTATGGTTCAGTATAATTAGCACTAATGGAAAACCGATAGCAGGTATTATGAGAAATATTCAAATACTTCTAATTTAAAAAGTCTATTAAATAGAAAAAATGAAAAATAAAACTTACTTACTTATATATAAATTGTTCTTGAACAATGATTAGTTCCTAGAAGGGAAATTCTACTATGTGAATAGATTTATTTAGAATGTTTAAATTTTTAATGTAAGCACAATTATCAAAGATTTAATTATGTTTAAGTTTGTGGTCTAATTTTTAATATAGTAATAGGATTATGATTGGAATTATTATTCTTAGTATCAATATTAAAATTAATAATACTTTATTTGATAGGATTTAGGATTTAATTTATTTTGTTGAATAAGATAAAGGGTTACAAATTACTTTGGTCTATTGTTAGGAGTAGGGTTCAATTTGGTTAAATGTCAGTATTATGTTGTAATTTTGGTTAGTATTAACATTCACTTAGGTTGGTTTATTGTTATGGTTTGATTCTGTTTATTGTTAAGGTCAAGTTTCACTTCAGTTAATATTTTTAGTTTAAGGTTTTTGTTAAATTTATTTAGTTGATATAGACACTATTAGATATAGAATTTTAATTAATATGGGCTAGGGTTTAACTAGATTCAAGATAAAGTTTAATTTTATCTAATGTTAGGCTTAAGATTGCATTTGATTTAATCTTTGGTATAAATTGAAATCTAAAGTTTAACTTGAATTAGGTTTTAATAAGGTAAGGGTGGAATTAAGATTCCAATTGAATATTAATTACTAGAAAAAATATTGGATATGTTTCTTAATTTTTTATTAAATAAAGAAAAACTATTAAAAGTTATTAATTATATAATGAACAAAATCTTAATCAATCTATTTTAGAAATTAAGTTTTTAAATAATTATTATTTGTATGTTAAAGAAAAATGAAAACATGGAATGTTTGAATAGACTAATGATAACAATCATTTGAAATTTTCAAATTCAAAGTAATTCAATTTCTTTCTATTGACTGAAAATAAATGTTATAAAATTGTTAAAAAAAATTTATTGATTATTTCAACTTAAGATTATAAATTTAGACTTGGATAGAAACATGATTTATCATTTCTCTTATCTATTCTGATGGGAGATAACTTTATTTTTTAAAAATTACAATTATAAATTTTAAAAAGGTGATCATTCTCCTATATAGTAAGAATGAGATTTCATCTAACTGCATTCTTGAAAGCTATCTAGATGTGTTGTCCAACAAGATGTAAATTTTTTCAACTCTAATCAATGTAGAGTTAGAAAGGTTCCAACAAGATGTAAGTTTTTTGAATTCCAATCAATGTAAAGTTAGAAATATTCTTAACTCTACACATTCTAATTAGATTTTAACACTATTTTTAATGTTGTTGTGTTTCTAACTTTACTACAAAGAATCTATTTATTAAAATATGTTGAATGCTAAATTATTTTTTTCAAAGGACAAAACTATTGATTAAAAACTAAACAAATTAGAGATTCTTTAATCTTCGATGCTTGTGAAACTTCTTTCTAGGTAGGTAAATATTTTGAAAAAAGTTATCTTATAGAAAAAGAGTAAAATTCCATTTTATTAAATAAATTCTTTGGTGAAATATATTGGAATTTTTTAAGAAATAAAGTATTGAATAAATAATGTCCCAATAATTTTGTTGAAAATAGGAAGCAATAATATTGAAATTTTATTTCCTAGACCTCAGGGAAATCTAAATAAGTGGAAACAACAACATTATGCCGTAAAAAATCTAGTTTCCATTTAGATTCATCTAAATTTAGAACTTTCAATTCAATTGAAGGTGAATAAAAGGAACTTAAAATGTTCTTTATTGTGGCATGATAGGATTTTTTAGCTCTTCAAAAGTAAAAAATTTAAATGCATCTAAGTGGGGATAAGATTTACTGACATGCTTTTGGATTGACTTGGTGTTAACATCAATAGGATTATCATACACAAATGAGAAAATTATCATAAAATATTACCATTATAAAAATATACAATTCTAAAGTAGGAAACATAATAATAATGATATGATGTATTTGGGCTAGGAAATCAAACTACTTTTACAAACAAGAACAAAGAATTCTTATTTTACCATAGAAATAGACTTCTTTTGCAAGCAAGAAGAATTCTTATTCTACCATTGAAATTGAAGACCTGATACAGATGTAGATGACATATCTACAAAAAGTCATAATGGTTTATCATTATTCATATTTGAGAACTTGAGTCAAACTTCATAATTACCCTTAATCTAATTTATGGAATAAAACCAATCAATATATTCCTATTAACGAAGTAGGTACTTGAATTTGGGTAATAAGATAACATTATATATATGTTAGGAAACTTAGGATAGTTTGGTGTCATTTAATCTACTACAAAATCTATGTTTGTTTTTGTTGCTCTAATAAGGTCATATTTCTCTTTACTTGGAAGGATCAAAATAAAATATCTAACAACAATGAATGCTCCTATATTAAATTCTTGATTGACCTCATCCCACATAGCCTTGTTTTTTCCATCTTTAAAGGTCACAAAATTATTAGATATGGAAATAGAATCTTCACCTTGGTTTTCAACTTGATTGAATTTCTAGCCATCATGGTTACTATTAATTTGTTAGGCCTTTAGATTACTTCATGTTCCCTTGATGCCCCCAAAAGAATTAATGAAATTTTTTTCCTATCATTTAAAATCTCTAGCAAAAACCTCCACATTCATGGTGGATAATATTTGTCATGGAATAAGAAGTAGATTGATTTATAGAAAAATAAATTGGACCTTGATCAAGCCGTTGTTGTTCATATGCGATTTCTCATAGAAATTTATTTTGAATTAATAAAATTTGGTGGTTTTGAGATGCACTCAATTGGGTCTAAAAGATTAACTTATGCCTAGATTCCTATTTTACTTTTTCATATATTCTCAAGCCATCTTCTACTTGGAAATGACTTTTAAACTAGTAAGCCATTTGTAATTGCACCAAAGCTTGATATGTTATACTAAATAGAGAAACCAACAGTTGAGTTTGAAATTCCATAATCTTCTTAAACTAGACATTTCCACATTTCTTTCCTACTCTCCCTCTATAGGAAGGGACCCAGCTGCTTGCACAACCCTTGTTACATATATTTGTCAATTTTATCACATTTACATTATGATTGTTATTTAACAAAGATCTTTATCATAACATGAATTTATAACTAGCATTCAATGAATTTTAGTAGGTTTGATTTTTTCTAAAATTTTATCTTCAAGATGATCTATATCCCATTGTATAAAGAGAGCATGGCTTTGGTGTGGGGACAATCATGGTAACCAATTTTTTTTGATATTCAAAAGAAACCAAAATGGGAGATAACCCAAAGAAAAGAGACAAGGTTGAGAATGAGCTAAAAGTCATGATCACTAGATTATTCAAACCCCTTCTTTAATATAAAAAACACTAGACTAACATATTTCTATATCTAAAACTACTACTTATCACTTAACCCATTACCATAATTATAATTTTATCTAGCCCAATTTGAGTTTTCAGGCACAAAAAAAGCCCAATAATATTTAACAAAAATGTCCCACGGACCAAATAGTAAGTCGTTAACATAACAAACAATAATGAAGAAAAATAAGGAAACATGAGCTAAGTCTACTTTTTCTAGTTGTTTGGGGTTCTCCAAAAAGAGCCACAACTAATCATCTTCTAAGAATCCATAGAGAGAGATAAAGTAGTTTCCATATCCTTTGTATTATTGATCTCCTCCTTTCCACCATGTAGAAGATGAAGGGTGGTAGTTGTTGAGTGCATCAAACAAAGAGAAACAATTACCACCCTATCAAACTTTTCCTCAAGGTTGTTGTTCATCTTCATAACACTGGTGATGGTTTCCTCTAGCTTGGATAAATACTCCTTAGTAGGGAAATATTTATCAACACTTTCCTCAAGGTCAAGATGATACTGCTTGTGGCTATCACCTTCCATAAGATTCTCAACTCGAGTCTCCATTGTCTTTTTAGATTCCTAGCTCTTATTTTCTACACTCATGTTCCTAATAGGGGAGGTAACCATTCATTGATATCCAATTGCATTGCCCATATTCAACTCAGGGCTATTGGTCATAGTCATAAAAGTATTCGACACCCAGGATGGAAAAGGACTATCTTAACCCAAATAGTAGTATCCTAGCTCATATCTTCCCTACCTATTTCCTCTTCCTCCTCCCCATAATCTCTCCTCGTGGCTTTAAGTTTAGGTCTAGGATGAATTTTTTCCTAGTATTCTCTATGGATATCAAGCTAATCATTCTTTCTTGGCTTAGAAGGGTAGAAGGCCTCTTATGTGAAAGTCTCTTACTAGAACTATGGGTTCCCTTCTTAGTAGAGGCTCCAAAATTTTCCACATCAAGAATCTCAAGTTTCTACATGTTAATATTTTTCATAGTGGAAGATGGTTGTCTATCACCCATGGTATTTTTTTGAAGGGCACAAAGTTTTAGGAGAAAAGCGATTTTAACAGGGAAAGGTGCCATGCTTTTCATTTATGCATGAAGACCTTTATGAAATTTAATAAGGTGAAACATTAGGATTTGGTGATAAATAGTATAACTCTTACCCTCCTCCCTCTTCTTACACATTATTAGGAACAAATTATTGGACCTCCTCCCTCGTACTTGTTGATAGCTTGTAAATGGTAAGCAAAAAGTTAGGAACATATTATTCTTCCATTAAAATATATATAAATATTTGTATTTCATAAAAAATGATTATGTTGCTTAAATATTAAATAATCTATTTTTAAACTGAAATGAACATTTGAAAGTATATATTATTTTACTGATTGTAATATTGAGACATTATTTTTTGTATCCATTTTAATTAAAAGTTAGATATTATTTTATTTTTAAAACTGCATGATAGTTTTTTTTTTCCTGTTAAGATTTGGAAGAATTGGTTTGAATGTAAAAATTTTATAAATGTGTAGTAGTTTAAATTTATCCATAGTAAGTTTAAAATTACGTTAAAGTAATTAAAAAATGTATCTTATTTTAGTGATTATAATATTGAAACATTTACTTTTAGCCTTTCTAAATTAAAAATTATATAATATTTAATTTTAAAAATAGGATTCTATATTTTATTAACTTTATTTTGAATTATCGAGTGTAGTAGTGTGTTATCTTACGCATATGTTCTGCAAAACCTAATTTCCTTAACCATGTCATTATAGTAACATTGCTAGAAAAAATCACAAGGTATAAGAAACAAAATAATTTATATTAAAATTAAATATCTAATTCTTTTAAAATAATTAAATATTATCTTTTGTGATGAATGATTATTTTCTCATGTTACATGACAAATAAATTTATTATTTTCAAGGATTAATTTAAAATTTTTATAAAAGAAAATATAGTTTTAGGTGGAAACAAATCACTGATTTTTTTCTATGGTCAATTAATTCATTTAAAAGAATTAATCGTGATGAGGGATAAAAGGGTGAAAATTTTGTAAACTAGCAAACTAAGAATTGATGGGTAGTTACCCAACCACTTGGAGGAAATTATTTTAAAAGAGAAATGTTTATTGTAGAGGGGCTTCTTTTCTCTCCAAAAAGGAAAGTAGACTTCGTAACCATTTTCCACATGACTTTCCAATTTGAAATATATGTATTAAAGAAATATTTCTCCCTCATTATTTGATTTTCTTCACACAATCTTTGGTACTATTACAAAGAGAGTGATTTGTGCATCATGTTGATAAACTATGTTTCTATCAACATTTGAAGATATTCACTTCAAAATATATCGGGATATTTACAATATTTTGTGTTGTGAATACTCAAAAAAAATTCATATCTACAAGCATGCATTTTAAATTGGTTCATTATTTTTTCAAATTTATTAGTTTCTATACCATTAATAAATTATATTACTAGTTTCAACTATGATTTCTTGGGGAGGAGTTAAATTAAAAATACATTCTCAGTTTAAGGGATTTTCCCCCTTTTCAAGTAGAGGAGAATTACCTTCTCATGGTGATTTATTCCAACGTTACAAGATCTTATCATTTTCATTGGATATATTTGACAAACAAATCATGGTGAGATATTACTTCCAAACATAATTTGTGACTCTACTGGAGATTAAAGTGTGTTCTACATTTTTTAACTAGAAATTTCAAGGTACCTACTCCATAATGGAGGTTGGAGGCTCTATTAAAGGAAAAATTCAAAATTTATTTGAGAGATATCAATTTTTTTTGAAAAGATGGATTTATGCAAGAAATAAGCACAATGTAGGTATTAAAGAAGTTGCTCAAGATTTGGAAAAGGATATAAACATTTTGAAATCTTTCTATAGTGTTATACTCATCAAGCAAATATAACTTCAACAAGTGTTATTGTGACCACAAAAGATACATCATTTTCCCAATCACTCTTTTCTCCCTCTTAGCTCCAAGTATCTTTAATGGAAGTGTCTACCACTTCATCTACAGAGCTGCAGCCTTCTACTTCCTTAGTGCCTAAGTCTAGGACATCTACAATAAGTGTAGCATCCAGTTCTACAATTTTGTCGACTATAGTTTTTCTTGCTCTAGTAAGTGATCCTATTGTAAATACTTCTATAAGTATTCCTCCTATAATTATATCAATTTTTGGAATTACATTAGCCTTGGATTCTTTTAGTGCTCTAGTTAGCATTCCATTAGTAGGCACTATACAAGTTTTTATTGCAAGCACTACTATGTCTACCATTGTTTCTATTTCAATATCCAAAGTAGTAATGTCAAAAGTTGAACCAAAGACACCACTTAAACTTTGGATTAGTGGAAAATAAATTGATGAAGATATAGATTTGGACAAGGAAATGGAAATTTCAAAGCTGGATTTTGTTAATGCTACTATTGAAAAAATGAGATAGGTTAGCTAGCTTCTTGAATAGAAGGCCAAGGAAAAGCAGTTAAGAGAAGAAAGGGACAGAGAATTTAGAATCAATGAAAGTGCCAAGAAAATTTTGATAGAGGCCATTAGTGTTGATGTTGATTCCTCTCAACATATTTTGTTATAGTTAGAAGAGGTAGTAAAGAAATTCAATGAGGATTCTACTAGCTAGGATAAGTTGATAGAGAAGTCAAAGAAAAAGTTTTATAATAAAGTTCTTGAGCACATTGCTCATCAAATAGCTATTATGCAGGTAGAATTTTCTACAAATTTGGCAAATCTTGAAATTTCTTTCACAAATGTAACATCTCTTTTTACTAATCTATGTGATGTTACTGAGTATAAAAAGGAATAAAAGGAAAATTAAGTAAAATTGATGAGGATCTAAAGGCTAGTGCTCAAAATTTGCAGCTTGACCCTAGTTCAAGCTTTGTACATCACATAAGGATCAGATTCCTATCAAACATGTAGGAAAAACTATTGAGAGGAGAAGCAAGGATCTGGTCTACACTAATAGACATCCAGAACATGATCCTTCCTGTCATGAATACAATGCAGAAGCACATTGCTTATTCAAAAAAATTGATCCATGACAAAAAAAATTCAATTGTAGATCATATGATTGAACTCTGAGGAGAAGTCCAAGTTGCACTTCAAACCTGCAAAATTTTTCAAGAAAATTGGGACAAGACATTAACTTTTATTCTTAAGGTACATTTTGAGTTTCTCTCTCGTTTTGGTGTCTCTATATAATTAGTGCATATAAATCTTTGGCATTATTGTCAAAAGGGGGAGAAAGAGATATTTTTGATAGAGATATGTATATAAAGAGGAGAGATATTTCTATATACACTCAGTATTAATATTATCCCTTATATGATATGTACATTGGATGGGGGCAATATATATGCAAATGTACATACAACAAATTTACAAAGAAAAATTTTCAAAAATCAAAACTCAATATCAGCATGTCATTGTACATATGTTTTGGCTAATAAGTGTTTTTGTCACTAATGCCAAAGGGGGAAATTGTCGGCATTAAGTCATGTTTTTTATTAGTGAGAACACTTATTTATATTCTATATGGTTACCAAGCTCTTCATTTAGTATTTAATGGTTACCAAGTTTCACACTTCATATCAAGCATTTTCATGATTATGAAGTGATTACAAATAGTGCAAAGTCTAGTAGTTCAGACTGAGCAGTTCAGTTCTTACTGAGTAGTCAATGGTTACCAAGCTTCATAGTGTCTACGAAGTCATCAATTCTTGTGATGCAAAGCCAATGTTAACCAAGTGATGGGATGAGTAGTGTTTATCAAGTGCAAGCAAGGTAAACATGTTATTCACTTTCTACTAAGTGACACTATATCTACCAAGTCTCCAATGTTCACTGATTTCAAAGCTACATTGAGTGATTAGTATGGATTGAGCCTCTACTTCTATAGTATGCATGACGATATCAAGTAATGCAGTGGATGCTCCATATTAGAAGTTCACCTAGTCAACTTTCAAGACTTGAGTTTCTACATTTGGGCCGACTCAGTAATATTGGTGTTAACTTGTGTTTTAGCCAACTTTGTAATAATGAGAATTGGGATAGTATATATGTAATGTATTATATGATACCCAAGTATGATGAAAAAGTAATGTTTTGAGAAGAGTGAATGTGAATGTGAATCAGCAGTAGAGAAAGGTATACAACAAGGTCAAATCAGGAGCAATCAAGTTACATCTACGACAAAGAGGTGATCAACACTTCAAAGATCTAAATCAGCAATTTTGTTGTAATTTAGATCTACTGTTTCATCCTAATAGGTGAATCAGATTCAAATCCTTTAACCGAGTAGACTTAATAGTCTTTTCTTTAAATCTCTTTACTGAGTACATACTTCATTGTATGTTTGTAAAACCTCTAACAAGGTGGACCTAGTAGTCCTAGTTACTCCTAATAGGGTAGATCATTAGAAGTGATCATTGTAACCTTTAACAGGCCAACTTATACTAGAGTATTGAAGTTTTGGGTATCATCCCCGCCACAATTTTACTTTCTATTTGAAAGGTTTTTGGGTCACCAAATATTGTGTTCATGTGACATGAATGTTTATTTTTTAGATTCTCATGCATGTAGTAGATTAGATCTATTAGCGATAAATGGATTATATTATTAAGTGCTGAATTTGTCAAAAAAATTGAGGTTATTAATTCACCCCTCCCCTCTTAGTAACCTAGATAGTCTTGATTATTTCCAACAAAACCCTCCAAGGTGAAGGTAAAACTAGGGTGGGGATGACACCCAAAAATCTTCGCTGCTACAACAATAAAGTGCATCTATTAAGGCTGCAATATTTGATGACTTATGAGGATCTACCCTAAGAGGGATATGTCCCACTAGGACCTTATAAGACTGATTCTGTCTACTTTGATTAAAGGATTTAAACTTACAACTATGTAAGCACTCTATTAGAAGATATGAATAGAACTTTTAAGACCACTCTAATAAGAGATCTACCCCAGTTTGTTTTCTAGAATGTATCATTAGCCAATTTGTTGGTTAGCACTCTGATGATAGATTATGAATCTCCTCTTTCTAATTCTAATTTGATCTCCTTATTTGATAAACTCTATTCTGTGCTTCACTACTAGATTGCTTTGTCTAATCTTTGGTTCTAAACATCAAAATGTAGCCTTCATTCATTCATACACTTTACCCTTCAATTTTTGCATCTCTCTCACATACACATACAATCTCTTTCTAATTTAGGTTGTAGAGCCTCCTTAACTAAATATATAGAGAAGTTTCTAGATCATGATTACAGATATAGATTTCTCCCTTTTTCCTCTTAGTCTCTCAAATTTTTTGATTGGTTGATCACCTTGTATAGGGATCAATGATCTCTGAAAAATGCATAAGAAATTGCTTAAAAGTCTCTCCAATCATTAAATCATGTAAAAAAGTCATCTAAAAAGGTTTACATAAGTGTTTATGCCATCAAAAATTCATATACAATAATTGGTTTACTCGGCACTTGAATAACTTGCGGCTCAATCACAATTGATATTCATGTTGTCCCCTGGCTTCTATATGCTCAACAATAATTGTAGCACCTAGTATAAACTATCACTCAGTCCATACTAGGGTGCTACATAACCTAATAATTACTAATCTCAAACTGAAATGTGAACAAGTATAAATACATTATTTGACCTTCATTAGTAGGCTCGATTGTAGTAATCACTAACCAACTCTTCCTAGGAAATGACTACATTTTTTACACTAATAGGCAACATGACATAGAGATTAGTAATCTCCCCCTTTAACATTAATGACAAATATACCTTTTTCAAGTCTAATCATTTCATTCAAGTTTTCAAAATAGCACCCCCCATAGACTATTACTATGTATTAAAAAAGTCTCCACTGTATACATAATACACATGTCCACAAAAAATGAGTCTTATATTATATTACATAATGTCATACCTTTGATGTTCAACTGATTTGCCTCTATGACATATCAGGACATTCTAATTTCCCCTTATATATATATGTATGTATGTATGTATGTATGTATGTATGTATGTACGTACATACGTACATACGTACGTATGTACGTATGTATGTATGTATGTAATACACACACACACACACACACACACACACACACACACACACACACACACACACACACACACACACACACACACACACACACACACACACACATGTATACCTATATGTATATGTCTGTGTGTGTGTGTTTATTGTTGTAAATATAAGAGGAGTAACTGAGAAGGGAGGGGTGAATCAGTTACCACTAAAATGAGTGCAAAATGTCTTAGATGTCAATACAAAATAAATGTAGAGAATTCAATACTGTTGATGCTCAACAAACACACATAAAATGTTGTATCTTAATAAGAACTAATTTATGCTGGGTAAGTATTAACATGCAAAACTTTAGATGTTATCTATGATTTACGATTACTTTAACTTAGTTGCAAACATATAAAATTAAATAGTATGAACACATTTGGCACTAGGATTTAATGTGGAAAATCAATTTGGAAAAACCACAAATTACAACTAGTTACTATTTCCAATCTTTTGAAGTGAGCCCTATTAGGAGCCAACCCTATTAAAGGTTACAAAATACACTATTAGATGTGACCCTATTAGAGGATTTAATAACCTTGTTAAGAGTGACCTTGTTAGAGCTCTTGAGACATTTCAATAGAACTGCCAGCTTGTTAGAGGATTTACAGATAACTATTAAGCCAACTTTGTTAAGAGATTTAGATCACTATTGCAATGTTTAGAGAGTAACAATGAGATGACCTAATTTGAATGCAACTGAATTTTTTATTATAGATTTTTTTTTGGCTTGTACTTGATCCTTTTTTATTGAATATATATTTTCTACTCCTCAAGGATATTCTACGTATCCTTCAAATTTGCTTCCTTTCTTCATCATTAAATCTTCAATTTATTCACACTCTCTCTCACTCTGAATCCACAGCTTAACCTTATACTTATATCTTTCATATTGTCAAGTCAACTCAAATACAACTTAAAATAATTAATAATCATCATCTAAGTTGGCTAGAACCAATAGATAAATCAACTAAGCTTAATATGCCAAAATAAGAAAATCCTTCATTAGCTGACCCAACTCGATAGACACTAACTTAGAAATGATTTCCTGTGTTAACCAACTAAAAATCTTTTAGCACTGCATATTCACACAAATCCTTTGGTAACTAAGTGAGCTCGGTTAGCAATAGTTCCATCCAACTTTTCCTTCATTAACTGAGTGAGCTTAGTTTGCACTCAACTTCTATAGATTTCCCTTGAATGCCTGAGTGAACTCAATAGACACTATCTTTTGAATAGGAATTCTCAGTAGACACATAAAACTATCTTTACTTCTTGACTGAGCTTAGCATGCACTAGCTACCAATGATATGACATTTGTGTAACATCAAATACAATACACAATTAATCCATTGTATCCAACAATCTCCCTCTATAGCATTGATGGCAACACAACATGTTATAACATATAATGAATTTCTAGAGAAAAGAATAAAGTAAGGAACATATCCTTATTTTCATTCTGATTCTCATCCATGAGAACTCCCTCTACCAGAAAACTTCTTCCTGCAACAACTTCTTGCCAAGTTTATTCTCCCTTATTTTTGACATCTCTTCATAAAGTTTCATTAATAGTAAATTTCTCCCTCTTACTGCAAGCTTCTCCCTCTTAGAGAAATTTCTTATGAGATATGGTAGTATAACTTCTCCCTCTTTGACAGCACATACCAAAGACAAAAAACTATGTTCATGTCAATGTACCTTAAGTACTGATTTATTTGCAATGTGTCGTTTCCAATTCTTCATCAACTGATTAATCATCAACTTGCCCTTGTTAATGCATCACTAAACTAAATTTAGTGATCTTTAGATAGGGGAATGACCCCTAGTTTACCACTTAGATACAGAAATGCATCCTTTGGTAATGGGTTAGTGAATATGTCTACAATTTGTTCCTTTGTATTCACATATTGCAATCTGACTTCTTCGTCCTGCACCAATTCTCCTAAGAAATGATATTTTATGGCAATATGCTTTGCTTTGGAATGCATCACTGGTTTCTTTGATATATTGATTGCATTGGTGTTATCAGAATATATGACTATTGGATCTTTAATTTCTATCTTCATACCTGTCAAAAATTGCTTGAACCAAACAATGTTTGAACAATTAACTATTGTTGCCACATATTTTGGTTCTACTGTGGATTGAGACGTACAATTTTCCTTCTTACTTGTCAAAGATACTAGTCTTTAACCAAGAAAGAATGCTCCACCAATACTTCTTTTTATGTCATCAAGACTTCCTACCCAATCTGCATCAGTAAACACCTTCAAGTCTAAACTGCCTCCAAGCTTGTACCATAAGCCATAGTCTTCAGTTCCTTTTAGATATCTCATGATTCTCTTGATTGTCATCATGTGATTTTCTCTAAGATTTGCTGAGAATCTTGCCACCGTACCAACTACTAGAGCAATATTAGGCCTTTTCTGTACTACATACCTCTATTTTTCAATCATTGATCTATATGTGGTTTGATCTATTCTTTGGAATCATCATTCTTGGAAAGCTTATGCCTTGTAGACATAGGGATTCCAACTGGTATTTAATCTTCCATTCAAAAATTATTTAGTATCTCCTTGATATACTTAGATTGAGTAATGTAGATACCATTTTTGTTCTGTTGTATCTGCAACCCAAAAAATGATTTTATTTCTCCAAACATGGACATCTCAAATTCTTTACTCATTTCTTCTAAAAACTCTTTGCATAAGTGATCATTTCCTATAAATAGAGTATCATCAACAAATATTTTTGCCAATACAATCTTCTTATCTTGTCCTTCTTTGATATATAGAATGATGTTATCATTTTTCTTTTAAAACCAATCTATACCTAATAGTTATGTAGTCTTTCATACCAAGCTCTAGGAGCTCACTTGAGACGATATAATGCTTTGTGCAATTTGCAAACCATGTCTCTTTTGCTAGGATCTACAAAGGTTTCTAGTTATTCAAGGTAGACTTCCTCATTAAGAATTCCATTCAAGAATGTATATTTAATGTCTGTTTGATATACTTTAAATCCTCTATGTGCTACATATGCTAGTAAAGTTCTAATGCCTTCTAATCTTGCAATAGGAGAAAAAGTCTCACCATAATCAATAACCTCTTCTTGAGAATAGCGTTTACATACTAGTCTTGCTTTCCTTTTCTAGGAACTTCTCCATCTTCATTGAGCTTATTTCTAAACACCCATTTTTTGCCTATTATATTTTTATCCTTAGGTCTAGGAACAAGATTCCAAGTTTTGTTCTTCTCAGTCTATTCTATTTCTTTGTTCATTGCTTCAACCCAACTTTCACTATGCAATGCATATTTAGCATGTCTAGATTCAAATTCAGAAAATAAACATGTACCTTTTAATGTTTTCCTTGTCATTGTTCCATCAGATTTGTCTCTAGTGATCTGCGCAGGTGCATGATGCCTTCTAACATATCTTGCTAACATAGGTTCTTTAGATTTGGAATGAATTCTACTATTTTTGTCATGAACTTCAATGTCAGGCTTGGGTCCCACTATTTGTGACTCGGGTACATCAGACTTAGTTTGAACTAGCTTGGTAGCCTTTGACTACCAATGATATGACATTTGTGTAACATCAAAGACAGTAAACAATTAATTAATTGTATCCAATAATTGCAAGCACCAAAGCTCTGAGTAAATATAAGAAGAGTAACTAAGAGGGGAGGGGTGAATTAGTTACCACTAAAATAAATCCTAGATCCCTTAGATGTTAGTAGAAAATAAACTCAGAGAATTGAATGATGCTAATGCTTGGAAAACACACATAAAATCTTGTAGCTCAGTAAGAACTGATTTATGCTTGGTAAGTATTAACATGCAAAACTTTAGATGTTATCTATGATTTACTTTTACTTTAACTTAGTTGTGAACTGAAATGTCCCTTTTCTGATTTTTCATGATATTTCCAACCTCTAATCAGATTTTCAAGATCAAACAACTAATATGACAAAGATCCACCAAATTTCTCAAGAAACCCCAAATCGGGTATGTCAAAAATTGTGCCAAAAGCTTCACAGCTTCACCTATTATTAATAAATCTGAAAGTGGAAATTTTTATAGAAATTTCAGCAGCATAACAGCCTAAAAAATTACATTTCTAGATCCATATAGCCTTTACACAAAAGTTCTCAAATGTAGGACAAAAACTATGCTCATCGGGCTCCCGAAATTAACACAAAAATGCCCGAAAACACCACTGAACACTAATAATCTATCTTAGAAGTTTAATCATGTCCCAATACATATATTCAGATCTATTTTAACACCTTAAAGTCTTAAATACAGCAGCAACCCAAACTGATATGAAATACTCAATTAAAAACACCAAACTCATACAAAAAACACACCCGAAAACCCACAAATCTGCACTGTTCAGCACAAAGTCAAACTCTGTATGAGCATGCACATGGAATGACTTCAAACTCCTATCCTTAGCCTTCCTAGAAACCTCAAATCTTCCATTCTTGGGTCTTCCTGGAAACCTGCAAACTCTCGTTCTTGGGTCTCCTTCTCCACAGGTTTGGCAGCCTCTGAAGAATAACAAAGAATGAGCAAAAATCAAGTTCTAGAATCCGCCAAAGCCTCCAAACCACTTAAAAGAGGGCATAACCATAACTCACATCCAAGAGAGGTTAATGAAACATATTTTAATAATAATTTTCATTTACTAGTCCAACGGTTTCCAAAGATTAACCCGCTTTTTCTAAAACTTCACTTTCTTGGGCCTGGCTGCCTTATCAAAGATTATTATTTTTTAATTATTTGAAAAGGGGACATGACAAGTCCTCCCCTCCCAAAAATTTCTTGTCCTCAAGAAATGGCTGAACAATAAACCAATCAATCCACCTGGATCCCGAATGTAGTCATGAACTATACTACTACCAATTAACACAGGCTCCTGCAATATCCTCTGCAATATGACCAAGAGGAATCCATAATCAAACTAACAATTATAGCTCAAGAAAAATCCAAAATCACCACTACCACAGTCAAAAACCCATGAGACACAAACTCTTAGAACATCAGAACCCAAGTAAAGTGGACAAATCAAACTACCAACACAGTAAATACCATCAACGCATCCCACTGGCCTATACGGAATGTACAATCCAACTCTACAACAATGGTGAACGCTCTCAAATGAAAATTTACCAAGTATGGAGAATCCACACACTATACAACTCCTGCAGTCAACACAACTCTGCAAATCACCGGCCACTATCTCATAACCATAACTCCTATGCACTGCTGATGGTGAAAAGACATTACAATATAAAGAGTAAGAAATGGAATCCAAACCAAATTTTCTTGCCATCAACTCCTCAAAACAAGGATCAAATGCTAACTGATGTACATACCTTGCAATATAATGTTGATTAAGAAAACCAACCTCAGTGAATAGCTCACCATGAACAAGTGATACAACCCACTGTGACTGATCACTAGCTAAGTTAGGAGATGTCATAGCCAAAGGAGTAGAATCAATAACAACACCCACTAAATCATCACTCCCAAACTCCTTCTCTAAGTCACATATTATCAACTTGTCAACTGCAGAACCTATCACCATGTCATGCCCATCACAACTCTCATCTTGAGGCATCAAACTATCCCATAACTGATGATAAGCACTAGGAACCAAAGTACATCTCTGTATCATCATCTCATCAACATGGTCATCAAAGGTAAATTGATGAGCGTACCTCATAGTGTAATGCCGATAGAATTTGCCAATCTTAGTCAGTGGCTCAGACTGTAATCTAGATGAAACTAAATGCAATTGATCATTATCCATGTTGGAACTGACTACTACCTTCGAAGATACCACCAAGGGACTAGTATTACTAGTAGGAACCATGCCAACTACCAACTCACCAACATCACACATGATCTTTGATACATCTCTAGTCTTTGTGCCATCAGTACTAGAGGGCACCACCATGTCAGGCATACAACAATCTGCTACAACACCCAACTCAACTAAACCTAACTCTAGTGGGAATGAACTGATATGGCAATGTTAGTATCAAGGATGGATGCATCCCCATCTCCACTGTCTCTAACAATCTCGGCCATGGACATCCTCGGATCACCAAACACCACAGCTTGTGACTATATAGAATTAGGTAAAGACTGTAGTCGCTCTAACTCCATGGTCACCTTAGCCAAATGAAACTGTGACTCCTTGAAAGCCAACTGTGTGCTCTCAAGAATCTCAGAAGTCACCTCAAGTTGCTCAGTAAGCTCACTCACCTCATCTTCCTTGGCCGAAAATGCATCATATGTTGTACTACCCCACTCCATAAGATAATTTCTGTCGGCTACCAACTACATATAATTCTATCTCAAAATCCGAATAGCCTCCCATAAAGAGTGGAACTTTGTCAAGGAAAGATAACTACCTCCTTGCTCATCACTAGTAGGAGAACCCCATCCATAAACCGCTAACACTTGACGAGCAGCATCGAAATGCTGGCAAGTGATAGCAATGTCTCGGTCACTAACTCTTAACTGATTAGACACATGATGGCACTGGCTTGACTATCTCCTACAAATATCCTCTGATGCACTGTCTAAAGGAGTATCCTCAAAGTTACTAGTCTCTAGAGTATTACCATCCATATCCTGTGAATCAAATCTAAAGCTCATATCAATATAGGGAGTATCAAAAGTATTAGCATTTCTGTCCAACTCCTCTATACCCAAGGAAACTAAGTCTTCAAAACTGCCCACTACATCCTCCTGGATGTCATCAATGCCAATATGATCCTAGGACTCATCTATACACACTCCCAAATATGAAATATCATCAACACATTCCAACAAGTATGGTCGACTGGATATATGAACAAAGCCCAACATCGATGTATAAAAACTAATACCAACATCAGACAAGATACTGGTACAAGAAAAGACAACACCGTGTAATCTGCTAATCAAATCCATGATAGCACCCAAACAAACACTGCTACCAAAAAGTGTTAAAGATCTCCAGTCAACTGAATCCCAAACGCCAATATAACAATCTCGAGTCCATATCCGTAAACTAGAATCAACTGGTGACTCAAACAAAATCCTCACCTGAGTAATATGACCAATACCAACTAATTCCACATACCTGTCTGACATTATCCCTATATCCTGGATGTGAATGTAAGATGAACTCGCAACATTATCAATGTCCACATATGATCTACCATTCGCAAAAAGTTGAATATTAGGAGTGCAAGATGAAACTAAACTCAATTCCATGCCATGCTTATCCCCATGTCTCTCCCAGTCTTGTAATACCAATGGAGTATTCACCAAAGAAGCTTGAGTGTCCTCATGCTCATGAGAAAGCTTGTCAACTTCCTCCTCCTTCATCCTCAAGGCATCTGAATAGTCTTTGACAAGGCTAAGAAGATGGTCACGATCTAATAGAAGATGTAAATAACTCAACTTCATCATTCCCATTCCTTCCCTAATCGCTTGTAAGTCAGCACAATGAAACTTTTCCTGAACTCCCTTATGTCTACCCTGTAACTGAATCATCTGAATGTGATCCTCTATCATATCCTGCATACTGTCATGATGAGATAATGAAGTCACAATACTATCTTTGTGCACCTTCAGCTGGTTGGAAAAATCATGTGGAGTACTACCTGCCTCAACCTCATGTGATGAAGCATCTAACTGTGCCTGGTACTCTTTCTCAGCAAAGTCATGAATGCTCAATGTCTGCTCATCTCTACCAGGTATCACACCATCATGCACAGCAACATCCTCATAATAATCATCTAAACCCACTACCTCCTGTGGTAGAGTAGAATTTGAGACCTTTTCCTGGCTATAAGCTAGTTTCTCAAAATCCTCATGCAAGTTCTTGGGAATTGTGTCATCTATCCTGTGAGAAAATCTGTCAAATAGAAATCCAGTCAACTTATCCACCTTAGCTAGGTTGGACAACATGTCATTCATTATATGATGGTGCTCAACCAACTATTTAGACATGTCATGGCTTATTTTCATAAGTTTATCTCGAATGTCTAAATAACCATCCTTTCTACTGTTTTGACTTTGGATATCAATTGTCCAAGATCGTGTCCTCTGAGACTCTATACTATACCTGTCCATTCTGGATAAAGTAGAGTGTAACTCCAATAGGATATAACTTCTTCAAACACCAAGAACTAACATGCAAATGATTAGAAGTAGCATGCAACCATAGATTTTGACATGCAACTGATTAGAAGCAACATGCAACCACCAAATTCACCAAGAACTAACATGCAAATGATTAGAAGTAGCATGCAACCATAATTTTGACATGCAGCTGATTAGAAGCAACATGCAATCATAAATTATATCATGCAAGATCTAGGTAGTTGTCAAAGTTGAAATGCAAGATCTAGGTAGTTGTCAAAACTGACATGCAAGATCTGGGTAGTTGTCAAAACTGACATGCAAGATCTAGGTAGTTGTCAAAACTGATATGCAAACTTCTACAACCACCAAATTCACCAAGAACTAACATGAAAATGATTAAAAGTAGCATACAACCATAAATTTTGACATGCAATTGATTAGAATCAATATGCAACCATAAATTATGACATGCAAGATTTGGGTAGTTCTCAAAACTGACATGCAAGATCTAGGTAGTTGTCAAAACTGACATGCAGGCTTCTACAAACCCTCAGGCTGGCAAGACCATGGCTCTGATACCACTGAAATGTCCCTTTTCTGATTTTTCATGATATTTCCAACCTCTAATCATATTTTCAAGATCAAACAACTAATATGACAAAGATCCACCAAATTTCTCAAGAAACCCCAAATCGGGTACGTCAAAAATTGTGCCAAAAGCTTCACAACTTCACCTATTATTAATAAATCTAAAAGTGAAAATTTTTACAGAAATTTCAGCAGCATAAAAGCCTACAAAATGATATTTCCAGATCTGTATAGCCTTTACACAACAGTTCACAAATGTAGGACAAAAACTATGCTCATCGAGCTCCCAAAATTAACACAAAAATGCCCGAAAACACCACAAAACACTAATAATCTATCTAAGAAGTTTAATCATGTCCCAATACATATATTAAGCTCTATTTTAACACCTTAAATTCTGAAATATAGTAGCAACCCAAACTGATATGAAATACTCAACTGAAAACACCAAACTCATACAAAAAATACACCTGAAAACCCACAAATCTGCACTGTTCAGCACAAAGGCAAACTCTGTATAAGCACGCACATGGAATGACTTCAAACTCTCATCCTTAGCCTTCCTATAAACCTGAAAACTCTCGTTCTTGGGTCTCCCTGGAAACCTGCAAACTCTCATTCTTGGGTCTCCTTCTCCACAGGTTTGGCAGCCTCTGAAGAATAACAAAAATTGAGTAAAAATCAAGTTCTAGAATCCGCCAAAGCCTCCAAACTGCTTAAAAGAGGGCATAACCATAACTCACATCCAAGAGAGGTTAATGAAACATATTTGAATAATAATTTTCATTCATTAGTCCAACGGTTTCCAAAGATTAACCCCCTTTTCCCAAAACTTCACTTTCTTGGGCCTGCCTGCCTTAGCAAAGATTATTATTTTTTAATTATTTGAAAAGGGGACATGACAGAACACATAAAAGTAAATAGCATGAACACATTTGATGCCAAGATTTAATGTGGAAACCCAATTTGGGAAAACCACTAATTACAACTAGTTATTGTTTTTACTCTTCTGAAGTGAGCCCTATTAGAAGCCAACCCTTTTAAAGGTTAGAAAACACACTATTTGGTTCAACCCTTGTTGGCTCCTAATTTAATAGTTTTGAAAACAACCAAGAAACCAAACCAATGCATCTAAGCCTAGAAAATTCCTATGATGGATACACTCGACTGTGGTCTTGGGCCAACTATAAAGCTTGACCCTTCTTCAGTTTAGGCTCTACAAGACCTAGGCAGGTTAACCTTGAGGTTCCAATGTATGATACCAGTGCAATTTAAACATAAATTTGAACCTATTTACTGTAGATGAAAACCATTTATATCTCCTAATACTTATGCAATGACATAGGAATGAAATAGCTAAAAATCATAACCTATGAAACCATAAGCTAAGCGAGGGTTAATTCCTTTTGGCCCACTATAAAACATGAAAATTGAATTGATTTGATTAAAAGATTTGTGTAAATGAACTTCATTTAGCTTGCATCTAATTCACTAATTAGTTCCTTATCCATTGAAACATAGAGTCATTACGAATAGGATGACCTAACTTGACCACCTTACAATTAAGTTTGTTAACTGAAATCCCCAAATCCCATTCTTACAAAATATCCACTTCAAACACCTAGAAACCCTATTAGAACACTAAAGCATTTACTTAACTCCTTGAGTCAAAAGAAACAATAAATATGAAATACAACTCATCCAAGAAGCCTTAAACTAAATAAACCTTATTCATTCAATTACAAAGTCAATAGCATATGAAGAATTAGGAGGCTGGATAAGAAAACCTAGATAATTCATTATAAATCCCCTTTATATTCATCCTAGGAAAGACTAAATACATAAATTGATAAATCTAAATGAAACTCTAGACATGTCACATAATCTATCATCAATTTTAAATATCTCAGAATAACAACACATGAAATGAACTGAAAATCTAGAAAAGAGTGGATGTATGGCCTTCACTGCTATAGCACAACTCAATAAAGAAGAAGTAGAACCATCAACAATCCTAGTTTCATAGTAGAAGACTAGAACCCTACTAGTATCACAGAGAAAATTACTAACCCATAAAATGAAAGAGAGAAAGAATGATACAAAGGAAGGGATTCTTGGATCTAGTCTACATCTGACATGTGTCCACTTGAAATTCCCTACTTTGCAGTGAAAAGACTCTCTCTACTCTCTCTCCCCTTTGATCTGATTTGGTTTTCATTAATCTTCTCTTATTGATTTGAAAATATCTCCTATTGAATAATGAAAACCTTTTGAGTCACCAAAATTTGAAAGCCTATTGAAATGCTGGTAAAAATTTAGTTTAAACTAATTGAATTTGATCAAAATAAACTGCAACTACATGTTTACCATGTTTTACAAATCCTGCAATTGCATTTTCAATTTTTACCAATTCTACTGAGAAGGCCCCAAATTTTAAATTTCTGGCTATAACAAGAACCAATGAATTCTTGTGCAAAAATGAACTCCATAATCAAAAATTTCATCTTCTCTAAGTTCTGATGATATATAACATTACTATATTAAAATTCTAGAAAGCCCTTGAAAGTCAATTCAAAAAATACTCCTTGGCATGGCTTCTCTGGTCTGCAACCTTTTCAATTTTAAATTTTCAAAAAATTTAAAATAGTCTAAAGTTTGAACTTTAGAATAAATGTCTTTTTTGCACATTTGAAAAAATAACTTTAAGAAAAAACATTTTTTAATTATATTTTAATTTTTCTAGCCTCTCCCTTGAATTTTTGCATCAACTATGGCTTGACTTTTTACTGCATTCATTATCTAGTGAGAATCTTCATTTTGCGAGAATGCACCAGCCCTCCGATGTGGACACATGTCACAATCCGAGTGCATCTCACCACATCAACATCCATGTTGGTCTATTTAAAACTTTGGACATGTCAATTCTAGCTAGGATTCATGTTTGACACATGGGGCCCACCTTGTAACATGCAACCTTGCCTTCAAAAGGGCCCTATCTTTGAGACATTTCATTATTTTTGCGATCAGATATTTAAACACAAAAGTTTTCTACAGTGGCACAAATGTGGGATTTAAGCGATGTAGTTCAAGCTCATGCACTTTGGAACATTACCCTTGTCCATGAATACTTTTTGAACCTATGCAAATTTTGTAGAAATATTTTTAGGGGAAGGACATTAATCAATAATGGAGAAGGTTGCACTCTGACTAAAAGAAGTTGTGAATGGTGATAAGAGATTTAAAACTCCTTCTTGTGGCTATTGTCGCTCAACCTTCCCCCTACGTAGACCTATGTAATTGTTCAAGCCTTGGGACAATCTCGTTGTGATAATAATACCCAATGAGGAGGGAATAGCTTGCCTTCATCCTAGAAAAGCACTGATAAATCAAGTATGTTGGAGCTACAATAACATAGATGAATATCTGTCAACACAATTCCATTTGATCCATGAAGATTGCTTCACATCAGTAAGACATGCAATTAAAGGTTTCCACAAAAATTTAATCCCAAGAAACATAAGAATGTATACAAAAGTAAAATTCATTCGAGCACAAGTAGGGAATGAGGGAGTGGAGCATTGCATTTCATTTGAAAGCTCTAAGAATAAAATAGTTAACATGGGTTTATTAGAACAACTATTATTTTCTTCACTGCTTTGCTTCTCTATGTTCATTTTCCTCACCATGTCAAAACTTGTTGCTTATAACATTGATGCTGGGAGCTTCCTTTTCCTTTATTGTGTGTGGCTTTCTTATTTTGCAATGTGCCATGAGCCTTTTTGTTGTGCATTCTTCATGCTATTGGTGCCAGAGCCCCTTTTATAACTATGGATTCTCATTTCCCACTAGCAACATGGGGTCCCCTATTCTTTACATCTTTAACATGTAGGGGCTATGGAATTTTTTTATGGGAATCCATCATTTCATGCAGTGGATTTGCACATTCTTGCCCTTTTCTTCACTTCCTTGCTATATGCTATTCAACATGGAATCCATTTTGAATAGTTAAGCCTCCTTTAGTCTTTCTTCACTCTCTACATTTTTATGTTTCTTTCGCAATATTGCTTTCTCTTTTTCCTTCTTTAAGTTTTTTGCCTATTCAATTTCTATACTCTCAAGGTATTTCTGGAGCATATCCATTTCTTGGTCTTTATGTAACAATTCCTTTGAAATGGACTCAAGATTTTCCTTAGTAGCTCTCAAAGACTGAAGATCTCTAATTCTTAGATCTTATAATTGCTTGTACCATGATTCTAGTTGAGCCCATGCCTCCTTTGTTCCCTATCAAAGACATAGCTTCTACACTTGAGATGTATGAGAGCCTCAGAGGATTGAAATTCATCACACGAGGGGGATGAGTACAAATTATCACATTGGTTGTGCCACCAAAATGTGGAAAAAGTTCCAAGATATCTTTACCGTCCCACCAATCCCTTTCAATCTCCAAATTGCCTATCACAAACAAATAAGGAATGCCCCTAATCAAATCCTAGCAAAAGAGATAGATTCAAAAAGTTCTACCTAAGAAACTTGCATTCTCCATTTCATCTTTTGATTCTTTCCATATAGGTAGCTATTTTTTGCAAGGCGACTAGTTCCACTCTACACATGGGTGTTCACTTTGCCACACTATCCTTATACTTTGACTCACTCTGCTTGATGGAATTAGCTGGGTGCCAACATGGGTCAGGCTGAAAAAAAATTCATTTTCAGACAATTAAAGCTTTAAACTAATCCATTGAATCCATCATACTAATTAGAACCAAGTTCAACCACTGAAACATCATTAAAACTCATTTTATCACTTATATGCAACTTGTTGACTTTGTACTAGGAGGTCCTTTGATTGACCTTAAAAACTAACCCGAACACCAATCAGGCTCTAGAGTCTGACCCACTGATTCTCTATTCTACACACTTGTACCATGTCAAATTTTGTCTCATGATGAATTTGGGGTCAAAAGATATTGGCTGTCAAAGTTGAACTCTCAGAACTGCCTACAAGAAAACATGTTAGAAAACAATAAATTGTGTTCAGATTTGGCTTTAAAAATTAGGAAAATTGACACTTGGGAGAACAAAACCTAGGGCATTCATTCACTATCTTGAGGAAAATATAAATCTAAAATTTGGGCTCATGACAAATAACTAGGCACAAATGGTGAGTGGTCAAAGTGGGCTACTCAAATTTGTAGAAAGGAAACAATGTTAGAAAAGCATTTTTTGTAAATGGAATTGACCTAGGAAAGTGTGTAGACGGATTCATCAAAACTTCAAATTGGCACACTTAAAGTATTTTTAGAGTACAACATAGTGGTAAAATCCATTAGACCTCAACTATCATGGCTTTCAAGATATGACATCATGAATAAGGTTACTGACAAATCTGCACCTTTTGACACTAGCAAAAAATTGTAAATTACATTTGGAATCACATCTGAAAATTGATCAAACAGATTTTTCATAACCTCAAACTTGAAACATAGCAAGTCTCTGACCTCTAAAATGTAATACAAAATGAATTTTAGCATTTTGGTCAACTGGTCTAAAGTTATAACTCATCAAATAGGGCTTCCTAGTATTCAAAACAATTCATATCAGCATGACATTGATAAATGACCAACTTTGAGGGATTCAAAACCTAGTCAAATAGACTTAAAACAACTCAAAATCTAAAACATATGCTCTTTGATATGGACACTAAACACTCTCAAAGTGGCAAGTCATGAAACATTGCTAGGTGCAAGATATTCAATGACAAACATAACTTCCTGTCACTATTTGACATTTTGGCGAAACGAGATCTCACATAATAGCTTGAAATGTGAATTTAACTTCATGGAATGCATAGATGTAGTAAATGAAAGGTGTTAGAAACATTAAACACCTCATAGGGGTCAAAAGTATAGCTGAGAACATATGCATTAAAAGCGCTTATAGGGCTTGATTTCTTTAATGGCACTCAAAATTAGGGCTAAATTTTTTTGTACCAATAGTAACTCTATCTGAGGATGCATGTCCCTTGTAGGCATGGCAAGGATTTTGATCTCTAAAAGAAGAAGACTACTCACAAAACAACAAAAACTTCCTCTCAAACAACTTTATTGAAAGCAAGGAAACAACTAACTCTACTATGTACAAACAATGACCCTAGGCCACCAAAATTTCTCACAAACTTTTACCTCTATCAAGTACTTGATTCTCATGTAAACATGCATTAGGTAAGTTGTTAGTATCACTCATATCAATTTCACCAATTATATTAGTAGTCTAAATCAACTCACTTGGCAAAACTAAATCTACAACTTCACTTTCATAATGCACATAACAACTAGCTTCATTTTCTACAACTTGCTCATTATAAAAGTTTTGATTAGCATGCTTATAACTATCAGACACAAACTAAAACTCTCCTTCATTTAATGAATCATACGTGCTATCAACTTTGAATATGAAGGCTTCATACTCAACTTGGAGAAAAGAATCACACATACCTTGAAATTGTGTATCCTTGTGTATAATCAGATGATATTCAAATGAACAATCAGACTTGTACTCACACATGCCATCAATGTCAAAATCTGCAACTAATCTAGGATCCTCAAATGGTCCTTTGAAATCAAAAAATAGGTTAGTCACCATATTAGAGTGTCCATCATAAACTTCATTACAAGGTGAACGCAGATTTTCAATAACACCTTCATCAAACACCTTGTTATCCATATCATGAGATGCAACATAATCATCATTTTCACTATCATACATAGAAGAATAGTAATCTGACCTCTTACAATAGTAGGATAAAATATCATCGTTAAGATCATTCTCAACTAAATCTGAAACTTCCATGTGCTCTTCAAACAAAGGATTAATAACTGCATGCAAAGCACCTTTGTAGACATCATGACAAGCGATGTGCTGATCAACATCAAGCTCTTCACCATACAATGGGTTAGTGAAAACCTTGAAGGCACTTCTAACATCACTATCATGGATGCTTTCAACATATGAAGAAAAATCAGAACCATATGAAGACTCAACATCCACTTCATCAATGAAGCATGTAGAAAGTAAATCCATGTTTTTCTCATTGTCTTCATCAAGGTGATTCAAATGTCTTGTAAACTAATCATCTTTAAATGCTGATGCATTAACCTCAGAATAATTTGTGTATTTCTAATTATTACTACTTGCATCCTCAAGACATTCATCTATACAATTAGCTAGTCCATCTTTATAAATAATCGAGCTTTATCTTCATATTGTGTAGACAAATCTTCTTCATAACTTTCAATCTCAAACTAATTTACACAATTCTAAAATGGAATTTCACTTTTAGATTTAGAAATAGTACTCATACCTTTACTTACCTTTATTTTCATAAGAGCACTCACTTCCGTCATTAGTCTCTTCTTCCCAATTTGCATCAGATTCACATGAAGATGCATATGTACTATCACTATCCTCTTCTTGGTTCAAGTAACAACTCTTGTCATTGTCTTCATATGATGCTTCTTCACAATATGTTAGATCAGCAACTTCACCTTTATTATTTGAAATATGACTTTCAACTTCTTCATACTCATATTGAGATGCATATCTTTCAACTTCAACCTTTATAACATTCTCAACATAATGCAATCTCTCAATAAGAGAAATCATTTCTTGAATATCTGATTAGTCAAGTGAATGCACATTATTATCTGTTATTCTAATATCATAAATATGTGCACTCTATTCATCAATAAAAGAATCATCTCTTCCTTGAAATTGAGAAACTTCATCTACACATATCCTTAATTCTAATTTTTCAACAAAGTTATCCACCACAATAGAAGTACCTACTTGCTGATTTGAATTTGAATTTTATTCATGACATTGATTTGTTCTCTGAACTTCATCTTGATGGAAAACATTTCTAGAGAAATGACCCCTAGTTAATCCATACTTTTATGTTGTTTTCAATCTACATTGTTGTTACGAATGCCTGATGCAAATTCTTAGGTTCTTTATCTCTAATTAGATAACTCATCTTCTTATCAAATGCATCAAGATAAACCACTAAACACATTTGATCATTCAGTTTATAAATTTTAGGAAGTTCATTTAAAACTTTTGTAAATCTAATATTAAACTCAGGAACTAGTTCATCATTCCTAATTTGAATTTTCAAAAGTTTATAAAAATAATTAGAGATTCTTACTTTTTCCCCAAACTACTTCATGAAGGCTGAAAGTAATTCATCCCAAGATGAAATTGAGAATGCCAATAGGAAGGAAAACCAATCCCTAGCATCACCTTCTAAAGTCTAAACAAACAACTTCATAAGAATTTCTTCATCAGCAATTTCAAAATCACCAACCAAGTCACTAAATATCTGAACATGATGACTGGCTACAATTTCATGCTTCCCAAATAAAGTTAGGTAAATACTTTCTAAAGTCATAGGGCATAGTATTCAAGAAACCATGAATGTCATAAAAAACTAATGCCATATATCTCTTGGTAGAAATAGATCTATAACTCTCACTAACCAACTGCATACTTGATGAAGCGAAATTTGACATTCCTTAAACTTACAATTCATTCACCATCAATACTTTTAGAATAGATTACTTGCAACAAATATAGAATTCTTTCTACTAATTCAAAACTTCAAACATACTTCAAAACATGAAATTTTTTTTGCTGAATCTATTTCTCATTAAAGTATGTTGAAATGTACCAAACTAATCTCATATTTAGTGCTAGAATTAACACTTGATGGAGAAACTTGTATGAAGCTTACTTTCATGGAAATGAAATCACATGAAAGTGTAAATTACCTTTAGTGTTGTTGCATGAGAACATTTATTTGCTGATTGGCGTAGGTGATGTTTTCAATTCTTTACACCACTGATCAAATCCTTATAGAGCTGCCATCTCCTCAAGGAGAACTTAATTAATTCATTTCTATGATTCATTTTTATATTTCAAATTTCTTATGACAACATATCACATACAACACTTCAAAACTTTTCAGTCAACAATTCATATATTCTCTCTTCTTGCTTACAACTTATCATAACTTTTAGATTTGCTCAATTGAATTGAAAAGTCCTTAAAACATTTAGATGTAACTAATCTACACTAGTTTAGAGATCCCTTAGAGAGTTTTCACTCACAATTGTGATAATGATTTAAAATATATGATTTATAACATGACAAATCTGAACTAGATTTCCAATTTGTAGAATTTTCAAACCATCAAACACAGTTTAGAAAAGAGAAACCATTGTTAAACAATTCTGACTTTGAAATTACAATAGTACTTTCAAAATAACAACTGGCTAAATTGACTGAAGCTAAACATCTTTTAGCAATATAATTTACATTCAACCTCAAAATTATTTCTACAAATGGATAAAACTTATCTAGGGAACGTGAAACCTTGCATACAAAATTGAATATGCTCAATATATTTGAGATTTCTGGCTCCTTATCAATAAATACCTTTATAGACTCCATAATAGAGTCACCGTTTTTTTGGCTCTTGATTTAATAGTTTTAAAAAAAACCAAGAAACCTAGACCAAGGCATCTAAGGCTAGAAAATTACTATGATGGATACACTCGACTTCAGTCTTGGGCCAACTATAAGGCTTGACCCTTCTTCACTTTAGGCTCTACAAGACCTAGGTGGGTTAGCCTTAAGGTTCTGATGTATGGTACCCGTGTAATTTAAACATAAGCTAAGTGAGGGTTAATTCCTTTTAGCCCACTACAAAACATGAAAATTGAATTGATTTGATTAAAAGATTTGTGCAAATCGACTTCATATCAACTTGCATCTGATTTAGTGATCAGTGCCTTATCCATTGAAACATAGAGTCATTACCATCAAGTTGACCTAATTTGACTACCTTACAATTAAGTTTTTCAACTAAAATCTGCAAATCCCATTCTTACAAAATATCCCCTTCATACACCAAGAAACCCTATTAGAACACTAAAGCATTACTCCTTTAGTCAAAAGCAACAATATATCTAACATAAAACTCATCCAAGCTGTTGTAAAATGAATAAGCCTTATTCATTCAATTATAAAGTCAATAGCATATGAAGAATCAGGAGACATGATAAGAAAACCCAAACAATTCATTGTAAATTCCCTCTATATTCATCCTTGGAAAGATTGAATACATAAATTGGTAAAACTAAATGAAACTCTACACATGTCACATGATCTATCATTAGCTTTCAATATCTCAGAATAACAACACATGAAATGAACTAAAAATTTGTAGAAGATCAGATGTGTGGCCTTTACTGCTAGAGCACAACTCAATAGACAAGAAGTAGAACCATCAACAATCCTGGTTTCACAGTAGAACCCTGCTAGTATCATAGAGAAAACTGCCAACCCATACAATAAAAGAGAGAAAGAATGATATAGAGGAAGGGATTTCTAGATCTTCTTGACATTTGACATGTGTCCACTTGAAATTCCCTCCTTTGCAGTGAAAGGAATCTCTAATCTCTCTCTCCTTTGATCTAATTTGGTTTTCATTAATCTTCTGTTACTGATCTAAAAATATCTCTTGCTAAATGATGAGAACCTTTTGAGTCACCAAAATCTGAAAGCCTACTAAAATGCTGGTTAAAATTTGAGTTTAAACTGATTGAATTTGATCAAAATCAACCCCAACTACATTTTTACCATGTTTTACTGATCCTGCAACTACATTTTCAATTTTTACCAATTCTATAGAGAAGGCTCCAAATTTTACATTTCTGGCTATAACTCAAACCAATGAATTCTTGTGCAAACAGAAACTTCGTAATTGGAAAGATTGTCTTCTCTTAGTTCCACTAATATATAACATTTCTATATTAGCCTTCCAGAAACACCCTAAAAGTTGATTCAAAAAATACTCCCCTGGCATGCCTTATCTGGTCTACAACCTTTTAGATTTTAAATTTCCAAAAATTTAAAATAGTTTAAAGTCAGAAGTTTAGAATAAATGTCTTTTTGTGTTTTAAAAGTTTGCACATTTGAAAAAATAAATTTAAGAATTTTTTTTTAAAAAAAATTTGTCATTTTTTAGACCTCTCACTTGAATTTTGTAGTCAACCATGGCTTGAATTTTTACCATGTGTTGGCCTTTGATTGGTCTGCCAAGTTGCCACATCATTGCCACCTCACTACTCAATCAACATCTCCACGTCATTACCAACCAAGCTTGTGATGCCACATATCGATCTCTCGCTTACTCACATTTCTTAACCATCAAGAAAAAATTTATTGCAGGGATGCATTGGCCGTTGATCCAAACCATGTGTCATCATCTAGTGCCTCTTCCTTGATCTTCCATTGATTGCCACATCATCACTTAGCTGGGACCCACTGCGACATGTCAATTTTTTGTATCCCTACATTTTTTATATGATGAGCATCTTTATTTTGTAGGCATGCACTAGCCCTCTGATGCAGACATGCATCACGATCTAGTGTATCTTGCCACATGAGCATACACATTGGTCTATTTACAACTTTGGACATATCACCTCTAGCTAGGATTCACATTTGATGCACAGGGCCCACCTTGTAACATGTGGCCTTGCCTTTCAAAAAGGGCCTATCTTTGAGACATTTCATTATTTGTGTGGTCAAATAATTAAACACAAAAATTTCTTATAGTGGCAAAAATGTGGGATTTAAGCAATGTAGTTCAAGCTCATGTGCTTCTAAACATTACCCTGTCACATGAGCATACACATTGTTCTATTTAAAACTTTGGACATATTGCCTCCAGCTAGGATTCACATCTGATGGATGGGGTCCACCTTGTAACATGTAGCCTTGCCTTTCAAAAAGGGCTTGTCTTTGAGACATTTCATTATTTGTGTGATTGAATAATTAAATAAAAAAAGATTCTATGATGGCACAAATGTGGGATTTAAGCAATGTAGTTCAAGCTGATGTTCTTAAATAGAAAAAATTTCTATGATGGCACAAATGTGGGATTTAAGCAATGTAGTTCAAGCTCATGTGCTTCTAAACATTACCCCCATCCATGACTTTGTCTCATACTTTCTGAACCTATGCAAATGTTGTAGAAACATTTTTAGGGAGAGGACATCAATCAATAATGGAGAAGGATACACTTAAACTAAAAGTAGCTGTGCATGGTGATAAGTGATTTAAAACTCCTTTTTGTGGCTATTGTCATTCAACCTTCCCCCTACGTAGATCTACACAATTGTTCAAGCCTTGGGATAGTCTCCTTCTGATAATAATACCTAGTGAGGAGGAAATAGCTTGTCTTCATCCCAGAAAAGCATCGATAAATTGAGTATGTGAGAGCTACAATAACATGGATTAATATCTGTCAACACAATTCCATTTGATCCATGAAGATTTCTTCACATCAATAAGATGTGCTATTTAGGATTTCTACAAGAATTTAATCCCAAGCAACATAAGAAGGTATTCATTCAAGTACAAGTGGAGAATGAGGGAGTGGAACATTGCATTTCATTTGAAAGCTCTAATAATAAAGTAGTTAATGCAAGTTTATTAGATCGACTCTTATTTGGTTCACCACTTTTCTTTTCTATGTTCATTTTTCTCTCAATGTCAAAACTTGCGGCTTATAGCATCAATGTTGGGAACTCCCTTTTCCTTTATTGTGTGTGGCTTTCTCATTTTACAATGTCCCATGAGCCTTTTTGTTGTGAATTGTTCATGTTTTTGGCGCTAGATCCCCTTTTATAATTGTAGATTCTCATTTCCCATGGGCAATGTGGGCTCCCCTTTTCTTTGCATCTTTAATGTGGAGGGGTTGTGGCATTCTTTTAATGGGAATCCATCCTTTCATGCTGTGGATTCTTACATTCTTGCCATTTTCTTCACTTCCCTATTATATGCTATTCAATTTTGAATCCATTTCGAATAGTTGAGACTCCTTTAGTCTTGCTTGACTCTTTGCACTTTCAAGTTTTTCTTGCAATATTTCCTTGTCTTTTTCCGTTCTCTAATTTTTTTTCCCATTCAATTTCTATACTCTCAAGGCATTTCTGAAGCATATCCATTTCTTGGTCTTTATGTAATAATTCCTTTGAAATGGAATTAAGCTTTGCCTTAGTAGCTCTCAAAGACTGAAGCTCTCTAATTCTTAGATCTAATAATTGCTTGTACCATGATTCTAGTTGACCCCGTGTCTCCTTTTCTCCTTATCAATGACATAGATTCCACACTTGAGATGTATGAGGGCCTTAGAGGATCTAAATTCATCACATGAGGGGGGTTGAGTAAAAATTATCACATGGGTTGTGCCACCAAAACATGGAAAAAGTTCCAACATATCTTTACCATCCCACCAATCCCTTTCACTCTCCAAATTTTCTATCACAAGCAAATAAGGAATGTTCCTAATCCAATCCTAGCAAAAGGAATAGATTCAAAAAGTTCTACCTAAGAAACCTATATTCTCCATTTCATTTTCTGATTCTTTCCATATAGCTAGCTCTATCTTTCAAGGTGACCAATTCCACTCCTTTACACGTGGGTGTTCCCTCTACCACACTATCCTTATGCTTTGACTCACTCTACCTGATGGAATCAGTCGGGTCCCAACATGGGTTTGGCTAAAAAAATTTTTTTTTTGGACAAATGAACCTTCAAACTAATCCATCAAACCCATGTTACTAATTAGATCCATGTTCGACCACTGGAACATCATTACAACTCATTTTATCACTTATCTACAACTTGTCACTTTGTACTAGGGGTTCCTTTGATTGGCATTAAAAATTGACCCAAACACCTAATCGAGCTCTAGAGTCTTATCCACTGATTCTCTATTCTACACATTTGCACCATGTTGAATTTTGTCTCATGAAGAATTTGAGGTCAAAAGATATTGATTGTCAAAGTTGAACTCTCAGAACTACCTACAAGAAAACATTTAAGAAAACAATAAATTGCGTTCAGATTTGGCTTTAAAAATTGGACATATTAACACTTGGGAGAACAAAAACTAGGTCATTTTTTCACTATAATGAGGACAATATAAATCTGCAATTTGGGCTCATGAAAAATAACTGGGTGAAAATGGAAAGCAGTCAAAGTGGGCTACTCAAATTTGCAAACTAGAAACAATGTCAGAAAAGTATTTTTTGCAAATGGAATTGACCTAGGAAAGTGTGCACATAGATTTGTCAAAACTTGAAAATTGACATACTTAAAGTATTTTCAAGGTACAACATAGTGGTACAATCCATTTGACATCACCTATCACCAATTTTAAGATATGACATCACAAAAAGGGGTACTAACAAATCTACACCTCTTGACACTAGTAAAAAATCATAAATGGCATTTGGAATCATGTCTAAACACTAATGAAATGGAATTTTCATAAGCTCAAACTTGAAACATAGCAAGTCTTTAACGTCTAAAATTAAATGAAAAAGTAATTTTAGCATTTTGGTCAATTGGTCAAAAGTTATAACTCATCAAAAAAGGATTCCCACAATTCAAAACAATTCATATTAGCATGACATTAATAAATGACCAAATTTGAGGAATTCAAAACCTAGTCAAATAGACTCAAAATGACTTGAAATCTGAAACATAGGCTCTTTGGTATGGACACTAAACACTCCCAAAGTGGCAAGTCATGAAACATTAGTGCATGTGATATTTTCAATGACAAGCATAGCCTCCTATCACTATTTGACATAGGCAAAAATGCAGAAATGGAAATTGCTCAAAATAAGATCTCATAGAATAGCTCAAAATGCAAATTTAACTTCATGGAACACATAGATGCACTAAATGAAAGGTGTTAGAAACATTAAACACCTCATGGAGGTCAAAAGTACAACTGGGTAAATATGCATTAAAAGTGCTTATAGGGCTTGATTTCTTCAATGGCCCCAAAGTCAAGGCTATAATTTTGAGTGCCAACAACCCTTTTAGAGGATTTAATCCCCCTTTTAGGAGTGGCCTTGTTTGAGGTCTTGAGATAATTCCATAGAACTAACACCTTGTAGAGGATTTACAAATAGTTGTTAAGCCAATTTTGTTAAGAGATTTAGATCACTACTACAATGGTTAGAGAATAACAATGAGATGATCTGATTTGAATGCAACTAAATTTCTAATTACGTATCTTTGTTTAGGCTTGTACTTGATCCTTTTTTAATGAATATATTTTTTCTTCTCCTCGAGTATATTCTTCTTATCCTTCAAATTTGCTTCCTCTCTTCATCATTAAATCTTCAAATTATTCACACCTTCTCACTCTGAATCTAGACCTTGACCTTATACTTATATCTTTCATATTGTAATGTTAGCTCAAATACAACTTAGAATAATTAATAATCATCATCTTAGTTGGCTAGAACCAATAGATAAATCAATTAATCTTAATATGAAAAAAATAAGAGAATCCCTCGTTGGCTGACCCAGCTTGGTAGACACTAACTCAGAAATGATTTCCTATGTTAACCAACTGAAACTTGGTTAACACTAGATTCTCACACAAATCCTTTGGTAATGAAGTGATCTTGGGTAGCATTGGTTCCATCCAAATTTTCCTTCATTAACCGAGTGAGCTCAGTTAACACTCAACATCTATAGATTTCCCTTCTACACTTGAGTGAACTTGGTAGACACTATCTTTTGAATAGCAATGCTCAATAGATATAGAAAACTATATTTATTTCCTGAGTGAGCTCAGTATGCACTAACTACCAATGATATGAAATTTTCGTAACATCAAAGATAATACAAAATTAATCAATTGTATCCAACACACACACACAGATATATATATATATATATATATATATATATCATTTCTCTATATTCCTTCTTGTTTTAGTCACTTATGGTATGAGGTGAAGGGATCAAACTATATTTATCCAAAAAAGGTTTGTTAATATATATAACTCTAGAAAGTGCATTATCCCAACTTGAATAGATAGATTCCAAAACTGAAATTTTAATCTCTAGTTAACGATCTAATTCAACTAGGATGTCAATAGTAGATAGATGGAAATCTCAACCTGCGGTCTCTTTAGATAATGCTAGTTCTCTCTACATTGCCTCCAAATGAATTATTCACATGGATTGAATAGAAACCAATTTAGCTCACATTTTTCCATCTGTAACTTCCAATTTAGCTAATCTCCCTTAAGAAAAAAATTAATCTATTAAAAAGAGTATAACTTGAACTTGTGTACATGCTCAAATAATTTCCTATAAATTTCAGGTCTAGCTACCCTTTTTTAATTTGATCTTAAGTATATTTTGTGAACCTCTGTTCATCACACAATGTTTTATACAAAATTTGAATATTCTTTACAAATACCTCAATATTAGTTACAATATTAGAAAGTTCAACTTGCCTGATTGCAATCTTAGTTGACACTTTCTCCAAAACTTGTTTCTCAAATTTTTCTTAGACCAGTCAAAAAATTTCTCATTTACCTACATTTCATCATTTTTAACCTTCTCAAAAATTTTAAATAATTGGTTGATAAGTGGTGCTTGATAATTTATACCTTGTATATCAAATTCTTCAACAAAGATATCCTTAATCTCATAGAGTACATTCCTTTGTTGATGTTATATTCTCATCTCTTCCTATTGTGTTGTGTGCTAATACATCTTGCAAAATTTACATTTGATCTAGAGTCATATTATCAGGATAAAACTTAGGATGAACAATTATGTCATCTAATATCACTAGATTTTGAGGTGACTTAACATTTTTCTTTTTTGATCTTCGTGTGTTGGTAGGTGACAATGTTATTTGTAATGGTGCCACTTCAATATTTAGTGTCAACATCTTTTGGCCTATAGATGATATATCCTACTAAGTAGATATAGCCTATTGATTAGGTGTAGTAGTTGATGTTTCATTCGAAGAAGACACAATACATGGTAATTGCATTTATGGATGAGTTTCTTCTTGTTATCTTGTTTGTTGAGACTCCCGAGTCATTTTTGGCTTGACCTCATTTTCTCTCTCAACGTGAGGCCATGAGGAAATGTTCAAAGATTTATTTTCTTTCTCTAGTTCTTCTCCCCCTTCTTTGTTAATTACAAAAATGGTAGTGGGTGTTGGATGTAGATGTATAATGATTGTCTTGCCATGTTCCTCAACACTTACATCTTGTTGACCCTTCTCCTCAACTATGATTGTTGATTGATCTGGTGTAGAATCTATAGTTGGTGCATTCTCAATCCTTGGAAAATCATGAATTTGTATCAACACTAGATTGATGCATGATAGAGGGTGTCTAATGTGATATTAATGAATGCTTCATTCTTTAGTTCTTCCTTAGTCAAGACAAAAACATTTTTCTACATGTCTTGAGGTATGTCTTCTATAGTGACAACATATTTTTGTTCACTTTAATCTACCTTCTTATTCTCTGCTCTAGATTATATAGCTCATCATAATCTTCCTAATTGTCTAGTTTCACTAGTTCTACCCCCCTTTCTTCTTCATTTGTTGGAACTAACAACCCAAATTCTGTCTTCCAACTCAATATATTTTCTTGCAAAAAATATTCTATTTTATTGTTCAAAAGTTTAAATTTCCTTGTCTTCGGCACAATCTTCTTATTGAAATGCCTTAGGGAAAAAGACGTGTATCTTCCCTAAATCTGGCATAGTCTAGGCTAATGTTGTTTCTCTTATTTTCCTTTCAATAGAATTTTCCCATTTCTAATTTGTGTCCATATTATTGCTTAGTTCTTCATGGATTTCCTTCCCTAATGCTAAAGGAGTATGTTTAAACTTTATCATCATATCTAGTAGTGCTTTCTCAACCTTTTCTTTATCAATTTTCTCTAAAGAATCATATAACTTGTTTAAATCCAAAAATTCCTACTGAATTTTTTATATTGTCACATACGTTATCGATATCTTGAGGAGATTGTGTTGGAACAATTTGAGGCTTTCTGATATGATCTAAATCTATTCTTTCACCTTCATCTTCTTCACCCTTAGGCATAACAATGAGTTTCATCCTTCACTTCTTCTTCTGACCTTGCTTGGTCCCTTTGGCAACTTGTTTCCTCTTTGGTGTACCTTTTTCCTTAATTTCTTGTTTAACTTAGCTACTCCTTTCTTTGGCATTAAATTTGTAGGAGATATTGCCTTAGATTGTAGTCTTGTGACTCTTCTTTGATGTGTAGAGCTAGGAGGTGTAACATTTTTCTTTAGATTCCAAAATGCCTTAGCATCTACAATCATAATTTTCATTTTTTTTTCCTTAGGCTTCACAAAAACTAACTCTTTTCCTTTTGATTCTTCTTTTTCATCATCCTTGTTAGTTTCCTCATCTCCACCATTACCTCTTTTATCTATAGGGGTTTCTCTCCAAGTTTTCCTTCAAGATTCACAATCATCTTCTTTCTTTTCCTATCCATCTTGGGCACTTTAGTTTTCATCAACATCTTGATCTTTTTTTTTATATAGGTGTTGAATGGCTTGACATTCTTATTTATCTCTTCATAAAGAAAGGTTACCACTACTAAAGATATCTCATCTATGTTCACATCATATTTCATATGCCTTAGCCATGCCACCCTTGGTAATATAGCTTGTGCACAAGTATAGCCAATGTCCACCATGAAACAAATGTCATCATAATAATGGTAAGTGAATGACTCAGTGGTGAAGGAGCACCAAGGGGTAAAGATGAAATGCTAATGATTTTTCAGTTTTTAAATGTTCTAACCAACCATTGAAGAAATAAGGAATAGGAATAAAGTCCCAAGGTAAGTCTAGGAGGTTTGAATAGGTAGGATTTGGAATTTCAATCAAGTTTTGTCAATTAGTTCCTGATAGGAAAAAACTACTTAGAATTTCTCTTTAAGGAAAAATATGAAAAAATTGTCTAAAAGGGGAAAATATATGTTCAAAAATGTCACTTAGGTGTTTCAAGTTCATTTTACAAGGTTTGATGAAAAACTTATCAACTTTGAAGGCTCAACTTGCTAAATTGCAAAAGTTGTCAAAAAGTTGCATTGACAACTTTGTAATTTTTTCAAAATTGCATAGCAATTTTTTGCACAATTTTGAGGAATGAACTACATGGGTAGTTATGGATTGAACTAAGATCCAAGATTTAGGAGGGATCCTACATAAATTCCTTCCGAGTCATTTCCAAGGGGTCGATGCTAAGTTGTATGGATATTACATTCTAAAGGAGAGTTTTGTGTGATAGAAAATATGGTTTGAAGGATTGAATGAGAATTTTTGATCGGTTAGATTACCATTTTTGATGGATTAGTGCATTTTTATCATGTGCAGGATCTATTCATACTTTTTTTTATTCATAGCATTCATTTAGCAAGGTTTAGAAAATTAGTTAGATTATGTGTTCCTGCTATCCAATTTTGAGTTATCAACACTAAAATGGCTATGGCTTGAACTTCCTTGGTCAAAAAACCATGGATCTTGGAAATCAAGAAATAGCCCCTGTAGGTAATGTGTATAGTGATTTTTGGGTCTATGCAAGTCAAGAAGTTAATTTTTCAAGTGAGCCCTAGGCAAGCAATGTAGACTTGGCAAGGTGCAATGAGAGCTTGAATTGAAGTTTTGGTGATAACAGTGGATTGGCACATGAAAATATTGTTTAGTAAATGAAGGAGCAGGATGTAAAGGGTTCATAACATAGATGAGGATTTTTCAAGTAGAGTTTGAAACTGTTGGTGAAAGATTCATCGTTATTACCTTTGAAACCCTTAAAAGAAGGGTTTTTTGAAGCCGTACTATACGATCAACAAAGACACCTAAGACCTACAAAATCTTCAAGCTTAGGTAATTATGAATCAAATTCTCAAAGGGACCAAGTGGCCTTGCTAATATTTTTTGGGCATTATAGCTTGTTCCTTGTTTTGAGGAGAGCTAATAGGGACTCTTAGGGCTACAAGGCTAAAAGGGGCAATTTGGAGTTATAGGTGTATGAACCTCAAAAGAATGATGTAAAATGATAGGTAATGTGTCAAGAACCCCATAGAGATGGTTCAAACTTGATTTTTCACCTTTAATCTTTTTGGAGAAGTTTTAGCACTCTAGTCCAAAAAATGCATAGTTGGGGAACTAGAGGTAGAAGATGGAAACTTGAATTGTTGGGTGAGTTTCTTGGTGAAAGGGAACTAGGAAGGAGTCTTATAGGTTAGGGTTTGAGATAGAAACCCTAATTAGGATTGGATTATCCTTGTAAGAGAAAGAAATTTATAAAGTGAAGAAGCTCACAATGAAAGTGGTATCAAAGCCATAAAATTGTGGCTTGTGGTGGTACCCACTGAGTCAAGTGGATCTTCAAAGATGGTTACCAATGAAAAGTTAGAAAAGGAGGTAGATGAGAAAAGGAAGACCATGGAAGAGAAGATAAAGCTTGTTGATGAGGCCATAAAGGAGATGAAAGATAAGTTAAAGGAGACAAAATATGAAGAATTCAGAAAAGGTAAAGAAAAGGAGAGTTTGGAAGATGAGATACCTAAACTAGATTGTCCACTTGGTGAAAAAGAACCAATCCTCAAATTCCTTAAATAATTTACAGGAAAGAGCCTAGAAAATGTCTCACTATTCCATGGAAATATGGATGTAGAGATGGTACTAGAATTGATAAAGAGCATTGAGAATTACTTCAAATATGAGGGGAAAATAGAGGCCCAAAAGGTGAGATTTGCAAAATCTAGATTGAAAGATCAAGAATTGACATGATGGAAGTTTGTGCAAGAGGAAAGAGAGAGTGAAGGAAATAAAACTATAGCTTATTTGAAGGCTATGATGGATAAGCTAAAAGAAACCTATTATCTAGAAGACTATGAGATTCAAATTCACAAGGAGAGGAAGAATCTCAAGAAAAAGGATCTTGATGTGGCTAACCATATTGAGGAGTTTTAGAAGTTGGCTCTAAGATCAAGGTTGTGGGAGGAAGAAAGAATTAAGGTGGCTAGGTATATAAATGGTGTTGAGTGGTCTATTCAAGATGCATTTTGTTTGTTTACTCTCACCACATTGCAAATTTTTTTTCAAATGGATAGTAAAGTGGAAGATAAACTAGGGAAGGAAAGGGACTCAAGTTCAAAAAAAGGAGCTAGAGCTAAAGACTTCAGAGGTGGCTCAAGAGGAGGCTCTATTGGTAGGACCAATGAGAAGAGAAGCTATGGGGATTCCAAGTGGAATGAGTAGGCCAGTGAGACTAGTCATAGGGAAGGTTTAAGAAGAGATAGAGGATCCAAAAATGGTGACAAAGCAAGATATGAGAACAATAATAGAGGCTCACACTTCATCAATATGATGTGTTATAATTGTGGCAAATTGGGAAATCCTAATTATAAATAGCTAGAGAAGGCATCATCATCCTATAGAGAGAAGAAGATTACATATGTCGAAGAGGAAGACAATCCAAAGGTAGGTGAAGTGGACTGTGACATAGAGAAGGGTGAAAACCTCATGTTAAGGAGTGTCTAGGTTATGGAACCCATAAATGATGAACCCAAGTAGAGAAAGGCAATACTCTAAACTACTTGTAAGATACTAGGGAAGGCATGAAAGGTAATCATAGACTTAGGGTCTACTAAAAATGTTTTATTAGAGGTAGTACAATGAAATCTTGGAGTAACAAATATCCCACAAGTGTGTCCTTATAGGGTGACTTGGTTAAAGGGGAAGAGTATCCTAGTAAATGAACAAGTATGGGTATACTTCACCATTAGTAAATATGAGGACGAGGTCCTATGTGGTGTGTTCCACATGGATTCTTTCCATCTACTCTTAGGAAGGCCTTGGTAGTGAGACAAAGAGGTAGTAAATAGTAGGAAGGAAAACACAGATTCTTTTCAGAAAGTTGGGGTAATGTATAGGATACAGTCCATAATGGAAGAATATACGATGGAGAAGGTTACTACCAAGACATTATTGATGAGTTGAAAAGAGTCCCTCAAGGACTTGAAGGAAGGTGAAAGAGTAGGGTATAACATCATGGTAAAGCCTAAGGAGGAGAAGTCTCCTTCACAAACACCTATATCGAAAGAGGTACAAAATCTATTGAACTAGTTCAAGGATATGTACCACCAACTTTACCCCCTAAAAATAATCAATTTAAATTCATACGTGGAGCATCATTGCCAAAAAAAGCTACACGCAAGATGACTCCATAGTACAACAAGGAGATTGCAAGGCAAGTATAATAGTTGCTTGATCAATGACTGATTAGGAAGAGCATCAGTTGATGTGTTGTACAAGTTGTCCTAGCACCTAAAAAGGGAAGTGAGTGGAGAATGTGTACTGATCCTAGGGAAATCAGTAGAATCAAAATTAGGTATAGAATTTCTATTCCTAAAATAGAGTACTTTATGGTATATCTATGTGGGGCTAGGTACTTTTCCAAAATTTGATCTCAAAAGTGGATATTATTAAATGAGGATGAAAGAGGGAGATGAGTGGAAGTCTTCATTTACGACTAATGAGAGTCTTTGTGAGTGGTTGTTAATGTCATTTGGTCTTACAAATGCACCAAGTACCTTCATGAGAGTCATGAATGAGGTTTTGAAAGACTACATAGGAGTATTTGTTGTTGTATACCTAGATGGCACCCTCATCTTCAACAAGACAAAGGAGGAGCATATGAAGCACCTATAGATGGAGTTGAGGAAGCTTCAAGAGGAAAATTTGATAGTAAACCTAGAAAAGAGTGATTTCATGGATGGGCTATTTTATTTAGGGTTCATAGTATCACAAGAGAATCTAAATATGGACAAGGACAAGGTGTAAGAAATATTTAGTTGGCCTACTCCTAGATCTGCTACTAAGGTCAAAAACATTTGTGCCTAGCATGGTTTTATAGGAAGTTTGTGAGTATAGTCAATGAAATTTGTGCACCCATGAATAATACCATTAAAGGAGGCATGGAGAACATGCTCACATGGACCAAAGAAATAAATCCAAGTTTTGAGAGGTTGAAGAAAGAAGTGGCAACACAAGCAATATTGGTTTTGCCTAGTTTTGGGTAGCCATATGTGGTGGAGTGTGATGCTAGTAACATAGCAGTTGTGGTAGTTTTAAGCCAAGAGGGCAGACAAGTAGAATTTTTTAGTGAGAGGCTTAATGACAAAATGATAATGTATTTAGCATATGATCTAGAGCTCTATGGAGTTTTCCAAGCCCTCAAGAAGTGGAAGCATTACCTATTTCCTAAGGGTTTTTTGGTCTTCATAGATAACCAAGCTCTAAGATTTATCAAATCATAGGAGAAGATAATTTTGATGAACATCAAATGAATGCATTTCTTGTAGTCCTACACTTTCACCATCAAACAAAAAAAAGGCACAAACAATAAGGTGGTAGATGGTCTAAGTAGGAGGTTGTTGACAGTACAAATGGTCAAGTTGTAGAGGATAGGATTAGATGGATTCAAAGACCTATATGAGGAGGACACTAACTTTTTAGAGGCCTACTAGGTATGTTTTAACTTTTCTAATCATTTTCATAGTGACTTTGTTGAATACACCCTGCAAAATGGGTTATCATTCAATGGTCAACACTTGTGCATCCCAATGGGATCTATGAGGGAAAATCTCATACAAAGGAAGGAAAATGAGAGAATGAGTGGTCACTTTGGTCTTAATAAGACTTTAGACCTTGTGGAGAGGTTCTATTACTGGCCCAAAATGAAAATGGATATGAGGAGGTATGTGGAGTAGTGTGGCATATGTCAAAAGGCAAAGGGCACTTCATAAAATGTAGGATTCTACCAACCTCTACCCATTTCTAATAGACCTTGGGAATGCATCAACATGGATTTAATAGTGGGATTTCCAAGGACTAGGATAGAATTAGATAGTGTGTTTGTGGTGGTGAATAGGTTCAACAAAAGGCACAAACAATAAGGTGGAAGATGCATTAAGTAGGAGGTTGTTGACAATACAAAAGGTCAAGTTGCAGAGCATTGGATTTGATGGATTCAAGGACCTATATGAGGAAACTAAATTTTTAGGGGCCTACAAGGTATGTTTTGACTTTTCTAATCATTTTCATAGTGACTTTTCTAAATACACCTTACAGAATGGGCTATTGTTCAAGGGTCAACACTTGTGCATCCCAATGGGGTCTATGAGGGAAACTCTCATACAAGAGAAGTAAAATGGGAGCATGAGTGCTCACTTTGCTCTTAAAAAGACTTTAGACCTTGTGGAGAGGTTATCTTACTACCCCAAGATGAAAATGGATGTGAGGAGGTATGTGGAGTAGTGTGGCATATGTCAAAAGGCAAGGGGCACTTCATCAAATGTAGAACTCTACCAACCTCTACCCATTTCTAATAGGCCTTAGGAATGCATCAACATGGATTTCATAGTTGGATCTCCAGGGACTAGGATAGGGTTAGATAGTGTGTTTGTGGTGGTGGATAGGTTAGAAAAAAGGCACAAATAATAAGGTGGCATATGCTTTGAGTAGGAGGTTGTTGACAGTACAAAAGGTCAAGTTGTAGAGCATATGATTAGATGGATTCAATGACCTATATGAGGACACTAACCTTTTTGGGGCCTACAAGGTATGTTTTGACTTTTCTAATCATTTTCATAGTGACTATGCTGAATACACCTTGCAGAATGGGTTATTTATCAAGGGTCAACACTTGTGCATCCCAATGGGATCTATGAGGGAAAATCACATACAAGAGAAGTACAATGGGAGCATGAGTGGTCACTTTGGTCTTAACAAGACTTTAGACCTTGTCGAGAGGTTCTATTATTGGCCCAAGATGAAAAGGTATGTGAGGAGATATGTAGAGTAGTGTGTTATATGTCAAAAGGAAAAAGGAACTTCATCAAATGTAGGACTCTACCAACCTCTACCCATTTCTAATAGGCCTTGGGAATGGATCAAAATGGATTTCATAGTGGGATTGCCAAGGACTTAGATAGGGTTAGATAGTGTGTTTTTGGTGGTGTATAGGTTCAACAAAATGAGCCATTTCATCCCATGCAGGACAAGACATTATGCAAGAAATATTGGCAACTTATTCTTCAAGGAGGTGGTTAGTATGCATAGCTTGCCAAGGAGCATAGTTGCTGACAGAGATGTCAAATTTATGGGCACTTTTGGAAGACCCTATGGAAGAGGCTTGGAAAAAACCTAACACATGGTTTTGCCTACCATCTCTAAACAAATGGGTAGACAAAGGTCATCAACAGGGTCCTAGGAAAACTATTAAGGTGTCTAACCAAGGAGTATGGGAAAAGTTGGGAGAAAGTCATACCATAGGTAGAATTTTCCTATAATGATAGTAAGAACAAAAGAAAAAAGTCAAGCCCTTTCCAAATACTATATGGGACTCATACAAGGGGCATCATGAACCTAAGGAACTTACCAAGTGCTGTAGGAGCACCCTAGGTTTTTCTCCAGCCCTAGTCCATATTTTCTATTCATGATCGAAGGTGTGAGTCACATTGAGTAGAGACCATTGAATAAGAAACTAGAGGAAATTCAATATTTTATTCATCTAACATTCATAAGATCACAACCATAAATGAAAATAATCTATCAAAGTGTGTGAAGTGGTAAGAAATTCAAAATGAAGGTTGGTACATGGTCATAATTATCAATAATGAACAATAGTTTAGAGCCGTGAAGCAATGATAAATGGTAGAGAAAATAGTTTTGCACCCTTGTCTCTAGTGAATGCAAAGTCAAGATAGCCATTGAAAATTAGAGATCAAGTCATCTTGGAACATCACAAGAGTAAAATGAGATGCCAACATAAAAATGGTGAAGTAGCAATAGACTGTATTGCATCATTATGACTGTCAAGTCAAACATCAGTGAAACTATAGCAAAGTCATGAACCAAGCTTATCACATGATTGCAAGGCTAGCTGGATATTTAAGGAAAACTATATCAAAGTCATGAATAAGGCATATTGCATGTTTTTAAGGGTAGGTGGACCATTAGGAAAAACCTTTGAAAAGTTGTGCTAAACACTTTTTGCAAGGTCACAAGGTCAAGTGAACTACTAGAAGAAGTATGTCTAAAATTGCACCAAGCATTCACAACATTGCAACATGAATGCACGTAGTTGAAGAATAAGATTTGAAATGGTGAAATAAACAAGAAATAGTTAAGTGTATCATCACAACTAAAAATGAAATCACTAACAAGGGAGTTGGGATGGGGAGGAAATGACATATTCGCAACTTCACAACCCAGTAATGAAAAAAAGGGAAGGGACATGCAATAAAAGAAAATGAACATGTTAATGCCAAGAAATAGTTATAACCAACAAGAAGTGGTAGAGCTGAAGGGTGGTTGGGCATTTTAGTTTTCCAAATTGTGCTGATTTGTTACAATAAGCTAGAAGAAGATATAAGAAGATGAAAGATCTCATATGGTAAGAGGGAGAGTTATGAGGAGTTAGAACTAGTTGAAAATTTATAGGAGATAGAAGCTACTAAATGTAATGTGATTTTGAAAATTCAATATAGATAGTTTTAGTGTGTGCTAAGTGATTTTCAATTTGTAAATTTATTGGCTATTAGAAGGACTTGATAGAGAAGGATTATGTTGCTTAGGAGTAGTCCAATAAATGGATTCTTCTTGATCCTTGTGTTAAATCAACTAGACTACTAGAGTTGAGAAGAATTTGCTACAAATATGTTATTTGTTTTTCTATTTGTATCTATGGTGAATATAGTTGGGAATTCAACCAAGGCCTGGGCGAGTAGAGTATGTTTCACTTAGGGACTTGAAATAAGAAGTTGGGAGTTGAGAGAGCATGATTGTTCTATATCAATCATGAGGAGTGAGAAGAGTAATTAGATAGTTTTTTTAGTGGATAGGAAGTCTTAAGGAGGGGATTACAAAACTAGTTCCCCTTAGTGTTAGGATCAGGTTGTAACCTTAGGAGGCTCAATAAAGAGTCCAAGGAGTCCTAGAAAAGACTAGGGCTTAGTGTGGAAGATGACCTCCCCATCATATTGGTATCAAAGCCATAATATTTTGGCTTGTGTGTTATGTTGTATACTCCTAGATCCAATGGGTGTTCAAGGATGGTGAGTAATGCTAAATTGGTTATGAAGGTAGATGAGTAGAAGAGAGTTCTGGAAGAAAAGACTAGACTTATAGGCATGGCTATAGTGGAGATGAAAAATAAGTTCAACAAGATGGAAGAAGAAGCCCAAGAAAAACAAGATGAATACCTTGGAAAAGGTGAGGAGAAAGTAAATTCGGAGGATGAAATACCTAAGCTAGATCCTTTATTTGGTGAAGGTGAACCATTTCTCAAAGCCCACAAGGAATTGGGATGAAAAAGCCTAGAAAATATGTCATTGTTCCACTATAAAATAGATGCTAAGGTGGTCCTAGAATGGATTGATAGTATAGAAAACTATTTTGAATGAAAAGAGGTAATAGAGGCACAAAAAGTGACATTTGAAAAATCTATATTAAAAGGACAAGCGCTTACTTAGTGGAAGTGTTTACAAGAGGAGACGGAAAGAGAAGGGAAGAAACCAATAGCTAGTTGGAAGGCTATATTGGAAAAGGTAAAAGAAAGCTATTCACCAAAAGATTATGAGATTCAATTATACAAGTAGAGGTAAAATATCAAACAAAAGGATCTTGATGTGGCTATCTACACTAAGGAGTTTCAAAAGTTGGATCTAAGGTTGAGGGTACATGAGGCAAAGAGAATGAAGGTACAAAGGTATCTAATTGGCCTTAAGTGGTCTATTCAAGATTAGTTGAGCTTGTTTAGTCCCACCACATTATAGAGATGTGTTCAAATGGCTAGGAAGGTGGAAGATCAATTAAGCAAAAAGGGGACTCAAGTACCAAGAATAGAGGTAGAGGTAAAGATTTCAAATGTGGCTCAAGAGGAGGTTCTAGTGGAAGGAAATATGAACAAAGAGGTTATGGGTATTACAAATAGAATAAGAAGACTAGTGGAACTATTCAGATGAATAGCTCTAACTGGAAAAGAGTAGACAATAATGGTTATAGAGGTAGAAATGAGAACAACAACAGAGGCTCACAATTTAGTAATATGAAGCATTATAACAATGGAAACTTTGGGAATCCTACCTATAGATGTCTAGAGAAGGCATCATCATCCTATGGATAGAATAAAATCACCTACATCAAAAAAGAAAACAATCCTAGAATAAGTGAGGTGGATCTTGATGTAGAAAATGATGAAAGCCTCATATTGAGGAGAGTCTTAGTTAAAGAACTAGTAAATGAGGATTCCAAGAAGAGAAGGGAATAATTTAGGACTACTTTCAAAACACTAGGTAAGTTGTGCAAAGTTATCAAAGACTTAGGGTCTACTAACAATGTAATGTTAGAGGAAGCAGTACAAAATCTTGGTTTACCAAAGATAGATCACATTTGTGTCCTTATACAGTGACACGGTTGAACAAAGTGCAGAACATCCTAGTGAATGGATAAGTATGTGAAGACATCACTATTGATAAGTATCAAAGTAGGATCGTATGCGATGTGCTCCCCATGGATGGTTGTCATCTATTGTTAGGAAGGCCTTGGTAGTATTATAGGGAGGTAGTACATCATGGGAAGGAAAATAAGTATTATTTCAAGAAGGATGGGGTCACTTATAGAATACAGTCAATAGTGGATGAATAAAAGATAGAGAAGGATACTGCCAAGACATTATTGATGAGTGCAAAAGAATTCCTAAATGACTTAAAAGAAGAAGAAATTGGATTTTTTGTCCTGTTGAAGCCTAGAGAAGAAGAGGTGAAGAAACATTATGTTTTACCAAAGGATGTACAAGCTATGTTGGATTAGTTTAGGGATATCATTAGTGATGGTACACCATCTACAATACCTCAATAGAGAGTGGTAAGTCATCATTCTACTAGGATCTTCATTTCCAAACAAGGCTTCTTACATGATGACTCCTAAACAAAGCAAGGAGATTGCTAGGCATATTCAAGGATTGTTAGATCAAAGATTGATCAAGAAGAGAATCAACCCATGTGTAGTACCAATTGTACTAGCACCAAAGGGAGGAGGTAAGTGGAGACTTTTTATTGATTCTAGATCCATAAATAAGATAGCCATAAGATATAGGTTTCTCATTCCTATAATATAGGATTTGAAGGATTGTGTAGGCAATGCACATTACTTTTCTAAAATTGATTTAAAAAGTGGTTACTACCAAATTAGAATGAAGGAAGGTGATGAGTGGAAAACAATCTTCAAAACCACTGAAGGATTATATGAAAGGTTAGTCATGTCATTTGGCCTCTCAAATGCACCAAGCACATTTATGAGACTAATGAATGAAGTGTTGAAACATTATATTGATAATTTTATCATGATTTACCTAGATGACATTTTGGTTTATAAAAAGAGTAAAGAAGAGCACCTCAAATATTTTGGAAATTTTTTTGAGAAGGTTGCAAGAAGAAAAACTAACCATTAACCTAGAAAAATGTGGGTTCATGAAAGAAGAACTAGGTTACCTTGGTTTTGTTGTATCACAGGGTAGGTTGAAGATGGATGAATATAGGGTCAAAGCATTTTAACTTTTCCTACACCAAATACAAGTACAGTTGTCAAAAAATTTCATGGTTTGTCTTAGTTTTATAGGAAGTTCATCATAAACTTCAATGAGATACGTGCTTCTATTATTGAAACTATCAATCAAAGAATGAAGAAAAATTTTCTATGGACAAAAAGGTTAGATGAAGGATTTGAAAGACTAAAGAAAGAGGTAGCTACTAAACAATTCTTGATACTACCTAGCTTTGAGAAATTATTTCCAGTGGAGTGTGATGCAAGAAACATTGTTGTCAGAGCAGTCTTATGTCAAGAAGGAAGACCTATTGCATTTTTAAATGAAAGGTTGAATGAAGCCAAATCAAGGTATTCTTCCTATGATCTTGAATTATATGCATTAATGCAAGCACTTAGAAAAATGGAGACATTATCTATTTTCCAAGGAATATCTGATCTTCACACACAATCAAGCCTTAGACTTTATTAATTCATAGGAGAAGATAATTTTGAGGCTAATCAAATGGGTGGAATTTTGGCAGTCTTACATTTTTATTACTAAGAACAAGAAGGGTATTAGTAAGAAAGTAGTAAATTCTTTAAGCAGGATGTTGTTGATAGTGTAGGAGATTCAATTGAAAAGTAGAGTAGAGGAATTCAAGGATCTCTATGAAGTAGATGAAGATTTCTCATAAGCCTACAAGGTATTCTTATCTTTCAAAAATTATTTTGATAGTGAGTTTGGTAATTATACATTCTAGAATGGTTTTTTGTTTAAGGATAATTAGCTTTGTGTTCTAAGAGGTTCAATGAGAGATAACCTTATCTAGAAGAAACATAATGGCTATCTGAGTAGAGACTTTGGTTTAAATAAAACCCTATAGCTTATAAGTAGACATTACAATTGGCCTCAGATGTAAAAAGATGTGAGAAGGAATGTTGAACAATGTAACATTTGTTAGAAATAAAAAGGAACCTCATCAAATGATGGTTTGTATCAACCATTTCCCATACCTGATAGACCTTGGGAATGTCTATGTATGGATTTCATTATAGGGTTACCTATAACAAAAAATAGTTTTAATATTGTGTTTATAGTAGTGGATAGGTTGAACAAAATGAGACATTTTATACCATGTAAAAACACTCATGATGCAAGCTACATTGCACACATGCTTTTGAAGGAAGTAGTCAGATTTCATGGATTACAAGTTAGTATTATGTCTTATAGAGATATCAAATTCAAGGGTCATTTGTAGAAGAAATTATGGAGAAGATTAGGAGAAACTTTTTCCCATAGTTTTGCATACCATCCTCAAACTGATGTTCAAACTAAAGTAATCAATAGAGTACTTGCAAATCTTCTTAGATGTTTAACAAAAGAATATGGATAGAATTGGGATCAAGTTTTACCACAGGCCAAGTTTTCCTATAATGTTAGATTCCATTTCAAATTGTTTAAGGAAGAAAAACTAGAGGAATTTATGAACTCAGGGAGATGAAAGACCATGGAATGATCAATGGGCATCTTGAATATTTTTCTCAGTCCATGAAAGAGGTACATGATTAGGTCAAGAAGACTCTGATAGAGGCAAATGAGAAACTAAAAGAAAAGGTGGATAAAGGTAGAAGAGATGTACAAATTTAAGTTGGAGACTTGATATTAGTACACTTGAACAAATCCAAGTTATAGAAAGGAGTTTTAAACAAATTTTAGATGAGAAGAATGGGTCCCTAGATTCTAGAAAAGTACGAACATAATGCATATAAATTGGATTTACCTAAGGAATTAGGGTTATCACTTATCTTCAATGTCAAGAACCTAATTTCCTATAAAAGAATTGAGTTAGCTAAAGATACTCAGAAAGAGAAAATGGAGAAAGATGTCCAAGATATCAATATACCAGCACAACACAAACTACAAGCTGAAAATATACTAGATTCTAGAGTGAAGTAGACAACTAGACATCAAGTATAGATGGAGTATCTCATTCAATGAAAATAATTACCCACTACAGATGCAAAAAGTGTCATTAGTATAGGGATTTTTTCGACTAATCAAACTTAGTCTCTTTTTCACATAGGGGGAGTATGGTGTAGGAGAACCCTAGGGTTTTCTCCAGCCCTAGTTCCAATTTTGTGTTCATGATAAGAGGAGTGGATGACATTGAATAAAGGCCATCGAATAATAAACTAAGGATGTTCAAGCTTTCATTCATCCAACATTTGCAATATTGAAACCATCAATGAATAATGGTAGTCTAAGCATGTGACATGACAAGATAGTTAAAATGAAGGTTGGCACATGGTCACAACTATCAATGACTAACAATAGCTTAGACTAGTGAAGAAATGATGAACAATAGAGAAAATAATTTCCCACTCTTACCACCAGTAAATACTAACTCAAGATAACTACTGCAAACAGGTGATCAACTCATCTTGTAATATCAGAAGAGTAAAGGAAGCCACTATCATAACTATGAAAAAATAGTAATAGACTGCATTGCATGATTGAGACTATCAAGTCAAACATCAATGAAACTACACTGAAGTCATAACCTAGGCTTATCGCATGATGGCAAGGGTAGTTGGACAGTTAAGGAAAATTGTAGTGAAGTTGTGAATAAGAAATATCATATGATCACATGGGAAGGTGGATAGTTAGGGAAAACTAAAGTAAAAGTTATGCTAAACATTTTTTTCAAGGTTGGAAGGTTATCCGAACCACGAAAAGTAGGTACAAAGTCATGCCAAGAATTCACTGCATCACAACATGAATGTAGGTAGTCGGAGAATAAGTTGTGAAATGGTGAAATAACCAAGAAATAATAAAGTGCATCATCCCAAATTAAAATTAAATTAGTGACAAGGGAGTTGTGATGGAACGAAAATGACATCCTCACACCTTTGCAACCTAGTAATGACAAAGAGGGAATGAACACATGAAAATAGAAAATCAACATGTCAGTGCAAAGAAGCAGTTACAACCAAAAAGAAGTGGTAGAGTTGAAGAGTGGTTGAACATTTTAGTTTATTGAATCTTGATGATTTTCTTAAATGAGCTAGAAGAAGATATAAGAATTTGAATGTTCTCATATGGAAGGAGGGAGAGTTAGGAGGAGTTATAACTAGTTGGAAATTTCTAGGAGATAGAAGCTACTGAATGTAATGTGATTTTTGGAATTCAATAAAGGTAGTTTTAGTTTGTTAAGTGAATTTCAATCTATAAATTTATTGATTACTGGCACGACTTGATAAAGTAGGATTGTTTTTCTTAGGATTAGTTGAATAAATGGATTCTTCTTGATCTCTTTGTTCAATCAAATGGACTACTTGAGTTGAGAAGAATCGCTTGTAAATATTTTCATTGTTTTTCTATTTGTGTGTGTGTTAAAGCTAGTTGAGAACTCAACCAATGCCTAGGCAAGTAGAGTATGTTTTGGTTAGGGAATCTAAATAAGAAGATGAGAGTGGAGAAAGCATGATTTATCTATGTTAGTCATGAGGAGGATTGAGAAGAGTAATTGGATAGTCTTTTTGGTGGGTAGAGAAGTCCTGAGGAGGGTATAATAAAATTAGTTCCCTCTAGTGTTTAGGTCAGGTTGTAACCCTAGGAGGCTCAATAAAGTGTCCAAGGAGTCCTAGAAGAAAGTAGGTCTTAGTCTGGAAGATGATCACCACATCTTCAGGCCATGATGAGATCAGTGGGCATGTTGATGACTTTGTTCAACCCATGAAAGAAGGGTATGACCAGGTTAAGTAGACCTTGATGTAGGCATATCATAAAATGAAGAAGAAGAAGGATGAAGGGAAATGAGAGTTGTAGTTTCAACTAGGAGAATTGGTGATGGTTTATATGAACAAATCCAAGTTGTAAAAGGGCATCCCAAGTAAGTTGTAGATGAAGAGGATCGGGCATTGCAAGATACTTGAGAAGTATGGACCCAATGTAGGTATATGGTAGACCTACCTAAAGACATGGCCATCTCTCTCATCTTTAATTTCAAGGACCTAATGCCTTATAAGGGTACTAAGGTTGATGAAGTAGAGTATCAAGAAGAGCTAAGTAAGGATATCTTAGACCTGCAAGTACCTAAAAGGAAACAACCACATGTAGAGAGGATAATAAATTATATGGTGAAGAATAATACAATGAATAAGGTTTATAAGGAATGTCTAGTGAAATGGTTGGATACACCTAATGCTAAGGCCACTTGGATTAATAAGAGTGATTTCAAGAAGCATGGCATCATCAAGGAATTCCTCTCTCTAGTAGTACCTTAGTCTTTTTCTTGTAAGGGCATAATGGTGCAGGAGCAGCTAGGGGTAAAGATAAAACCCAAATACATTTTTAGTTTGTAAATGTTATAACCAACCATTGAATAAATAAGGACTAGGAATAAATTCCCATGGTAAGTTTAAGAGGTTTGAATAGGTAGGATTTGGAATGTGAGTCATGTTTGTTCAATTAGGTCATGATAAGTAATAATTGTTTAGAATTTCTCAATAAGGAAAGATGTGGAAAAAAGGCCTAAAAGAGGGAACGATGTGTTAAAAAGTGGAACTTAGGTGTTGTAGTTTCATTTAAAAAATTTTGACAAGAAACTTGTCAAGTTTGAAGGTTCAACTTGTAAAATTGCAAAAGTTGTCAAAAAGTTACATTGATAACTTTGCAATTTTTACAAAATTCCTTAGCAACTTTTTGCATAGATTTTGATGAACGAACTACATGAGTAGTTATAGCTTGAACCAAGGACCAAGATGGAAGAGGGAGCCCTTCAAAATCATTTCCAAGGGTTGGATACTAAGTTGTAAGGACATCACATTCTAAATTAGAGTTTTGTGTGATAGAAAATGTGGTTTGAAGAATTGAATGATATTTTTGGATTGATTAGCTAACTTTTTTAGTAGGATCTTTGCATAGTTTTTAATTCTGACAATTCATTCTAAAAGGTTTATAAAATTAGTTAGATTGTGTGTTCTTATTGTCCAATTTTGAGTTACGAGCACTAAAATGGTAATGGCTTGAACTTGCTTCATCAAAACATAATGGCTCTCAAAAATCAAGAAAAAGTCCTTGCAAATAATTTATATAGTTATTTTGGTGTCTATGCAAGTCAAAAAGTTAATTTGTCAAGGGGGCCCTGGGCAAGCAGTTCAGGCTTGGCAAGGTTCAATGAAAGCTTGAATTGAATTTTTGGTGACAACAATGGATTGGCACATGGCAATATTCTTTAGGCAATGAAGGATTAGAATGTGAAGGTTTCATTACTTAGAGGAGGATTTTGGAAATGTATTTTGAAATCGTTGATGAAAGATTCATTGTCGTTTCCTTTGAAACCCTTAAAAGAATGATGTAGAATAATAGGAAATGTGTCAAGAAACTATAAGGATGGTTTAAAATTAGTTTTTTCCATTTAGGTATTTTGGGTGAAGTTTTGGCACTCTAGGCTAGATAATGCATAGTTGGTGAACTGGAGGTAGAGCATGGAAGCTTGAATTGTTGGGTGGCTTTCTTGGTGAAAGGGGATTTGGAAGGAGTCTTATAGGTTGGGGTTTGGGATATAAACCATAAGTAGGCTACGAGTAGCCTTGTAAGAGAAAGAAAGCTCTAAAGTGAAGAAACTCCCCATCACTTGGGGATCCTTATTCTATTCTTTATTTTTCCTTTAAACTAATAAGAGTATTCAACCAAAATAGTTTTAAAATTTTCTCCCAATTTCTCATTGAAACCATTGATTTTATTAGTCACTGATTTGTTTCTATCTAGGGCACAACTTCTCCAATAGTAGGGAATTAATTTTGCACATAGAAGAATATACACATTAGGAATGATCCAAACTTACATAAAGTATTTTTATCTTTCCAAATTTCTCCAAGATTATTAGCTAGCTAGATGAATTTTATCTTGGAAAGGTCATAACTATGATTTGTGTTCATATTCTTATACCACAAGTCTATTGCAATGTAGGGCACACTATTTAGTTGGCTTGACTAATAAAATTGTTGTGTAATCACACTTATTTTGAATTCAATGATAAGATCTATAATTACATAAATATGCATTCCTCAATCATTCCACTTATCCTTTATTTTTTCTATGATTATAATTTCTTGTTGGGCATTGTGCAATTTTTACTTGAGCTAGAGTAGGCTACCATGTTACTCAATGATTTATTACCATGTTTGATTTATAATGACCTATTATTTTTCCATATTTTCATGTCATGTATCATGCTAAACAAAACATTTATGTAATAAACTCTAAAAACCTCAGGAAAAGCTAGGGCATGGGTAAGCTGTTTCTCAGGAACAACTTTATTCTACTATTTCAACACTCTATTCTCACATAGGTTGTCATAGGCATTTCTAAGTTCAAAATATCTAATCTATTGAAAATTTGGCTAAGAAAGACATTGTATGTAGTCATTTATTGCAAAACCATATTTAGTATGAAGATGAAAGACTTTGTTTATTAAATCATAAAAATTGTCTAAGTATCATATAGGTTATCTAACAAGACAGATAGAGTTTTGGTTGGAAAACTTCACAAAAGTTATATTAGCAAGTCCACACTTAAGGGAGTGTAGTATAGACAACTATGATGATGTATTTTAGAGCATAAGTTAGTATAGGCTATATGGACAAAGTTATGAGAAGATTACTAATTACGACAGTATATAGGCAGAACAAAGGATAACATAGAAATGGGTATTTAAACATAAGGAATTATTTTGTTTATAAAATAATTACTTAACCAATTGGGGATGAAATCATATATTTTCATCCTAAGTTTGTAAAATCTTGAAGGCTAAGATAATATTGTAAATGTAAAGGTATAAAGAAAAAATTGGACATGTGAAGTCAGCGTGAATAAGTGTGATATAGAAGTGACACATGATATGTGAATTATGATGGATGATCAAAGGTATGTGAACTGATAATTTTTTTGTATAGAGTACCAAAGGAAAATCTTAGACATTGAAGATATTAACAGGAGTGAGAAAGATTTTCTTTGTATCTATCTCTTTGTATTAAGGAGCTTCATTGTATATTGATTGTTTGAGCACAGGGCTCATCTTGAATATATTTTCTATTTTTATTTAAAATAATCCTAATAGGGTTAAGGATTCTAATAATTCCTAAGTCATCTAACATGGATTGAGACACTATATAGATGCAATAGACTCCTAACATGGTTAATACATTTAACTAGATACTTTTGATTAATGGATCATTTTTTGGGTACCATCCCCACCAAGGTTTTCCCTTGGCTAGAATTTCCCTAGTTAAAAAAATGGTTTTATGAGTTCTCTTATTGCATGGTTATGTTTATTATTAATTATAATTAGTTTACTTTCATTCGCAATATATAAGGTATTTAATAATATCTAGTTTTGGGCTAAAGTTTGTAGAATCCTGATACACCCCCCACCCTCATCTCAATATTCCCTTTTTATAATAATTAGAATCAATGCATAGTTACAAGGATGTTGCTTAACAACCTGAGTAAGATCCCTATGGATATGGAATAGTTACAAAAGAACCTAGAAGAAGGTCTTGAGAAAATTGATATTCTCATTGAAGAAATAAGTAACGTGAAAGAAAGATATGAAGATAAAAAAGAATACACTAGGAAGATTAGAGAGAAGATTGATCATCTCAAGTTCAAAAATGATCCTAAAGATAAAATCAAGAATAGTGATGAAGTTTCAAGATTGAAGAAATAAAATGAGATCCTAAAGCATGAACTGAAGATTGCTAATCTACATCTTGAAAGGAACCTAGTCTAAAATTCATCATCCTATGCAAGAGAGAGAAGACCTAAATAAGGTTGAGTCAAATTAGTTTGATAATGCACCTAAGGAGATTTAATAAATTGATCAACCTAAAGAAATTAATGAACCTAAGCAATCTAACCAAACTAAATCACCTAAAGAAGAGAGATATGAATTCAAATGTAGATGTTATGCATGTAATGAGATTATTAATATGAAAATGGAATGCATAGGTAATCCCTTAAAGAATGTTACTAATTTTTATTGTTATAATTGTCATGGTTTTGGTCATAGAGAAATTAATTATAAGATACCTAATTTTGATAATAGTAATAGCAATAGTAGAATGTTTAGAAGTACTAACCCTATAGGAAGAATATTGAAGATGGAAATAATGGAGCAAGGGACAAGATTATGTGTTACAAGTGTAATAACTTTTGACACATAGCCAAAAAGTGTAGAGCATCTGTAAAGCAACATTTACCTAGATTTGGAAATAATTCACTAGTAAGTTAGTTGTGTAACAACTTTGGTCATATAGAAAGATTCTATAGAATAGATATGAGTAACCTAAAAAAGAACCCAAACTTTAGAAGAAACATGAACAAGAGTTTCAAAACAACAGATAGAAACA